>CM063714.1:6793210-9193210 GCA_032441835.1 Slavum lentiscoides | reverse complement strand
AAGCACGCTGGCCAACACACCACGTCACCTTACCCAACTATCCGACACGGATTACAATTTTGAGGTAATGCGATTAGAGTTAACGCAAAAACACTTTTGAAAAATTCACGTCATTAAAATAACTAATAATTTTATTTACGTACGGATAAACGAGATGTTTATTATCAACTTGATTGTCGCACAACTCAAATCTGTTTTACAAAACGCAAAACGTATTTGTTAATATTTTCTACAAAAACAATCTCATTTCTATCTTGTAAACTCTTTCTTTAAGGTTGTTATTTTTTTCCCACTAAATTTTTGTAATCACGAGTGTAAATAGTGACAATTTGTAACGTACACACAGCGTATATATTTAAGTATAATTAATTTATACTATTATGTAGGCGTATTAGCTCGACTAAAATTTCGCTTGTTTCCCGTTTTTCATCAGCATACGACATTAAATCCACGAGTACCGTATAGAATATGTTCCAAGTACACGACGACTAAGTTCGTTTAAACATTTTTTTCCCCCGCGTGATGCACAACACTCAATCCCCCTCTATAAAACGTTTAATTTAATAAAAACGTTATTATTATTTTGTGCGTACGAATAAAACGAGCGAAATCTCAAAGCACTAATAACAAAAAAATACGTTACAATTTATTGTGATAATATGACGCGTAACATCGACGTAATCAAAATAAAAAATAAAAAAATCAACAATTATACGGTTTAATCGTTTAACTGCATTCGTCTACAGCACTTTAGTCGTAAGTACATATTGCCACTCGACTTTTACCCTAATCCCCGGATACGTTCATCCGGCCGTCATTTATTTTTTTCCGAGTAAAAACTAAAAAAAAAAAAAATATATTTTCCTTTTTTTTTTTTGTAAATATATATATAAGCCGCTACGAATGATTAAATTAAACTGTCAAAGTATACACACATACGGAATGTCAATTTTAATAAAACAAATTTTTTTTTATTTTCAACGTATACTGCAGCGAAGTGTGCATATAGGGAAACGGTATCGGCGTTATATGAATAGATATTAAAAGGCGACTAATCAAAACGCGCGAGAGGTTAAATTAAAAAAAAAAAAAAAATGTAAATAAATGTTACCTCATTCGCTTTAAAACGACGTTTTTTTTATCGATATTTTATACACTATAGTGAACATAAAATACGTGTATGTATATTAACATATATATATACATGACCGGACAATAGTCAATTAATAAGTTTGACTTAATTACAATATAAATATATATACGAGTCGAAATAAAAGTGCATTTATACAATTTAGTTAATACATAAAACGGGTATAAAAATGTATTTTAAAGAGTTACCGCGGTTTCAAATGAACTCCGACAGGCCGCTATCGAGAAGACTGTCGTATTCAAAATCGTATAGGAAGTTAATATTCAGTTTATACGTCGTTTTTGTATTATATGTATATATATACATGAGTCCACTACGATTTTTTCAAAACCGGGCGCTTATAAAAATTTGCATACACTAAAAAATAAAAATTGTATTCGGAAAATTTACAATCGAAAAAAATTTAACTCGATACGTTTGTATATAAAGTTAATTTGAAAAAAAAAAATCGTTTAAAAAAAATTTTAATTAAAAAAAAAAAAAGCCCATGACACGTCAAGCTGAATTTGAATATTTTACTGCGTATACAGTGTACGCGCGCGGTATACGAATATATTCGATCGCAGAGGATTTTCAAAAGTGGAATATGGACCTTGTTGTGTTTTTTTTTCCCCCCAAAAATATTTTCAAACCGACCGAATATTAATCACGTTCGCGCGATTCACGTGATTTAAGACACTTAAAAAGTTTTTAAAAAATATCCGTGTCATTCCGCCGTCATGACAAATTACTAAAAATTATGTTTTTTTTCCTTTCTTAAAACTTTAACCCGTTGCGTACAATATACGCTGTCCTCACCCCCCCTCCTGTTTGTATGATATTGTTTCGTGGATTTCCTTCTTCAATGTATGATAATGCTCAACATGCGAAAAAACTTTAATGGCGATATTATACAGAGAAGACGTGACCTACATATCAATTATTTGCTAATAGTTTTTGTTTTCCATTGCACGTATATACACATTTCGTATACGCTGTACGTCATATATATATATAATATGTTTATATGTCGTTTATATTATACACGCAAAAAAAAAAAAAAAAATAGAGAGAGCCGCAAAGAAAAAGAGACAAAGTATTGAACATTTTGGATAGACGCGTCGTAGTTTTCCAAGACGATCCAGGCGAACCGTATATATACACGCGTTTGGAGATCAGTGACTATTCGCTATGGCATACAATTTATTACACAAAATCTATACGCATCGAAATTTTATAATAAAATTCGAAATCTATATAGTTATCTGTAGCCGCGACAAAATTTAAAAAAAACTTGACATTTTATTACAAATATTTTATAGTTTTCCGTTGAGATTACCGACGGCAAACATTTTTTTTTTGATCGATAACATCGATATTTTAATTCAATCAATATAAGTGAAAACCTGCAGATGACCGCGCCGCAAACGGTTTTACGAGTATAAAACAACTAAAATTTCGGTAAACGATTCCGAATTTCTAAATATACCAACGAGTAGAAAGTGAACAGCCGACTATGTATTTATATACGTTTTTTATCGTACAAAAACATATTTATTTAACTAAAATTTCTAATCCGTAATTCCGTCTTATGTCTTATACGGAACGCTGTCCGAAGACGCACAAACAACGTAAATATTATTAATTGTATTATTGTCGACGAATTTTCAAAAACACTACTTTTACCGTAACGCGTGTATTACGCGTGTAACCGCGGTGCAATCAGTGAAAAAACAAAATATTATTCCGTATCCGTTCACTAAAATATTACTATATATATTATGTATAAATAATTCATTTCTGTTTATATATATATATATTTTTTTTTCTTTGCCATCGCCGAGCGAAATATTCTAATTAGAAATGTAAATTTTCTATATTTTATCGACTGTATAGTTTTTTTTCTCTCTTTTTCTATACACGTACATTCCGACGTATATAATATATACATAATATTATTATTATATAACTCGGCAACGAGATTAAAACGAATCGGTTCGACGAGTTGAAATTGGATTAAGCGGTCGAATGCTTGTAAAAAAAAAAAATAAATAAATAAATACGCTGTAGAAACATGTTTGTACTTAATATACGAGCATATATCATATTATATAAATGTATAGGGACAGGGGCTTCTTTTAAAGCGTATATATTATATAGCGTACGACGACGACGACGACTATATATACGCAGTATTGGTGTACATCGTCAGTTTTAACTTTTATAATGTACGTATATAGGTCGACTTGAGCAAAGTCTCGAGTTGTGACGTGTTTATATATTCGCTTTTACTTTTCCACTCGTATCCGTATTATAAAATAATAATTGTAATTTATATATGATAATCCGTTTGTAATAATATGTAATTATTTGACGTACGCGTATATATATATATATATATATAAAAGTAACTTTTCTGCCGCGAAACACATTAGTATTATGAACATTATGATATACGCGTAAATATGTATAGCAAACTTATCGGTATTACGAATACATAATACAATAATCGTGTATTAAATAATAATAATAATAATAATAATAATAATAATCGGATATAAAGTTTATTTTTATACGTATATATTATATAGAGTAAAAAAAAAAAAAATTAAATATATTTTTATAACGACGCGTATATGTATGCCTATACGGGAATTTTTTTCTCTCGAAGGAATACCTCGAGTTCTTATAGCGTATAGATATTATAATAAAGCATTATTCACGGCGCATTAATATATATATAGACTTCTAAACCCACAAGGTTTTCTGTATTAAAATCCAATTCGCTCGCATTCTCGTAAGACGATTTTAATTTATCCGGTCCTATTTATTATACCGCGGTAATAACACAAAGGGCCGGTTTCACCAACATTCGTTAACGATTTACCACGTTGTTAATTGTATTTAACAATATTTGGTTAATGAAATTTAGGTTTCACCGAGATTCGTTAACGTTGACGCGTTGGCTGAGTTGACCACCCGAAATCGGCTTGTTAAAATTTAATCGGCATTTTAAAATGCCACAGATCCACTATAGTAAATTCGGTTATAATCGCCTGTTTTTAATATTATCACTTATCAGTCATCTTATTTCGTGATAACCAATGAGAACGTTAGAATCGAGGTAAACGTTTTGGTAACGCAACTAACATTTCGTTACTTAACAAATAGAATTTAACAATAATAATGTAACGGTGAAACTTATGTATATAATTTAATCGGATGTTAAATTTAAACAGATTGTTGACTAACGCGGTGTTAGAGTGTATTTAACAACAGTTGGCGAAACCGGCCCAAAGTGTATAAAATACATCGCCCAATAACGCGACCGAAAAAGTATGTCCTTTTAAAACCGTACTAATTCAACTCGTATGATTTGAAGAGAAGAACGCGATTTATTTGGAAATCAATCGATTTTTTTTTCCGGAATTATTAAGAATACACGTCATGAGAACAACGTGAATCCGAGAATTGACCGCAGACTTGGAAATATAGAGACATAAGCGTGTGTATTCGTATTGCGAACACCGCGAAAATCCCGCACAAAGTCTATATAACGTAACCTCCTTTTCGTTGTTTTTTTCCCTATATTAATTCAGTATAATACATTGCAAGTTAATACACTGCAGCCCGAGAGTATAAAAAATAATAATATTATTACACTATGGCGGAAACAAAATATTATTGTAAGATACGAGTATATACGTTATATTATATTAAAGAGCGATCGAGTAACGAATAATATACGACACGCAAAAAATTTGATTCAAGTGACAATTTTATGTCTACTACATTGGGTAGTACAGACGTAAGCGTTATTGCGCGGTTAACGAGTGCGCTGCACATGAATATGACCCGAGTAAGCTCGTTTATGAAAACGTATAGAGGTTATAATATAATATTAAAAAAATTAACGGATATTTTGTTGAAAAAAACTCGAATAGCCGCTACTGAATACATACGTTTCATACGAAACGTTATTAAACGAGCGTATACAGTGTATAAAATCAACTCGATTAACGAACGGAGATTACGATCGCGTATATAGTATATAATTCGATAAATACAAAACTATAGACATTTATGCGTATAGGTAATGTGTCGTGAAATAAAAACAAATTATCCCCGTAGAGAAATACACGCTTTGGGCGGCCAAGTCAAAAGCGCGTAGTCATATACAATGATTACAGTGAAAAGTTCCTCTTTTTTTTTCTCTGTTACCCTCAAAAAAAAAAATGAATAAAAAATTCGTAACGAAATAAAATCGCTTTCCTGCATTTCTCGACGAATCAACACTGCGAGTATATAAGTGACTTTCACTAAAAAAAAAAAAAAATTTACAATATTATTTTTCGTATTTGTGGTATTTTCTCGAGCGTCGAGAATAACGAACGCCAAACGGAAATCTCATCTGAATAACCGCATATAGAACACACTGCGACGTGTTCGTTTCTCTTTCTATTTTACCATAAAAAAAAACAATATTATATACGAATACGCGATAAGATTAGCACAAATTGCTTCGTTAATACAGAGTTCGTATGGTTTTCGTCGCGGTTTCTAGTCTTTTGATCGTTTTCCCCGCGAATATCAAAAAAAAAAAAAAGGGCGACACGGATGTCTGATTAAGCGAATCATTTAGATAAGGATTTTTTTTAGAGTATTGTTACCAAACTGTAAATCTCATAGCATCGATAAATCGTTGCACACGCAATAAAACGATTCTGAACGGCCGGGAGCTCCGGTGCGATATTATTTTCTTATTATTAATAATTTAAGATCGATTTTGCCGTTAAATTCTCGTGTATTCTATAATTTTCCGTCTTTAAACGCCCAAAAATTACCTCTTTCTTTTTTAGCTCAACTCGTCTAGTAATTATGCTACAAACGGCCAGAAATCGGAAGACATCTTTTTAACGTGTACCGAGTGAACGGTTTTAGTGTTCGTTGATGTGAGTTTCAAAAATCTAGAACCGTCATTTTCGAAACGCCGCAGAACGAATAGATAAAGAATTTTGAAAGAAAAAATCGCGTTTTTGCTGTTTTCAACGAATATTGTTTGATAGTTTTTTTTTTTTTTGTGAAAACCGTCGAAAAAAATCTCGAAAAATGACCACCCTAAAAGTGAACACCGTTACCGAAAAACGGCTACGGACTTCTAATAATCGAAGCAATTCTATACTAGTCGAAAAGTCGTACACAGAAGAAGAAAAAACGTCATTGTAAAACCGATAGCTTTCTCTCTGTCAAAAAATCACATATAGTTTACGAAATATATATACCGATTGTGGAAGCCAAACACGACCGCGGGCGGTTAGACGATATAATAATATTGACTTTGGCCGAGTCCGCGCCGCCGTTATTTCGTTTCTGTATAAACGAAACCGAAAAATACCTATTTCGTGTGCCGTAACTAATAGAACTTGAATTCTGCCGGCGCTAACTATTATACAATGCAACGAGAGGACCTCAAAAACGTATAAACATAAAACACAACCGAAATTTTGGAAAGAGACACCTTCGGACATAAAGTAGACAAGTGAGGAGTTGCATCGGAGCAACCAAAACAAAAACGGTACAGACCAAAGTGGGTCCATTGGAATTAACAAGAAGAACCCAAAGAAGAGTTGATCGAGTTTTTTGTCTTCCATTTCTGGGGACAATTCGCTAATAATAATGATTAAAATACATATAGGTACCTAATCTATATGTATTGAAGCGATATTAGCTTATCGCCAGCCGCAGACTTATTTTAATGTAATCTCTTTCGGTATTTAACGTGTGACAAGTTTGAAAATCTTTTTTTGTCAAGAGCCGATTTCTGTACGAGAAAAAACCGTTCACTGCAGATCGTTGAACTTATAGGCGACTCGTGTAATAATGTGCACGAATTTTCGGTTTGATATCATCAATTCTGAAAACCTTGTTAAACGTTTAGAACAGATAAGGGTCCTGAGAATTTAATCGAATCGCGCTCGTGTCGATTTTCCGTCCGGGAAAACGCGTGTCTAATACGTTATAAAATTATTGTATAAATAGTGTATAAAAAAGACAAAGGACGATTTTTTTTTTCTTCTCTTTCGTATAATAACGTTTTCCATTTCGATGGACTAGTTTTCGTCGACGGTGGTAAACATTTCACAATGCGCGTGTAGGTACGAGAGAAAAAAAATATACGTCTTGCCCGTGTTTAATCAACCGATATAAACCGATACAGACCCGCGATTTAGTTTAAAAACATTATTTATCTGAACCCTGGTATACGTCGTCGTTGTCATAAACGCACCGCTTTCAACTGTCACAATCACATATATTATATGACACAGTAATATACCCGAGACCACCTCGCCCGAACCGTACTTAAAGCGACCGTGATTTCTCACTGTCCGACGATAAACGCGCGCGCGCGTTGGTTTTCCATTCTCTGCCCCGAAATCCAATTGTGCCTACTGCTGGACTGCGGACGTTCATCGCGCGTCGTCAGACTTCGAAGGACCTGTAGTATTTTTCGGTGTTATCAACTTTTTGAAGGAGAAAAAAATACATTTTTATATACGTACATTCTTATTTCGATTTTCGAGTGTGTGTGTGTATATAGATAAACCGAAAAGAAATTGGTGGTATGACGCGGAGGGAAAGGAAAAAAGATAAGCGGTATATATGGGGGAAGAAACTATTTTTATTCTTTTTTTTTTTTACGTACATACACGCGATAGTCGTGATACTGACGTTTTAAAAAAAAAGAAAAAACGTATATATATAAATAGAAATATTATCTATAAAAATCGTTGGCGTACGTCATCTTCTCCCCTCGAAAAACTGTAGGTGTATTTTTTGATTTCGTTTTTGTAGAAAAAAAAATTAACCTTTAAGTCGATTCATACAAAACCTTAAAAAAGTCGTGTCTACGACACGTTATGACGTAAAGTCATGTAATAGGCACTTATATTCAGCATACTAAGTATTCAACGTTTAACGTTGCAATATAATATTATTATTACATCGTATGGTAAACATGAATTGAGTATACATAAAACAAATAAATCATTTAGTCAGTTGTATGTGAATCAAATAGTAAAAATATATTCGGTTAATTCGGAGACTTAGTCGTACACTTAATGTCCAGTTAGTCCCATTCGAGTGCTTCGGTAGTGGTATTACGGAATTCAACGATTTTTCCGTTGGAGTATCGGATATCATTATATGTGGCTCATGCGGATTGGACTGAATATTAGGCTACCTCTCGTTCTCCGTTTAGATAGTTTAGTTCATCACTACGGCCATCACGACCAGTTCGTATTCTGTCAGTTGTCACTCGTTCCCGCCGTTCATCAGATTGGGTTGCTTGGGCACGCTATAAAATGGTTTTCATCCGAGTTCGATACACTCCGTACTAATTTCATTGCAGCGTTAAACGGGATTTCTCTGTATTTCATTTAGTATATTTCTGATCTAACAGCACCGACTTGTGTTATATAATTCGGTCAAATTATTTTATGGTTTTTCACTTCTCCCCCCTTTGAACATCATGTATAAATGCTGGAATTAGTACTCGACCGACGACGATCAGCGCGTATCAATGCTGGTCATCGGTCATGTTCGAGTGTTTAGTGCTTATCTGACGACAAACTCGGCCGGTCGTGTACAGTGTAAACGAGTAAACGAGTGTATAACGAGAAAAGATGAATCCTTACGTTCATTTTATTTCACTGAAACAATATTATTAATAATAATAATAAGAAAAATAAATAATAAATAATATTTACGCGCGCACGAACGGTCGCTCGGCCAGCGTCAAAATAAACAACCGCATATACCGACATAGCGCGTCAACCGACCGTAATAAAACGGGTAAAGAAAGTAGTCACCAGATAGCGCTATGACACAACATAGAGGGCGTGGCAAAAAGGCGCTTATAAATAGCGGTCCGAAACCATCGGACCGCTCAGTGTAGTCACGGCGGTCAGGCGTGAACAACGTAGTTTGCGTTTGACTGCGATGTGTGTATTGTGGTGTTCGAGTCTGCCACGCCCTCTATGTTGTGTCGTAGCGCCATCTGGTGAGTACCTACTTTATTTTCCCGTTTTATTGTTATTTCGTTTACGTTCCATGCACGTTGTTCTTCCTTTTTCTACATCTGCATTTCGTCTCCGTACATCTTTCTTCTTAGTTATTACTCGTCGATGTGGATATTTCATTGGCAAAGGGGGTTGGCTCCATTTTCGCCCCTTCCCCCTTGAACGTCATGTATAACCGTCACTGATTGCAGTACGTATTACAAATGAAATATAAAAAAAAAATAATAATATTTCTAATTCGTACGCAATACGTGTATACTCAAACGTTACATTTCTGCGTCGTAAGTGTATATTACGATATCATACGAGGTTTATTTGTTAAATAAACACGTCGTGTATTCGTTAGATTGTTCGGAGATGGCGCAATATTATGATATGCGCGTATTACGATGGAGCATGTAAACCGACCGGAATATACGTACATATATCGTCAAAATATACGTATATAGGTAAACACACAGAAATTTACACATAAATTTGATTTCTCTTTACCCGTACTCGCTGCTGCTCATCCGCTGTAAATATAACTTTCTTTGCGTATACATATATATTATACATATATATAATATGATTACGTTTAAAGATTCGGAATGGAAGTAAAAACGGTAATAAACAGAGTGACCGCGGTGATAAATTGTAAAAAATCCGGTTTCGTTATTGTACACGTAAAAACGCGAGAACAATTTTTAATAAAATCCATTATAAAATTATAATAAAATATTTATTATTTCCTATATTAATTGCGCATATGATTAAACACAGTTATTATTTTTGAGATGCGACGGATCAAATGAAGTTTTATTCGGTTTTTACTCTAATACGAGCAAAACAATAAACCGTCGAATATTCTGTACTGAAAACACCAATAATACAATATTACATTGACTTTATCCGTGGATTTATTTAATAATAATTTATTTACTATAAAATTAAAATAAGCGTGAAAAAAAAACAATTATTGTGCGAGAAAACGCTATTTATAAATTTTAAATAACACTGTGAACGGGTCCCCGAGTATATCAAAAAACACAAGCACTTAACCGTAGCGATAAAAATATAATAATAATAAAAAAAAAGCCGCGGTAATTGCAGTGTAGTTATTTAACGGGCGAGTATAAACAAAAAAACGCGTTGTCCAGCAATCGTTTTGAACGGCTTTTTTTTACCTAGGTCGTTTACACCAGGCGTGTGACTTTTTACTGCGATCCACCAAAATAATTCTCGAGGTACGGCGAAATTATTAAAAAAGATTTTTTTTTTCAAATATAATTCAAAAACGTACAAAAAACGAATTTTTAATGAAATTTCCCGTCTAACAAAAAAAAATACTCGAGTCTATTTCAAAAACCCTTTTTCTGTTGACGTTGACCACGTCGGATCTATGAATAATCGTTACAGATCCGCGACTGCGAAACAGCGACTGTGAAAATGCTTTTAAAAATCGCTTTCAAACTTACGAATATTTTTATTCAAACATTTATGAAAATAGATTTCAAAAGTATCAAATATAAACGGGATTACTTTCTCGGTAGCGTAAAAAAAAATTAACGTTTCCATGATCGACGTTTTGCAGAATTACGCGCAGTGTAACCTCGGAAAACGCATTTCTGGAAAATATTGGCGACATCACGCAAAGTCACGTGTTAAATATTTGTTCGCATTTTTTTTTACACATTTTTTTTTGTATATATTCAAAACGATTATAAAAAATATTTCCTAAAAAAACATATATTTTTTTTTAAATTTCAATAATATTTTGACCCGCGGAACGTTCAACACTCGTATATGATACGTGTTTTGACGGTACGATAAAAAAAAAAAGTAATCGCGTTAAAACGGCATTTTATTAACAAATATGGCGCAAAGTCGAAGAAAAAATGCAAAAAAAAAAAAAACGCCGCTTATTGTAAACATTTTACATTTCAAAGGACTACGTTAATAACAACGGCCGCGTTTGCAGCAGAACTGTATTCTCGCGTTTGCTCTCTCGGACCGGGCCACGTCACAAAAACTTCACACCCGAAATGTTTTTTTTTCCCCTTTCCTGTTGTATTGCCTTGTGTATACACTGCGCAGCCTCCCGTACCCGGGAGACTCTTTGTGAATTTACGACCTTTTCAGCTACACGCCAGAGAACGTATATTTTCACTACAATAAGGTAAAAACTGCGAGACATTTTTTTCCCCCTCCCCTCCGTTTTATATATTCTTAGCACTCTCCACTCTCCGTGCACTCTCGCCGTATCGCGCGCTCGCGAGCGTTGTCAACGGCAGATGTCACAGCCGTTCCGCTTTATGGTCCCGGGGATTTGCAATTTAATCTTCTCGCGCGTCTTCCTTCGGCCGGGGCCGTTTCGGTCTCCTTGTATCGGTGTGATATTCGGGTACATGAGCGCATCCTCCTCATCCCCGGGAAAATTATATATGTTTAGTGTATAATATATATGTATATGCGAATTGAGGATTTAAGTATTATTTTCCTTCCCCTAATCCCTCTTTCACTCGCTCGTCTCCGGGATCCTGCGGATGATAATGCGCGCGTGTGCTGCAGGAGTCCTTCTTGTAAAATTCCAACGGACTATAGCAACGCGCGACCACTCGATAAGTCGCGGCGAGATTTTCTCGGCCGTGAAAACGTAATACAGATTTAACGAGAACCCGCCCCCCCCCCAATCTCTCCGGAGAATTCTGTCACTGTCGCCGAGGATTTTTTTTTGTTGATTTTTCAAATCTACCCCTCGAACCGCGGATAACGCAATAAAGTTTTAAAAAAATGGCGAGAAAATAGTCGACGGAATGGTAAAAAAAAAAAAGATTTCCCCTCTCCACTCCGTCGATTACAAAATATAATCGTCGGCGTCCAGAGGAGGAAGAGGAGGAGGATGGAAAGGACTCCGATATATTTTGCTCTCCGCCCCTAGGCTTATCGAAAACGTTGACTTTTATTATTGTTTAAATAAAAATTTCGTCGACAATTCGACTAGAGTGTGTGTAGATTTATACGTATGAAATTGAGAAAAAAAAATCTATTAGTATAGATTGGTAGTATGCTTTAGACATCTCCATAATAATTTTGTAATTCACAACGTTCCAAAAATATAACAATCGCGTTGGAAAAATCATCAATTGAGTAGTTAGGTCAGGTTCCTTGATTGACCCGTGAGTGTTAGTACATTACTATCACGGCGTAATGTTTTCGAAAACTATTAAATTATAAATTTTGACTTTTATTTGTCGACACTACGGTGAAACATAATAATATTCACGTGAATCATTCTAAAAGCCCACAATTTTCTTTGATCCTACTTATATACCCGTAAGGATGTTCCTATTATATTGTAATAAGTAATTTATTTAAAAAACAATTACACTATCATTACAGTATATTTAATCAGTTTTTAATTAGCCTAAAAAATTGCGAACAATTGCGCTAAAAAAAAAAAAAAAAATGTTTAAATTCTTACCGTACGTATTTCATACGGAAATAATTATATTTATAACTCACGCGTTGCGAAACCACTAATGTTCCTAACCCTATTTATTACGTAATAACATTATTTAAAGTGTTCGGCGGTAAGGAAAAAGCGATTTTTCCCTACGTGTGAAATAAAATCGTCCCCGAGATTCTTCCTGACACGTTTATGTAACGTTAAATTACAGAATTTAACATTTCTTTTTCTTTTTTTTTTTGTTTCAAATAGGCGAACGCGTTTCGAATAATAAAATATTCTGGGAGACGATTCGGCGGCGCACAAGCCGAATATATCGACCAGCGCGTATTATAATGTAAGTATTATATATTATTACGTGACGTAATATTGATAAAACGCATTTTTTTCCCTATTTTAGAATAGTTTTCTTTGTTGAACACCGCGTATTTTTTATTACGCGTACGACGGATAATAATAATAATAATAATCCAAAGAAAATATTACGATAAATCGTTTATTATAATAATATTATATACGAGTTTTTACAGACATTAATTAAGTACCGGAAATTATGGCCTATTTATAGAATTGACGTCAAGGCCACAATAAAATTGAAAAAAAATCATTTGTTGAACACTTGTCGCGTATTTTTTATTACGCGTACGACGGATAATAATAATAATAATAATCCAAAGAAAATATTACGATAAATCGTTTATTATAATAATATTATATACGAGTTTTTACAGACATTAATTAAGTACCGGAAATTATGGCCATATTATATACTGCACTTTATTGACGTCAAGGCCACAATAAAATTGAAAAAAAAAAATCATTTTCAAACACATCGATGCATATAAATAATATCGATTACAGTATATATGTACATCATCATCGTTGCGTAAGAAAAAAACTTGTCTGCCGCATGGTCTATATATTATAATATAGTTGAGATTATTTATACTGCATGGTGTTTCACGGATATCTGACAAATCTTATAAATTTTTTTATGTTCTATATTCAACGTTTTGAACTTTCCTTCAATATAGACATGTTTTTTAAATTTCAATTTATAAAATATTTAAAATTTTATACTATTTTTTTTTTTTTTATATAAATAGTAATGAAAATATACATTTCAGAAGAATTTCGGCGGTTTTCTTGCTCCCGTCAAATGTACACGTAATATATACATTATATACACTCGGAAACAAATTATTACGAGAAACAATTTTTTTATCATTAGGCAGACAATAATCGCTGTGGATTATTTACTGTAATTATTAGAAAAATAAAATACTTGAAAATTATCGAATAATAGAACATAAGTCATCGCGTTTGTCAGATGTCCGTGAGACGGGCAAATGAAAAAAATTAATCCGAGTAGTCCTCAGACTGAAAATTATACTGTTCACGTCGATTCGCGAAATATAAACGAAATATAAAAAAAAACCACCGTAATTCGTATGATTATTTATTGATAATCGTATGGTATTTTATTTGAAATATGTGTAAAAAAACGTCTCGAAAATCACTCGCGTTGTTTTTAAATATTTGCACTCGTCACGATAGGAGTTTTTTTTTTCGTAAACGCACAACACTGTAATTGAAAGAAAAAAAACGTTTTGTTATATTTATACGTAGTGCGTATACGAACAAAAACTGTATAAATGTAAATATTTTTTTTTCCGAAACATTTCGCAAAATCGATAGCAAAACGTTTCGGAAAGCGTACTGAGAAATTCCATAAGAAAAAAAAAAAAACTTATCTAAATTATTCCGCCGCGTGTGATTTTTTTACGCGTGTGACGTTTTCGGAACACTGCGTTTTCGAGAGAAAAATAAAAAAAAATGTGTTTTTTTTTAAAGGAAAGAGTAAAAAAATAATAATAATTACAATTATCCTACTATTGAATCACGCCGTATTGTCGTACATAACACACCGTGTCCGCTTTTCACTGTACCCACTATACTAGGTTATTATTATTACTTCGGGACCGTCAAAGAAGCTTTGTTATTGTATTTCACGAATATCGCGTTCAATATCATAACGAAACGCTTGTCTTCCACACCACGTTGCACGGCCGGTGTGTACAGAAGAAATTGTTATTATTTTTACAACGGTATATGAAGAAAAATATGTACGGGTTAACACACGAATTTCCAAAGTAAATCAATCGGGCGGTACTGTATATATTATGTATTATTATTGTTATTATTTATACAGAGGCGACAGAGAATACGTAGCGAGAAGAAAAGTCCGCAGTTTTTGAAAAGCGAAAGTTAATGCCGAACCGAAAGTTTCCACACGGCGTTTTCCCCGGAGGAATGAAAACACAACACGCCGTCGTTAAACGCGACAAAAGCGAAGTTTTTCTCCTTTTTTTTTTTCCACCCTTACCCCACTCGATTTCTACTCGAATAGAGACGGAAACGGGGAGACGGTTCCAGAATACGACTGGAACGTCCAGAGATTTTTCGACATAAACGCGTATAATTATTATTATTATTATTAAATTTGTACACTATTTATATGCGTGTAATAATGTAAAACGCAGTGAAAAATCCTTACACGAATCTAGCGGGTTATTCGTGAATTTTTCGGCTTTTCAAACAGTAAATTAATTTCCGAATATTTCGTGATTTAAGCGGTTATTATCCTAAATTCGTTCGCCCGAAATCCTCGTTGTCGTGTGTTTCCAATCGTTTTTAATTGTAGTGTAGATACATTATATGTTTTTGTCTACATTTTATGTACACGTCTAATATACGCTGAGAAAACGGAGCGTTTTTTTTTTTTTTTTGCTCGAGGACTACGTTTTATTTATTTTTATAATCATTTTCGCCCTTTGCCGTATCGCGGCGACCGTTATGTCAAAAGTATAAATTATATTAAAGTATATAATATTTCACGTGTCGTTTAATGTGTACCGACTCGGTTCAGCCAGACGGTGACAATGTTCCTCGCCATAAAAGAACGGATGGAAAAATGAAAAGTAAAATATTACCTATATATACGACTGTATATAGTTTGTATCGAAAGAAAAATGCATGTCCTTGCAGCGTAATACTTTGTTTTCAAAACACATTTTCTTTATTTAATTCGATTTTAACGACGGAACGTCGAACGAGATGCCAGCACACAAAAATCGTACTATACGAAAAGTTGAGTGTAGTAAGAATAGTCGCAGAAAAGTGTGCAATAAAATTCGTCCGAAAACGATATATTGATCGGAAAATTCTGTTTGCCGCGTAGGTATTTCATCCCGTTATCGTTGATTTCTAATCGAATTTTACTCGCGTTCGTTATGAAATACATTAGAAAAAAAAAAATGTCATATTTAACTGAATAAAACACTAAGTTCAAGAACGTTATCAAGGCCGACTAAGGAAAAAATTTACTTAGCTACGCCCAATTGTGACTTACGCCTGTTAGTCGTGGTCGACGACCCGAGGAGACGAGGAGAAACTTCTCATCTTCGAGAGGAAAGTGTCGAGAGAAAAATATACGGACCCGTCAGAAACGAATTAACCGGAGATTGTGAAAGGAGAAAAAATACCGACTTGGAATCTACATATTCAACAAACCAAATACAAAACGTTTCCTGAAAGCCAAGCGTCTAGAATGAGTGGGTCATGTGTGGCAAGCCGAGGAAAGCATAATTCGGAAGGTACCGATTAATAAACATAACTGGCAAGCGCCCCAGGGGAAGACCTCGACAACGATGCGGCAAGATTGAGTATAAATGCAGATACAAGAATGGTAAAAGGTATAGCTAGCATACTAGCTGATACTGCGATGGACCGTGACGAGTGGAGGGGTTTAATAGAAGCTGCGAAAGGCTTTAATGGCCCATAAAGCATGGAAAAAAATGTAACTCTCGTCGCGTTCAGTCTACGTGAAACGTATAACGTCGTGTCGACTATTATTATTGTTTACAAAAAAAAAATATTCTCGTTTATAGAAATTTTTTTTTTTTTTCGAAAAATATTCGACGGATTCGAAATTTCGAAACGCCGATAAACATTCGTAAAACGATTTCGTGAGCAATAAAGTTATGTGGGGGCGGGAAAAAATAAAAAAATAAAAGCGAACGCGCTTTCTCGTTTTGTTAAATACACGCAGATATAAGTCAGAAAATTACCTTTTGACGCGCGTACACACGTTTACGCGTATACGAGTTTCTGTTCGATTTTCAATCTAAAAAGGGTACTTATACGTAAAAAGAAAACTTTTACTACTACGCGGTAACGTTTAATGTAAAAAAAAAAAAAATAAAACGCACGCGTCGATGTAAAATCGATACGAGCAATAATACAGTAGTACACAATATGTGTAAAAACGTGTGTTTTTCTTGCGTATAATATTCGTTTCGAGGGAAAACTCGTATCTCTCGTCTATAACGATTTCGACGTAATGCTCTGAAACTGTCGCTTGCTGTTATTTCGAAGAACGAAAAAAAATTGCCAACGATTATATTTATTTTTTTTTTTTCGGAAATCCAACAATTATTATACGATTATGATATCTCTTTTTAGATTCCGAGCGGAGCGAGGAATGTATTGGTTTTACAACGACGTGTTTTTTTTTTTGCTATGTCTAAAAATTCTACCAGAAGGAATGTTCCGATTTTTTCGTACGGCACCTTTTCTGATTGCAAATCGCACCTGTAGTTTGTACTTTAAAGACGTTATTTTTTCGATTTTCTCGATACTTTTTTTCAAAAAAAATCAGGAAAAACTACCGAAAATTACATAAAAACGCTAAAAATGCGATTTCATTGATTGTCGTTTATTTATTACACCGATAAGCTCCGCTCAGAATCGTTTTATCGAATGCAATGATTTATCGCATTGCTTTGAAATTCATTATAAAAACAAAACTCTAAAATCTTTATCCGAGTAATTCACTTAAGCGACATGCACCACAACACCCCCCGCGGCTGGTTACCATTTTTTTTTTTTTTTTTTGTGCGTTCGTCTAGATTTTAAGCTTTGGATTGGCACAAAAACCTGCAGCCGCGGAGTTCCTAACCGGTTTTCGTACTTTTTTTTCTCCGTATTATCGCCGTTATCACAAGATTAAATTACGTTTTCATTTTATACACCGAATTTTATCAACAACACGCGCAATAAATAAAAAAATAATTTTATTTTATGACAGAAACAAAATGTTAAGTCGGTACTTTTACACGCCGTATAGATTTCTTTTTTTTTTACATTCGTATATAGTCGTATATAGGATTTAGTCGTAATGAATATAATATTAGAAATATTCGTTATTTTACAAAAAAAAATCCTTATTATAACGTGTATCGAAACGATTAAAATCTCGTATTATTATGGTACTGTGAATTCGATAATTGTTTTGTAGGATTTTACAATTTTTTTTTTTTATTATTATAAAATAATATACGCGTATATTACGAGAAATTATATCGATGCGTTTATGTAGTTTTATATAGTTTCCGACGAATCGAGAGAGATTTTTTTTTTCATTCTCTTCTCTGGCTTTTTACGCCGTTTTATCTCGTAAACGATTCGGAATAAATTTATTGTATACACTATTTCGATCGCATTGACAGCAAAAAAAAAAAAAGAAGAGAAAATCGGATTCGGAGCTGTAAAATTAAAATAATGAATTATTTATGTACGCACACGAGTACGCGTTATTATTTTTTACAACGTCATTATTTATACTGTACTTGGAAACACTACGCACAAATACAAATAATATACAACGGAATCGTTTTTTTTTTTTTGTTTTCGGTTTCAAATTGTTTTTGTATAGACATAATATAATGCGATAGAAAATCACCGAGAATCCTTAAAGAGTACGCAGAAAATATTATTATAAATATTATTAGATAAAAAAAAAAAGCGACTTTGTAGTTCCAAATGTTCCAATATACTACGCCCGCTGGCCGCTCGGCTTAGAGACTCGATCTAAGGAATCTCTAGGAAGACGAGACGTTTGGCTCGAGTAGATTAATATTGTGTAGCTGGTGTCGTAGACGAATATGGTTCTGAAATATGAATTATAATTTTTTTTTTTTTACGAATTTACTTAAAAAAAGAAAGAAATTTATATTTGTTCTCGTCTCTATGACCTAACCTTAATTACGCTGCCGCGTACGTCAACGCGTTCGCGTGACACGTCAGCTCCAGTGGTGCGTATAATTATATAAATTCGGGACCCCTGGACAGTGTCAAGTTTTCATCTATTTAAGCCAACAAAATCTCGTCAATTCATTGTACAAAATTTAATATTCCTTTACATTGAAATATCACGCGTTAATAAAGAATAGTACTATTTTTCGTTATTATTTTTTTTATACGCTTTAGTCTCTACAACGCGGTGTACGACGCGGAATTTCAAAACAAAATTCAAAATTTCCTTTACATACAAATTGTATTTGCTAATCGCATTAATAAATAAATACCGTTTTAACATTTTTTTATTACGTATATAAACTTCCCAGATAACAATGTGATATTTGAATAACAATATTTTGAAATACAATATATTTATTTATTATTTAATCAGTATACGATCATCATCTGGCGAGTCTACTCTCCAAGAGTTCTTGCCGCCATTACTACACCTCGCCACCTGTCTCTGTCTTGAACTATGTCTCTCTCCAGTCCTCAACTCCTAGGATTTTTAGGTCCTCCTCAACCACGTCAATCCATCTTTTCCTAGGCGTTCCTAACCGTTGAATCCTTTGGCCCTCTAATGAACCTTGTTACTGGTGCAAGATTCAGCATATCGTACAACTCTTTGTTATATCTCCTCCGCCAACTACCTGTATCTTCATCAAATATAGATAGGTCCGCGTATTTCCCTGTTGAATACGACGTGGAATTTAAAAAAAAAAATTAAAATTTTTCTTTTTTCTCTATAACAGTATAAGACGTGGAAAACGTTTTTTCTTTACATACGAGTCGTATTTACGAGGATGTGGGGGGAGGGAGCCGGAGCGTTCCGGTCCCCAGGCCGCACTGATCGACTCTTAAACCGTTACCGATTTCGTCTGGCGTACGAAATAAAAACATAAAATAATATCCGTTCCGTATATATACGCCTGCGTTATATTATAATGTATCGGATGACGCTCGTATGTTTAACGTCAGATTTGCAGATATCGCATTTCTCTAGCTTTTATATAATACACGAATGTAAAGGGCTACCGTTTTACCCCGTTCTGCTTCTCGTATATAGTACGACGACGAGAACCCGACCGCGCGGTGGCGCGTGCACGAATCGCGTGTCACGACTCGAAACCCGAACTCGGAAATCCTTTTAAGTAGTCGTAAGTCTTCGTTTACCACCCCAACCCCCCCGCTCGGTCCGCTATTAACTATACAAAACGCGTATAATAATATTATTTTGTATTTAATTTTCCGGGCGTTCGCGAGCGCGTTGAAACGTAGCGCCGCCGGTGCGGCGATAAAGGGAGGAAAAATAAATCGACTGTTACGTATAACTCCTGCCCCCGGTTTGAAAACGGCCGGTCGGCCGGCTTATCTTCGGGGTTTCAGGCTTTTATCCGCGGGGCCTTTGTGACTGGAAATCACTATATATATTTATATATACTACACTACACTGGTGTTTCGCATTATTTGAAAAACACTGCGTGTATCGGGGGGGGGTATGATGGCGCCACAATAAATTCCGAGAGCGGTTATAATAATAAGGACGCGGAACGGTTTGACGGGGGGGTGGGGGGAGGCCGAGGAGAGCGACGGGCCTTTTTATCGGTACAACACCCCGACCGATACAATACATTTGACAGAATTTTATGTGCGCGCTCGATTTTTTTTTGTTTTCTCCTCTCACGCACTTCCCTCTGCTCGGCCGGCCGATTCGCTGCTACTCTCGCGCGACTACTGCAGCTTTTCGGATAGGAAAACGACGTTTACTCCGCTGTAGTTATTTTATTGACCAGCTGCTCGTTCGGACGATCTCATCGTGTACAGTTTTCCTTATTCTCTTCGCTCGTTTCAATATACCGGTTTTATATATATATATACGCGAAAACGCGTAAAATAATTGTGTACGTTTTCCGCGAAAATTCGATTTTAATACGGTGGGGGGTTTCATTGTTGCTGCTCGTAGATCTTATCTTTATAATATTATATATTGTCCACATAATTCGAAATTTATTGTTCTGCGCGTTTAACACGGGTTTTTAACCACTATACGCGGCTCGCGTTCGACAGAATATATTCGCGCCGGCTATGATTTATATGATTTTATTTGAAAAACGAATTTTTATACTACCTATAAACGAATGAATAAAACATTTTTTTTTTTTTTACATCATTTAGTAGTATTATTTTTAATTCGGGGCGGTTTCGAACGCAGAACAGAGTGTTTACATCGGAGCAGGATTAACGGGAGGAATAAAATTTTTTTTTTTTTTCTGTCTTTTCATCGAGTCATTAAAATCTATATTAGAGACGAATTCACGATGATTTCCGAGAAGGGCTATGGTTTTATTACAATAATAATTCGTGAAAAATCCGCAAACAATTTTTAATATTTATAAAAAAAGAAGCGTACTTTTCCCGAATATAAAGCGAACCGCTGTACAGTCGTCGTTTATTTATTTTTATAGCGTAACATTCGTCGTTTTCGAGGAGTGCGCTCGCCCGACCGCCGCGCCGCGGAGAGAGTGAATAATATAATCTTTAC
This sequence comes from Slavum lentiscoides, assembly GCA_032441835.1. Taxonomy (NCBI): domain Eukaryota; kingdom Metazoa; phylum Arthropoda; class Insecta; order Hemiptera; family Aphididae; genus Slavum; species Slavum lentiscoides. Next base: position 9,171,872 of record CM063714.1, on the reverse strand, counting down.
GACCGTAAAAGACTGCGCGCACACAGAATTGTACCGAGTGAAATATTAGATTTTTTCCAATCCTGCGGACCGTTTCCTTTATATATATATTTTTTACGATTCGTACGAAAAGATCGGTAAAAACAAAAAAAAAACGCCTCTTATTGCCGCGTAAAAAAATATCAACCGAAATTCTCGTTTCACGTACTCACCACCGACCACCCCGTCTCGTTTTACCTGCAGATATATAAATATATACGTATATATTGTATAGTCGCAACAGATATTTTATATACTCGTCTCGATTGTACCACTTTTTCTACAACGAGCGTAGACCGTTAATTTATCACGGATTTACTTCGGGACAGTCTCCTGTTTACGATATAACATATATCGCGCAGCTGATTCCTTTATTGAACGTATATCGGCGAGTACGCTCCGCTCAAGCGCTGTCAAATAAAACAAAAATCTGACAGTGGTCTTCTGAGCCGTGTAACGACGTCGTATACTCTGTCGAACACTGCACCGCGCGATTACGAACGAAGCGAACGATTTCCGAGACCGTATATTATTCGGCGAAAAAAAAAGTTAATAATATATTTTGTAGAAAAAAAAAAAAAATCCTTACAAACACCGTCGTCGCCTCGAGTGATCGTTCTAACGATTCACACAACTAGATCGAGGTCGACCGGATCTGTCGGGCCCACGCGTAGTACCAATCGCCGACCGGTGGTATAGGTACATTACAGAGAAGAGGAGTCTTTTTATCTTGTTACAGACGCAGAGTTTCTTTTGCGAAATAAGTGATTTTTTTTTTTTTACAGATATCGCGATTTATATTCGCGCGCGTTATCTCCATACGGTTCGGGATTTGTAGAAAATAAAAGGAAAAGTGGCCGTGTATAATAAACAAGGTTTTTTTTTTAGACTGCGGCGAGTTCGAATATACGGAATTTTATACTTTTTTTTTATTTTCCGAGATTTTATTTTATTTTTTTACGCTTGTTTCGTATATGTTCGTCGCGTTTTTCATCGAATCGGAAACTTACAATGTAAAAATTCGATGTTTCGATAATTTTTTAACGTTTTCGTAATTCCATTTCTCCGAGTTTAAGGAGATACGTTTTAGGCGAGCGGTTAAAACGCGTTAAAAATTTAACATAATTAGATAAAATAAAACTAGAGGTAAATTCGTTTGATTTAATCGCACGAATAGAGTTAATTAACCGACGACTATAATAAACAGTTTAAGAGCAAAGCAAAATTACTTGGAACGTTCTTTGGGTCGAATATAATTCCAAGACGTTTTACACTAACGAATTCGCGGCATAGACGACAATTAATATAAAACAAACGCGATTTCAGACGCGATTTTTGTAAAAAAAAATAATAATAAAACGTAATGTTTATTGAAAAAAAAAAAATTAGAAAAAATTATTTGAAAAAAACACGGTTCACGGCAATGCGGAGATATAACCCCATCGGCCCTGCCTCGGATACGCCACTGGGCGTGAGTATATATTTATCGTTTTTCGGCAATTCGACAATATATTTTTATTGCGTCCCAGCCAAAAAAAAAAAAAAAAAAATAATAATAATAATAAAAAAATATACGTACACACACACACCGCTTGCCGAGTAATAAATATCGTATGATACGCGCGGTCGGGGAAAAGGAATTGAATAATTTCGCGTATGTGCGCTTTGTCATACGATATTTATAAGCACTCAACGCGTGTAGTGAAAGCTGTAGGTGGCGGATCTAAGAGTCGATTTTGGGGAGGAGAGGAAATCGTTTTCAAAAGTCGTTCCACAAATTATAAATTTAAAAATAATATTTTTAGTTACCTTTATGGCTTATTCGGAATATTTTCGGATATATCCATGTCTTCAGTTTTTCGCTGACGTTTCGGGTTAATTGCAGAGTCCGTCTTCATCAGAGCGACAGTTCAACTGGTCCGAGGTTTTAACTATACCTCGGACCAGTAACTATAGCTCTGATGAAGATGGACTATCTGCAACAAGTCCGAAACGTCAGCCAAAAACCGAATACATGGATATATCTGAAAACGTTCCGAATAAATCAACAATCCACGAAAGCCTTAACACATTCATACATTTATATAGTATTACTGTAATTATCGGGTATAGGCGCAAGTTACCTGCAGTTAAAGCGCAACTGATAATAATAAGCTTTTTCCTCGGAGTTTTCACCGGTATCGCCACACAGTGATGGAGAAAAAATTATACGAAATTGCTTCGTTAACAAGGTGATGGCCTACACGCCAGGTAAAGTCAATCGGTCATTTAGTCGTTAGACTTTTTTGGTTTGTCGGTAAAATATAGAAAAAATTCGATGACCTTCTTATTAATTTTCTTTTGGGGAAGAGAAAAATTTCCCCCTCGTAGATCCGCCCCTGTACCCATCGAACACAATAACGTCCGGCGCAGAATTTTGATCAACGAGCTGAGAGAATTCGGAGAGACGAATCGCTTTAATCCGTTTCTCGTTTAGCCTTTTTTTTTTTAATGTAACTAAACAAATCGAATATATTAATTTTGTCGTCGTCGTCGTCGTCGTCGTTTTTTTCTTCTTTAAACGTCTCGGCAAACTCGCGCGCCCCAATATTTGAATAGCGACGAAAGCGCGTGCCTTGTGTCAGCTGACGGCGACGCGACTGATTGTTAATTCGACACGAAGAAACGAGAGGGATTAGATAGGAAACACGAGGGAGACGAAAACGCAATATTTAACTCTTGTATTTGCATAGCCGTTCGGGAGGAAAAACGACCGGGGGAATTAGCCGGTCGTCGTGCCCGTTTTCTCGACAAATCGATTTGTTCGCGCGTGACGCGCGCTCGCGAGTGTCGATGGAAAAAAAAAAGAGTACCGAACACAAATTATTATTTCCGCGAAAATTGAATTTATTTTTTTATTCCAATTCGAACGTTTCGACGCGAAAGCAATTAAAAAAAAATAATAATAATCCGTATACGATTAAAACGCGAAAATGTGACTGAAACGGTGAAATACCGTTATTACAGCAGTCCCATACAGAATATTGTGGCCGAACGGAAGTATTTTTTTTTTCGCCCCACAACAAAGTGCCAAAGCGCGTTATCGTTAATATGTATTATTATTATTAATTTTTTTTTTTTCACAAACTGCGAGAACATACCGATATCTGCCGATCCTCCCCAAGTGCCTTGCTGCGATTGTCTGGCCAATCTCATTATGGCGTCCGTGTACAGTTTGGACGCTGAAGCGGCTCCTGGAAATTCAAAAAAAAAAATAAAAATAAAAATAAACTCTTTCGATCGAAACACGTTCCAATGGCGTGCTTACAGGGGTGGTTTTCGGGTTAAAACCCTCGAGCTCCCAAAACCAAATAAAAAAAAGGTTAAAAATTACATCATTTTAACAATGATATGTTTATTTATTTTTTTTTTTGCGTGTCTGTACCCGAAAATTCGACAAGAAGGAGTGCTTCGATCTTTACGTGTAACCCCATATTTTACGGTAGAAAATTGCATTTAGTTGTTACTTAAAACACGTCGTTTTTCGATTTTCTCAATACTTTTTTCATAGCGTCAGAAAAATGTACCGAAAAATTACATAAAAACGCGAATTCGTCAAAATCTATTATCGTTTTTCCTTCGTCATTATAAAACTAATGGTGATAGAAACCTGACATTTTCACCGAATATGTAACTCTGGACTGTATCAACGAGACAATTTTTTCAACAAATCTTGACATTTATTTTTATAAACAATTCAAATTTTTTCCATATATATATATATATATATATATTATTTGATTTATTTCAATAATATGGTCGAATTCGAAATATTACGTGGACGAAATTTCAATATTTTATATTTAAAAAAACCAGAGAGAAATTTAAAATACACCACTGCACCGTTCCGTATATTATTTATAAAAAATCAAGTATGCCGTTTAAATGGCGTTAACCACGGCTTAAAAACGAGATTATACAGTTATCATAAGTTTGGGAGGTTCACCGTTGACGCAAAATAACACCCAATTTTTTTTTGTACGTCTCAAAACGTCAGCTAGAAAATAATAATCTGGCACGTCGATGATACTACCAGCTGTGCACTTGACGATTGTGTACATACTTAAAGTTTAAGAAACACTGTAGTGCGTATATATTATTGCGCGGGATTAGCCCTTGTGAATATTTATACGGACCACCATCGTTGTCGAACCGACCGAAACAGGTCGACGAATTTTTATAACGGTTAAAACCTTTTGTAACTTGTTAAATTTTATACAAGTTTTATAATCGCTTTTTGATGTCGCGAAATATCTACGAAATTCTTAAATTATATCCTTATATGCATACATAACTTTTGACATAAAACGTTGAAGCACGTACTTCTGTATGTAAGTATACACGTCTACGATCAGCGTGTTTCTGTAACCTTTTTATAGCCAAATAAAAAAAAAAAATTTGTGTTACTATAACAATTTTTATTTCCGCCCCCAAAAAAAAAAATCTTATAAAACACAATTTAAATGTTTATAATTTTTTTTTACTTTCCAATTAAATTTCCCGAATTCGCGAAATTTCATTAGTAATATTGTGGACTTATATTTCTGTTATCATAGAGTTATCATTATCCAAAATCTGATAATATAGTAAACAATTTTGTGTTTATCACACACGAACGGGTGTTTTTCTTACGCGTAAGCTGATAATAACGCGAAAACGTCTGAAAGACGTGGAAAAAATAATGAAACCGCTATAGTGTCTGATGTTTTAATTTCGAAAAATTACAAAAAAATATTACAGCGAAAATTGTTTCGTTCAAAATCGCGCTTGATTCGAACGCAATGATTTATCAAATCCAAAATAATAATTTATACACGAACCGACATCTATAACATCCGCGGATCGTTACTCTTATTTTCTCTACTTTATTTTATAATGATTTTATTAAAATATATAATTATTTATTATTGATTAAAAAAAAACTATTTCTCCTCAATAATCAACACGAAAATATGCGTATGGCACTCGAACTGTATATAGGCGCATAAATCGACGTTTAAGTACACAATTTCCAAAAAAAAAATCTCATCGTGAGCGTGTAAATCATTTTCTAGTCTACTGGACTATAATAGGTATATTTCATGTATTCACACCTTTTTTTTAAATTGTATTTTTTCGCCAGAAAGTTTAATGAAATACGACTCGGTATTACAATTATATATAATTCGCGCGAGACAATTGCCGGGGTTTTCGGGAACGTCTTCTGTGTAATATACGAGTGGTACACGCAATACGAAAATACAGTGTATCAGATAACCACAGAAGTTATATCACATCGCCGTTGTGGTCCAGGAGAGAGAAATATTCGTAACTATAATAATAATAATAATAATAATTATACGAATACGCAGTTTCGTCGGCCCCGCGGGCAAAGCAATAGCATTTGGCTGAGAGCGCCTCCTTTGCCGCCACAACAACAGCAATACAAATTATACCGTTGACGTTTATTCACACCAGAAACCTATACGCGGCGGCACCTGTTTCGAATTCCTGTCCTGACACGCGCTATAATATCGTATGCTTTCTTTATTCGAGAGGAGTGGCCAAGAATTTTTTTTTATGGACTCGGCCATATATGTTTTTATACAGTTTCATGGAGAGAGGAGACGTAATAAGTTTAAACACAATATCTATAAAGAAAATATAAGACACGCTTGTCCTTATAATATTTATGAGACGTAATAACGTATAGAGTTATACTTCTAAAGCATTGTTTTGATAAGCGGACAAGCGGTTAATACTGTATAGGCCGCCAAATGTCTGAGATCCAATACAGTAAATAGTACTAAACAATTTCCAGTTTTTCCAGAGTGACTTAACGATTATATTTTTCTACCCCAACGACGCTGAAATTGTACGTTTCTTTTGGCGTTTTGCTTGAATTCAATTAATCGAAAATTCGTATTAAATAATTCATAATACGGTTAGGCGCGAAAAGTTGTAAAGACAAAAAATAAATAAATTACCGAAAAGTAATCCGACAAGCCAAAAAACCAGAGAAGCGGGCCGACCCGTAATAAATATAACGGCTAACACTGGACACCGTTATTATATAATAGTGCAGATTGGTAAAATATTTTTATTTCATAAGTAATATGAAAAGGAAAAGTTTATTTCTCGTCTTTTGTTGAGAAAACTATCATCCCCCGAGTGAAAACTATACGTGACAAGCGGTCTGTGAATAAGTTTTTCGTAAAAAATCCTCAGTAAATATTCGTTTGTCGTAGACCGGGGATGTACGTTTAGGATAAAAAAAAACGATATTAAATTGTTTAAGCTCTGCCGAATTGTTGCCGTCACTCGTGTTCGCCAGTAAAACTAGTTAAACCAGTAAACGGTTCATTCGTTAGATCAAAAGTTGAATTCGGATCGGTCTTGTGTGGGATCCATACGCAACGGATCAAATTGAAAGAGTCCAGCGCAAGTTCACAAACTATATATTATCCTACTCCTTTAAAATTGTACATAAACCTTACGATTATCTTCTTCTGTTGCGTTATCTACAACTCAACAGTCTGGCTGACCGAAGATTTTCAGCCAACTTAAGTTTTTTCTATAAACTCATAAAATATAAATGCACCCGATTGATTAGCCGAAGTTAATTTTAGGAGACGCTGTAAATATTCCCGCTCGACTGCTCCTTTCCGTGTCCCCTTTCATTACACCAATTACGGAAGAAACCGACCCGTTCGCATCGAATGATGCATCACTCAGCAAACGTGATCCCATTTAATACGTCGTCACGTCTATCATCATCTTCATTGTACGCACAAGTTAATTTTTAATGTTAAATCTGTATACACCACGGGCCACGTCCTTATTAAATGTTAAATAAATAGAATTGTACGCGAAAAATCAACACAATTTGTCGTACGTAACGATAAAAAAACGCGTATAAAACAATAATAATAATACGAGCTGCAGGTTTCGGCCACCTACGCCGAAATAATACGTGATTAAATTACCGTTACAAGGGCGCGCGCGCTTGTTTAAAATGCATAAGTCTCTCCCCTGCCACCGGTAAAGTTTTTTTAAATTTTATTTTATAATCAGACCTCGGGATTATAATATACAAAAAAAAAAAAAAGGACTCCGCGTAATCCCGTTGTTTAAGCCCCGCGGGGTCGGTAAAATCACGACGAGCTCTTTGGCCTTTTAATAAGCCCAATAAAAACCTTACCGAGGGGTCGTTATTAACCACCAAAAACAACAAAATAATAATGCAAACCGCGCCCGCGCGCGTGTACACACAATAATGACGATGATAATAATAATCTAACGTGGTTAGGACCGAAGAAGAAAAGAGAGAAAAAACAACGAATTAAATTTTTAACAAGAATGCTCGGCGGCGCAGCTTCCGCAGAAAGGAAATAAAAACTTTTTTTTATATAAAAATCGAACAAAACGAACCGGTAAAACTCGAAACTATATTTTGTGCCGACGGGAAAACGGGTAGACGGAAACGGATTCACAAACGGCAGACACCGACTGTATAATATTCATTAAATTCTACTGCTGACGGTTATCGATAATGAAATTTTAATTTTACTAAACTTGTTGCCTGAGCTACGCAGTATTACTTCTTTACCGTTCAGAACTCAATACTGGATAAAAAAAAATATTGAATGAAATATACTAATGCAGCCGTTAATATTAAATCGAAAACGTAAAAAAAATTATTGCCTTTAGCATATGTTATGTCCCGGAAAATAAAGTTCGAATCAAATACGGAGTTTTATGAGAGAGAGAGAGAGAGAGAGAGATCAAAATTCATTTGCTGAAAATGTATCGATATTAATCGTTAACTTTCTACAATTTTTTTTTTAAGGTAACGAAAATTTTCAGTTTTTTTTCATTAATAATTTAAATTATGAATATAGGCACTGAACAACATAAATGTACTTTTCCATGAAATATGAGGCAATTCAAACGATAATTTTTATGAATTGATTTATAAAATCTATCAAATAAACCATAAATTATCATCAGTGGCCAACCCCCCTTTGCCAATGAAATATCCACATCGACGAATAATAACCAAGAAGAAAGATGTATTAATGTACCGAGACAAAATGCAGAAAAAGGAAGAACAACGTGCATGGAACGTAAACGAAATAACAATAAAACGAGAAAATAAAGTACTCACCAGATAGCGCTACGACACAACATAGAGGGCGTGGCCGTCTCGAACACCACAATACACACACCGCAGTCAAACGCAAACTACGTTGTTCACGCCTGACCGTCGTGACTACACTGAGCGGTCCGATGGTTTCGGAACGCTATTTATAAGCGCCTTTTTGCCACGCCCTCTATGTTGTGTCGTAGCGCTATCTGCTGACTACTTTCTTTACCCGTTTTATCACGGTCGGCTGACGCGCTATGTCGGTATATGCGGGTGTTTAGTTTGACGCTGACCGAGCGACCGTTCGTAAGCGCGTGTGTATAATATTTATTATTTATTTTTCTTATTATTATTGATAATAATATTGTTTCAGTGAAATGAAATGAACGTGATTCATCTTTCCTCGTTATACACTCGTTTACACTGTACACGACCGACCGAGTTTGTCGTCAGGTAAGCACTAAACACTCGAACATGACCGATGACCAGCACTGATACGCGCTGATCGTCGTCGGTCGAGTACTAATTCCAGCCTTATACATGATGTTCAAAGGGGGAAGGGCGAAAAACCATAACATAATTCGACCAACTTACATGACACAAGTCGATGCTGTTAGGTCAGTGATATACTAAATTAAAAAATATCAAATCCCATAGGGGGCGATCCACCTATCGCTCTCCCCTTATAATCGCCACTGATTATCATTTATAACCATTGAATTTTAGTTTTGCGATACGTCGTTGCTGCGTAACATTGAGAAATATTTGAACTTTTAATAAACTTTAAAAAGAATGACGTAGTATATTATAGTAAAAACTTTTAAACATACTAAAATGTTTCTAAAAGATATATTTTGTAATTGGCTTTCTTGATTACTAATTAAAATTAAAAACATAGGATAAAATTTTAATTTTTCAATTTCTCAACTCCTTTTTAAACACGTTTATTAAAGCGCGCAGAAGTTATTAAAATTATTTTTAAAAAAAAACTTAAAAAATGTCGAATTCGTCAGATCTCCGCGAGACAACCCGAATATAATATTTTTTTTTTTAATTTTAATATTATTATTATATAATTTCGCGCTCTTATAATCACGCGATTATATTGCTAGCGATCGTTTTACAGCGATTAAATTACGCGACACCGCTACTGACGTATCACAATGACACAAATATCGAAGCGTTTTGAACATAAGAAACAATTTTAAAAAAACAAAACACATTTCCCCCCCCCCCGGGCCCTTCCATTTATAATAATTTAATTTCCCGTTTATTTCAGAGAACAGGAGCAAAAAAAACACTAGCAGCAACAGCAGCAGTCGGACAAAAAAAAAAAACTTTCTGAAATTTATCGCGAATTTTTCCGATATATACGCAAAAGGTTATATACTTTATAATATCGACTTGTGTAAAATAATAAAAAAAAAATCAATAAATAATCGATTGCTACTCGTCACCGTCGTCGCGCGCCTTTGACGAATTTTAATTTCTCCGGGCTTTCGTTTACGTCACCCCCTTCGGGTAAAAGCGCGCAATACACGCCATTATATTATTAGCCCGTTTTTCTTCCCTTCTCCGCTGCCCCCTTTCACTTTGCGTACTCGTCGTCGAAAAATGTTTAACGCGCTTTTCGACAGTTGAAATGTATAGTCGGTTTACTATCCATCGATTTTTTTTTATCTCGTGTAATACGCTGTGCGCGTGCAACCCCTTCAATAATAACTGTCGTGTATATTCTCAGCGTTTAAGACGTTTCCCTCTCCCCGGGACGAAGAAACGCAACAGCTCAAAAAAAAAAAAAATCTGTTGTAACGCGAGACGATTTCGGTACTGAAATTGCAGTGAGGTTGAAAGGAGGCTGTACGATACGCATAAAAAAAAACGTCTTGTAAAGAGCGAGTTTCGATTGCGGTGGACTACAAGGTTGAGACCTGGGGAGAGGGAAGAGCGTTCGAAAATTTTACTCGGATAAATAAATAAATCAAAGAAGAATATTATTCAAATCGTACGCGCCAGATAAACATATCGCGTACACGAGGGGCTGACGGTTCAAAAGCGGACATTTTCAAACGAATATAAATATGTATACCAATGGTAGATATACGTGCGCGAGTTGAGGATTTATGATGAAACGGAGATAATATAGAAGCTGTCTCTAATACTATGCAAAAACCGTGTACCGTATACGATATTCGATGGCTGAAAAACCAATCGATTAGGCATTTTTTTTAAATAAATTCTTCGCTCATAATACACATATATTGTCTTGTCGTTTTTTCAACCTACACTGCAGTAGTGACGGCGTTCCATTATGCTGTTACGCGTGAATTTATTGCGAATATTTCAACTCGTATTTAATTTTTCAACCAGGGGCGTATTTAAGGGGGGCTTGTAATAAGCTGGACAAGTAAACAGTCATGGTGAGTAGGTGTAAAAAAAAAGTATGTGACATAAGGATCGCCTGTATAGGTATTTGGATTAATAATTCTGGACAATCGATTTGAGCGATTTATGAAGCCAGTGCAAATCGTTAAACCTCGTGATTCTTTCGAGTAATTCAATACCGAAATCATCAGCTAATCGCTCGAGAGGAAAACCCTACTTTGTGCGATTTAAAAACTATAGTACACGCGCAAAATCCCCGCTGTATTGAATGCATTCAATATTTGTTATTAAAGTAGATTCGATGAGGATTCCAAATAACTGAACCGTGTTCGTGAATAGAACGAATGAAATGTTTCGAAACACAATTAGGATTATTAAATTCCGAACAAATTCACGGAAATCAAAAACGTGAAAAGTTTTATTATACATCGTCTAAATGCCTGTTGCTTGAACGATATAAATACAACAAAATTCGTATTATTTATGGAACTGTACTGAAAATTTAACTTCAAGTTAGCGAAATATGTTATGCGAGTATTGAAAAAATTGTCATTGTTTTTAAGATGTCTTGCAGACAACACACGTGATCGTTTCTCGTGACCCGACTAAATGAAAAATGATAAAAACGATAATATTACCTACTAAATATAATTTCCTATTTATATGTTAATTGAACATATATATTATATGTATTATATACGAACAAGCGGAATAATTTGTAAATAACTTAGGCAGTCCGTGTTTGGGGACAAAAACGGGGGCGAAGCAAAATTTTTTATGTGAATGAATACAGAATTCGTAATACTTATTCATTTAATATAAAATACTAATATATTTCAAAAGTATAAAATTGTACGTAATTCGTAAGAAAACGAATAATTTTTTCACACCATTTTTTATGGTATAACATTTCCATTAACTATACCTGTGACCGTCGTTCCACTATAACGCTGATGGAATACGTCGACAAAGACATCCATTTTTGGACTTCAGTAGTTCGGGTTTCGAACACAACCGAACAATATGTCTACCGTATAGAACGCCGATATTTGGTTTATTGATAAATCTACTTGGACTTGACGAATCTTCGCGGTTCGAGAAATATGCACTCTTGGGTATGCGGAGAATACGTGTACAATTTTTTTTTTAGAAATATTCTTCGAGTGTTTTCGGAGGAATAAAGTGCGAAATGGCGGACAGAGGGGATTCGCTTCGCCCCAATAATTTACACGAACACGCGCGCTAGGTTAGTGGATGTCTTTTTTTATATATATTTTTTCGACGTTATTTTAAGTCGTCTATATAACATATTGTGCGTGTATATACCGTATAGGAACACAGTGTTTTATATATATATATATATACGTTCTTCGTCGCCGCCGAGGCAATCGTTTTTCCATCTAGACCAAATTGACAGTGACACGGGTGTACCGTTGAATTACCTCTACGAAACGCCGCGCTGTCGGCGGGGGTTGGCGTGCGTCGTATACGTAGACACACGCGTGATGCATTAAAAATGATCGATTCAACTTTGTATGTGTTATGTGTATACATCATGTAAAGTGGCAGAAAAAAAAAACCAATTAAAAATGTATACTTCGTACTTGAATACTTGAATAATTCGAAAACACTGTTGGGATAAAATAAAAGAAAGAGGGAAATCGGGTGTTTACCACCAAAGTTCAATGTGAGAAATGCGATAAATGCTTGGCCACAAAAAGAAAAATATAGTCGTTGGGTTCAAAGAACATTTGAGAAATATTACAAAAACGAGAAAAGTTGCGGAACATTTATTGAATACTAACCATAATGTTAAAGATCGGTAAAACTAAAAAAAAAAAATGTAAATAATTATAAAGAATTAAATGATAAGCGATAGAAATGTCAAAAAATAGTAAAAAAAAAACACGTTAAACTGGGACCTAAGTCCCTTACGAAATTCATTATTATTAATTAGTTTGATGTAAACCAGATGGCGACAGCGTAGACTTGCGGTGGGCGCGGTCGTCGACCAATCGACGCGGCCGTTTTGTGGTGACGTCATCGGAGATATAAAATGTATAAATACGGGTGTACGTATAGTGTCTGACGGTTTAGTAGTAGTCGGTTCGCGCTGGAGATGACAACGCAGTTGTCGAAGTACGTATACGCAATAAAACTAAAAAGCTTTTTTCCTCCCCCCTCTAAGTAATATATGTAAATATCTATGAAAATTATACCGCAAAAAAAAAAATATATATATTTGTGTTTTTGTAACGATAAATTTTAGAACTTTTTCCTAGCCGAATTAAAACGGAAACGGAGTTAAAAACTAAATGCTAAAACGAAGCCTTCGGTAACGGTGACAAGCGGCGAAAATCGGCTGCTGTACGGCGGACAGTGATGGAAATTTGTCGCGGGGTAATAGGAGCAGACTTTTTTTTTCCCAATTTCCTCTGACGGAGCTGAGAGATCCGGTCTCGACGAACGGCGAAACGAATTTGCTCATCGAAGACGTATATAAATGCTTCTCGTGAGTCCGCTTTCTCGTCGTCTCCGTCGTCGCGTTAATAATTCTATTAAATAAGAACGCGAAGACGAGGAAATTCTGCCGCCATCGTTCTACGTTCCGTAATCGAATTTACGTACATATAATGTATACATTAACGTAATAGAAATGTCCTCCCCCCCCCTTCGACACTCCGACCCGACACTTGCCGTTTTGTTGTTACCACTACCCGTGTTCCGGTCGTACGCTCCGGTCCGCGTACGACAATTACCAAAAATAATTATTATTATTTCCTCGTTATATATTATACAATCGCGTCCGTACGCATTATTTGCACTAGGACGAAAATTGTTTTTTTTTTAATTATCGATTCAATCGTATATACACAGCAGAGTAATCATTGGGAAAGGGAGAAAATCCTGCCAATGGACCTTTTTTTTCTATTATTAGTGGGATGAAATTTTGAAACAAAAGTGTTTATGATCGAATTTCCACAATCGGATGAGTGCAAAATCATCTGCGTATACTGTAAAAAAATCGGTCGAGAAACGGAGCGAGGAACGGTTTTTTTTTTGGAGACGACGACGACGAGTTAGTATTAACTAAATGACGTGTTACGTTAAATATACTATAAGTGTGCGCTGGCAGTTTATAAAAATGTGCCGCTGATACGTCTCTAACGTAAATGCTTTTAAATGGTCCGAGGCCACGAAAATAATTACACGTCTAAAGTGTAATTTTTTTTTTCATCTACAAACGTGTCTTATTTAAACGAACGCGAATTCACTTTAGAAAAAAAATTTATATTTGTTCTTATGAAAAAATATTGATCTCCCTCCATGACTAAATACGCTATTGCACATAATGTATAACACGAAAGGGATATATATTTCATTATACTACTATAAATTATTATCAAAAAAAAAAAGAAGAAAACGCTCAAAAGTCTATTTACCACACGAGCGTATTATGCGTATAATGCGTAATCGTCGTACGATAAATTATAAACGAAATTCTCTGTAGACTGTTCGCGAAAAAAAAAGGAATTCGACCAGAAAAAAAAGACATAAACCGTATTGTACGTTTCGAAAAGTCTTCGTGCAAAAGTGTATTCCGGATACTTTGTAAGTACAATTATTGCCAGTCGTTCATAAAACGACGAGAAACTTTCGTAATGAAAGAGTTGTGTAACGTTTTCGATTTTCCACGTGCAGAAGAAAACGTTTATATATTTTGTTTGTGCAAACACACACACACAAACAATTTTATTGCGAAAGACAATTTTTTACTTTGTGTTTGTTCGCGCGCTCAGTGTATTCGTTGTTAAAACGATAATTTTCATAACATAAATCAACGACCGGCGTACACACCACCACGCGTGTCGGTTACACAATAATATACCATAACGGATTATTAAGATATTATTATATAAGTAATTTATTATAATTCGTACAATATTTAATCGTGTAAACGCGTTAATGCGCGACAACGACGTGTACGGCACCACTCCTACAGGAATTATCGATTTAAGGACACATACGAAAAAGAAATAAATCTGTTCGTACGTAGTAAATATAGTGACTTTTTGTCGTACAACTTATACGAGTCGACCGTTTTTATAAACAGATATTTTCACCGACGTTATCGATTTTTAGAAAATTGTCCGTAAGTATTTTTTTTTTTTTTTAATTGATAATTGATTTTCAAAGTACCGAAAAAGTGTAATAAATTTATTATAATATTATAACGAGTATTTCGGACGCTAGCGGCGTAAATTTCAAATTAGAATATTCCGCGCCTAACGTAAACGGTGAGACGCCGCCGTGTTTTCGAGCTTCAAAAAAAAAAAAAAAAAACTACTTCAAAACGACGAAAAAACACTGGAGTCTGAACAATACACGTGTTTATAAAACGAAAATTACCCGCTGCTTAAACGTACACCACATTAAATTTCGAAAAACTCAATCCGAAAATGTTTTTATAGTTTGATTTTAATAAAAAAAAAAAAATTGATGAAATAACGGTTAATTTTATGTATTATACGACGATTATTTATTTTATTTAGACGGGCGATTGCTCTACAATACGAACGCAGTTGATGTAAGATTACAAAGGATACGCGTTTAAATGTGATCAATGTTTTACTGTTATTTTTTCTAAATTCGTACGTTTGTTTACGGGAGAATCAAGTGCACAGTTCGCAGACTGAAACGATACGTGAAAAGTATTTGCTTGTCTGATATTGTGACTAGGAATCGAGAAATATAATTTGGCAAGTACAATTATTATAAAATAAATAATTATGTAATTTGAAAATAAATAGCAGATTCTATCCTTCTTGTTTCCGACGAGTCGAGGTTTAGACAAATTCAGATAATTGCTGGTAAGAGGAGTGAAGTTCACGTCTAAAAAACACTAGGGAAAACGATTTTGAATCGACACAATATTTATATTCGTATCGAAACTGTAGGTACTGCACTCGGTGACCGAATTACAACGGGTTAACTACACTGATCGTACATACGAGTACATAATATGATCAATTTTCAATGCAACTGGATTTTTCTAGTCTTTTACAGCTTCGACTTATAAAACCCAGCATAAATGAGGCTTTGCGTACTTATTAGTATATGTGTATAGTAAAAGTTAAAGACGCGGCAAGAAGTATATGTGTACTTTATTGCGTTAGACACGAATGATTTTTAGAATTTTTTACATAATAATTACGAAAACATAGAGCTCGTTTTTTTCTAAAAAAACATTTAAAAACATTTACAAGTTACACATATACGTGTCGTAGGTGTAGTTAATGTTATATTCACAAAATGTAAAATAATAACCGCGTAGGCATTCAAATGAAATATAGACGTATAAATAAAGCAAAACAAATCTCTATTCATAAAAAAAAAAAAACATAAAAAAATCGATAATATTACGAGAGTTAAAAAGGAATTCAATTGATAAAACGTGTACGTTTTAAACGCACATAAATAAATAATAAAAATAACGCTGTGCATTTATTATACATTTACGGAGAAAACGTTTTCCTTCGGAAAAATATACTCCATTTTTTTTTTTTTTAAATATCTTTTTTGAATTTTGAGAAACCACTGTACATTATTCCGTTTCGATTTTGTGTAGTATTTATATTATTTGTTAATGGACTTAGTAAGGCTTATTATATCACTTAAAAAAAAAAAAAGTCGTACTTCTGCTTGGGGCGAGGGCATTGAATGGTTTTATTTAAAATTATAACAGAGTGTAATGAAATTCCGAAGAATACGGCAGGCGATAGAAACTCGATTTGTTGTAAGTATTTATTTGATTACACGTTTGTATTCGTGTTTTCGGTCGAAAAGGTCCACGGATGTGGAAAACGACGATGCGCCGTTTATTCGAACGCGAAGCACGTACATACAATTACAATAATATCGAATTGTTTTAAAAGCAATTTATCATTGACTAATTGTAATTTTCACCAACAAAACAGACCGCGCGACGTGACGGCATTATATATAGTTGCGCAATATTATAATGTGTAGGGGGATTTAGTCGATTATCGAATCCGAAAAGTTTCCGATACGCCGTGCATGACGTATGATAATGCACATCTTCTTCGCGACTTAATTACAGGCTTTTCACGCCTAATGCCGCGAAAACCCACCGCGGACGTCCCCGTTCATCTCTTTCGTTTGCAACTTTTTCCGCGTTCCTTATTCCCGACAGTCCTAAGTCTTCGTGTAATTTGTCCGTCCACCTCTTTTGTCTGGGCCGTGCTCTGGGTGTGTTTGCGTCACCATCTAGTTATCTTCACCTTGTCATGTCCTTCTGATACACGCCCAGCTCAAATCACTCTACTGTTTTTAGAGTTACACCGGCCTTAACAGTAGGCTTCCGACTGCACTCCACCACAGAGTGTTTCGATTATTTGTTGGTTCTCATTTCATATTGTCATACGTCGTTTTTCTTCGGACCGAAAACTGTCCTCGATACAAGGCATACAGCACAATATTATAGGTCCGACTAGGACTCTTAATCTGACTTTGGTTTTTCTTGATATTAATGCAGGTTTTGAATACAAGGACAATAACGAGATTCGTATTCCAGCTATTCTTCGGTCGATTTCCGCGCTCTTTCACTTATATATCTACTTCTACGGACATTTGTACAAATATTGGCGATTTCTTAAATATCATTTCTCCAAACACGGCTGGATTCTGATGTGTTCGTGATTTAGTCTTGTTGACGTTTAGTCCGATACATTTCCGTTTGTTTATTTCTTATCTATCCTTTATCTTCAGCTGTTTCGTGCAGAATTATCTGTATGACGCCATTACTTTATTATTTTTCTCATATACAATCTTTTCGTACTTTACTCGCTACTAATTCAAGATCAGTAATACGTAATTATAATAATACGCGTTAGCGCGACAGTGATTGAAAACCGACGAGCTATTTTCGACGACGGCGCGGCGGCGGCGAATCCATTCGGCGGAAAATTCGTTTTCCGCCGCGAAAACGTCACGCGTAGAAATTCGAGAATTCTCGAGCAAACTTACACATAATACACACGACAATGGCTTTGGACAGCAGCAGTGAATTCTTCGCACGAGTTTTTACGCCATTGCGGTCGGGTAAATATTTAACATTCTTTTTATAATGTAATTTTCGTTGGTCGCAATATGTTGTTTACACCGACGGCTCTTGCAGTATATACGCGGAACACCGCCAACGCCGTCGTCGTCGTCGTCGTCGTCGTCGCGGAAGCCTGCGGTAACTCAAAGTATCTCACCGAAAACAGCGATAAAAAAAAGAAATAAGTCGATTTTTATTATTATTATTTTTTTTAAACTCACATTATCGACAAAATATTTCTTGACGACGACGACGTGTGCGTTATTATTACAGGGCTAGGATTTAATAGCACTAAAATAAAAAAAAAAAAGGTGGTGTTGTGGATATCGCTTAAGTGAATTACTTGGATAAAGACTTAGAGTTTTGTTTTTATTATACATTTGAAAGCAATGATAAATCGTTGTGTTCGATAAAACGATTCTGAGCGGAGCTCCGGTGTTGTAACACGCTTTGTCGACAAATTTGGAAGAGTCATAAAAAGAAATATTGTGACAAAAGATTTGCAATATTTTTTTTAAACACAGTTGAAGCATAGGTATTTCAACATTTTTGTTGAAAATTTCAAGACAATAGAACGATTATTTTCGGAATTATAGCGAAGAAAACTATACGTGATAACGAACACGTTTTTAACCGATATAACAACCGAAAACGACTACGGGTCGTAGAAAACAATCCCTTTTTCAAACGAATATTCAGAATTAATTTTTTAACCGCGCCGACAATCAAACGCCGTACGTCGATTGTATTTCGGACGTCCTTTCGGCGTAGCAGCACATTACTGCACCTGCTACGAATATTAACGGACATAAATAAATATATATGTATATATAATATGTAACGGGTTATAGGTGGTATAACGCGAATTTCCAGTCGAGCGGCAGCTTATTCGACTCGGCCGTATATTCGCTGTGCGCAATATTAACACCACAAATAAATTAGATTTTCGTTGTAATGTTACAATAACGTGCGAGTATAAGCACGAAATATATATCCGAACGTTATACCTAATAACGTAAACGCCCCGCTGTACGTTTATTATATTTTTGTAATTCGGAAAAAAACACAATTTATAATTTGAACGCATTCCTTTGTATAATATATTATATAGAATAATACGAAATTATGTTTTCGAATAACGCGTAGAAAACCACAGATTATACGCGAGTATATACGTATACCAATAATATATATATATACAGTAATAACGAGAAATGAAAACGGAGAATAAAATAAATATGTCAATAATTATAAACCGGTAAAAATATCGACGGAAAAGAAAGTATTAATATTCGTCTCGTATAACATATATATATATAAATACGCAATGACCAATATTGTGTACTGCAGTGAATAAACGGTGTGGCTTGTTAACACAGTTATTTTTTTTTCTTTCTTTTAAACCGACTGCAGCAAAAACAGTTTTACACGGATATTTCTAAACGAAATAAATGCGTTCACTTTTTTCGCCTCCTTTTTTTTTTTGTATTCTGACGAGTAAGAGTTATTGCGGTTTTTACAATGAAGTTCATTTTATTTTTTCTGTATACGACTGGTATAGAATATAGCGATTAATGCGTTTGTACTCGTTTCCCGGTAGCAAAATTTTGCTGAGGTGATATTTTCCGGAGATCAATTTTCGATTTTCTCGATAAAAAATTTTTTTTTTTTTGACAAAGCGATTTCGTCAAAACGCGCTTTATTATTATTATTATTGATAATGGATTACACGGAAAAGTTTTATCGAACGCAATGATTTATCGTTGTTTTCAAATTCACAGTACGAAACGAAACTTAGTAAAAAAAAAAAAAAATAAAACAATATCGATTTATCACTTAATAGTAATTCACTTAAGAGACATCCACGGCACCTGCCGGCTCTCTACTCATTTCCCCCCCCCCCAAATTGTTTTTACAGCCCTGCTGATGCAGGTGTGGCCGGACGTTCCCGTAACTATCGGATAAACGTCTTTTCAGAATTATAGGACTTTCGAGACACGCCGTACAAACGATAAAATCTCGGTACACGTGTATTACCATAATCGTCGTCCCGTTTTAAGGATTAAAAAAAAAAAATAACAATGTAAACACAAAGCTGTACAAGTGGGCAAGCGGTGCCCGACAACGCCCTCGTCTCTCTGTACAGCGTATTCGACGGGGAAAAAATAAAATAATTGAACCATTAAATAACGCGGTCTTGTGTGGGGCCGAACGTTCGAGGAACTACGCGCGGTGTCAACGATATGACGAGGACGAGAAAAAAAAGAAAACCGCGTACAAACCCGTTCAACGGTGAAACGCGCCCGTTCGTATGTCATAATATTTATACAGGTACGTCTTGGCGGTGCCACGCGTGGGTGTGAGCTAATCATCTCTTATCAACGACGTGATCGCGAGCGTTAAAAATTATAATGTCACTCGGCAAAGAAAATAAAAGTATATAGTCATAAAATAAACGTCATCATCAAGCCCGATATAATCGTCTCCGAGGCGAACAAAGTGTGTGTGTGTTATATATTCGCGTTTATTCGCAAAAAAAAAAAATGCTCGGCAACAGTGGATTTATTGATATATATGTATGTATATTTATGACGAGTAGGCGTACCGCTATACAGGATGACCGGTGAGATAAAGTGTACAAACAATCAACAAAAAAGTATCATTTGACGTCCGATCCCTGAGAAGTAGAAATTTCAATTTTTGTGGTTTTTTTTTTTTTCGGGAAAAAAACGCTATCCGTTTTAACTGGCCAGGTTACATCCTGAACCGCTGGTCCTATAGCGAATTTAGAAATTCCATTGAAAAGCTCGCGAGTTTTTTTTTTCGAGAAAACGTACCGAGAAATGTTCGGTTTTTTTTCGTTTTAATAAATTCAGGCTTTTCCGATAAATATATATATATTTTTTTGTGTCATTCACGACCATAACGTATAACTGCGTATACGATTTAAGTGTAAAGTTCCGTTTCAAAATGACTAATTTTTATTCAGCATTTCCCGAGGTTTTTTTTTTTTTTTTAATTGAGACTGAACGAAACGTAATTTATATTCTTTTCGCATTATGGCATCCACTTTCGAACAAGAATATAATACTACAGTCTTACAACAATAATTTCTAAATATATATATGTACATGCGCATAATAGCGGTAGGTATATGGCGAATTACTGTACACTATAAGCGGTTTTCAAAACGATTCGTAAAAACGTCTCGTATCAGACGTTCCGCGCGACGGAATCGTGCGGTTATTACGAAAATCGTTTCCGTAGAAAACAAAAATTTGCGGAGCACCGCCGAGAAAAGTCACGTTTTCCGCGCCTCGCCGGTAAAATATTTCGTATTCGTGTGCGCGATATAATACAATAATGCGCGCAGTTTACAAAAAAAAAAATATATATATATATATATATATATATATAATATTTATGAACGCAAAAAGGAATTGGCGCGCGATTTGCGAAACGCGGAGAAAATAAGTATATCGGACGGTGTAATGATGTGTTGAACACACGAGCCGCGGAGAGTGTGAAAAATAACAGAACAATTATCGTATATCATAAAATAGGGCCCGGATGTTGTTGCTCTAAAAACTCTATAAAAATGTCCCCAAAAAAAAAAAAAACGCGTTTTCGACCTAAAAAACACAAAAAAAACGCACTAAAAACCTACAAAAATGCCTTTTAGAAATTAAATTTACTATTTAAAACAAAAAAAAAAAACCTTTAAAATTGTTTAAATTATTTATTTATTTTTAATTATTATTATTTTATTAATGACGAACAATTTACTCGCGTATTAAACGACTAATGATCGCATTATATTTATATGACGTATTTAACTATTTCATATTTCTTTCTGGCAGTTTTTTTTTTTTAATTAAAATTTATGCACAAATTAAAATTTTTTTTTTATTAGCCACTGATAAACACTATGATAGCTCAAAATTTAAATTATAAATGAAAAAAAATATGTATATAATCACGTGAAATTATAAAAACAAAATAACGATAATAACAGTAAACTCGTGATTTTTTCTGTCGGTTATTGAAAAATATTTGAAAATGACCTAAAAAAAAAAAAAAAAAACGAAATAATTTTAAAATGTTAAAAATAGCCCAAAAAAAATTTTAAAACCCGAATAATGTTAAAAAAGCACCACCGTTTAAATAAAAAAAAAGAAAAAAAGTCATCGACATCGGGGCACTAATTTATTTATTATATAAAATTCCCGAGGAACTATATATATATAAAACGAGATCGGTGTAAAAGCCTATATGTGTACAAAATATTATGTCGCCTATTAATAAAACCAAAAAAAAAAAAACCGATTTCGAATTTTTGTTCATAAAAAAAAAACAATTCGCTAAATAATGATTATTCCGAAAATCGTTTTGTACCGGCCACACAGAACACAAATTGGATAGCGTTTCGCTCGCAGACCGCACTATACCGCGGGACGCCTTCGTATATCGTATAATGCCCGTGTCAATTTACACTGTTGTTACAATATTTGCCGACCGACGTTATTCCGTTTATATCCCTCGGTGACGTCTGTGCCTAGACCCTGTTCGTCCCTTGCTGGTCCACACCAGAGCGTTTCGCGTTCAACACGCTGTTGACACTCTGCCGGTGGTCATTCCGTTTCGGCTCTGCGGCGTAAAACCGCTGCGATTGTCGAGGACGCGCATTATTATAATAATGTGTTACAACGATTTATCGCTGTGTGTGTGTGTGTGTGTGTGTGTGTAATAGATCGGTGAACGAGGAGTTATTCGTTGTTTATATTTTTTTAAATATTTAATTTTTATTTTTTTATTTCGCGAAACTGAATTTAAATGAGAATTCAAATTCAAAGAATTCATTTGTTTTTCAAAGAAATTTAAAGAATCGTTTCCATATACACCTGGCGCACAGTAACCGCGGCTACGACTAATGTACACAGTAGAATTTTTCTAATTAGAAACACCTAATCGGGATTTTCGAATTTTAGACGAATCGCCGTAGTAAAACGACGGATTAAACCGTTGTTTTTCACGAAAATCATTAAGAGTCGTTTTCAACACATAAAAAAAAATACACATAATATATACGCGTAATCGGTCGCATTTTTCTATTTCGAGTTTTCTGATGTAACGTTTTAAGGCGTCCGTGTATAAACCTAATGGGAACAAACATTATCATTACTGAAGAAAAAAATAAAAAAAATTAAGCGAAAAATGATTTTTTTTTTTTTTTAAACCGAGTGTTTTAGAGAGATATTGTGAAATATTAATACACATTTGAACAAGAATTAAGGAAATCCAAACGTTTAGGAACGATTCCGACACGTTCGATTGCAACAGATACAAAAACGCTGGGGGGATCCGTTCCGTGAGTATCGCATATCTCCATCTCTTAACGTATCGCGCTGCAAGTGTGATTCCGATAAATATTAGATAACAATTATTGTGCGACTGTTCAAACAGAGGTCGTAATTGAAGTTTTATTAGTGCGTTTTGGTAAAAAAAATCCATTTTGTTCGGTGTTCTCCCGGAGATTCGTTATTATACGCTGCCAATCCAAACATTCGTATCACAATCGCATTCAACGTGTGTTGCGGATTCAAAACTCGTTTCCCACGTTAACGCTACTGACGCCGGTCCTGAAGTCGGTTTTGATCCGACTAAACGTATATTTATACAACAGCACGAAACGGCAACGACGTTTATAGCGGTGACAAAAAAAAAGTCTCAATCCTAAAAAATATATATCCGTTTTCGACCGGCCAAATCTAAGATAATATATTGACCGGTAACCGGGATTCGTTGCTCGTGTCTTCATTTATCTATATATAATACGCTATAAGATAAGTCATCCGTTATTGTGTGTAAGCCCAGAACTGTATATAAAAAAGCCGTACGCACACGCGCGCGCACATATATCTAATATATTTCGTATTGGCCCGGGTGCAGGAAACGGCTTTAGCGTCATATTGTTTTCATGGATTGTCACATGCCCTCACTATATGTCCTCACGTATCCGACCGATGCGCCGTTATATTGCATAGTACGCGGACGTCGAAAGAAAAAAAGGGAAAAAAAAAATATTGATATTTTCTTTTATACGTATTAATATATCTATATATATAGACTTTATAAATGTATAATATTTTTATACGTCTGAAAAACGCACTACGCGTCTATCCTGTCATAAAAAAAAAAAAAAACGTTTTGCGAGTATAGTTTTACATTAATACATAAACCGTCGTAGTCCTTCGTGCCAAACCAAAAAAAAAAACCGAACAGCACTCGGAACGGTATTTTGACAGTGTTGCGTGTTTATACGAGTGTATCGTTGAGGATCCATTAGTAAAGGAAGTTTTCGTATACGAAACGTGTAAAAACAATAACGTCGATCGATTTCTAATGTATTGTGCGGTTACTGTAGTTGTTAAATAAATTGTATTCGATGGTATATAGAGCTGGAGGGAAAAAAAGGCCTCGAACGTATTATAATATTAATCTTAATTATTTCCCCATATCGTTACGTGACATTGGCGTTTCATTGCTTTATATACATATATATTATACATGCGCGTATAGCTGTAGTTAAACAATAAATTCCAATCAAGTCCGCGTTGTATATATATATATATATATATACAATAGAATCCGAGAGAATCGAATGCAAACACGTGAAATAAGCAGAACGAGAATGAAATTTCGCATTAACTGACGCAATGTTAACGTTAACGCAATGTTAACGTTCTTTACATTATATTTATTATATTTTTCGCGATAAATCAACCGATCCGAACACCGAAATCAAAAAAAAAAATATATTTATAAAATATTATGTAGCATTAAATTAACAAATAATACTGCTATTTCAAAACGTTTACATCTAACATCGGCCGTCCCTTAATTGGACTCGAAATTTGCAGTCGCCTTCCCACCCTATAAATACGCCACTGGCAGAGGTATCGAATCGTTCTTATCGCGATTGCTCGAATTTGAACAAATCGTTTGGAGACGAATAATAACTATAATATAGAGTATGATATTGATAGTTGAATTTCACGAAGGTTTCAAACGTTTTTCACTCGTCTGCGTGTATACCTATAATATAGGTACTCGTGCTACCGATGTAAACACATAGTTTTGGCTCGGAAGTCATTTCCCAAAAGGATAAACCGTCCGTCGTCGTAGAGAGGACTCGCAGGGTCTTTGTAATTATCGCGATGCAGTACTTTGCGCGGTTCAACACCGCGGCGCAGGAGTCGAAAGTTTTCCGGGGGGCGGAGGAGGGATGGAAGGAACGCGGCCGCGAGGACGAAGGGTAAAAGTTTGCACACGGCCGCGGTGGTAATTCATACCTTGTCCCGCGCGTCGCGCTCATCCCTTTATAAACCGTCTATGTATAGATATATACACAGATGTAATAAAGAGAGATGCTGCGCGTATTTAGAAGTTGATTATTATTATTATAATACAGTGCAAAGCGTTTCGCGCTGCAACGGTTAGACTTTTTGATAAATAGCCGCACTGACGGGGGCGACGGCGGATTACCTTTGCCACCGCACGGGCCGCCACTTGCGTACAAATTTTTTGTTATTTATATTCCCTTGATTAACGCACTTTGTTTTGGAAAAACGAAGACAAAAAAAAACGATATTATAATAAAATAACAATACACCACCGCCCTAACCCCGGAGAGAATAAGCGTCTCTCGACCCTGGCCGCGCCCTCTTACTATATAATATAATACGCGTACAATGTTAAAGGCGAAAAGTAATTTTCTTGAGAAGCCGACGCGCCGCGAGAGGGTTTATCGCGCCGCCGCCGGCGTCGGCGGAGAACAATTTGTTTTAATAACGCGGCCCGTGATTATTTTTATATATAGCTAGTTTATTATAATATATTCGGTTTTAATGCGTTATTCTATCAATTCCCGTTCAAAGTTTTCACGTTTATTCAATATTATTATTATTATTATTTCGCGCGTACAGCATACTGCTGTTTTTCGCAGCGTCTAATTACGCTGCTACACGAGTGTCGTCGGAATTTTTTTTTTTACACGTGTAATCTTTTTTTTTTTTAAGACAGCGCTTATAAACGGATTAAACCGGTGGTTCCCAAACTTTTTATAGGTGCGACAGATTTCTAACAATTTTACCGTATTTACACGACCCGCCCAAATCAATAAAAAAAAAAAAAATGACCGAAAATCAAAATACACGAGATTATATACGAAGAATTGAATGCGTGAAACAGCGTTTATATATTATAGAAAACTCCGTAATAAATACTTATACGGTTGAAAGTCGTATTTTATTGAATTGTCTTTAAAGTTTCAAATATAGATTAACAATAATTGTTTTTCAGATCGTGTTATTCTTCGAGTAAAAATTGTTCGCCATTCATCAAACGTTTTACTCACAGACCGGATTAAACTATATTATATAAAATATCGATAGAATTTTTTTTTTTTTTTTTACTCGTATCGCGTGTAAAACGACGTGGAATAATTATAAAATATTCTACTCGGAAAGAAAAGAAAAATACAATTCGCTTTTATTTTTTTATCGTTATAATATTCTAAAAATCGATTTGGTACGTTAAAAATAATAAAAAAAACGCTTAAATTTTACGATAATTGTGAATAATTTTACGTTTTCAAAAACGTATTATTCTATCGCGCGCTTTCCCTATAATTTCGATTATTGTAAATCATAAGAATATAATACGTTGGTTTTACCGCGTTTCCAATAAAACGAGAAATCTGTATAGTACAGTGGCGGTAATAAGGAGGGGACGATAGGTGGATCGCCCTCCCCCTCATGGGATTTGATATTTTTAAATTTAGTATATCTCTGACCTAACAGCACCGACTTGCACCATATAAATTGGTCCAATTATGTTATGGCTGTGCTCCGTAAACGTATACATGTGAGTAAACGAATAAACGTTAAATAAATAGTAAACTTGTAAAATAAACAAGTAAACGAGTTCGTTTTATTTAATTGAAATACGTGAAATAATATTATTGTTATTAATAATAATAAAATAAGTAAGTAATAAAGATTGCATACGCGCGTACGAATCGGTCGCTCGGTCAGCGTCGAACACATACTGCATATACCGACATAACGCGTCAGCCGACCGTAATAAAACGAGAAAAGAAAGTAGTCACCAGATAGCGCTACGAAACAACATAGAGGGCGTGGCAGAATAGCGCTTATAAATAGCGGTCCGAAACCATCGGACCGCTCAGTGTAGTCACGGCGGTCAGGCGTGAACAACGTAGTTCGCGTCTGACTGCGGTGTGTATGTATGTGTGCACGCGCCTTTCTGCCACGCCCTCTATGTTGTGTCGTAGCGCTATCTGGTGAGTACTTTTTTCCCCGTTATTTTGTTTACGTTCCATGAACGTTGTTCTTTCTTTTTGTACATTTTCATTTCGTCTCGATACATTAATAGATCTTTCTTCTTGGTTATTACTCGTCGTTGTGGATATTTCATTGCCAGAGGGAAATGGCTCCATTTTCGCCCTCCCCCTCTCTTGAACATCATGTATAACTGCCACTGGTATATATCCTTCTCGAGTCGTATAAATCCTTCGCGCGCACGTATCCACGCGAATATATATTCTAAAAAATCGAGAAATTTTCTACGATACAACGAGAATACAGTGAAACGTGTGAAATCAAACTCACGTCCGTACACGCGCCACTTTTACGAGAGAAAAAAAATGTTTTTCAAAAAGGAACTGATCGTTGAAAAATCACGCCGCGGATTATTATAAAAACACTCGCGGTGAGTGTAACGCCAGCTCAAGTTTTCCGGCAATTCGCTCTCGCCGTCCGGAATTCATTTTCCGTCGTTTCCCTAGACGCGACGCAAACGGCTAAATTATTCCTCCGCGCGGCAACGCGTCCAAAGAACCGTATAATATCCACAAGTGAATTAAGAACTAAACAGCGTCCTTGTACACTGTGTTTACTGGTACTCGTTCGGGAAGTCGAAACGAAATGTACGCGTCTTCTTAATGGTGTCGGTCATCGTTGTTTCGATATTAAGGACTCAGGACGGATTTACAACGAGAAAAACTCCTCTCGGCTCCTCGCACAACACCTTTCGTTGAAAAAATAACGTTTTTCACAAGAATCGCGTTGAGCACTTCCAATAATGCGTTCGGGTAGGGGAAAAGAGTACTACCGAAATTATATTATTCAAAAGTTTATTGTACGGTTTTTGAAATGTTAATTTTGAAAATCAGAAGCCAATCTGTGTAAGAAGTTTTCTCGCGGACACGTCTTATTGTACTCTAAAAACGTCATCGACGTTTTCGCGTATTAAATCCTAAAATCGCCTGCGCTACTTTATCGAATAAAAATATACTGTAAACGGGTCAAAATTTGAAAACTAAAACGTTTCTATCCTAACCGAAATAACCTGCAAAATAGAGAAATGAAATGAAAAGGCCGTTTTGTCGGAACTGCGCAGTGAACAAGTCAGCAGCTCGTTTCTCTCGATTTCCGCGTATAGACAATAGCCGCAGCTTATTGCGTGCATTGACATTTCACACAATAAATAATTCGAAAAACGTCAAATAAAACGAAAAAAAAACGAGAATTTTTTTTTAAATATATAGTTGAAGTAACGTAGTACTCGTGTTGTATACAATTTTCAAGTCCTAAAAACCAAAAATTAACACTTTTTAATGGCTCGACATCTATAATAATCGTTAGAAATAGCCAAAAAAAAAAAAAAATTAGGAGAAATGTTTCTATTTGGTGTAAGTTCTTAGACTCCGGCACCGTTGCGATAATGAATTTTGACGAAATCGCGTTTTCAATTGAAATAAATAAAAATCGATGGCGGTAGTTTTTTCGGGCCTAAAAAACTATTGAGAAAATCGAAAAACGCAGACTTTTCTAAAGTATAAGGCAGCGTAATTCGCTACAAGAAGACGGATACGAATTCAGAGCACTTCCGTACACTTGCAGCGAGAAGAAAAAATAAAATAAACGTCGTTGTAAAACCAAAAACCGTTTTGGCTGTGTGGGGAATTCGGCGTAGTCGTCGAACGACAAATTTCAGTCCTACGACGACCGCGCGTTTTTCTTTTTCGGATTTTTTTTTTCGTTTCGTTTCTCTAGAGAAAAGCTAATATTATACCGCTACAACCCTTTCGCGATTTGTCACCCGCTCGCGCGAGGTGCAGGCTCTTTTACGGTCCATTAGCCGAACGTTATTTTATTATTGAA
The DNA here is from genome assembly GCA_032441835.1 of Slavum lentiscoides. NCBI lineage: Eukaryota > Metazoa > Arthropoda > Insecta > Hemiptera > Aphididae > Slavum > Slavum lentiscoides. The sequence goes on along the minus strand of CM063714.1, from coordinate 9,142,936 downwards.
TAATGACGAACATAACACTTCATTTGGCTTCCGTTCGTCATTAATATTCGTTCGGAGACGGCAATAATATAACAGTCCGCGCTGCCACTATATTACTGTCACTGAAATATTACTACTGTTGCTGCGGATGTCGTGCGCTGTTCCCCGGCGGCGGCCCCGCGAAAAAAAATCTCCTCGACCCATATTATATTATTATTAATGATATTGTATTAAATGTAATATATTATTATTATAATATATTAAACGGTTTTATATTTAGGAAATAGATTGTTATTGTAGCGGTGAAATCCAAATCGGAAATTCATACCGAACATTGTGTATCTACGTTTATTTTCTGTGGCGTTCAAACGAATTTTCGAAATAAAAATCACATTTAAATCGTATTTATTAAACGATTTTTAAATAGAAGAATCCCGCGTAGTTACAAAACACTGTCAACTCGCCAATTGTTGTATAATATACGAGTACATCTAAAATTTCTTCAGCGTTTATCATTTATACGGTTTTTATTAAGAGTAGATTTTTCAAGAGATATGTATATAACATACTTGACTCGGTTTAATCTATAGGAACTATCGAATTTTCTCGTATAATATATAGAATTTTTTCGCGTTTTCTACAACCGAGTAAAAACGAATATCAATATTTCTTATCACTTATTTATATCTCGTATACGTATCCGCATACGAGCGTAGCATTGTAATGCTCAAGATTCTGAACTCCATTTAATTGTATAGTATAATATTGTTATAATATACGCGCTGAAATTCGCTATTACACTTTCACAATCAACGAACTACGCAATTTCAACGTTTTTAAATAGCAAAAACAATTCTTTTGAGGGTTTAGGGGTGGTGGAAACGTTTTAAACCTTCCCCGTATCTACGCCACTGATACCACGAATATTATGTCTGTGTGTGTGCGAAACAATTTCGCAGTGCGCTCAAACTCGACGAGGTTTATTTATTTTGGAATATTAATAGAAAATTTAAGAGCAATTTTTTTTCTGAAACTCGTGTGATTTGAATTTCCAAAAGAACTAACTAGAAACTATCGGTTTTTTTTTTTTTTGTTGCTCAAATGCAATGATCTATCGTTCCTTACGAAGTTCAATACAAATCAAAAAACGCTCGATCGACGTTCACGTAGCGACTTTTTTTTTAATTTTAAAATATGTATATAAACTTAAACTCTGGGTACAGCGCGAGTAGGGTTAATTTTTCTAGTTGCTCTCCTCCCGTCTCCCCGAAAACGGTTTAAACCGTAAGTAAAAAAAAAAAAATGTTTGTAGTCACCGCGCAGTGGTATTTTCAATTTTTCATCAACACGCTTATTATTATCGATATCGATTGTGTACTAAAATCGTCGGTGAAATTAAAGTAAAAGTTATGCGCCATATTACTGATGCTGCTGGTCGAAAATCACTGAATTTTTTTTATCGAATTTTTGTGCGGTTTACCGTAAACTATGAAAAAAATATAATACAATTTGTGATGCGGCTGAAAAAAATTACAATACGGTGAGGAAAATCGCATTTTTAATGACCACAAAAAAAAAAATTTCAGAAATCTCCACAGGCGACGATCGCCTATCAAAACGAGTATTCGACACTGGTATATACGTAATATGTATCGTAACGGCTTAGATTTATAAAATCCTCTTTTCACACTATAACCGTCTATATATATAGCGGAGAAATTCCTTAAAACATCATCTCGACGCGCCCGAATGTATCGAATTCCGTTCAAGCGCCGCGCGCGGAATGCGCTTTTTTTTTTTACTTCATTTTTTTTTTTTACGTTACTATTCCGAAATATCCGTACGCGAGGAAACCGTATGTTTATAACGCACTTAATTCTGAATAAATAATAAGCGCAACGGTTTACCCGTTACCAGCAAATTGTAATCTCATTTCTCGCGTATATAATATAAATGAATTATTAAAAACCCGTCCGGCGAAAATTCGCGAAGGTCTCTCTGTGTGTATTATACACAATTTGTATTTTTGTATTTTTTTTTTTTTTTCGTCCGGGGCCAAAGAAATGAGAAATCACTCACCGTATAGTAGTAATTCCAGCGTTATTTGCTTTCGGTAAATTTATCCCAAGGGAATAATCCGACGGCGGGGCAAAACGCAATTCATTTATTCCGCAGCATCTTCTCCTAGCGTACAGTATATATTTCCCCTCCCCCTCACCTCTCCCCGTCACCAGTACGCGCGCATTGAAGTTTAAGGGCCGAGTTTCTCGTTAGGATGTTTTCGGTCTGCACGCAACGCTGCAGAATCCGTTTTCTTTTTATCGCGAACGGCTCATCTCCCGTGTACTACCCTGCAGAGAAAACGGGCTCGTCTCTTTCTCTTTCCCTCCCCGACCCTGCCAACGGCCCGCCTAACGAATTCGGTTCGAAATTAAGTTTATTCGAGTTGAACGCTCCTTAAAGCGTTTTTAATAAGAATTACCTGAAGAATAAAGCGAGATTACAATATATATATATATAGGCAAGAAAAAAAAGTGTACGGGACCCGGCATTATCTCCCGGTAGAAAGTACACATATTATTCCTCCTCGGACAAGAAAAAAAAAACCCCCCGAACACAATGTCTAATGTTTTCTGTTGTTACGACGCGCTTTTGAGGAATTTCGAGAAAATCGTTTTTTTTTTTTTTTTTGGTATTCTTCGAATTCTATTTTAATTGCCAAGTATAATATTATTATAGCCTGCGCTCCGTTAAAATATCTTAAAAATCGTTTCGAAGCCCTAACGAATTTGCAAAATACTTTTAAAATACATCGAAATATTCGTTTCGGTAAAACCGTCGCGATTTGTGAAGAAAACGTTTCTGAAATTGCAATCATATTAACGCGTCTAGATTATCCGCGAAATTCTTGTCTTAGACACAGCGAAAATATGGATCTTTTTTTTGTATGTAAATAAATAAGTGCGCGTTTAACACGGAAATCGAACGCGCGCTTTTCAATTTTCATTGTCTCTCTTTTTTCGTTATTTAAATTTCTATACAACTTGTATAAAATATTACTGCGTACACGTTTGAACGACGAAAAACTTTTGGCAAAAAAAAAAATCAGAATCACATTATACGCGTAAACGATGAAATTTTCCACGAACCGATTTCTCGCAATAACGAACCGAAAATGAGTGGCGCGAAATTCGTTTTAAACGAGTTACGCGCGCTATATCGAATGACGTTTTGATAATTATTTATTTGTTATTAAAAAAAAAAAAAATTCGAAAATATCGCGTAAACTGTGGCTTTGCATTATATAGTACTTTTGGAAGATCGAGTTTCAACCGAAATCCGTACCAGTGGCGTGATAATGGTTAGATATTGAGGAGGAATGATCAATATTTTTTCATAAAAAAAAAAAATATATTTAAATTTTTTTTTCCAAAGTAAATTTGTGTTCATTTATATAAGACGATAATAGATATACAAAAAAAAAAAAAAAAAAATTATCATTCGTATTTCAGATCTATTATTTTTGTCTTCAGAACCACATTTCGTCGAGAAAATCCTCGAGACGTAACGGCGGCACGTCTTAATAAATTGCCAGCGCGGACTTAATAGATTCAATCGATTATAATGTGAACACAACATTTAGTTAATACTACTTCTGAGGCTAATCGTGGTCTCCAAAACCGTACCTCGTTCTCTTATTCTCCGAGTGTAGGACATAAAAAATGGCGCGTCTTTCAGGCAACTAGTTTTTCAAAAAAAAAAAAAAAATTGTTCAGAATTTGATCAGAAACGCAGAAAATTCCATTCCACTAATAAAACAAAAAAGGCGAACGGGGAGCATTCGACATCCACGCCCTCCCCTCATGATTACGCCACTGTTCCCTACGTTTTTGAACAATTTTTTTTTTTTTTTTGCTCATAATAATTATTTACGAATATTCAAATTTATACGTAATTGTTATACATAATATGACCCCCTTTGTCCCCGTTGAGATTAATTAAAAATCGTATAATTACTCGTTATTTTAAACCGCGAGCAATAAAAAAAAACTTTTCCGTATAAACGAAACGCGATTATATACTTCCTTAAATACAAATATAAAATGAATCAATTGGATATACCATCGCGCCGGGTCTTTGATGGAAACTATACACGCGACATAAAAGCAGTTTTCCTCGCTCCCTCTTAAAAAAACTTTGTTTATTACGCTTTAGTAAAGTTTGACAGCTTAAAAGGTTTTCGAATCAAAAGTCGTAGAATTTTTTTTTTTTTCAAACCTCTTTTTTTCGTTATCATATACACATTGTCACGGGTAATATTCAATTATTACTCTTTTCTCGGGGTCGCTCACAATTCACCGCGTTACTACAGAACTTGTATACGCTCACGTGTCGTTATGACAATACCAGTCTTGTATTACGGACGTAGAAAACCTTCCACTTTGATATATTCACGATTTTTAATATTTTATGACGGATATAATATACACCGTGCAAATGGATTTCGAATTTGTGACTATACAATATATTCGCATTTATATATCATTAGTGTATTGAAACTCGAACGATATATTTTTTTTCCCCTTTATGCGGTTTCTTCTAACAGAGTTTTACTTGAAACGAAATTCTTAAATTTAATTTCGTCATAATATGTAAAATAGAAGACGCGAATGGTGTACCGTTATGTGATTATTTTAATATCAAACCAACTTTTATTCGTAGGAAATTTACATATAAATTTAACGAATGAACGAAGGAAAATATACGAATAGTAATGGATATAAATGAACTCTTTTGAAAAATATATGTATATACGAATAGGTATAATATGACTTATGATATATTCAATTTTAATATGGCAAGAGAGTAAGTAAAGTAAAAAAAAAGTCCACCTCATACAAAAGACTTTTTACTAATCAAAAGAAATCTCAGATTTCTCTGTACATTCAAAATATAATCGTATATACGAATCATAATTTGAATACAATTTTGTTTTTCGTGAGATTATTATTTTTTTTTCCAAATTTAATGATAACTTTACGGACGGTATACGGTTAATATTATATTAATTGTCTATAGAAGCGCGTGTTTTTCACAAAATATCACTTAAAATTTTTTTTTTTTTTTAAATAAAAATCGTTTTTGCTAAACTATCGTATATGTATATACAAACGCTATCGTAGTAAAGAATTCAAATTCCAGACAATGCGAAATGGAAACAAACTGTATATTCTATAATCACTCATAATACAATATTTAATCGCACATATGTTCGCCTACACTTAATTATATAAAATAATAAAAATATTTCTCCGATATCGTCACGTCGTATGTAACGAGCATATTATAACTATCATCGAGAACGGCTTTTAAAAATTATATACCGACGTGAATCATGGATATATTATTTTTAATTTGGAGAAAATTCAACGTTTTTTGCTTTCGATTTTTTTTTTATATACAAAGAGTTTAGACACATTATCCAATGGTCTTTGGAGAGAATCGTCGGCAAAATGGTCTTATGAAATTGATGACGCTAATATCGGAACGACCTCCAGCCCAAATACGTATACAATCCGTATTCTAATAGTAAAATAATAATTATAATAATAATATACTCCATCAAAGTCCGGGTAGTCTGTGCTTCCGCGATTTCGTTTGACAGCTCTATATTACAACGTGTCGACACGATCGATCGTCCTAATGCATATTTCTGTATGATTCCGAACGTAAGCGTTTGGGGGAGAAGTGTGAACGGTTCCGTACGCCCTCCATTGATAAATACCCAATGGAAAAAAAAAAATTACACTTTTCTACTGGAAAAAAACTTACTGATATTTAAAACGTACATAACAGACGTTCGCGTATGAAAAAAAAAACAGACTTTTCTCTACCGATCGTATACGAATTATAGCGTCGAAAATTATTATAATAGTCGCAAATTCATATTGGTATTGAACGTTTTTCTCCTGTGTCTGAAAACGTCAGCTCGAAAATAATTGATAATCTTGCACTTCGATGTTATATTACACGATGCTATGAACCGTGTACTCGACATTTACGGTATACGCGACGACATAGGTATCTAAGGTTTGAGAAACACTATACCACGGGTCAAGAGCGTATTGCCGCACTGCAGGATTAACCCTTCTGAATAGTTATAGGGACACGGTCGTTGTTGAACCAATAGAAATAGGTTAAATTTACTTTTATAACCTTTGGTAACCGGTTAAACTCTATACGAGTTTTTGACTTTTCGACGTTATACGCGGTATTTTCAAAATTCTCATTCCAAAACACTCGGACACTTTCTGTACATTAAGTTTTTGTAGTGGCGACACATTATAACAAAATATTATACGACTTAACGACGTTCCGACACAACAGAACGAAAAGAACTTTTGCACAATAAACGGACCGAGGGGTGCTCATAGAGATGACATTATAATAATACGCCGGGAATATCAATCATCCTCCATCCAACGACAACATTAACTCCTCCGGAGTGCGCGATAAAAATGACGACGACGTTTGTGCATATGCGCGCACGACGATATACGTACGCGCACCGCGTTCTGTCATCAATCACGTGCAAAAACGTTGATAAATATTTATGAGACTTGTCTAAAGTGTTATTGTAATAACGTGTAACGTGACGTGCGGAGACTCTGCAGCGAAGCGCTTGTTGGCAACGGGGCCGGAAGGCCGGGATTCAGCAGGTCGGCTGACCCCCAAGTCAATATTTGACGCGGACGGAATTGCTACGGGTACTCTTTTTTTAGGCTTCGGAAAACAAATTATTCAATAGATTCGAAATGAAAGGGCGTGTTCACTTTTACTTTAATGCGGACACGCTATAATATGGGGTTGATGCGGTCATAACACCGTTTTCGCGACAATTTTTTTTCCAATGACAAAATTCACAAAATGCATCACTAAAACTACTGAATTTCTCCGTTTTGTTGACGACATTCTTTCTTAAAACCGACCGACCGTCATTTTCTTCAGCGTATTGGTCTTAACATCAATGTTGATGGTGTTCGTATAAATGCCACCTTTGTTTAAAGCCTTGAAAGTTTTAGGATTTTTAAAACGAAGCACCAAACCGATTAATTCTGCCCGCAGTTATCTCCAAACACTTTATTTTGTGCTAGTTGTTCGACCAATACTTGTATATGACGGAGTGGCATTATGAAACCCCCATCTAGCCAAGAATATTTTAAGATCCGAACGTGTACGGAATAGATTCTTCGCATACATTACTACTCATCATATCCACCATTTAGTATATCATACGGAACACGTTGAGAATACCAATGCTGTCGTCTAGTCGACAAGATTCTGACGTATACTCTTCATATTCCTTCTCACTGATTTACCCTATAGACGCACCTGACCTCCTATCCAAAATTAACTGTCCGTTCTTTTCTATCTTGAAATCACTCTCTCTTTCGTGTACAAAACCACCCTTTACATAGGATGTTTCGTCATTTAAATAACTGTAATTTTGATTTTAAACCCTAAATGTATTACAATGTACATAAATACGATACAATTTATTTTTTATTTTTGTGTATATCTAACGCCACGAAAATTTACAAGGACGCATTCACCGAGTATTTCAACGTGCCACATATTTCCGAGATGGTATTTGTCAGTTATTATACAGCGGTCGAGACAAATTTCTGCAACGACGAAAAACGAAAAAAAAAATCTCTATTTTTATCTTGTACACATTTCAAAACAATAAATTTATTATTCGGCATATGTTTTGTACATTAATTATGGGGCAGCCTACGTACCTCTAACGATAGGTTTTCTACAAACCGTTAATTGAAACTATCGTCCGTTTGTAATCGTATACACGGACTCGAAAAGACTTGCAGCTATTACTACGCTGCAGCGTGACTTCAAACGCTACGTAATTATTATTTTTAATAAACGTAGAAAGAACAATCATAGTATATATATATATATAAGGATATGTATAATCGATTGGTGAAATAAAAAAGCAATTATTGTGTTGACGGTCATTCTCGGTAAGTTTTTATCGCGTAACTATTATAAATCGATTAGCTACTATGTAATATCTATAATAATATGGTAAAATATTAAACAGTTTTTCGTTTTAAACGTTTCCATAACGACGTGCTACGTATTACGTATTACATATATGGTATAATTATTAGGAAAAATCATTCGCAATACATCAAATATCAAACCGGAGAACTGGACCAAATAGATTAGATTATAAACGTTAAACGGTGTTTCTTTAAATCGTTTATATAAAAATATACAAGAGATTCGAAATAAAGAGATTATATAAAACATAAATTAACGTTCGAAACCGTATTTTTAATTTCATGGCACGTGGTATAATTTTTTTTATTTTTAATGAAAAATTCTACGTTTTTTTTTTTTTTTAAATAAAAGCATAAGTATTTGTAAATAGAAATTAATCGTACATACATAGTAATAGTAGTACGAGTGGAAGTTTTGTTTCGTGTAAATAAAATTCTTGAAATTCCGCGCGCTTAAACACAACAATACAATTATTATTAGAACGTAATTAGGTATTTACTCGACTCGATTAACAAAAAAATTTCACTACGTAAACGAATAAAATATTACGTTTGTTTTTTCCACGGTTACACTCGGGGCGTTTCAAATCGTAATAACACTGTGGTTAACTGCCGTATAATATTGTATTAAACGGTAAACACTCTATATAGAAGAACGTATAAAATCGAGAGAATACGTAGAGAAACGAAATTTGTTTTTCAGAATTATGTACCTGCACCTACGCAATAAATATACCGATTTACATCGCACGAAATCGTGAAATTACATAAAACGTTATTTAAAAAGAACGCGGCCGAAACGACGACGTTATAACAAATCGATAATATTATTTAGTCGACGTCTGCAGTCTGTCTGTGATGCACATGTAACTCGTATAGTTTACTCGTGATTAGGGCCCGGATGTTGATTACCAAAAAAAAAAATCTATAAAAACGCATTTATAACATGAAAAAAACACAAAAAAAAATTTAATTTATAAAAACATAAAAAAAATCCCGTTTTAAAATTGTTTAAATTAAATTTTTTTTTTTTTAATTGCAATTAATTATACACGCGCGTAAGATCTGTGTTATTTCGAAGTGCGCAGTAAATACGCTGAGCTGAATAATAAGAGATAATATTGTAATTATACTGCAGTTTTTGTCAAAATTTTTGTCCCTTAAACTTTTTAACAGCGTAACGTGTATTTTTTTTTATAGTAAAACGTTAAACCGTAAGTGAAAAAAAAAATATTACGTAAAATAATAATTAATCAGTCGTTCAGATTCGCGCGTTATCGAATCACACTTTTATCTAGGAAAGCATCGCCTAATAATACGTTCTGGATAAACAAAATGTGCGAAATTCGTCAACATCCGGACCCTGTATATGTATAGTTATAATATTCCCTACGTTTACAGCAACAAAAAGGAGTAAAAAAAAAAAAGACAAAGTAACAATCCTGTTGAAACGTATTACTACACCCCGAACGAAGCGCTCTTTTCGTGTCCCATATTTGAAATTACTCGAATAAAGCGTGACACTTACCGTGGAGAGCTTTCAGATACGCCTTGCCCGCGTTTATCATTTGTCTGGCACCCGGATTGAACTTCTCCAAAATATTCTGAAAACACAAAACACACACTCTAATATTAGTACACTGCAGCAGCAGCCACAGATATATATTAACGTCTGTTACCGTAAAACTCTAAATGTATACACACGCCATATTATTATTATACCGACGAATAACCTCCCCAACAAAGTCCTGTAATTTATTCGCCGCCATATTATATACTCACTCTTCGAAAACCCGCGGCGCAACGATATTTATTCAAATTAAATTTTACCCGATTTTAACCCGTCTACTCGCGATTAGTTCTGTCTCGAATTTTTATCGATAAACCGTCATCGGGTCATCGGAAAGAATCGTGTTATTCACCGAATATTTTTTTTTTTTTTTGTATTGTCATTTAATCAAAAAAAAAATAAAATCGAAAGACTAGTACGAAATATATATATATATATATATTTTTTTTTAAATGACGAATCGTCGCATTGGGAATATTGGAACGTTGTAATTTATATACGGAAACGTGGAAAATCGGATAAAACGTGAAAAGTTTATCAACATCGCCTACTGCAGGGTTTTACGGTTTATATAATATTTAAAAACTAAAAGAACTGTGATCGGGGCAAAAAAAAAATACGTTTCTATCTGTTTAACAAAAAAAAAAACACCACCGCCCTGCAGTAATAGTGTTTTACGAAAAAAAAAATCGACAAATATCATCGCAGCGCGGTTCGAAATGTTCGTGTCTATATACGCATGTTATTCCGTAAAAAAAAAAAAGATTGTGAATGTCACTAAAGTGAATTACTCGGATAAAGATTTTAGAGTGTATCGTTATCGCTACATAAATTTGAAAGCGACGATTAATCATTTGCATTCGACAAAACGATTCCGAGCGGAACTCTAATATATTGGGTATATAACAAAAACTATAAACCTTTTTGTGAATTAAACGCCTCAAAACCGCGCATAATAATTGCTACAAATATATAGTCTCCAAAATCAAAAGCAAGTTTTTGAAAAAAATTTTTTCGCCTAATATAATATGAAGTCATATTTGATGATTATTTCGAGTTTCTATATGTCCATATTAGTTTCAAAATTACGAAGAAAGAACGATAATCGCGTTTTACCGTTTTTATGTAATTTTTCGATAGTCTTTGAGTCATATTTTCAAGTGCTTTTGGGAAAATCGAAAAATGACTTCTCTAAAATACATATACTATAGATGCGATTTGCTACCGGAAACAAATTGTGACTGGTAAAGATCGGGGCAGAATTTTTGGTTTAGAAGAAAAAAAAAAAGAACACATCGTTGTAAATCAAAAAAATTATTCGTAATATTTTAATAACGAATAAATTAATCGCAACGCGTATAATAATACAACTGCTTCAGGTGAATTCAAATTAAGTAATGTGTATAATTACTCGAGCCGCGGAGTACGGTATATTACACAATAACAAGGAGCTATACGATAATAATTGGTATATTATATCGCACCGCACACACGGACATTCCACCGAAATCGATGACACTGACCTCGTTTATAGTTATTTAAATAAACACGACGTATAAAAAAAAAAAATTGTTTGTATAATTCCGCACATATTGTATTTGATTTTAATTACCGTGTTTATTATTTCCTAATGTCGTACGAAACGATTAACGTACAAAACGATTTGAAAATTCTTGTTTTTTTTTTTTTTTATACGAGCAACACCTAATTACAAATAAATAGTGCTTGCCTATACGAAAAAATGTTCGTTGCATTAAAATTCGTAAAATATTTATTACACATTGTTTGTGTTTCGGAAGAATTGTTTTTTTTTCGTTATTATCGTTCTTGTTGTTACCGATAGTAATTCGTGTTGAAACATTATAAAGTTATTAATAACGTACAAATTATTAAGACAAAATAACTGTTCTTTTTTTTTAACAATATTAATTATTATTATTAAGAGAATTCGTGCGTAAAACTCATTATTGTGATTATAACTGGTCTCTCGTTTTGTTATTAGGTATATATAGTAGGATTTTCAAATTTTATAGAAAAAAAACTTTATCAGCTATTTACATAAGGTTTTAATAATTTTTATCTTGTACATTAATGCGATATTTAAGCTATTCTTTTGTAAACTTTCGATTTTTTTTTCTTTTTATAGTTTTTTCACACATTACTGAGTAATGTTATCAAAAAAATAATAATAATATGAATACTAGTACACAGACAAAATTCTCCTCCGCTTATTGTAAAACCTTGATAATCTCAACTATATACGTATAAGTAGGACTCAAAAAACATATTCGTTTGTCCTCTGTCGCATAGAATCCGGCCGAATGCAAATTAAAATATAATTATGTTTCGCACGAGTCATATACAAATCAAATATATTGACAAATCCTCCCGTTGTTGCCGTGTTGCCGTATAATATTCGTTTTTTTTTTTTTTGTCGACTCCCTACAGTATTATTATTTAATACTCATACGGATTAAAATATAAGGCAGCGTCGGTATTTAAAAAATCATTTTGAGTTTTTAAACGAACGAGATAGGTACTATACTGCGCGGATATACGTGCGATCCGAGGAGTGCTGCAGCCGGGGGGAGAAACGCGAAATTACAATATTATACAAAATATTCGGTAAAAAAAGGCGAAGAGATATCCGACTGAATAAACGATTATTTCGCATTTTCATCGTAAATCGGTGACAAAAAAAAAAACACTAACCAAAAGTGTTTATACTCGAATAAAAAATAAATATCCCGTAATCGGCCCCGACCTGAAGAGTAACAAGAGGTCGTCCCGCGATAGAACGGGCAGTGCTCGTCGATCAACTGATTCTCTATTTCACTTAGCCTATATACAATAATAATAATAATGAAACGTTCTCGTAACCGGTATTCCTGGCACGATTTCAGAATAAAGCGGAGTAAAAAAAAAATCGTTTAAAAATACCCCTCTCATCGACCCGTTCGATTTTGCCCCTTCCCCTCCCGGTGGTGTCGTTTGTTTTTACTCTCTCCCCCTTGGAAAAAAAAGCTACAAGGGTAGTCAGCGCGAATTCTCCTATATCCGAACTGATGACTTTTAGCTTCCCATAACCCTCGTTACACTTGGTCGTATACACACGCGCACTGTAATGTACGCCCCTCATCGTCGCCGAAAATCCGAATTCGTATACTGCATTATTCGCGTAAGTACGCGCGTTTATTGTCCTGTCTCTTACTGTTTGCTTTCATTATTATTCGTCACATTTTTTTCCCCTTTCTCGTTTGCATAAACGTGTATGCGGAGAGAAACGAAAATTTACAAAAAAAAAAAAGGGCTAGCGAGGTGTCGCGGTCGACGTGTCTCGCGAGTGAATTACTCGGATCAAAGAGTTTTGTTGTTGTACAGGAAAATTTTGTAAGGGGCCAAGACAAATTCGATAAAACGATTCTGCGAGCGGAGTAACTTCGGTGTACAATATGCTGCATATAGTGTGTATAGGGAATTTAAGTTTTCGCGTGTCGAATCGTAAAAACGTTCGGCGCTTAAAACTAAAAATGACTTGATAATTTTCTTCGACGTAAATTTCATTCCGAAATTCCGGAGAAACGCAATAATAAATTTTGACAAAATCGCGTTTTTGTCGCCGTTTTTAAACACGGAATTTTTTTTTTTTTTAGGGCCGCGTTTAAACAAAAAAAAAACTACGGTGAAAATCGAAAAATTTCCTCCCTAAAGCAACCCATTGCGGAAAATTTCGAAAAATGAATTTAAAATGAATTACGGTAATATCTCGAAACGTTTTCTACTATATAGTCGAAAATTCGTACACACAAAGATATTTAAAAAAAACATCGTTGTTTCAGCAATAATATGTGCTAATGTAATTTGTTTCATAATCGTATACATTGTACTATTCGCGTCTACGTAGCTATAAAATATTAATCTTGTGTTATACGCAAACGCGCGGTAACGAATTACATATAACGTTTTAATACGCGTGAACGACGGCACCGTATAAGCTCTGCTGTCCGTATCTTATTTCCATACAAATAAATTTTAAACGTTATTAGAACAATTTTATACATATATATATATATATATAAATAATTAATTCCTTACAAAACCGTTATGCATTTATGGATGATGAAAAATTATGTCGTTACAACACGCGGTAGCAGGCGTATTCGTTCCGGTAATCTATTGGTAATTTCAGAAATCGTACCAGCAACCCGTTTATTAACGAAATTAAATACCTATACATCATCGTATATAATTATTGCCAAACTATCCTGTTGTCTCGATTATTTACATTTAGATGCGCCTAATATAATATACGCAGACACTATAATATACACAATATACACAAGCACTAGTGGAGCACGCGTCGTCGTGTTATTAACAGTATATACGAGTGAAATTCATACTTATTTTAATGTACTTAAAGTTTTAAAACTATGATAATTTAAAACAAAAAAAAAATTTTTAATCGAGTTCGCCGACTGTGTTCGCGCGAGTCTAATAACTTCACCACACCATCCGAAAGCCACTGCCGCGCGTAGCGCATCCGTCATATTTGCATATAAAGTATAAAACTATTTATTGTAATCTCCGACTACACGTAATAATATATGTACGCGCCATATATTATATCTGCACACAGCACGAAATTGCATCCGCGCGCGGTACACTGAAATCGTATAATAATATTTTTAAATTTTTTAGCGTTTGAAAAATCGTTCTGCGCCGTAGATTAATCGTTCCGATTAAAAAAAAAAAAAAAAGTGAAATAATTTCCGCGCGCGTTTTCGTTTTAGTACAACGCTTTATAGACAGTGGCGTGACGGACGAAGGACTCGATTTGAGACACTATTGCTTCAAATTTATGGACGATGAGTGCCGCGGGGAGGTATTCTTTCCTACAAAGGAACGTGGCGGCGAGCAAATCTATTTCGTGCATACAAAGTAAGTATTAAATATCGTTTATGCCCACTGAAAACGTATAAACGATATAATTCAAAACTATAAGACAAAAATATGTGTTGCGATTACTACACGTGTATTGTATAAATATCGCGTTTCCCAATCTGAGTATACCTACAAAAAATGTTCCGCGGGGTTATTTCTATACGTCTGCGGAAAGATCATTAACCGAATAAAACTCGTTGATTCCAAAGAGCTCTTTAACGTTTTATTGTCTTCAGAAATATATGAGATTAAATAAATCATCATTAAATAATATGTATTCGTAATTAAAATTTAAAAACGATACGTTCCGCAACGGACCATAGAAGAGCGTTCCGAACGTCTTTGAGTTGTTCAAAATCGATTATGAAGAGACTCTCGTATATATATTTGAACATGTAAATAATCGTTATTTAAATAATGCAAAAAGGGGGAAAAAAATTCGATTTTCTTTGAATAAAATAAATTTTTTTTTTTCGTCTTCGGGGATGGCGGTTGTTATTAGTCAAAAAAAAAATAAAACGTTGTTTCCGAGTTCGCCTACCCCGCACTGATATTATTAGAGTAAAAACGTATTGTATTACCGATAATAATATTATATATATATTGTGATATTGTGTGTATATAATAATGCAGTCTCATTACCCACAATACACGCAGTACAGTATTTATTAATATACATATATTTTATTGGCGAATAATGCGCCGTTTACGTACATCATACACACCTAAAACAATAAATTACTATTAAACTCAATATAGGCGTGCGCGCGCGTTGCTTTCCCACGTTGCAGATATCGTGTTAAGCGACGATATACACTGCGAGTATACGCTCGCGTAACTCTTGTAATATACACTAGAACAATGGAGTTTATATTGTGAGACGTATCTGCATATTATTATTTACAATGTTATTTTCTATAATATTACGCGAATACGCGGTAAATTTTATATCGCGTTATAATAATATGTTCTTATCGAGTCCCATATTATGTAGAACGTAATCTTCGCATACGGAGTGGCGCAAAAGAAACTCGTTACACCATATTATATACTTTAAACGAATACTGAATTTATCGTTCATTCGTCATTACAGACTGCAATAATCGCAATTAAATTTTTTTTTATGTTCAAACCGTTTTCCACGTGAAATACGTCTTTCGAGTCTTACGCAGAAACACGCCGTTACACACTCTACGGCATAATTTTGTTATCAGTCGCACCGTCCAATACTCATCGAATGCATCGAGTACCACGCGATTCTTAAGCGTATCCAAAATATATTTACCTTCTGTCACGGTTCCTTCAAAAAGTACGGTCCAAGTACGCCGAACGATGATATTGCCCCCCCCAAACACCTGCGGTTCATTGATTTGTCGTTCTAACAAAAGATTTTGATTTTCAGTATACTTATGCGGCTGTAAGTAGTATATACAGTTATACTCGTCCGCTCAACTCAAAATCGGCCTCATCGGATCGCACACAGTTTTATTGAATAACTGATGCTCACGACGGTGTAATTGGTCGAGCATATCAATTCACAAAACCGAAGACGTCGATCCGGATCGTCTTGCTAAACCTTCGTGTTCCTTTTGCGCCACGTTGTATAATTATACGAACTCATCGCGGAATCGTGTGTGGAACTACTGCAGCAACAGTGTGAAATACGCTTATTACAACACTACGTCATACACTGCTGTAGGTTCTCACAAAAAATTACTCCTCGTCGACTTCAAAATTCAAAATTCGTGTAATACGGTTACGTATAATATTAAATTGCACGTTACACTTTTGTATTTTTTATGTAACGTAAATAAAACTTCTTTTTTCCAGTTCGTTTTGTCCGCTGCGCGTAAGCATCGCGCGGGCACAAATTGTTATTAATTTCACATTATCGAATGGATTTATGTTCGGTTCGATTAAGGTTAAAAAAAAAAAAAAATCTAAAACTATAAAAATGTTGAAATCGTACGTTCGGTTTTGTAACTGCTAGAACCAAAAAAAATATATATATATAAAATATACGTTTTCCGAAAACTCGGTGAATTTTTATTATATTTTATAAGTATATTTGAACTGCAGTGTCACGTGTCTACGATCGAATTTCATCGTGAATTCCCTTCCCAAATAATATTATATATATAGGTACCCGTCAAATCGATTTTAATAATATTCCACATATACACCAAAAAAAAAAAATAAAAAAACGTATAAAATATATTTTTTCCCCTCTTCAAATAAAGACCAGCGTGTGTGTTCGTCGTACACGATCACTATAAAGGCCTATACATTATATTATATTAGTGAAATCACGTTAAAACGTTATCGCGCGTGTGCATAAAACCGATATCATTCATTAATTTTTTTTTTTTTTTATCGATACGGAAATCTGTGTATGAATAACGTGTTACGTAAACCGTTATCGATGATGGCCGTCTGCAATTTCCGAGCCAATTTTTTTTTCACTAAAAATTTCTTCGTTGTTCGCGATTAATCGATCCACGAGATTTGCGCATTTGCTCGATTTTTACGCGTAAAACGTATACAATAAGCGATGAGCAAAAACACTTTATCATCGATATATTATAGGAGCGATACGCGTACCATCGACTACATCTCTCGACAGACGGATTTTATCGGGAAAAATCTCGCGGGCGCGTTTTTTTTTTTCGAAAAATTCCCACGAACCAACGCGGAGTCACGAGAATTCCAAGAGAAATTGACATTATAATAATATAGGAGCAATACGATGTAATTTATGGTGAGAAAACCAATAATTTACACGCGAATCCACTATTAATTAACGGTAAATCAGTCGTCGACAGATAAGATATTGTGTTCGACAATTGAACCGCGCGCGCATCAGCTGAAATACGTAGCCTATAACGATACACGCCTAATAACAGTTGTCCAAAAGACGTGTATCGATTATTATACGGATTTTTATTACAAAATAATTTTCAAACGAGTACGCACGGAAATTTCGAAATTAATAAGAGTTTTTTTCCCCCCCTTATTATGATAAAGTATTTTAAGAGTACCTACGACGAAATCACGGCAGGTTTTTTTTTCCTCGACATTTTCAAAAAATTGTAATCCGTTTAACGATCGAATAAACGCGTGTATACTGCAGTGGCGTGTTTGTGGGTATAAAGGAGGTTTTTTTTTTTTAAGATTAAAAATTTATAATCGCGTCTTATACTGCGTAATTTGTCAATTCTGTCAATAACTAGAAAAGAAAAAAAAAATTTTTTTCAGTAATTAACGTAGAAAGTTATTAAAATTTATTTTAAAGCGTTTTATATCGATTTATAAAAATTATAATATAATATTACACGCCCCCCCAAAAAAAAATTTTTTTTTAATTTCGCTACTGCGTATATAATTCTATACAAAAAAAAAATTTAAAGGTTCCTGAAAAAATAAAAATACTACTGTTTCTTAGTGAAAATAATTTGGCACCGTCACTGATATTAACATAATATTATTTACTTATTGTACACCGAGAAAATTATTGTCCTTATCGGGTAAATATTTTAAAATTACTGCAGCACGCACGTAAAACGGTAAATTCGTTTGTGTCAGACAGGCGCGTATATATGTCCTATATGGCCTAGAACTCGGTGCCCGCGGACTTTCTACACACTTTTTTTTACATTCCAAAACGCGGGGAAAAAAAACCAGTAAATTTGATTATTATTATTATTACTAACGAGAACGGGTGGAAAAATTTAAATTTTGATCCTTATCGATCTCGAGTCCTGTAAATGTTATTAAATATAGGTGCGTTATTCTTAAATCCAGTCCTATAGTATGTACACGACCGTAACACCCGGATTCGTCTCGGAATACTAAACAGCGCTATAAACAATATTTCGTAAGCTTATTTAAAAAAAAAAAAACCAGGGCCAGAAAGAGGAGATAGAGAGAAAGTACAGAAGATTAATAAAACGATACAAGTCGCACGTACATACATCTAATACTGTTATACGTTATAGCGATATACCGCGGATTGATGAAAAATCGTTGTCGAATGTCGGTCGGTACGCATTACGTGTAAAGTCTGTATAGATCTCGAATATAGAAATTTCCTTTTTTTACATCGTTTTCTCGTCCGACACTTGGAATTCTGAAAAATGTCCAGAGTGCTATAGAAATAATAATTACGCGTTAGATATTAGTAATGCGTGAATAAAAAAAAAAAAAATCTATTACATAATATTATAAACGTTATATTACCATAAGTGTAAATAATAATCAAGAGATTTTTTTTTTTTTAGATATAAACTAATCTACTCGCGGCAATTCAATTTCTTTTACGTCTCGAAAACGAATAAAAACTGGTTTTTTTTTTTTTTTTTGCTCCCGACCGAACGTATCGAAATTATAATTGTACGTATATAAAAAGAGACGAAAATAACGAAAACGTTTTAGACAAAAAAAAAAAAAACAAAACTGTCGATATTCAAAAACGTGTTTAATAATAATGTAGAATCTACATATAATGTATAAAAAGCTTTTTTTTCTTCTTCTCCTATATATTAATATATATATAAATTTCCACTGCACCCAATAGCTATAGGTACAAAAAGAAAATGTATAATTCCGCACTGCGGGGCATCGTCGTTCCGTTTAAATCTTCTACGATGAGTTCAATTATTATTATTCAACAGACCCGAGCGATGTTTGAAAAATGCTATTTGTGACGTGAAACCGAATCGGAAAGATTGTATTGTATCTGACTATAATGTACCTGGAATTGCGAAATGCATTAGTTTTTGTTATATATATATTTACTTATATGTACTATATAAAACGCTTTGTGTTGTCAACGGTAAAAAGTGTCTGTAAAGTATGTATAGAGAGATGAGAAAATATTAACGAAGAAAATCTGCGATTTTACAGGGGAAAACTTTTGGAAATGAATAAAACGATATCAAACAACGATCTTTTTTTTTCGACTTGAGAGGACTTCTCACGTAGAAAATATGAGACTTAATAATTTACATACACTGCTACACTCGATTTAGAAATACGGTTTAAACAAGTGTAGATGGGCGAAAAGTTCTACGGACGTAGATTTTTGTAAATGTTTTGGAAAAAAAAAAAAAATTACAACACATTGAATTTCAGTACGATTACGTTGATTTCCATATAACTAGCGATTGAAATTCGGCGAAAATTCGTGTGATTCCTCTGTTCTCTGCGCGTTTTCAAATCGTTTTTCCCAGTCGTTTCAATCATTTTTTCCCGTTTGATAATATAGAAGGACGCGCCACTCCTGAAATTATCCAGGTTATCATCGCGAGCGTCGTCAGTTATGGACAGGTTGCTGCGGGTAACGGCGTGAAGAGCGAGTATGCGACCATCTCTTTTGTGTGGTGTCAACGCGTTAAACAGTATTTTCTCATTAAAACGTCGTAATATTATAGTTTCAACGTGATTCGAGAAAACAAAACGTTTAAAATAAAAATATTTTTTATATATATATTGTATAGAAATTCGTCGCGTACCAACAGTATAAATTTTCAAATTCTGCACTATAATTAATTTTCGTACACACTATTATTGCCTCATCAAAACGATATACACACACACACACATTACGTTGGCGGAATTTCGCGTTGCGAAGTAAAACAAACTGACACAGCACGCTTCGAAGCAGTCATAATATGTACATATATATACGAAGTGTGTGTGTGTGAAACGCGGAATGCCGAGTTAAACGAAATAATTGTACAATTTAAATATTCAAATGGATGCGCTCGCATAGCGTTTTATTCGTCAAATCGAGTTTTCGCTCGGGCAGTGCAGTGTTCTCCCATATATATATATACGTATATTAACTGCAACAACAACAAAACGGTTTCGTTTTACGTTGAAAATCGTCTCCGCGATAACACCACCGAGACCGTGGTCAATGGGGATTTAGAGTTTAGGCTCCCCCCCCCCAGCCCCGAAATTTTTCTAAATAAATATAAAATTATTGATTTAAAATAAAATTTAATGATTTATATATACTATTACTTTTATTTTATTTCATATATATATACTCTTAGCCCCCTTCCCAAAAAAAAAACTTTTACTGGCTATACGATCTTGAACACCACGCAAGCCGTTCGATTCGTTCGACGTTTTATTTACTATCGTGTTATTCGAATAATAACAATAATAATAATAATCCTCTCGTATGGACGCTTTAGAGTTTCTAACCGGCGCTCGTTTTTTTTTTTAATCTATAGGTAGGTATATAGGTACCTATACGTAATAAACGCTCTCGTACAATATTCGTCCGTAGTACGCGTGATAATGTATTTAATTCAAATCCGGTATTTTAGAAAGTGTTACAGTGTACGCGTACAAGAGCGGTCGAAAATAATAAAGGCTTATAAAACGTCTCTTACGCGTACATATATACATATATTGTTCGGCGCACGAATCGTTCTGAAGACGACGACGGTGCAAAGTTTTTTACCAATTCGCCGACTTGTGTGCGTACACAAAAGAAATCCTCTTCGTTTTCTATACGCGTTACACATTTTTTTTTATTATTATTATTTATTCGCTCGGAAATATTATCGACGGGCGACGATGAAACTATATTTGACGATATAAGAGAACCGAGGAGTTTTCTCCACTTATCTCCGAGTACAGCAGCACTCACGATATAGCGTATAGCGAGTAATAATAATAATAATAATCAACGATGACTGAGCGAAAGAACGGATTGATACGTTCTTCTATAAAAATAGACGGATAATAATAATTATTACACTTGTGTGTGTTTGAATAAGCCGAACACGGAATAAATTCGAAATTAGCGCCGTTCGCTGCGAAAGCGGCGGAATTTCGCTCTCATCGTCGCGTTTCGATTTCATAAAAGAACGGACGACGAATAATATTGTCAAAAATTTATGTTATAAATTTAATATATACTTATTGTTTTTATATTCCCGAACGAAACGAAAAATTCGTTTCGTCACATTTTGTCCACTTTTCCCTGCGCCGTCGGTCTTATATACTTTGTATATTGGTTTCCAGTGGGTATAGCGAAGTGTAAAAAAAAAAAATCTCTTTGTACTTTTATTTTTTGACGTTTTTCAGACAGTTTTCTGAAGAGCGCGATAAAAAAAATCACGGGAAATATGCTAATATGCTGTATTTGTAATAACCTCTAAAAAGCTATATATTTAAAGAAAACTTAAATCGTTTTTAGATTCTGAGCGGAGCGAGGAATGTATATTGGTTTTACAATGATGTGCTTTTTTTTTCTACGTCTGTACTCAAAAGTCCGACCTTTTCTGATTTTTTCGAAATTTTTTTTTTTTCATCATTTTTCGATTTTCTCAATACATTTTTCAAAAGTCAGGAAAACTACCGAAAATTACATAAAAACGCAATTTCGTCTTAATCGATTGTCGTTTATTTATTACACCGAAGCTCCGCAGAGAATCGTTTTATCGAATACAACGATTTATCATCGCTTTCAAAATTTTTAATAAAAACAAAACTCTAAAATCTTTATCCGAGTAATTCACTTGAGCGATATCCACAACACCCAGCGGCTCGCTAGGTTTTTTTTTTCCTGTATCACACTATTTTCATAAACTATAGAAATTCGTACGATTTCCGCGGACGTTATAGAAACGAATAATAAAATAATAATAATAATAATAATACTTTTGAAACACTATTAAACGATATAGTATATATAGTGTATTTTATATAGAAATAAAATTCAAATGAGAATTTTAATTTTTTTTTTATATATATATATATTTTGTTTTTAAATAATCGCGACACCGACGCTCGTCGCGATTACCACGTCGTTTTATGTGATTTCTTATTGTGTCGCACTTATACGCCAAGCGAGAATGTACAGTTTTATCGAAAACGTTTCCATCATAATGCACGCATTGTTTGTCGGCCCCAAAAGTTTCAAAACCCTTTCGTCCGAGTGCGTTTCGTGCCGCCAAACGAATACGACAATAATATAATATCGTGCAGCTCGCGGTTCTACAAATTAGCGGCGTTTTATTAATTGTTGCTCGTTCGGCGTATTTTACATTCAAAATAATAATAATAATAATATACTGCCACGACCAGCAGTCTTCTTCTCTCGAGAAACCGTTCACGAAAGGAGTATATATTTCTCGTGTGCATAATAATAATAATAATAACGCTCGTCTCGCCGAATCCAGCCGAATCGTTTTAATTCTCGGTTACGCGATTTCTGCAGTATACGTATATACGATTTCTATGTGCGTGCAGGCCGAAACGAAAGGGGAAGAAAAATACCGAGCTGTAATTCGTGTACATATAATTATATACGGGAAACGATATTTTTTTTTTTGTTTAATCCGTTTTGTGAAAACACTCGCGTTTTCTACGTAACGTCGTCGTGCTGCAGTTCCACGTTCCGTGGCCTTTTGACTCGTTATAATTTCCATTTTTTTTTTTTTTTGTCAAACATAATTTCTCACGAATAACTCAAAAAAAAAAAAATTTCCCGTTCTCGTGACGCGCGTCGCGCCGAATAACCCGCTCGTCGCAAATCCCCGCCAGAAAAAAAAAAGTGTCAAAAACCGAACGAGAACGGAGCACTTACGCGGGAAATTTCTGAAAATCATGAAAAAAATTTAGAAAAAAATTTTATTTGCGAAATTGCGTTGTGTCAAAAAAAAAAAAAAAATACTGGAATGAAAAGCATAAACGGTTATTCGTTATACGATACGTGTGGTACATCCACAGAGATAAAACTGATCGAGTTATTGACGAATTTTTTTTTTTTTAATAATAAAGCGAATAAATAAGCTTTCGATCGCATTGACATTTACACTTTTTAAACGTATATAAAAAGGACCGGAACCAAAAAGAACCGGTTTTTCGAAAATCACTATATGTAAATGTCCGCACCGAAAAGTAACCGGGAACCCTATTTTTTTTTTCTAAAACCGTAACCGATATTTGAATGTAGGTTTTTTTATCGGTTGTTTTCGGATTTTTTTTTTTTTCCGATTTCATTAAATTTATTTATTTTCAATTACGGTATTTTCGCCACGCGTCTATCGTTTGATTATTATAATACGAGCTCTCTAAAATTATTAACGAAAAAAATGTTTAAAAAAAGAACCGCGCGTGGACTATTATACTCGGATAAAGATTTTAGAGTTTTATTATTGTTATTACAATAAATTTGAAAGCAATCGCGCATAAACCATATAATATTGCATTCGATAAAACGATTTTGAGCGGAACGGAGCTTCGCGGCGTAATTATTATTAATAATATATTAAAATACAATGTAATATATATATAGTGTTTTTTTTTAAGTATATATAGTTGAAACGACATGACATTGTATCAAATTTTTGAGCCTTAAAACCAAAAATTACCTTTTTTTTTTTTTTAGATGAATCGAATACCATTCAAAATCTATAACCTATCTCGTACATAGCCCAAAATTGAATGAAATTTTTTTTTTTAACATTTCCCCCCCTTTCTAATATAATATTGATAATTAGTTATACATTCGGTGAATATTTCAAGTTTCCTTATATTATATCGATTGGTTTTATAAAAAAAATCACGAAGAAATAACGCGATAATCGATTTCGACGGCATTTTTTTATGTAATCGAATTTGAATTTTCGGAAAAAAAAACGACCTATCTAAAGTGCTCATCCGACTCAGTAGTATAGCACAACACTTGCTACCGCGGAAAAAAAAACTATGCGACTGCGGGCTATATAATAAGACCGGATCACACAGCTCCTATTCCGCGGTAGAATTTTTCGGTACCCGCAGCGGACATGTAAAAGAAAACGCGTTTTCTCTTCTATAAAATCACACGGCGCTTTCGAAATCTAATAGTCATCGTTTCGATTAATGTATTATAACGAGGAACTATAGTTTATTGTAAAACCAATTAATATACACATTGGTCACGTTCAGAATCTAAAAAAAACGTGGAGAAAAACAAATAATATTTTCCGCCCCCGCAGCAAATAACCGAAAGCAAGGAATAAAAAAAAAACGGCGGACGTTCCAGTCAAAGCATATAGAATACTCTAACAACAACAACAATAATATAATATATTCTCACCGCCTATATCGGTACCACAACGAGCACTGTTATAGTGTACTGCTGCTACAGTCATAATATGTGTAATACGCTTTTTCGTATTCCGCTCGCGCGCGCGTCCTCAAAACCTAACCGCCGCCGCCGCCGCCGCCGCGGCCGTCTTGTGCGTTCCAATCGGGAAAACTCGCGCGCGCGATGACGTCCACGTCGTTTCTTTTTTTTTTTCCTCTCATCCCTCTCGTCGCTCGCTCGCGCCCTCCCGTCGCTCGCCGCGTCTCTATTCGGTCCGTTTAAACGCACGAGCCGCCCGAACGATCCCTCCGCCGCCGGGCGATTTTTCACGGTACCACAGTCCAGACGTGCCGAGCGCGAGCGCGCGCGTATATCACTCAAATAAATTAAACGCTTTCTCGCCGCGGAGGGGAGACCGGTGCGACGTCGTCGGCGCGAGATTGCTATTTTATTATTTTTTTTTCTCCTTCTTTTTTCCCCTGCCATTTATACGCGCGGTCGTCCAAAAGTCACGATAAACAACGGCGGCTGCACACTCGGGCGTTTATAGCGAGGAAAATATTGTTGGCGTGATGGGAGACGCACAAAAACATCATTAAAACGGGGACGGGAAAAGGAGGCGAGCGATCGCCAACATTATCCGGCGACCACGCGCGGTTTGCGTATAGTTGAAATTTCCCCGACAATATACCGAATTTTTTTTAATAATATAATAACGATTAAAGAACGTTTTATTAACAGGACCGGATTAAGAGTTTACCGGGCCTGGAGCCTAGTAGTCCAAAGGGCCCTTAGTCCTTACAATACTTATAACTTAGGGTTCGGGACTTGTAGCACTTAAAAATATGAAAATAAGCGTCAAATTAATTGATTGTATACAGAAATATCTTTAAAAATCTTTAATATTAGTCAATTTTCAATTTCATATATCATTACGTATATTATGTATAAACAGAATGATTTTTTAAGCATCCTCACCCTACTTTTAACCCTGAAAAATTAACAAATTTGAAATACATTTCATGTAAAATTTATAGCATTAGTTATATAACACTTTTATAAAATGTAATAATTTGAAAGAGAATATTTTTTTCATAATATAAAGCTATAAGCAATGGTTTCCATTTAAGAAAACTAAAGACTAAAAACCTTTCGGATAAAAAAATAGTATAAAATTAATTATTTCATAAAATGAAGCTTGTACTTAGTGCTTTAAATTGAACAAGAAAAAATTCAAATTTACATAAAAGAGCTATTTTTAAAATAAAACAATTATTATAAAGTAGGTACTAAAATTGTATTTTCTTTAGTATATTATGTTCTCTTTAACATTAAATTACAGAAATTCATACGAATCATCAGTTATACTGAATATCTATTAATCACAGTGTAGGTAGCACTATTTACTACAATAAAACTAAAATAATATTTGATAAAAATTAATGTAAAAAAATAATATTGATTTTTATTTGGATATAACTTGAGCGTTCCGGCGTACCTTACAGAGAAATTGTTAAAGGGGACGCTTTTTAAGCACCATCAGAGGTAAGGGGACTGAGTCCCCCTCACTTTAACCCCTGCTTGTAGGTACCAATGTACCATAATATTATAAGGAAGTACCTATGTATTTGTGAATAACTTATAAATATTTCAATATAAAATTTACTGATTAAATTTTATAATTTTTCTTACGCCGGGATATATGGGATGATAATTATATTTTAAATAGCCAGTAGCCTTAACTTATTAAGCGATATTTTCATATTTTCTTCCTTGTCTTTTTTAAGCTTTCGCTTAGCGGTTCCACTAACACATTTTTGAGACATTGTCGTAACTCGTAATAGTATTATATTATGTATTCACTATTATTATTATTATTATTATTATTCACTATTCGGGCAAAAAGAAAAATATTTAATGAACAAATATTAAATAATGTGTACGTGTCAACGGTTAAATCGTAAAGACCCAATGATGGTCGGCAACCGACGCTCGTATGTTATAAATTAATCCAAATCAAATCTACAGATAACAAAATATTATCGGAAATAAGATAAGTAACGTAATGTCCTAGCTGGTGTGGCGAATGCTAGTACACCGCGTAATACAAATAATAATACGAAAATGCCAAAATAAAATCTAAACTTAAATATTTTGAACTTGGTCTGAGATAAAAGGCCCCTTCGGGGCCTTCAATGTTTCAGGGCCTGGAGCCCGGGCTCCTAGGCTCCGTGCTTAATCCGGCCCTGTTTATTAACGTACGGATTACGCGTGAGTATAATAAAATTATCAATATAATGTAGCGAAATTCCACGACGAATCCGTTTTCAGAATCCTTATATACGTATCGCGTCACGCGATGATCGGTACACGATAACTATACGTTATTTGATTTACCCCGTATAATGATTCTCGTGTGCGAGACGAACAGAGAAAACGCTCGCTATATTCCAGTCCCCTTTAAGAGGATTGAAAACGGGCATTTTCTCTCTTCGTCTTACACACACACACACACACACACACCGTGAAACACGGCGAAATGGACGTTTCCTATACTTCCGACCGTGTGCCGTTCGATCTAGTGGTGTGATAAGAAATTTGAAAACAGGTTTTACTGTAAAATTAGACTTTCCCATTTTTTCATTTTTTTTTTTTTTTTTTTTTTACCTAAGTCCTTCAAAAATTGGTTATTAGCAATTTTTTTTTCGTAAATTTGTTCAATTAATTTTTTATTGATTTATGAAAAAAAATTTAGATATGTGGCAAAGTCGGACTCCGGAGTCCGTAACAACTTCACGACGAATTCAAATCTGTTTTCAGTATCATTATCGCATCGCTATACGCATACACGTTAGAAGTAGCGAACGTTTATTTTACCATATGATTCTCGTGTGCGAGACGAAGAGTGGAAATACTCGCTTCCAGTACAAAGAGAAAAAAAAGTACGTTTTTATCGTGGCAATACGCGAATAAAATTTTAAAAACAATCACTGTTGACTGCGTCTGCAGAGATCAACGTAAACGAAATAATAATTGGCGTTTTCTTTTGTTTATTTTGCACTCTTATTATAATATTAATTGTATCGATAAATATAATTATAACTATAAACTCGACTTCGTATATATATATATATGCGCACGTCCAATGCAAATAAAACAATCGTTGCGCGCGTTCAATTATAATCAATACGTATCCTGCAATTATCGCGTACCGTGGGAAACAATAATTAATAAGACATTATATTCTTTTTTTCGTTGCAAACATTTTCCGACGGATAAATTAAAAAATATTTCAACTTTTTTTTTCAATCAATAATAACATTCAATCTAAAATATTTTTTTGATTTTTATTATTAGGCCAAAATAACCGAGTCTCGTTTAAAAACCATTCGAATACCGATAATGCATATACGCGTCATGAAAAAATCCTTACGTTCAAAATGTCCTGCAATATCGACGCGAAATATCAATTATTCGTCGGTTAAATATATTTAATCTATGCGGCTTTATGTGTATCAATAGTTCGCGGGATAGGGTTTAAATCGACGTTTTATTTTTCTCCCGCGGCAATACGCGGAGAAAAAAAAATTGAAAATTCACGAATATTATAACATATATATATATATATATATTGTGACGTAACAGATATCTGCAGTTACATATTTTGAACCCGCGGTTTCCTCGTCGTTTATCGATGCACAATACGTTTTCAGTTTGTTTTCAATAGTTACTGCGTGGTATTATACCTATATATACTGCGGTTTAGTATCTCTGGGAACATATTTCCATTAAATAAGTTATACGCGTTTATATATATATATATATATTGCGTTGCTTTATAGAGAAGAAGAAAAAAAATTATAATAATAATAATAATAATAATATAACCAAGGTTTTCTTCTAGATCCGAAATAATACGCTTGGAATTTGTACACCGCGTAGGAGAAAGTATATTCAATTAAAGTTCTATCGACAAGTGGTCTACTGGAAACTAGTAAATCCAGTACGCGTCTCGCGTATAATAGAGAGTTTATCGAATATATTTGAACGTCGTCGGCGTGTACCTCCTCATTCACACACTCGCTTAAGAGTTTATTTAATAGTGTTCCGCGATTTAATATTGTACGACCGATACGATTTACTGAAAACGATTTTTAAAAAAAACTCGTCTTTTACGGATTTAGTAAATTACAGTAATGTATATATTATACGAGTTTTATTCAATTTTTTTTTTACGATTATTATAAATTTAAATAAAGCCAATTTCTCCGCTTTTATTTAAATTATTTATTCCTTTTTATATATATATATATTACTTTTACATTTTTGTTGTAATAATCGAAATTTTCTGTTAATTTTTATTTTTTACTTTGTCGTCGTAGATCTTTTTTTTTTTCACTTCACCCGACTCTTAATAAATAAACAAACTTTTGTACGACAACTATAATTTTTTTTTTTTTTGGTTTTGTAACGCTCATCGACTTTATTTAATAAAGAAATAAGAATTTTTTTTTTTTAATTAATTACGAGTATATTAATTTATAGGTTTTTTTCCTTATTTTATTAATTATTATTAATAACATTATGTTATTATATAAATAATTATTCATATAATTTTATGTGCACGTCTATTAAAACGTATTTGCGAAACGTATTAAAAATATAAACACACACACACACAATAAATATTACGAGTAAGCTCTATGAAACTAATTAATAAGCTTACAAAACGTGTATCGTAAATATTATACGTTTACACAAACAATTTTAAAAGTGTAACGCACTCGATATTGTTTATTAAACGCGAGCGATGAATAATATTCGAGTTTATTAAAAGCCTATACTAAAATAAGGCTACATTTTTAATTCGATTAAAAATATTGTTTAAATTCAAATCCTCGAAATCACGATACAGTATATACTATAACAAGGTAGTTAGTGATAATATCTAAAACAAACGAGGGAAGAAAAAAACCGCTCACGAGAATCTCTGATGGCGGTGAAAACATATATTATAATATATTCGTCAGCTTTTGCGAATTGACAAAAAAAAAAAACGGCGAAAAGAATAAACCACTGAAATAAAGTCGACGCGGCATAAAACAAACGAGCAATCGGTTTTTCAGGATTATTGACTGTGCAAAAACAAATGCATCATTTTATGTTTTATTTTTTCGTATAAGTCAAAGCATAACTACATTAAATGTCAAATGCCCACGGTTGAATTTCGGATTTCTTTCTTTCTTTTGTCGTTATAGTTTACTAGATCAATTTGTTCCGATCGAAAATGTAAATTTAAAGATTTACACGCGTAAATCATTCTTTAGTAACCCAATAACGGATAAATCGAGAACGTCAAAAACGATAACAGTGTTTATTATTAATATTCGATCAAAACTATATACATATATGTACATAGAGCGTATAGCGTTATAATTTAATACCGGTTTTAAAACAATATATAATGCGGAATGAATGAAAATTATTGTTCCATTATTTACGTGTGCAATTGTATGAAGTTTATTAAAAGTTTCTCGCGTTGCGAAAGCGCGTTTTTAATTATTGAAATCCTAAATATTAATTTATCGCGACGTAAAATAGAAAAAAAATGTGTAATACATTCCGGTTTATTAACAAAAGACAGTCTGATAACAATTATCTAAAAATTAATATTTATAATATTATATTCAAAAACTGCCGGAATGCTTTACCTCGTTATAATATCAAGAATATACAAAGAACTTTTAATTTCGGTTACATTTTTATCGCGCGCGTAACTATTGTAAAAAACAACACCGCGACTTCTTCTCGACAAATTAATTAACGTGTACAAAGGAAAACTTCAGGAAAACAAAAATTGCCAGAGACAATACATTTAATCGTTTTTCTTGCCCGCGGTGTACACCGTACAAATCCTTCGTAGCCGATTTATGTTGTTTTTTTTTCGAGATACGTTTCCGAAACGGTTATTGCGCCGAACGCTTTTCGGCCCATTTTAGTATTTAAACCTGCGAATATCGAACACCATATATGTATAGTGTTACATAAACGTATGTTGTACCGAGAAATTGTCCCTGTTGCGAGAATAGAAGAAAATCCGTTTTGAAAGAGCCCGAATATAGTGATATAATAATTCGTAATAACGGCTTCCTCTTACCCCGTCATTATTTATAACGAAAGCAGCTTATTATTCTACAGGCGTTATGTCATCGTCGTAAAGTGTACAAAAAAAAAAATAAAAATTATTTTTTTCTAAATCTCGTATGCTCGCGCTTTTTTTTTTTTACTAACGACATAAAACGACGACACCATTCGCAGTCCGATATGTATATACAGAGCCATATTCTTAAGTTCATGTGAGGCCCAAGGGCCTAAAATATTTGGAGGCCTTTAAACACTTACTTGAATTATGTTATAAACATATATATATATATTTTTTTAATACATATAATACGTTACATTAGCTATAAAAAAATTATACTTTATTAATAAAAACTAAAATGCCAGTTTTTATAACAAGAATCTATGTTAT
The DNA here is from genome assembly GCA_032441835.1 of Slavum lentiscoides. Lineage (NCBI taxonomy): Eukaryota > Metazoa > Arthropoda > Insecta > Hemiptera > Aphididae > Slavum > Slavum lentiscoides. The sequence continues at coordinate 9,111,740 of CM063714.1, read as the reverse complement.
TTAATTGTTAATATTGTGATCATTTCAAAATGTTAATATTTTAATACTTAAATATATTTTTTTTTTATCATTCGAAATTCATTAATTTTTTAAATATCTAAGTAAAAAAAAAAAAATGTAATATATCGTATTTTGTAAATAAATTGGAGGCTCTTAGAATTCGGGTGCCCCGGGCCCGTGCCTTAAGACGGCACAATAATCGGTTCCTTTTAAGAACTAAATTTAAGTATATATATACGAGTATATAATTTCAATTTTATACGTTTTATTATTTTATATAAGTTATGTCACGGGATTTAGAAGGAGAAAAAAAAACGTTTACCGTGGCCGATAAATAATAGATAGATGAAAAGTTTTCCTGTATACATATACATATATATATATATATATAGTTAACGTTCAAAGAAAACAATGACCATATATAACTCGTTTCAATCACGCGATAATGTCGTAAAAAATTTCAAAATACGCGATTAAAAATTACAAACGCAATGCAAATATACGAATAATCTCGAAAAATCACGATTCGAATACAATATTATATTGATATCGGGCGTATTTCGTAAGACGTGAAATTAAATAATAATAGTCGACGGGACTTTGCCGCGAACGACCGTGTCTAGGCCACACGATCATCATGATATATCGCTATACGAGATGCAGTGATTTTCCTATTTCGACATAGGAAAAAAAAAACCGTATATTGCGCGTATCTGTCCGAACAACAAGAATTTTCGTAATAACGTTTTTTTTTTTTTTGTTGAGTAAAACACTGTTACACGCATAGCCGTCCCAAGGGGGGGGGGCAAATGGGGCAAGTGCCCTAGGGCGTCCAAAGTATTATGAATGCAGGGGGGCGTCAAAAAAATGAATGACAAAAAGAAAAAATTTATTGTTTTTATTTTAGATATTAATTTCCCTTGTATCTATATGATTATTTCGAAGATGAGTGTATTTACTATTAAAATATATAAAATTATGTAATTAGACATTACGTTAGTTGTAAACAATTTTTTTTGGGGAGGGGGGCGTCAAATATTATTGCCCTAGAGCGTTATTGGTGATTAGGACGGCACTGGCTAAACGACACACTCCTGGAGGTCGTATATTGCAGTACATTTGGGGGGGGGGAGAGAAAAAAGGCGCGTTTCTAATTTTCAGCGTTTCGTCTGGACGAATTGTTTTCAAGAATATTACGACGCGAACACGAAGAAAATAGGTATAACGCGCATCGTACGTACGTATATAATACTTTTGAGTTATTCGAACTGTGAATCCCAGCGGGAAAAATGTGCGTCCTGGCTTTCAATAATTCCGTCGTTATTTACTTGTTGTAGCGATGAATCGTGTTTACATATACGCGTATATATTCCAAAACAAATGTACCGTATAACCGTATCTCTCGATATGAAAAAGAACTCTGGGGATTGTTCCACACACACACACACACCACGTCCTAAAACATAACGAGTGGAAAAATCACGTTTACCTTGGAGGCATAATATTACTGTATGGGCGTGTGTATACATGTGTCCTCGCCGCCGAAAGTCACAAGGGGAAAGCATCCATAAATCTAGATGACATTTCGTTCGCATTTTTTTTTTTTTTTTGGCTTTTAGACAATTGGGGGGAGGGAAGAATGAGTCGGTATAAGAAAAATATAAAGAAAACGCTCTTTTCTTCTTCTTCTTTTTTTTCGTTCTTTCCCCAAATACCACTTGCGTACACGCGCATAGATCTTTCCGCGTCCAAAAGAATAATTTCGACCCCCTCCGCCACCGATATGTTAAAGTGTAATGACGATACGATAAAATTGATTCGATTTTAAAATAAATAAAATGGCGATACGCGCTTACGCGCGGCTCGATACGCGTGGTACATATATCCAGTGGCGTATTTTCAACTTTTTTCTGGGGGTACAAATTTTTTTTTTGAAAATTCCAACAGGATATATTGATATAAGGTATTCAATAGAAAATACCTTTGGATAATCTTTTTTTTGATTCTGGGGGGCGGTCCAGTACCCCTGGACCCCCCCCCCGTAAATACGCCACTGCATATATCGTGTACAATCGTTTTAAACGAAAAAATATTATTATAGTAAATTTGTACGTATGTAAAATATATATATATATAAAAGAATTTATTATGAAAATTTTAGAAATATACGGGCAGTGTAGTTTTATTGGATTTATTTATCTACCGCGGTTTCTTCGACAAATTCGGGTACTCATAATATTTATATGAGTTTCGGAAGAATTATTACATAACGAAATCAAACGTAATAAAAATATTTGAAATATTATATGCGAACGGATTTATAAAAAATATTTCATATCGATATTGCGTACATTGATTATTAAATAACAACCATGATAACAAGCCGTATAGTTTTTATTTCTTTTCAATGCATTCTATCGTGTAATATTCATCATTTTCTCTGTGTATAATTTTGTACATTTTTTTTTTCTGTCCTATATTTTTTTTTTTCTTTTTCGCTTTAATACCCGCGCACGATGACTTGTTGTCGCGAGGCCGCGGTAGTAAATTAAAACAAATTTAATACAAAAACTACTATATATACTCTTTGGCTTGATCGTATATTCACATATATTTACATTATTTTTTGTTTTTTACACGCAATAATTTATTATTTACTAATGTTTTTTTTTTATTTCTGTTTCGCTTATTTATTTATTACAATTTTTTTTCTATTTTATACTAATATTATTAGATTAACGTTTAAGATAAACAAATCAATGAATATTAGTCGGGGAAAAAATTTTAAAAAACATTTTATATGTATTTCGGGTGAAACGAGAATAAAACTGACGGACATTTTTTTTTAAACGTCCTTCGCATATAATACAAAAAGTCGTTCGAAGAACACACTATAATACCGTATTTAAAACGTTCAAAACGATTTTTCGTGAGATTTCGGGGGTATTTTTGTTTTTTTTTATACAGTCACGATAATTATGCGCAATATTATTCTGATGATACACTTTATTCGATAATAATGAAAGGAAAAAAAAAATTACGTGTACGTGTGAAATCTGCGAGTCGTTAGATGTTACACTATATATTATATATTATATCGTTCGCCCATTGTATAATATTCCTAGTCGTATATAGAAACTTTCTCGTTGAAGGATTACGAAAAACAAAAAAAAACGATTACCGTTTTTTTGGAATAAATAATATACGAAAACGGACGGTATTATTTTCATAATTTTATTTTTTTTTTTTTTTTTGAACGAATAATTTATAGTAATTTAACGCGCGTAGTACACTTCCGAATTTGTAAAGACGTCGAAAAAATGATAATAAAATAAAAGTGAAAGGTGAAAGGCCGTACGGGATTTATAGTTCAACGTTTGATGTTTACGCGGGTAATATACGCAAAAACGTCTTCATAGCTATTGTCTTACAATTATATATTGTGTGATAATGTCTACGAATACCCTATAATACGAGGACACCAGGCCGCTTTTATGGGCGAGTCACCTGCACAATATTGAAATGTTTCAGACACGGATAGAGTCAGTGCACACGGTTCTGACACACACATATAACCTTCACGCATAACGCGCGTCTATCTCGACTCTAGGATCTATGCAGAGATACGTTATTATTAAGCGTGCGATAATAAATTCATATTACTATTTATTATATTAGCGATATCGCGAAACTAGTTTTTGTAACGAGTTAAATGTAAAATATTTGTTCGTCACGTTTCGGTCTGGTCCTCTCGATTTTCCGCCGTTTATTAACGTTATAAAAAACAAATCTATATAACTACTCAACAAATAAATACAACAGTGTTATATATGCGCAGATTCGACGATAACGCGGTGCGAGTAATAGACAAAAATCGTTCCGGTATTATATAGCGGCACGTTTCGCTATTGAATTTTTTTTTTTTTGTTCCACGCCACCCTAACGCGCGCGCGCGCGTAACGTAGATTTTTGTGATTTTTAACAAATAACAAATAAGTTCTTCGATAAGTAGCGAAAAAAATACCATTAAATTAAATTACAGACTTACCCCAAAAAAAAAATAATAATAATTTTTTTTTTCAATGTAAATATAATGACCCTGAATTTAATGCGACGGCGATAACATAACCGGTCTAGTGCGCGTGCTCGATACCGAAAGTAGATAAGAAAAAAAAAACAACATTTTTCAAAAATTCCACAAAAAACCTGCGCGGTCCTATATACGTATTATACTAGCTGAATTTTTTTTCTCTCCGCCCCGCGCACTCCCCTCGGTTAAAGTGAGAAACGTCCGCACTGCGCTATTATAATTTGTGCCACAAGGAAAACCTAATATGACCTTAATAAAAAACCAAAAGCGTTCGGTCACGATTTATTTCTCTTCCCCGTTATTTAATAATAGAAAAAAAAAACCGCGACCTTAGAATAATGTTTTGAAATCAATCACCTATTATTTATAACGAATACGCGCAAAGTACAGGCACGAACGGCTTACGGGTATTTATAAAAGCCGGTTATCGCGTGATATCCTCCAACGTGTCCGGAAGGTATTTAAAAAAAAATACGTGTATTATTATTATTTTCCAAAAACAATCCGTTCTTGTCACTATACACATTTTTTGAAGAACAAACACACGTTTTTTCCGTTTGTCCGGCTACGCGAGCGTGTTATACGCGGCGATGGTTTTCGATGCAGGAATAATATTATTAATATTCACGTGTTACGTAATATTCTGTTTTGTGTTTAAAAATTATATACGTTGGGTATTCGAATTCGGCGCGAAGCCAACAACAGAATGGTAATCCGAATGAAAAAAAAACAACCGGTTTTTTTTTGATAACCGTCAGGAATTCCGATGTGGAAAAACGCGACGATTTTGTCCCGATAAAACGATTATATCGGTTTTTTTTTTAAAAACGCTCGTGAATCGAAAACGGATTGAACTACTAACTATCGTACAGTTATTAGATTATGAATTTATTTAACGTAAATACGCCACAATGCGCAACGATACGAAGATCACGTGTACAACGGTGTTTTACGCAGCGCAGGATCGGGCCGTTTCCACTCGGAACACAAAACGCTGCTGTTGCACAATAACGCGCCTATTAGCCGACTATACTTACATACATTAAACGTTATCGTGTGGAGAGCAAAAAAAAAAGAAAAGCGCCTTAGCACGTGCGTATCGATGAAAATAATTATTTTTTCGCCTCGTCCACACGCGCCACGTGTATACAATACAGGTATACGAGTGTATATAATATGCAGTAGGTATACGAGGCCCCCGGTACAAACGCACAAGCGGCTGCGATATTTTTGAAGATGTTCGGAAAGAGAAGGAAAAAATTCTATTCAAGAGTTTATGTGCATATACCTGTATATAGTTCAACGCGAATCGTGACTGGAATATTCTGAATGATACAAGCTCGGCCTGACCTAAAACCGAGCGACGACTACTATACTATAATATATACTACTACACGCTCTAATGAAGCCTTGGGACTCGCTTACGCGAAGTTTACCACACCCATTAGGTACGCACCGTGTCTCTTGTTCATCGCGATCGTCGACATAATACAAAACGTTATTCAGACCAAAAAAAAAAAACAAACAAAAATCTACGCATTTTCGAATCGAGTACGTGGTAGGTAATACGCGACGTTAAAAGTAGATAAAAAATATATATATATATTGATTTTTGACTATATATTATTATGTAACAGTTAATTTTTTTCAATTTTATTCTTCGAACGGAGAAAAAAAATCAATATTTTTCGTACACTGTTTTTTTTTTTTCTAAACATTTTATTGTTACGAGTGTGTTTTTGTCCAAAAGTGAAAATAAAATCGAAAACATTTTTTCGACTTTTTTTTATTATTATTATTATTATAGCCTGCAATACCCGGGTGCATAACGATACGAGAAGTCTCTATATTAAGTATGAACAAAAAAAAAATACTTATATTTATAGATTTTTGGTAATAATTTAGCGGTTCGTGAAAAAATGAGAAAATTAAATAATATTAATCGTACCAATTTAATTTGTCTATACGTGCAGACAAATCGTGTATAATAATTCCTGTTACGGTTCGTTAACGTTTATTTTTATTACATTTTTAATTTAATAATTTCAAATTGTGTTCTAATCGTATAGCTTAATAAGTGTTATTATTACAATTAAAATTATTAAAATAGATATTTAGTCCAAACATTATATAAATTTACGACTATTGATGCGCATAACATCTGAGTACTCTACAAAACGCTAATGGTATTGGTACACATTTGTCCGACTTTTAGTTAGCTTAAGTGTTTTCCTGATGTCATAAAGTTGTCAAATATAAAACAAGCGTTTTGGCACGGATCTAATCTAGTGAAATAAGTTGACAGTACAAAAAGAATATGTACGAAAAATAGAAATTAAAAAAAAAAAAAAATTCAAATCGATTAACTTGAAAATACAAACCGTACGATCCAGAAAATGTTGCTATTGAATTTTTCAAACATTACGAACGTTTAACGATTTGCGAAAAATTATTTTCCATCATTATTATTATATTTATTCAATATATTATTAGAAAGTACAATACGAATACTGTACAGAGAAAAAACAAATATTTATATTGGGCTATTGAGATGTAAATTATACGAAATTCGCGTTTATAACGCATTTCGTAAAACGAATTCGACGATTCCGTGAAGAACAGTCGGTATTAAAAGACACGAGCTGATAAACAATAATTCTGTGCGACTCGAAATCATAAAAATACCGAAAACGGAATGGCGTATAAATAATAATTGTACAAGAAAAACGTATGAAATTCGTTTTTGTTCGAATACTTTGGTGGGTATATTATTGAGTTAATGATTAAACACATACAAATCGTTATGCGCGTTGTTATATTATGTCGTTTCGAATTACCGATGCATAGGACGTCAGCAAGACAAGTATACAAAACCTAAATAAAATACACAGTTATAGTCGTTTGTATTATGGCAGTTGTGCATTGAGAATTCCAAATGGCTTTTAAACGGAATACTTTGTGACACAATATATACTACTTCTCTGATGTCTTTTATTTATATTCAAAAAAAAAACAGGCTACGAGTGTCTACTGAAATAATGCAAATAAAATTTTACTTAAAAAATAAAAAAAAAACCCATATTTTAAAGACTAAATGGAAATACTGTTATTGTACTGATAAATTACGCGTACATTGTACGTCCTATATACGAGAAAACTGCAGGGTGTATGCGGATGATGGAAAAAATAATTTAAATAAATATACTCTGAAAAAAAACAAACGTTTAAAGGACGAAATCGATGCGAACGCGTATATGTTTATAATATTATATCAATAAAGTCGAACAGATCGCTAATGACATTTGATATTATCGACCAATTATTATATGTGACTGATCAACATTGGTTTTTTTTTTCGTTTTAATTGAACCGAACAGATTTTAATTTATTATAGATACGGTCTATTATGGTTGAATATACGAAAATACGATAAGGCTCGGGAATTACGTTTATAAAACGTTTTTTTTTTTTAGCGATTGACAATAAATATACGGAATACAAATTATTGTCAAACCGAACAACAACCGATAGCGATATACTATTTATTTGGCCGATAAGCGTTTAAAATGAAAATCCACGTACCACATTGTAATAAAGTAAAAAAAAAACACAATAATTCGTCTGATTTTACTAGATTCGAGTAAATCAGTCGTCAAACGAGTAAAATTACTAACAATTCCATTAAAAAAAAAATATGTACGAGTAATATAGGTTTATTATTCTCTTGAAATTACAAAGAGTAACACGTAAAAAAAAAAAAAATGAAAATTATGCGATATAAAATAAAAATATCCTGTACGCGTTAACGGTAAATCGTTTGTCTAATCCTACGTAAATCGCCCGTCAACGAATTATTTTATTCGATAATTTTACGCGTTACAATGTAAATTAGAAAACGAAAACTTTCACTTCACTCCTATTGCACACACACTTTTTTTTTTCCTAGACGCCCATTCCTTTGTGTATAATATGGAAGCTTGGGCAATCAATCAAAACTCTTACAATGTGACAGATATGAAAAAAAAGTAATAATCGTTTTGTAATCATTAAAACTCTACGAACGTTCTATATGAAACGGAAAATGCGAGATAAAAGCGTAAAAAAATATTATACTTATAGATTTATTATCAAGCAGCATCTGCCCAATTTATATTATACGATTGGTTAATGTTCGTCGTATGAAATTTGTATGTATATAGACGTAGTATTCCAAGTACGACATGCTTGAAAATATTTTGTTGGAAAACGTATTTAACGAAATATGGATGGCGTTTTTTTTCCGCGACTCGATCAGTTGTATTTTTATTTTTTACAAAAACGATTAAACGAATAAGATGTTAAAAAAATTGACTCGACTTGGTACGTATATTAAACGAAAAACGACAACACGTCAAAAAACAAAAATCATGTAAAACGCCGCGCTTTCTGCTGGACTGTATAGACTACACGAGTTCAGTTTTAAAACACGTCTAAGTACTTTATAAATATTTCGCAAATATATCATTAGAAACAGTGTAACGTTTAAAAACGATTTGCGCGCAGTAACTACAAGTCGTTAAATACACGAATTTAACACACATTTGACACGCGAACGACAGTAAACGAGCTGTGTACATTCGATTAAAGTGTATTTTAATTAAAGGTCAATAATATTTTATCTTTTATAGTATTTACCATTAGAAACTTATTGGGACACTTGGAGAGTACGGTCTATTAGCAAAATGAAAATTGCGAATTTGTTCAAGTACCTAACGCGCAGTATATTAAAACGGTCGCAATACTTTTTACAGTATAAATTTGTCTCGATAAAAACGATCTCAATTCAAAACCGTATTCGACCAAGTTGTGTAACGTATACTATATACACTGCAACGTCCTACGTTTCGCCAACACAGAAATGCGTACACTTACACTGCTTTATATATAAAATAAAACGGATTACGTAAAGGGCAATTTGCTTTGCACATAACCGCGCGTATACGCACGCCGTTACAACCATCGACCGTAATCGAGAGCGAAACGAATGTTCTTCGGTGATTGCAGTGTCGAAGAGATTTTGTTGAACAAATACTAATATAGATACGGATCGTAATATTATAATCGGAAACATTTACAATATATTTACAAGTAAACGAATCGAAGCAGTAGTCAAAAAAAAAAAATGTATTGAGAGACAATATTACGTTTTGTTCTAAAACTATATATACGAGTACATACGTTTAACACGCGCATTGTATAACAGAGGATTATTTTAAGGGATTTCAGCGGAACGACGGTGTGGAAAAAGGATTTTCTGATCTAAGCGAACGCCTTTACGCGTTTATACGTACGTTTTATAAAATTAAAAATAAACATTTAAAAAAACGCTATAATAACGTTTCTCGTTCGGCCGTCGTTATAGATACGTTCAATATTTAAATAAAAAAATTATTAAAAATCGATGGCGGTGTGGGCTAGAACGCGAAAATTTTAAATTATATATATATACAAGGCATCTCCTGCAGCGGTATACGCGTATCGGTAATCCGCGGGTAATGTAAACTTTAATAATGTCAATTCCGAGTGTTGGGCAATTTTTTATTATTATTTTATTACGAAAAATTGCGTTTAACGTCTCCAATATGATCCGAGGACGTGTTAATATTTGAATAGACGTGCCGATGGGAAATCAAAATCAATCCAATCCGCGTGTCGTTTCACGTGTACGGATTGTTCAATTATCGTTTTATCCGTCCCGTGTTTTAAGGTCGTTCGAGGAGATTTCTTATTTCGAATGAAAGATTTTCAGATTTATTTCTGGAATAATAATAAAATATTAATTATCTCGGAACATCGCTCCGTTCCTTTTTCTCGGTCGTTTGATTATTCGATCCGTAAAATCCATTGCTCGTGCACGTACGGCTCATACTCATTGAACAACCAAATTTTTTTTCCTTCTTTTTAATAGAAAAATTATTCACATAAGGACTACTACTATAATACCTATAATAAGCGTTGCCGCACGGCACGACACGACACCACACGCGCCGCGGTCACTGGACGACAAACGCAAATAAACGAACCGTTAAATTCTGGCGAGTTACATATGCAAGACACTAGCCTCGGCTGGTATGTCGCATACGCACTGGTACATTAGAATGCATAAGCCATAAGACGTTGTGGGACTTGGACGTCGGAAAAATCTTCAATTAACCGTATAACGGTGTTTGACGGCAACAATAGAAGGCTGTATACAGTCGAATAGGTCGATTATTATTATTATTATTATTGGCCACGTTATCGTTTATAAGATCCCCAGTGTGTATTCGCAGCTAATCGTTTGTATCTCTTCGATGATAATATTATATTGTGTCACGGTTATATAGTGTATTCATTCACGGTGTTATCTCTCTGTCTTGATCTTTTTTTTTTTTTCATCACGCTGCACACTCGGAAATAAAAACATTTTTTTTTTTTGAAACAATATTCAATTCTTTGATTGTAACACTTTTTATTATCATTATTGGAAACCGTTACCGAGAATATATCGATTTTTTTTTTAAAAAAAATTTATTTTATTTCGATCAGAGAGATTTAAACGTTATTATAATTATAATAAAACTAATTGATAATCATATGTAGCTTATAACGAATCCAGATTTTTACTCGGGGAAGTTCGAATCGTATTGTTCGTTAAAGATCTAAAAGTATTTTCAAATTAATTTCCCGCATTAACGTCCCGTCACGTCTTTTAATAATAATAACAACTCGCCGACGTGTGTCGACGGACACCTGAGCCGCGTACACGTACTATATAATAATTGGTTTGACCATCAGTAGGTACAGAAAATCTTATGTTATATGTGTTATAAAATTAACAATTATTACGATACGGCATCATCGACACGATATTACACGTGTATAACGCTTAAACATTAAAAAACTAATTAATTTCTCGAAAAAAATAAAAAGATGTAAAAATCAAACGAACGTGTTAAACGAACACTTTTATTTTTCGGAACGCGTGATTCGTGAGATAACTCTCTGAATTTAGCCGGCTACTAAACACTAATGACGCGTTCAAATCGAATCTCTTACTACACGTCTTATTAAAAAAAAAAAAAAAACCGCACGTATTATATACGATTCGATCGATCGACTTGTTGTCGTCTCGATTGTACCAGTGTAACGTAAAATACAAAAAGGGTAGCGTGCCGCGGGGCGTCGTATATGAATGTCGCTCAAGCGAATTACTCGGATAAAGATTTTAGAGCTTATAAATCTGAAAGCAACGATAAATCCGTCGCGTTAGATAAAACGATTCTGAGCGGAGCTCCGGGTGTAAATATATTTTGGGTACACAACAGAAACTAACACTTTTTTTAGGATTTTTAAATATCTCGAAACCCGTATAATCGCTATTAAACGGTCCAGAATCAAAAGAGAATGTTTTTGAAAACAATTTTTTTTTTTTTGGTCTTCCTTAATATAATGTAAAGTCACATATTTGATGAATACGTTTCTACATATATATATATATATAGGTACCCCAATATTGGTTACGAAATACCGAGAGAAACGACGATAATAATAATCGTTTTTATGTAATTTTTCGGTGTTTTTCTGTTGAGAGTTATACTTTTGCGAGAAAATCGAAAAACGACCGGTTTCTATAAAATACTATAGGTATACCCCAAACAAGATGCGATTTGTTACCGCGGGAGAAACAAACTATGACTACATAATATTATATACGCGTAAAGATCGGAGCGTAGTAGGATTTTCGGGTACGGACATCAGAAGAAAAAAAAAACACGTCGTTGTAAAAACACCGGCGATCGCTCGGCTCCGTTCAGAACGTAAAATTTGAAAGAAACGCGTGTGGAGGCCTAATTTTTTTTTTCTATTTTAATACAACACTATATTATCGTCTCGAAGAGGATATAATATACTTACTGCAGCAATGACGTAAAATCGCCAGAGGGTTTTTTATCGATATCGTTGTTAGACCGTACACATGTAACGTTTCTTCGAGTGCACAGCGCAAGCAGCATGGGAGAGAACCGGTAACGTTATTTTATACGCATTACGGCCGGCCCGGTACCTATACGGCAGCCCCGGAAAGTGAGATTGTGTGTACGCGTACGGTCCGACGAGGAACGTCTCCTCCGGCTCTTTAAATACAGAACCGACTGATAATAATTATTATTACCGAACATCCCGGCCGTGTGTGTATTATAATAATATTATTATAACGACGGTATTTAAAAAGAAAATATATATATATATATATATAAAGATAGAAAAAGCAAAGCGTCGTTCGTCGATACGGAGCCGCCCCAGCGGGTAACATTCTTGAATAATAATAATTTTTTTTTTTTTCTCATTTTTTTTTTTATTTTACCCAGCGTTTAACTCGAATGGAATCTGCGGCACTCCCAGCCGTATAGCCGACCGGACGACCTTCGAGTGTCCGCGCGCCGCAGGTTCACTCGCGGTGTGGTATTTTGTTTTGTTTTTTTTTTTTTTTTTGTTCACGATATATTCGCGTGCGCGAGTATACGTACACGCAGAACGCAGCAGCACGAAACAGGGTCGTGTGTAAACATTTAAAACGATAAAAATAACAATTTTTTTTTCTTATATATATATTTTATTATTATTTTAATTATTATTATTATTATTATTATTATTATTATTATTATTATTATTATTATTATTATTATTGTTGTTGTTGTTGTTCTCGGTTATGCCGAAATATTAAATGAAAAAAAAAAAAATTAAAATCATTGTGTCAATCGCACACTATTGCGGTAATCGGAGCAATATGAGTAGACGTGGAATATGTGCCGATGACCGTGACAATAAATACTACGTTGTCGCGTTATTATTGTTATTATTAACCCATTTATTATAAGCAACAACGAAAATCGTGTTCAATGACTTTTAACAGAGACGCGTATAAAAAATAAAAAATTCTTCCGAGCGGTGCTGGACGAGAACGGGGGAAAAAAATATATATAAAAACTAAACGAATCGCCGCCGCAGCAGTTCAAAACACACGTATGAATTTTTAGTGAAATTTCACTAAAAACCCGCGCATTTGAAATTATTTACACGCTGTGAATACGGGATGATAATCGATGTAACGAACCCGCTACTATAGAAAATTCTATAATACGATCAAATTTCGCTCGCAGCTTTCTGCAGTGTATACGAATATAAGTGTTTTAATTTTTCGTTCGCGCGAATACGCGTATAATAATTAATTAAAATACTGTCCAATAAAAAAAACGTATTATCGTAACGCGTTATAGAATAGCGTTTTTTTTTTTTTTTAATCCTTTCGTATTTATTAAAAAATTACGTTTCCACACTTGTACGAACGCGGTCGCAAACTGATTTCGGACAACTGCAGCGGCCGCCTCCTACACTTTGTGTTGCAACGCGAAAATCAATTAAAAACCACACGTAGGTATTATAGATTTTTGAATATGTATATGTATACAACTATATAATTAATCGTCGTAGAATTTATATTCGAAACTATTTTCGACGATTATGTAAAATAATATTAATTTCTTTTCTTTCGCAACGACGCTCGTGCACATAAGTATACGTACGAGAAACGCATTTATATTATTATATTCCGATTGGTCACGGGACATCGTATAATTTACATAACACGAAAATCCGTATCGAATCGACTATATTATATTCATTCGGCTATTCTTCAAAATGACGTGTATACTGCGCAGACATTATTATTAATAAATTCTATTCCGCACAATTCGCGGTATGCTCAGACAATTATTATTCATTTTTTTTTTTTTAATAACGTTATTACATACAGTGAGACCTCCCTTAACGGGACACGTCAAAATATAGAGGAGGACTTTGGGAACGGGGACATTTCCACTGTAGGCATTATAATATTATACCTACAAAACAGCGGATACCTCCAAACAACGGACACTTTTACGGCTAGATTTAGATCGTTTTTTTTTTTTCATCGTAATACGTTGTCTAAGTATATTTTTATTACATTGCACGTTATTATACTATTATTGTCTTGCTGTTATTAACTATATAGTTTAATGATTATATTATATACGTCGAGGTCTTAAACAAGTCAATATAAACGATTTTTTTTTGTTCCCCCTGCAATAAACGTTAGTTTTTACATTGAAATTTTTTTTTTATTAAACTTGCTAATTATATAAATAATAAACAGAAAATATTTCATTATTATACGCATTAAATGTATACATTGTTCCAATATTCATATACAATTGATATCGATAATTGACGTAGAAAATACACACTGTTCGTTCATTCGGCCCGAAAATTTCGGCGTCCAAGGGTGTCCGGTGTTTAGAGATTTCACCGAATATTATTTACATATTATTATAATGTGTTTTCTACTTGAATCCGACTCCGATATATACGCGCGTAAACGACGTTTAATTGCAACACCGCCGCGGTGACTGTTCGCTGTTATTTCCCTGTCGTAGGTACTCTGCAGCAGTTCAGTTTGGCCATTTAATATACGGCAAAAGTTTTACAGACTGTTAAACGGGCAATACAATACGACGAGGTTATAGCTGGTTTTCCAAAAGTTTTTAAAACTATATAATGTCTGTCGCAACGATATAATTAGCGCGGAACTCTAAAATTCGCTGCAGCCATTTCAATATGTATATGGATCTCACTCAAATCCGTGAATCGTCTGCAGTATACTATTTAAATATTAATGATTCGCGCATATTAATGGTCCTTTAAATACAATACATTATACGTACCCAATACGGGAACATAATGAAAGCGGTATAAAGTCCTATATATCACCGATCGGACTAAAATTAAAATCCGGAAATATTTATTTTTTTCTGTGTATTTCAAGAAACTCGGGGGAAAGAATACTATAATTCGAATCTATACTCGCGTACAACACCTGTCCGAAACACACGCATAAACGTAATCGCGATTTTTATTTTATAAAATATACATTATCTATATAAACGCTATATATATATATATATTGTTATTTTCGGTTAAATCATTTTTATGTAAACACAAAATAATAATCGTAAATTATTAACGTAACAATAAAAATGTGTACGCAATCGTATATATGTGTGTGTGTGTGTGTGTGTGTGGAAAAATATTATTCTAATAATTTTCAAATCGAAAATATAACAAATAAATTTCAATATCGCGTCGTAATAAAGCGTATATATTTTATATTAAAAAAAAAAAAATCGCTATCGTTTTCAAAAAGAAATGTTTTGTATTCTAAGCGCACGAAACATATAAAATACAATGTTTTTACCGTTAGTATACGTATATATGGTATGTATGTATATATGGTTTCCGCGTTTAACCACGTATGGGGTCAATACCGTAGTCACGTAAACGTTCGTCACATATATTATATATACCTACTGCGAGGAAAGTATATTATTATTATCGGGGGAAATAATTAAAATTTAAATGCCGAAAAAAATATATGTATTATATAAACACGTATTTATATAAGAAATGTCTTTAACAAAATGGGTCGAACGTACGCGATTACGGCTTCAGAACACTGCGCGCAGCTGATTTCCTATATACGTTCTATTAAAGCGCTTGACACTAAACTATATACTATTATATACTTGTACACACGATTAGAATTTAAAGCGTATAGTATGGAAATCAACGACTTTTGATATCGTATATTCGAAGGTTACTATAATAATAACTTCTTGAGAAAAAAAAAATCACTATTACGAACTCGCGCAATAACCGCCGAATAAAGAAACCTTTCTCGAGGGGTTTTTGTAATTAAAATACGTATATATAGGTATATAACTGCGATTCCGACAATTTTACACTTTTATAATTTATTATATATACGCGTATATTTTAAAGGACGTATAATAATTTGCCCCGGTTGAAACGAGGAAAAGTAAATTATATATTTATACGTTTTACAAAGTCATCGGAACTACATTTCGAAGTGTATATGCCTATACAGACCGAACGGAAAAAAACGATAAGGAAAGCGTGGAAAATAAACGTTTGACTGCGCGTTTTTTAAATTTTACATATTAATCCCCCGCGACTGTTGCCGATCTGTTTGTCTCGAAATAAAAATATCGACGAAATATTTTAGTTTTTGACTGATGAAACAGCGTGTTATATTTCCAACGTTTGTATCGGAATATAATTACGCGAAATGTTTTGAATATTTTTTTTTTTTTACACTCTCCTCGTCCTACAACCAAGTGCTAAGCCCGGCAAAAGAATTATTTTATTATGTCTCGCCTCGAACACGGTCGTTTAAGGACGTGTAATTTTCCGGTCGAATGAAAAACGCGCGCCCGTTGACCAAATTCACTGCAACACGAACCTCCCTCACAGGAATAACGTATACCCCAATTCTCTTATGGCAAAATATATATTTTTTTTAAACCCCGCTGAAACTCAATTACAACAACAGCGCGGCTGCAGACTTTACTATTGTTTTTGAAAATTTAACGGTTTAAAAAAATACACGTAATGCGTGCGTATAACGTCCGCTCCGCACTGTTTGTGTGTGTGTGTGTGTGTGTGTATTTTAATAGTGCACTTTAATAAAATTGTATTTTTTTTTTTTTATAGTGCGCGTTTTTTTTTGTCCCCAGCTCATACAACTCTTTACTGTTTGTTTAACTTTTGCGAACCCGATAAATTTCAATTCGCCATAAAAACATCGAGTTAAAACGCGCGTATAGGATTCTGCATCGCCGCTCTGCTGCATGCAGAATCCTGCAGAACGCGGATAAACGAAATTGAAAAATGACCGGAAAACGTCGACAAGAATTATCGATATGTATACACACACACACATATGACTATTCAAAGACTATAAAAACCGCCTCTAAACAGATAGTAGCAATTTAAAACGTCCGAGTAAGTAAAGTTTTCGGAACTATATTTAAAAAAAAATAATTGTTTTTTTTTCGATTTGTTTTAATTAACGTTTACAACTCAACAATGGCATACGAAACAGAGACGTCCGTATACTGCGATGTATACGTTCTCTCGATCCGACATCGCTTGAAAACGGATCGATTTAAAGTGTTTGAAAATTCGTTAAAAAAAAAATGTTCGAAAAATATTCGACGCGAGCAAAAGACGGCTGACCGCCGAACTATATCCGTATACAAGCGGTGCACGATCGGTATACAGTCTCAAGCACAGACCGAATTTTCCCTATACAATATTAGGTATATATAGGAATATGTAGAATTTACGGTTTTTTTCCCCCTCATACAGCTTTTTTTTTCAAAAATTCCATTTCATAATCGGATTTCAAATATAAAATTGTACGCGCCCATTTTAGGTATAACGATTTTTCAGAGAACTAACACCGTTTCCGATACTCTAATCTAGGCCAGTTTCTATTATGTGTAGCTTTTATATTTTTTTTTCTTTTTTTTTATAGACTAAACGCATTTTTGGAGAAAAATCTTATTAACGAACGGCTATATAGAAATTCATTTTTTTCAACAAAGTACCCTCCGACATACCGTCATTTCTATATTTGTAAAAATTTGAAAGTATCACTGCTTATATAAATTCAGGAAAAATTAGAAATTTGTATAAATTGTTTAAATTCATGTTTTCTATAGGGAAAATTTTTTTTTAACGTTTATAATATACGGACAATTTATTAATAGTATAATAATTCGTATATAGTAAATAATTTCCAGCCGAATTATTTTTCACTCGTTTCTCAACACTACTACAATTTTCGTGTTCTGTAAGCGTCGGTTTTTTTTCCCCCCCGGTAAAAAGGCTTCGACTACAACGGTTTTTAGCCTACTGCAGTGACTATTAAATAAATATTAATAAAAATATTAACGTTACGCAGTTTTTGAGAATTTACAATTTACGGATTATATATGAAAAAAAAAAAAAACGTACCGATTGCGGCAGTGTTTTCTGCGTCGAGGGCCTGCAGCTGAGGAGGGATACGGAAAATTGTTAATGAATAAACGATAAATTATATAATTTAACGAAAAATTGTTTATATTTATATAGGTTTTCAATAGGAATTTTTTTTTTTTTACGTATACGGACAATTTATTAATATAGTATATAATAATTGTAGAGTGTAAACGATTTCCAGCGGAATTTTAATATATTTTTAAGCGCGGGTTTTTTTTTTTTAATAGCGTTACAGCTATCGACAACGCGATTTTAAACGCGTTATTTACTAAAAAATATATACATATATAATTTCAAAATAAAGCAACGTTCACCTTATAGATGCCGTCGACGAGCTTCGTGATTTCTTCGGTCTCCATCGTCGGACGACGGAGCTGACGTGTCTATGGGCGCGTAAACAAGTCGGGCGCGAAAAAACGGAACACACGCGCGAAGAGCTGTTCGCCCAAAGACAGAGAGAGAGAGAGAGAGAGAAACGGAGCGATAAAACAGGCGATTTCGGCCGGGACAACCGTGTACGGCGGCGGCGGACCACGAGAACTACCAAAAATAACGTACGGAAAAACAGAAGAACGGTGTAAGAAAAATGCGACGTGCCGGCTTTAACAGTAAACAGTGGACGTCATCCGCGAACGATCACGTTGCCACTGACGATACGAAAACGCACTGACGCCGCGCGCGCGACAGTGTACCGTCGCCGGTCCGTGTACGCTCACGGCGGCGGCGGCGGCGGCGACGGCGGCGAGACGTGTCGCACACCCCCCCCGCCGCCGCCGCGCCGGCAAGCAACAACGGATCGGTTACGCCGAGTTCTTGCGCGCGCCCGAGAGCGCGATTAATACACGTTCGGGATCCGTTTGATTTCGATACTCCTGCATACGCTGGTTCAGGGGCGTATTTAGAAATTTTTTTTTTTTTGGGGTGGTGGGGCTGAGGTATTGAGTAAATATCATTGTCGAATTGTTTCTAAATTCTAATCCAAGACTAAATCTTGAAAATAGAACAAATTACCGAATTCTCAACATTTTAAAAACAGTTACGCATATTAGGAATTTATTAAAAATATTACATCTCATATCCATAGGCCATATAGGAATACATGAGGAAAGTTCCTGAAATTTCGTCCCTGCGCTGTGTCGATTCGTCCTTATGTGCGTTTAAGACGCGCTTATATAATATATAATATCTATATGTTCTCTCCATTGAATTCAGTTTAAAAAAAATTTTTTAATTTTAAAACGCTAAAAAAGCGTTCAATATATGGTTATATTTCGGTCATTTTATATCGAATATTCACTTTTGAAAAAATTCTAAAAATTTATTTGTATGCGTTATTTTACACGAAAGAAACGCCGAAAAATTACTCTAAAAAAAAATATGTTTATAAGCGTTCAATTTGGGTTATATTTCGGTCTTTTTATCGAATTCAGTTTTTAAAAAAATTCTAAAATATTTTGTAAGAGTAGAGGTGCCATTTTGAACGAACGAAACGCCGAAAAATTACTCTAAAAAAAAATATGTTTATAAGCGTTCAATTTGGTTTTTTTTTAATCGGGTATATATACTCGAGCCCCGTTAAATTTTTCCGTAAGATTAAATAGTGTAAACCGCGGTTTATGTATACTTTTTCTCCGCGCGTTTAACGATATTTTATTTTTTACTACACTAATAGGCGTTTATAAAAATGCGCAACACGATTCGTCGTATATATAAATAAGGTATAACAATCAATAATACACGCAGATCCGTTCGCGGATTCGTGCGAGTCCTGCAGGATTTCGGTGCTTTTTGCCACGAAATTGGCGGTGGGGCGTATAACATATAAAAAAAAATCAAAGTAGAGCTCGAGTCTCTCGAAAATTCAATATAATAATAATAATCGTGGACGGTACTTTTTTTCTTCTAAATAACAATATTATATAGAGAAGATAATATAGATTAATAGACTTGAGTAACTCCAACCGTAATATTATATAAATTGATGTTTAACAAAAAAAAAAAAATGATAATCCGGAATATACAATCATACGCACCGCGCCACTTATTATTCCAAATTATTTGTGTTTTTCAATGAAAAGCTTGGAAATATAGCTGTGGTACACGTATATTAACGTGAAATCGAAGAAATAAAGTCTCGAAGCGTTTAGCGTGTTGGTAAAAAGTTTTAAAATTCACTGCCTCCGTTAATATCTGTAATAAACCCGCGCACGCTTATATGGACCGACAAATATATAATATAACGGAAAGAGAAAACGAAAACCGCAGGCTGCACGCGGTTCTAATAATATATTGAACGTTTCGCACGGGCGAAAATTGTTGAAGAATATTTTATACACTTATGTAAGAGATCAGTTTATGAAAGGAGTGCTGCACACGTTTCCAACGTTTTTCGAACGTTCGTCCCGAAAAAAGGATATATTTTTTTTTTATATATATAAAAATTATCGACATTCTATTTTTTTATTTATTTTTTTTAGTCTGCTCAATTTTCGAATGCTATACTTATTTGCGCAATAAACGTTTTGTACGTAATCATATTATTATACAATTCTGTTCAGTACAGTATACTGTCGTTATTCGTATTATATACTCGGCAATAATTTATTATTATAAATTACTGCGAGTAAAAAAACGGACGTTTTAAGTTTTAACATATGACGTTTAACGATGACTTTGTGTAGGTCGATGGAGGAGAAAATAAACGCGGACTAATTGTGTCAATAGTAGATTTCGTAGGAAAAAAAAACGTTATTTAACATAATATTTTATTGCAGAGCGTATTTATAGTTTATTTAAAATTTTTCCAAATATATTTTATAATTGTCTGCAGGAAAGAAATTAATCATATATTTGTTCGTTTCGCGAGTACGGTTTCTTATTATTATTTTTTTTTTTTTGTCTTCGAAAAAAATATTGTACGAAACGTTCAATAACTCGTTACTGTATAATATTGAATTTGTAGAAACGGTGCGCGTGCAGTAAAAACGTTTTTTTTTTTCTTAAATTTTTATTACGTTAAATTTTTATTAAATATATTTTGAGATCGATTGTTTAGGAAGACGCGAATAAGTTATTACTACATAAAATACGCGCGTAATATACCGTTCGATATTTCTTCGTTACATAAACTAACAGATATATAAACCGATTTGTTCGACTCGAGAGTAAACACTTATATATTATGTAAGAACGAAGAGTAATCCGAAAAACTTTAAATATTATATTATATATATATACAGGGTGATTTTTATATAATCCCTCTTGATTAATTATGCGCGTAAATTAAAAACGTTTTCAAGAAAAATATTTAGATAAAAACAATTTTTTTTATGTTACCTCAAAGTAAATTCGCCCCAAAAAATCATGACGTATGTCGCGTTTACGGAGAAAATAATTGAAATATTTTCATAGATACGCGTTTTTCCACCGGTGAATATTTTAGAATTTTATATATTCCTATCTTCTTCTCCTTAGAGCCTATATTAAGACCATCCCGTCATATATGCATCCATTCCTTATCCAATTTTCCCCATCAGCCGCTATAGTGCTTTCCAGTCTGGTCCAATGATTCTACGTCTTTTTCAATGACATAATCTTCCCGTCTCAATCGCGGTCTCCCTGCACAAGTGATCTTTTTACTTCTGCAGCGTTCTCTTCTGTAACCTGCAGCGCGCGGTGTAAAAGTGATGAGTTCTGGCTTCGCCCCACGCGTGTCCACTGCAGTGATCTTCGACTCTTAATTGTGTCCAAAATATATTAGAATTTATTTGGGACTATTGGAGAGACATTATTAGCAAAAAAAAAAAATTGGAATACAGCTTATTACGACGAGGAGAAATGAAACTGTATTTCTTCAATCAATATCATTTTTTTTTCTCATATAATTCCTATATATATATATATATATATATA
This sequence comes from Slavum lentiscoides, assembly GCA_032441835.1. Taxonomy (NCBI): domain Eukaryota; kingdom Metazoa; phylum Arthropoda; class Insecta; order Hemiptera; family Aphididae; genus Slavum; species Slavum lentiscoides. The sequence continues at coordinate 9,089,779 of CM063714.1, read as the reverse complement.
ATAAGTATGTTTATGAATTTTTCGTAATTTTTTTTTTTTAGTCGTGCACATTGCAGAGGCCAATTTATAAATTCGTTTCGTATGACATAGAATCAGGTACATTAAATTTTATTTGCCGTATTTTTGCATATTTAGAGATTTTTATGAATAAATGCGTATTTTGAAAAAACACTAAATAAATGCATATTTTCGTAAAAAAAAACCTGCGAATAAATGCATAATTCGATAAGAAATAAAAAGTTTTCAATAAAACTTGAAAAAAAAAAAATTAATAAATATATTTTGTAAATAATATATTCTTCGAGTAAAAAAAAATATTTGTATCAATTTACATTACCTATATATACGAAAATGTTTAAATGTCATATATATATATTGTATATATTTAGATATATATATATCTTAATGAATAATAAAATTTTTAAATGTCTAATTTTTCGCGTATTTGTATTTTTTGAATAATAAAAAAAAACGTTGATATATCAATAATTTACATTATATTTTTAATGAATCGTTAAAATTTTAAAATGGCATATCTTTGGCTTATATTTTTTGAGTAAAAAAAAAAATGTATATTGATTCAGTGTGTGTTCTTAATCAATAATAAAATTTTAAAACGTCGTTTTATTTTTAAAGACATATATTTCGATATTCGTTGGACGTATGATTTGCAAGCGTCGTTTTCCTAATGATTTTAAACGGTCACATAATAACATCGTAACCCGACTACCTATATTATGTCTCAATACCGAAAAACAAAATAATAATATTATTCATATAGGTAATAGGGTAGATTTCATTTTTTTCTCTCTCCTATAATATATAGGTATACATAATATATTATATATAAACGCATTTTTCGAACGTCCCGAAAATTTTTGGTTCCGGGCAGCCCTGCAGTCCATATAATATTATATATTATATATATAAAATACGACTATATATTATATCAGCGTTTGCCAAACAGTGGGTCGCGACCCACTACCGGGCCACGGAAATACAATACCGGGTCGCAGAATTAATAAAATTCTCAAACTGAATTTTGTTATTTATCATTTTGTTTGATAATTTGAACTTTTTAGCAAAAATAAATTCATCAATACGAATAACTATTATTTACAACAAAAATAATAATTACTGAGATTATCAACTAGACTTCATGAAAAACCCGTATGACATTCGAATGTGTTTTGCATTTTGTTTACAAAACGATAAGTGTAAAATATTTTGGTGTGTCGCGAAGTGGAAAAATATTAATTACCGGGCCGGGTCAAACAAGAGTTTGGGAAACGCTGTATTATATATTATAATGGTCGCCGGGCACATATAGGCAGGTACCTATATACACCGCGTATATACAAACTCACCGACGAAGACGGTGAGTATAATAATATATACGCGCGCGGGCATACGTGTGTCCGTGGCCTTCGGATACCCAACAACAGCGAGACGATACAGTAACAACAACAACAACAACAACAACAACAACAGCTACCACACGACGACGACGGCGACGACGACGAGACCGCGGTCCGTACAATATAATAATATTATACGTATAGGTACTCGCGCTATATAGACAGATGTTATTATTACATTTTTTTTTTCTACACGACCGTGGGCGGTGTGTATATATATATAAAATATTATCATCGCACGGATAAACGAGTTCGGATCGTTTTTTTTCGTTTTTTATTCGTTCTTTTTTTTTTTTTTTTTACAAAATATTTTGGACGTCGTCGGGTCGAAAAGTGACGACCGACACGTGCTACGCGTATAAAATACGCGTACGGAGACTTAACGGCGAGACCGGAAACGGACGAAATTACATAAAAAAAAAATTTTTTTTTACTTTTTTTGTTTTCCCACCACAGATGACAAGATCGCACCGTTTATGTTAAAACGATTTTTGATATCTTAAAATTTATTTTAAGCGCGCGATACATTATACGAACCGGCCGGATCGAGGCCTGTATAATAGGGGCCGTACGGCTGTGCAGGGCCTTTTTTGGGGGCTCTGACGCGGGTCGACGGAAAAATTCCATCCTAATCCCCGTTTTTTTTTTTTGCTTTATGTTGGTCGCGTTATTACTGTTCAAAAAAAAATACACGTATAATATGTGAATTTAAAACAAAAAAATATTGAAAATTTCACCGGAAATTTAAACAAATATATATATAAACGCGTATTAATATCATATATAGACGCTATACACAAATAAATATAAAACGTTTCACGGGAAAACTTGCTTTTTTTTCCTCCCGAGACTCGAAACGAAATATTTTTTATGTTAAAAAAAAAAGTATAAACAGACTGTATAACACTATGGGCCCCGGGGACGTGGATCCGATTACACTTCGGCTATATAATAATTCAGTCGTCAATCGTGGCCGCCCGTCACACAATAATATTATAGGCGCCTACGGAAATGTTTCCAAATTTTTCTGCGAGCCTTTGAAATGCGTACCGCCGCGTACGATAATACAGTGTGATTTTTTTTTTTTACTAATTACAGCAATAACGTCTCGAAGGGGAATAAAAAGGCGAAATGAAACGTTTGAATTTGAAAATAATTTACTTTTGGCACGCAGTGAGGACAATATTAATAACGAAATAATCGATAAATATAATTTTAAAATCGAATCGATTATAATACTGCAGAGAATAGGATAATTAGAAGAAAACCGCGCGGTCTCTGCCGGCGCGGTGAACCTCCCACCGATAACCCATTGTGTATAGTTGATGAATTTTCTTATCGGTCGTTATATTTTCATAATATTAAACGCTAGAAAATTAGATAACCTCGCGTCGATATTACATTCAAAAATTTTTACTTTTTACGCGTTTCTCTTAAAATTCTAGTTCGCTCGCGGTGCAGTTCGCGCGTATTATAATTTTATTGATAATCACAAATTATCTGAGGCGTTTCACGTTAATTTGCCGACGTGCCTCTCTTTAAATCAGTGGTTCCCGACCTCTTCTATTCTACGGCCCCTTTGTAGATTTTCAAAAATCTCGCCCCCCACCCACCACTCCTATAAATTGAAAAAAATCGATCACCTTTTTTTGTGTACTTTACAAATAAACTATACAATATTCGGAATGACTACTTTTTATTTCGATGACAATAATATTATAAAATATAAATAATAGTAAATAATAAAATGGAACAATCAAATGAGGATTAAAGAGAACCGGAAAATTAATTTTTTTTTCTCTACGTTTTAAAATAAATAAATAATTTAATCAATAACAATTGTATTTCGTAACCACTGCTATTGTGCCTCCCCGGCAATGTGTATACACCTCCCGAGGGGGGCGCGCCCCCCAGTTTGGGAACCAGTGCTTTAAATCCAACACTGCGATGTTTCGAGGTTTTCGAGAGAGAGAGAGAGAGAGAGAGGGGTACGAAAATAAAACTTTGGAGAGACCTCGACATTTTTTTTTTTTTTTGTTAAGCAGAGAAAATTTTCGTTCTCAAAAACAATTTACATTAACGCATTCGCTGCAGTATATCTTTCGATGGTAATATTTAAGAAAATCACTTGTAAACAATAATAGCTGTAAATACTTATTTATTATATATTACATATATATATATATGATCGATTTTGCGTTATATAAATATTTGTTTATTAAATACATCTTGTACGAAAAAGACGGTTTAGACGTAACTAGAATAAAAAAAAAAAAAAAAGTCAAATAAATAAGCGGTACTGAACCCCATCGCAAAACGAGTGACGTGTTATACATTTGTTTTTTTTCATATCGTCGTGGCCGACGAACGTGTTTTTAATACGAATAAAACGTTTTCGGGAGAGAAAAAAAAAACGAGTCATACAATAATATATGCAAACGTATACTTACTGGATTATATCTGTAGTGATAAAAAAAAAAATAAGAAAATATTTTTATTCTCTCCCTCACAATCTGCTAATGGAGAAAAACTACAAGCGCACAATATCATCGAGACCGTCTGGTACGTATAACATACGATGTTATGTAGTGAGATGATTTCCTAAATGTTTCGGTTCTTTTATAACAGTGGTTCCCAAACATGTTGACACTACGGACCACTTGGAGAACTTTCGATCCGTCACGGATCACCTATCAGTGTTAGGCCTTCTCAATTTTTTTCTTAAAAACAAGAACCAAATTTTTTCACACATTTTTAGAATTTAGATTTAAATTTTTTTTAAAAAACCAACGAAATTCCTATACATAATAAACTTATAATAATGTTTATTTATTATTGTTCGATTTTAAGTAAAATAGTTTTGTATTTGTATTAACAATTTAACGCAAATCACTATTATATAAAAAAAAAAAAAAATGTATATTTTTATCATTATGTTTATTAAATGTAAATTACACAATTTATGAAAACAATTCAATGTGATTTTCGGGCCCGCATTTCTTTTACTAACAGATATTCTCGGGGTAATACTGCTCAAAGCTAATATATAAGCGTGTCGTTAATATACATATAGTGGCGTCCGGCAAAATTTTTTCAATTTTTTTTAAGTATACGGCTCGCGGACCACACCGATGGTTGGGAACCTCTGTTTTATAATGAATAGAGAATTCGGAACTGTATACAGTCTATGTCGGATACTTTTTATCTTTTTTTTTATTTTCGTCGTATATATTATTAAAAAAACGCGAGACGATTGAATGAGACACGACTGTTAAAATGTAATAAAATCGTTGACCAAAAGTTCTTCTTTTTTTTTTCGTATTACGTACGATATATATTAAATACAGACACGCGTTTTGCGCTTTATTGTTTCTATATCGCTTTTATTGCGACGTTTTGAACCGTTTCTGTACAAATATCGAATTTCAAACGTTTATATATATATTTTATTGAAAATAATAATTTCGTCGACAAAAAGCATGAAAAAAAAAAAATAATAAAAATTTCGTTTGTGTTAAAACACTGAAATTCTTTTCTCCTTCTACTCGGATTTCTTGTCTTTTTACGTATTACATTATTATTTTCTGACAAAAACCGCTACATAATTCGGATGATTATATAATATACTATACGCGTATCATCTCTGCCATTATAAAATGTTGCAGTACTGCTCTCGTAAACTCGTTCATTACAGTAATTTAAATACGAATAAAAAATAAATAAAAGCGGCTTATTTAAAAACGGTGACAGATAAATGTTTGCAGTAGACGCTAAATAATATATACTGAAATTATCCGATCGAATTCGTATGTACAGAACTGAAGAAAAAAAACCCCCCGTGGAAACCTTCGTGACTGCAATGCTGCGATCATCGCACATTCGATAAAATCGAATTTCGTTACAGATATTATTATTGGTTATATAAATAAAAAAAAATTTTAAACTACATATACGCGTATTATAATAATATAAATACTGTGCATGCCTGTACGCTCGTGTGTATACGTTTTTTATTCATATACAATACACTGCAGGCGTGTTAAAAATTACCATAAAAAAATAATAACGTTTTCTATTATTTTACACGCGCGCGCGAACGTTTTTCTTTTGTCCCCGCGCGTATATATTATATATATATATACGCATAACAAACGTCAAAACTTATTTTTAGTTTTCTTTTTTTTTTTTTGTCTTGTAAAATGTACAAATAATAATATTCTGCAAAATCACTGAAACGCGCGCGTATAATATATATTGGAGTATTTTTTTTTTTTGCGTACAATGTAAACAATGTGTGTGTGTATATATATGATAATTATGACGTTACATGCTCTAAAAAAAAAAATTTGTATTAAATCAAAATTACACACATTTATAACGACGACCCAACGGTTAATCGCGGTATTCTATATATAATATATGGAAACGCAGAAAATATATTGTCGAATTCATCATTTCGCCGTAAAAATCATTTTTTTTTTTTTTTTAATAGTGTCAAGCAATCATTTTTATGAAAATATAATTAAATGTTAAATAATAACATAAATATTATAGTCAGGGTGTAATTGTGTTGTTTAGGTCTGTTTCAGTAACGTTTTAATTGGGACAGTATCAGATGCTATCTTGCCAAAACTGGGCGACTTCTATTCCGTCCTTGTCCGCTTTTGGGGTACAACGGCGGCAGTTCGCTTCCTCGCAGTGTACCGCGGACAACGTTATTACTAACGGCTAAAGATCTAGCACGGAGCGCGCAGAGAACCTTTCAGCTCCCCAGCTAAAAGATGCGTCATCAAATCTCTGCTCTACAAGCAACGTTTTATTTTTTAAATATCATTTATGTGTATACGTATACGATAAAGTACGATAATATTAAATGTACCGGATGATTTTTTTTTTATCACGAGCCGGTCATCAACAAATTTTATTTCGGCGATTTTTCTTTTTTTTATTCGTTATTAATATTGTCATTTTAAAAAAAATACGTAATTTTCAATACGTGTATATCCCCGCTCTTTTGCCATAAAAAAAAAATGTTAACATTTGATTTTCATTACAAATCGCCGACCTATATTTTCTACTAAATACTGTGTTAAAAATATAAGCTTTTTTTTTCAATTTCTATTCTCGATATTCCGCCAGTTTTTTTTTTATATATCAATTTTTGATTGATATTATAGACAAAGTCATTGTGTAACTACTCTGACCAGGAGCCACTAGTAATTTCACTATACCGGTCTAAGGTGTTTTTGGTAAATCGTCCTCATATTAAATGCTATTTTCTTAGGGAAGTATTTATGGGGTTTATCGATACATGACGTGTAAATTCTCATAGAAATATATTCCTTAAGGATTTATAATAGAAATCGTTTGAAAATCAAGAGTCTGTGTATTAGTTACAACAACGCGACAATGTAGGGATTAATTTAAAACGTTAAAGTCATGAAAATATATAAAACATTGAACGAGTAGAAAAAATTAATTTTTTTTTTTTTTAATTTAACAAAAATGATTTATATTTCTCGAGATTCGTATAGTAAATATATAATAATATACAAAGATCGCGACAAATAAAAAACAAAAATCAGGCTGTGTATAAAAGATAGGTACGTATAAAAAGACAGACATTATTAAGTTCTTGAACGAAAACGTATACGGCTTACAGAAATCGTCTGAAAAAGCCAGCTGACGGTCTACGCGGTCACGTTCGGTATACGAGTATAGTCTGCGACGAAGAATTCTGCGAAAATTCGAAACTTTGTTTCGTTCGTAATTGCGTTTTTGATTTTCTTCTTATTTTTTTTTTTTTTAGAAATCGACAAAATTCGAGTAAGTACATATATATTATATTTATACATCGCGTTAACTGGAACGTTCGACGGCACTATACGAAGAGAATTGAAAACTTTTTTAAAGAAAAAAAAAAAACTGTTGGATACAGCTGACCCGGCGCGGGGAAAACGAAACTATAACGAAAATCTAACGGTTAATTTCACAGATAAATTTGAGAAAGTCGTCCGCGGATAATTGAGTTAAATATTAAACAAATTAGTGTGTTGTACATAATATAATTATATAATATATACGTGTGCGAAAAATACAATCGGTTTAAAAAATATACAAGTAAATATACTCGATTATATTGTGGTTGTACACGTTTTATACGTATACCTGCTCAAAACGAAAACGCTATCGTTAAAAAAAAAAACCTATAACTACGCGTTTATATAAAATATTCGTGTGAATTTATATTTTCGATTTATCCCGTAGAAGATGACTGCAAAAAATTTAATTAAAATCGATATTTTCTATTTCAAACGACATATATAAATACCTTATTCCGATATATATATATATATATATAAATATTGACATTTTTTATACGCAAATATTTGCGTTTGTCTGTGTACGTATATAATTATATATTGTAAAATTATCATCAAAAATCTTAAGACTTGCATGATGGTGTATGTCATTTTTTTCCAATATTTTAATTTTACAATAATTGTAATATATATTTAAGTTCTATATATATATATATATATATATACTATATCCGTAATTATTATACATATAATATATTGGTTTAGATTGGTATGCACAATTTTCAAATATACATACCTACGCAAGACCGTAGCCAGCAAAATTTTTTTGGTGGGGAGGCCCGATAGTATAAATACGAAATAAAATAAAAATAATAAACTAATAACAGAATGGAAATCATTAAATTTTATTTTAAGAAAAAATTTCGTAGGGGAGGTCTGAACCCTAAACCCCTCCCCCTGGCTACGGCTTTATTGTATATAAAACTCATGTATATACACGCCGTGCGATTCTCCACTGCAGTACGCATATATAGTATTTCGAAACGTACATATAATTTGAATAATTGTGACGTAATTTAAATTTTTTATTATTTTTTTTTTTTTTTAATAGTCGAAAAGATTATGTTTGTTTGTTTATCGCGCTGCTCTGCACAGTGTATATTACATATTATATGAAATAATAAAACGCTATACGGTATACACATTATTTCGCGTACAATACATAATTTATAGTTATTTATATAACGCACATATTATTACTGTGGTACAACGCTATATATATATTCATTTGCTGCAGAATACGCGTTCCGACACGATTCTTTTCGTCGTTATTACAAAGAGAGGGGAAAATTAATATGTTTCAATTTTTCGTAATCTGACTTTTTTTTTTTATATTTCGCCGAATACTGCACGCGAAAAGAATTGTCCTCGTATTAAAAAAAAAAACCGTCGCCTCCTCCTCTTATTGTGGTCATAATCGCGGTTAATAGCGTCGTCGTCATAATAACGCGCACATATATAAGTATACAAATAATATACGTAGTCATACTTGTTAGATTGTTTTAATCAGAAGGGGGCAAAATCGTTTTCTAAAATGAAACAAAAATAAATTTTTATTCCCTTTTCTGAACGTATATAATTATTATTATTTATATTTATACATTTTAAGTATTGTTTTTATAATAATTATGTTATAAGCTTAAAAATTATCGAATACCGTGTAATTTTGTGTATAACACCTGATGCAATATAGGTACTTCATTACACCTATAACCGCCGAGAGTCTCTGCATTCTCTGCTCGTAAATTTGCAAATTATAAACAAGACGATTATTTGTTCGTACTCACTTTTTTTCCGACGGTAATGATATTATATTGACAATGTTTTATATTATTTTTTTTTTTTTTACTTCCCGTCCTTATTTTTTCAATTTTTCAAAAAAAATTACAAGATATATGTATATATAGGTATATATAATTGCGTTATATTTTTTGTAGATTTCAAATTTTATTTAGAATTTGGTTTTAAAAATAAATAAATAGAAAAGTGACCATTCAGCAGGTGACGGGAGGATGGATCATCAATTCTACCCGTGCCTATATAGGTATATAGCGTTTACATTTTTCTCTGTGTAGTTTTTTCGAATTCTACACTTTTTTCGAAAAACAGTACACCGCGTATACTTACCGATTCGTATATAATAATAATTTAACGAGTTTTGACATTTCGATTTATATCACAAAATTATATACGAGAAATACCTATTCGATTTCTTTCGGTCACCTGCAGCAAAAAAATATTTCAAACACATACACTATATATTGCGACTCGCGTGACATTCTGTATGATAATATATAAACGTATATACGTCGCACTTTCAACGTGCGCATTATTAAAAAAAAAAACATTGACAACGGAATGATTGTAAATGCATTTTGTTATGCGTATACAATTAGCATTTTATTTCCGCGATAAAAAAAATAATAAAATAATAATAATAGCTATAGTAAACGGTTACGATTTATTCTGCAAATTCATGTAATGTGCAGTGGTAAACGTACACCGCGATGAGTCAGCTATAACTTAATTTTTTTTTTTTTTGAAATTTTTTCTATACTATATAACACGTAATTTTTTTGCGATTGCGCACTATATATACAAAATATTTGAAAAACGTACGTCGGTACATATATATTATGTAACACTTAAAAATTAATTTTCCTATACACTGTCTTTAGGTTTGAAAATCGTACTTGAACAAAGTGTCCTATACGCGCAGACATTATATGGATACTTATAAGGAAGAAACTTGTGATATCATAAGCAGTGCCGTGCCGTGGAGGGGGGCCAAGGGGGCCTAGGCCCCGGGTGCCAAAATTTGAGGGACGCCAAAATTGTATTATTATTATTTAGGTATACAATTATCGGCGGGGGTGTGTGCGAATATTTTAATCTCGCCCCAGGATTAAAATCATAACGGCACGGCACTGATCATAAGAATATATCCTAAGCGTATTTAACCGGAGAGCACAAAAAAAAAATGTTTTCGACAATATTTCACGAGGAATTTTGCACGGTTTTTAGACTTACTTACCAAGTTCGATTGACACGTCAAACGACTAGACGCAAATGGACCGTGAATAAACCACGGTCCTGCACAATGTCAAAAGTCTGCTGCACTTATCGAATATACAATTTTACACAATATTATAACATAATACTTTTTGCGAGATTGTCGATCCCAGTGCATTTCAATTAATATATTTTTACGTACGTAATACAGATAATATGTTATTTAAATATTATAAGCGTCAGTCACAGTATTACAACCTAAACGCCATGTCCCACACTGCAGTGGTAGATGATTTAACGCGAAAGTTAAAAAAACGTTGAAATATTTCAAATATTAATTCGAGAAAAAAAAATAACATTATATACGTTCAAATATTATGTGTATATGGACATTTTATAATAATAAAAATGAGTTAACACCAAACCGTCATTATATAGCTATATTCTCCTTAACGTTTGAAACGCTAGTAGGCATACTTCTTCATATATAACATATTACTACGCAGTGGCGGTTATACATGATGTTCCAGGGGGAAGGGCGAAAATGGAGCCAACCTCCTCTGCCAATGAAATATTCATATCGACAAGTAATAACCACGAAGAAAGATCTACTAAAATGTACCGAGACGAAATGCAGATGTAGAAAAAAGAAGTGCATGGAATGTAAACGAAATACCCAACAATAAAACGGGAATAGAAAGTAGTCACCAGATAGCGCTACTACACGACATTGAGGGCGTGGCAGAAAGGCGCATATATATAAATAGCGGTCAGTCTCAAACACCACACACACACACACACACACACACACGCAGTCAGACGCGAACTACGTTGTTCTCGCCTGACCGCTGTGACTATACTGAGCGGTCCTATATGGTTTCGGACCGCTATTTATAAGTGCCTTTCTGCCACGCCCTCTATGTTGTGTCGTAGCGCTATCTGCTGACTACTTTCTTTTCCCGTTTTATTACGGTCGGCTGACGCGCTATGTCGGTATATGTTTAACGCCGACCGCGCGACCGATCATACGCGCGTTTGCAATCTTTATTATTTATTTTGTTTATTATTATTATAATTATTATTAATATTAATATTATTTCGCGTATTTCAATGAACACGTTTACTATTTATTTAACGCTTATCCGTATACTCACATTTACTCGTTTACACTGTGCACGACCGACAGAGTTTGTCGTCAGCTATATGCACTAAACGCTCGATTACGACCGATGATCAGCGCGTACCGTACGCGGTGATCGTCGGTCGAGCACTGATTCCAGCCTCATACATGACGCTCAAAGAAGGGAAGGCGAAAATGCAGCATAACCGTGTAACATAATTGGACCAATTTACATGACACAAGTCGGTGCTGTTAGGTCAGAGATATACTAAATTTATAAATATCAAATCCCATGAGGATGAGCGATCCACCTATCGCGCCCCCCCCCCTTTATAACAACCACTCTTACTAAGACGAAATAAAGTAAGATCATATTTATTTAAAAATCAATAAATAAACCATGTGTCTTATAACGATAATTGTCTCAGTTATAAATTCATAATATTTTGAACGAAATTTAAAAAAAAAAAAAAATACAAAAATATAGCGGTTACGTTACATAAAAACTCTATATTAATACATATTATATATATTATGATGGAAGACATAACAACACAGTGTGATCGTGTATTGAAAATATTACGCACTTTCTTAATATATATATATATACGAGTTTCTGTAGGAATTTTATACCTATAATTTCTTTAAGTTTTTAATAACGAGTAGATAGTGGCTAAATTTTTGTTCTGTTGATAATTTAATATTATATATATACAATAAAACGGGTTGTTTAAGGGCCGGACACGGGTGGATTTAACATTATAAAAAACAAAAATTTTTACACTAATAAACCATATATTATTTCAGACGTAAACAATATATAATAAACTACCCATCCGGTATTAACAATCGCATATATATAGTATTATATGTTCCGCAATTTATTACTTAAACGGGTTTTATGCATATATATATATGACATTACACGAGATCGCACAGAAGTAAAATATTAATTCTCTTTGTATTAAACGATAAATTATGAGCCATAGGTATATTTATATATATAATTTAAAATTATATGACGTGTATATACAAGACATACGCGAAATTTGTCGATTCTTTTTACATATATATATAAATTTTATTTTATTTATATATACATATGTATCGTAAAACGGGCAATGACATTGAGGCGCGTCTACTATACACATATAATATGTATTGATTATAATAATAATCGATGACTGTCTCAAAATAAATCGTTTATACGCATATACATACATCACGTCATATATGGTGTCGCAAACTAAATATATTGTTACGATGATAATCAGAAATTTTAAAATAATAACTGGCAGTGACGATAGTTCTTCAAATCATATCATCCAACGGCGATTTTTTTTATAAAATGATTTTTAAGTATCTCGTTTCAAAAAAATAAATAAAATTTTCGGATCTTTGCCCAACGCCATTTCGATCAAAACGCTTTTCGTAGCTTCTCTTTAAAACGAAGAAAAATATCACTTTCAACTTCGAATTTCTCGAAAAAAGTATCTAATATTTTTTGAACGTTATATGTAATCGAGACCGACATATTTCAAAAGTACGGATTAAAAATTTGCCCGAGCTACGGATATATATATATATATATCGAATTGTGCTGCAGGGGTCGAACTATGAATCCTCGATCTACCTATACATATTATCATCATAGGCGTGCGCACGAGGCGAGCGGTCGATCCTGGGCTCGACCGGAAATTTTTAAGAGGCCTTTTTTCCCCTTTGTTTTCTTATTTTTATATATAAAATTATTATTTTATATGATTTAAAAAAAAATTTAATTTAATTTTTAACTTAACATAATGTGTTTACAAATAAAATGTTGTAAATACATTGAACTTAATTTTATGTATACATATAAATATTGTGTGTAGTTTTTAATTTACAACTAGAATGTATGTCAATGTAAAAAAAAATTTAGGGGCACTTTCCAAGTATTAGGGCACTAATATATTGTTGAAGGCTCGACCGCGGAAATTGAAGTCTGATGCGCACGCCTATGATTATTATTGATTATATATTACTATAATATATAATCAATGATATTATATATATGAAAGCATATATTGTATAAACAAATTAGGTAGTGGAAAATCAGTGCTTGGAAAGTTCCTTTTAAAAAGGAATTAGTTCACGTTCACGTTCCTTTTACTAAAAAAGGAACTAGTTCCTTTTTCGTTCCAGGCTTGAAAAAAGGAACTAGTTCCTTTCCCCGTTCCTCAAAATTTTTTTAATTTTAAAAAATAGGCAGGGATAATATAAAAAAAAAAAAAATCGAACATACTTTTAAGTATACGCCTTATTTTGTGTAATTTTTTTATCAAGTCTCATTTTAGGTACTTAAGTGTTTTAGTTTCAGAATGTAGAAAGAATATATTGGTTTTACAATGATATTTTTTTCACAGGCAACAGCGACACAGCGTACAAATTAAATAATAAATCTTTCGTCGGAATAAAGGTGTAGTCCCCAATATTGACAAAAACAACTATAGACATATTTTATCTGCTGTATTTCCTTAAAACCATATCATAAATTGACGATAACAATAATTCACGTATGTAATATAACGTAGGTTCGTGCCGGTTCATGCGAATCGCGCTAATTCTTAGAAATAATATTGATAATTTATATATAGAAATGAAATCAAATTTGCTCCACGTGACGTACGGGCCATTTCATTACCTACGACTTGCTTGCTCATACTATAGGTACCATACCATAATAATAATAATAATTTTCCATCATTTAATAGTGATTAATGTGGATTTGATTTTTCGTCGAAAAATGGTTCAGATTCCGAGTTAAATAAATTGTACATATTAACAAAATTTTTTTTCTAAATTCTAAAACTTCTTTATTATATTTAAGAAAAAAGGAACGAAGAAAAACGTTCACGTTCCTCTTAAAATGGAACGGAATTCCACTGGCGTTCCTTCACACAAAAAGGAACTACGTTCCCGATACGTTCCTCAAAAAGGAACGCGTTCCTTCCAAGCACTGTGAAAAATTCAAAATACGATGTAGTGATGGCATTATACCTATAAATATTCGTACGCGTGTCTTTTTATACTGTTTATATATATATATATATATATATATGTTTTCCTAGTAATAATAATATTATTATTATACAGAGTGATTTAATATCATCTTGGTTTTTCCGGTGAAACGAGATGAAATACTGGTGTTTACCAAGTATTCTCATCTTTTAACTCAAAAACTTTCGTACAATACGTGTAGAATTGTACGAATACAATACTACACGGTATATATATATATATATTTATGTATACTGGTGCAGGTTCTTGGGGATGACGCCTGTTGCAGACAGCACTATTGGTATATGATTCCGACTCGCTCCAAATTCCACATCCTCTTCACTTCATCCTTCAGCTCTTGGTATTTCCGTATTTTCTCTCCATTTGTGTGTTCCGGGTTGTGAGTATTAGGAACTGCTGTGTCAGCCAGGTATGCGATGTTCTTCGTCACGCCATACTATGTCCGGCCGGTTGTTGTTGATGGTCCTGTCCGTGAGGATTGATCTGCCATAGTAGACCGTTTGGCTCTGTGACTCTAGTACTGGTGGTGGTTCGTACTTATAGTAAGCTGTGTTGTCTTCCTTCACTTTCAGATGATTGCAGAGGCCTTGATGTATTATGGCTGCTACTTGATTATGCCTATGGAGATGGTCAGTTTGAGCGAGGTTGCTGCATCCAGATGTTATGCGCTGTATTGTTTCTGCTTTCTCCCGGCATTTTCTGCATCTGTCATCTGTCACTTCTGGATCCTTAACAATATATTTTGTGTAGTTCCGAGTACTCACAACCTGATCTTGGATGGCCAGCATGCGAACACCTCAGTTTCAGGGAAGAGCTGCCCCTGTCTCAGCCACGCGTTCGACGCGGTCTTGCGTCGACATTGTTGTGTGCCAAGTCAAGAACACGTCTTCCATAGAGAGATTTGCTGCGCCACTCCTCCGCCTTGCTACTCAAACTCCTGCAGATGGTCTCGTTACTCAGCTGCGTCTCTATATTATTACTATTTTCTTTTAATAAGAAAAACGAGAAACAAGAACAACACGAGGGCGAACGTAATATGAAAACCGATATTTTATGAATTTCGATATTAATATGAAATTACAAGAATATTATACGCGTTAAAATTGTATTTTTACCTAAATGTCAATTTTTTAAAAAAAAAAGCAAATATTTACAATCTATATATACATGAATAGCAGTACAATAAGTAAATGTTTGTATTAATTGTTATTTATTTTTGTATTATTTAAAAGAAAAAAAAAACGAAAAAATAAATACGGAACGCGTCGTGGGCAAGTAAAAAACGTTGCCGACCCCTGCAGCAGAGGACACCGACGATTTTGTTCGGCCCGCAAATGCCGATATTTTTTTCTCGTGCACCGCGCGCGTTCGAATATACGTGAGAGAGAGAGATTCGCGCGGTCGCCGACGTTTCACCGCATTTCGTTGTGTCGCGGACAATAGGTTTCCGCACGGCGGACAAACAGAAAGAACCGGACACGCCGCGGCGACGCGGAGTACCCGGCGAATCCGACGGCGCGCGCGTTGTCGTCCGCGCCGTCGAGAAAACGCGCCGCGAAACGGTCGGGGACGTTTCGTTCGCCGCTGCCGGCCACACTGCCGTCCCATTATTGTTGTTCAGATACCCGTGCCAGATACTAGCGCTTAATTGATACCGTCGTTCGACCGTGCGCACGTACATTGTTGTTGTTTGTCGTTCCGTTTTCGGAGTGGAAAAACGCTCGGCTGACGAGATCGGAAGGCGATTCGCCGCGGCCGTCCAAATAGTTTTTACCGTTTTGAGAAATTCGCCTGGCCGTTCACCGTTTTCCCGGTCGGCGGCGCATCGCCCGTTCGAAACGAATCCGGATTCTTCTCGTCGAAAAACCGTCGGTGAACAGTCCGTTTCGTCCCGACGAAATCGCTGGTCCGTGTTTAATACGGTTCGCCTTTTGTCCGCGTTTTTTTCCCCCCGTCAGACATCATGACAACCGCTGCGCGTCCGACGTTCGAGCCCGCGCGCGGTGGTCAGGGACGCGGTGAAAACGATCTCAGCGCCCTGTCCGTGCAGTATTCCAGCAGAGATTTACCGTCGCACACAAAATTAAAATACAGGTAATTTAATAATATTCGTCGTCGGTTTTTTTTTTTTTTGAGAACAATAATAATCGTTTGCTCCGTGTGTGTGTGTGCGTGCGTGCTCGCAGAGAACCTGGACAAGGCACGACCGAAGAACTTCAGAAGCAAGATTTCGCGAAAGTCCTCGAAGAAAAAGAGAAAAATGTTACCACCGTAAAGGCGATTGGAGGCGAACCGCCGGTGTAAGTTTTTCGTTTTTTTTTTTTTCCAAGTTATCGCGTTTAATAACGCAAACGTAATGTTTAGGAAAAAAATACGACCAGAACACGTACCGATCGCTACGTTGGACGTGGACGACCCTTTGGATTTAGACGCGTCCGACGATGACGACGATAGCGAAGACGACGCCGAGGAGTTGATGCAAGAATTGCAGAAAATCAAAAAAGAACGAATGGCCGAAGAAGCTCGTATGGTAATAAACGTCTTCAGTGTATTCTTTCCTTTTTTTTTTTTTTTTAATCGGGGGAAATTTTATTCGAATTGTTTTTCGTTTGTGTCGTCCTCGAGTATAAAACGTGTCAATCGGATAATACTTAAACGTACTTAAACAGTCGAAAATCGACAATAATTTAAAACCGTTTCTCCGGTAAAACGCTTAGTGAATTATTGTTCGGACGAATTCAGATTTTTATACCTCAATATATCTCTTATTTACCTGATAAAATGTATTATGAATTTCAAATAATTTCGTTTTACAAGGGAAAGTCGCGCTCACATTTAACGTCGCCTCCGTTCTTCTGACTTTGGTTTAGTAATTTTTCAAAAATATTTTCTTAAGAATTTATGGTCGTTTAGAAAGCATGATTTTAAGACATTGTTACATTTTGATAGACAATATTATATAGTCAAACGAAAGTAAAGTATAGTCAAAATAATATAGAAAAACGTATAACGTCTCGAAATTTTTTTGAAACTTTTCAAATTTTGTAATCAGTATCTTAACCAGGGCTCTCATTTGAAAAAAAAAAAATGTTCAACGTTTTAACGTTTTTTATCGTTATTTACCTTTTGCGTTTATCGTTATGGTATATTTTAGCGTTATGGATTATTTGTGTTTAACGTTAAAGAAAGTTTTATCGTTATATAATATTTACGTTTTACGTTTATCGATATTTTAACGTTATTTGGTTTAATATCGATTATTTTTTCCAAATAAATAAATCCATTCATATTCCATAGACTATAGCACGTTTTCAAATCTCATAAACGTAATGTATTTCATTAAACTTCATTGATTATAAAAGTCCTAATTTTTTATCTTTAATTTTTTTGATTTTATACATTTTTTCAGTGAGAACCTTGGTTTATTTTTGACTATATTCAAATGCAGAATATTTTTCTTAAAATGTTGATTATATTACCAATAGAAACTTTTCTGACTAGCTGAAATCTTCTCAGACACGTAACTTTGAGTAACTTTTACGCGTCCGTGTGAACCCAGCCTTATTATAGAACTATAATAAACCTACACCATAGACTTATATTTTCCGTAGTAAATTGGAAAAAAATATTAAAATAACGATAATTCTATTTTTCGTTTTTCGATATTTTGATATATAACGTTAATACGTTATTTCGTTTAATGATATATTTTAATTTGTGATAGTTTAAAATTAGTGTTTATTGTTTTCCGTTACGTTTTTTGATATTCATTTCAATTGATATTTTGCAATTATAACGTTATAATCAAAACGTTATTATAACGTTTGCGAGCCCTGATCTTAACTATAAATTTAATATAAACATTACAATTTAAATTCATTATACCATTTCGTTGCTATATTCTTGTAATGATACACTGTGTTACGGTTTGCAAGCACTGTTAATGTACTACGTTGAAAAATTATTAAAAGTACTTCATCTTCAACAACTCTCAATAATCGTTACAATTAAAATTAATGGTTTCTCAAATGTCTTTTTCCTATTTTATTGTCTCACTATCAACGCAATTAATTTAAAATATTTATACGTACTGTTCGATTTGTTGTATAAATTATATATAATAAGAACAATACTGTATTTTATCTTAAAACGTTTGAAGTGTTCTATACAATTTGCTACCCAATGCATTTACCGGATGAAAATTGTTAGTATATTTATTAATTTATGATAATTTTAAAATTATTTAAAGTTTCGATCTTATAATAAGGAAAGACAAATTTTTTTTTGTGTTTACATTACAGTCGATTATTTATAAATTAGAAATAAGAAGTTTAAATGTAATTCAATTTTCCATGTTAAATATTCTCTTTGCTATTATTTAATTTTAAATGACTAAACACAATTATAATTGCCCATATTACATGTCGTTTAATTTTGTTAACATTCAGAAAGTAATTAATATTATTAAACAGTTCCAATTAATATATTATGAAATTTAAGTGTTTTTAGTGTACTGAAACAGCGACCTGTCTGTACATCAATCTTATATATTTATCATTTTATATACATTTCAGTTTTAAAATGTATCTCATTAATTATCAAATATATATCGTGCAACATTTTAAAAATAGAACTGAGTAAAATATTGCTTGATAATATTTAAATTTGTATTATACAACTGTGTTAAAATTCATTATACCGTATGTATAACATACGTTGAAACACAATTTTAATAGTTTTTTAATGTCTGAGAAATACTTTTGTAACACACCAATTTGTTAGCGTGCATTTTGAGTTTTACACGATTCAATATATATATATATATATACGAAAAAGAGTAAATTATTTTATTAGAATTCTTTAAAAAACGTATTATAAAATTAAAATATATATAATTTATATTGCCTTAAAAATGATATTCCGATGTAAGATTTGTATTATTTTCCTTAATCGCACATATGTTGTTTTTATAGGAATCCGAAAAACGTGAAGCCGAAGAACAAATCAGAATCCAGAATATTCTTCAAGGAAATCCACTGTTGAGCTACGGACCATCATCAGCGGCAGTAGCGCCCAAAGTCAATCAAAAAGTAAAGAGACGTTGGAATGACGATGTGGTATTTAAAAATTGTGCTCGCACAGAACCAGAAAAGAACACTACCTTTATCAACGATTGTATTCGTTCAGATTTCCATAGGAAATTCATGGACAAATATATCAAATAATTTTCAACGCAATTTCGAAAAAAATTAATAAAATGTATATTCGTAAACTTTAAAGTAATTAAATTTTTTTTGTTTTTGTTTTTTTGGTAAACTGACAATATACATAATTATTCTTAAACTATCAGTTCATTATTGTTTTAATTGCACTTGGACTTATATATATATAAAAAAAAAAATACCCTGATTTAATTTTAGTTTTAATTTATAGCTTTTAATCTTCGTCGTCGTCTCCCGAAGTGTTCTGCGTTGTCGATAAAAATGTCTTGATGATTTTGCACTTTGTTTGATTGCAACTACACGGACTTGGGTGTGGCTCGTGTTCGGCGTCCAGCATTTCCAAGTTGATGCTGTAGTATCTCGAATTCGGGCTGCTGCGTTTAAACTGCACGTTGAACATCAAAGCGTCGCCTTCTTCCACCTCCATCTGCGTGGGCAACACGATAATGGTCTGTTTCCAGTGCGTTTGCGGCGCGCCGGGCGAAGTGCTCAGCGTGTTTTCAACAGTGGGAAACTGTACGTCGAACCAAAAGCAAACGCCCTGATAAATGCCGCTCTTTTCGACGACTGTCAAGTAACGCAGTGCAGTGATGTCGTCCAGTTGTTGCGGCTGGCAGTGTCGAAGGTTCAGTTCGACAATAGGACAAACGTTATGAGCCAACACGTCCTCCAGTTGAACGCTCATAATTTTTGGTCTATTCAAGTATAGACTGCGCAAGGCCTGTGCGAACGATCGCATTTTTACACCATACACGCTGTCCCATTCGGAATAAAGACCGGGCAGTGCGCACGGAGAAGCGTACAGCGTGCAATGTGAAGGGAACATTATGCCGTTCGGTTTGAGAAACTTGTCGCGCGCCACCAGCACGCTGTCCAACATGCTCTCGTGCAACATGTAGAAACCCATCCATTCCGAAACGATAACGTCCACCTGATAGGGCAAAGTGACTCCTTCTATTTTGCTGCAAATCACCTGCGCACAGAATAAATCAACCGGACATTTCACAAACACATTAAAATTATTATTATTGTTATTGGTTGCACACACTTCAATGATTTCGGAGAAATGGTTCTCGTCCACGAGCTGCCTGGCAACGTCTGACGTTTGGCTGGCTTCTACCGCGTACACCTTGGAAGCGCCGGCCTGCGCACAGAACAACGAGAGTATTCCGGTGCCGGCTCCGACGTCCAACACGGTTTTACCGTTGAACAACGAACGGTTCGAGAGAATCGCATTTTTGTACGCTTCGGTCCTGGCCGTGTCCTGTATCATTAATTTGTGTACCTGAAATTTTTTCGGGAGAGCAGTGAATATAAAATAAAAATCCTACTCGGCGGCCGGCGGGCGGGCGGGCGCGCGCGCGGCCGTTTAGCGTTACGCGCGGCGCGGGCACAAATTCAAATTCACCTCCAGATCGGCATAGCTGGAGAAATACGCGTCCGTATCGGTCTGTTGTTCGGACATTGTAAGGCAGTGTTATTGTTGTCGTTTTGGCGTTTTTTTTTTGAAATTCTGCGCGACTCTGATATAAATGTGATAATTTATAAACCTGCAAAACACGGTAAGCGTATTATACGGACGGTAATAAATAAGGTTAGGTTATCACGAAGGCGCGCGTACGGCGCATTACTATCGGCGGCCCGTTATCGCGCGGTCCGTACCAACCGCCAGTGGTCGGCAATTAGTCGCTATGGAGGTCCGGGTAATTTGAGAAAAAAAATGTTTCGGGGACCAAAAAGAACTCGAATGTCGGTCAATAAATGTGTATTTTATTTTCGTACATTGTAAAAACAAATCAATTATTCAATTACGCGCGAAAACCGGCGTTAAAGAAAAAGTATTTTTGGGCCGCCCGTTGCCGACCCCTGAACTACGCACTTACAGTCGGGTGCAAAGACGTTTGATCATTTGTCGCAATATCACACGTCGTAGAATTTTTTTTTTTTTTGCTCGTCGTTTCGCGTTTCGATATTGCAGACTTGCCGTTTCGAGTTTTCAAAGACGCGGTCTGCGAAGGTTATTCGTGAATATTATTATGGCTTTTAATCTAATGAAACGCGCTGGGAGTACGGCGATTAAAAGCGCCGTCGCCTCGTCGTCGTGAGTACCGCGGCCGCCGAATAATGGGGCGATTGCGTTTTGGTTCGCGTGAAAAGGACGTTTTTTTTTTTTTTGTACAGGGTCAACAGTGGCAGGGGACTGTTCGCCGGAGCCGCGCGGTCGGCCGGTCAAAAAGACGGTTTAGAAAAAGTCTACGAGAAAAAAGAAGCGCAATTGTTGGACGCCAATAACTTCATGGGAAAGACTTCGGACACGAGCGTTCAGAATTACATCGAAGTCGACGACAAAGTACGTTGCGCGCGCGCTTTGGGTGGCGCGTTTTTATTTTCTTGTAGTCGGGCACGTTAATCGCGACCACAGTGTCTGCTGAAGGGATTTTTAAAACGAATTTTTACAATGAGTATCGAAACGATAACGTAATGCCTATATATATATATATAATATATCGTTATAATTATTGTGTAAAAAAATTAAATCATAATCGGAGTCCTTAAGAGTAGTTAAGACTGGGATGGGCCGGACACGAGAATGCCCAGACAGCGGTGGAAAGACAGAATTACAAAAGATGCATCGAGGTTGGGAGTAAACGACGGAAAAGAATTAGCTCAAGATAGAGATGGGTGAAGGCAAGTGGTTGTTGCGGCAATGGACCTGAATGGCCCGTAAAAGCCTAAAAAAGAAAAGAAAAAAAAAATTCGATCGAAAAATACTAATCGACCACGAATTGTAGGTTATACGTGGTGTACGAAATATATATATTTTTTTTTTCTAAACAATTCCGATGATATTGTTTAATAGTAAGAAATACGTAAACTCGGCGAATAAACTTAACTGTAACTGTTTGAAGTTTTTACGTTTCCAACGATTTTTGAAATTCTGAACGTATGGCGAGCGAGCAGTAGTAAGATCACAATTTTCTAAACGCTTTTTCACACGTAAATGTCGAACCACGGGATATAAACTTCTTTTGGACTTATTATAATCTATAATTTACGTTAATTACGAATGTAAAAATTTTGCGTTTCGAAAAATAACGTATAATACACCTTCTTCGAAAAGAAAATGACCCCCAGATTGTACGAATATGGGGAAATGGATTATAGAAATTATTATTTCGTTTTATATAGTACAATTTGAAATCTATTTAAAAGCCATTATGCTAAAACTAAATTTAAAAAAAAAATTATATATAAATAATAATTTTTAAAAGTTTACTTACCAGGTGCTGCCTGTCCTCACTACTAAATAAGTAAATGTACAATGCACACCATACAGCAACAGTGCAAAATGATTTTGGAAAGACCGAGTCTTGATAATCTTTATTAGCTAAGTTTAGCCTGCTGGGTATTGTCAGTGGCTGTCATCTCTATCCAATAAATTGACTACACACAGATAAATATATCTCAGAAACATCATATCATAATGGGAGTAGGGCTATCCTAGTCTTGTTTTATAGTTATATAGTCTATACATTGTAATGTCTATATTATAATGCTGAATGTTGTATTGCTTTTCTAAGTATAAAATATGTACTGTGATAGAGATTATTTAATTGTGTGGCCTTGGTAATCAATGAATTTCTCAATCCATCTCTCAATGTGAATAAAACAACAATAATTTAAAGTGGATAGGTTTGATGAATTCAATTCTTTTTTATTATTTTTATACTATTAACTGAAAATTGAAATTTAATATTGAAAAATTGAATGTAGTATATTATATAAAAAAAAAAAAAAAATGGTTATAATTATATTAAAACTGCAAATTATCGACTTATAAATAATACTGATGTTGTATAGTCGCAGTACATATAAACTCGACAACTTCCATATTGGGTTATTTAAATTGCGTAATCGCATTAATTCATACCTATTTTCAAATAAATTACCTTCATTTTATTCCCTAGAAAATTATTTACTTATATATAAAATTGTGGATAGGTAGGTAAAAAAATATTTTTTTTTCCCTGGGGTCAAAAAATGAAAAATATTTTTTAATCGACTATTTCTTAGTAAATTATAAATGTATTGAGAACTTGAGAAAAATTATAAATAATTATGTCCAGTCATATTTTGTGTATATTGTAAATATTATATTGAAATTAGTGGTAAATAAAAAAGAAATTAAACGTTAAGTTTATTTTAGATTTTTTTTAAATTACAAAATTATACTCATTAAATGTTTATAATTAAATTTATTATTTATTTTAAGATATTTCTAGTTGATGTAGTTTATATGTTATGAAAAAGAAATCGTATCTTGCTTATAAGTTAATGAATTTTTTTTTTATTTCATATTTTTACTTTCCGTATGAATTTGGTCGGAGATGAAAGGGCCACTTGAAAGCTTATGAGTTTTATTGAAAGATCGTTTTATAAATATCAAAAGTCCAATAAAATTTAAAATATGTAAATCGGGTATACTATAAATTAAACATACTACCTCTTACGGCGTCGCCAATATTCATTCTTGCGTTCTGTTTGTGACATTTATTTTTTTTAATCTTCCATCCGTTTATTATCTAGGTCGATTTGAGTGTTGTAACCGGCGTGCCTGAAGAGCACGTAAAAACTCGTTTGGTGAAGATCAGTAAAGCCACCAAAAATGTCATGCAATCCGGTACAGATAACACCCATAATTGGGTCATGGAGTTTGACAACAGGGAACGTTGGGAAAACCCATTAATGGGTTGGACTTCGACGTAAGCGCATTTAATTTTTTAATTTTTCGTATTGTTTATAATTTTGCTTATTATTATTATTTTTTTTCAGTGGTGATCCGTTGTCAAACATGAAGATCGAGTTTCCCGATAGAACCGAAGCAATAAACTTTTGCGAGAAAAACGGTTGGAAATGGTATTTAGAAGCAGAACACAAGACCAAGCCCAGAGGACCAAAGTCGTACGCGATCAATTTCTCGTGGAACAAACGCACACGGACTTCTACTAAGTGAAAACGTGCGCGTGTACAGTAGCAATGTAAAAAAAAATAATAATTATAATTCTATACATAAATTTCAAATTCTTATTATAGTGTAAATTACATATAGATACGTTGTTCTCTTACGCTCTTATAAAAAAGCGATTAAAAAATATAAAATACTCATTTGTTGAAACTTGTATAGTTTTTTTTTTTTTTAATTTTATTTTATTTTAACAAAAATTTAATATTATACAAAATGTCAAAACGTATTATCAAACTTAACTGTCTAACAGTTCAAAATACACGAGAACAAAAATAAACAAAAATTACGAAAGGACATTATATAATAATAATAATAATAGTATTGTTTGATTGAAAAAAAAAAAAAAAAAAAGCGCAATAGTCAACCTAAACGTTGCATTTCATTTACATATTTTTCTTTTATTTAAAACAAAATGTATGTATATAATAATATAAAGTTACACAAATTATTAGTACAATTTTTGTATTAATAATATTATATCAATGATTAAAATATAATCAAATTATTATCGCAACAATAGTGTGTACATGATAGGGTGGGGGGGGGGTATGATAAATCGAATAGCTTGTTACAATATATGGTACTCGTACGTCTAGCCGTGTAAGCGTGAATGATTTTCAGTACGCGAACGCACGCTCTATTATATAATATTAAAAGTCGATTGAGTGTGCAACAATTAAATTGTTATGGCAAAGCGCTAAAAAGAATTTTTTTTTTTTATGTACCAAACGTTTTTCTAAACAAAAATACGAAAACACTAGAGTAAAAAATAAAAACGATCGATTAAGTACATTCTTAAAAATCGTTTACATTACCGACCTAATAATTTAATTAACGATAATTTTTTTTTTTTTATCGAAATGTCGTCTCAACGTTAAATTAAGAAAAATAATAATAATATACTTAGCGTACGTGGGTCGTAATATATTCGTTGTAATTTAACACGAACAGTAGAGCACGCGTAAACATGAAAAAATAGAAACTATAGCTAAAATCGAGGCACAGTGGTAAGGTCTAGGCACTATTATAACATATTGTTTTAATTACTATAATGAGTAACGTAATAATTATTATGTACAACAATGTATAAAATAGTCTACTCGTTCGACGGAGTCGCTGTTACTCCAGAAACACCGCCGTCGAAATTTTAACGCGAGAACAAAATGTATTAAAAATTTTTTTTTTTTTGGAAATTTAAAAAAAAAAACCGCGTCAACTAAATACCGCGCCATTTCTTTACGGTTTTGGGACGGACGTCGTCGACGGTTCTACATTTAACGTACGTTTCCACTTCGTTTTATAAAGCTATCCTGAGTTAATAATTTTTTTTTTTCTGATGTATTAGTCAAAGGGTAACATAATATGCTTTTCCCTCTCGAATTTCATTTTTTTTTTTTCGAAAATTAATAAATAATAAAATGTCCATACATCGTCGTCGTATTCAGTATTGTGGAGACGATATAGTTTCGGCAAAAACTACAAAAAAAAGTCCAGAATATTTCATTCAATTGCTTTTGCCACGTTCACCGCGGAGCTTTACAAACGTGATATTTATGTTACTGCATTTATAAATGCAAAATCAATTTTTTATTTTTTTTTTTATTCTATTTTTTAAAAAAAATTGATTTTGAATTTTCACAAAATGTAATCGAAAAAAAAAATGTGTACACGTGTATAAAATATGCTGTTACTACTTAACGTACAATATCACGTCGTTCTATTACAAAAAAAAAAAATGAAATTTTCAAAGCAAAGCGTATTATAGTTTATATAATATCGTGGATTAGAAGAAATCGAACGGATTACAAGGTTGGGGGGAAAAAAACGATTTTCGAACGTTAAAATGAGAATCGTCGCGTGGGATAAAAACGTATAGGTTTCGATAGGAAATCGAATTTTTTAGATTTTCGTTGATTTTTTTTTTAGAAACGTCCACCAAATCCAATACGGCACGACGACGATCGATTATTATTATATTAATATTATAATAATTATTATCGCGTACACGGTTTTTTAAAATTTTTATAAGCGTATTAAATATTAACATCTACAAAAAAAAAAAAACGACAAAATAAAAACCCGTGAAACAGTTTTCAATTTCGTATAAATAATATTACTGCGGTACGTTTAAAACGATTTTACAAAACGTGCGCTGTTCAGTTTAAGAGTGTACCGGGCGGCGGACGGAAATTGGTTCGTTTCGCGCAGGCCGGGTTCTGTCGGCGTATTCCGATTGGCGGAAACCGTCGTGAGCCGACTGCTGCCGACAGCAACAGCCAATGACAGAGCCGCTATTAGCCGCATGGGGGGGGGACAACAGCCAATGACAGAGTAGCTATTAGCCGACTGGGGTTTGGGGGGGGTTTTCATTCAACATGCGCGTTCCGGTTTACTATCTTAAACTGAATATAGCATATACGTATTATAATAAGGAAGAAAACCTATATAATATGTTATTGCGTTTAAATATTTTCTTCTATACAAATCGTCCGACCGATTTTGTCGACTAAATATCGCGGCGGCATAGTCTTTTTAAGTTTATAAACGAGATACATAACGTCATTTGAACATATATTTAATAATAATATTTTACACACCCTAAACGCTAACCGATATGTTAATTTAGAATATCTCATTGCCGGAGATAAACAAAAAAAAAATGTCTACAACGATTTACACGTTGACAAAAAAAAAAAAAGGAAGAACTTTCCTGCTGTCAGATAAAAAAAATGACACCAGAAAATCCGCCAAAGCTTAGATATTATTATAATTTTTTTGTTTTACGCTATTCATTAATAATAATTTTACATTTTTCGTCGATATTATTGCTTAAAATTTACCATCGAATTCGTACGCGGTTATCGACAAATATACTATACACATTATCGATATATATATTTTTTTTACACGAGCGAGCGCGTAGAATTTTAACATTTTTTTTTCTTTCTTTTTTGCTTAATAGATATAGTAATATAGAAATTGAAAAAAAAACATTTCCTTAAAACTAACATATTTCGACGACGTTATAAATAACGCGCGCATTTTTTTCCCTTTTTTTGCGTATATCAAAGCTAAGTAAGTCGGTCGGTCGGTTTTTTTTTTTTTTGAACTCATCAACAGAAATCGAATAGAGGACGTTCGATTAAAAGACGCGTATTGTTGAAATGTTCGAAATTTCTCGTAACCCGGTTTAGAAGATTGCGTTTATATAATATTATCGATCCGGCGAATTTAATTATAATATATAAAACTATCGCGTTTGTTCGCGCGATTTGAAAAGTAACTTTTCGGCTTAAATTACTATATGTGTATATATATATACTATATCTATAGCCAGTTTTACGTCGTAGGTACGTGTATATTTGATTAATAACTACTTAAATAGCTTTGACATATTATATTAGTAATAATAATAATACACGTTATAAAATTATAATAATATTAAAGTAACAGCAGGTTATTGTCGGCGTTCGAAAACATCGGTAGAAAAAAAAAAAAAAAGAACTCTGTGTTGTATAAAAACATATTCGCAATATTCGCTTTCACCTATCGTGCCCAGTATACCGCCGCCGCCAAAAGACGTTCGAAATAATTGATGATTTTTTTTAAAAATTGTTTTCTATGTAATTGACGAGACTCGTCGTTTTATACAATATTGTAGATATTTATTGTTATTATTTATTATTATTGATATTATATACGTCCGCGGTGGCGTTATGAATCGAATTTTTTTTTTTTTGTAAGATTTGCCCCCCATCCCAATCCCCAAACAAAAAATTTTCTTTCGATTTTATAATTTGTACAAATAAAATCAGTTATATACGTGAAACGTAAATTTGTAAAAAAAAAAATATTTTTCAAAATAAAAATTGGCTATTTAAATTTAATTTTAATGTTTGTCCTATGTGTGCTCGTGACGCCACTGATATTATAAGTACACTCGCGCAAAGACTGCAGACATAATATATGTATATCAGGAGCGTATTTAGAAATTTTTTTGGGGGGCTGAGGCATTGAGTAAATATCATTGTTGAATTATTTTTAAATTCTAATGCAAATGAAATTTCGGGGGCTGGAGCCCCATCAGCCCCCATAAATACGCCCCTGATGTATATATATTTTTTTCTAATCATATTATTATGGTGCGTTGTGCAGTCGGTTAACCGCGATCGATATTTCTATATTATTATGTCATGCGATTATAATAAATAACGACGATTTTACCACAAACCCCTCCGAAAAAAATAATCCTTTTATAAATCTGCACGTAGAAAATAATATTAATAAAAAAAAAAATCGCTCGTAATTTACGCAGGACTAATCTTTATTGTATATCTCTTGTAAAACGCGAGCGTCGATCATCGATTATTATTATTGTTACTATATGAATCAATACATTATAATACGCGCACGCCGGTCGGCCTATATATTACTACAGTGGTTCCCAACCTTTTTTTTATTCTACGCCCCCCTTGTAAATTTTTAAAAAAATCTCACGACCCCCTTTAAATATTAGAATTTAAATGACTTATTTTTTTTTTTTTTTTAGTTAGCCGTACAAATAAATTTTACAAAATAACTATAATACATTATATAGGTTATAATGGGCGACTGTCCGAAAATTAATTAATTTTTTTCAATTTTACTGATCGTAGAATGGCATAATTATTTTATCAACAAAATTTTCGTTATTTCGTCGTCACTATATTCCGCCCCTTGCAGTATCTAAATTCCCCCCTGGGGGAATTACCCCCGGTTGGGAACCACTCTATTACTATAATATTAAAAACGACGATTTTCTTCTCCAAAAAAAAAAAAAGAACCCCGCAGTCGAATCGGTAAAACACGTGTACAGAGCTCGCGGATTTTCTAATACGCACATATTATTCTATATAAATATACGCGCCTTAAAATGTAAAGAAACAAATAATATCGATTTACTAATATATATATATTGTTATTATATACGCGAATAACGAGGGGTGGAAAAAAAAAATACAAACGCGTATATAAATTGCGAATAAAATATTCAAAACGCACGCGACGTAATTTTTATATATAGTCACGTGTTAACAGTGAATTGCCGGGAATAATAATAATAATAATAAAAAAGGGTGCACAAATATATATAGTTATATGAAATTGCCGTTGATATATAGTGTAATGGAAAAATCGAAATATTTATTGAGATTTGAAAAAAAAAAACCAAACGCGATTTTTTTTCCATTCCTATAGGTACACATATCCGCGAATAAAACGAATTTCGAATATTATTATTTTTCCATGCGTTTTTGCAATACATTATAAAACGTGTAAGTATAATTAAAAAAAAAAAAAACCGATATTGAAAATGTTTTACGCATTAGCAACAATATTATTATACCTATACCTACTTAACAGATATCTCGTGGCGGGGGGTGAGAATTTTAAATGTGTAAACGTTTAAAAAGTGTAAAATGCGAGAAAAATAACTTGAATATTATACGAAAACGAACATATTGAGCTGTTTCGATTACGCACAAATAAATCGTGTACAAAAAACTAAAAAAAAACGAGTAACAAACAAATATGAGAGACGACTAGACGAAAATTGTGAAAAATTGTCTGGAAATTAATAGATATATTTTATACCGCGCGTATAATATTACACGAACGTGTATTGTTTATGTTTTTGTCCGAGCTTTTTTTTTTTCTAGTATAAATACGCGTACAGACGAACTATATTATCGTTTTTTCAAAGAAGTAAAAAAAAAAAAACGAACGCTATTCAGTCAAACGAATCTCGGTGTACTCTTCGCAGTATATATATACGCTAATTTAAGTATAATAATAAACAGGACTCGACGGTGTTGTTGCAATATTGTAACTATTTTATCGTTATAAAATTTTGTAGGCAAAATAAACGTTTTCGATTCGTTTTTCGTTTAACGCGAAAAATCGTTGAAAGACTTTTCGAAAGATTTCTTAAAAATTTTTTTCGCGCCATTTCGTATTTGATATTCCAACATTTATAACAGTTTTCGCTATTAACATTTTATATATAATGTAGATATAATTTATCAAATTATATGTATATTAACAAATGTATATATACGCGCGAGTACGTGACATGCTTATATAATTAATTTGAAACGTTTTTAGACTTTTAGTAAACATATATATTATTATATATACGAAAGACGTATATCTATTTTAGCGCGATTTTTCAATTTTGTATTTTTTGTAATTTTTTTCGATTTTTTTTTTTTTACCGCAACAATATCCGAGGAGCCTTACTGCCGCTATAATAAGTAATATAAAATACGAGATTTTTTTTTTTTTTGCTCGTTCGAAAAGGAGTTAAAACTATATCGTATAATAAAAAATATATACGTACCTATACGAAATCCTATTGTATAAGATTTAATTATACCGTCTATACGTATGATATATATAAATTTCGAAGTTTCTGCGATAATTGACACGAAAAAGATTATACTATATTATTATATTGGTTATTATTATCTACTAATATTATATAGAAATTGACTGGAATCCGCGTTTGCGGTTTGTTATTGCGCAAATACACATTGTAAATAATATACGTATATTATATAATTAATATAATTCGTGTAAAAACGAGTGACAAAACTCGCGTAACGATTATATACACTATTAAGTCTCTCTATACACTAATAATAATTATTTGTAATAAAAAAATAAATAGACGTTTTTTTTTTTTTAAATAGTCCAAGGCAACGACAGTGTGCGTGTGTGTATGTGTAATATAAATCTAATAAAAATTAAGCGTATAATATTATAAGTAAACCGTTTCGAATGAGTCAAGCGTTTTCAAGAGTTTATTTTTAATATATTTGTACGACGTTTAAGAAAAAAAAATAATCTACTCATATTATTATTGTCTATACGTATAACGAACAATGCGGCGTTTTGGTTGGTATATAAAAAAAAAAACACAATTTTACAGCATCTCCCCAAGCGTTGGAAAACGTTATGGTCTCGGTTCGTCTGCTGCAGGGGCGTGCCCGGACGTTTTAGGCGGTGTTAAAATATAATTTTTATTTTTTTGCGCGTATATTTATATATTATATTCAAATCGTGAATATAAATTGAAATTTCTTCGATGAAATCTAGGCAAGCCGCTGCTGCAAGTCTAAACTGACCGGGGAATAAATTTCGGAGTTTTCGAACCGCCCTCGTTTTTTTTTTCTTCTATAAGCTCTGCAGTGGCGCGTTATTATTGTTTTATATACGTATTGTACAACGTACATTATAACGAGGTCCGACGAATTGAAAAAAAAAATAAAAAATACAGACGAGTTAAAAGTATATTTTTCGCGATTTTTAACTCGACTATAGTATTACGTGCGGCTCTCGACCATAATTTTTTTACAAGAATATATATAACACGCCCGATAGTTAATTTTTACTCTTTGTATTTTAAAACGCGCTCTCGATTCGATTTTTTTTCTTTGTACGTTTCTCTATCGTGACGTAATGTTTTGATTAAGGCAGGCAATATACAAATCGTTTTCGTGGCATTTTTTTCAACTGTGATAACTTTTTTTTTTTCGAAAAACTCTGTGAAAAACTCGATGAAATCGCATTTTTCTCTTCTCTCTCGATTTTCAAAACGTTTAACTCTACTGATTGTTTTTTTTTTTTTTTGAACATATAAATTGAAATAAAAAGTAACTCGCCCGGCGCTGCGCGGATTATAATATATTATATTACCACGCGTATAATAATTGACTGTCCAAGTTTGATTCGGCTAAAATCTCTTTATATTCTATAAGATATAAACTAAAATTCTAAAAAAAAAAAAAATGATATACGCGAGTTGTATACCTCCTACAATCATCGATTATTATTATTATTTATTTTTTTTTTTTATAATATTTTTCGATTATAAGAGATTCGTCGTCGTGTTATTGGGCAAAGAGAAAAACGTTTTCTAAATACGTTATGATTTTTTTTTTTTTTTTAATCACTACAGTTGTTATCGATAAATTCCCCGCTGCTGATTTACTATATAATATACGACGTATTTTTTTTTTATAATATTTAACGAAACGTTATGTGGACAACGGGTTTATTGAACGCGTACAGCGACCGCGGTGGCGGTGAAAAATATCGTCGAATAAAAGAAGAAAATATTTCAATTTCGTTTGTATATATAACTCTTGCGGTATACGGCGGATTCTCATGACGTTTGTAACCGGCACTATTGTATAGTAGTAAGTGTTGTAAATATCGGATTTAAATGTATATTGTAAACGGGTTTCTTTTTAAAATTATTATTTAATTAAACGTTTTTTTTTTTGTTTGATGTGTAAAGACGGTATGAGGGTAAACTAATAATAGTATTTATTATGGAAATTACTTTGAATAAAGATATTCACGAATCCCCAAACACGGTTCCGTTTCATTTTTACCACGTTTACACGTCAACGTCTCCGAGTACTAGCAGACTCGGTTTTTTTTTCTCTCGATTTCATTAATTCTATGGTCGAAAGAGTATTTTTCGAGCGCGTTTACACGCCTATAATATTCGTAATAATTATTATAAACGTCCCGATCGTCGTCGTCGTCGACACACGTCTCGTGGTGGATCGCAATAACGTTACTGCTATACAAAACAGAAACAGGAAATCTGTAACGGTAAGTTCCCCCCACACACACCCCCGACAATATTTTTCTATCGTTTTCGCGATATTTGAACTTGTACGACTCGACGCTGCAGCAGTATAAACGGCCGTATATTTTATAACGCGGAAACGTGAGACGACCACATAATTATATTATTATCGACTCGTGTGTCGTTTTTCTAAAACGTTCCCCGCGGTCTCTGTGCGCTGCACAACGAACGCTGTGCGCTCTGTCGAAGAGCGCGTTGTTTTCGCGACGGATCGGGTGACCGCGATTTCGCGAACGGAGTGCTGGCGACGGCGGCTTTAGCGGCGGTGCGCGACGCGTGACGAGGAGGGACACAAAACGTGACGTTTTCATACCGCGAAATCGCTATTAAATATACATTTTCGAGAGAGAGAGACTCGGGGATTCTTATTTTCGCTGTTTGTTTTACAGATTACAAAAAAAAAAAAATATATACTAGTATCAATAACGCGGGCGAGAGTAATTATTATTTTCAGTTGCCGCGGGTTTTCTTCGCAGAATTCGTAACGTCGACCAACTCCGTCGGGTCCGTGTTTTTATTGGAAATTGTTCGCACTGCAGAGAAAGACGCGAATTTTGCGTATACGAAATAATTAAAATTCGCGTTGACTTTTCACCGCGTTTAATTATACCTACAACCGTCGACTATTATATTATTGTACTCTCTTCGAAACACTATTAATACTAGATTTTTATTCGTTTCTCTGTAATACGTACGTACGGAAGAATCGGCGGAAAATTCGACAATTTTAAGTGTGGAAAATTCTTGAATTCGGTAAAAAAAAAAAAAAAAATTGCGTCTTGAACGTCAATTACAGAAGAAAACAAAAAATTGTTACTTTTCACCGCGAAATCCGAAACGAATGCCGAAAGAAAAAAAATTAACTGTCGGATTAAAGTTCGAAACGCGATTTTATCGAAAATTAAAAACACTATCCGCATCTCGCAGGTAGCAGGTACCATCATCTATAAATAATTATGTAATGCGGCGTTACTGTAACGATTGTGATACGACAGCGTATACGTTTTCGGATTTTGGAAAAAAATACAAAATTCGTAGAATGTTTTATTAGAATTCAAATCTATATTAGGAGACCAAAAAAAAAAAAAAAAAATTGGATTTTGGCGGGGGCATTTTTTAAAATTTTTTTTTGGGCTCTGCAAACGCGCGCGTTGACGATACGAATTTTTTTATTTTTCTCTTATAAAATCGCGTATTATTATAATTTCTTAGCGACACTTAAAATCGACATTGGCGGTTCTTCTCGCACACACAAGCCAAACAAAGCACACTTTTTTTTTTTTTAATACTCGTCTAATACGGACGGTATAAAGGGAGTCGCGTCGATTTTAATATTATAATAAAAATAACGATTAAAAAAAAAACAACATGAACAACATGAACAACAACAACAACAACAACAAACAACAATAAGAGAAACACCTGGTCCGGACAACAACGTGTGACGACGACGATACGCGCGGTATGGTTCCCATCAGCTGCAGTGCGGCGGTCCTTCGGACGTCCTGTGCACCAGCGCCTTGTGCTGTACGATTTTCGCGTCGCTCGCCCGCCGGAACGCTAACCGTTTGGTGTGCGCCGTCGTCGTCGTCGTCGCCGGTTGTGTTGCCGCCGTTGCCACCTTAGTGGCCGGCAACGGTTTCGGGCCGCACGCGCCGTCCGGCGACGCGTCCGTTATGGTAATGCTCACGTTGGCCGCCTGCTGCTGCTGCAGGTATTGCTGCTGCTGCTGCTGCTGCTGCTGTTGTCTCCGCGGATTCCGGCTGGCCGTCGGTTCGCCGTCGCCGCGGTCGTCTTGCATCGACAGCGGCACGAGCGCGTTGGGTTTCGTCGCGGCCTCGGGCGACGGTTCGCTGATGGTGATGTGCACGGGGCCTCCGGCACCGCCCTCCACGCTGTGCACATAATATAAGCGGTTATAATTCTTTTTTTTTTTTATCAACGGTTTTCAATTGTAGCGTGATGGAGAAAATGAGAGAGAATAGACGCGGGCGGTCTGGTCGTGTTATGAGAAGATCCGGAAGCGGTAAGAACGGTTGTGGAAACGAATGTTGAAGGAAGACGAGGAAGAGGAAGTGGTCGAATGCGATTGAGTGCGATACGAGGTCTGCTGGTGTGCGCGTGGAAGACGTGGGAGATCGCGTCGAGTGGATGTTTAGGACAAACAGTTAGGACGACCCCAAATAGTTGGGATAGAGGCGAGAGAGAAGAAGAATGGTTTTCAATAACTACTAAGTACAAAAAAAAAAAAAAAGGAAAATATTATTGTAATCAAACGTTTTTTTTTACAGATTTTTGTTTTCTATTAGACAATACTCTGTATATAGGCGGGGACTTGGGAACGGATCCGTCAATCCGAGAAACAATTATATAAATGTGATATAGAAGAGAGAATAACGGAGCTGGACTGAGAGGACAAGCCCTGATTTATGGGCCGAGTACAAGTTAAAACCTAACCTATAATAGAGACCCAAAATTATGTATAATATTATATTTATATTTATTGATTATATTGTATTCCCTTCGTTACCTGTATAGCTAAATTAAAACGTAAGCGCAATTATTTTTATTTTTGAAATAATGTCGTATATGATTTATGTGGCTTATGAGTAGTTGAATCATAAAATTGTTAAAAACGTAATTATTTCATATACGCGTAGACTATACGCGTTTTTAACTATACGTTTAATTCGTGTTTATGATTATAAAAATAAAAAAGTAAACGTTATATTTAAAAAAAAAAACCAGATTTGTATTTTTGGTTTTTAATAATAGATACTTATATAGAAATAACGGTTTCGAGTGAAATTCGATTAAAGCGTTCACAAACGTTTCCGCGCTTTCTGTTCCCAAAACGTCTAAATTTTATCTGCCTAATGGCCGGTTGATCGTAATCCATATTCTTTTCAATGATGAATAATAATATGATCATTCACTAGAACAGTTTACGACGGGCAGTGTTTGTTTATGAAAATTATTTACGTGTTCACATTTTGAGAATCGCCAAACAACCTGAGAATAGCTATAACGGACGGGTACTAAATAAAATCTGGGAAAAACGACCACTGTATAATATATGAAAAAGCTTGAAGTGGAAGACGAAACGAATGGATTATATCGGTCGTACAATAATCAGGAAAGAAATTTCGTCGAAATTAATCGTGTGTATCGAAGGGAACGAAGGAGGATTCCAGGACAATTATATGGCTACAACTAGTTTGCGCACATTTTAAAATTTCCCTGTTAAAACCTGTAACTCGTTTGCGCACAACATATTGAAGAAGGAACCACTCGATTGCGCACAACATATTATATACAATAATATGGTATAGCCATGATTATATTTTGTACATAATATTATTATATACCTACACGGCTACACACAACACGCGTGCAAACAATGATATTAGGTACCTATATGGGTAATTGCTTTTTAGACGCAGATAATGGTCTGTACTCTGTAATCGGCAATATTACTTCGATAAACTTTATCAATATTTATGACCCATCAATAAACTGGTACTTTCGTTTTGAAATCGCAGACACAAGTTTTTAATTTTAGTTTCGACAATTCTCTCGTACAGCGATAACAGAAATCATGGATTACGTTAAGTTAAAATATTCACCGACAGTCCTAAGTCTGTATAAGCGGGAAGGGAAATGTGTGCGCAAACGAGTGATTACACTAGAAGTAATCTGTGCGCAAACGAGTTGTAAAAATGTGCGCAAATGAGTTGTAATTTTAGTAAATGTGCGCAAACCATGTGCGCCCCAATTACATATTATAATAGTTACGGACAATGCAAATGACATCCTCCCTCCTCTAAAGGCTGAGACCTTTCCACCGTCCCCCGAAAAATGAATCTTAATTGACACGCATTTTTAATGACGAAAAGGCTTTGACGCGTATCTATTTATGTGTTCAGGTGTCTCCACATTTCTAAATCCGATTCTGTGCGTACCGTATAATATATAGACACATATTCGAGTGCGTTGCCCGAGATGCTCAAAGCAAAAAATTATATCGTACGCAAAACCGATTAAATTACAAAATATTATGTACAGACGCGTGGATGTACATTTTGGAAATATTTTGAAATAGATTTTTTTTTTTACTATTATACTATAATAACGCGCTATGTGGTAGGCTTTTTTTTTGGTATTCTATATATTTTAAGTCGCAATATATATATATATATATTATTGAAAAGTAATCCCAACAGTCCACGTCGATCGCTCACGCGAAGACATTAAAAAAAAAAAATTGTTTTTTCTCGAAAACGACTCTATATTCCATGTAGGTAGGATGATACACGTTTAATATAAACCGTAAAACATTACGCGGAGGCGTTGATTGAAAAGCTGTTCATCATAAGTCTTGTGGCGACGCGTACATTCCGTTTTAATTAAAATGTGTGTATTTATATATAATATTATATAACGCGCGTTGAGGTGAAATAACAATAAACGACATAGAGAAACGTTCGAGTTATTCGCGCACTTCGCGGTCCAACGAAATTAAATTTTATATTTTTAATGCACCGTATATTTACCGAGTTTTCAAAGCGTTACACAACAATTATTTTATAGTGACAAAAAAACATCAGAAAATTACAATGGCGGAAGAGGATTTTTCTGTATACACGAATATGTATGTCGCGACCTAACCTAAAATCTTTTATCGGTTCGTATTATTCCACTGCGTCTATATAATATTACGGTATTATGATTTAAAAGCCAGGATGCGTGTTTTTTTTTTTAACGGTCCAAAAAGTATAGCTAGATAAGCTACAAGTTTGAATTCATAGTCAATGAAATAAAATTTCGCATATTTTTGCCGTTTTTCTTTTTCGTGTACTGCGTATGTCTGTATTTTACGATATTTCATTGCGCGAAAATGGGTATTAAATACGCGTATTACTACGTACTTATTATTTTTTTTTTTATTATTTTGGTCACATTTATTCTTTTCGTTTATAATTTATTTAAAAAAAATATATATATTTTTGATATTGCTTTTCGAAGTGAAATCATGTCGAAAATACCGTAGAAAACGAATCGTATGATGTACTTTTATATAAACATTTTAAAATAATAATTATATAATAAAAATTTTTTTGAAAATCTAATTGTATACTTTTTTATTTTAAAGAGTATAGTTCAACAATGTAAGAACATATTTCTAAGGTTTTTTAGCGTATATAATTATAATACACCTACATACTCGTCAGCAATGGCTAGCGTACAGGGCGGGGAGAAGTTAATAGGGCCTATAAACCTATCCGAAATGTTATTTAAAAGTCGAGTTTTATATACGAGCTTTACGAGGTTGTACAAAATAGTTTTAAATGTAAATATTATGCGCTTTTCTTATTTTTGTTTTGCTGCATTAGTCATCTTCAAGCTTTTCACGCATTACACATTGGTTTTCACGGGTAAAATAATCGATTATTTATTATTTTTTTTTTTAGTTTTTAAATAATTGCTATGTCGATTGCGATTCATTATCTATGGAAAAAATTTAACGCAGGATAATGTACACGTGTACCGTTTTTTTATATGGCCCGGTGAAATTTCAAAATGGCCTGCTTGAAACTTCGCACACCCTAAAAAAACTGAATATAAAAAACCCCTGCGTTACGATATTATTATTCTAAAGCCTATTCGCGTTTGTTATATAGACTCGCATTTAATGTGCTCAGTATAGAGTATATAAGAAATATACCAATTGTACCGTACGTATTGTTTGTATACGAAAATGTTTGTTGAAACGTCTTCGCAATGCCATAATAATAATAATAATAATAATAATAATAATTATAGCGAATAAAGTTTTCACACACATGTATATTGTTCCATACTCGTGTAAACTAAATATATATATATATATATATATATATAATGCGCATAATCCTTTATGTCGCGAGCGTTTACAGTATACATAAATATATAGTTCACCCATTAATTATTATTTATTATATACTACAATATTTAAATGCGTGTATCGGACAAACACGTGTAAGTACAACGACGCGTGGTTATTATTATATATTATACGCATATTTATCCGAATAACGATAATAATGATATTATGGTCAGTAAAAGTGTACCATGTGAAATCGCGATTAAAACTGGTGGTGTAATAATTTTTTTATTTTTTTATTTTTTTAACACGAGCTGATTGAAAAAAATAGCTAATATAATCGCGTAATATTTTATTGTTTATATATTTATCTTTAGGAAAAAAATTAATTAGGTACTTTTATGTTTATAGAAAATCGAAAACTAATAAAAAAATTGTTTTTTATAGATATTTTATTTAATCCAAAGCAAATTTTTTAAGATACCTACTATATATATAGAAGAAACGCCCAAAATTTAATATTTTCATTTTAACTCATTGTTGGTAACATAATATTGATTGTCCGTTTATTCTTGAACGTTTACAGTTTTAAGTGCTTATAATCAATAGCCAAACTAAACATAAAAAAAAAAAAAAATACTGGCGTCTTCTCCTATAAACGTTTTAATTGTCGGCCGTTATTACGACTAATACTGATTCTTGCGATTTCGGTGATACTGACAAGTTCAAATCACGTTTAAACAGAAAGTAAAACTTCAAAATGTAGGTATAATTTAAAATTATATTTATAATTTCTTATAATATATGTCCGCGAATATTTAATAATGTTATTGATAACGTTAATACGTAAATGAAGTTTTTTTCCCCGTAAATATAAATATTAGTATTATATATATATGTGTGTGCGTGTGAAGATTACTGTATTGCGTTGGAAACGATTCTTGGGGTTGCTTTCTATTTTTCAAAACGATATACTATTTCGATTTGCAAGTGTGTTCATGAAAAATGTATGGTGTTTTGATCATGGAAATTCGACAAGACAATACATTCCAGGGGACTAGTGTGTCAAGAATATATACAATATATATATATATAGGATTTACTACTGTATTTGAAAACAGAAAAATCAATATTGAAGCGGTGTACGCGTAGAAAAATAAAATAATCTTAAAATAGGTCTCCCGTTTCTAGGTTCTTTTCTTTTTCCATTTTATTTAAAATAGAATGTGTTGTTCGCACATATTTCAAAAACATGTACTTTTAACTACTTCCGCGTTTCTAGTCGTTTGAATTGTATATTCGAAACAACACTAGCAACGCCATTAAGAAGATCATTAAATAAAATCGTATAATCGTTAATCGATGGAAATGATTGGAAAACAGTTACACGAGTATTATATACTCACAGCGATCGTTTCTTGGGCGATTGTTCCTCGTTCTTATTAGCCATGTCTAACTGAGCGCCGGATAACAAAAACAACGGTAAGTTAAGCCAGAGGGACGCTCCGAGCTCGGATATGTCGGACGCGTCCGACGCTCTGGACGATTTCCTGGACGAAGCTCTGGAACTGCCACCGACACCGCCTCCGATACCGCTAATCGACATGCCTTTAACGTGCAAGAACGACGAGAGACGCGACTGCCAACCTCCGGGGCTCGAAGACTGAGTGTCCGAATACAAATCCGTTATGTCTTTTTTCCGCCTAAACATAATTTTTATTTAAAAATAATTTTTAATTTCATTTACAATGTTACGCGCAATATACATTCTGATAAATGGAAAAAAAGAAGCGAAATACAGTGGTTTTAAATAAATCGTTCGCTTGCGCGATTCGTGATCGAATTATAAATAATGTCATGTGATAGAAATACGTTTTAACGTATATAATAAAAAATAAACGATTATCCGTTGAAATGTTGCGACGAACACTGAACGCCCATAAAGGTATAAAAAGAAAGTATAAGAGATAAAAATCGATAACGAGAGATGAATAGATAGGGATGATATTAGAGAAACGTGTTTCGGAGTATATTGTATACGAGATAACGATGACGGATTGTTATTTATCCCGAGTCATATAAGCGCGACAAATGTATACAATACCTCCGGAAGTTACGGTAAGTTCGTTGTATTAGTCTCGCAGCTTTATCTTGACGTTTCCACAGACGCGTCGACGACACGATTTCCAGTTCCTTGCGCGTGGGGAATTGTTTTTTGAATTTCACGTCCATTTGATCTTGAAGCTTAGAAAAAAAAACCACAAAATATTGAAATCTTCGTACGAGAAATTTGTCAAAATTTTATACTTTTTTGAATTCGTCCGTTTCTTC
Organism: Slavum lentiscoides; assembly: GCA_032441835.1. Taxonomy (NCBI): domain Eukaryota; kingdom Metazoa; phylum Arthropoda; class Insecta; order Hemiptera; family Aphididae; genus Slavum; species Slavum lentiscoides. The sequence continues at coordinate 9,048,147 of CM063714.1, read as the reverse complement.
GACGTGGCCAAGTACGTGTTTCACTAGCGCATGGAGTATGTCCAAGCAATGGATCTTGTTGCCTCTGGCTATTGGCAAATTGAAACTGACCAAAGCCACGATGTTAGGCTTAGGTATACCCAATGGCGGGTCTAAGCTGGCGATGAAATCCGATATTTGATTGAACGCTATGAATTGCGTGGCGTGTGGATCGTATCTGTAACGAAAAAAAACGACGTTTAAAATGTTGCGTTGGAAATAAAAGTGAGGGACGATTTCCCGCGTTTACTTGGACCACCGGATGTAAAACATTTCTAGATCGTCCTCGACAATGCCGATTTCTTCTTCTTGATGGGCTTGGTTAAAGTTTTCCAATATGATGGCTATGTACATGTTGATGACGATCATGTAGCTTATTATGATGAAACTGGTGAAATACGTGATGGCCAGTATAGGATGTCCGCAGTTGCCGTTCGGAAGTCCCGGAGCTTCAAGTTCGCAATCCGGCGGTTGCACCATTAACGACTCGAGAACATCGTTCCATCCGGCCGACGTCATTAACCTGTATATTTAATAAAATACGCTCATCGTAGTTACAGTTCGAGAAATCAGTCTCTATTGATAATTTCGAGTGAAATATTATATGTATGTACACTAACCGGAACAACAGTTGCATGCTTCGACCAAAAGTCTCAAAGTTCACCATGTCGTTAATTGCTTTTTGTTTTTTGACGTGCCCGAAAACGGACATACCGATGATCGCGTATATAAAAGTAATCAGACCGAGCAATGCGCCGATGTTGAACAGTGCCGGTAAAGATACGATCAGGGCAAACAACAGTTTTCGTATACCTTTAGCGGCCTGAAAACAGAACGTCATATAATTTATTATAATTTTTCTTCTTCTTCTCCGCCTTACACTCTCGGACGCTCTAGTCTTACATTTCCATTAGACACACGATTTGCCATCGACTTTTGTATACACTACTTTCATATCACTCACAATTCCATCTATCCACGTCTTCTTCCGTTTTCCCGTCCACTGCCTCACATTCCGAATCATAAAAAATTGCTGACCCAATTACTGTTTTACAAAATCTACTTTTCAATATTATTGCAGGCATCCACTTGTCACACAAAACACCAGACGCTTTTCTCCATTTCATCCAGTCAAACTTTACCCTATTTCTCATGTCCTCCTCAGAACCACTATTCTTTTGTACTACCGATTCTAGGTACTTTTCCACAATCTGCTCCATACAAAATATCGGTTTCATTATTGACTTTCAATTATTAAATATAATTTATTATAATTACTAATAATAATTAATCGATTAATACTCGACTATACAATATTATAATATACAGTAATCGTAATCACTATTAATAATAGTAATTTTGTTATTAATGTTTCATAAACTCACCTTAATTAATCTCAATATCCGTCCGATCCTGAACACGCGAACGACTCTCAAAAGTGTCGGCGATACTGGAAAGTCGATCATTATATCTTCCATAAGTATACCGAGAACGGACGCTAAAACGAGCAAAAAGTCGAATACGTTCCAAGGGACGGTAAAATAATGAAACCGAAGACCGATAATTTTCACCAGAGCCTCTGTAAAAAAAAAAAATTAACGCCATTATATTATACAAATATATATATATATATATGACGCTGTGAAATAAATTCTACCTAATCCAAAAACGGTTGTAAAAAACGCGTTGCAGACTTCTAATATGAAGAATATCGGAACGGGCTGATTATAGTGTTCGATGCCCATCGTCAACATATTTAAAAAAATTAATACGAAAATCGCAATCTCAAATCTGAAAAATCAATACGACGTCGTATCAAACGTCGATAATACACATACGAATGAATTACGATTGACGAGGAACATGTTTATATTGTTTTACCTCCTGGAATTCGATAAATCGTAAAATATCGCCATGAATTGATTGACCGGTCGTTTGATTACTTTCTGCGGTTTTTTGCGGCCAAGTTTTTTCATCGCGGTGTAATAGTGTTTTTGACTCTCGGTGAGGAACATTTCTAACACGCCACCTTCATACTGTAACAGACATTCCGTTAAAACCGAAATGTAATAACGAATAAAAAACAAAACCGGTTTACTTTTTTTTTAAGCATGTTAAAGTTATCGATTATAACTCCGATGAAGAGGTTAAGAGTGAAAAACGCTCCGCACACAATGAATATCACAAAATATATGTACGCGTATAAGTTCGCCTCGTATTCGGGCTGTAAGTCTACTCCGCGGGCGTCTACAGCGTCGGCCATCACTTCCATCCAACCTTCGAATGTAGCCTGCAGGAAACGTATAACAATTGGTAATAATCGAGCGGCGTCCGCGCACACGATTTGCATTTTGATAAAAAAAAGTACAAATACGCGGTAATTTCGGAAAAACTTTCAAAATCAATAAGTAAACTTACGACTTGAAATAAAGCCAAATAAGCTATGCCCACGTTGTCAAAGGATATTTTCGAGTTCAACCAAGTATAGTTGTGGAGCATGCAGTCGCTGCGATTATTGACGATCTACGAACATTTAAACGTTTTTACTCGACACATGAAGGAAATGAATGTGTTTTTTTTTTCTTTAAACACTTACGCTTACGGACAATCGTTCACCGTTGTCGTCGACACACTTAAAGAATTTCCCGCCAAAAAACTGTACACCCATGATTGAGAATATCAACCAAAACACGAGACAGACCAGCAACACGTTAAAAATTGACGGGATCGCGTACATTAAAGCGTTCACTACAATCTACGGCAATAAAATATACGCAATTATTTTTATTATTAACGGAGTTTTAGTACTTTTGAGTTTTCCGAATACTTACTCGCATACCCTGCCATCTAGATATGGCTCTGAGCGGTCTCAAAGCGCGTAGAGTTCTTAACGATCGCAGTACTTTTAAATTCTCGTTTTCGTCAATTAGTAAACTAAAAATTGACATCTGTTGGACAATAATAAAATATAATACCTACAATTCACATTTTTTTAACGTTATTATTATTTTTTTTGTTTTACATTACCATTGCGATAATGAAATCTAAAGCAGTCCAAAAACTTTTGAAGTATTTATGAACTCCTAACGCAATCCATTTTAGCATAAGCTCGATTGTGAAAATAACACAAAACGTAAAATTAGTCCAATACAATGCAGTTTTGAGCGTTTTGTTATCGTCCAGGTAAATGTCTTCGAAGCATAAAGTCACACTCGACGCAAAAATCAACACCAGTATAAACCATTCAAATATCGGTGTATCTACCACGATGAGAGTCTTCTGGCGAAAAGACATCCATCGATCTCCGAAACACTTGTCCACCCATTCTTTTTTTAATCCGATTCTAGAAATGAAATATTTTTTTTTAATAAAACAAATGCTTATAAATCCCGTGTTCAAAAAGAATATTTAAAAAATAAATAAACGATTTGAAATATATATTTGATTACCATTTAGTGTTTAAAATAAACAGAAAACTACTAAATTTACTAGTTAAAGGATACAAAAATATCTAAATGGATCGATTTAAGAACTCGTCTTAATCGATTTAGTAAATTCAGTGAAAATATCGATTTTAAATTGTTTTCAAATTATAGAAAATTTTATGTATTCGTTATTTTTACCTTTGGTAACAACTGAGAGGGAAACATTCTAGCGGCTCTTTTAATTGTTTGTTCCTGCCAAACCCCGGAAAACTGGTAGCTGCGTCTTCAAAATTTCCTTTAGAATCTCTTCGCCCACCCACAGTTAATTCATCCACATAAGATACAAGCGTTATCCAAGGTTTCTTCTTAGACTTTTCATCAGATACTAGATCGTCATGTTTTGGTTGTTTTAAGAAACACGTTTCGTCCTGTTCGTCTACTTCGTCTGGACAACAATAATAATAATAAAAAAAAAAATGTACAAGTTGACCTTATTTCAAGTAAAAACAATCAGAGATAAAGATTAAGGTAAAATTTTCGCTATGTACTATATATTATTATTATTATTATTAAACTATATTGAAAAGAACGTCAATAAAATGTACAAATATTTTTATATTTCGTACTATTTCTTCCGATCAGTTCACAAAACTCTTCGCGCCATTAAATTTTCGATTTTTTTTTATTTCGGAGAACATCTATATTTTGAATTTCCGTTGTGTTGTAATTTTTTTATCCAAATTTCGGTGTAAGTTATGAGCATCCAGATTGAACGTAATAAAAGGGCGGGTAAAAATGTAATTTCGGTATAGACGTAAAATAATATTTTTCAAATTCATAAAAAAAGAAGTACGAACAAAACAAACGGAAATAAAATCAAATAAATCCATCACATAGTAACTGAGTGTAACGACTTGGTATAGGATACCTACATAAACGTGTATTTCCTTTGAATGAGAATATATTAGGTACTTAAAATTATAATACAAAAAAAAAAAAACGATTTTACGCAATAAATATTTTTAAAACAAACCTAGGTATTTATAGATTATAACGTTCGATTCATCATTGATTTATACAATTATATACTGCAGTTTAACGTTTAAATATATATATATAAAGAGTACACATAAAATACGATTTGGTCGTTCGTAGAAGCGTACTATATAGTATTTACCTCTACTGCTTTCTTGTCTGGTGGCCAGTATATACGATCTCCGATGCATTCCAGCAGGCGGCGGACTATCGTGATGATGTTCGGTAAGCTCAAATGTTTCGTTCAACATTGGTAATTCTATGTCTCTCGTTAGAGTAGGAGCGTATGACATGGCGTCCTGCATGATTTGATGATACAGTAAGTCTTCGCATAACGATCCTTGACCATTAAATACTGGCGTCTGTTGAGTAGTGAACGGTCCTTGATTATAGCCTACGAATTTAAATCAAGTACATAAAAATCCAAATTGTTAATACCTATATTGTATACATATAACATGACTAAAAATATATACAATATGTATAAAATTTAATTTTCAAATTACACATTAACGTTGTTTTGATGAATATCTCGTATATAAATTTATTAATTGACGCGTTGCAAGGTCGTTTGCAGCAAAGGCGTACACGTGGATATACATTTCGTGAATTTTAAAGTTATAATGACATAAAGTTTACCCAAGCGGTATATATATTATACAATGTAACTAATTAGTAGTTACTAAAGTGTATATATGCTTAGGGAATAATGCGGTTTAATTTTCATTTTCATTTTTTTTTTTTTTTTTTTTATGAATAGAAAACCTAACATTTATAATTCTAATATATTTATGACGCGTCACGTAAGAATATCATCGACGCACCGATACAGGGCATATAGAATTTATTAATGAAATCGACGAATTTTGAGAGTTCAGTAACAAAATATATAAAATGTATATCTCTATATACAAATATAAAGAAACACGTGGAAACTGTATTTTAATATCGTTTGAAAATAGCGCGAGTTAAAATTAGTTGTAGAATGATTTATATCGATATTCGCCCGAAGTGGGAATAGTAGGAATGTGAAAGGGTCAGTTCAGCCAGAAGCGGCGTAGCAGACTTAAAAATTGCCAGAGGTGACCATTTGTGTCCCCTTCCGCCCTACCAGCCTTAACAGAACCCAGAATATTGATCATCCTCTAGTGTTTAATTAAATAATCGAATATATTACATAATACCGTGGTAAGATTTGACGGTTACACCGGGTCGAAATCGATATACAAAAAAAAGGTTTCTGGCACGACGGTCGACGGAACTCGTACGCTGCAGTCGATCAACTACATAAATCCGAACGTGTGTATAGACATCGTTAGGACGGAAACGCACGGATAAATAATAAATGTACACAAAAGGGATGAATACGCGATGAGGAGGTGTGTTTATGTGAGCCGGCTGAAGTGTTGCTCCGGAACTAGAAATGACTCGGAAACGACCAACGCATTAAAAATCGTATAGCAGGTGTGTAGAAGACTCAGACGATCAGAGTGTACGCCGCGCTTTGCCGCGGTGAACTTTGTAAATAGCTTTTAATACAATATATCGTGTCCTAAACATTACACGGACTCGCCCGTCCAATTATTATACTAAATAAGTTCGTAATCGACATTATCCATCTTGTTGTTTCTCGTCGTGCTGCAAACCCGCGGCCGAAACAACGCGATTTTATCGGTTTAACGAAAAGCGAATTTAAATAATATCCCGTATACGAATATTTACGTAACGTATTTAAATTACACGTTTTCGGTAACCCGTTAAGAATGGCGAGTATATAGGTACGCAGTTCATTCGAGCTCAATATTATAATCAAACGTGCGCTGCACATTGACCACGCGTGAAATAAGACACTTCCAGCTGGTCAGACAACTATAAATACACACCGCATTATAATAATAATGATATTAACTGTATTAACTGATATTAACTTTTTGCCTTACGCACATGAAACATTTCCTACTTCCAACGTACCGATCGATCTAGTGGTGCGATGAGAAATTTAAAAACGGATTTGAATTCCTCGTGAATTTTACTACAGAACGACTTTCCCATTTTTTTTTATCTTAAGACCTTCAAAAATTGATTATTAGCAAAATTTATTTTAAATTTGTTCAATTAATTTTTTAAGGATTTATAAAAAAAAAAATTTGAAATGTCGGAAAGTCGATCTCAAGTAGACTTCACAAAGAATTCAAATCTGTTTTCAAATTTCCTATCGCGCCCACTAGACCGATCGTACCGATTGGAAGTAGGAAACGTGTGTTTTGTTACGTTTCGTGTGTGTAAGACAAAGAGAGAAAATGCCCGCTTTCGATCCCCTTAAATCACAGTGTTAATCTTCAAAATGAAAAAAAAAATTGAATCCTCGGTATTCGAGAAAATACCGTTTACGCCGTGCGAACGTTATATAAATAAATATTACTTACGATTTTTGTACACTGCATAACAACGATATGTATTTAAATAAATTAACACTTGAAAACGATTAATTTTTGGTTTTATTTTTGTCGCGAGAAACAAAAACCGTACGCTACAACGTCGCACTGTAATCATACGCCAGTATTAAAAAAATATAGTAGCTATCAAACCGAGTGCTGCAGGCGTAATAAAAACTTGTCATCCAACGCACCTGTGCGTTGGAGTTATGACGTATAGCTCGTCAAACGTCGTATTTTTACTTTAAATATACAAGTATATTACTCATAATTATTAATAGTGTACGAAGGTTCCGAAGGCGATTTTTCTTGTAACCGCAATTTTCAGCGATTCGCACGGTTTAACAGTCACTGTTGACGTATTAATATAGTGCACCGCGAAATCAAAATATTCTTAATAATAAACGCGTACCGCCTGTTTATAATGTTTATCGAAACGAGAAATAAACTCGTCGATAAAATAACGTACGGCGGGGGTAGGTACAAAACGAGTTATTCTTTTTTTCTCGCCCAATTATTATTGAATAGTATAGGCGTACGGAACACGAATTCAGTATATTGATTTGTCGTATGCACTTATTACACATATTATATATATATATATATATATAGGAAATGCACGTTTCCGGCGTGTAAAGTAAACGAAAAGGAATTTATTTGCTTCCCAATACAGTAATTTTAGATAAAAAATTCATTTCGACCCGACGCCGAGACCGAAGTGAACGTGAAAAAAATACATAATTCCAGTTATAAATTCCGGAGAAATCAATATGAGACCAGACGGTGTACGACAAACGCCAAGTTTCAACGATGTCAGTGAATTATACAGAATCGTCGTTCGGAATACGTACTCGAGTTGTTAAAAGCCACGCGGGGATGGGGTACGTGCTTGGGGTTTTGTACAAGTGTGTATGAATACAATACGATATTATAATATACGACGCGCGCGTAGGTACGCAAAACGTTATTGCGAAATGTGTTTATAGACAATGTTAATCCGTTCGCTGTGCTGTGTATCATGTTCGTTTTCGAAATATCCATAATAATTTATTCACTAAAAATTCAAAAAAAAAAAAAATAGTCGACGAGGCCGACGCTCGAGGTGCAAAATGTTTAAAGAAAATCGCTGGTAGACACAAATGGGTCGACGAAAAGAACCGTCACAGCGAATAAAAAACGAAACGCAGCCTCTTCTCTCTCTCTCTCTCGTCCAGTCTGCGAACCGGCAGAAATAACGCCCGTCCAAACGGTTCGACGTAATAATACCGGCTATCGTCGAAACGTCACGGATTTAACAGCAATAAACGAAATATCGCAGTGACTCGATAACGCGAGAACATTATTATTATTACTAGAAAAATAAATATAAACGAATAATAATTATCTCAAAAACCACAACTCGAATTTGTCCGATTATTAAGTGAGAGGGGTGGGGGGAGCATCAGGAGATTTTAATATAAATATCGCGGCTGTTATACGTTTTCTTTCCTCCCCATCGCCCGACGCTACGAACGACACGTTTTCGTAATATCACTACTAAAAATCCATTTAAATAAGGCGCACGCATAATTAACTTAGAACATTTACGCGTATACATCATTAATTACATTTTTTTTTTTTTAATCATCAAAACGGGACGAATCAGTAATTGTAGTTTTTATATATATTCGTAGTCGAGTAAATAAAATCAGAATAATACATACATATTTTTTTTAATTCTGTACAAAATATTAAAAGATAGTGTATATATAGGTGAGCTTAATATTTTGGAATTTACGATTTCTAAAGTCATAATGCGCTTGAATATGAAATAAACGCAATCGTTCGTATCGCGGTACCTAATAAGGACAAAGAACCCAAAGAGACGTCACCGTAGACGCAAATAGCGGGGGGGGGCTAGGGGGGCTAAGCCCCATTAAATCCTGTATAGCACTCCCCCAACTTTTTTTGAAAATTTTGAATTGATATAAAAATCTAAAGAGCGTTTGGGATGGATTTAGACTTCAACCCCCCGGCAAACTTCAAACATTATTTGTGCCTATGCACGTCATACACAACATCGTTTTTGTCAGAGCGTCCACCTCGACTGTTGACTGATGGTCCTAGCAGAATTTATCGAAACGATCCAGTCGTCTCGATATTACAATGTCAGTGCGGTACACACAAGCTGCAGCACACGAAACGTGTGTGTGTGTGTGTGTGTGTGTGTGTGCGAGAGAACGAGAAACGGACACGATAATCCCGTTTAATTCGTGTCACCAGGCCTTATAACGATAACAATAATAATAATAATAATATATATATTATTATTATTATTATAATAATAATTATTATTTGGCCGACCCCAAAACAGTTGAGATAGAGGCGAGGGTGAATAATAATAATAATAATAATAATAATAATAATAATAATAATTAGACAACTCGAAGACGAGTTAATTATCCGTCGTAAGTACCTACTATAACAACCAACTATACGTATATACTCGTATAATACGTGTGTGTGTGTGTGTGTTTGGCGCTCAAGAACACAATTAGTCCCCCGGTCTTAAGTCCCGTCTTATACACCGTGTATTGCATAGCCGCATAACAGTATAATGTTTAAATACCCGTCGTATAATACGATATATATATATAATAATTACACGAAACTATGACTGTGTGTATTATAACAACAATATCGCTCCCGGCGCTTGTGCGAGAAAAACCACCCGACGGCGTGCGCGCACTTTAACCGTCGCGCCGTTCCGGCCGAACAATATATGCGTTTCACCCGCCGCGCGCGCCTATGTACGACCGCAATAACAGTCATGCACGTGTTCGCAAAGTGTGTAGACAAATAAGTTTAACGTCGACATTATGTTACAAGCGCGTACACATTTGTGCGAGAAACGAAGTTTTCGTGCGGTTTTTTTTTTTACCTAACGAGCGGTACGAAAATTAAAACGCGTAAAAAAAAAAAATGCGTTTTGGTGTACTCGCTGCGAGACGCGACAATATTATTATTACCGCGCGCGATCGTTCCACGGAAGGAGAAAAAAAAAATCGATCAGGGAAGATTTTTCGTGTAAACGTGTAAACCGCGGAGTTCGTCTTCGAATTTTTTTTTTTGTATTTTGAGAGCACCCTTCAAATTATTGTTTTCGTTAGAACGGGGGGGACGGGGGACGGAACGTGTTAAATTTTGTAAAATTGCGTCGAACAACACAATAAAACTACATATAATTAAAAGGTTATTGGTTTAAAATTCAAATAATTGAGAACAAAAGTCTCTGTCGTCTATTTGTCATTATTATAATTTATAATACAGGCAATTTACGGTGCGTCGGCGTGTGATAGTTTGTGAGTGAGACGCGAGACGTAACCAACAGTTGTGGAAAATTATTTAGAAAATAATTAGGTAGAGTAAATTTTTTTAAGTAATCGTTAATTTTTTATGTTAATAAATGATAGGTTTTTAAAAAAAAAAAAAATATTCGTTTTAATCGTTGCTACGTATTGTAATAATTTGATGAAAATGAATGGTGGGGGGGAGGTGGTGTGGTTTGATTGACCCACGGGTCAGATTGAGTCTAATCGTCGATTGCCAGTCCCCGGTTATTTTTTTACTACATTCGTAAAACCCTTTTTCGTACTCCGCGAGCGCGTTATCGACGCTTGTCGCGCGCCCATCTCTGATTTATGACATACGAAAAGAACGCTGCACAGCATCCGCGGCCGAATGTAGATTAACCTACATTCCAACGCGCGTATATAGGTACGGATAATAAATAATACACGGATGGGTCATTTACATCTTATCTTTCGATCATTTCACAAGAATTATATGGGGTTGCTGTTATTTTTTCTTCCATTTCAAGTTACCGTTTCTTCCATGCCTAAAACGACACAATGTGATAATAAATAATAAACATAAAACTGGCAAATAAACACTTTTGTATATGGACGGTATTGATGTAATCAAGTATAAGTAAACACCGATAGTCAAGTCAGGCATTCCAGTCGTCAGGGAGGACTTCAGCAATGTGTTACACGTATTTTTATACACGTAATATCAACATTTGAAAATAACTGTTATCACCGTGCGTAATTTCCATAGATAATGAATATAATAATTTCGTTACATAACCTTAAAATATACCGCGTGCGAAAAAGAGAACCATTCTAATAGTGACTTCTTTCTCCTCTGAAACGGACCGCTACCCCATGCACATTTAATAATATAAGAATGGCCTACCCCTTATATTTATTATCTATGCGTATTACAGGTATGTGTACACGTTTTCACATTAGACTTTATAATATTATATTTCGCCCCACTATGTATACATATATATATATTAATGTCGTAATCAATAAAGTTTACCGTGGACAAAAAAAGGTAGGTAGGTATACACTAACAAGGAGAGAAATTAAACGTTTAAAATTTAACAATTTTTTTTTTTTTGGGGGTCTGCCCGTCTGTCTCGTACGTCGCGACGGTTTTTTTTTCGGAACACCGAAAACGTCCTCGTTTTTTTCCCAATATTCGTCAATCTACGGACCTGTCCCGCCACCATAAATATTGTAAAATTATCATAATCACGTATATATATATATTTCATGATTTATCGAGAACGTCAACATGACGATAATACGTCAATCGCGTTTTAGAGTTTCGACACGCTTTTGTAATTAATATTATTAAAATATTTATGCCGAACGATTATAAATATAATAGATTGGTTAAAAAAAACGCATTAAGTAGGTTGAGGTGTGTTTAAAAAAAAAAACTGTTTATCGAGTTAAAAAATATTACGTTTCTATCTCGACCGGTCGTCTGTAAATCGCGCGAACACAGAAGAATATTTTAATAATCGAATATACAGCTGTAGTTGCTGTGTTTAATATAGTCACGGACGAACAATAATTGTTTTAATGCGAGACTATTTCGTCCCGTAATAATACGAAATAAATCGAAAATTTAATATTTAAATTATTACGTATAGAAACCGTGGCACAACGCTATTATTTCAACTCGAATATAACTCATTCGACGAAAAATATTTGTATTTCTTACGCGACGTTTTTATTAAAAATCATTTTTTTTTTTTTGTACGGATTGTATAGACCGTAGAAAAATGTGTCTTCATTTTATAAACATCTCTATTAACAGTGCGGCTCGCTTTGAATTAACTTTATAAATTTGCGGCTCCCAAAATTAAGGACATAGTGGCCACCCCTAGTCTATGTAATAAATAAAGATAAAACGATTAAAACCAGCGGTTTCTCTCTCGGGAAAAAATTCGTTTTTGTACAGGTTTTTTTTTTACATATTTTTTTTATAAATTTTATAATGTCGTGGTCGCACTGATGGGTGAAATTAACGACTTATAAAGTATCGAGTACCGCCTAGTTTCGATGGCGTTTAAACACAAAATTATGTATTTCATCCACGGTCGAATATATATATATATATATATATATATATATATTTTAAACGACTTTTCATATTAGATATATAGACACGACGCTTTTTTGCTCTTTTCGTTTTTTTTTTTTGTCCTCCATTCTTCCTCTAGTTTGAACTCTCGGTATCCTTCCGCCGTCACTGCACTCGTTTGCAATTCTCTCCCATTACATAAGTGTCTTGTTTAAATGCAAATGCGTCCTTTTTCTGTTTACGATTTTTTTTTTCTCGAAATAACCGATTATAGTGTGTTCTTTGACACACACACACGCAGACAATTTTTCTGTGTCATTTGCTGCCATCGCGGAGGATGTGCTTTCGTTTCATTCAATTTTTACCACGACACCACTGGAAAAAACGACGTGAACCACCGCCCTCTATATATTAACTTTTTATTTTTTTTGCCATTCTCGTAACATTTAAATCTACATAATACGCACCGCACCCTATTTTTGTGTATTCAACAAATTCGTTTCACAAAAAGGGAAAACATTCGAAATTGAAAAAAAAAACTTTATTGTACCGCTTTTTTTCTGTGTATAAATAACTATATTTCCGTTAATTACTGTAGTGCACAATCTAATTAAAATTTACACTATATAATATATATATATTTTATACGGATTATTTTAATAACACGTAGATGTTATATATTGACGCGGGTGCGTTTTAAAGAAAAACGTTTTTAAAAATCGCCGAATTTTATTGGCTCTCAACGACTCGTTTATACTATCTTGTTGATTCAACTATAATGGTTTCAATTATTAAAAGGTTTTTTTTGTTTTAATAATACTTCTAAGTTGAACCGCAGTTAAATCAGAAACCATTAACAGAAACTATAAATGGGAGGCTTTAAATTTTGTCAATTTAAAAAGTATATAGTGGCGGTTTTATTTAAAAATATAATATATATATATATTTCGATTTTTTTTTTTTTAATGTCATTCGATAGTCCGCTATTTGCATTAAATTTCACAGAATTCTCTAACTGCCCGCGGCTACTTAAAATACCTCGATAAATTATTCGAACAAATTCTGACATAATATTTTTATGCTTGTTTGATATAAAATAATTTCGCTTTTGAATAGGTCCTTATGTGTATATTTACAATTTACGCGCGTTTAAATCATTTAAAAACCTTGAAATATCTTTGAAGAAAAGAATATCGCATTTTTTTTAAAATAATTATATGGGCACCGATTACTTAGGATTTTTCGCTGAATAACAACAAAATAATTTGGGTCTGAAATTTCGATAACTCAGTGAAATCCCTAAAAACGTTAACTTTTTTAAATACCTTTTGTATTTCATTTTAAAATCAATGTATTTGGAAAATTTCGTGCAATCCTTTTACCTAAAATATTATGTATACCTACCTACGCATAAAAACAAAAAAATGGTATAATTATAGAACTAATATATTTCTCGCTTTATTCAGAACGTAAAACGTATACACAATATACGTATATATATATATATATATATTAATCAATATTAATAACGACTCTCTAGGGAGATACTCGGCCATTACATTTTATTTGTATATGCGGTTTTTATATTCCGTGCCCGTATATTTATCCACAACTTAATTTCTCGCTATAAATAAAATCTATTTGACAAATGTTTTTTTTCTTTTTTTCAAAATTTAAAGTTAGTTTCACTGCAGTATATATACGAATTTAGAGCAATATGTGACTGCGTGAAATAATTATTGAATATATTACTAAAACTAAAAAGAGATGTTATTAATAAAAGGCGATTGAAGAGATTTTGTGGGGAGGAAAAAATGACTGTAATGATCTTTAATAAGTCGTATGGACCGTACACCGCTCCGCGTCCTATTAAAAATCGTCGTTGTTGTTGATTAATTGTCGGCAATACGTTGTACACTATATATTATACGTTTATTGAAATTTCTAAAAAATTCAAAAATAAAAATTTTATCATTTTTTTTTCTTCAATTCACCGATAAAATCACCAAAAAAAAAACAAGTATTGTTAAAAGCTTTTTGCGATCACCTTGTATCGCTATAACGACCGATAACTAATGACATTGACTTAAAAAAAAAAATTTTTTTTTTAAATTTTATATTGTTTTAGATTATACCTTATCGATAATATTATTAGGAACACTGCCTTATGTATTATTAATATTATTGAAGAAGAAAAAAAAATAGACCCATATATTATTTAATAACGCGGACGTTAATCAGAGTAAAAACGTATATGACGATCATTTTAAATTATCGTTTAATTTTGTTTTTAACGAGAATATTTCATTATTTATTTTTAAATTATTATTATTTAAACAAAACGAATTATTTGTGAAACGTATGTATAATATTTGTCATTTTGTACGACTGCCGTTTGGCGTTAATAATAAATAAAATATTATAAAAAAAAACCCCACTCTGAATCGAACGCGACGTATATAGAGTACTACAAGTAAATTGAAAATAATATATAACCGGAAATACAATATTATAATACATCGATTTGAACCGGAGGGCGTTTCGGGGTGTAAAACTCGGGGCTCCAGTGCGTTAGGTATACGCTGCAGAAAACTGAATAAATCGAAATACGAATTCAATATTGTTGTGCGTTTAGACAACGTGATATTATTATCGAGTCTTCGACGACCGCGTATAAACGTTAATAATATACGAGTGCGAGAAATTTAAGTCCACATTTTTTTTTTTTTTTACAAGTGATATTTTTTTTAATACATTCCGTCGCCAGTGGCGGTAACGATAAAATCGTTTTATTATTATTATTATTATTATTATTATTATTATTATTATTATTATTATTATTGTTACGACGGCGACGGACCGGGTCCTCGATGACTGTCGAGCGAAACGCGAACAGTAGTCGTCATCTTTATTCGACAGAACAACATAAGTCATAACGTTGGCGCATGCCAACAAAACGTGTTATTACGTTATATTTTTTCTTCCACGACACGTCAATAATAATAATAATAATAATCAAAGTAAATATTTGCGCTACGGAAAACGGCGTGTACTCGCGTGCGACTTGCTACGAAAAAAAAAAAAAAAAAAAAATAATTTTTCACGACAAATAAGCCGTTGGCGTATTATCGAAAATAACGCGGTTTTTATTTATTTATTTATTTTACGTAGAATTAATGCGTTTTATAGTATAGTACTTTGGAAAGAGTTTTTTTTTGGGGGGGGAGGGAGGGTTTTTAAATTTATCGCCTTAAGGGTGAAAAAAAAAGTACGCGTGCGTGTCGGTCGCTGGATTTTTATGAACAACAAAATCGTTATTATTATATCATATATGCGCCGCTATATACATTCCGTCTGCTGCAGTATTATACTATATATTATTGTATAAATATAGGCTATCTAAATTGGATAAAGCCCACGGAATCCCCGAAGAGTAATTGCGATCTTCAGGCTCATTTCACCTTCTGGCACGTTATGAATTTATTCATTTTTTTTTTTTTTTGTTTCCATATCGTTCGGAATATTATGAACTCGGAGAAAGACAGTCGTAAATGGCCAAGAAACGCGATTTACATAATGTCGTCTATTTCTTTATTCCCCGTAAAGTACACTACGTCACGAAGACGTAAGATCCGTATAAACTATACGCTTTTGAATTTATTTATTCACTATCGACTCTACGGTTTTGTCTGGTTTTTTTTTTTTTTAAATTGAATTATACTTCAATATAAATATATACATACACTTACGTTTTACAGTCACCTGTATCAATGTCTTTTAAGAAGTTCGATTCGAAATTGATTACGGAAGAAAACAACATATTGTGCGAGTAAAACAAAATCGGAAACTGATACGCTTTTTTTTTTTGTAAATATTCATAATTCAGTTTTCATTAAACATTTATGATTAGACGCTAACCCGTTAAAATAGGATTTGTAATAATATCGTACACGTCAGTGTCGATCAAAAACATCGCGAATTTATATTTGATGCAATTTCATTCATATAGATATTTTGTTTTACTATTATTTTTTTTCTCTCTCTCTCTCTCTCTCTTCCCCTCCGTTACAAAATTGGTATATTATTTATATTTTATAACGTAAAATAATGGAATTTCGTATAATCCCCGAGGACATTAAAATCCCCTTTTTTTTTTTTTTTTTTACTACTAACACAATTGCATCACGAGTTTCATATTTTCAATTGTGTGTTTTCTCACTTTAGATTTAAGTTTTTCTAGACACCATCAATTCAGAGAGTCGTGCGATAAATTTTCATATTCATGTGTGGTGCAGTGTACCAACTATATAACTAACATGTTTTTCGAATATATATATATATATATATGCGTATAATTTATTAGCCCGAATAGTTTTGATGGTTTAGGTTTTTATATATATATATATATTCAGTATATGTAGTACAGCGAAGAAACTATTTGTATTAAAATGTTGTTTTATTTTGGAAACGCTTTTTTTTTTTTTTAGTGTATTCAAAATGTTTTAAAAGTTTCACGTACAACGTACTTTGGATTAAAAAAAATGTACTCGAAACTTCTAGCGTTTTCATTATTTTGTCAAAAAAAAAAAAGGCTCTATACCTAAATCGTTACGAAATTGTGACGAATAAAGGTGTGTACATTGGATTTATCGGTTTTCGTTAAACACATAAAAATCGACCCGAAAATATATTATACATTAAACTTAAATCGAACTTTTATATAAAGTCTTATACATTTTGATTATTAATTAAAAATCATTCGTACGTTTTAGTCTTTGTAAGATTTTAACATACGTATATCTATGGTATTCTCTTACGATAATTATTTACCTGTATCCGACGAATCTTCCGTCATGGCTCGTTGCATGTGTCGATCGGTCTTTTCTTTTTCGTCCAAGTATCCGGCATTCAAAACCAACGACGTGCCATCGTTTTGATCGGATTCCGCGCGTCTGTCGGTGACCTCTACGTCGTATCCGCTGGAATTTGCACGTTTTTACACACTGATTTTAATTGGGTCGTACAATATCGAATTCGTTTTTCTATAATATGAGCGCTGAACGTCGTTTGCAAAACATTAACGACGAGATACACGTGAATTATAATGTGGCAATGCGATTTGTCACACCGCGTATTGCAAGGGTTTTAGGTTATCGTTCGGCGAGACCACGAGATTAAAATCGATGCGTATTTATTCCGATGATACGTGAAAATTGCGCGTAAGTCGGTTCAGGAGACGAATCGTTGCAGACGACAACGTTTCGGGTCACAAAATTTAATGTCTGATTCGATTTTTTTTATGTATTACGCGCGATATAAATCTGTCATAATATAACACACGTGTACATCAACGCGAAATCGTTTTTTGACGAAATTAAAAAAAAAAAAAGGATTTTTTTATGGATCGGCGTAAAAATTGTGTACACAATGGATTCGTATATAAGAGATCTGTTCGCCAATCGTTCGGTTTATCGACGATAACGTTTCCCATAAACGTTAAAATTTAAAAACACTTTCAACGCGATTTTGGTTAGATCCTATATACGAGTAGATATATGAATATGCGCTGTAAACATCAATTAATACGTCTTTATTTACCATTTTTTTTTCGAAAAAAACCGTCGGATAACTGTCCGAATAACACTGTTATATATTAAAAAATTGAGTGGTAGAGTTTAATATAATCGACGCGTAGGCGTGTACTTTATATAAAACTTTATATATCTCACCAGCTCTCCTGGCCTCCGCATTCATCGTTCGACTCGTTGACCGCGTCATCGGTTTTCAATTTTTTCTTATCGTTTTTTATCCGAATCAATTGCCTGACCGTACTTTCCAGTTTGAAATTTATTGAATTATTATCGCAAGCAGTAGTCTCGGTTTGAGACTGTCGACCTTTGTGCTTCCTGATAATCGAACGGATTCGTTGGAAGCTCCTTTCCAGTTTCGAGCCGTCGCCGACTTCCTGCGACGTGCAAAATAACAACACATTAGAGTACGAAAACGATAATATTTTCGAATTTATTAATTTCTCAACTCGTATACCGTCGCGAAACGGGTCGCGCGTTGATAATACAAAATATGACGTTTAACAAAAACCAAACGGTTAATTTTATTGATTATTATTATTCGCAGCGATACAATTATTTTTCCATTACCCTCACATATCATTATTATTATTATTATTATTATTTTAAGTGTGAATAATTGCTTTGAATTTCCCACCTGCGTTCGCTGTTATTAGAAAAAGCGTTTTTACATACATAACAATCGTTACAGGATTTAAGTGGAATCTAAGTCTATACAAAAAAATACATTTGTCTAGTTAAAAAAAAAATTTTTTTTTAAAGTTTAACACACCATATATATGTATGAGAAAAAATTCCTCGTTTGAAATTCACCTGCATAGAAGAAGAAAAAAAATTGCGGGTCAAGAAGAACAATAAGTTTCACGAGGAGAATTCGAATTGTTTAAGAGAGAATTTTTAAAGTCCTTTTAAACTCGTACAGACGCATACGTATATTTATTTAAATTATATTACAGAACTTTAACATTTTTTTTTTATTTCATTATTCGGTCGGTCCTAAGACTGCCGTTATATCAGTTTAAAATTTTAACCATTCAAACTACGTGTACTTACGAGACTTGTTTGAAAAATCTAATTTTTTTTTTCAAGTTCACGCATTTTTAGCTATAGCGGTATCACGTACAATATATATGGCGTACGAAAATGCTGTTCTATACTAATTTTTTAGTGTAATAAATTATTTTTAAAATTGAATTTGATAGCAAATATTAGTGACTCTGCTAAAATATACCGTAAATAAATTTATATATTGTGTTATTTAAATAATCGAATACACTCGTTAGAATTGATCGAAGAACGAAAAAAAAAATAGGTACGCTCTATTGTATTACTTAAGTATAAAGCAATTAAAAAAAAAAAGTTTGCTTTTTATTTAACGTTTTTTTCCCCCTGTACCGGTGTACACACGTTTATATAGAAACTATTGCTGGGGAAATCGAAAAACGACCGGTTTTCAATCGATTGATGGAAAGCCGCTTTATACTTATTGAGAATTTTTATGGTCCGAGATAGTTTTAATAGAAAAAAAAAAACCATTACGTTCTCTTTTTTAGTTCGCTCAGAATATAGAATTCTAGGGAATGAATTTATAGGTATTCGGTTGAAATAAAAAGGATAAAAAATGAAATCCTATAGAGTTTCGAGAAACTCGGCGGAATTTCATTTCATAACATATATAATATAATATTTATTTGATGTCGAACTATTCCCTAAATAATTACATCGTAACGTCCATTGAAACACATTTGATTTAACTATGTACGACGTGTGTAGGGTACGACAAAACTCCCAATATTATAAATTACCTTGTTTAACATAATATTTTGTATACGTGCGTAGGATTTACGATAGAATTTATTTAATTATCACAAAGTTATAATCAAAATAATAACGCACAATATATTATAATAAATACGAGTAAATCAAATTACAACATTCTGACTGCACGAATGGAGAAATTCGCTCGGCGTTTCATTATTCAATACGTGAACGATTTAAATATGTTTTAATATATTATTTTCGAATCCAATGAATGTATATTTGTAGAAAAAAAATTTTTTTTTTTCAATTACGACTATTAATTTATAGTTTTTTCTTATATTTGTATCGTATATTTATATAGATAAAGGAAATGAAAATATTATTTAACGGCCATTTTGTCAGTTTGAACACTTATATCAAATATGATGTAATTCGAAACCTATAATGTTTTATTTTTCAAAAACATATTTAGTTTTCGTTATATATTAAATACGTAGTGTATACTATATATATATTATATATTATAGATAAAATATGTACGACCAGCTGCCCAGGGTCCAAGCGACCGCCTACTTTTTTTTTTGCATACATATATTTGTAATATGTATGCGTGTGATTTTTTTTTCGTTTAACAGTATTACAGCGACAAGTTTATTTATGTGAGCATAAATTTTAAAGGGTAAGACAGGTTGTTGTTTTTTATTTTTATAACGGTTAGTCATACTCAACGGATTTCCGTTAAAAAATATATGTATTTGTATATATATTGGTCGTCCGATACAAAACACAAAACATTGATTTCTCAAACGGATCTTCACATTATTTTTACCGCTCAATGGTATGAAATAATTATTGAAATATATATATATATATTTATTTTTGGAATTTGGCATAAAATTGTAAAAAAAAAAATCGTTTTTAAATTGTGTATAA
Organism: Slavum lentiscoides; assembly: GCA_032441835.1. Classification (NCBI taxonomy): domain Eukaryota; kingdom Metazoa; phylum Arthropoda; class Insecta; order Hemiptera; family Aphididae; genus Slavum; species Slavum lentiscoides. The sequence continues at coordinate 9,027,531 of CM063714.1, read as the reverse complement.
TATTTTTATATAAGTACCTATATACTGTGCGGTCAAACGTCTATATTTCAATTAAAATACGATATAGGCTTTAAGTATAAACATAATTATTACCTATATTATTTTTGAAAAGTTGAAATAAATAACGATGACAATGAAAATTCTCAATAAAGAATTAGTTAATTAATACTAAGAGGAAAAATATAAGACCATAAGTTAATACTTTTTTTTTAGTCATATTCGAATAAGCAGTGGAATAGTGTACAACTATTTATATCGGCTAGAGCTGTGGTGTAATAGAATTGTGAAAAAAAAAACGTATACGTTTATTGGTTTGTCCCTTTAATTTTTCAATTTGATCACATATTATAAACACTTAAGTAATCATTAAAAAAAAAAATGATAACTATTTATCAAAAAAATGTTATGCGTGGGGGTTGGCTGATATATAGACTTAGGCTGATATGAAGTGCGCGCTGCAACGATGTCATATTTTATAGTTCAATCGTAACAATATATATGTACATTAAATGATGTGCACGTAAAATGTAAATAGATCGTCACACTATAATATACCGTATAAGGTATTTATCGTGCTCCAGTGTTAAAGCGTGTTGAGTTTGAAGAGGAAAAAGAAAACGTGTAGTACAGTTGACATTTAGAAATGTTTCTTCAAAGAATTTACAATAATTTTCTTGGAAAAAGATTTTACCATATTCTCAGGTGAAAAATGTACGTTTATTTTATCGATTATTTTCTGGTGTATATGTATATGTATGTATGTTAAAAGGCAATAACGGTGTACACAGCAAAACGTGTTGAAAAGCCAAAGAAAAACGTGTTTTTATCGTCTATACCTCATGATCTACGACAGACACTATTGTATCTTTTGGGATATTTGACAAAGGAATCATCGAGCACCTTCTTGACGAATTTTGTGCTCTACACTTATGGCAAAGGTTACTGAGTACTCTAACGTGATGGGCCCATCTTTCTCTGTAATGAGCCATTTCTTCGTCTACTTCTTGTTGTCCTTGCTAAATATTACACGGCAACGACACACATTGGTTTTTATTGTTTTCTAATCGCGTAAACCGACCACTTACCTCCTTTTTCGACTTTAGTTCCTCGGAATTGAAGCTGTTTAGTAACAAAGCCAGAAACAAGTTGAGCACCATGAAGTTACCCATCACCAGCGCAGGTAAAAATATAGCGAAACATATACCAAAACCCTATATATATATATATGTACGGAAAGTAATTAAAATTAATTTCAGCTTCACGCACGTTAATACATTACGTTTTAAAATAAATAATCCCCGGAGAATCTAAAGTATAATAATTATTAATTGCCACGCCGTTTAACTCTATTTAATAGAGTTTCACATCAATATGAATAAAATAATGTATATTTCGTTTTAAAATCTCGTATTATATAAACAGTAATAAATGGCGTGACATTATTTCCCCGGGGATCATTTTTTAATCAAGTCGGGGGCCACATACCTCTTTTTCCTCTGCTTTCATACAATCCCATAACGGTTCAATCCATTCGCCGCAAAGAATTCGAAAGATCATCATGAACGAGTGAAAAAAATCCGAGAAATTCCATCTACAAAACGTACGAAAAAAAAAAACGATTTACAAATATTTTTTTTAACACGCGATTTTTATTTATTTATTTTTTTTTTTTTACAAAACAACTTTCATTGCTTCGATAGAAAAAAAAAACTAAAAACGTTTTATTTCGGTACAATATTTTATTTGTTAGCGTAAAACGTTTTAATTGAACGGAGAATTTTGAACGAACAATAATATTACACAAATTTACCGAAAACAAAATACTTAAGGATCATATTTTCATCGAGTTACTGAAAAAATTTAAAAATATATTATTCGACAAAGGAGGGAAATGACGCGTAATTTATCCTCCTCCGTGGTGACTTTTACCGAATCACCGACAACGTTGACAGAGGGACGTCAATCGCTTAAACTTTACAACGTCATTTAATGTTCGAACAAAACGTTAGCCTGTCGGAGTTGCCACCCAAATAATAATATTACGGTCGTTAAAACATACCGAACGAAATAATTTTATTTCTGAAACATTTGCAAATATCGATTTATCGTTTATTCGCGTTTGTTTAATTTAATTCATCGACAGCGCAATACACACCGTACCGTCACATAAAACAATTCACGTTATTTCTACAAATTATTTACGTATATCATACCTTGGCACGGGATCGGGATCGAATTTTTCCGGCATATATTCTTTCGAGAATAGCTGCATGCCGATAACGGCGAATATGTAGATGATGATGATCAGCACGAACGTTAGGTTGCCGAGCGCTCCGATTGTCGATATGATAATACTCAAAAGCACTTTCATGGTGGTCCACGACTGAGCCAGTTTTAAAACTCGAAGCTGATCGAAACACAAAAACGATACATCACGCGCAATAATAATCAATTAATAATAATAATAGATCATTAATAACAATCAAAACGCGTTAGCGTATACATTGTACAGGTATAATATGCAACAGGGCATTGTACTACAACGCCCGAACGTTCTATACAATGCCCAAAAACACAACGGGCAATTATAATAAAAGAATAATTAATTATTCACTTTTAAATCTCAAGCTATCACGACATTTAGAATCACTCAATTCAGCAGCCCTGCATTAACGTTCATTTGTTTTGCGTTGGTTGCTGCTTACAGTTGCATCTATCAACTGATCGCCAACATTTTGAAAATCGTCTAGCCGCTTCTCTCAATGACATTCGGTACCGTTTCGATCCGGACAAACGACTCTTTGCACACTTCGAATCGGTTTACAAATCGTCGGCGTACTTTTCAATAGAATAATATACGCGATAATATACGACGCTTATGGTTTTATATTGCTTTACATAAAACTATAATAGATTATTATTATAGTAATATATTCGCTTTATTTTCGTAGGTATCGAACCCATTATCGAAATACAGTTATCGTCACAAATAATCAATTTCAGCAACGGCGTAGCTAGGATTTTTATGGAGGAGGGGCTGAAGTTGATAATTAATTAATTTATATGTTAATAATTTATATGTATTGACGTTACCTACTAAAAAACTGATTATCTATTCATTTCGCCACTGAATTTTAGTGAATTAAGGCCATATATAATATAGACATGTTTACGCGAACAAACACACAAATAAAAGAAATAAAATATTCTCAGTGTAACGATTAACATTGCCCACACACAATTGTGCAATGTAATACAATTTCCGGACATTGCAACTAATTTATAAAACGGATTCAGCTTTGACGGACATTGCGTAATACAATGCCCGATTTATAAACTTTGACCGTAACACGTATACGTGTACAAAACAGTAAAACGGTCCAAGTGACGCCTCATTTCACTCCTTTTATATAAACGGGAGAAAAGTTAATGTCCTCCCCCCCCCCAAAACCATTGGATAATGCCCAAGTATATTACTTCCCGCTGGTCGCAGCGTTGTAGTATACGAGCGCGTATAAAAAAAAAAACAAGATTACGGTATACGGTCGGAGTGGAAAAGGGCCTTTCCCCTTTCTCCTCAGAAACCGCACTTTTGCAAGTTACCTAAGCACCCTCCCCGAGATCTTTGTTGTACTACCGCGGGTGACCACCCTGACGTTTTTATTGAAATTAATGGTATGCGCGTTTGGTCGTCGATGTTGTTGCCTGCACCGCACCACTACGACGTTCGTCGGTAACGTCAAAAGGAGTCACGATTAGAAAGGGGGCGACGGAACGATTTCAAAGGGATAGTCGAGGATTAATGCGTAAGACGTTATCCTCCGTAAGATCACTTAAACCGGCGCACACAATGCGCTCTGTGTATTGTTAAATAATTATATACATATAACCGAAACGTCGGTCGAGTATACCGTATATCCGAAAAACGTCATAAACTCATAACGTAAATACGTATACGAACAGCTAAGTATATACAGTACAAAAGGGAACGAGTCCATTTCGACGAGTTTCGATTTTATTCGATTTATTTTAATTATTTATTCTGATTGATTTATGTGTACCGAAACACGTGTAAAATACATCGTTTACATGTCCCCGCACCACTTTCTGCGGCAAACCATTGATTATAAGTACTTCAAGGGTATTTTCGAATTTATGATCAAAGAATAAACCGTTATTTTATCACGCTTAACGAGAAGTTTGAATAATTACGTTGCAGTTTATACAATATTATTATCGTTATTCTAGGAGAAAATGTAAAACGCTATTATCGCCTATTAAGTCATGATAATAATAATAAAAAAAAAAAAATTAACACGTTTTTTTCACACCTCAATTGTATAGAGTGAGGACATATTTATTACAATATTTGCTGCAGACAGGACTTATCAATTACAAAAAAAAAAAAAAAGTTACGGAACTTATTTTTCCCCCAATCGGAATGATATATAATAAATTTATCGATAAAAATTCAATAAATTGTTTGGAAAAATCGTAATATTTTACGCGTTATTACCAGTTTTTTTTTTTTCTGAAAAATGAGAAAAACTGGACTTGTCCTCCCTGCGGCAGTCTGCAGTCAGCGATTCCGTACGAATTTGCAGAAAACATAAAAAACCTGCGAGATTTCTCTATCGGTACGTAACGTGTGTGCAGTATACATATATAACGAAAGGGAAGTGTTTAATGGTTTTTAACCTGCCCGGTCCCTGCAGTTTGCCCCGGTCTGACATATTTTAACCCGGCACTTTGCATAAAGGTGGACGGCTTATGTCTTACTCGTGTATATATATATATATATATTTAGCTATCGAGAAAACATGGATGCAGTTTATTACACACACGCGCCCCTTTACACCCCGTTCGTTCGTTCGCCGGCCCGAAACGTTTCTCCCAGAAAACCCAAACGCGGCGGTATACGAGCGCGAATTTACCGTCTGCCAGACGCAGCATCCTTCAAAACATAACTCATAAGAGCATCACTATTATATTATACAAATAATATAACAGGAGAATACCGCAGTCGAATAACCAAGTCAGTTACACACACGCACACGGTCATTTTCGAGTGACAAAACGGCACGCCGCCGGTGTTTATAATTTATTGTATTTACAGGAATGTCTAAAAGCACGGCGCACTGTGCAACACACGTATTAATATGACGTTATTTTATAATTACGCAGTTTTCGTAATTGTTGTGTGTATAAACGAGTTTGCAGTGCTATTGTTTTCAGCACGCACGCCGTCCCAAACAACAAGAAATATATATTTTTTATTCGTGAAAATTCCAGAGAGAATTAGTTGTTTTTTTTGGAAATATTTACATTTTTCGTGTATTGTTTTTCGCCACGAAGAGTGCCTATTAAAAGAGTGGCGGCCAAACTCCATTTGTTATCCTTGCCCTGCGAAAGTATTCTGTATCCTAGCACTCATTATAGCTCTGAAAATCTTCTATTCAAATCTATCTGAAGATGATTTTCCGAGTGTTCGTGGCGGTTTGCAGCCAAGACGCCTTGCATGTCGTTTGCTACGACGTATATTCGTTAGCAAGCATTTTCAACTATGAAAATCAACAAAACTCCATCTCGCATTACAAACGAACATTTTCACGCCGTTCTACGGGCGAATTCTACTGCGAACGTTCTTATTGGCAACGGGAACAAACTCATAACTCGCATTAACGAATTAATACGTTTAGAAATCTTTTTTTTATTTTCTTTTTGTAAGTGTAAAACATAAATTTTTTTTCGTTTGATAATAATTTAGTTTTTTTAAATCAAGCCATTAAAACGAGTATATAATAATAAAAAAAAAAAACGTCGTTATTACACCCTAAAATCCTAATAACTCTAAGGGAACAATTTCAAATTTCAAGCTCGCCAAGGAATTTGTTTTTTTTCTACGGTTCGCGGTAAAAATAGTTTGGCCACCACTGTATTAAACGCGAATCGGACGTGAATTGGGTAAAAAAAAAAAAAAAAACAAATCGATATTTTATTTTGATTATATTTTTATACTCGTATCGACTGAAATCGACATACTGTTGAAACGTAATTTTATAATCGAATATATAAGGGATTTTTTTTTTTTTTGGAATTTATTATTCCTCAATACCTACCTATCCGTATATTTATATACGTATATATAATTCAAAACAACAAATTACTCGTTTTAAGCTACTCTATAACGGTATTATCATGATATACGTGTGTTTGTATAGTCACTCGGTATTTTCAAGTCTGTATCCGGATGAAAACAATTAATAATTCGATAATTCCGTGTAGAAAATAAGAGAAGCTTTTTTTCACGGTTCACGAGTCTTTTTTTTTTTGTGAATTTGGTCCAATGAAATTCTCTCGGATTGATCACTCCAAGCGTGAAGAAAATATATACTTTTGGGATAATTTTGTTACGCAGTTGAAACAATATTGTTTGCACATTTTAACGGTATTTAACGGGGGAATCGTATATAAATGATTGTTAACGCAATATCGAATTATCGTAAAATCGCCGTGAATAAATATAATTTTTTTCTCACCAGTCTCAGGCAACGAAGAACCGATAAACCGTCAATCATTTCGAACGATAAATCTAGTAAACTCGCCGTCACGATGATCATGTCGAATATGTTCCAGCCACAATTGAAGAACTCGTTACTCAGAGCAATCAGTTTAAACAGACATTCTACAGTGAAAATAGTTGTGAAAACCTGAAAAAAAGAAATTACACGAGGGTTAGGACTGTCAGCATAAAACATGACAAAAAGTCAACTGTCACATCGGGTTGTTCGAGCTCAGCGCTAAATTCTGTTAAGCGAAATTCGGATTTCTCGAACGTCGGACACATCTGGAGGAACTTTTTTTTTTTTTAAGATAATCTTACGAAAAAGATTTAAGTTTTGTATAATGAACGGTATTTATAGTTTATAAGGCGATCAAACTGAATACAATGTAAATAAGGATTAATAATATTCTCAAGAATAAGTCGACAAAACAATTTCATAAAGTGAAAACAAAATGTTGACTCATTAATTTCAGTATAAGAATTAGTGTTGTCTGTATTTTCGTGTATTATGAAAAAAAATAAATAAAAAAATGTAATTGAAATCAAACCGTTTGGCGTCGATTATTCTCTCGGAATAAAAAAAACAACATAGGATTTATTATACACGAATGTCGTTTTTTAATAATAAAATCCCGAAAGTTCCAATTTTTTTATTTTTATTGCCACACATTTAAAAAATTTACAATTCAATAAAACGTTGAAAACAATTCCACAAACACGGTTTACCTTGTTTCCGACGTCCAATATGTTGCGTACGTTTTGTGACATCCCGTGATGTTCAATAGCCAACACTATCGTATTGCATATGATACAGGCCATAATGAACAGTTCGAACAACGGGTCTCTGACCACTTTGTGCAGACAGTTTTGTACTTTCAACCACGTCTGATAGTCCACGCAATTTCTATGGCAATTCGAACAATTCCGATCGACTAAATCATCTGAGAATGAAAAAAATAACGGAAAAAAGCGTCCACATAAAATGTTGTTATCATACGGTTTTGTAACATTTCACCGTATTTTCACGGAATTACGTTGCGAATATTTAAAGCTATTCGGAAAATTTCGCTACATTAAATCTGCTCGCAGTATAATATTCATAAGTGCCTGCCTGCCGCGCCATACACAATATTGTAATAGTACGAAGCACTATACTATAGCAATCACTCAAGCACGGGTTTGAAATTCGGACCGGAGAACGAAAAGTTACCTATCGTCTCCCAGTGGCGTAGCTAGGATTTTATTTCGGGAGTGCGGCGTTTGTGTCGTTGTGATGATAAAAGCACGGACTTTTATTAAAATACAACGAGAATTTCACATTTCTAAATTACGGCTATATCTCGTAAAAACTGTACAAAACTTAATGTGTGTAAAAATGAAAATTAAATTATTATTTTAATTACTATTTTGTTTGCGAATTATTGAAATACGACTCGAACACGTTTAGAGTGTTAAGTTTTTTTAATAAAAAAAAAAACCTGAACGAGTGTATAATAAATGAACTATATTCCACGAAAGAAATATATTCTAATTTAATAGTACTTAAAATATTATTGTGACAAATTATATCGGTACACGACTGAAATATCATTAAAAAAAAAAAAAAATTGTTTACAAGACGTAATAGAATCGAAGCGTTATATCTTTATTTACGTATTCGGACAATACATATTACAAATTTTAAAATATTTTCGAAATTTCGAGAGAAACGATAGAGCTTCAGCCATTTTTGATTACGCCACTTGAGCTTAAGTTTTTCTAACACAATTATATCAGTGAAATTTAACACGATTTAGTTATTTGTGTACGTAGTTGATTTAAAATGAACGCATCGAGTTCAAAAAAAAAAAAAAATGTTACTTCTGAAAAGTTGATATTAAAAAAAAAACCCCCCCGTAACGCTTTAAAGTATCCTAATTTTAACTTGTGTCCAGCCAAAGTTAAAAACGCAATGTACAATTTATTGTAGAGTTATTTTATGCGTATTACGATGTGGAACGCTCGTTTTCCCACCGTCTACCGGGGTAGAACTACCACCGCGGTTTTATTTCCACGATAGAGTGTGAACCACCGGGATTCTGTACACGTTTTTGTTTGAAGGCGTAGGTCGCGTATTATGTTTGTATAATGCGTATGAATAAGAATGGATTTTTGTTCCACTCCCCGTACCCTGGCTGCAGCTCCGTTATTCATTTTTTTGTTGAAAGGGGAAAAAAAACTGTTTCGGAGTAAACTTAACGTCGGTTTTTTTTTTTCAAAGTAAAGACTTTTGGAATCCCGGCCATTTAATCTACGCTTCTCGTCCTTTGAATTTCAATACATTTATATATTTTTTAAAGTATCGAATACCTACATACGAGCATACATATATATATATATATTTTTTCAAACGGCGAATATTCGAAAACGAAATATTGCAATATTCTGATGTACGAGGTAATACGTTATAATGGATTGAATTTCCACGATTCCAACACTAGGAATACTCCCAGAAATAGTGTTTTTCCTTTAACGAAAATATTGAACGGATCAGTGTGCGAGGGTTGGACAAGACCCTGGGCTTTAGAAAAAAATAAAAATACGTTACCTTCTTATTTATCGCAGTTTTACGCGCTATATACCTCTGTACACATTAAGTAAATTACAAGATTATTGTTGAATTAATATACACGTTAATAAGATTTATGATATTTAAAATAATATACAACACGCGATTATCTATTTGCTGAAAATAATTTTCCCCGTATTCAAATTAAATTCACCGGAAATATACCGGCACAAGGGGACGAAGTGATAATGTTAATGTCGCAGTAGGTACACATAATTTATATAGGCTAAATAAACACGTGTATTTTAATACGTACACGACGCGAAGATTTAATTTGATGATAATAGACAATCGCAAATAGTCACGTGTTAATATGTACATACACACTATAAACCGCGTTGTTCAAACGCTTATTCGTGTTTAAAACTGAATACAATTTATTTTACGCGAAATTTCTACGTATAATTATAAAAAAAGCGTATGAAAAACCGAATTTACTCGATTATAAATAAAAAAATAATAATTCGTCGAGAGAAAAAAACGAACAAAACAATATCGTTCGAACGAATCAAAATGATTTCCAGTATGGGCTTTATCACAAGTGGTCGATTTGCGCGTGGAGGCTGCAGCGTGGACTGTGGACAATGCCGTTTTATTATCACGTGTGTGTGCGTTTAATGTGTATATATTGTTGATACATATTCTAACAAAGAGATCTTGCACACGCGGACCATTATTTTCCAAGCTATTACACAGCTTTAAAGGCGGTACTGGAAGTTAATACGGTTATTAATGTGCACATACCAATAACCACCACCTGAGACACGTACTCGGCCTCGCTGTTGCGACCAAACGGTTTTGTTTTCAGCCCGTTGCATTTGACCACTTTAATGCTTTTGGATACCGCTAAACCTTTATCGTCGGCGGAATTCTGAAAACAATATATTTCACACGTTCGACGTATAATATAGTAGTAATTTTCTCGTTTAAATAGCGTATAATAGTAATAAGCGTGTTTTACGCCGCAATGACAACACAATATCGTACACGTTTTAATTATTATTTATACGATAATATTTTAAGAATGAAAATGTAAACAACTTCTGTCGAGTCCACGTCCATCAGGAGTACTCTGCCGGCCAATCCTGTCTTTCCCGTATAATATTTGTGCCGTACTGCTTTTTACACCGTCATCATCGCTCATTTCTCGTTGATACGGTTCTATACGCGTCACTACCACTCTCGTACCGATTCGTTGTAAAAGGAAACAAGCCATAGAGTCTTTCGAGTATTGCGTAACGGATTCTTTATATAGTCAAAATTATAGTGTAAAAATTCTTTTAAAAGCATTTTTTTTTTTTTAAATTGATTAATTAATTTTTGTACGCATTTATTACTATTAACGCACTGTACACCACGCCCAACAGAGTAACCGCACTAAAATATCTAAGCTGCGCCGTTGTACAAATTCATATACTCATACGAAAAAGGAAAAGCTTTTTGTTACGGGTTTGAGGTGATACCGAAAGGTAACCGACCGATTTGAATGACAGTTACGTATGAGGACCCGTCAAAACCCGTGGAATGCTTTACGAACTGTTTATAATATTCCTATCGCATCATCATCATCACCAACACCATCATCAGCGGATAAAAGAAATCCAAAAATAGTAGTTTTGCATCCACGATGACTCGTTCCCAAAAGTAAATAAAATTTCTTTTCGAATAATTCTTACTACGGGAACAGTTCAAGTACGTTTTCGCTCGACAGAAAGGCGAACGTATTCGAGGGAGACTTTGAGGTTTAAGAAAAACGTCAGACAGAATTGAAAATCACAATAGGTAAAAGCAAAACTACTTATATTGAACGAATTTAATCGAATTTTATCGATTGTCGAGATTGAGCTGGACAATTATTTTCCTTGAATGCACACGGAGAAACAGAGAAGACTTACATGTAATAAATTTATTGATAGCCAATCTTAGATCGGAAAACGTATCGCACTTACAACGGCGTCATCTGGTATTGGTGTTCATTTGGAAGAAAATAGATGGTCATTTTTTTTTCCAAGATTTTCCTGTAATTTCATCACGCAACTTAACGTACTTCACAAAGTCGAACACGAATATCGAGTTACAAAGTCACTATAACTTTATCGAAATCGCCTCTTAAACAAGGCCAACATTATACTTAAAAATGTTTAGGGGTTGATTATTTTGATATTTTTATACCGTTATTTAGAATAGAACTTTTTCACCGATTAAAAACATCTATGTACATATCACTTGAACACTTGTTCCTCTCCCCTCTCCGTAATAGCGGTTTTTAGCGTTTGAATCACATTCATTAATTTCAACACCGTTCATAGGACGCGAAGTACTTTTACTTATATTTTAATTACTCGTAGCATTCCGGTTACCTGCGGCAGCTGATGGTATCCGCTTTGCTGGGGCTGCGGCGAGGTGTGATGGGATTGTGATTGCGACGTCGCTTCCCCGTCGTCATGATCATCCACTACACCCGAGTCGTCCAGTGATGAATCCCTGTTGTTCCCTTCACTAGTGTTCGCGCTGCCCTGTCTATTGCTCAGTAACCATCGTTCTCGGCCTGAATCAAAACAACGTTAACATTGCCCATTTAAAGTGCGACGTCTCTCGAGGACTACAAGTTCACAAATTACAGTAAAATTCTTGTTTAAAACGAATTTTTTTTTTCTAACAAAATTTTATGAAAATATCGTCGAAACATTACTTATTTCTAATTTAACTGTAAAGAAAAATAATAATTGTGTGTTGTTCGTAATTTATTGAATATACAGTGTTTTTTGTGAAATACGTTTTTAACGTATTTAGTACGGCTACTTATCAATATACTCATTTGTATTTTTATCAATGTAAAAAAAAAATGAATTGTACTGTATTAATTTCTTTATTTATATTCCGAAAATTTTGAATTTTTTTTTTTTTTAATTTTATTAAGTTAAAAACTTGCGTAAGACGATCATTTAACTTCCATAATAAATATTCAAAAACACGTACATTTCGACGGGGTTGTTTTTTTTCATCTCCTAGGTACATTAAATTAAACTTTATATCAGTAAGTTACACGAAAAGTATTCCCTTTGATAGCGGTGTATGAAGTGTTCAACGACATTTACTTCGCGTTATCTCTGAGTTTAATGAGAAGAAAGTGAAATAGCTCTGATTTTATTTTTAATTTATTTGCCTAAAAGAACTTTCGCGAGTTCAAAATTTAATTAAAAAAAGAAATCCAATGTTTTTCGTTTAAATATAATATAAACGTTTTTTTTTTTTGAATATTTTATAAAATTATTTTCAACCAAGTAGAATAATTGATATGTAATTAATATTAACATAACAACATAAATATTTCAATTACTTGTAAATGCTGTAATCCTTTTTTTTTTACGCAACATAATTACTGTTCAAAGAAATTGAGTGATAATTTTTATCGTATCACCAAATAAACGTAATGTATACTGATCAATATTAATCATAAACTGTTCTCGTTATTTCTTTTATCAAATAATACAATATGGAGAATATTTTTTTTTCGGTGTGAAAACGGATTCTGAATTTCAATTTTTATTTTATATTGATTTTATGTTTTAACTAACTGTGGTTTTTTCAGATTATATACCAGCTGCATATTGCCGGTTAAACGAATTAAATCATACACACACACACACACAAACACGTACATTTAATTAAAACACGAAGAATTTTAATTTTTTTTTCTAATGTTATTAAAATGCGAATTGAAACTTTAAAAATGACAAATAGATGACAATGTTTATACTTATTTGAAAAAATTAATTAATTGCACAACGGAATATTATAATTATGCACAAAAGTTTTATTAAAACAATGCGTTTAATTTTGTTTCGTTTTTTTTTTTTTAAATTTCATTTTGAGTATTTTAGTTAATTATTGCGATAAACAACTCAGCTCATTTAAATATAATTTTGAACGGGAAATAGAGATATTTTGTTTACACATAAATCAAAATACAATTATACTTAAAGCTATGTTTTTTATTTAGGAAAAAAAATGTAATTATAATTAAACATTATTATAAATTAATAACATTTCTAAAGCAGATCCGTTATTTTTCGTCCGAAATACAATTCGCTCAGTAATCTGCGATATACTTATTATAATGAATTCAGTGTAAAAGTTGATAATATTTATGCCGTGTAAATGCATGATAGATTCGTTTAGCTTATTTTGAAAAATATATTTAGTGTTTAATTTTTAAATTGTAAATCGTGTCCCTTACATCTGAATAACGAGTTTTTCAACTTTAAATGTTTTTTTTTTTGTTTATGTTATGATTAACTTGTCGAGAAAACAAACTAATCATAACCGTATCGATAAACGCGTATTTAAAGGACGTCGAGATAAAGATAATAAGATTCCGTTATACGAAAGAAAATTGATTTCTATGCAGAAAACGTAGTATTATGTTTTAAATGGTATTTACTGTTTTTTGCATTACTGCGATTTTTTATAATATCCAGTTTGAAAATAATTTATGGTTCGTGAAAGTTTATAATGTTTTTTTAAAACATTATTTACATATTATTATGTTCTCTTAAACTAAATCTAGAACATTTTGATAAGATTTCATCACTATATTACTGTATATTATATATACATATGATATCATTTTGTTTTTATAAAAAATAGATTTATATATATCATATGTTTAGTTATAAAAATTTCAATCTATTTTGATTTTTTCAAACAAGATTTTGTCGTTTATTCTTGAAATTATATGTTGATAAGTAACGTACAAAATATTAAATATGAATTAAATTTCGACGAAATATGTTTAAATTACGAATTTTTTTTTTTATGTTCACAAATATGTTTCCTTTGTAGACAGATTATCAATTTAGATATTTTTGAACATATTTGATAATCTGAAAATGTTTAATAATATAATCACGATCATTGCTTATTCATTTTTAAACGTGAAAACAAATTTGTAGACCATATTAATATTATTTTTATAATTTAAAAACAAAATAAGAATTCGAAAACATACGGTTTCGTTTAAAGCGTTGTATAAAATGCTTATATCTTAAAAACGTTTATGTTTAAAATAAAGTAAAAAAATATAAAGAAAAGTAATTAATTTCTTTTTTTACCAAGAAAGCGTTGTTTAAGTAGGTAATAATTATGATTTACGTTATGTTACCCAGGATCGAGTTTGACAAAGGATATTTCATGCAAATTTATTTAAATTTTTGTCCACGTGAAATTTTTAATAAACAAATATTCAAATGAGGTTTAAACGAGCAATTAAAAACACTAAAATACATATAAAATATATACGTATATAATATTAATTAAACTATACGGTTACTTACGGGCATGTTTCACGCTATTTACTCGATACACCGTGTCTTTTAAGTAGTTTATACAGTTTATTATAAATAAATATAATATATATATTTATATAAATACAATTCGAAATCGAATATTATTCACACCAATTTTTTTTTACATTTATTCGTTATTTACTGTACAAAAGAAAAAAATCGCCACAATCCTATTTGTAACGTTCAGTTATAATGTTCGCAATTGAACGCAAAATAATTGGGCAACTAAATGGTATACGGTTGTGTAAACAGCACAAACCAAAAGTAATTATTATTTTTATGGTCACTTGGTCACTCCAAGAAGACGGTGTTGCCGAAATAATTTTGTAATTTTTTTTTTCTTTCAATCGGTCTCGCGGTCACCGCTGCAAGCGACAAAAGAGCAACGGACGCAATAATATAATAAATAATAAGACAAAATTCAACACAACCTAAGTTTACAAAAAAATAATAATGATAATATTTATTTTTCTTCGTACGAATTAAAAAATAAATAAAACCGGTATGCTAAATTATATTTTTTTTTTTTAGCTGCGTGGAATGTTATTGGTGAATATTATGTTTTCTAGGACGGTGAATCCAAAAATGATCGCCATTTCTTCCTGGTCGTGTACTGTTTTTTATTTTCAAAATAATAAGTGTTTATTTACAATAAAAAATCATAAAAGCGATGTAAAAAAAAAAAACACTGACGTCGAACTAAACACTGTTCGGCGACGAACAATAAGTATTAAACGTGATTGCCCAAGCTCCTTACACCGCTAAACCCACACTACCTACCCCTTTCCGTTGTTCTTAAAATTTTAAACTAAAAATATGAGTTTTGCAAAAAAAAAATCGAATTGTTGGAATTTTTTTACTATTTTTTTCCGGTTTTAGTGGGTAAAAATCTTTAAAGAAACAAAGAAAAATAAATTCTAAGCAGTTTTTTTTTTCGGACCTGCGTTATTATTGTCGAAACAAATGTCTATGGAAAAAAAAAATCTCAAAAAAACTACTACCGACGATTTTTAATACACTCGGTAAGTAGGTACAGTTAATTTCGCGCGTTTTTTTAAGACATTTTATCGCAAATATTAAAATAGACGTTTTAACGTCTACAGATATGATTCGGAGTGCGTTATCCTTTTCAGCAATGAATACTGATGGCGTTTTTTTTCCGGACGGACGTTGTCCCGGGAGATGATGTCCCGCCGAAAAACGCTACAATATTCTCATCGGTGTGAGTGACACTCACCTTGGGGAGCGACTAGAGCGCACGGACGCAGAGTGTCGGCGGCCGTTACAGCGGACGATTTAGCGGACGTGGCCGTGACGGCATCAGCGACAGCAGCGGCGGCATCAGCAGCAGCAGCAGCGTTGGGAGGCGGCGGTTCCGGTTGAGGCGGCGGAGTGGCCGGTTGCGGGGAAACCGCGGCCGGCGGGTCGGACGGCGGCGGCGACGTTTTTCGTTTTCTGCGCCGCGGGGTCGACGAACGACTACCCGCCGAATCGTCACCGTCGTCGTCCGCGGAAGTGGTGGCACCGCCGCCGCCGCCGCCGCCGCCGCTGCCGGTCCGCAAGACCGCGGACGCCGCGTCCAACGTCGTCGTCGCCGCACCGCCGCCGCCACCGCCGCCGCCGCCGCCGTCCGGCGGATCCGCCTCCTCGTCCGATTCCACGCCGTCCTGCACGGCGGCGCACTGTTGTTCCGCGTGCTGCTGTTGGTGGCGTTGTTGCTGCGACGACGGCGGCGGACGACGTCTACGAGACTTTTTCCGTTTCCGCGTCACCGACGACAGCAACACGCCCTTACGCCCGTCCAGCTTCTTCTTGGCCGGCCTGTTCTCCCTGTCCTGCAGCTGCTTGACCGGGATGCGGCTCGGGTCGAAACTGAACGTCGATTCGTCCCGGTAGTCCGTCAAGTCTTTTCGCCTCTCCTGCAGCAGCACGCGCACAAAAACCAATTATTACAGGTTCTGAACAGTGGCGCATATACACGATTTTTCAATGGGAAGGGGCGGGCGATCAGGGCCGGATTTACGTATGTGGTGGCCTATGGGCCTGAATAAGGAACCTTATAAAACCCTTATTAAAAAAAAAAAGATCATGGGCGGGATCTGACCCCCACGTCCCACCCCCTTGTACCTATACGTCCCTGGTTCTGAGGCGTTTCACGTATCGTTCGCACGTATATACGGCCTAATCGCACAACCGTAATGCAATACACTTACAGAATGTCTATACAAATAAGTCGGTGTTCGAAACGCTGTTCGCTTAGTTCGCTTCGGCCAAATATTGATGATACTTTATATTTGACTTCCAATTACGTATTACTTATCATGCTTCTATCACTCTCAGACCAAATATTAAAGATTTATGCGTAAATTTGGAATCCGGACCAATTTCGACAAGATTTTTGTGAATTATTTCACACTTTTTGGTGCGTTTTTTCTAAGCCGATTTTATTTTTTTTCCAAAATTTTTTACAACAATTATTATTATTATTTTTTTTTTAGGGTCGCGAAAAGTTTAATTTAAAATATTAGGGTCACGCTTGTAAAAGGTTGGGAACCGCTGGCTTAATAATTGAATTCGTTCGCGTTCTTTATGAGAAATTAACGCGTTCGTTTGGTCGTTCATTTATATATTTATACACATTTATGAATCGCTTATAAAATTAATCGTTCACGGCTTATAATTACGTTTATAATAGTCGATATATTCGCAAAAACCGTGTGAAAATAAAACATAAGTTATCCGCAAATAATAATTATTATCGCCAAAATGTATGGAGTAATTACGTAGAAGAATTAAAATGAATAATGTATAAGTAACGAAAAATTACAATTTACCTATAATATTCTATAGTGAAAAAAAAAACGAAAGTAAGCGTTTGTATAAACACGATTGGGTATTGTACGTTTATAATGTATTATGTTGAATGAGAAAAATTATCTGTATAGCTTCAAAAACGCCTATTATTTGAAAAATAAAATGTATTAAATTCAAATTATTTATAAATCACAGAGCTTATTGCACCTACTCGATTTGATAAGTACACAATGAACATCACTGCAATAGGGTATAATAGTTTTTAAAGAAATAACGTTTAGAAAAAAAAAAAAAATTCGTTTTATTGATTGGGTCCGCTCAGAGAGAAATTCATCAAATCGTGCTACGTCGGTTCTTCCCGACTAAACGATTGTTAAATTTGTCACCGATTTAAATTATCGATTTTATTTCACTGACTATATATGTTATATCATGTTTAAATCTTCCTTTAAACGTAAACAATTTAAATTAATATTAATTGAACATTTTTTTTTTTAATCCGCGCGTTTAACTAAAAACAGGAAATCGTGGTTTTAATCTGGCCTGACGTAATTATAAATATATTAGGAAACAGCTTATATAATAATAAATAATAATATACGCTACTATATTTTTTAGAAAAGTTCAATTTACATAAATGTTGAATAAAGTATCAAAAAAAAAAAAAAAAGCTAAATCATTGCAGTAAAAAGAAATTATTATTGTAACTAAAAAAAGTTTCTAATGACTAAACCTTGAATTTCACTGTAAATAATAAAAAAAAATTTTTTTTTATTGCTGTTCTACTTAGTGATCATTTATAAATGTAATGTAGTTTTTTGTAAACATTATCAAATAATTTTTAAAAGTTAAATCGTAAATTCATTATTATTAAGAAAATGAAAAAGTATTTTTTATTTTTTTTTAATAGGATTTTTTTACGCCGACGCGAGCGCGACGGTTAAAATGTAATAAACGTAATACATTAGGTTTTTCGAAATACTATAAAAAAGAAACTGTGGACTAAATACAAAGACTGGTAAATATTTGGTACTTATCTCTCTTCATTTATTTTAATGCGAAACACTATTATTATTATTATTATTATTATTATTATTATTATTATTATTATTATTATTATTATTATTATTATTATTATTATTATTATTATTATTATTCTTTTATTATCATTAAAAATACATAGGTAGATTAACTTTAAATTTTAACCTCGCGTCCACTCTCTTATTGGACGAGTACCTACATTAGGTATATAAGAAATATGTTACAATATTAAATTTTAATTCAATTATTATACCCTACATAAAAGCAGGCCTTACTGGCTTGCGCAACATTTATTATTTATATAGACTATATTTCACCCAAAGCAAAACGAACGTCCTGCAACGTTGCAGTTTATGAATTTCCTCTCAGTATTATTATTTTATAAAAAAAACAGTAATACTAAGAAATTAATAATTTTTCAGTCCCGACGTAATTTAAATGGTATTCATATCGAATCGCTAAACGATAAACATTCTGTACGGGATACATTCGGTATATTTTTAGCACATTATTTAACTCCTAACAATTAGAGTGTAATTTAAATGATTTTCGTTCCAATCGTAATATTTCTCGTGAAAAAAATTCAGTACACAAATTTCCACGTAATTTTTTTAGTCGAATTTAAAATCGAATAACGCGTTTTTTTTTTTTTTAAAATCAAAATCGATATTAATTTTCGTGGAAATAATTTAACACGTTTTCTATCACTCAATACGAAATAATATCGATCGTATATAATTATACAATGAAATTTCGTATTTTCTTTTTTTTTTTTTTAATACTAATAAATATTAAAGAAATCCTAAAATTATTTTTGAGATATATTTGTAACGAATAAATACGGGTACTCGGAATGGAACACGTATAGATAATGTTTTAAATAGAAAAAAAAAACGCAGTAAAATGTGACGCGTAGTGTACGTTGTATTCAAACGGATATTAAATAAACAGTCGTGACATTATAGGTAACGCGGTAATAAAAAAACCACTTTAAGTGTCCGACATTCAAGTGGACTTATACGCGTGTAATGAGTTAAAACGTTCAAAGCTTAAAATTCTTTTGGGGCGGAGAAATCATCGTTGAATATTTCGTAATGTACAGAATATATATTACTTTTTCTCGGTTTTCGGTGTACACGCGTATGTGCGAGCAGTACTCTTATAATAATATGTAAATGTTTGCTCGTGATTTTTCACACTATTATATTATACGCGTTATAGAAACGCGAGTAATAACTCAGAGTCAAAAGGAAAGTTAACCACAAAAGAAGTTCAAACACCGTTTCGAACCACACACTTCCAGAGCGCGGACGAAAACAGTATTTTTTTTTTTTTTTATCAGTTCGTTTATTTCATAACACGGCGCTTCGCGTAGGCATTTCCGTCGCGTCGCGGCTCGTTTTAATATAATTTTTTTTTTTTTTGGTCCATGCCCCGCTTGACAGTAAGGATTTTAAACGTTCGGGCGTGCAAAAAAAAAAAAAAAAAAAACTCCGTGTACTTTTTTTATACTCTTCTTCTCCCCTCTGCCCGCGGGATCCGTATGTTTATTTTTCATATATTTTCAACTCGTTCGCACGATCGTAATAATAATATACACCCCACCACCCAAGACAGTTTTGTTTTCGTGATATTTTATTTCCCTAACGCCGTTTATCGAAAAAGAAGAAACGCTCGTACCTCTTGCGTGATTTCCGCTTCTTCTTCGTAGCTCAGGGCGACCACGGCCAACATTAAATTGATCAGGTAAAACGAACCGAAGAACACGACCACCGTGAAGAATATCACGCTCATCGGTCCGCAAGTCGCCAATACCTGAAACACCAGGTGCGTGTACATATGAATCGATGCTCGTAGCAAATGGATATTGAAAAAATAATGTCCGACTCGCAAAAACGTTTGCATGACCTATAATAATAATACGTAACGCGGAAGTCGGTTCGGCGTTTCGTGTTTGTCTTTCGCCGACAACGAACGATTCGCTCGTTTTCGTAATACGCATTATAACGGAGAAGATAATATATCTAATATCATACTGCTCGTCGATTTCGAATGCGTGATTATGTTTGCTCTTCGGAACGGTTTATAAAACAAACGCAAGGTGATTGATTATTAATTGCGTTCTTAATCTCATTTGACGTATTACACGAGGAAAACAACAATTTATTTAATCGCGGAGAACGCGTAATAAATAATGATATTCCGAGAAAGTGTATCCGTATACTTTCCGGTGCGTGTATGCTGCCGCGAAAACGTGGTATTTAAAAGGATAAAAGTTTTCTTTTTTATTATTATTAATCGACCAGACTGCAATTCGAAAATATCGTAGATTATCATAGATTCGTGTAGTTGAAAAGGTTAAAAAAAAAAAAAGCGTTCCTACCAGTTTCCCTAGAAAAAAGTCTTTAAAACCACCGCGAAATAATTCCTCAAACATTTACAGAGTCGTCTCGTTAAAATCGAATATCGACGGCGTTACAGTAATAGTCATAAAAAGGCATTTATATATATATATATTGTGCGATAAACCACACATAATTCTTTTTAATCTATATTTTATAGTGTAAAATATTTGCCAAGACTTTTTTTTTTTTGGATAATATTCCAACTTCTTTTTCGTCTTGTATAAAGAAGTGATAATAATTCATGTTGTTTTCTGGAGATATTCCTCTTGTAAACGCGAACGATTTTGAAAAAAACATGTTTATAAATACATATATTATTTTAGTATAAACACGTATTTCAACTCGCAGAATTGAAACGGTTTTCCAACGCAATATCTATATTATATTTATATAAATAATTACTATATATATATATATATATAAGGTAAGCGTAAATTTTTTTTTATATACACTCAGAAAAAAAACGTTCCATGCTTCAATGAAATTAAATAATTATTATTAAGCATAATGTTTTACCTAGAATTTATGCTGAAATAAGTAAAATAATGATTTTTTGCAAGATAAATTGAATTAAAGACTGGAGTTAATTGTAACAAACAGTTATGTCATTAATATGAAAAACCATAAGATGATTTTTCATTAAATTAATGTCAATAATTTTCCATCAGTTTAATTACCGAGTACTTAAATTTATGGAATGTAGGATTAAAATTATTAGAATTATACATTACTTCAACGAACATTGTTTAGCATTAATATAATGATACAAAATGTCATATTTTTATGAATCGATATCATAGGCTCCAAATCATACCCGTTTTTTCTTAGTTTTATATACTTTTTTCATTGATATTAGTAAATATTTTTCTGGGTGTATATATATAAAGAAGACGCGGAAAAAAAATCTGACATTGCAGTAACCAATACGCTTTCGTTGTTTGACTCGGCGTACGCTATAATAACGAGAATAATTTTTTTTCGCCATAATACTACGCGTCGCGTATAATATTTATATGATAATATAATAAATGCGTTATTAAACAGTTACGGTTTTCGGTTGAAACCGCAGTATAATATGTAATAACGTATATATATATATATAAATGCACTTACAATGTTGTAAACGTTTTCCCAGTAGTCCAGCGTAATTAGCTGGAACGTAGTCAACATTGACCACAGGAAATTGTCGAAATTCGTGTAACCGTGATTGGGGTTAGGGCCAACGCCGATACACACGTAACCGACTGGGCAGTGTCTGCGAACAACGGTAAGGAACTGCCAATAAACTTTACAATCAACACTATATGCGTGTGTGCAATCTAATTCTACACTACTGTGAAACACGCTATTCTCGAAATTAAATTTTAAAAATTAATAAACGTTTATCCTGCAACGACAATATTATATTTTATTTTCATCGGTTATTAAACGTATAACATAAGTATACCCGTCGTGAATTTAAACGATAATTTTAAAAAAAACTCGATTTATATTTTACGATTATCACGTGTGTTTAACGTATAGATTATAGTGGAACGTGTAGTAAAAAATAACTGTAGCCCACATTTCGTTACTTATATATAAGCGCATATAAATTGTGTAAATATCCGTTGCATTTCATTTCGATAATAATTATTTATAAAACGTATTTAAGTAATACTATAATTAGGGCAGATATTTATATGCCTTAAAAACCTATCAAATATGAGTGCAGTTATGCGCTAAAAATTACCAAAATATGCCCTTAAAATATTATGCTCTAAAAAAAAAAAAAAAATTTTTTTTTAAAAACCTAAGAAAATTTAAAAATTGAATTTTATTACTATTTTAGTTATTACAGTTAATCTCAACAAAAATATTTTATATTTTTTATAATATTATAATTTAAAATTTTCAATACGTTTGAATTTAAATATTTATTTGTAATTTGATTTATTGAATGGCATTTTTTCACGATCTATGAAATATAAACTGTAAAATGTACAGATTACACATTATTTGTCATATCTCGTGTTGTTAATAAATTGAAAAACCATAAAAACCAAATTAATAATATTTTATCTAAAACATTGGTAATAAAGTTATCGATTCGCCCGTTAATATTTATAAAATTTTAAACGATTATTTTGTAATTATCGATTTTTTTTTTTTTTAGTTGAAAATGACTTTAAAATGTACAAAATCGTTAAATTATATGCCCTAGAAATTCAAAAATAGCAAAATATGCAAAATAAAAGTTTGTTTATAGAATCGTTATAGGTCGTGAAACGCATTTTGGTTAAACCGTAGCTATGTTTTTGACCAACCAATAACAACACGCAAAAGCATATAAATATCGGCCCTAATTATAATATACGGCGGTCGGCTTGAGTTTAATCGTACAAATATATTTTTCACGTACCTACCGAAATATGACTACGCTATACGTTTCGAATTTCGGTTGAATTCCCGCAGCGTTTTTTTTTTTTTCGAATTTTCACTCCGCGTAACGTGTATAACATTATAACGATCGTAGTGTACATATTTTATTACACGCGTGTAATTGTATTATTTTTCGATACCAATACGTTGAATATACGTTATTATCCGACGCGCAAAATCCGTTCGTTTATTCACGGCGGAAATTTATGTTGCATTGAAAACGGAATTATGCGCGTCCGAAAACAAAACTTCGGCGTGTATAGGTACGCCCGACGTAAACCCATAACACACGCGTCCACCGTCACCCCCCCGGTCGAAACGTCCCGAATTATTAAAAACGATTAGTTTTTATAGCGGCGCGTTAAAAACCTTCGAAGTGCAATTTCGCTACAGCGAATCGTTGAAATATTCAATTTTCGCTTTTCTCACCTCGCCCCGGTAACGTTGCCGCACAACATCGGGTTGCCCTCGTCGTCTGACAGCCAGTTTTTCTGTTTATTTATCCATCTGAAATACGTATTACACAGTGCAATGAAAGGGAAGATAAAAAAAAATATATATATATATGTGTGTGTGTGTGTGTACGGGTAACGCAGACAATTGAAATCCTGGAGATTAAAAACCATAAATCGCCAAAGGTACGGGGTTGGTACGGTTTCGCTGTATAGTTTCTCCCCGTTGGACGAGGGACGCATCGAATCATAATATTTACGTGTTACTGCGACTGCGTGAAAACCGAATAATAGCGAACACAGAACGAGTCCGTTTTAAACGGGTCTTGAACCCGGTGAAGGGGAAAATGATGTGTAAATAAGAATAATAATAGAAATAAAAAAAACGAGCGTTTTCGCGGGTTATATATTATACTGTTTTATAGAGTTTATATTAAAAAAAAAAACACTATACGGCGGTCTTGAGTATATAATAAAATATACTAATTTTACCGGGCGAAAACAAAAAAATGCGCGAATGATATTTTGTGTAAATTAAAAATTGAAACCGCGATAAAAATCGATTGCTACCAAAATCAAATTTTTATTCATATTTCGTACGATTATTGAAAACCGATTCTCAAAAAAAAAACATTAACATAAAACGTAATAGGAAAGGAGAAAAACATTTTTTTTTTTTTTGTAAACCAAATGAATTTTTATTTAACACTACGTGTGAAGTGTTGTAAATAGTCGGACTTTTAAATTTAAAGGACGAATCCCGTCCTCTGTTAGTTACATGTATATAGTGCTCAACGGCTTTATATAACGGTTTTATTTTCTTTTCTCTTTTTTCCTCGGGTTTCGAATTTATTTTGGGAAACTTTTGTGTAACGCAACATCTGGAAACAACACTATCTAATAGAGTTTTTATTTTTTTATTCGACGCACTTATATATATAAAGGTTTACAAGTGCTTGTATTATGTATAAAGCTAACTCGGACACATACGCACCGCAACGCGGTTCATTAAGTATGCTCGAGTTTAGCGATGGTATATGGGTCTCGCGATTTCCTTCACGCCTCAAAAACTGATTATATTTCATACAACGCTCTGCTAATTACAAATTATATAATATTTCATATAAATAATAATTAATATATATATATATATGTAAAGTTTTTGATCAAATCAGTTCCGAAGCGAATTAATATCGATAAATTAATATTATATGCGCATAAATTATTTATTTTTAAAATTAAATAATCCGGTAATATCGTATTATTTTACCTAAAAGGTACAAGAAAACAAAACGGTTGTTTTCAAAATTAAAACGATAAAGTTACGAAAATATTTTTTTGTCCTTATTAAATTAATTGTTTGATGAATTACAACGAAATACAACAACATTTTCATTCAGGAATATCGATTAGTTGAATAGTTACATATATATATATATTACTTTATAACTTTTGATTTTTGTAATTTTGCGAGTACTGATCATTTATGTCTGGAAATCTCGTTTTTATTTTTTAACTTCAAATAATAATAGTAATACTTTTTTCAGGAGTTTTAATTTTTTTTCCCCCGTGAAAAATATTATAAAAATTAATCAGTATAGTACTTTTGTTTTGTTTTGTGTGGTGTAAATTACTCTAAAAATTACAACGCAAAATTAAAGAACCAAAAAAAAAAAAGACAGAACGAATGGAGAAATGTAATGGAACTTAAAGAAAAAAAATCACCATTGTCTGTTTTCTTAGTATCATGCCTTACACTCGTTCGGATGTTATTTATTTTCATTCTATTGTTGTGGACATATTTACGAAAATGCTATATTTCACTGAATCTCTTTTCTTTGAGATGTTCAATTGCTCTGGATTTACGGCCTTTTGGCGAGTATATTCACAACGTTTGATTCAAGAGTAACACAAACATAACACGCCAAAAATCAATGCAACAAAAAACCCGAATCACGGTAATTCTATTTTACACATCATATATAATCGTATGCATTATACGGGATAAATATAGTTAGATTTTTAAAATGATTATATTATAGTTATTGTCTGTTACATTAATGATGTATTAAACAAAAAGTCTTGTATGTGTTCATCAAGTAATTTAGTTCAGAATAATGTTACATGTAAATGAACAACGGAATACACGCTTTGTATTATATTGTATAATACAGTTATAATAGTATTATTTATAGTTTAAATTTATAATTAATTAATATATTATAGGTATATGTATTTTTTTATATAAGAAAAGGGACAGAATTAAATATAAAAATTCTACAATACTAATTGATATATAAGATAATGATTGTTTAAAACAACATTTAAAAGACGTTTCCCATTAAAATAAAATTTAATATTAATTAATTTTAGATTAATAAATATTTACTGAAATGTTTATTTTAAAAAGATCAAAAAAGGGTCGTAAACATTAATTTTAAAAACATAAATATATTTTACTGCCTCGGGCTATACGAGAGGGTATATGATATATTACACACGGTATAATTTATATATATATATATATATATAATTCTTGTTATGAACCAGAAATAAAAAATCTAATAAACACTCATAAATCAATTTTAACTGTATTTAAATTTTTTTTAAACGTAAACATTATTTTGTTTTTTGTTTTTAACAAATATAAAGTGTATACATGAGTTTTTTTTTTTTGTTTTTGAATTTCGCATATTTGTTAGGCAATTATAATTAATAGTAAGTATGTCAATATATACTGAAAATTGTATTTAAAATCAATATGAAAATTAATTAAAACAATTTTATATATATGTACTCAAAACCAGTTTAGCTTACATTAGCCAATTCACGTTATCTTCGTTGATCTTGACGCATTTGTTCCTCAACTCGCCCATGTACACTTGGAGGGCAAACAGTGCGAACACCATCAGACAAAATATGGTCAGAGTCATGACCTCGGCTAATTGACGAAACGAGTGTAACAAAGCGTTGATGATCGTCTTCAAGCCTGTGCAATAATAATAAAAACCAAAAGTGATTAATCATAAAACAAAAATTTTGCGGTGAAAATCAATTAATCTGGCATCTACGATTATACAATGAACGTGAAATTATTCAATGAACCGACGTTACTGAATTAGTTTTTACGCCATACATTTTTTTTAAGCATTTTTGTAGTAAGGATACGTTTATTTACGTTAAATTTATTCAATAATATTATTTATTTAAATATTGATTGAAATCGAAAAAACACGGAATCAATAAAGTGTAATATGTGTAATAAAGTACTTTCTGAACTTTTTATTTCAAACGTAAATTCAGTTTACAAATTGATATGGATACAACTTTCTAATTCTATTTCTTTTTGTTTTCATTTTCCATAGATATTAGATTTATAAACGTAAAATAGTTCAACTTTGACAGTTACTGAGTTATTTTATAAAACAAATACTGTTTTTATTCTTAAGTTTTCTTATGTTCTTAAGTTTTTTTCAGTAAATAGCAAAACAATTTATTACGCGATTTATAAATTTTATATTTAACATATTATCAATACTGATGGCTTTTTCGAACGATAACGATGTGTCCAAAGAATTTATGACTCTCCAAATGCATTAATACAAAAGAAAAACAGTGTAAATATTTTTTTTTCCCCAAGCACACCAAAATGTTTAGCGACAATTGGAATTACGCGTATCACAAAATTGAACAAATTATGAAATATTACAAGAAAACATAAATAGTTTAGTATAAAGTAATTCTAAGTACAATATTATCTAGTTTTTTCTCGTATTCGTGCAAGGCGCAAGCTATAATATTATATTTTAATAAATTTCGAAATTTAACGTCGAACTAAAAAATTCATTGTTGACTGAAAACGTCAGACTTACATTGTACACTATACACTATAAACTCAAAAATCACAAAAATAATACACTTTTATTGCGTATGCGTATTCCGACAAAACTACGTTGTCATATTTAGCGCGAACCAGCTACTACTAAACAGTTAGACACTGTATACACCCGTATTTATACAATTTATATCTCCGATGACGTCACCACAAAACGGCCGCTTCCGGTTGGTCGTGAGTCAACGACCGCGCCCACCGCAATTTTACGCTGCCGCCATCTGGTTTACATTAAATTAATTTCACTAATGAATTTCGTAATG
This sequence comes from Slavum lentiscoides, assembly GCA_032441835.1. Taxonomy (NCBI): domain Eukaryota; kingdom Metazoa; phylum Arthropoda; class Insecta; order Hemiptera; family Aphididae; genus Slavum; species Slavum lentiscoides. Next base: position 8,999,722 of record CM063714.1, on the reverse strand, counting down.
GACTTAAGTCCCAGTTCAACGAGTTATTATTATTTTTTGACATTTCTATATTGCTTCTCTTACGTTTAATTCTTTATAATTATTTACATTTTTTTTTTTTAAGTTTTTATGATCTTTAATACTATGATCAGTGTTCAATAAGCGTTCCGCAACAGCAGATTTTTCGTCTTCTCTTTTTTAAAATATTTCTCAAATGTTCTTTGAACCTAATATTTCTTTTTGTTTGGCCTACACAGCATTTCTCACATTGAATTTTATAAATACCCGATTTTCCTCCTCATTTTATTTTATCCTTTGTGTTTCATAATAGTGCTTTCAAATTATTGTTTTTAGCTGTATTAAACTTGTTTTATACTATTGTTTAAATTGTTGTTTTTAGTTACTGTTAAACTGGGACTTGAGTCCATTACAAATTTCAATATTAAAATTAATTTAATGTAAACCAGATGACGGCAGCGTAGATTTGCGGTGGGCGTGGTCGTTGACTCGCGACCAACCGGACGCGGCCGTTTTGTGGTGACGTCATCGGAGATATAAACTGTATAAATACGGGTGTATACAGTGTCTAACGGTTTAGTATTAGTCGGTTCGCGGTGAAGATGATAACGCAATATTGTCGAAGTACGTGTACGCAATAAAAGTGTATTATTTTTGTGATTTTGAGTTTATAGTTTATAGTATAAAACAGTCACAAGTTCTCAAGCATATTTTACTTATATTGTATGTTATCTAAATGTGTTTAAACGCGGATAACGGATAAAAAAAACAAAACGAGTCCGTTAAATTGTCGAATTTTCCATACGTTTTAAACTCCCTGTAGATACCACGTACATATTATACAGCACGTTACCGAGTAATAACCCAGTGCAATGAATTCCAAATTATATCGACGTCATCACTCATTAATTATTATACAAATAATTATTATGCGCTCAATTATACTATATTAAACGCGAATTAAGTAACTACACAATATTATTTGTATATAATATTACGGATTATTATTTCCTATACATTAATCGTGACGGATGTGAAGGGTGAGGACAGAGGAGACGTCGGTACCACCGTGCCAGCTCGTTCACTGCGGAGTTATCAACGATAACGCCGCTAATTTTCTACGCATTTATGACCGCGGAGAATCGATATCCGCAAATCGTTTATCTAATCAAGCGAGCGCGAGAATTTCGGGCCAGCGAATATATATTTTTTTTTTTAATTTATCGAAAATATAACGAACAGTAATTCGTACGTACAAATTATTCGTTCGTAATTTTAAAAAAAAAATATAATTTAAGCGGAAAACAAATAATTCGTCGAACGGATAATGTATAGAACAATATCCACAAACAGCCGATACCCATAAATAATATATAATTTAAATCGATACACATAGATCGCAGGAAGACGTAACGCCGAAGTTATTCTGGTTCAATTAAATCTTAGAAACTCCGAAGGAAAGTAAAACAAATACTTGACGCGTACGCAGTTTAAAATTATTAGGTATTAATGAATTTGCGATGTGATTTGCAATCTTTTTGTAAAAATGTATTAACCGTTTTACTATATTTGAAACGAAAAGAAAGGTTCCGTTTAAACCCCCGATAGAACTAGAGATGGCGTGAAAATAAAAAATTATATATGCAAAACACCTTGTACCGGAAATCGTCAAATCGATACATCAATGATTCGATTACTAATCAATACACATATTACTAGAATACCTTTTGGGATAAATCGATGGGAGAAAAAACTGTACTCCCCGTTCGTATCGTTTTGACTTAAACAAAGTCGTTGAAGTCTGCGCGCAGTTGTTTATAGTGGACATACGTAACGGTGTCATCGAATCACCTCCCTTATTTAGTCCTCTCCCAGTGCTACAATGATCTATACGACGTACTTATATACTCGAGCACTTATATACGAGTATACTGCTGCGTACGCGGTTTTTATCGACGGAAAATAAAACGGCTATCCCCCGACAAGTACAATATTGACGTGAACGATGCGCCGGCGGGGCTGTCTGTTTATTAAATGGTATATATATATATATATATATACGTCAACCGCGCAAGCGCGTACATTAATACTTATAGCAGTTATGTCGTATTGATGGATAGACAAACCGAAATAATATATTATTGTTGTACTATACATTCGCTAGCCGAGTCGTCATCCGCTTTTCCAAAAATATGAGAGAATATTTATATAATATATGTAAGAAACGCGATTATTTGAATGTTATATGTTTTCGGTCGCTCGATTCGAACTCCCGAGTGGGACGTAGCACAAAAAAAAAAAAAGCGGAAAACTTTTTATCAGAAACGGATGCGGTTCAACTTATCAGAAACGGACGCTATTCGATTTCAACAAGTCCGTTTTGATTTATTATTATAGGAACACAGCGTAATACCGTACATTATATACGTATGTATACAGCTGCTCTCTCTCTCTCTCTCTAATCTGTATGTACTCGTCCGGAACACTATACCCGGGGTTTGTGATCAGTGACTACCAATGCGACCATCAATAAATATCAGTAAACTCTAAAATTATCCGAAACGCATGACTTCCTGCTATTTGTTTTAACACTCGTCTGCCAACGAATACGAAACTTGTCCGTGCGGATTTTAGAGTAGGAATTTTACATAAACAATTTCTGTTTAAACAATTCTGAGAGACGAAACTAAGACGTATTTTCCTACTGCACGTTTCAATAACTATTTTACATTAATCCTATTCGTGTACCAGTATGCGTGACCTATTATTTCTATCGACGTCAATGGCTTGTTTTTGAAAACAACGCGTCGGTTATTATTTTTGCGATTTTCATTGCTATATAATTTTTATACTTCCGATATTTTTTTTTTTTTTTTTGTAACGAAATTCGGTTATTTTTATATTTTACTTTTGCAGAAAATGTTCGAGTACAATATTATATAAAAACGTCAAATAAATTCGTCAATAATATAATATGTGCTAAATTTCTTAAAACTTCAAATGAAATGAATAAATCGGCTTGACGTTCTAACAAATAACGATTGATTGGTAGAATTTTAAAATTATATTTTTGTAATGGAAAATTCACACTCTGTAATACTCGTGTTTTTCTAAAAAAAAAAAAAAATAGATTTCTAAAATTCATACAGTCTTATTGTCTGAAACTCCGATAGAAGCTACATATTCAAATATCAACACCGATACTGTGGAAGCTATACCGTAAATAAAATTCGTCCACACTTTTCATATTTTCAGTTAATATTTATAAGGTTATAAATATATACGTAATTTCATAAACGATCGAACGTTTCACGCTTCACTTTTTTTTTTTTAAGTTTTACTTATAATTTTTTGACGTTAACCTTTTCTTATTTAAAATTACAAATGCGTAATACTTATTGAAAATCCGTTATGTATGCATGTCGAATATTGGACAGATATAGTTTATTATTTATGAAAATTTGAGATTAATGGATCGAAGGAACGAAGAAAAAAGTTGCGAGAAATAAACGTATTCCTCATCTTCACACTTCTCTTATACTTAACTTCAAATATAGTTAGTAAACTACTTATTCAACGTTTGATATTCATACGTCAATGTATTTTTTTTTTTTAAACTGAAATCCGAAGATTTCGTACAAAAACATATATAAGTACTCGAAAGAATAACAAAATAATTACTGATGCTGAGTATCCCCTGCAGCATAATTTATCGATAACTATAGAATACAGCTCACGGTATCGTATTTATTTCCAGTTAATACTAATAAAATGTAATTTTTGTATGCAAAAACGATTTCGTGTAATGGAAAAAAAGAAATTTGCATTTTAATTTGTACCGGACAAAATCCTATTCTACTTATTTAGATAGCCGTTATTTGTCTTGCTTTCCTTTTCTTTTAAGAAAAGATTAGGACGGTGCGATGTTAAGTGTTGTGTACGCCATAATGTTTGTTAGTAAGTCTACACAATATTTGCACAGGAAAACAAAGATCCGTTACATTACCGGAGATAACGGACATTTGAAAAACAAGGATGTTCCGTGCGTACGATTGTGCACCACACGAAAGTTTTCCCTTCTATAAAGTTGTACACCGGTGTAATGATAAATTCTGAAAGTTTTTAAAGGATGAAGACGGTCAGTGGAAACTAGTATAATACTGTATGTAATAATTTGCAGTGTTTCCAGTACATTCAGCGTTTTATAAAAATGTATTTCATGTCATTGTTAATAATAAATGACCGAATAAATAAATCAATCCGGATCTCTAAATGTTTATCTAGGTCACATCTCGTGTCTCACAAACAATTTCAATGTATATGAATAAGAAAATTATTATTGTTATTTATCGCTTATCATTAATATTTTCGAAATTTCGACACGAGAAACTACAATTTATTATCTGTAAATTTACTCTTGATTTTTCGAAAATAAAACAATATAAAATTTCGACATATTTTAAAACTTTATAACAGACAAATTATTATCTAATACTATACTCGTTCGCTTCGCTCATTTACTTTAGGATGTAAAAAACTAATGCAGCACATTTAACTATACGAGTATGTCACGTTTTTATCTCAATATTTTCTATTCCGTCCCTATTTCCATTCTTATTCCTAATTTTTGTGTTGTTTTAGTGGTTACAGCGTCATTGACAATCCATCCACGAGAGTGTCGGAATGATAAGATGAAAAAACTTCTCACTTTTGAAAAATATATATAATAATAAATCAGTAGGTATATATGCGACCATATTTTATTGTTTTTAATCAAATATTTCATAAAACCACCCCCTTCGCCAGAAATACACAATAGTTTTTGTACAAAAACATAATAAACGTGTCGTTTTTAAAATACAAATTTTTTAGCCATAACGTTAAATTTTTATTTAATTTTCAAATTCGAATCAATTTAAATTGAATAGTTCATTAGCAGTGTATTGTTAAAAACTAATTGTAGACTGTAAATAATATCAGGTTATTCAGACCCTTTTTAAACATTAAAAATCCATTAACTACTTAGATAACAGTATTTTACTAAAAAAGCGAGTGGATTTAAAATTATATTTCAAGATACTCGTGTTAATATTATTTTAGTGTTAAGCACTTTAAAATATACGAAATATGTTAATAAAATCGTTTTAAAAATATACAAAATTGTTACAAAATATTTATGTACCAATAATCTAAGGAATAAAAATATTTACTGTATTTACTCGTACAAATGTATTTTATATAAAAATAATAATAATTGTTTATATTACGATAAGAATTGCACTATTTGATAATTTAAGTAATAATATTGGTACCTACTCATTTTCCCCGTTTATCGAAATTTTTAAATAGCCGCAGATAATTTTTTTGAAATTTATACAATTTAGAAAATTAATTGAAAAATAATTTTTACTTGAAAAAATAATTACTTGAAAAAAAATTATAGTTATACTCATATTGAAAACTTTTGAATTACCTAATTACGTATTAATATTCGAAAATTAATGTAGACGGTATTATTTTCTCGTTTTTTCCCCCCTCCCGCGTAATATTTGTCATTATACTTTATAGAATTTTCTCTAATCTTAGAAATTTTAAATATTCGTTCTTCGTACAATATACAGCGTAATAAACAATATCGTATAAATCAACTTCATGAATAATATTCATTAAATATACAACATTTATAAAATTTAATAAAAATGTAACGTGGTGCCCATTCGAGTACATATTGCATGTCTACATCGCGATAAAGTGAAACAAATTAACGTAAATGGTAAGTACGCTGCATGTTTCGATCGTTTCAGTGTCGAGGCCATAGGCATTTTTCACAAACGTCTATGGTTAGTTTATGAAATATAATACAATATATACGAATATATAATATAGTATATGCGCAGAATTATAATTTTATACAAAAAGGGTTCATACTGTTTGGTGGTAAGAAAAAAAAATCATTTGGCTCAAACGAAATGTAGAATAAACGCATATCAGTAAACGAATATTACCGAGTTTTGAAAATCAGTTTTAACTTAACATAAAACGTAATGAAGGAACTAACATTGTATGAAGTTTGTGGTCATGTACCAATGCTTATATGATGTTAATTACGTTTATTTCACAGTATCATTACAAAAGTATCATTATTATACAAAAGGTATTGCAACTCGTTTTCAAATAAATTAAATGTGGAAGAAATCAAATTATAAGTGTAAATAAAAATATTTTAACATAAAATATACAAGTTTATAAAAACATTATCATTAAAATGGTAATTGTTTTGCTTTTTTATATATATATACATATACGACTCATATTTAAAAATTTTCTTTACTACGTTAAAATGTGTGTTTCATTGTATTTAATATTTTTTATAAAAAAATTTTCATTTATAAAAACATTTTAAAATATAAATGAAATATTTTTATTGCATTCGTTTCAATTAATTGTATCCAAATGTTAAAGATTCAAATAATTATTATTCGGAAACTTCCAAAACAAATTCACCTACTTGGAATTGTACACATTAATATTACGAAACACGTTGACAACCAGTTTTAAATTATAAAATAATATGACCATACGCCCATCATCGTGATTCGTGATGATACACACTCAAAGTATAAAAATACCTATTTTATGTTTTATCAATATAAATTTAAACGTAAAATGTTATAAAATATTTTAAATTTCACTACAATTCAAAATTTTAAATTATTGCGGGAACATTTTACAAATCAATATAAAAAAAAAAAAAAATGTTTATTTTTTTTTGTGTTATATTTTACTGGACATTTTTAAACTCGAAACTTCAACGAGCTTATAACAAATTTATCGGTTATTTAATATTTTCGACAAAATAATAACTTCTTTATAGTACCATCAGTGATAATTTTCAATCTATAAAGAGGCTATGTGAAACTTTTGAAGAACTTTAATGTTTCGAAAAATAAAACGCATAAAAACAAAACTAATAACTTTTTTGTTCCGCTTGGCGCTCAGAATAAACAAATATATGTTTGTGTGTGTGTGTGTGTGTAATTAATTATAATAAATGAGTAATGAATAAAATTTGTGCAAGTACGTTATCCTATATATAACATTTTTCGTGAAAGTGGGTGTTCAAAATGCATTTTGTATCTTTAGGGGCGTTGAAAAAGCGAAGAAAGATTAAAATAATGTATTGTGTTCCGATAATGTTGAGAGTTTTCCACAACGCACAACATTATTCAAAATTAAATTAATTAATATTTTTTAAATTTTAATTCAAAGAAAATATGTTATTTAAATAACACCTACAGTCTATACAGTGTATAAAAAAAAAATTATACAAGTAAATAGGGATAATTTTTCAAAAACATTGCGTAGACAATTCTATATTTCTACTTACAATATATAACGTTTAACTACTACTTTAGGTAAGGAGGTACGTATTTCTATTGCTGGCATGCATAACTGTTTTGAAAGCTCTTTCGAAAATCCCCGGCGTCATCAGTAGACTTAAAGTTTTTATTGTGTTCCATATATATAATATATGCAGACAAAGCAGCAATATCGACCATGTTGAAAAAAATCGAGCAGCCAACGATTAGTTCTTCGTTTTACTGTGTACTCTGATAACATTTTGTCCATGGTATCTACGCCTCCTTTTGTTTGATTATAATATTTTATAATTTCTGGCTTAGCGGTAACAGTTTGCTCTACATCGGCTGTCATATGCATTGTAGATAGAAGAATAACGGCTTTTTTTTTTTGGGAACATAAGAACAAAAGTTGCTTCTTTTGTAAATGTAAAATTAGTGAAATTTATCGCTCTCTTTTTGACGATTGCATGTTGGGAGGCAAGAATCTTTTATTTTTCTGACAGTGCCTACTAAAGTCATATTCAAGAGTTCAGTGTGGTAGCCAGTTGCATACTAGTAAAAAAATTGTCTGTTGTTACATTTCTTCCAGAACCTTTATATGCTGCAACTAAGTCTAGAACTGTACGTTCACCTATATTAATTTGACGTTTACCATCTGGCGGCTTTCAAGTGTAAATTTGACCTTGAAGAGGTAAGCATTTGCTGCATCAAAGCCAAAAATCTTTATTCCGTATTTTGCAGGTTTCGTTGGAATGTATTGTGTAAATTTTGTATGTCCTCTATAAAAACAGTTGTTCATCTACCGTTATATTTCCTGTGGGTTTATAGTTTTTATGTAAGTTTTCATTGAGCATTGTCCAAATATCACGAATCGGTGCAGCTTTGTCCGTTGTAATACGTATAGCTCGTGTATTTACATTATCAAACCGAATAAATCTTAGCAACATTTGAATCGATCTCGAGTAAAGCAGCTCGAATAAGAGGTAACGAGTCTAATTTCCACATTTCTGATATATGTTCTTTATTAAATCTATGTACACCAATGAATTTCGATAAAAAAATAATAATAAAATTCAATATAAATTTTAAAATAACGTTTAGTACTCGACGTTCATTTCAATTGAATAATAATAATAATACAATGTCGTTTCCATGACAAAAAGTGTCCTTCTTGAATTTTAAATTTTTAATCCATTAAATTATACCTAATACGAGTAGAATCGAGTGTGTTACGTGGTTAAGATTTTCGTTCCGTAAATTTATTTCTATATACTTACACCTTATTTTTCAATAAAAATTCAATACACATATCGATTCGTGTATCTATACGATTTCTCGTATTGTGACATCATCAATAGAACGGTATATAGAAATTTGAAAATTTTTTAATTTTTCTAAATATATTTTGTTCGGTACACACGACGTGAATCACGAAATACAAGGACCTAAAGAAATCGAGCAATGACGATGCGTGGAGAGTCACTGCGAACTAATCTAAAGATTAATATAACGGCATAGAAAAAAAAAATAGTTTTCTCTCCGAAAACGTGACACAATTAATGATTTTTGACATGTGTTCGATGGAGCTGAAAATATGGAATATCTTTTGAAATAAACCGAAAATATTACCTGGCATTATGGATACGGTTTTCAGAGCTCTGAGTACGCGAAACGTACGCAGTCCAGCTAAATTCCCAACGTCCATACCAATGGTCGCGTAACCCGACGTGATGACTATAAAATCCAGCCAGTTCCACGGGTTTCGTAAGTACGTATACTTATTCAATATAAATCCCTTCGATATGGTTTTGATAACCATTTCGGCTGTATAGATGGCCAAGAATATGTATCTGGAAACAAAAAAAAATCAACAACAACAGAATAATAATTATACTGTTCCGATAAATCGCGTTCGTTTTGACGGCTTCGGGCGCAACAATAATAATGTCGACCCGATAGAAATATTTCTTATTGCATTCCACACGAATAAAACAATAAAAGTAATACAAGTCGAATATTTCCATAAATATTCGTTTTAAACGCGGTTTGCTTTGTGGATAATCGGCCTACGCTTTTGTTTATAACAACAACAACAGAAAAAAAAAAAAATCCCGACGTAATTTTTCGTCCGGAACTCGCCATTATTCTTATTTCTTACCCTTATTTTTAACTAAAACAAAAACCACCCTCCTATTGTGCGCGACTCGAAGGTATATAATATATTTTCCGCTTCCGTTAACTTCCAGTTCAAAAACAAACTGTAAGCTATAAGCAGAAATCGTCCGTAATGTTTTGTTGTTTCACCGATATTTCAAAAGTTGGTCGAAACCACTTTTTAACCTTTTCGCTAAACTTTAAATTTCGCAATTTATAATAATCTCAAATATTTAAACGTAATTTATTTCAAACTTATTCTTTAATTAATTATCTTAAAGTGTAAAATTAAATCTTTTGTATTTACATAAGAAATATATAAATGAAAATAATCCACCGTGTATTTAATTTATTCCTTTGGTTATTCCGAGTAAACCGAAATATAACGAAACGTTTTAAATTATAGCATTGCTTTTCAATGATAACAAACAAAACAATATTATTTAAATACCGTATAACATTTACTCGTCGACTAATTGAGCAAAATGCGTGTGTTAAATGTCTCTCAATTTAAATTTATAAATATTCAAAATAAATTATTTTTAATTACACCACGAAATCCCTATTCAACTCGGAAACAATGGAGAATCAGAGGTACAGGAGATGAGGGAGATTTTATTTTAACGATCTTCGTATGGTTTTTTTTTTTAACGGATTCGCTTAAAATATTACTTTTCGGGTATGTCAAATATAATATCAAAATTAATATGATAGAGCGTAATATATTCTCAATAATACGCGCTAAAGTGACATCCAAATGAAAAACATTTAACCTGACGTCGTAACCTCGGGAAATTTCATCGACAAACGTATCAAGTTAAATATGTTGTATTTAATAACCCCCATTTATTTATTTATACAAAGTTTTTACGTATAAAATTAGACATAATATTGACTGTGACTTTACACGCCATGGGCTGCTATATGTAAATAAATTATACCACAAGACAGAATAATAAAATATTAATCTACTAATATACTCGTATTCGGTGATGACTGTGGTTACTCGACAACGGTAAGGTTGCGTTTTGCATTCACGTGGAGTAGACAATAAAAACGTTATTGCAGGTAAAATAAAGTAAGTTATTTATTTATTTGTATTATTTTTTTTTTTTAACGTAATACTCTTCTCTGTGTAAAAAAAAAAGTATATTTCAATCTTTAACGCAGTAAACATAAGTCGAAATTAAATAAACGGATTACTTTATAAAAACTACGGATAAAGATTTTCATAATACTATATATTTAGTATATTGTATATATATATTTTTTTTATAACTTTATAATATCAAAGGAAACTTTCAACGTTATTTTACTTTCTATTTATTTATTAAAAATAAAATCGACCAGTTTATATGTGCATAGATTACTACATATATATATAATGCACATGTATACTGGTACTAAAATTATTATATGGTAAGACCTTAAAAAAAAAAAAATCCAACAAATAATAATATAATTTTATTACTAATAATACTGACTAAATTATAACAATAAATTATTATTATTACAAAAAAAAAAAAATATATGAAATTTCGTATAAATAATAACAAATGAATTTCGTGACAATTCATAAGGTAAAAAAAAAAAAAATTGCCGCATTTATTTCATTTACCATAATAATAATAAACAATAACGCTGTACCACTTTAGGTTTAGGAAATGATCTTTTTCAACATACCATAATAATATAGGACACCCGACACACACACACACACACACACATACAATGAATGCATGTATTACGCGTCTGTGTGTAGGTATATTGTATAAGTATAAAATACATGTGTGTATATGTGTGTGTGCGCGTGTAATATATTCGAACGAGCATAATCAGTTTTCCGTCGGCATAAAAGGGGATCGTCGAGCAGCGTCAAACGTGTATGTCTGGGTTGCCGTCTATAATGCTTTCTTTTGTGTTCCGATACAGTTCTTTGGCGGAAAATTCTGCCTTGAACGAGCAGTGTTGCGTGAAAATGAGAGAGAGAGAGAGAAAAAAAGGAAGCGTTTCTCTATTATTGTTCAATGAATGTTCAAAAGCTCTTCGAGATAATTATCCCTCTTACAGGTCGCGTATTGCGCGGCGTTTGCTCAAAAAGTACCTAGTTTGTGAATTATTTGTATAATTAGATGGATGACGTTTGGCTTAAACTACCTTATATCCGGAATGATAAAACCGATTGGTCGTATAAAAGCATTACTGAAAGTTTACGATTATGATGAGTGATCTTTTTGATTTACGGCGAACAACATTTTTTTTATTATTATTATTATTATTATTATTATTATTATTATTATTATTATATATACTTGCATAATACACACCTACGATAGGAATATACTCGTACATATCAAATATGATAGTAAAAACCTGCATTTCATTTATTTTTAAATAATAATAATAACACAAATTTCACGCTTAACTTAACTATATTATATAATATATCGTCTAGAACTATTATATATTTTAAATACGGATCAATTTTTCGTTTTTGTTTTTATTATTATGCGCTAATATTCTGTAATTAAATACTGTATAAAATATTTCAATACAACCCTAATAATTATTATGAAATCCATATAAGTCGGCAGTTTTGTCAAAAACCCACGATACATTAACAACATATTATATAGCATTTACATTTTTTTTTCTCTGAAAAAAAAATGCACATATTACTGTAGACAAAAAATAAGTTTTAAAACGAGTTTCAAAATTTCTTATTGAATAAATTTCAAATATCTTTTTTTTTATATAGACAGTTATATTTTAATTCGAATGTATTATTATTATAGACTGATTTTATTATATTTATTGGTCCGATTTTACTGTCGAAGTAAATTGAGTTGTTAAACAACTTTCACACTAGTTTCGTTACTTCTTATTTCTTAAAATATGTGATACTTCTACGCGACAAGTTCTGAAAGTGTTCGAAGAAAAGTTTATCAAAAATTTTAAATCATGGAAAAGAATCATCCGTACTTCCTGTAATATTCTCTCGAAAGCATTTATATACTATATCCAAGTGTGTGAACTATAATATTTCAAATTGAAACTTTTCACTTGCAGATATATACATATATATATATATGTCTGTGTGTTTATGTAACAACGTTAAATGCGAACACAACTATAGGCTTATAATTTATACGTTTAATAACAATAATAAGACTATATTTATTATAATGTACCTATATATTACGTATCTACGTTAGACACTATATTGTAATTTACGATTTACATCAAATTAGTTGTGTAACAATATGTTTTAGCTGTTTACGCGATATTGCTCTTACAAGATGTTACTATAAAATATCAGTATTCAGTTATTAGTTATTATTTAAATAAAAGTACAAAATAGAATATTGTTTTACATCAGTATTAGGTTTGGCAGTTATCAATTTCAATGGTTTTAATTCAAAATAATAATTAAATTTACTTATTTACTTATTTTCGACAAAAAAAGTTAAAATTAATTTGAAAAAAAAAAAGATACAATACAGTTAAAATGTATCATTTTAAAAAAATGTGAGTAATTTAACTTCAATTAACAGTGTATTTAGTATTTTATTAGTTTCCGCTGACCAACAATCATCGAATAAAATTATGTGTAATTTATAAATATTGTATCATTCGTATTCCACGAGAAGAAATATACACAAATGACACATGAACAGATTATAATATGATTTTGATAATATACGGTTATAATAATATTATGCAAAACATATACAATGATATTTTACCGCTAAACAGTACACCATATTTTGTACATTCCAATACTCTATTTTTTATGCTGGCATTTCGATTAAACATCGATATGTAGTTTCAACTATGTATAGATGGCCGTATTGAATATTTCATATTTTAAAATATTATACAAACCTAATAATTATATGTATGTATTTTTTTTTAATTAAATTCAAATCTAGAAATTAAAAATTACATATTTAAAATTATTTTGGTATTTTCTCTCCAAAATCATGTTTACGCTACTCCATGCACAATTACACTTGATTGAATTCTATACACTTATAATATTACTATAATATCAAATTTGTATACACCATATGCACTAAATTACAAACAGAAAAGGAACATTCTTAAACTATAATTGTATTTAAAAATTAAAGTCGACGTTCAAAAAATAAAACAAAGTTTTGAATATAAAGAAAAAATTGTATAACGTCCTTTGCATGTGCGTTGGTATAAAATCAGAATCATACGACGAGTGTATTATACTCGAATATAAACAATATTTTAAATCTTATGCAAAAAAAAATACGTATATAGTATCAATCTAGATTGAACCAATTTTATTTAGAGACCAAAGCAGACAGCTGGCGTTCTAAATTGTGTTCTATACGTAAATATTGGTTTTAGAATCAACAGTGTTTGTTCAACAACCTACATTATTTTATATTGGATTTTTTTTTCTTTTTAATAAAAAGCCGTCATGTTTCGGTTAGGAATTCAAATTACTCAATTACTTTTCTGAAAGTATATATTTGTGTATAAAGTTAAACAATTCTAATAACTTAATAATATAAAATCTGTATATTATCTCTTACTTATAACAAATATATGTATATATGTATTCATTGAATTGTTTTGCACGTTACAGTTAAATGTATTATTATTATTATCCTAATTTATTGTGGATCGAATAAATCAACTAATTTAAGTTCATCCTTAACCTTTGTCTACGTTTAAAAATTGAATTTTGTTTACATGAAATACAGAAAAACCAAACTGTAATGAAATCCATTTCGAGCGGATTACCGGGAAGGGTATATTTTATCAATAAGATGGGCGAGTTTTGCGAAACTACTATTAATTTTTAACCTTACAATGAATCGCCAACTTTTTATCAGCCCAAAAGTCCAACTCAGATATATCATCGTATCAACGAAGTTTTGTGCCATCGCCCATTAAACGCATAAAGCCAATTTTTTTTTAGTTGGTAACCACCTTGATTAGAACGGACATTTAAATACCCGTCTTAAAAATGTCTGACAAAACGTCTCTGGAGAGTGCAAGTTTTTCAACATCTTCACAGCACCTCTCCACTTCACTATGTTTTAAACTTAATTGACCTATTGCTCGGAATATATTCATAGAATTTTAAAAATTAACATATGTGTATATAACCATGAAAATAAATTCCTTAGAAATCTATAATAATAACCATGGGTTGCCTTTTAAAAAAATCAATAGTTGAAAAAGTTATAGCAAATAAGGGATTAGGGTAAAAAATATAGATATTATGAAAAAATACAGAATGTGATATACGAATGTTCTAGAAAAAAATGTATATATATATATATATATATAACAAAATTTATTTACATATTTTCCGAGACATTATTATTTCCTGTCTCGTGATAAAAAAAATTCACCGATATCCGAACCGGGCATCGTGTCAACTGTCCGTGACAGCCACTACTGCAAGTCTGCAACACGTTTTTTTATGACAATCGCTATTATTTCTAATCGATTTTCCGGCATTATTATTATTATTCTTTAGGACTTCGTCTCTTATACAACGATGGCAATTCTGTTATTTGCTTCTGTTTAAATTCGACACTTTCACAGTGTTGACTGTATATCATGTACCTACTATCTAGTACTAAGTTTCCAAAACGTTTTGAATAGATGTTTTCTAAAGCTACTTGATTACAAGGATTCCGGTCCTGTTTCCGATTTTGTTTCCGATTTTAACACGTCAACAAAGATCGCATCTTGTAACTCAGACAAGCCGTTTCGATTATCAAAAACTTTTTCTCGGGCATGGAATGGTTTTGTTTGGTGTCGTTTCCGGAAGTAGCGAAGCGCACCAGTTTACACACCGTTAGTGTACGTTAAAACGGGATGAACGAACTAGTATCGATATATAATATACACCCGTTACACATATCCATCCACACGTAAAGAATATCATACAGAAAAAAAAACATGGAAGTCGGATAAGTTCTTGACTTTAAATTTGACAATAAGGTAATTTTAACAATATGACTAAAAATCAGCTGTATTTTTTAGTTTTTTCGCCGTTTTTCAATATTTTTTATTTATTTATTTTTTTAATTTCTGGGCAGATGAAAAAAAAAATAGACAACGATAAAGTACTATCCGTGCACAATAATAAAGTGTGTGTATGAAACTTTTGGAACACTCTTACAGCCCAAAAAATGATCGTATAAAAAACACACAACGTAAAAGGTACATTCCTCACTTAACTCAGAATATAAAAACGAAATATCATTTAACGTTTAAAGTTATGCGTATGTGCAATCCAAATAATTTAGTACTCTCTAAAAGTTAACTCATTATAGCTAGTCTATGATTATAGTATAACCGTTGAGAAATTTATTATCTATTTATCTTTCAGTATTTGCAATCATATTACCGAGTAATAATAATAAAAAATTTACGTGGGAAATCCTGAAAATCGATTTCTTCGTTTATAATATCGATAATCTCATTTACCAAAACGTATATAATATTATGTGTTCATTTTAGTAACTAATCGATACGGATTTAATTAAGCACCGTAGGATTCCACAATAATTATATTTTAATAAAAAAATTTAAATCGGTTTATGTAAATATAATATTGTATAGTAAGAAATTCAAGTACTTACTCAGCTTCTTCAACTGAATCTGTTTTGGCTAGGAAGACACAATTGAGCAATATAGTGGTCATGACCACGTAGTCGAATATTTGATTCGTAGAAATGTATATGCACAGCTGCCGAAACGAGTTCCAAGGAGAGAACATAAAGAAAGACTTGGTGGCAGTGAAACGATGTATATAATTCTTCCGAAACCTTTTCGATACCACGCAAAATGTCTGAAAAAAAATACAATAATTTTACTCGATGAAATATTAACGCATACAAAATGTCGATAAAAATAATTTGCTGATATTATATTATATCGATTAGATTATTAATATATTAATCTCAAATACCCTGTGTCTCTCGCCAGCCATTAATAATTTGATACAAATACAATGAGAGCACACAGTTCTTATGTTCCGTTCGTATCAATGTTGAGCGAGTCAACTCATTTTTTTAATTTAATATAAAAGAATATAAATCAAGTTAAGTTATAAGTCATTTACATTTTTTAAACTTTAAAAGTTAAAATATTCTAAATGGATAAGAACTTCAAACGTATTTTATAGTCTTCAATACTATTAGATTTATAATCATCAAACGCTATATAGAACTTAATACTGCATAGATCGTTACCAATTTAACTTTAAATACTTTTGTAAAAATTATTAACTAAAAATTAACACTTTAAAACCCCGTAAATTACATTAAAAGTTAATTTTTTTTTTAAGTTTTAAAATCGACCTAATTTTAACTTTTGACTCATTAATGTTCAGAAATTTGTTAAATATTTACACCGTTACGATCAAAATTGCCGACTAAACAAATAAATAATACCAGCAATATGCCACATAAAAAAAAAAAAAAGTATTGCCTTAAAATGTTAAATCGCTCAATATTTTCAAATAGTTAGTTATTTATTACTTCAAATCGAATTGAAATTTCTATTGTAATTATTGTATTACATCACATTTTTTTTACTCTTATCCAAGAATGTAAATTATACCGTCTATATTGTAAAATATCTCGCTGCGTTAATTAATGTAAAATATAAATGGTCAAAGCGTATTTAATCATTAAAATGTACAATGTCAATACAACAATACAAGAGGTTTCTTTATTTTAAAAATAACCTAGTGTAAATTCTGAGTAAATTTCATACTGCAAATACATACGTCACCTTTAGGGCTATTTGTCGTCACTATAATTAGTTATCTAAGTGTGACAAGCACAAGAGGATGGTATTAAAGAAACATAATTTAATCCCCACTTTAACCCTAATTTACCCTAATTCGTCATACTTGCCAGTTGAATTTGAGAGTATTCTGTGACATTTTATCATTATTTATTATACGTTTACGTACAACAGCGATATAATAGTTGAGTGACATATATATATATTACAAAATTACAAATGTATACATCTTATTGCCTTTTAATATTTTCTACCTATTTAATGAATATCGAGAACATAATATATACATATTTTTTTAATAATATAAATAATTAATCAAAATAATAAATATCACAAAAGTTTTTATTTATTTATTTATTGTAATTCAAAAAATTCAGTGTTTTAACTTTTATATTAATTATAAAATATTGCAAAATTAAATATAATTATTTGACTATAATTGTTAAAAATGTATAAAGCGGTACACTTTATTTTAAGTGATTTTGTATTCTAATACTTTACATAAAATACTGTATACATTATTCATTGTATAATTTAACTCAACACAATAACATATTTAAATCATAAAAAAATTTTATTATTATTATAATCATTATATTGGCATAGTTTTTTAATTATTTAGCTTTAATTTTAAAAATGAAACGCACTATCAAAATATCTGTAATTAAGTTAAACCGTTTTGCTTTCTAGACTAAACAATATTAATGCAATTTTTTCCAGTATGTGAATAATCAACTATTTAAAAACAAGTGTTGTATAATAAAGGTAATAATAATTAAATTATAGATTTTCCCTTTGGGTATAATTTATATTTAGTCAAAATTTTTTTTTTTTAACATTTAATTATTCACGAAATAACAGTGTTTTAAAACAATAGACGCATTTTACTTTGTTACTTAAATAATATTAGTAACAGTTGGTTCATTAATAATGTTATAAACCTATTCGTTTTAAAATTTAAACCCATAAATTATGTGCACTCGGTAATAAAATAACGACGTCTAAAATCTAGAATTGTATACAACCGTGTACAGCTTAACCTTCCGGGTATTACATTTATACTTTACATGAATCTTAACATTTTTAATATCTGAAAGTTTAAAACCAAAACATTATTTTAGAAAACAATACGGTAAAATGTAAAATAAAAAAGAACACGTGCCAAATGGTCAATTCACGATGATTTTACGATAGTTTTAATGTCCTCGAACAAAAGTGCAATAGATACAATCTAAATCGACTGCTATGTTAAATATAATTTTTTAAGCACCAGCTATTAGTAAAATAGTACTTAAGGCAGCAATATCTAGAAAACATAATGACCAGAGTTCACGGGACACAGAGTTTACGAAACTAAAAATTACGTTTATTAAAACGTGTATTATTTAAAAACTCAATTAATTTTTATCTTATAAATCAAAATCTAAACATTAGTAAATCAAATTAGTACCTAATGATCCGTGGTCGAAGATGACAGTTAAAAGTCGAATTAGTATTGTTATGAATATTTCATTGAAATCGCTTTACAAACGGACAATTTGAATGTTAATTGCCAAAACTTTTGACCTACCAACTCAAATCGTAAATTCAAGCAAACAACTTTGCCAGTGCACCGTTCTATTGTGTCTTAGCTAGGCTCTAGACAGCCGTGTCATGCACAAGTACAATAGCCAAATAATATTCCGCACCTTCGGATAATAGCTTGCGAAAAACCATAAATCACATGTCCTGCTCAATTGGATATGTATATATATAGTTTAATAGAATTCCATCCTAGATGGCAATGTAGTAAACAAGCTAGCTAGGTAATTTGCAAATTAGGCGATTTAAATCAGAATATATATTATATTAAATATATTCTATTACATTATACATAAATTTAGTTATACAGCGTAGTTTTAACTGCGTGCTGATCATAAAAAAAAATCACATCGAAAATGAATTTTTCAATTAAAAATCATAAATCTATATATAATTATAAAATATATATATATAATTATAACTTTATTACGCGTTAACTATTTTTCACAAAAAATTACTATAAAAACTAACCTTAAAATTATCTAAATTCCTATTTTGAACTATATAATGGTATAGCCTAAAAAATATATATTATTATTATTCACAGAATACCTCGATTTGTAAATTAACTGCGAGCGAAGAGAAAACAGAAATTTCAATTCTTACATTATTTGCGTCAGTTCGTAACAGTATTTCTGATTACAGATACATTTCCATCAATAAAAGACATGACACAGTATTTACTTTCATTGATGTTTTAATATTCTTAAAAAAATTTCTTAACGAAATTCCGAGTCCTATAGGTACATATACATTTTTTTTTTTTACTCCTTTCAAAATAGTAAAGTAGCGAAATGAGTTAGAACGCGTCATCTTTGTAAAATTAATCAACGTCTGAGTAGTACATATTGACCTCAATAATACAATTCGTTTTATTGAATAGGACCATTGCGGTTTATATGTGTGATAAACTGATTACACCGAACTTCGTTCCACTAACGGAGTAGTATTAGTTATCGAGAGGCGATGACGGATAAGAAATCATTCCCGAAGATGTATCGAATAACGTCCAATATTTCGCTATATGTCGTGCAAATACAGATTAAAAACAAGAATTAATTTGAAAAATTAAATATATACTTTAAAAGTACGAAATTTCATTTTCACTTCAATTCAAACGATTCGAAGTAACGTGTATATAACTTCAATCGATTATTTTTAATAAACTTAAAATAATATTTTAACAAAAAAGAAAGTCTCAAATACATTAGCTATATTATATGAGTATTTGTTATTATACAAGAATATGATTAAAAATTAATCGCTAAATATTTTTCGAAATGTATTTTCATCTAATTTTACAATAATTTTGTCCATTTTTAAACATTTATACGTTTAATGTAGTACTTAAAACGTCCGTTATTATATAATATTAGATTGTATTATTACTATACCATTTAAACCGTTTTTAATAAACTGACCGAAAATCAAATACAATCCCTCATTGGAGACTTATTTGTGTTTTGTGATATTTAAAAATGATATACAAATAATAATCATCTAGTTGTATGTGTATATTCATTAAAAGCAAATTACGCAGTAAGCATAAAAACCATACGAAAACCTTTCAAAATGAATTGTATTTATTTAAAACTTTTTAGTACAGCGTTGATTACTTAAAATAAAATACAAAGTAATTGCCCGCGTTTTTCAAATACGTCTGTGTATCAACCCATCATTCAATCAATTTTAAACATCAACTACACATGTTTTATAACGGAGAGTAAACAAACTACAAAACGTGGCGAAATCGCGCTGCACAATTCAATTATCTTATATTCGTACATACGTGTATATATGTATATTTACATTATATAGCTACATAATATGTTATAGCTTTAATCGCGTTTAGAAATTTTATCGATCAAAAGGAAATAAATAATAAATAGACGGCTTATACGATATATTTAAAAATTGTATACATCAAATTATACGATCCGTCTTAATCAGAAAGTAACGATCATCCAAGTTTGACAACATACATAACTTAAATAACCCCAAAAGCATTAACATGCAAGCTGCAATTCATTATGTTAATAAATGAAACGGAGAGGCGGGAAAATATTACGTATAGTTGACCTATTTATAAAAAAAAAAAAGTTTACCTTCGTCCCCTTAATGGCGGCACCAAAACATTTTCGTGCTCAGTTATCACGATGGATATGTGGAACGACGTGGGGTTGACTTTTTTCACCCCATTAATAAAATTATGTGGAATTAAAAACAAAATACGAAAACGAAAAGAACCCAAAACGTATTTTTAAAAATACCATATAGTTATATAGTCGGTTTACTTCGGTATACAATTAAAAATAAAAATAATTATGTTCCCATGTACATTGGGTATAAGGGAAAACATACAGAAATAAAGAATGAGCACTCATTTCACTCTAATAACCCGGCACAAGATAACGTTCTGTTACTATATAAATATTGATTTTTGTTTTTATTTAGTCGAATATAAGAAGAGGAGGGAAAAAATATATAACGAGGAAGTGAAAATTAACACATTAAAGTAAAGATTTTGCACAAAAATAACGAGTAACAAAGAAACGCGAAAATATCGCTATAAAATAATGGCCAATTTTTCATGATTTTTGATCATTTTACCGTAGTAAAAAAAAATGTACTTACAATTTTCAAAAACAACAAGAAATACCTATTTTACAAAAGAAAAAAGTTTACAATTTCAAGCGTCTATACTGAAATATATTAGCTAAAATCGAATACATTTTTGCAAACAATTGAAGCTTTTAATTCAAAGGTTATTATAGTTAAATCAATTTTCAACTAAATTCTCAACGTTTCAGAATCGTTATTTTTTATACATTTAAACAAATTAGAGAAATAATTTGCCTATACTGTAAATGAGTTTGAAATTTTGAATATATCACATTGATCCGTACAGTATTTAAGTTTAGAGAAAATGGATTTTTATTTGTTTACTTCAAACACAACAGGTCTTTTTTTAATATGAACGTTAGGGAAAAGACAACTACGATTTAGACAAATAAATCACAAAACATGCTCACCGGTGAGCAAAGTAAAAATACCGTTTAGAGAGTAAGTGAAATTCAAAGACGCGTAGTATTTTTTAAAACAACATAGCATGACATTTAAAACTTTAATGTTAAGTTAGGTGTTTTTTGCTTATGAAACTAAATTATTTATCTCACTTCGTACACGTAAATGGTAAAAATTCGTTTGACGGGACAACACGGAGATGAAATTTCATATCATCTGTTACACGAAGTAAATTACTGTAGCACTAATAATAAATATGTTCAAATAGAGAGGAGACTATTTCCTTTTTAGGCAAGTATATGTAAGGAAAAAGAAACGCGTTAGGTTAAAATTCAAAACATTGTGACTTACTGTCGTAACGAGTCACGATGTTTTAAAATTTTTAAAAAAATTCTAATTTTTCAAACAAATAAATAACCGTGTGATGTTAGAGACAAGATCAAATGCCTTACAATATTATGCATTATGCATAACACAACTATAATTGCAAATGGGTATTGAAGATGTCAAAAATGTGTTAACTAAATACCAAATTACACTTTTATAATGAACGGCGAATTGTTCGCCCACAACAATAAGGTTCACCGACGGTTGAATACAGTTCAACACAATTGATTTAAATAATTGAGACACGCACAAGAGGATGGCGATCGGGCTTAGAGTCCCCTATATTAGACGCGTTATTGGGCTTTAAGACAAGAATGGTAGAACTCGGTTTCCATAAACCACGAAAAACGCCTTCATCGAGAAATTTCCTACGCATAAATTATGCGAAGTGGTAAAGAGAAAGAAAGAAAGTTAACAAAACTGTTTTGGTCAGCTATGTAGAAATGTATCTCAGATTCGGTCTATCGTAAAAAAAAAAGAATGGAAACCTCCGCGATATAGATATTTTAATAATTTTAAGTCAGAAATGAATTTAATCGTATTATGTATACCCAGGGAAAACTAATAATGCCTAGTGCAAAAATATATACTATACGATTTAATACCTTTAAATTAATTATGACGTTTTTCTCTTCTTATCTGCCGTAAAATACAAATAGGCGTATACAAATGTAATTACGGATCTGTTAACAAAAATTATTTGTCGTATTTTTATTTTTTTCTATTTATTAAATCAACGTGGTAGTTTACGAAATATCGAGGAGGAAACACGTTAAAATTCAAATAAATAATTTTAAAAATCGTGGGGAGGGGGTAAATAATAATAATTATAAATACGCGCGAAACGGTTGTATTTAACAAATAGAATTGAAAAGCAAAAGGCAGGAAGTCGGGTGCCCGGGTAATTCGCGGCAGCAGCAACCCGCGGAGGATAATTCATCATAAAACCCGGCGGGCCTAGGCGAGCCGTGGCCGCCCGAACAAAACTTGTACGCGACGTCATCAGAGAGACATCAATCACCAAAAAACCTTTTGCCAAAAGCACTGTATTCACACGCAACACGGGCAATGATCTATCATCAAGCTTTATGGCGGTTTTCCTGTGAATACGTTAATATAACACGTCGTCTCGCAGCCACCAACCCAAACAAACACTTTGGTAACAATTCTTATACGTATAGGTAACGGATAAGCACGGAATATTTGAAAAGTCTTAAATAAGTGCCCGTTGAATATAAAAACAAAAATCATCGTTCCATACGACTAGTTCAATATTTTAAACAACATAAATGTCATAAATATTATTGTAACATCTATCGAACAAAAGAAAAAGAAAGTTAATATAAATATATATGTTTGTTTTTCAAACACCACACCCGCAATCGCATCTCAACAATCCGCGTGACAATAATTATGAATTGTTCAAAAAAAAAAAAAGGTGACTCTTAGTTGACGTGTAAATTTATCATGACTTTAGAACTTAGAGATAAGGTCCGACGACTTATCTCCACAGATTTCTATGTAATACGTAATATGTGTTTTAAAAAAATATGTGCTTGACTCACATACGTATAGTACACCGTGTAGTGAACGTCATACGGAATAAATCCGACGAAACATTTTTCCTAGAGCGAGACGTTGGTAAATGTTATATTATAAAAAGCAAAAACAAAACACATCTGTAATAAATCATAACGCTCTTAATTCCTTTCTATGTCAATAATTCAATTTTTTTTTTTTTTTAGTTTTTTGTATCATTACTTTAAAAAAATCCATAAAAGAGAAATTGGAGCTAAACCGCATAGACATTAAGCGGAAAACATTTTAATAGGTATGCCTTTTATCTGATATAAGACCGTGATTTTTATCAACAATAATAAAATCAAAATATTATGCACAGAACCATTAGGTACAGTATAATATACGTGTACAGTAAATATTATTTAAATAGGGCTTATACAAAAAAATTATATTATTTGTTGGTACTTGATTGATAAGAACACGACATTACCTATATAACAATCAAAATTAAACATTTTGTTTTCCAAATTTGATTTTCACCACTTACACGCCGTTCTACAATATAATGACATCGCATAAACGTTTTATAAATTATAGGAGATAAATTCAAGTATGTTCATCACAACTCTTAATGCAATAAGTATAGTTTCTTATTACTTTCGTACTACGTGGTCAACGACATTCAATAATAAGTCAGACATAAATCTATTATTTTAATCGCTACAATTTCAATATTATTGATAATATCAAAATCGACTATGATATGCTTATAATAAATATACCGATAAAAACTGATAAAACAATAAAAAGCCGGCCTAAAAATGTAAATAAAAATCTGAAATAACCTAGACCGAAAAGTACTATTAACAGGATTTAATTTCCGTAAACCGTGTACATTAATATTGTTAAGAATGTATAACCCAGTAGCTGATGATAGTTTGCTTTCAACTAGTTTTCTAAAAAAACTTCCGACAGAGTGTCGAGTTTTAGAAATAAGACGATAATTACATACTGAAGTTCTGTCGCTGGCTTTCCTTGTTCGTGTAACGAAACTCGATTTCCACGCTTTTGGGAATTTGGGAATTCACACACACACGCGCGATCTTAAACAAAACCTAAATAAAATATAAATTTCGTTTTCTGTATTGTTATAATACGGTTTAATAATAATGACCTAGTCACAGCGTTGTTAACATATTATCGAACCGGGGAATATAAAGAAAAAAAATCGAATCGAATTTGGCAAAAATAACGTAGAAAAATACTGTACGTCAAAAACGCACAATGTTATGAACAAGTGTAAAAATTAACAATAACTTCTCGAAAATTCTACTACCTACCCAAATAACAATAATTTTTACTCATTATTATTATTATTATTTAAAATCAAAAAGGTATAAATTCATATATACGTACGAATTTATAACGGATTATCTATATACAGTAACCATTTTATTATAATATCCCGGTCTAATTAAAATAGATCCGGGTCAGGACGACGAGGCCAGGTGTGGTAAAACCGAGGGCTATACGATAAATCGCGACAGTCCCCCACAACCTCTACACTTTCTATCCCACTTGTATACATTTGTTTGGCAATATTTTAAATCCCTTGACAATTACCCATACACCACTATACATATATATATACCAGCCGTTGTTATTTCTGCCTTCAGTTGTCCAAATAATATCGACCGTAATAACAATGGAATACAAATGACGACCAATTATTATTTTAATTAAAAAAAAAAAAAAAAATCCCGATATTCCTTAATAAATACAAATTATTACTAACAACTTTATAGAATTCTTGATAATAAGTTTCTATGCTCCAGAATAGTACTTTTTTTTTACATAATTTCCACCACTACAAACACCAAACAAATATACATGTATAGTGTATATATCCAGTAATTTTTCTTAGAACTGTTTTATTTCGAGTAAAAGTGTCTAAAATCTATTTCGTACAAAACGCTCTTTGAAACAATAAAAATGAAATTCTAGCCATTTTACAAAGTAAAATCAAAAACGCTAATGAAATTGAATACCTACCACATTGAAAAACTGAAAACCCCTTTAAATATTCGGTAAATTTATTGGCTTACAGTAAAATCATTTTAATTCCAAAAATATTTATTTGTTTATTCCTTCGACTTTATAGCGATAAATATGATTTTATTTAGATCTCATCAATTCTTTTTTTTTCTCGAAAACATTAATAAAATTCGTTGTTTAAGTGCGAAACAATTATAAATAGTGCGAGATTAATCACACAATATGTTTGAAATCCTTCCGCAGTAAACACGTTATTCATATATACCTACTTATTTTAAGTTTAAAGTCAAAATAATTGTACTTTTCAATCTAAACACCATGTAGTCAAAACAATTTTTGCGAATAATTATTTCCAAATTCAAAATAATGATATTAAAAATTGTGCTATAAAAATTAATACTTGAAAAAAAAATATTTACACCTCTAGATATATAATTTGTAGACATCTGATGACATAAAAATGAATAACTAATTACAAAATAATATTTACTTCTTAAATTAAATTAACCTACTTGTTATTGTCGGAGACACACAAAATGTACAATAAATTGTTTATTGTTTTATCGAATTTTCAATAATATCGGAACGAAAAATAAATATCAAATACATTGCAATGACTTATGAATAATTATTATCATTGTTTGATAATAATTACAGTAAAGTATACCGAATAGTCTCATGACATGGTGACAATGTGGTGATAAATTTACACGGCAGCTCTCATCGTTCCATAGAGTTCACTTTTTCACAAAAATCGACATACGTGTTCGTTTAATATATATATATATTCACAAATGCATATCCCATTCTTTTTTCAGAGCAAAAACCTTCCGCATGATGGTCATTGGTGGTCATAAATCGTTCGACGGACACTCCTCCCTTCTCGTATTTTAAATAGGTTCCCCAATAACAAAACTGACCTTTTACGAGCCACCTCTTCTAACGTGTTTTATTATTATTATTATTTTTTTTTTTTTTACTTTTTTTTTATACGTAAAAACTTCCACTTGTGAACAAAAACATTTATTATAATTTTTGACCCGCGCGCATTTTGGAAATTGAAAAAGTTTCAATAAACACTGTTGGTACCTACCAGCAGACGGTGTTCACAAGGACGTTTTACAAAGTAATCCTAGGCATCCGAATCTGTTATGTTATAAAATATAATTATATCAAAATAGGTTATACATTTTTTTTTTTTTTTTTTCAAAGACTTGCGGAAAATATATATGTCACATATACATCACGTGCAAAATGACCTACATATCGAACGAGAGGCGTGTATATTGAAATAACTTAATGTGTGCGCGCCATGTATAACACCGTGTCGTTCATATAGAGTTCACAAAGCATAAAATGGAGCTGGGGGAGATATATATATATATATATGGTAACCACGTGCACCCTTCAACAAGTAGGTATATAGCCACAAAGAGAAGGGGTATTGATTTTGTCAATACGCCATGACCCCTTCGTATTTCAATGTACTTTTACCAAATACTTAGCCGCACACACATACACACGATACTTGAACATATTCAAGGGGCGAACAAGTGGTTATATTTTTAAATTGAAAATAACTATTGAGGAAAAAAAAGTGCAACAATAAATTAAATGTATACAATTGTTCTTTGTAAACCTTACAAAAGGTTTAAGATTATTCGAGCTCCAAACACTAACCAATACACATGTATATATATATATATATGTGTGTGTGTGTGTGTGTGTGTGTGTGTAAAATGACGTACATGCACTATACAGTATGTCGAATTAATCCCGATTTATTCGTTTAAATTTTATGAGAAAAATATAAAAAAAATAATACTGCTTATTCTATTTGTACATTATTGGTAATCTGAACGTAAAGATCAAATAAGTTTTGTAAATTATATTCTCCGTAATATTATTATTTATTACTCATTGACCGTTATAAATAATTTTCTCTTCATATTTTATAAATAAAATATTATTTTTGGCTTTTAAGCGACGGCTTGTGTGTTTGTAAAAAATCCACAAATATGTTCCGAATGTTTTATCATTTTGTAATATTTTAACAACTACCTTGAATTACTAAAATTCGTAAATTTTAATGAAAGAAGATGTCTGAATCATTATTAATTCGTAACGCAATAATAAAAACACGTATAACTGTATATTTAGACAATTTTCAACGACAATAATAAAAATACCTACAACGAACGATAAAAATTTAACACTGGAATTATTTAATAATAAATAAAAACGGCTTTTGGAGAAAAATGTACAAATATTAAAATTCAAAGTAATACGGTAAAATATTAATAAGTTGTTACCGTAAACTTTTTGAAAGTTTATAATTTTACTGTTTTTAAAAGTTTCAGTAGTTTTACAATAGTTAGAAAAGAAGAAGATAAAACGAGTTTCTACATTATTTTATATTATACGCATATAAATATGTACAATATATTATAGTGTCTGCAGTAACACCCGCCTTCATTTCTTCCGTGTACCATCAATATTACTTAAAATTTTCTTACATAGTTTAATCTATATTTTACCAAACTAATTCACGGTAGAAAACATTTGACCAGAATTATGGAAACGTGGTGTTGTTATATTGGCGTAATCACCAGCTGTCACCAGCTGATTACCTATAGTCTATACCGCACGTGACTAGTGTACAAACGAATCTTTTTACACATGACAGACAACTAAATAAGACAAGCGAAAAACCTTTTTTTTTTTTTTTCAAAGTCACGTGATACATTATACCCTGCATTTCAACTGACACAGGGTTATATATTTTTTTTTCTTTTTTGATTCAACACATTTCTAACGTGTAATTCTAAATATTTATATTTTAAAATGATACTTTTAACAAATAACGATTAATACTTTTAACATAGAAATTAATATAAAACGTATTTTATGAAACGAAAATTTTTGTTATGACATCATTTAGAAACATTCGGAGAACAAATCATATTTTTTCTCTCAAATTTTCTTATTCCGAGATAAATATTTGATCATTGGTTAGATATAATAATTGTACTTCCTAAAATTGTATTCATATAAATACGCTACATTACTAAAACTACGTGAATTATTTTATTTTTACAGCTATATATAATAGTCATGCCAGTATAGTGATTAGTGAGCAATATGTAAAATATATATATTTTTTTTTTTTTAAAGAGTAATTATTATTATTACCACCCCATTTCAATTAAAATAATGTTCTACAATATACTACAAGCATAAATTATTGTGGCATGTGGCATTCTATTTAATCATTGTTATATTTCCCAGTTACCACTGCCACGTTCATCTTTAAATAAACGAAATTCCAAGTTATAGTAGGTTGAGCCTTGAGCCCCCTGTATACAATATTATATATTCATGAAAATATAGCGTTATAAACACTCGCCTGCAGAGCTCTTTACGGCCACCGGTCGGCTGATGTTAGTACGCGTCAGGTGCACAAGAGTATATATTTTATATGATTACTTGTTATTTATTAATGGTTTTTAATGAAAAACGCAATGGCCTCGTAAATGATTCGTTTCGTTTTGTTTGGAAAAAAAATCAAATACTTATTTCCGTGAATTCTTAATCGGAAATAGATTCTTTTATCATAAATAGGCTTACAACTAAAATTAAATATTGATTGCAATTTTCTGTGGCTTACACGTTTTTAATAGAATACTAAAAGAAACGAATTGTAAACATTTACGTTATTCTTATTTGATAAAATGGTATTTCATGTTTAGCTGTATTATTTGAAAAACAAACAAAATCATTTAATGTGTGTGATTATTTATTTGATAATCTTTTAAAAACCGTTGGTATCGATTTGTATAAATCAATTAACGAATTTACAGATCAAAATAAACATAAACATTTTTAATTTTAATCAAAAGGGTTGAGCATAGAAGTAGAAATATTATATATTTTTTAATTTTACTGCTATTATCAAAATTAATAACTGGTTCAAGTTGATGAAACCTAGAAGAAATTAAAAACTCACTTATATGAATATTACATCCTAATGCGCGAAAATTGCTACAGTATAATCTTAATGAAAAATTGAAAACGGAAACTGGGAAAAATTTAACAACTTCACAAATAAAAGAAACGTAATAAAAACCTAGTTGTTTTAAAGTCAGAAATTCAACTCGATCGTATACCAGCTAATAACTATAGAAAATTATCATTATGAATTATTAATAAAATTAATTTTTCTTACCTCGTCAAATATGAAGTTATCGATTTCTTCAAGTGGCATACCATACAACTCACTGGGAAAAGGCTCAAATTTACTAGGTAACACAGACCCATCGAGCACGCTGACTTTATTTCGAGTTTGATAACCATATCCAACAGACGTTGACACGTGCTGTCTAGTCTCCAACGAATCTTTAGTCAATGGTCGAACTTGTACTTTAGGTTCTGTTGGGCTAGGCGTAGGTGGTTGTTGACGACGGCTTGCCAATATCGTATTAGGTAAACGGATGGGTAACATAATCGGAAGATTATATTTCAAAGGTTCACGTGCTTATAATTGATTTTCTAAAATAAAAACCATTTAAATAGTCGTTAGCTGTAAAGATAATAAAAGTATTTTATGAATATTTATAATTAAAATATGCGTATTACATTAGAAAAGTTGGTTAAATGTTAATTTTAAGTTCTGAGGGATACAATTAGCGAGGTATGTACTATTATAGTTTTACTGCAATTATATATTTAATTATAATTAATATTATTATTTGAGCTCTTTGCTAATAAATTACATTATGTAATTTTAAATATAATAAGTTTAACCATAAAGTATTAAAGTTTGAGAATTTAATAGTACTTGTAGATAAAAGGACCCTTTTAGGACCTTCAACAGATGGTTTCGTATAATAGATACCTATAGTCTAGCCGTAGTGAAAATTACTATAATAAGAGAGTTTACCTTCTTTTTTTTCATTTTAAAATTACAAATTATTAAATTTTTTAATTGTTCTAAATATACTTATAGGTAATAGGCAATCAATAAACAATATAATCTATTTTAATTACACATTTTGTGTTTTGGTTTTACTTTCTTGGAAAACGGTGAGAATTATTATTTTTTTTTTTAAACAACATTCAACATAATTTTAATTATTAAACTATATTATACAGTGCACATGTAATCGCTTTTATCATTTTAAACTTCAGTTATGAAGTATTTTTATCTTAATATTCTAAAACTCGATTTAAGATAAAATAATGGGTGTAAAATATTAAGTTTATTATATTAAATAAAAAAACTCAACAAATTAGAATTGGATTATACCTAATATTAACGCTTTAATGCATACAAATAAAAGGGGTTTATAAAATAAGAAACTCCAAATCAACACGGGCTCAAAAATAATTAAAATTTTTTTTTTTAATTTATAAAATATTAAAATAATTAGTCAATCAAAAAACGATATATAAATGGAACAACGTGAAACTTTTATAACACTCCTTCAACCCCAAATTTAATCACATACAAAAAACACATATTGTAAAACCAATACATTCCTCCATTTTTCGCTTACCTATAATAATCAAAAAATGAGCTCAAAATCTACACATTCTTCTTTCGGTCTTACTTGTCTTTTCCCTTCTACGTTCATTTTCATAACACCTCTCAGCATCTGAATCGTCTCTCCACATGACACATAAACATGTCTGAACCATCTCAACCTATTCTCCCTCGTTTGCTTCACAATAGATGCCATTCCTTCACTATCTCTTACGTATTTATTTCTTATTCTATCCTAGTCCTAGTCCTAGTTCCTAGTTACTCCACACGTCCGTCTCAGCGTTCTTATCTCCGATACACACACACATTCTCTTTTCCGTTTTCTTGTCTATTCTTTGACTGTTTTACGATAAGTTTACAGGGAATTTTTAAATTTTAATCAATAATTTTTACGAAAATTGCTTGAAGAATATTGTCTTAAACGCCGTAACTATTCGAATTCATATAGGAGAATTCATTTCTAAGTATTATTAGTACTTACGAGAAATAAGTGTTTTCCAAAAATAAAACAACAAGTATATACAAGATAAGTGTTGATAAACCCACGTAATAAAAAACCAGTTGCATTTCTCTGAATAATAATTGTTAAAAATATTTTGATGAGACGCTATAATTTTATTATTGAATAAATTAGAAGAGGACTAAACGAAGACCGTGTGGTAGACGTATCCTCGTTATAGTATTTTTGTTTGCTTGATTTGATGGGAAACAAAGTATTGTTATTAACATTTTACATGTCTTTTTTTTAACACACACACATTCTACACGATGCTATTAGTTTCTAGTCTTATGTGGTTTTTCAAACGTTTAATTGCTCATAAAAATAAAAAAATATGTATATATGAAAAAAAACGCAATAAGAAAAAATCCATAAAAAAGCCGCGTGTATCGGAAAAATCTATCTTATCTATTATACAATGCTCAAATGAATATTTTAAAAATATTTCGTCTAAAGTTTTAAGCCTCTTACGCGGTTTCCTGATGTATTTTGAAAAAAACTTCATAATAAATTCATAAACACGAGAGTTGAATCGATAAATTTAACATCGATTATCGATCGGAACAATAATACGTATTAATAATAAACTGTTATCGTTTTTAATCCGTTTTCCACCGCAGCAGCAACCGCGCATATAGATATTTTCACGCGAAACACGTACATCAAAAGGCGGTTTACTGCGTAGAGTGGTTATTGCCAGTGGCGTACTTACCAGAGAGATGTTCGGATAATAACCTCACTCCCCCTCCCCAAGGACCAAAATGTCGATTTAAAATATTATTGTGCGTTGGTCAATTTATATTAACACGTTTAACGCGCACCATACTCTGTCGACAACAAAAACGCATTACTCCAATTCTAAATTTTAAAAAGGTAACGAGCCGCGGAGTGTTGTGGATATCGCTCAAGTGAATTGCTTGGATAAAGATTTTAGAGTTTTGTTTTTTTATTTTAAATTCGAAAGCAATGATAAGTATCATTGCATTCGATAAAACGATTCTGAGCGGAGCTTACTTTTCTCGTAAACATAGTCTAAAGTTACATATTTGGTGAAAATTTCAGGTTTCTATGACTATTAGTTGCCAAATTACGAAGAAATAAACAACAATCGATTAGAACGAAATTGTATTTTTAACGTTTTTGAATTGTATTTTTAGGCGCTTTTGAGAAAATCGAAAAATGACCTCTCTAAAGTACCAACTATATATGCGAATTGCTGCCGGAAACAAACTGTGACCGAAGAGATCGGAGCACTCCTTCTGGTCGAAAATCTGTACACGGGATAGAAAAATAAACAAACATCATTGTAAAAACAATAGATTCAACGCTCCGCTCAGAATCTAAAAATTGTCAAGACGAAAATGTCATCAATCTCGCAAAAGAGTATATATATAATGAAGATCTGCAAGCTAACTGAAAGGAATTACTCGAGGAATTCTACACCAAAAGTATATTGATGTCTCTTCATTTTTTTTTTATTATTATTATTATTATTATTATTATTATTATTATTATTATTATTATTATTATTATTATTATTATTATTATTATTATTATTGTTAAATAAAACACCAATTTAAAATGTGGTCATTATTTAAGGGAAGACTGTTAACTGTTTTAGCTATATACGTATAGTATACGTTCGCAACTGGCGGAGAAAACGCAATAAAACCTGAAAAAATTCAGTCCAACAAAAATAGACTTTGACATTTTTATTAAAAATTTTCTAAATTATAATAAATATACGTATACGTACACCGAAATAACCAAGTTCGCCGTTGCTCGACGAGTAATTTATTTATTTTTCGATTTATAATCGGTTTTTTTTTTATAGTTTATAACGGTGACGAATTTTCTATACTTAAAACAACTTTCCCGAGCCCCCCTTCCCATCAATTTGCAGAGAGAAATTGGAAGTATACGCCACTTCGCCGGGTTACTGCAGCACACGATACCTGGTACGCGGTACCTGTTTATTTTATGAAGAAGAGAACAAAAGTAAAAAAAAAAAAAAACGCGTCTTGTGAGAAAATATAGAAAGAAAAAAAAAACCTTTTCTTTTTTTTTTCTATTTTTTTTCTCCGTCCCCTTTTGGCGAACGCTATTCTCCTCCGCCCATCGTCACCGTCGTCGACGACGACGACGACCGATAAATTCTCCTAAACGACAATACCGGCGAACTGCAACGACCGGTCCGACGACCCGGTACGACGGGAAACGTTGCAGGCGTTTGCCGCGTACAAACCAAACGTACGCGGACCATCGTCAAAAAAAAAAAATTTATTAATTTTTTTAATAATAATAGAATTTAAAAAAATTCTCGGCTCCGACGCGCGAACGAATAAAAAACAAACGAAAAAAAAAACCGAACGAAAAGGCCGACGACGACGACGACGACGACGGTCATCAACAAGTTGCGAGCGGCGGCGGCGGCGGCGGCGACACCGTCGACGGGGGTAGCGCGAACGGCGCGCGCGGCGTTTACGACGAACAACTGGCCTCAGACAACGACGACGAACGCGAAACGTACGCACACGACCACCGCACCATGACGACTAACTCTATATACACACACACACCGCATACATTCTATGACTGTATGTATATGTATACGACGACGGTGTGTATAGCGTTTTGTTTGACCGACCACCCCGCGCCACGGACGGCCACTGCCGTCGTCGCTTCCTAGTCGCGCGGAAAGTTCGACGGCGGATGGACGGAGAGAGAGAGAGAGAAGAATAATTTTTTAGCGCCGCCAGACGGCGCGCGCGGACCCCCGCCGCCAGTCGAACACGAACGCCCGCGCGCGCGCGAGCGCCCCCCATAAAATTTACACAGGTACACATCACAGGTAAAAACGTATGAATATTGCATGCGGGACACGAGCGCGTCGTATACACTCGCGCGTGTGTGTGTGTGTTCCAGTTCTTCCTGGCGCGGTGGTTGGCTTCTTACTTCTCTCTCTCTCTCTCTCTTCTTCCCCGCGTATACGAACACGTCAGCGCGGTCGCGGCATCCGCCTACGCGCGCGCTGCGCGACACATCTCTGGCGCTTTGGAAACTCTTTTACACTTCTCTTATTGCGGAACTCATCGGCATCTCCCCCGTTGCTGCGCTAGAGGATAACGATTTTTTTTATTTTTTTCTAGTGGTTCTACGCACACTGTTTTTGATCGCCCCTCCTGGTACGAGGCGATTTTTATTTTTTTTTTTTTTTAAACACTATACGCCTCACCTATATAATATCCGTAAGAATCGTGTTTCTTACTGAACCCATTGAGTGTATTTGCAGTCAAACAGTAGACAGTTTTTTTTTTCTTAAATAAATATTATTGAAGGACCCGTTGAAAAATCGATTTCAAAAAAAGCCAAGAGAAGGCTAAAAACGTATAAGAAACAACTCTATAGAGAGCACACTGCAATTGATCTTATACGCGCCTATAGGGGTAAAAATTTAATGGATACGACGATTAACCCGTACAAAGCACATATTGCGATAGTGTACGCGAATATACCCGAAATTGATAAGAATAATATTTATGTTCGCTGTGCTACTCAGTTCGGCGGAATACGCGAGTCCAGTGTGGCGACGAACGTCCCATACGAAGTAAGTACAGTATTGAAATGACACGATAACATTAATAACAGGATGCTTATAAAACCAATATATATGTATATATTGATGATAAAGTACAAATCTTAAGCGGAATAACGGAATAAGGCGAGAAATAGCAGCTAAAACAGAAAGGGGAAAAAAAAACAAATAAATGATGACTGGCGTATTCAATGTACGTATGGAGTAACTCCGACCCGTAGCAGGCTAAAATCAAGGAAATACTACGCATCACCACTATAAGGGCGCAGCCCTATACACGCAAGTAAGCCGGATTGGAAAGTGGAAGGAACGAACAATAGATGGGACGCGCTCACGGGTTTCGGGCGTACCCACAGGACTCTATATTACCACCGGGACACGATGACCTACCCTGGAAAACTCTCAACCGTCTTGTGCGAGGACACGAGTGAGAATAACTGAAGAGAATTCAAAGAGACGCGGGGAATGACGGCAGACGATGCGAACTGCGAATGTGCGGAGAAACGAACGTCAAACCATTTGCTCGAGTGTGTGTTGAGTGCGTATCATCTAGCGGACGCGAAATGAAACATCTCGTTGGACTAACAGGAACCACGGACGGAAACGATTAGGAATGCTGGGAAACGAAAGGATTGTACCTAATTCGATGAGAACAAAAAACGGGCCGACTACACGAGAAGAAAAAAAATCGATTTCAAAATAATAATACGTCCGCAGGGATTACGCGATTTATTTTCGTGTAACCGCCGTCTTCTCTAAAGTATACACTATACGAGTATTATTGAGATATATATACAGTCGTAAAAATGAAATTGTATTCTTGTAGTTATTATAAAATATATAATATGTATTCCTCTTAAATATTTTTTTTTTCTCTATCTTATTCGTGTTGTTCGTAATTTTTTTTATAAGTGTATACGCGTTATTATTATCGTTTGACCCGTAAATTTTCATTGTACTCGGACTGTGTAATGTGTCCGTGATTTGTATATTGAAATAAAATTTTCAAAAAAAAAAAAATGTGCTACGAGCGCTGCAGGTCCGCTTAAAACCAATTTTTTTTTATATATATATATATATATAATACCGCAAAAACATATTACGCGCAATAACAAAATATGATTTAAAAACAATAATCACCCGCTGAGTATCTATACGTCTATACACCTACGAATGATATTCCATTGATGAAACATGTATACCACCGCCAATAAATTACGACCGTTATATTGATACTGTTCCAATAAAATAGCTTTGAGTGTTTTAAATAAATAAAAATTAATTACTGGCGTATTTTTGGATGGTGTTAATGTTTTTTATTATTATTGCTATTAATTTACAGTTTAATTAGGTACTGAATTTTTGCCAAATTTAAATTTAGTAAGGATATTAATGAAAAATACTATGAAAGCAACTTGGAGTTTAAGCATTCCGTCTGACCGTGGCGACTTTTTACATTATATAATATAATCCACGTGATGTGAGCACTATATTATACATTTTGTTCTCGATGATAAATTGTTGATTGAAATGAACAGAAAACAGTTTTTGGCGGATATCGACATCGACAACAAAAAAAAACCGTGTTGTTTCCATTGCCTTCGTTATCCCGCGTGTATTATTGCAGTGTTACACGTGTTTTTATACGTTTTATATATAACGGCCGTTATAACGAAAAAACTAAAACTAAATTTTATGTCGACATTTTCATCGATACTTTTTGAAATTTTTGAATTTTTGAAATTCTATATAACATATAGTATTATAAATATATATTACTGTAACCAGTACTTACACATTTAGCTGCATATTAACAACCCCGCAGTGGCGTATTTACGGGAGGAGAGAGGATATGAGGGTCATATCCCCCGGGAGGTTATTTAAAACAAATTAAAACAATTGTATGAACGAAAATTAATGATATTAAATTCAATTTTGAAAAAATAAATAAAGAAATCAAATTCTGTACACAAATGACAAATGTTTGTTTACACACAACATGTATATAATAATATCAATATATGTGTATAATGAATACAATAAAAATATCTGTTAAAATTTGTATATCCCATCCCGTGGAAAAATCCTAGATACGCTACTGACAACCGGTACTCTGTAGAGACTCGTATGACATAAGAATTTTGTCACGGGCAATCGTATAACATAATGTGTACGCACGCCAGTATTATATATATATATATATATATATATATATATATATATATACACTGCAAAGTTCCCACGAATTAAAATATTTTAATTTAAATTAAACGTTCGTACGCGTAGTTCATTAGGTATTTTAAAAAAATGTTAAATAAAATAATTTTAGCGAAATATCCAAAAAATGTAATTAATAATTTTAATTTTTACGATTATTTCATATTTAAAAAAATATTCGTATACGTATTTATTTCCCGTGCCAACTTTTTTGTTATTCTTTGGATAATAACAAGTTTATCAGTAAAGGGACAAATAATTCAAGTTGCGTGTTTAGATAGCATGAGAACTGCCTGTTAAAAAAATAACTTAACACGCACGTGTTAAAAAAAAAAAAAAAAAATACGTAGCAACAAAGCCTCTACAATACATTTCTAACTATCACCAAAATGTAGGGGAAAATACTACTTCGCATTATTAACATTTAACGGTGATAATAATTTATGACAATATATTTTTTCAATATTTTTAAAGCTACGGTAAATTTATTATACATCAATGTTCAATATTAACACTGTATAATGACAAACATGAGGAAATATCGGGGTTCCCGAATTCGTCCCCAAATTCATGAGTATAGGGCCGATATTTATATGCTTTTGCATATTGTTATTGGTTGGTCAAAAAAATAGCTAATTTAACCAAAATGTGTTTCATGACCTAACGATTCTATAAACAAACTTTTGTTTTGCATATTTTTGCATATTTTGCCACTTTTGAATTTTTAGGGCATATTTTAGGATTTTGTACATTTTAAAGTCATTTTCAACTAAAAAAAAAAATCGATAATTACAAAATAATTATTTAAAATTTATAATTTTATAAGTATCAACAGGCGAATTGATAACTTTATTACCAATGTTTTAGATAAAATATTATTAATTTGATTTTTATGGTTTTTCAATTTATTAATAATATGAGATATGACAAATAATGTAATTTATACATTTTTTTTTTTTTTTAGAGCATATTTTAAGGGCATATTTTGGTAATTTTTAGCGCATAACTGCATACATATTTAATAGGTTTTTAAGGCATATAAATATCTGCCCTATTCATGAGTAAGTCCGAATTCGTCCCCGGGTCGTTAGAGTGTTCACTTATCTTTTACCGAATTCGTCCCCAGGTTATTAAACCTTATTCTCTTACCCCTTGTACCGAATCCGTCCCCATTATTAACATATTTTTTCGTATTTTATATTTTATTTTTAGTACAATTTTTTTTCTCCTCAGAAATATACCAAAGTCAAAATCCGAATTATTATTACAAACATTTCATTGTAATAATAATCATATACCCGTATATTTTTTTTCTTAAAACTTCAAATATATAATTAATTAGCCTATTGTTGCTTTAAACTAAGTGCAGAGTTGTAATATGTATAAAGGTGACGTGCTTATTTGTACAATAGATAAACGATACAAAAGAAAAAATAGTAAACGAAAACAAAAACTATATAAATTATGTAAGTTCTGCTGCTTTTATAAAATTAATTATGTTTGTTTCTTGTCTGAATCCGAGAGCTTCTTTTAGCGATGTTGAACTTATATTCGATGTTCTACGAACGAAAAAAGTATGTGAGATATTCCAGGAATATATTTTGATTGGAATATTTATGTACACATAATATTATGTTTGAACGAGAGGTTTCAGAGCATTTTTCGCATGTGGCTTTAGGTTCTTTACTCATTAAGTGTGAATGAGTTAGTTTTGTATGACCTATGCGTATTAGATACGAGATTGCCACAGACAGTAGCATTTTGTTTTTAGTATTTGTGGGATGTCATCGTATATTACATGGTGATACGTTTGAATGTCGGGAGATCCCCAGCTGCTTTTGCTGCCAGTTATAAACATTTATATATTATATTATATAATATGTAGTTATTACTTACAGACATATAAAATAGCCACTACTAAGTGCCAACTCTTACATTTAATATATCAAATGATAAAATGTATATAAGTTTACAAAAAAAAATTCATAAAATAATTTGTCTGTCTTAGTAATGTTTATCGGTTTTGGCAACGACTATATAACTATTTTACTAGCTGCTATAATGTTTTCAACTTTTCGCCAAATGACGGATTTATCGTTATAAAAATGGTATAAAATTTTTATTGTTTTGGACAAAATATCAAATCAAGAATACATAAATAAAAGTGTGATTATGTAAGTATGCAATTTATGAATTATTGGTGTAATTTAAACAATAATTCAAAGACTTTATAACTATGTAAACAAAAAACATTGGCATATAGTACGGTACCTACACTTAAAATTAATATAAGAACAATAATTTATATAAATATTAGTAATAATTTTTACGGAAAAGTGTCGAAACAATAATCTTCAAGTACCATCATATCATCTAATATATTTGTATATTTTTAATTGACTTTTAATCTCAGTTAAAATAATTCAATACACTATTTAATTTTAGCAAGTTAAAAAAAATCATTGACTTGTCCAATGTTATATACATAATATATACCAATGACCGATTAACGTATTAGGTAATATAATGCGTATATTTTAAAATATTGACCTGCGAGTAGCTATGTAATAAGGGGGGGAAGGCAAAATATAAGCAATTTGTAATTTCATCGTCGTCAGCCGGGATCTTTGTGTTAGTCGTAAATAATAATTATTATTATTTTTATTATGAGTGTATTTTGTGTAATTTTTTATGTGTTGTCAGTGTATATACGCACACGCGATTTTTGATTACTTTAATAAAAACCACAAAACCTGCAAATGTGTTTGAATATACACTTGTGAAAATCGTTCATGTATTCAAACTCTACGTTCACAGCGTTTAAAAGTATAATTTTGAGAATTAAAATCCAATGCGAAAGTCTTCCTCTTTTTAACAAAAAAAAAAAAATCGAAATCGAATATTACTCTACGAGGCGTGAGAGTTTTTCCAGTAAGACATGTTTTTGAGCTAAAAAACAAAAAGGTCGCGTGCAGGCCCCCTAATGTCGTTATATATTATGCGTAGGTATACCTGTATTAATCGATTATAAAAAAAAAAATAATAATAATAGTAAGTTATAACTATAAAAGTATGGAAAAGTAATGGGGCATTTATTTTTTATTTGAGAAATATCCTGAAAAATATTAGTGTACCAAAATACTGTACTGAACACGTACTATTTTTAATCGTTAAATGAACATTTACCCGCACCGCCAACACCAGCAGCAGTACAACATCGTCCATGTTACAAGTATAATATAGTCTACTGCAATGGCCAATGGGAAATCATAAATAAGAGAAAAAATACATCCAAACGTCTTGGACAAGTACTTCGTATTGGCATAAAAAGTACATTACTTATTTTCCTATGCCAGTGTAAACATCGAGAAATAAATATTGAACATTTATTGATCTACAGTCTAACAATACGATCGTTTGATAAGAATTAATGCACGGATTATTATAAATGATAAATATTAATTTATTGACTGCGGTACAGACTCGGATCCAGGAAGTCCATCCAAACTTTTTAACGACAATTATGTTAAAATTTATCTTTAATATCTTTAATACAGTCCACTGTATCTTATTTATATATTCGTTTAATTGTCTTAAATATTGGCGAGGAGAACCGCCTCTCAATACTTGAAGCATCTCGTGCGCCATCAGAATCTATTAGAAAATAAATATTCCTGAATATCCACTCTTGCGCCGGTTATGGTAATAATAATACAGGTCAGGGGCGTATTTATGGGGGCTGATGGGGCTCCAGCCCCCCGAAATTTCATTTGCATTAGAAAGTCTTGCATTAGAATTTAAAAATAATTCAACAATGATATTTACTCAATGCCTCAGCCCCCCCCCCAAAAAAAATTTCTAAATACGCTCCTGATACAGGAATAATAAATATATATTTATTATTATATTATGACGTATATAGTTTTGAATGCGTACAATGAAAATTGTACATTTTATTGCGATTAAATTATATATAATAATATCCAGCTCGGCCCCTTTTTGATTTATAGTAAACCGTGCGGCTATTAAACGGAAAAAACATTAACGAAACGAAAAATTAAAGACTCCGTCGATACACAGGTTTAGGGCCGTTCAGCGACCCAAACTATATGCTGCATATACCAGTGATCAATTTATTTCGGGAGGAAATTGAATTAACGTGCGTACGTTTATAATAATAATAATAATAATAATATATTGATCCGCGTCGTGCACGTACACAATACTGTAACTTTATATAATATAACGCGCGCGATACCGTGATTGGAATTATTATACCTGCTTCCAAAATACGACCATTATTCATTACTGAAATCAGCGGGGACGCGATATGTTCCACGTTTTAAATATGGGTACGATCGAAAAATCAAAAGTCGATCGACCCTATTGTCGTGAACCTTGTTCAAATGACGTCACATCAGCTATTAATTATTATAATATTAATTGTTATATTTAGAGAAATAATATTATATTTATCTTGCATTCATCATAAATAACCTTATTTTGTAGTTAGGTATTTCTCGTTTATTTTACACGTTTACTATTTATTATTACGTTTACTCTCTACTCGTATCACAGATAAGATTAAGATAAGTTTTATCTTATCTGTGACCTTACCAATCAAATTGATATAAACGAAGTAATAAATATTTTTGCTCAAAGTGAAAGGAGGGTGTTAATTATAATAAGTAATAAATTGTAAACTGGAATTTAAATACAAAATTGAAGTTGATTATGATTTAATAATTCATATGTTACGTTTATCACGTGTAATTACTGTAATTAAATAATAATATACTTTACAAAGCACTTAAAATATTACTTAAATATGTAATTGTTTAATGGTAATTGAAGGGTTGCAGTTATCGATAACTCTATAAAATAACATGAAAAATCGAGGGGCTTCAGCAACCCCAGTTTTTTTCAGTGAAATTGCGCCCTTGGTAATATACTTACCGATTTATGTGAGTAAATTTTTAAACGCACAATTTCAAATCGATACTGATCGACGTCAATTTGGTTCTTTGAGACCAGACGGTAGGTATGTAAACGAAAAAGTATATAATATTAAAATAAAATATCTGCGAACGTTTCGAATTCATATTGTACTGTTATATTACTATAATGGCGCGTATTTAATGGATTATCGTCGACTAAATACACGAGATACGACCGAACAGTATCGTGAAAATAATACTGAATCTGAGTCTGAACCACCACAACAAGAAGTCATATTATTGTGAATCCATGCCTGCACATGGATATTGTAAGATCACGCCCGTAAACTGGTAGGTACGTACGTTACAACTATTAATGGGTTACGTTACAACTATTAATGGCAGGGCGCATTAATAATATTTAGTGGAGGGGGGCAAATATAATTTGCCGCCCCTAAATTTACAGTACAGATTAAAATTCCAACAGACTAAAACATATAATTCCAAATGTCCATGATCAGTGTGCCGCCCTCTATTAATGACCCTGATTAGACGTACGACGAAGATATAATATATACATAAAAACAATAATTACGACTTTTTTTTTAAATATTATGTATAAACAAAAAAGGTACATTACGGTGATTATTCGTAGAAAACGCAACTGCTATTCAAATACTCAACAATAACACAATTGGGTGTAATGTGTATTACAGGAAAGAGGTAATGTTAATTTATCATAAAAACGTTAATAATAAAATTATTAAATAACGAAATTAATTTTAATCTCCGAGTGATTAGTCGACAATTTGTGTAAAACTTAACCAAACTCCATTAATCGATGTAAGAAAACCACTGCTAGGTTTGAAACGAAAAGGAACATCAGTTTTTTCACAAGTTCCAACTTCAAATTTCGACCATTTTTTAAATGAAAATTAAAGAAATTTAATTAACCAAATTAAAGAAATTATAAATCTTTATTGTCACTGATCGCAATATATAATGATAGTACTCAATTAATAAGTATACATCCGTTTATATATTATATATAGTTCATAGTTATTCATTTTAATAGACATATAATATTTGTATTTATATAATCCGATAACAAAAATTCTTAACAATTAATTAATTTAGACCATTTTCTAAGGGGAAATTCTCCCTATATATGTATGTGATTATAACAATTGTCACTGGTGTATTGAATTACAAAAAAAAAAAAATATGTATGGGATGATACTTATGTCTGTTTCAAAGAAATAAAACAATTTTTCCTTCTTTTCCGGATATTTGGAAAAGTCGGTTTTGGAAATGGGCTACAGCCAGTGCCGTCTTAAGACGTGGACCTCGAGGGCCCTGGCTCGGGGCCCCAATTTATTTACAAAATACCATATATTAATTTTTTATTTATTATTATTATTATTATTATTATTATTTATTTAATATTAAAAAAAAATCTCATAATGACAAAGGAATA
Source organism: Slavum lentiscoides (assembly GCA_032441835.1). NCBI lineage: Eukaryota > Metazoa > Arthropoda > Insecta > Hemiptera > Aphididae > Slavum > Slavum lentiscoides. Next base: position 8,955,563 of record CM063714.1, on the reverse strand, counting down.
TTTAAATTTTAAAATATTAACGTTTTGAAATTGTCATAATAAACAATAAAGTAACAGATTGTAATAAAAATTGGCATTTCAGTTTTTATTAATAAAGTATAATTTTTAATATTATGTTTTAAAAAAAAATATATATATATATATATATATATACCCTAAATATTTTGGGCCCTTGGGCCTCACATAACGTCAGGGGCGCCCACAGAGAATTATCTCAGAGGGTGCAAAATTAATTTTACATTTACATACAATAGAGTATTTAAGGGGGTACAGGAAGCTGGTCCCCCTCCCCATTTGCTGTATTTATACATTAAAGATTAAGTTCCTATAATAACATCATATTCTTCCGCTGTGTCGATAACATCAATCATTCCGCTCTCAAACGAAAAAAATCGAAGTAGTAGGGGGAGTGTCCATGGCCTGCATACGGCATACCTATATAAGCAGTGGCGTATTTTCAACTTTTTTCTGGAGGGGGGGGGTCCAAATTTTTTTTTTTGAAAATTCCAACAGGACATATTGATATAAGGTATTTAATAAAAAATACCTTTGGATAATTTTAACAAATAAGTACATTTTATTTAATATATATAATAGGCATATATTTCAGTATCTATACTCTTTAGTAATTTTTTTTTTGGTTCTGAGGGGTCCAGTACCCCTGGACCCCCCGTAAATACGCCACTGTATATAAGCATAATTGTCTTCTATACCATGATATCGGCACCAGCCACCAGCACTTAAATTCCCACTGTGATTAAATAATTTTATAGTCATGTTATTTATACTGGTAAAAATGTATGACGTGTGTCGAATATTATTTATGCCGATTTAACATTAAAGCAACCATTTTCAAAAAAAATTATTTTAATACGTGTGAAACTTCAAGAATGACTTTTGTTCATCAGAAAATCTCAGAGGGTGCAATTGCACCCTCTGCCCCCCCCCCTTGCGGACGCCCCTGCATAACGTTAAAACGGCTCTGGCTACAGCTACTCGAAAACATAATTGTTATTTATCCCGTCCGGTATTGTACGCTGTGATAAAATGAAATATTTTTATCACAGACTGGTTAATACCACGTATCTTCCAGCAACCGTGGTTAATGTCCTTATATTACCAAAAAACGATCTCTATCATAGAGTGTGTAAAATATTTTTTTGACAACAACCGTGTTCTCTATATCGTAATTCATATTTCATAGTGAAGAATGAAGATCCAAGACAGTTGTTTGTGGTAATGTGTTGAACTTTTTTTTTACTTTTGTTGTAGTAAATAATAATATTTAACGTTTTCAATTTATTCGGTCAGTGGATAATAAAATTATTAAACATAAAAAAGGTAGATGCCAAAATGCATTCATGTTCCGGGTTTATTAATTTTGAATGGAATTGACTTGTACGACTCACGATCATTACAATATTTTACGTATAATGTACACACGTTTTAATTAAATCAATTAAATTGGGTAATGTCTTTTCCAGCGCAAAACGCTAGAGGTATAGTATTGTATAGTACAGTATTATTATTTGTAAATTTATGAAAAAAAATGTTCAAAATGGTACTGTCAATTCGTATAACATACATTTGTATTTCATTTTCTGTTCAGGCATTCAAAATCGAAAGATACTGGAAGACTTAGAATTGAAGAAACAGTTGTTATTGAAAACAGGCGCTGTTCCGACTCCTCCGACAGTTTCTCATGCGACAAGTCCGGTATAAATCATTTTATAGAGTCATATTAGACTTTTATTTAGTGACGTATTACCCTACTATGTTGTCCAAAGTTTCAACTCTTTACATTTTAACCCCGTGCAAAAATGCATGATGAAAATGGTAAACCTAATCGCTGTCAGTCAGACCTATGGCTGAAAATACTACTCAACATTTTCAACCGTGGATTAAACGTTTTATTCAAATTACATATTGCGTTCAAAATACTCGTCTCTGGTGACAAAATGCTATCGTGCATATTTCGATAATTAATCTGTTATTATTATTGGATTCGTTTATGTACTTTTGTTGTACCAACATGCTTTTAATTGTTTTTAAATTTCAAATCTGCTCATTACAAATTCGGATCACTACAATAATAACATATTTATACTGGTTTTTACAGAAAAAAAATGTAATAAATGTATTAATCTAAATTCGTAACTATCCCTGATTAAAATTGTTTTTATTTTCCTCCAGTTTAAAATATTTTTTTCTATAATTTCAAAATGATCACTTTTGTTCTAATGTTTATTTAAAAACTTTGTTTAGGGAACGTCTGATAGTCATTTTCAACGTGCCCAAGCATTACAATCTAGTGGATTCTTTATTACTACAGATTCAGCTTTTGGTAATTCTATATTGCCCGTTTTACCTCGCATTGAAAAATAAAACGCAACCATGAAATTAAAGCATCTACAGTGTGCGCTCGAAGAAATTGAAACGTTCGAAAACCCTAGAATTGAATTGGAACAGTATACTACAACGCCACACATTGCTGCATGTATACTTCATACAGCTCAAAATGTATATGGCGATATAACGGATAAAGCAGTTGCTGATTTAGGATGTGGTTCAGGAGTATTATGTATTGGTGCCGCTCTGTTAGGTGCTAAATATTGTGCAGGTTATATATACATACTATACAATATTAATACTGTTGTTTAAACCTGCCAAATATTGATTTTGTTTTGTTAATTAGGTTTTGATATAGACCAATCTGCTCTTTTGCTAAGCCAAGAAAATGCCAATGTACGCGGCGTTATAGATCGTTGCGATTTTGTTTTGTGTGATATAAATAACATGAACAAATTTGTACTGCTTAAAAAATTTGATACCGTCATAATGAACCCACCATTTGGAACAAGAGAAAGAGGAGCAGATATAGTATTTTTAAAAACTGCCATAAAAATGGCAAAAACAGCTGTGTATTCACTCCATAAAACGAGCACCAGAAAACACATTATTAATACAGCAAAAAGTTTGAACGTCTATGCCAAGGTTATTGCGGAGTTAAAATTTAATTTGCCATCATCGTATAAATTTCATAAACAACACTCTGTTGATGTAGAAGTCGATTTAATACGTTTCGTAATATCACCATCTGCTGTCTAGCATGTTTAAATCAGTTTTATATATTTCACTTTTTTTGAAAAATTGTATGATAGTTCTGTAATAGGTCAACAAACATAATGGTTATTATTTAAATTTACTACAGTTGTATTTATAATCAATGATATTACCACTCATCTTTGTAAGAGCATTTTGTTGACATAATATTTTTGTAACTGAATCATTTTAATTCAAATAACAAACCATTAAAATATATTTTTTTTAATTGTATTTATTCCGATAGTCGAGACAATATAAATATGAATCATACAATTTAATTTATAATTATTAATTAATTATACTGTTTCGATTCAAAGAAAGTTTGTAGTTAAATTACACTTTCCTTAAACGCTAATAAACATTAATATATTATAGAAAGAAAGAAAAATTCACTACATGAGATTGTATATAATAGTTGTTATATAATTTCCATTTTCTAATTTATGTTATAATATTCACAAAAAGCTTTATAAAATATAATCATATTTCCAAAAAACAACACAACATACAATGTGTTGATTAGTACCTATTGTGGTAGTTACACGTATTTCACTGCATGTAAGGCATACGATATATCGGTTGAATCAATCCAACTCCAGCGGTTTGTAAATGGATTATATGATAGTCCGTTAATTGAAATAGTGTTACATTTACCTAAACGAAAAACAAAAGCGCGTATTATACGAGCATATTGTAAAACTGTTTAAACGACAAACCACTCAATGATAAAATATCTTATACTTACAATTAATTTCTAAAATTGACTGCAGTTCATGTGGGCATATAAACTTTTCCCACTCGTGAGTACCCTTTGGTATAAAATTTAATGTTTCGCCGATTAATACTATGCCCAACCATGAACATAAAGTTCTATTTGGTGTTGTTATAAATAAAGATCCTCCTGGCTGTAATAAAATGATATAAACAATTTTGTTAATTATTCGTTCATCTTTTATAAATAAATATACTAGTCTTAAACAGGCACGTATACGGGGGGTTTTGGGTTCAAACCCCCCCCCGAAATTTTATTTTGTGTACGTGCCTGATACGTATATTGTCGTAATTTTAACTTAAAAAAAAAAATATTAGTTTTTTTTTTTTTGAGAAAATCATACGCATAAGTGCACATAACAATGGTTAAGTATTAAACATAGAATTGTACAAAAGTAATAATTTTTAATGAAAAATGTTTTAAATGTTAACAACTTTGACACTGTACGCTCATGATCAAAACATTATTGGATTTGGTAAACTTTACACAAAAACTGCTAAAAATACGTAATAATTATACACATTTAATTAGATTATTCTTTATTTTCCCGAATAAGAGGCTTAATTTATTAAAATTAATAATTATTTTAATCATATGTGGCATGTCATGTATTAATCTCCATTAAACATTGGGGATATTTCAACAGCATATTGGCTTGTTCTTCCCTCAACACAAAATCTTAGCTTATTGGGAGACAGGTAAAAGTCAATAAAAAAAATTACCTTTAAACACTCGACACAATTGGTCAAAAAACTATGTTTATTAGACACATGTTCCAAAACTTCCGAAGTTACAATCGCGTCATATGACTCTCTGTTTAAATGTACATGTTCTTCGATAGATTCATTAAAATACCTAAAAATTAGATAAAAATAATAATAATTTAATTTGTAATTATTACAATGTATTATCACTTGATATTTTTATTCCTCAAAATCGTAGAATGATCATTGGCGACTGATATTAGTTCTTTACTTGGATCTATTCCAGTTACATTACCCTCTAGTCGAGCTAACGCCTATAAACAAACATATAATCTTTATAACAATATCTCAAGGGTAACTGTGTTCAAACTATACCTCTGTTAAAATACCACCACCACAGCCAACATCGAGTATTTTTATATCTTTTAAACTCTGACGAGTACCAATATTTTTTTGCTGTATTTTCTGCATATTTACTAATCCGTTTATTATGAATGAAACTCTAATTTGAAACAAAATCATATATTCATTGAAACAAATTATGTTTTATTCTATAACGGTATGTTCATCGATTTAGATACATATTATTTTGGTAATAGTACAGGTGAAACGTGCATAGTTTCTTACACGTTTATATTTCATTCTATGAAAACATACATTTCATAAATTACCTTAATGGATTGAAAGAGTGTAATGAATTTAATGGCCCATTACTCTTCCACCAGAACTCTTTCATGTTGGAATGATGTTCTACTTCGTGAACATTTACAGACTCTTTAACATGACTTAAAAATCTAAAATATAAATAGCCCATAATAGTATTAAACATTAATTGCCTATGTCAACGTTAAATAGCAAAGGTACCAAAGATTTTAAGTTGAAATAACATAAATTTTGCTATTTTAACCATTTGCTGTATATTATATTTGCATATTAAAAATATTCCTGATTTGGTCAGGAAACCTATATGTTAAATTTGTATATATATATATATTAAAAATGAACGTTTTAACAAATGTATACAGATATGTTAATTATAATGACGAAACATATGCAGATTTTTTTAATTTTTACATTTTTAATTTTCAACGAAGGTTTGCTATCAAAACAAAACATTTCCAAACAAATTAACATAGTTATGAGACTTTTCATTACAGATATATAGGTACACAAAAAAAAAAAAAATTTCACACATACCGAAGTCAACAAAAAAATCCAATAGTGGATTGAGTTTGTGCCAAAATACAGTCGAAATTGTTTGGTTTTGGATACATAATATGAAGTGATTGATACTATGAAGTGAATGGATAAAATTCAACATTCCATGTTGGATCGACAAACTTTTCTAAATTATTTCTGTCATCCAATTAAAAAAAAGCGTTCGAAAATAGACGAAAATTAGATCAGAAGTACAAACAGACGAAAACCTAATTTAAGGCAAGTCGTGTTAGCTAACCTAAGCGAGGCCCTTCATATAAGGAGATTGAGATCGTAAACCAAGAGAAAAACTTATACTTTATAGAATTAGAATCTAACAATAATTCTGATACAGAAATAAAACTTTCCCCTGTAGACATCTCTACCAAAAATAATTAGAAAAATCAAATAAAAAAATATTACTAGGGACATTTTTACAATATTAATAAGAACCAAAACATTAGCTATAGCTCACCTGAAAACATTGACAGAGTTTCCAATGTGTACTTTCTTTGTAATTAAATTCATGTTGGAATTGAAAACAATCGTGGACTGAATTATACTTAATATTAATATTAATATTACGCGTACTCAATATAAACATAAAAGAAATATTTTTATTATAATTATTACTTTACATTTTAAACGAGATTATTGTAAATGGTAAACTTCTAATAATCTTTTCCGTTCTGCGAATCTTTATCACAAATAAACGTTTGATTTTTCTAAATATTTTGATAAAATTATGCTGATAACAATATTTTTGAAAACATTATTGTATAAATGAATTCATTGAATCATAATATATTAATATCAGTGATTATTGAAATCTGCGAAAATATAAAGCAAAAGTAATAATTTTAGTTGCAAAGCTACACATTTTAGTTAGTGAGCCAGGAATCAGGATTGTCGAAATCGATACTTGGATTGTACCTGACCATACAAATACTAACTGCGAAAAAATAATATATTTATAACACAATATCACTCAAATTATTTTACATTTAAAACTGTCAAACGAAAATGATATGAAATACAATGCTAAAACAGTAGAATTAAACTATAACAAAAAACAATAATTATTACATTTATTCATTTGAAGTGGCATCATTTAGCTTTTACTGTAAATTGACCACTTTTAAATTCAACAGCGAATTATAATTTAGTTCCAATTGTACAGACAATTTATTAATTATATATTATTAAGTAATTCATTAATTATGTTTGAAACACGTGCATTTATCATTGACACATAACCACTGTTTAAATGGGACATAAAAATCTAAATATTATCGGCATAGTTAAATGTTTAATCTACACTATCGCTATCAAAACTAATTAACAATCGCTTAAAAATTAGCTGCTCAATTCAAATCTACTTTTTCCTGAAATATCTAAATGTAATTGTCATCAGAAAACGTTTGTAAACGCAATGGCTATATATTCATCATGGTATACACCTACATGAATATAAAAATACAAAACTGTGAAAAACTATAAATTAAAAACTTAATTATCAACAAAATTAGGAAAATGTATATATTACACAAATATTATGTACAAATATTTTTTTTACAAAATATGATCAAAATCATCTATAAAACAAATTTGTTTGAAATCAAAATATATATTTATATAAAAATATATAAACAATATATATATATATATATATATATATATATATATATATATAGAAATATATAAAAACAGATCGTTTTTATTATCATGTATATAAAATTATACATCAAAAACTGTTTTTGGCCCAGAGTCATTCACATCTTCAATTTCTGAATGATTTTCGATTTCTTTCTTTATTTGTAAGTCTGTTTGCTCATCATTTACACTTAAACTATCCAATTCTTCCAACAGTTCCGGTTCAATTTTTAAAACCTATATACGTACATATATGATGTTGAAACAAGTGACTGTTTCACAAGTTTAAACTGATAGACAATAAATTACATACCCCATCGGGATTTAATGTTTCGTACTGATGCTTTAGCGATTGTAATTCAAAATCACTTGAGCTACAAACTGCCTTTAATTCATTCAATAACACAATTTCATTGCGGAGATCATTATAATTTTGGCATACTTCTTCAGTTGGAATAGGATTTAATTCTAAAACAAAATAAATTTAATTACAGCATATATAAGTGGTATTTCAATAATTCAATATAATGCATACTAATTTTCAATGACTGCAGTGCTTGTTCAACATTTTTCACTTTCTTTTGACTGACATTTGCTGGAATTTTCATCCTTTGTGAACGAGTAGACACACCACTATTTTTAATGTCTGGGAATTTAATAGTAGTGGCTTCAAAGTTCTAAACATGAATAAAATTGTAATACACCAAGAAGTTCTTACATTAAGAGATAATTTAAACTTTACATTTGGATCAACTCTGGTTGGCCTGACTGGTACAGCAATACGTTTACGATGATGAGGTGTTTTCTTGTCAACCTTTATACTTTTCCGGCTGTCATTTTGCTTATCAACTGCACTTATTAACTTTTGTAAATCTTGTGTTTTACGGTCTCTATCACGTTTCCGTGCCTCAATCTTACGTAGTTCTTGTAACAACATTTGTTCCTCCTCAATCTGAACATGTCAATATTAAACAAAACATGCATAAAACTAACAAGTATGTATGTATACATATATATATATATATATAAATACTTGTTTAGGAGTTCTACTGTAAAGTCTTTCCAGTTGCTGTTTTCTACGAGTTTCGTGTTCTGCATCAAACATTTTTATGTCATTGATATTTCCTCCTCTAATCTGATCAAATGGACAATTATTAATAATTGTTAACAAAAAAAACAACAACTAATAAATATTATTTCTCAACCTTTGTCAACGTATTACACACGGAATAATATCTGTCTTTCAGATCCTCAGTAGTTCGCTTCACAGCATTTTCATAATCTCCATAATTCCATCTACCTTGAATGACGATAAAACGCAAGTCAAAGCGTTGACACATGTCAAAAAGACGATCAGTTTCTTCTCGACTCCATGTTTCTGACACCAAATTCTCTTTATACTCAGTATCCGTGTACTTAGGTATTTCTATTTTCTATTTAATTATAAAAATAGGTGTAAAATATACATTTATGCGTTCAGTATCAATTGATAGTACCTTATTAAATTTGGCAAACGCATACTCTTTACCCTCCTCAGCAACTCTTCGCCAGTGATAGAAAGCAACACCGTCTTCTCGAGCAGGGTTTACAAAAGGAACCCACACCCATGGACGAACACGTCGCATACCCAGCCTAGCTTTTTTGAGCTTATAAGTAGGACCTAAATAAAATGTAAGTATAACTGACCTATATTAAGTAGTATGAAAATTTAAATACTTACCAGTTTCAGTTTCAATGACCGGTGGTATATCTTTTTTATCATTATACAGCAATGCAAACACTTCACGGGCCATTCCTTCGGGTCTACGAGGACGGTTACCTGACGGCAGTGAGATTTTTTTTTTAGTTTGTGTACCTAGTATTTCTTCTTTAGAGACCTGAGGACCAGATCCCCTTTCTATGTCCAAAATATCACGAATGTCTTCAGTCATCTTCAAGGGTCCAAGTAATTTGATATTTGTAAAAACACTACTTCGTTTAAGACAATGCTGTAATTTATATATTCAAAACCATATACAATTAAAACATCTAATATAAACAAGAACAGCGTACTGTATATAGTTTATACAGAAAATGTTTTATGTTTTACAATAAATACTACTTCAACAATTCGTGCACAATTTTTATGCTGAACAGTAGTTTAAAGTTTATAATAAATAATATTATCTTATAGGTTATACCAGGATACTTAGGTTCATACGATATACCATACTTTAAAACTTGATTAATTCTGTACTATCAGATAACACAAACTGTAAAAACACGCTGTACAATATACTCCATAATGTATTAAATATTAATGTTTGTCTTTTAAATATACGGTCTTCAACGTGAATGTCGATATTTAAATAAAAAGTAAAAAAATCTCAATTCGGTAATTTAAAAATATTGTGATTTACTGTTCCTTTTAAATTTACTTAAATAATGTATAGTCTAAAGAGTTTAAATAAACTTATTTCTTAAGGTCAAAACGGAGTGTAATTATGAAGGTCTATCGTTTGGAAAATGGAAAGTATTTGGGTGTATCATACTTTACAGACGTTCAAAATTTAAAGTGGCTAAAAGAGAACATTTTATCAGTATTTGAAGACAAGTCGCCCGTGTTGATTTGTCCCAGATTAATTGTTGATCCATTTCAGATCGTAGTAGCTACAAATAACGCGTATTTAGCTCACGAAAACAATTCTATGATAACTAAGTCATTGGCTACAGAAGTCTTATTCAATTTGTCTTCGACCAAAAATATCAGTGAGTCGTTGAAGGACGTGGGTGCCAATATTGAGGACAAAGACATGATTGTCGCGCTTGTATCGACATTTTCCAATGTTCCAGAAATGGAAATATTTCATAAAAAATGTATTGTTGGACACGAAGCCGACCTTTCAGAATACGAAAAAAACATTGACGAAAAATTTATCAAATCTTATTACAAAATAAATGAAATAGAAAGTGACAATTCCAATCTACTGGACTCCATTGTAACCAGAATCGCTTGTAAACCTATTTAAATTTTTAAGTTAATTTTTTTAATGCAATATAAGTGTTACAGACCATTGGAATGATTGAAAACATGTTTTATTTTCAGTTTTTGTTTCTGTGCCGTTATTTATTTTCTAAAACTATATATTTGTATTCATCATTGATAATATGATCACAATATAAAAATAACTTTATTTTTACCTATCACGTGACTCAGCATTTTTCACAGCAAATTATAGCTTATATTATAATTGTGTGTTACAAACAGTTACAGTGATAAAAATGAATACACATTTTAAAATGAATATTTTCAAACACCGTGCATTTGATCATTCCTTTTACGTAATATGTATACTAAGTGCCTTTTATTTTAAAACTATATTTTAAAAAAAAAATCAATATACAAGATACAAAGGAAAATTAAACATATTAAGCTATATGATTTAAATGTTTTATTACAAAAAAAAAATATATATGTAATGGAATATTACACCATTTTCCATTTAATGAAAAGGTAAAATAAATTGAAGTAAAAGGTAAATTATTTTTGTTACGACAACTTCTTTTATTAAAAACATAATTAAAAGTATGAAATTAGTGACTTTTGTGTTAAATACTCCCCCAAGCCCGTCACTTCTTGGCGCTAGGGGCCAGGAGCGCTTGGCCACGATCTTTTCCTCGTAATTTTACACCTGAAACAATTGTATTGAAATTATGACTTGTAATGAAGTTTAATTTCAAACATAGGTCTTGAAGTAAACAACTATTTTAATTCCACAATCTTTTCGATTTGAAATCAACAATGTTTAGTAAAATCCTTACATTAAGCATAAAACATTTAATATAGTAGCACAAACAAGTAAAAAAGCATTATACTTTTATGTATGTTTGAAATTATTCAAACAATTAATATTACATCAAATAAAGATGTATAAAACAACATCAGTGTATGTATAGAATTAAATATGGTCTAAAAAGGTAGAGTTAAGGCTAAACTACTATGTGAAAAAAATTTTTTTTTTAATTATTAAAATAAAGTAAATTATAGTAATGCGTAGAGAGATGTTGTATTAGCCGCAAAGGCTCTTGAAGAACCGTAAAGCAAAAAAGAAGAAACTCAAAATGTAATAATAATTATCTTTATAAACTATTATAACTAATCAAATTACTAAAATATTTCAACAAGCTAAAACTAAAAAAAATTAATTTACAAACATTTAACTAATACTCACAAAGAACTTTTTCGATTTTTCCAATGACCAACTGATTAGGTATTCCACGACCGGCTTCATAATCTTGAATTACTTGTGGTTTTTCATTGATTTTCTAAAATGTGTAGAATTTAAGTAAAATAAAATGAGTAAAAAGTTTAATATTTTTATTAACTTACAGTAGCCAATTCTTTTTGGTTAAAACCTTTAGCTTGACGTCCTTGTTGTATAAGACGACCTAAATCGATTGGTACCTTTTCGTGTTTTAATTCTTCAGTTTCCCGATCCAATTTAGCAGTATTTTTTGTTGTAACTTGATGTTTATTTGTAGCTGCACCCCCTAGTTTTCATTAAACAAATATAATTAATAAAACATAAATATTATTAATATACACGTCTTTCTACTTACTATCTCAAAACAAGACAGTATTAATGTATATTTTCTCAAAACTGATTTTAAAACCCTGTTGATATCACGAATAGTTGAAATAATAAAATTTAGTCAACTAGTCTATGTGCAAGTAAATGAAATTTATCGAATTCATTAGTGGGATACTGAATAATTCATTAAAAGAACCAACTACGATAAATTATTGATGTGAAGTTATTGATATAACCAAATTATCATGTATAATCCCAAATAGAATATACTATGCCAAATTTGTTAGGTAATTAATGATTAATGAGTTTTTGAATTAATATTTACAATATAACTTTGCTGCACTAAGAGAAAATAAGTAACAAATAATTTCAATTAGCTACGATTTTACGACTGAATAATTTTATTATTCACTATTATTTTGCATAATAAAACCACCCTAAACAATTTATTTTGTCGTCTTTTTTCATATGTTTCTATAAATTGCTGTTCCGAGGTCTCAGAACTGTTAATGTTATTAATGAAAATCATTGTATTTTTCCTTCTAGACACAGCAGAATTATACGGATTTTTAAAAAATACTTTCTTTAGAAAAATATGTATGTGAAAAATTGAAAAAATAAAACATAATGGATTTATCCATTTTAAACTTACATTTCGTTTGAGTATCGATCACTGCACCCTCACGTCTAGCTTTATTGATGGCCTGGAATAATACAAACATACATGGGTAATAAGTATTACAAGGTTTCAATAAACAAATGAAATATTAACAAATATTATTAAGAAACCTGTTCGGATTTCATGGTAGAAGGCTTCGGTGGCCTCTTCCTTAAAATGGTCACTGTGTTCCAGTCACTCATGATGATGTTGGACTATGATATTCAAATGTTATTGAAAATGGTATTAGAATAACGATTGAACGCAGTTTTTATATTAAATTAAAATGAATGGAAAATATCAACTGTATGGCAAAAACTAGAAACAGATGGTGATTAATAACAAAAAAAAAAATTATTAATCAAAACCAGCGTCGAAAAGACCACGAAATACGAAATTTGTTTTTGTATAATAAATATTAAATAGGTATGTGCGATTCAATTAAAATAATAACAAATAACCATAGTAGGATATCGGCACGGAATAATATACATATATATATATATATATATATATATCAACGATGGAAGACGTGAAGTCACGGAAAAACATATGACTGTCCAATTCAAAGAAGTTCTAAACTATTAAAATTAAGCGGGGGAAATTATAAAATTTAAATATACGTAAACTGAATTTTTTTTTATGTTTGCGTAAATATTCTCCAAATTGCAAAACATTTCGGTAGAACGATTGGCATCTGTAATGATTTACCAGATCCAAAATTTTTGACGGTAGCTTCACGAGACAATTTTTAAATTCTAATAAACGACGTATTATTAATAAAGTAGTAGAAATTACTAGGTATTATAATAACGAGGACGAAACATAAGAGTGGGCCGGACATATATTGCGAACTGACGGAAAATTAATAAAAAAAATCTGGTAAACGACCTCGCGGGTCGACAACGTTGGTTTATTAGAGTAAAACAGAATGTTTATAAGATGAACCATTGATGAATCAGTAATAGACTGGATGAGGAATCCCTGTAGTCAAGGGATAGATGGAGATGCTTATATAGTGGAAGCTGCAAAAAAAGCCTTAAAAGTTTGTAAAGCATTTAAAAAATTATAATAATAACGGGGACGACGACACGTTATTGACTATACAATTTTAGCACATATAGGAACTGAAATCTAAATGGTCGTATATTCTGAGCGAAACGAAATTACATTTTTATTAGACATTTATGTCAATAATATTTGTCGCAATTTTTTTTTCCTAGTGTTTAAAAAAGTCTTAATTTCGAGAAACAATGAACTTGAATTTCACAAACAATTGTTTTTTCGATTGCTATATCATTTCTCATTGCTTTCGAATTGCAATTAATAATACTAGGTACGGTATTCATTCGAGAATCTGTCAACGATGAAAACATTAGCTAGATTCAATCGATAAATGTCGATCACTCGCTTCTCGTGTTAATACCACTGTTGTAGGTTAAAACCACCGCGCAGAAACTGAGAACTGAGAACATTTCTTCACTTTCTGGTTACCATCACTGTGCAGCTGCACTTGCTCCATAAAAAAATTAGTGATAAAACTTGCTCCGGCCACTAATGACTTGCCTGCTTTATCTCTATCAATTCCACACTTGGGTACGAGTTGGGCAAGCACACACACAGCCACCAAGATGGTATGCCTCAGAATTTGTTTCTTGTATTTATATATGTACATATTTAAGTATTAGGCACTAAATAATATAAATATACGTATATAGCGTACACTTAAATAAAAATAATCAAATTTTGTAAAATTGTATCGCTCATTATTATTTTATTGAAGCCTTAAAATTATATGTGATAGAATCAAGGAGGTAAATATTAAATACATACAGATAGTGTTCAACCCATTTAAAATAGTGAATAGTAAATAAATGTTGTCATAAAACACTGGACAATTAAAATTAAAAATACATTCAAGGTGCATTCAACAATTAATAACATATTCTAATGCAAACACGAATACATATTACAGTAATCAATTTAACTGCTTACTAAATACAAAAACACATTATTATACTTATGAAACTATAATTAAACTGTTTAAATATTCAAAATAATACATAAATATTTTTTTAATTATTATTTTCTAAAACAATGATGATTTCCTCATAAGAACAATATACATTGTTTATGACCTAAAAGACATATCCTCACTTATTCATATTGAAATACAGGCTTAGTAGTAATATATTCAACCATCCAAGAACTACTTTATTGTTAATGTAATAAATTCAACTTCATTGGTATGTACATCTCTAATAATTTTACCAAGAAATTAAAATGTGTAGCAAGTAATATCATGTTAATATTAATTATACATTTATATGTTGGGATAGTAATATTGAATAAAATATAAAAAAGAACTAATAAATACTATGGGTGTTTTTATTTTATTTATTTAAGATAATTACATTTTGGAATATAAAATAAAAGATTTACAAAATTGTTTATAAATTATAGAAAGTAATTTTATTTCTTTATATTAAAAATGTGCGCTTAATATCATTAAATTAAATGTGATTTTCATATCAAGTGTACTTTTTTTTTTTTTTAGTAAACTATTATTATTTTGAACTTGTAATGTCTATATATATTTATTATTGAAAATAAACAAAAGTGCAAATTCATATTATATAAATATAATCGAAAAAAAAAGTTGTTTTTAAAAATTTATTTCGTTTGTATTCTGACACCAGGACAACCAATCGTACAAATATTGGACTCGAATCCATAAATTTTTAACTCTTGCATACATGTTTGTACTTTAGATTTATGAAAATTTGGAGGAACAAGACATATAGCATATCCTCCCATACCAGCACCAGTTAATTTTGCATGAAGGTCAAATTTTTTTAATATAGCCACAATAGCGTCCAATGTTTCATGAGAAACACCCAATGACATTAGCAATCCTTGGTTCATATCCATGAGAGTCTAATTAAGAAAGAAAATTAATTAATATACAAATAAACAATTATGCTAAACATTAAATACTAACTTGTAAGACACTGATTTGTTGAAGTTCTTGTTGTGGATTTTGAGCCATCAGATCAATTGCATTGACAGCTGCATTTACAATGTGTCCAATAGAATTAAAAATGGCATCAAGAATTGATTGGTAAGTGTCATCGTTGTATTTAGTTCTAACACTTTTAACTACATTTCCAGTAGATCTTTCAACACCTTCAAAAATATGAATTTAATTATAAACATAATAGTAATAATGTATAATATATATATATATTTTTTTTAACTGAAATTATTTGGATGTTAACAGGCCACTTTTTTATGTGGACATAAGAAAAAATGTATAATTTTTTAAATTCAAAATTAATTATTAAAAATTATTCAGAGATGTTATTTTAGAAATCTTTTATATAAAATACAAAATAAATAAATATATATTATTATTATTATTATTATTATTATTATTATTAAAATAGTTGTCTTTAATAGATTTCAAAACAAACCTGAATATATCAATAGAATTTTTAATTCTGGAGCTTCCAATAATTTATGGCTGTTAAGTTTTGTATATTGAACCATTGTACCATATGTACAAATTGTATTGTCTAATCCTGAAGCTTTTGTATGAATAAAATTTTCTGCTAATAATGCCCACCTATTTATTAAACATTTTTCCTAAAAAAGAAAATAAATATATAAATATAAAAACATCTGAAGAAAAATGATTAAAAAAAATAGCAAAACTAAAATAAAGAGTACAAAACTCTTGTACCTATGTAAATAAATTTCGAAAATGTTACACAGTAAAATTACATTATATTAAATATAAATATTTATAAAAATATATATCACCCCATCACTGAATGTAAAGTTGTCAGTAAATGGCTCAATAATTAACAAATTATCGCCACTTTGTGAATGAAAATCATCCAACAATGGATCAAATTGAATTTCTACATTGGAATTGATTTTAAACTTTACATATGACAAACAAGCTGCAACTAAAGAAACACAATAACTCGCAGAACTGCCAGTTCCGGCGCCCAACTTCAATGCAGATTTTACTTCAATAGTAAATGAAACGTTTTTCAATTGTTTCATATAACATGTCAGTATTCCTCCAAAAATAAAATGTAAAACAGTAAGAGTCTTCTTTTCGTTACCAGATAATGTATCTAATTCATTCAAGAACGGTTCATTTTTATTTAATTTGTTTAACGTTTCTTGAAAATATGCAGTAGGTGAAAATGTTGGCTTTGCATCCAAGTGAATAGTTAACATTCCTGAATAGTTTATCAGTGGTAAAATAATGCGACATGGTATAGTGTTCAGATCTTGGTTATTACAATAACTTTCGGTGAATGTTAATGTGGTATGTTGATCTATAGCACAAGCAATTGCAGGTTTCCCGTACACAACACTATGTTCACCAAATAGAATAATTTTTCCAGGCGCTGTTACTTCAAACTGTACATGAGAATTCATTTTTTTTTTTAAGAATATAATTTTGAAACAGTATTCTTAGTATATATGACTACATGAAGGTTTAAATCAATCGAATTACAATTCAACTAGTTTTTATTTAAATTGTTCCATTGTTCTGTTGTCAATGTTTTCTGTGAGAATGCATGTATTTCTTTTAATTCATCAGCTAGTATTTCATTCACCATCCTAAAAACAATTTATTAATTATCACACACTTTCATCAATATTAATTAATAATTATAATTTATAAATGTAATATACATGAACAAATTAAATTCAATAATACAATAATAGATAAGTCACATAATCAAATAACCAATACACATGTATACACACACACACACACACACAACAATTGTATTTTTATTTTTAATCAAATTTAATTGGACAAGACTATAAAAAAATGTTGACTTTTGGTGCCTAACATCAAATTCAAATAATAAATACCCAATTAAAAGAATGTCATGTTTTAATCGCAGCCTATACTATACATATTGTAAATAACTATTCTTCATATTTATTATTTTATAGTTAAGTAGTTCACACTTAGAAACCTAACGTATAAAAAAATGTGTAAGTACTTTACAAATAGATTAAGAAGACTAAAAACAATATCTCTACATAAGTTTTTAAAAATAATTAAATTTGTAAGTAATTTAAGATGGCAAGCAGTTTTCTTATAAACATAAATATTAAAGTGCTAGATCTTGTTCTCATTAGTCACTTTTATAATAAGCTGTATTATACTAATTTGAATTGAAAAATAAATAGACAGGAAACCAGTCATACAACCAATATAAAATACTAATTTTGTACAATTAATTAAATTAGTATTTCTTAGTAAATATAAGTAACTAAATACTTCCAGAAGACTGTATTAAATAATTTTTTTAACTACACAGTATGGTATTGAAACTACTTGGGTTACTTTATAATTACACACAAAAAAATGTCTGTTATAACGCAAGGTGTATTAAAATATAAAGCAGAATATCACAGTGTTACAGTTCAAACTCGACTGCAACTAGCAGATTGTATCATTTATTATTATTATTATTATGACTGGCAAAGAAAAAATTATATTTTTAAATTGTATATTATTATTTTAATGCAATAATTTTTTTTTTAATAATAATAAACTAAGGAAATGAAAGCATGTCTTACAAATTAATTGTAATAAAAAGTTATTATTTTGTGTTTGAAGTTTCTATACAAATAAAAATTGTAGCTTACAAAAAAATACTTACCGATGACGTTGTAATAATGTTTTACCAATAAATTTATCAGATACAACAACTACACTAAATTTTGCACCACATCCATCGGAATCATCATTGACAGACTAAAAAAAAAAAAATGTATACAATAAATTAATTTATTAAAACTATTTACTAATAGAATACTTTTTATATATTACGTTTTTATGATTGTATTTTATATAGTTTCAACTGATAAACATGGCCATAATTAATAATATTAGGTTACTTCTTTACTTTGGACTAATATAACAAAATCATTTTAATATTATTGTTAATAATGTATATTGTGTATGATGATTTGTTGAATTAAATACATGCATTACACTGACATGATATTAACATCAAGTACTTAGTAGATGTATACATAATGTATACTCTTATTTACTGTAATCTGTTAGTCTATAAAAATGTAGAGTTCCATTTTAAATTGTATAAACAATAAATGTATTGTTATAGGTGGTAAGTAATAGTGTGTGTGGATGTCTAAATTAAGGCCTTAAACAAGGATAATAATAAAATCATTTAAAATGCCAAAAGTTAAATAACATTGGTAAAAATATATAAATACCTATAATTTCATATTACACATTTACATATGTTTTACATTATATGGTATCAAACAAAAATTAATACAACTCATTTCTTTATTATTTTTATTTTTATTTAATAATACAAATATGATACAATAATTTATAGTATATAATCAACGAGATCAACTAACATGAATATTATTGTATTTCCATAAGTTCACAAATATATTAAGATGTTGTGTTTCTTAAAGCTACTTGATTATAATAATATTATAACACATGATAAATATATAAAATAAATTATGTTATTATTGACATTAACAATTGACATATAATTCGTATTTTAGATTTTAAATTATACTGATATTAATAAATCTTGCTAACTAATTATATATTATTAATAATTTTTGAAGAAATAATGAATTAACTAAATACTAGAACGTATATTACAACATAAGCAATACCTTAATAATTTAAATATGTTACTAAGTATAAATATAAAGAATTGAAAATGTATATTTTTAAAAACATAAATATTTTCTGAAAATCTATTAATTTATCATAATATAAAATTTTAAAAAATGGTGAATGTCGCTTAAGTGAATTACTTAGACTTTTAAAGTTTTGTTATTACTATAAATCTGAAAGCAATGATAAATCATTGCATTCAATACAACAATTCTAAGTGAGGCTTAGATGTAATACACTTTGTCAAAAAAAAAATGGCGTGGTAATAAAGAAAATTGTGACTAAAGAGTTGTCAAGATTTATTGAATGTAATTAGAGTAAAGTTGGACCTATGTTGAATAAAATTTCAGCCCTTAAAACCAAAAATTATATTACTTAAATAGCTCAACATCTAATAACTGCTATAAATAACCCAAAATTAGAAGACAATTTTTGAATTTTTTTATGTATATTCGCTCAGAATGTAATATATAATTATTTTTAAAACATACATATTTATAGAATAAATATTAATTTATTATAATATAAAATTTTAAACATTTACCAACTGAAAATTAAATTAACACTACTTAAACAATTTTCTTATAAAATCTTATTTTCATATTATATACATTTTATTTTAATACAATTTTTTTTGGAACATGCAACATTAATTGATTAAAATTAAAATATACCAAAAACGCAATAAAATGTAGACAACTATAAGTAGATATAATTAAAGGCCATAAGTATGGATATTTTTGGGGCGATTTTATTAATATAGAACAAATAGTTAAGATAACACATCCAAATAATGATACATTACGTAATAAATATAATTTTGATGTTACTTTTTGTTTTAATGTTAACTTTTCAATATTACTGTACACTATAAAATAAATTAATGACAGAGAAATAAATGGAACAAGTAAATTATCTTTTATCAACAACGGAAGCATACTAAAGGTCGATATGGTCAAAAACCAAGTACATATAAATGTGTTTTGAGGACAGTACATTAAAACTGGTATAGCGACCAGAAGAATGCTTTTTTCATGAACTTGAAAAGAAAATAGAAAAAAAGACAATGAACAATTTATCAATGACAGTAAAAATTTTATTTTAGAAGGATTATTTAAAAGATCCAGACATGTAGGTAACACGGAAATTAATGTTGTTACCAGACATATAGTAGCCATAGTTTGATTATTAATGTTCCTTAACTTATATAAAACATTAATTAAACACCAAACATTGGAAACTTTATCCTCAAAAATACCTCGTTCTAAAGGGAAAACTCTGTGCACAATTTGAAATATTTGTTTGGGGTCACTAATAAAAGGAGCCCATAATAATATAAATGTAAGTGTCACACTAAATATAAGAACAGATAGTTCTCTTAAAGCTATAAAAAATGAATGTTTCTTATATGTTTCATAAACAAATCCAATATAATAAAAGAAAAATGGCAAAGCGTGATATAATTCCATTTGCTTATAGTTTACGGCCATACTAAAAAAAATACAAGTTAAGATAGTTTTTTGGCATACATACAAGCAACACTTGCTACAAATAAACCAAGTGAAACACAGTTATACTGAAAATGTCCATGATCTATTAATATTAATCCTGGATATAATAATGTTAATCCAATAGCCATTGTTCGATTTATTTCATTATCACCTTTAGTTTTAAAAAATTGACTGAAAAACCACCAAACAGCTGGAATAAATATCAACAAGTCAACTATGAGTACTGAATATCTCATAAGTAATAAATGAAACTTTGACTCAAATCCTCTAGATGTATTAAGCTGGACCGACTGCGGTAAAATTGTACTTATTACTAAACCATTTACATAACTATGGTAAGCCGTTAAAGGTGGATAATCAAGACCCCAATATAATAAATCATTGTCGGATGAATTAAAATACCATTCAGAAACTGGTAAAGAAACTGTTACTTCCATCCAATGTCGCTGAGCTTCATAATCACCATACATCGGAGCTACTGATTTTCCAGAATAATCATGCAAACTGACAAACCAACGAAATAATACAGCAATCATTAAGGTAAGTTTTTCGTCGAGTACATTTTTCAAATACATAGGTATTAAGTGTTTGTAAATCATTATATTACAATATAAACTCATAAATCAAAACGAGACACCGGGTTTCATGAAAAATGATGGTTGTTCTGGAAAAGAAAAATGGAAATAATAAATAACACAACCATTTTTATTTCTAAATTACAATGTTTTAAATAGTAATAATTAATATATATATATATATATGTACTTATATATAATTAATACATTAAAATAATATAATACCCATCTATAAATAATAAATTTTGAAGCAAATACATTTTGTGTTTTGGACATTTTAAATTCTTAATACATTAATCTTCCTTTTACATAACTACCTGTAAAAACTTCAGTTTATAGATATTTTAATTTATTATTTAATACTATTAAATATAAATTATTCAATTATAAACCACATCTATCAATACTGAATTAACCTCACCTTCATGTATATAATACATATATTTTAGTAGCATATAAACTGTTTTGCAAAAAAGAAAATATATATTGGTCAATTTATATTTAAATTTAAATTCAAGATTATCTAATCAATGTTTTCTTTCATACAACTCGAATGCTTACTAAAACACTTATTTTGCTTCAAAATCGAAAGCTATAGGTATCTATAATAACATTCATATTATTATGTTTGAACTATTTATTTCCATTTTTTTTTCATACACACACACTTTCACATATATATTATATGTGTGTACAGAGACTAGAGATATCATAGTACATCTGATATTAAAATAAAATAAACTCTGATATTCTTTGCTATATCTATTAAATTAATATTTAATGAGAAAATATATTTTATATTGAACTAATAACTTTTTTATTTTTATTATTGTACATTCTTACAAAAACACTAATGTCAATTAAAAATATCAACATCCAATACATTTTTTTTTTACAAATTATATTTTGCAATAACTTCATAAGTTATTTGAATTATTTATATAAAATTAAGTAACTTACATTTTTATTAATATCCTAGTATATAAAATATTAAACACAATAATTATAACAAAATTAATTATTCACGCTCGTCGTTTTAGTTTTCTTCTTTTTGGGCTTGACTGCAATGGCCGGCCGTACTTTAAATACTGCTTCACAAGTAGTGCAAATAGGACTTATTTTGCAATAAATAGTTAAACATAATGAGCATACAAAACCAATTGCTGTTAATGCCCCATGGCAAAAACAAAATGGTCGAAAATCTAACTGCGGAGCTAATGGTATAACTAATTTTTTTCTTGAAGAAGGTTCTGTCAAAAATATCCATTGTAAATACAGAAGTAAACCTTCTAATTTAGGCATACGGAAGTATGACCCATCTGTAATATAACATGCTTGTTTTAACAGTGTGACATCGTGTGTAAGACTACAAGCATCAATAGCTACATTTTGTTTTTGAGCCGTAAAAAATGTATTCATACAACGTATGTACTTGTCTCCTTCATTATCACAACCAGATATAATTAATATTCTTGAATTCATTGTTTCTCCAGGTACTAGGTTACTTTGTAATCTGTTTATATAACACAATGCCTTAGCACAAGACGCTCCAAAAACAGTGTCTCTAGACATATGTGGTTCTTCAGCTGCATCTCGGAGAAATTTCACTATGTTAAATTTGATAGAACGGTCTATATGACTGAACAGTTCATATTGGCTTCCTCCCATTTTACAACTACTGACCGTTTTCTTTTTAAAATCAAGTTCATCTTGATCAGAATATATAAAATCACAACTATTTGGATCAGATGCAAGCACTGCAACTTTATTATGGGTTCGAAGCATAAGGTGAGAGTTGGCGAAGGCGACAACAGAACTAAGTATCGAAGATAGCTTAATTTCCCCGCTAAGCAGAGTATCTTGAGCTGGATTAACATCCAGAATAATTACCAGTAGACTGGAAAAAATTTTTTTTGGCGTTTCAGATTGCATTTGGCTTGCATTCACTGGCAATAGATTAATAAAGAATTGAATAATTCACTATTTAAATCACATAAACACTAATTTTCAAAACTAATGAAAATTATTTTATACAAATATCTATATCAATATCGTAATAAAATAAAAAAAATTAATTAAAAAAAAAAAAACACAACGGCAAAATAGATTGTTTATATCGGTCCTTTAAGAAAATAACCAAAAGAAACGCCGTAAAAACTGTAAAATCCGCCACAATGATAAAAAAAAAGTAAGGTTATATTTTTACCGTTTTTGATAATACACCAGAACTCCAGTAACGTTCCTATTATCAGACTTGTACAGATTAGTTTTTATAATTAATCAATTAACCGAGTTGTAGATTAGATACAAATAATGAATAAATATTACTTAAAATTAATCACTTAATTAAATAAATAAACACACTATAACTGCAGAGAACATACTGTAATCGGAAATATTAGAAAATTGGATTTATAATGTTATAATATTATAAAATACCTAAACATAATACTACTAGTCAGTGGTAGTCACTGCATTCAAATAATAAATACTATATAGATTAACTACAAAATACAATTTAAATTAATAGATACATAATGTAAATAACACGAAATATCAATTTGAAATGAATTTGGGATAAATGCCGAATAATTTCAAACATTAAAATATTAAATACTATTACTATAAAGGAAGGAACAACAAACAATAAAAAAAAGTATGAAATGAGAGCAGCATTGTTATTCATAAGTCAGAAAGTCATAGAATTTGTATTCAGGCGCATAATTTATATTTTTTTTTTGTAAAACCATCAAATAAATGTTGTACACTGACGAAAATATAATAACTTTTTACATAACCTCGTATTTTGATTAAAACTTAATAATATTATATAATAGATAATATTAACGCTTACCACGTATGAAGCATCAAGTGTGTCTGTCAGTTTTGATTTTAAGAATTCTTCACTAATGGTCATCACAGAAAATACTAAATGTAGTAAAAATAAATTAAAAATTAGGTAAATTAATAAATGTAGAAAAAAATTGTAGTGGAATTAAGTTTAAAATATTTTTAAAACCTTACTGGACAGTTCGTATTTTTCATAAACCAAAAGTATGAATATATGATTATTATACGAATAAAAATATATATAAACCACTTCTGTTGTACGTCCTAATGTCGTCAAAAATTATTCATTTATTTACGCAATAGCACAACACCGACGACCAAAGCACACAACACTACATCACAGGGTACATGGTAGGAAGTTTGGTAATTGAAGCCGCAATGACTGAACGAAAAACGAATCGTAGTCCAAACATTTTTTTTTTTTTAATTATTCATTTTAATATGTTGGCAAGATAAGACGTATTTATGTGATAGCTGAAAGCACTATAGTGAAATTGTAATAATTTTCAAAGAGCTTCCAAATGTCCGTGGACACGACTCCCGCTGTCAAATTGACCCATACGCATAAAAGTGGAACGTTATGTCAGTTTGACTTAGTGACCTTATTCCGAATTATTTATCGTAACGTGATAAAACGATTTTTATTAAAAAGTGAATTTGAAATTTGAAATTTCTGTGTGTGAAAAATTATTTTGTAAATGTTGGTTAAGATAATTGAATAAATATTACGACTATGAAGATATTTCGAGGAATTGGGAATTATTCGAGGATATTTTTGCAAAATAAACCATTCAGACATAAATTATTTTTAACTATACGTAACCAAATATTTAAAATGAGCTCGTTTGAACATAACAGTACGACGTCGGAAGAATTGTATTTTTCAAAATCATTAGATAATTTGAAAGTACAGTATAAAAATCAATTTGCCTGCTTGTTGACCAGATGTGCTTTTTGCAATAATATGTGCTTATATATAAATAAAATTACTGGTATGTGGTAAATATTTCAATAAAAAATACTGTAGTCGCTAGACATTTATATTTTACTATAATTTGTATTTCAAAATCTTTTAGGTTGGTTTATTTGTACGCATTGTTTAAGGAACGGAGATTGGTCAAAATATAAATCCCACGTGGAACGTAAGAATAATGGAATCTCAATTCCTACTCCTAAGGTATTTGAAGCTGGCAAATATCTAAAGGACATAGATGATGATTTAATGCATTTTAAGTCATTAAAAACTAGTGATAAAAAGAGTGTATTAAAATCTCTTGGGATGGAGGTAATTATTCTGCACTATTTTTTAAATTAAGGATTTGTATACAAATTATGGATTATTATGCCTATATTCTATCAATCTGAACTAAATGTAAAGACACCACCCTACATACAATTTTCATACGTTGAAAATTATTATTTTTTTTTAAATCTAAATATTCAACATTTTAAAGTCAAAAGTATTAAATATTTTTGATTTTAATTAGCTAGTAAAATTTAAATATGAAGAATTATTATTTTAATTAATGTATTCATTTTACAGGGATTACAAATACAAAATCTTGATCGTATTCCAGGTTTATATGTTAACTCTGAAAATAATTCCTTGTATTTAACTATGGTGCTTGACAATAAAACAGTTGTTGGATACAAACAAATTAAATTAGACAATGATCTCAATCAATCTACTGTACCAGATGACTGTTGTTGGGGAATCGCTCATGTTCCTCCATTGAATTCAAATCATGATCAAAGTGCTATTATTGTCGATGACTTTAAACATTTATTGGTATTAGCAAGTCGTCGCTTATCCCATCATATTATTTGTATACCACACGGTATTTATGTTTAATTAATTATTAAAAGGCTTATAGGTTATTAGTTATTACAAAATGGTTTTATAATAAAAGTTTTTTGTTTAAAATAATTGTATGTTATAATTTCTCTATCTTTTTTTTTTTTTTTTTACTTTGTGAAGTTCTTTATAGCTCACTTAAATATATTACTATTAAACAAATTTAATTTGCTTATATTCACTAAATATAATACATTTTTATAGTAAATCGCATTCTTATAGAGTTAAATACATTTTTAAGGTGTACGGAAATTACCACAAGAATTGTTACCATCATTGGAAAATTTTAAGAAATTAATTTTATGGTTTGGAAATGATCAAATTGCATGGAACTCAGCAAGAACATTTGCCAAAAAGTTAATGGAAAATAGATGTCATTTTATAAGGCCTACTGATGATCAACCATCACCTTACTTAGCATATAAACTTGGTTTAAATATTGAAGAAATAATTAAAACTGCTGATAAAATGGTACATCCCAGTATTATTCAGTTTTCAACAATACGTAATGAAGTTTTTGCAGAATTACAAAATCACGATAAGGTTTTATTTTTTATGTTAATAATATTAATTGACCTTTTAACAATTAAGTAACATTATATAGACACTTGGAATAAAGTGGACAAAATTTCCAGCATTAAATAAAATTATTGGAGGTCATCGTCGCGGAGAACTTACTATATTAACTGGTCCAACAGGATCAGGTAAAACGACTTTTATGAGTGAATATTCATTAGATTTAGCTGAACAAGGCGTAAGTAAATTACCTATATAAACTGAATAAGATTATTAATAATTTTTTTTTTAATTAAATATTTTTCTGAACATTATGATACTATACATATTATGAATCGCATGTAAATGTTTAATAACATAATCATTTTAATATGTTTTATTCACTGTTCTTATTGTATGTCCAATTATTTAAAGTTTAAAATATTGAAACAAGCTTGAAATATTGTTTTAGTTTATTCACAGAATTAATTAAAATCCTCTTTGAATTATATTTTCATTTATTCTAAAGTCATATAAAGTATATGATGTTTTTTGTTACTTTATTGTTTAATGTCTAGTTGCCAACATTATGGGGAAGTTTTGAAATTCGAAACCAACGTTTAGCAAAAATCATGCTTCAGCAATTCGCCAAAGAATCTATACATCTTAATTTAGACAAATTTGACCATTTGGCTGATAAATTTGAAAAGCTTCCATTGTATTTTTTGACATTTCATGGCCCTCAGTCACTAAATATAGTGATGGATGTAAGTTATAATTAATAATAAATTTATACAAATTTTGTTTAAGCTAAATTTTTATATATATATATATATATTTGAATAGTGTACAATATAAATACAAATTAAACTATTTGATTTTGTGTCAGAGTATAATTTTATTATTATTATTATTATTAGGCTGTAGTAAATGCTGTTTATGTATATGATATTGGCCATGTGATCATCGATAATGTGCAGTTTATGATGGGTATTGGTACTAAATATGATATGGGCTCAGAACGGTTTTGGCAACAAGATTCAATAATAGCAGAATTTAGACGGTTTGCCACATATTCAAACTGTCATGTGACTTTAGTTATGCATCCAAGAAAAGAAAAAGATGTTGAACAACTATCCATTAGTTCTATTTTTGGTACTGCAAAAGCAACTCAAGAAGCTGATAATATTCTTATGATACAGCATAAAACTATGGAATCTCTACAAATTAAAAAATATTTACAAGTAAAAATATAACATTAAATCATTTAAAACATTTAAACTATATTATTTGTTTATAATTGCAAACTCATGATGATATTTTTTATTAAATAATTTTTTTAAAATAGATTCTTTGTACTGGCATTTAGCTATCAATATAAAATTAGCTAAAAAAGTAATATATTAATTAAATAATAATATATTTTTCAGGTATCCAAAAATCGATACAATGGGAATCTTGGAGTCATGCCTTTAGAATTCAATAAACAAAGTTTAAGTTTTTCTCAACAAAAAGATTAAATAATTAATTTAATAAATTTAAGTTATTTAATTTATTTAAGTTTCTTAATTTTAAAAATAAACATTGTTTTTAATTATTAAATTTGTTTGGTTTATGTATGTGTACTACCTTTCTCAAATTTGTTCATCAAAATATGACATTTGATATTTAAATCGTTTGGCGTATTTTTATTTTTCTAACACATTTCATATTTTACATATTTTATAATATAAATATATTCAGATAATTTTAAAGTCTTAGTAAATATTTTCATAAAGATAGTTTGAAAATATTTGTGCACACTAAATAATATACTTATTACCATTGCCTTTATATTAATCACAATTTTAAATATAACTGAACTAGACAGCAATGATATCATTTTGATGTGAAAATGGGAAACAGTATTTTATTTTTGTTGATTCAAACCAATTTTTCTTTTGCTTGATAATAAAATAAAAAATAATAGGACTTATCCTAAAAAGAATGTTATTTAAAATAAATTTAAACACATCAAATTAATGCGAAATATTGAAAACCCTACTGATGAAGAAAACATCTATCATTTTAATTATTTATACTTCATAACCACATAGTTTCCTCAATAGATATATTTTATGTACTTAATTGAACATAGTATAAAATATAAATTAAAATTTAGTATTTGGATTTTAATTCATACTTTTTTATTAAATGATAATAAAATAATATTATTGATATTAGGTTCACAATTTTCATACTTTTTCAAGAAAAAAGGTAATAATTTATAAAAATATTTTAACATTTTTTTTTTCTTTGCTTTTCTTGATATAATTCTAAAAAGTCTACTGTTCGATAAATGAGATTTAATGCTCTAATTTTGAAGTTAATGTACACTTAAAAAAAAGGTTGTTATAAAAAAAAATCGTATAATTCATTCGTAACATTTCTCCAAAGAGGTCATACAATCATACAACTGATAAAAAGATTCTTTGGAATATGAGATTGATTAATCTGATTAGAGAAGGATAACTTTTGTAGTTTTGTTTTAATTTTTTTAAATATTTTTTATTAATTTATTCTTACTAAGTATATAAAATGTAAATTAATATTTTTTTTTTCATAAAAAAATGTGTTCATTTTATACAATTTGTATAAATACATTTAGTTCATACAAATCAATATATAATTCAATTGGATTTACGAACCCTGTCTTTATTAAAATTTAGGTATTATTTTATTTTAATATGTTAATTACTTAATTATGTAGTATTTAATAATATAATTTGTTTACATTTGTTGACGTACATTAATAATAAATTAAACACTTAAAGTATTTTTACGTGAAATCAGTGGAATTAGCACATTGATGATATGATAAAAAGTAACAACTGTACAAGTAATTTATATTCTTACCTACTGATTACAATGTGTATTATATTCCAAAGTTATGTAGATACTATAATGATTATTAAATTACTAAAATAGTTATTAAATTAATTTATATATTTAAGTATAGTATTTCAAATGCACACTACTAATTCTGTTGGTGGTATGTTATGCATACAGATTTTTTTAATCTCTGTTTCAACTTTTTAAAATTAAAATTAATGATTAAAAATTTAATATACAATCGTTAATCAGTAAAGAATTCGATTGCGTTTAGCAAAAAAAAAAAACATTTATACAACGTATTAGATTAATTTCTCAGAGAAAATTCATCTTCAACATTTTTTTCGAAATGTCAACTCAACTACTTAATAAATTTGTAGGAAATATGTTATTTTACTTATTTGATTGTTTGATTAAAAAACAACGGTATTTATTTTGTTTACCAAAAATAAAGTTTATTTTATGTTTTTTTCCTATAGTTTAAACAGGTTTTATAATGAGTATCTATTTTAGGAAACCAATGGTTGTATTCATTTTAACATCAATGCGAGACAAGAGTCATGCTTATAGAAATTTGTTAACAAACAACCACAATACCTATCATTAATAGGCATTCGGATATTTGTCAAGAAAAATAACTTAGAATGGGAACTTTACAATATTCTTCATATTCAAAAGTAAGGATTTTTATAATTCAAATATTTTATGTTTAGTTTACTTTATATATTGTATATTTACCAAATTTATAATATTTGTAGGTTTTTCTAAATTAAAAATAATTTATATGTATCCGTTTTAACTTTTATTTTTTTCAAATAATTAAATGGGTAATTTTAAAATATGCAATATTCTTATTTAATGTTGCAGAAACATAAATAATTGGTGAATTTTCAGACATCTCTCAAAATGGCTGAACATACATTATTGACTCGAAATTCTGAAGGAAGATCTTCTGGTAGCAGTATTATGAGCAACGGAAGTATGCGCATGGCTACCTTACCGATAACATCAATTGATGATGGAAAAACTAGATTTCCAAAATTAGAAGAATGTGCCCATTTCCATTACGATCATGTTGAACTTGGACCACTTAAAGTTAGTAATCTTATAAAAAAAATTGGTACTAGTTATACTAATTGATTTTATTATTTATGTATTTATTGATTAATAGGAAATTTAAATTAATTGGTCATTGTTAATAACTACTAAATATAGATTTAATTATTATCAAAAATGAATTTTTTTAGTTTGATTTAATTGAAGAAGATGAACAAAAGTTTGGAAATGTTGATAGCGAAAACGATTGTTGGTTGACTATTAAAGTAGAATCTCAAAATACAGTTTGGGTTTTAAGACGATCATATGAAAATGCCAGAATTCTTGACCATCAGCTACATAAATGTGTTTATGATAGAAATTTTAGTTTACTTCCAGAACTTCAACCAGTACCAAACGATTGTGAAAATCCTAATGTAATTATTTAAATAATATTTTATTCAAACATAATTACTGTTATAATATATTTTCACATTTTTAGGATTATGTAAAAGACTTGATTAGTAAATATTGTGAAAGGTTGTCTCAAATAGCTATGGGTAGTTTAATTAATTGTGGACCTATACTTAGCTGGTTAGAACTCGATAATCGCGGTCATCATCTTTTAGTTGCGGATGGAGATCATTGTGCAATAAATACTCCTGCTGTAGCTGCTGCTTATTCAATCAGGAAATATACTGCTCATGCTTCGGACGAAATTTCATTTGATGTAATTGTCTATATAATACATGACTATATTATAAATATTAATTTATATGTTAATGTATTTTAAAGATTGGCGTAATAATTTCTGTTATTGACATGCCATCACCTGAAGAAAGTATTTGGTGGAGAGGTAAACATGAATTTTTAGTTGGTTTTTTTCCATCAAATTGTGTAGCTGTTATAACAGACAAAGTTCCAAGAAATCTTTACAAACTTCCTCAAATGCATCCACTTTCTGAGCCAACAAAACCAGTATTAAGGTTTGATTATTCAGTATATTTTATTTTTATATTCACATGTACTATAATATTGCTATTTTGTCCAATATTTTATATTTATACATAGTAATTTAATTTTGGTTTACTTTGTTTTTTGTTTTGTATAAAACTTATAAATATTGCTAGATATTTACATTGAACACAAGTTTGTTTAATATTACTTTTAATTGTACATTTAAAATGAATACACATTTTCAGAAAACATGGCAAATTGATATCATTTTTTCGATCTTTTATATTGTCAAGGCCAACTCGAAGGACATTAAAGCAATCTGGAATCCTTAAAGAAAGAGTTTTTGGTTGTGACTTGGGTGAACATCTTCTCAATTCTGGAAGAGATTGTTCGTAAACTTTTAACTTTGATATTAAGTTAATTATACTACGCATTTTATAATATATAAAGTTATTTAAATTTGTTTGAAGAAGAAGATATTAGATTTATTACATTTTATCTAATAAAAAAAATAGTAAAACTTTATATATTGTATATTTTAGTTTCATAAATGTCGAATCTCAGAAATAATGAGAAAAGATTACATTTAATTCTAAAATAGACTTCACTATTTTTAATTATTATTAATTCAAATGATATATATATATATATATAATATGTACTTATGGTTTTCAATTTTTATTTTAGTACCGGATGTGTTAACAAGTTGTGCTGAATTTATTGAAAAATTTGGAATAGTTGATGGTATATACAGACTTTCTGGTGTTACATCAAATATTCAAAGACTTAGGTTTGTATTATATTTAATTAAAGTATTCAAGTCTTGAAAATGCAAACTTATATTAAGACTGATGCCTTTGTCTAAGATCACTACAAATATAATTGATCTAAATAACATTAATATATATATATATATATATATATATATATATATATATATATATAACAGTTTTAAACAGTTTTAACATAAAATTTAAATAACTACTCTAATGTATCATTTGCATATGATATGTAATGAGCTTTGTTTTTATTTATATTATCTATACATATATATGTGATTTATTAGATCAACATTTGATGAAGATAGAATACCAGCATTGTGGGAAGATGAATCAATAAGACAGGATATACATAGTGTGGCGTCATTGTTAAAATTATATTTTAGAGAATTACCAAATCCATTGTGCACTTACCAACTATATGATTCATTTGTAAATGCTGTGCAATCAGTACCTGAGAAAACTACTGAAGTCAGGTTACAGCTTATGCGAGAAACTGTTCAAAAATTACCACCACCTCATTTCAGGCAAGTATATAATCATAACAATTTAAATAAGAACTTTATTCAACATAATTTGTAATATTATTTTTCCTTTATAGACTTACTTTGATTATTTTAACAATAAGAGTAATCTAATAATAATATACTCTGTTAGTAACTATTTTTAGTTACTCGAAAATCATAATATTTTATGCATTAGGACGTTGGAATATTTGATGAAACATCTATCTCGTGTAGCTGCTCTTGGTGAAAAAACAGGAATGACAGCAAGAAATGTTGCAATTGTTTGGGCACCAAACTTGTTAAGAAGTAAACAGCTAGAAAGTGGAAGTGGTGTTGCTGCTTTGCATGGTGTTGGTATCCAAGCTGTAGTTACTGAATTTTTAATTCGGTATACAGATTATATTTTCAGTCCTATTTCTTGTATTGGAGCAAAATTACCACCTACTAAAGGTTTGTAACATATTTCTGTTTATATATACATATATATATATATATATATATATATTATTATTATTATTATTATTATTATTATTATTATTATTATTATTATTATTATTATTATTATTATTATTATTATTATTATTGATCGTTTGTTTAGGTATGCCAAAAAAATCTAGACCTAAATCTTTGGCAATATCAACTCAAACCAAACTTTTAACTCTTGAAGAAGCCCAAAATCGTGTTTTATCTTCTGCAAAAAGAAATGATCCTAATTATATAGAAGTTGGTAAGTAATTACTAATGAAAGTAAATTTATTATGGACTTGTTCAGTGAAACTCATTATTTTCTTGAAAAAATAATGAAATAAAATATTTTAGGTGGCGGTCCTTCTTGTTTGCCTGAAAAATATCATACTGTTATTGAATTACCATCAAGGAGATGTAATTCTAACAAAAGACGTTCACCATTAAGGTGGAAATCATTCTTTAATCGTGGCGGAAGTAGTGTTTCACTTGGAGCTTCGCCCCTTCGTAAAAAGTCTGAACCAAGCTTAATACCTTTTCAAAATATGGTAAATTTTTTTTTTAATATAATTAATATTACAAATTTTGTTTGAAATCTATAATATTAATCGTTTATACTTGAACCAATTAAACTTGTAGTTCTTAACCTTTATAAAAACTTAATTTTTAATTATATTTTATTTATTGTTTCATATTTAATTAAATTTTATATAACAGTAATTATTATTAAACATATTAGAGTTCAAAAGAATGTGTGCACCAAAGTATAGCTGAAGGTATGAATGTTCAAGATACTCAGAAGTCTTCCAATTTAGTTAGTGAAACAATGTCTTTGAAAGAAATTAAAGGAACACCTCCATGTTCTCCTCCTCGCTTATGTGGCTCCAATTCAATTGGACATAATCGTTCAGTATCACATGATTCATATTTCGATCAACTTGCTGATCAAGAAGATTTAGGGGCATCACCTATTCTTCACCCAAGCCAAGAAGGTACAAATATACCTTATTTATTTTATTTATTTCTTATAATCTTATATTAATAGTATTGCAATATATAATTAATTTGTTTTATAGATTTAAGTGATTTGCAAGTTAATTTTGATTTGGACGAATCTGACATGAAAGTATTTTCTGATGAAGATACAAATCATATTTTTAGTAATCGTTCAAGTATGGAACAAATTCAAAATATGATTGCTAATAATGTAAGTTTAATTTTAAAACTTGTTTTAATGTTATTAAAGTTATAGTTAAATGCCTTTTCTTAAAAAAAAAAAAATAGATTTTGTAATTTATTAAGAAATTTATATATTATTAATTTTATATTGAAAAATAAGTGATTTTTATTGTGTATAACATAAGTATTAAACACGTAATATGTATGGTACACAAGTAATGCAAGTAGTGATTTATATTTTGTAAAATATAATTGAGATTAATTTACTAACTATATTGATTTTATTGTCTTAAATCTGAAAGTAAATAATTGAATGTAATAGAGATCTATGCATTTTTCATAGAGAAGTTGAAATTAAAAATAAAAGTTATGTGGGAAAACTGATATAGTTAAACTATTCTAGTACATTTTGAGAAACCTTATTGCAGTATGAAATTGAAAGAAATGCAAAAAAATCACTTTAAATCCTCTTATTATCATAGCGTTTGAAAGATCAACTAAAAACATATTTCCAAATAAAATTTAATTACTAGTTATTAATACAAATTATATGAACAGATTAGTAAAAAAAATTGTATATTTTAAAATGAAAATACATTATATAATTTTTTATTGTTATAACTTATAACTTAGAACTATATCATATTATAGACTAAATGTTTTATTTTTTAGTTAAATAGCAGTGCTAAACGTTTACCCGTTTTAGCACATGCTGAAGATTCATTGAGTGCAGATCCATCACCAAAAAAGAAAAAAACAAATGATTCAAATAAAGAAAATGATCATGTAACAAATAATAGACTATCATATTTGGAAGAACGTTTTGCTTCACCTGATATTCGTTTCATTGATAGTCAATCTCCAGAACATGTAATTGTTTTTTTTACTACAATTTTATTTTCTCAGATTAAAAAAATAATAATTGTTTTATTAGATGAATGTTACTGCAGACATACTTATAGAATGTGATCAAATAATGACGGATGTTGATAGCAATGAAACAGGTACTGGCTCGTTATCTACTATTACCACACCTACTCTTTCATACTGTCCATTGTCAGAAGACAGTTATAGTGATCAGAACAGTACACCTGCTTATCAAACAATTGGAATTGATTTTACTGCGTCACCTAACCTTTTGACCAAAAATCTTTTGAGCACACCTCGAAATCGACTTAGTTATCAAGGAGACTTAAAAAGCAAAAGCCTGTCTAATGATCGACGTAGTTTTCAAGAAATAAAATTAAAAAATGTACAAGATGATTGTCAGTGTGAATCCTTTATTAACAAGAAAATAAAAGAAAAAGTAAAATCAGATAATTCAGTTTTGACAGAATCTTATAGTTGTTCCTCAAAAAATGAAGAACCTATGTACGAAGTTGTTTTGGGTAATAATTATGAAAGATTGAGTCATAAAAATTCAATTTTTCATCAAGAAGATTCTAGTTATGAAGAAGTTATGCCATCCTGTAAAAACTCAATAGACTCAATAGACAATTTAAATTTTGAAATAGAAAAGTCTATTGAAAATATTCATTATGAAACATTAGTTGTTACTAGTCCAGAATCTTGTAATTCTAGTCAACGCGAAATATCAGTTTCTTTACAGGTACTTAACTAATAATACTGCGTTATAAATATTAAGTTTATAACTAACAAAATATATTTCAAGTTCTAATTTTAATACACTTTAAATTTTGTTATATTTAGCACAACTTAGAGGACAAAAGTTTAAAAAAAAAAGAAACTGAAACATCAAATAATCAACATTTTCTAGATAATAATGATTATTTAATTTCACCTACAAATGAAGATACTGAAATGCTAATACAAGATAGATCTGAAACTAAAATTTATCCAATTGGAAGTAATGAACACTTAATAAATGCTGAAAATATCTGTAATAAAACAAATGACGCAAACATTTTAATGATCTCTACTGAAGAAGTTACTGGAAGTAAAGAAGATCTAATTTTAGACTCAAATAGACGGAAATTTGAATCAGAACTAGGGAGAGATATTGTACATGAGAGACATATGAGAAAAGAGTTAATGGAAAATTCAAGTTCTACTGGTAAATAATATAGTTATAATTAAAGAATATATTTTATTTGCTTAATATATTATTTTAAATCTCTTTAAGCAGGGGCGTATTTAGAAATTTTTTTGGGGGGCTGAGGCATTGAGTAAATATCATTGTTGAATTATTTCTAAATTCTAATCCAATACTAAATCTTAAAAATAGGACAAATTACCAAATTCTCAACATTTTAAAAACAACTGCATATTAGGAATTTATTAAAAATATTACATCCTATAGCCATAGGGCATAGGAATTAGTAAAGAAAGTTCCTGAAATTTCCATGTAGAAATTATACTTATAAAGTTAAATAATTTTAGATAGGAAAAAAATATGTATATTCTTTGTCAATATTATTTTGTAATTAATAAAAAATAACTAAATTTGTTTAGGAAATAAAGAAAATTCAACAAATATCAATGAGTTGCCAAATAAATCTGCTAAAACTGCGACATGGATAAAAAATCGAAGACTACGAAATAATTGCCAGCATGTTACCTCTACAGTCTCATTGGATGCTTTTAATTTTCCAACTGATGGTCAACGTTTAGAACGTGTGAGAACATCTCCAAATCTAATAAGTTTAGATATTAGTTGTCAAAAATCTGAAATATTTAATGATATGGATGCTACAAGACGTGAACGTATTGACCGGTATAAAGAAGAACGGCGGTTAGCTCTACGTGAACGCTTCAAAACATCTGAAAGTACTCCATGTGATGATGACATAATTAAACGACTTAGAGCTAAATCATTGAAGTCCCCAGATGAATGTACTGACAATATTATGAATACATCTTTTAAACAACCAAGACGCTTAGTGAAGATAACTACTTATGATGAACGTGATATAATACCATGTGATTCTGGACAAAAAGAATGGTATACACAAAGCCTAGAGCGTAAAAAATGTGCTAAAACAGAAACTATAGGTTTAGTAGCATCAAGAGTTAATCAGTTGATTGGATGTACTTCTCCAGATGATAATAACGAAAATAGTTTTAAAACAATTACAATTGATAAACCATCTTCCAAGTACTTACTATTTACAAATTATTTACTTATTTTATGAATTTATTATGTGTACAATGATTAATATTCGAATTAATTTTGTTACAGTTCTGTTCGCCAACGTGCACACAGTACTAGTAGTAGACCATCCCAATTTTGCATAAAGGATATGGCTGCAATCTTTGAACAAAAACAGTAAAACAACTACTAATATATTAGATTAGTGTTATTTTTTACTAAGTGATTTAATTTAATAGTTCTAAATAAAGTAATACTATAGTTGGCAAATTATAATTACATGATAAAATAAGAAAAGATAAACGACTAATTTCTAACAATTACATAATTTTTTTTAATTGTAAGTTGTTATACAGAATTATAAATTATTTATTGATATGTATATTTTAATTGAGCATAAAAATATGTCGTTTTGTTAAAACTAATTCTGTGATAGTGATTTTATTAGGTCCTATATTTTAGACCCGATAAAAAATGTTTTGTAGAATGAGTAAAGTATGCCACTTTAATTTCATTGTGTAATAAATACAAACTATGACATTTAGTTAATTTATGTTTCTATAAATTATATTGTTATTTTATGGTTTTCTACAGTTTAAAAGAGCAGTGAACTTTTTTTAATTTCTTTTTTAAAACTTGTATTTAATAAAAATGGAGATGAATTTCAATAACTCTGGTCAGAGATAAAATTGTAGATAATATTAAGTAAAATTTGAATGTATGCCAAATTTTGA
Organism: Slavum lentiscoides; assembly: GCA_032441835.1. Taxonomy (NCBI): domain Eukaryota; kingdom Metazoa; phylum Arthropoda; class Insecta; order Hemiptera; family Aphididae; genus Slavum; species Slavum lentiscoides. The sequence continues at coordinate 8,917,270 of CM063714.1, read as the reverse complement.
ATTCATTCTAGGTTTGAGAGAAATAAAATATAATAGTGTAGTGTTTGTATATTTTTTTCTATTTCTTTATTGTTAATGATAAATTCATTATAAAAAAACCCGTATAACAACACAACAGTATTCTTTAACATGACTTTTTGGTCATATAATAAAAGATCTTGTTCATCAACCTGAGTATTATAATTTACAAGTATCTTAAATTAATATTTTTATTTAATATACATATATATATATATATATATATACGGCATGTTCAATATTTGATTACTACTGTCTGCCTATTAATTTATGTTTTACTACATCAAAGTATTTAAATGATTTTTCAGATTTGATATTAATATTAATTTTATAAACAAACCCATGTTTTACTATTTTGTTTTGTTTTTATTTATTGAATTTACTACTTATAACTTATTAAATTGATATTCTCAAATTGATTTATGAACATATATTGTAAAATCATAGTTGAGTATTATAATGCTCATTCCTTTTATTTAAAAAAATATATGAATACAAAGCTTTAAGAATATGCAATTTTATAACATATTTGTTTTAATTAAATATTACATTTATTATTGTATGTATATTTTCCATAGTTATAATTTACTTTATTATTATTATTATTATTATTATTATTATTATTGTCATTAACTAAATGTTGATTTTGCTTGTTAAAATAGATTATCTAGCTTAATGATTAACAGAATGTTAAGTTACTCATATAAATGTTATGCACAAAATTGTACAAAACATGTATACTTAAGTGTTTTCTTTTAAGTTTATATTATTACTTTAATTATTATTATTATTATCTTTTTTTACGTTATAACATTGGAATTAACAATAACAAAAAAACCAGCGTTTGTTTTTGACTTTAATTTAAAAAAATAAATGGATAACAATCGGTTAAAGTAATTTTGTTTTATTTAATTATTCATTTTTAAATTGTATGTCATAAATCATTTACTAAAAATGAACAGTTTTGAGAATGTAAGAAAAGCATGAAAATCAATTTTCTTTAAATACGAGTACCAACTTCTCTTCCAAGCCACTGGGGTTTTTTTCTTCAACAAGTATCTTATTGAAAAACTTGTCAACCATCCTATGTGTACATGCTCTCAAACATTTTTCATACTTTTACTGGTATCCTATCCGGTCAGATTGATTCCTTCTTTCTCATTTTTCTAACTGCACTTTCTCATTATTTACTAACTCATACATTCCCATGTGCCAAATCACACTTCGTATTAGTACCCCGTGCATTCCGATGTGATTCCACGCTAAAGTCTGGTGTTATTTCTATCCCTACACCGTTAACGTTGACATTGCGGCAGCTGGATAGGTCTGCACACGTAGTTGATGACGCGACTACCGCGTTCGTTACCCCGTGATTCGTGAATATCTTAAATACAACTCGCCAAGGTTAGGTTCTTCGGATGCCTCCTTCTGATCTAATTCTACACCGGCTTACGACCTAATACAATCACCTCATTCAATCGCGTCTTACGACTTGCGGTTAGAGAACCCACAGAGATATTCTGATCCTCCCCTTTATAGGGATTTTGTAAATAATATACTTTTTTACTACAACGATTGTCTGTTTTCTAGGAAAATCGGTTGGAATCTATTCTGTTCCACGGAGTCCGCCTAATGTATCATCTTAGTTCAAACCACGGCCTTAAAAAAAAATTTAACAGTTGGCGAATTACTATTGAAAACACCAAGATCATGTCCGAAGTTATAATCAATTTAGTTTTTTGTGGTTTCAAAATTTCAAATATTTCGATATTGCATGCTCAATGCTCATAAATTTAAAAAAAACATTCGACGACGACACTGTATATTAATTCGATTTAGTATTTGGTATCACTGTTCATTTAAGCCAAAGTGTATAATTTTATAGGTAGATGGTGCTGTAGTAATCGAATTCTACTCTTCCATGGCAAAATTATGTTTGATTACATTTTTATTTTATCCATTATTTCCCCTATAACAATTGAATTGACGTATTTATTGTGGAAAAAAAAAATGGTCGTTTACTCGTTTCCGAATAGTAAATATTAACTCAATACTTGCAAAATTGCAGTTTACATACAGAATTCGACGCGACAGTCAAATAGTGAACGTTCGTATTTACCGATTTGCACATTTTGCTTTGATCGTTTGCTTGTATTTGTTTCTATATTATATTTTGTTCAAATTAGTGAATAATTTCTCTTACGAAACTGCGCAGGTCAGATTGGCGAACCCATACAATAAGTACATGTGTTGTAAGAAACCCGTTGAATTTTCTTTGACGTAAGTTGTCACAAAAGTGTTTATGAATTTAGATAATTTATTATAAATCTACCTTTAATGTACCTAAGTAATTTAATGTAAACGTGTTGTTATAGTGAACCATGGGAAGAAGTAAGAGCCGCAGTCGCTCAAAGAGCAGAAGTCGCAGCCGTTCACGCAGCCGTAGAACTTCACGCAGCTATTCTAGAAGTCATTCAGGGTCAAGTCGCAGCCGCAGCCGCAGCAGAAGCAAGACCCCAGTCGACAAACACAGGCTCCATGTTAGAGACATCGGTTAGAATATAAAAATTATTAACAATTAATGAACATTAACAATAATAATTATTTGTTTCATATTTGTTAAATGAATAGTGTAGCTATTGTAAATTTTGATTGATTACTGATTTTACTCATTGGATTAGGAAGCAGTATAACAAGACGCGATATTGAAAAAGAGTTTGAGCGTTACGGTACATTACTTGAAGTATGGATGTCAAGAACAAGGCCAAGTTTTGCTTTTGTTGTTTACAAAAGAGATAAAGATGCAGCCGAGGCACAAAAACGTACTAATGGAATGTAAGTTATACAAAATAATAGATATTAATCAATTAATAAATACATAATTTTGCACTATGTTTTGTATTTTGAACTCAGGGAATTGTATGGAAGCTTCTTAACTGTTAGTTTTGCAAAAACTCGTGGACTCAGTCGCAGGTCTTCAAGGAACAACAGCTATCGCGATTCACTTAGATGTTACTCTTGTAACAGAGTAGGTCATTTTTCCCGTTCCTGTAAGGAAGTCAACTATGGTTACAGACGTTAAGGTAATTATATTTAATAAACGTTAAAAAGTAACTTCTGATTTGAAAAAAAATTAATTTTTGAAAACATTACAAATACAATTTTGACATGTAGTCATATATTTTTACAATAAAATTATTTTGTATATTACAAAAATTACATTTTAATTTTACTACATCTTATAATAAGAAATTCTCCCAAAATGGACAATTGGTAAATTAGTTCTCATATTTAAATGTAGATTTTGCTTTTAAATGTCTACATATTTTTAAGTATTTTAATGTTTGATATAAAACGTATATTTTTAATTAATGTTAATGCAGCTTTTTTTCTTGTATTTAACATTTTCATTGGTGTTGGCTGTCTTTCAAAGGTGTTATTGTATTAATACAATTGTATCTGTGCTTACAATTAACTGCCATATAATATTTTTATATTGAGCTATAGATGAACAAATAATATAAAAATAAAAGTCTGGCATGTATGGTTTTAATAATATTAATATGGTTTTCTATTAGGTTCATTTTTTTTCTTTTTTATCTGCTATGTTTTAACTCTTAATATTTTTGTTATATATAACAATTTAAATTCAGTGTGTTAATATCTGATATGCAGTTTATTAATAATTGTTGACCACTTTAATGTAATAAAATCACAAGACAATATATCTTAAAATTTTATAATTATAATCATAATGGGGGATATACCAAATTTGAAGTATAATGAATTTATATTCAAAAAATAATCATTTTTACTTTTTTACAAATCTTAGAATATTTAGAAAATGTTTTTGAATAGATAATCAGTGGTAGACTAAGATATGCTCAGATTCAGATTGTATCTTGGATCCTAACGTAATTGGGACCCATACTGTTTTGGGATGTTGTCATCATAGTGTATTTCATATTGATTTGTTATATGTATTATATTATTTTATCATATACAATTACTACGAGCCCATTAAACTATAACTCACATTCAAAATCGCTGGGGTTCTAATTGTATTTTTTTAGTGAGGTGACTTATGTACCCACTAGCAATCTTGGTTTCATTTTGTTAAACCAGCTATATCTATTTTTAACATCAGAGGCGATGAAAAAATTGTTTCAGAATGAGTATTGCGCATGTGCAGTTCATATATTAGTATTCATACAATCTTGTGTGTGTGTGCGTGTGTTATATAATATGTGTATATTTTGTATACACATACAGAATGAGAGGTAACTCGAAGTTACCTCTGTGATGGTACTTTACATTGCCGCTGCACTGTTCTTAAACCCGTACATATTTTTTACATATAATAATCGTAATATTGTTATTTCCTGCATTTTTATCGCTTTATTTGGTAATAATTTCATTTTTGTCTACAAATTGTAATTTTTAAAAAAAAAAATCTTCGTTAAAACGTAATTTATTCATTAGCTGATAAATAAACTTATTGAGCATTATTTACTCTAAAACTTGAGGTGAGGCACCGCCTCGCTTGTCTTGCCCCCAAAGCCGCCACTGTTCAAAATATGTCGAGACTGCCACTGCATTTGATGTATGATGTTATATATGTATAGTTTATGTATTTATATTAGTGTAGCCAATAATTTATTTTAATTGTGTCATAACTCAATATATATTTATATATATTGACTGACCAAAAAACATTTTATAATTTAAAAAATAAGAAATTAATAACAATGGCGGACTAAGTTTTTACTAGCCTGTAAAATGCCATTTATCTGTCTAAATGGTCTCATAGTGTTGTAGTTAATTTATAAACAATAAATCGACCATTTTAAATTATTAATAAAACAATTGTATTTAACCATTTCGGTTTTGGATTTTATATATTAAGCTTATAAATAAGAGGGTATAGTTTTGTTTTTTGCTTTAAAGAATATCTCACGCAGCTTAACTCCTAACATTTACACTCTAAAATAATATTGCTTATATATCTGTAGAAAGCTATAACTTTTTTTATTGTCCTTTAATGTATAATATTTAATCTATTTAGAAATAAAACTTTGTTTCCACTTATAAAATAATTATATTGTTACATTTTTACGCATTAATATTAAAAAAAAATTATTTGTGTTTCAGACAATGCAAGTTGTGTTTGAAAAGTAATTCAATGTTTCTATTTTAATTCAGTAATTTAACATTCATTTTGAACTCAATAAATAATAATTTATAAATTTGACTTTGTACGGTTTTCAAACAAAAGTATACTTTTACTTGTTACGATTTTTTTTTTTTATTTAAATTTAAATGTTGGGTTATGATTTGGATGTTCTAGTACAAATAATATGGCTTATAATTTTTTTTTTATAAAATATAAATCTCTTTAATTATTTATTTCTTTAAAATAACCACTTTTATCCCATTCCGAATACAGAACAGAACATCTGAAAGTACTACTGTTTTAACATTTTATAATAAAAAAATACCTTACATCACTCATACATAACTTTGTAAATATTGTTCAAAATAAATTCATAATTAAAATTATTAAATATCTTTATAAGAACTGAGTGGAAACAAGGTGTATAAACTATAAAAAATAATTATTGTCTCAAAAGTTTACATTTGAATAAAACTTTGTGTAAAACATCTACCACCCACAAACATAATAAAATATAAAATTCTGTATTTATTTGTGTATTCCAATGTTCACTATAAATTAAAAGTAATTTTTTTTTTTAATGAGCTAATTTTTAATAAATAATAATATTTATAACTTAATTTAATATACAATTTAAAAAGGAAAAAAATCTATAAAATGGCAGTCTATTTTTATTTTTATTATTTTTTTAAAAATTCTTATCCTTTTTATATCTTATATAATGATATCCATATAAAAGTTTGAATTTTATATTCATATAGGATGAATGTGAGTGTTATGGTTAAATGAACTTAATTGGGGCGTCATTTACCAATGTTGATGATGATGGTGTTGTTGATATTGATGATGTTGATTTGATGGTTGGTCATGACACCAGTATGTTCCTCATTGTTGGCACAACATGATGGTGTGGTAGATTTTTATACAGGGCGAGCTCATCGGACGCCGTCCAATTTGTCAAAACTGTAATATGGTAGGTATAAGGTGTGTATTTAATCAGTGAAATGGAAAGTGTACGATGTATCATTTTTTTCTAATTTGACCAGTTTTATAATTATTTATATCGCCTTTATTTGTACTGATATAGCCGTGTCTCATATAATTAATGCATGCTAAGAAACTTAAAATATTTGATTTTTCTTTTAAATGTTTAACTATTTTATTTACCCAAAGTACAAAAATATATTCATATTGTATAACTAATAGTGAAAATATTAAATAATCATACATACATATGTACAGGATATTGTTTTAAAATTAATAATTTAAAATAAGAAGGAAATATTAACTATTAATCTAGCACATACAAATTATTAAATATTGGACTCCTGTATAGTATGTATTATGTTGAGTAGTACATAAAACAACATATAAAAGAAAAACATTTATTATTTAGGATAATTTATTGTTTAAAAAAAAAAAAATAGTCTATTTTACCTTATATAGGTTTGATTTATCTATATAGTATATACTACTTAAATGTTAATTTCAAAATTTATTTTATGTTAACACAGGTGCTGATGACTCGACATCACCTACGAAAAGGACAGTTTGTTTATAATAATGAAATATTCTCACATCAGTTTTGCACAACAGTAGTACATACTTTTATTTTCATGAGCCAGAACTTAAATATTGGTTATTATGTATAAAACATAAATTAATTGATTTCTTTTGCTTATATCATATCTGGGTCTTTTTATAATATTATTACACCTACTTAAATTAATTAAATTTGTAGGTATGTTATGAAAATAAATGATTTTTTTTTATAGTTTGAAATTACTATTTATAATTTATACCTTGCAAAAAAAATGTAATTAAATATAATTACTATTTATCCTACAATTATATAATCCTGTTCCAGAATTGTAAATTATTTACAATTTATTTCTTTTTATCCAAATTTATTTACATTTTAATTAATTAATTTGTTGTAACGTGGTTATATTTAACAAGTTTCATCTATTATACTATCACTAACTTAATCCTCTTAATATTGTACCATTTTATATTTTTAAATTCTTTTTTTTTTTTTGCAGTTAATAACTATCCCGATACAAAAAAATAATTCAAAATTCGGTTGTATTATTCATTAGTCTAGCTCTGGACGTATATTTATTATCACTATTCACTTCATACTTGGTCTTAAAGTATATTTGTACCTATCTGAAATCTGAGTATCTTATGTTGCAGTCGGTCTACTAGTTTTTCTAAAAAATAAATATTTAGAAAGAAAAGAAATTGGTTGTATTGTTTATATTTTATATTCTTATAACGAATTAATAAATTAGCAATTAAAATGTTCTGATTTAGTGGTATTTGTTGAAATGTATTTTCTAAATATTTAATTTAGACCATTTAAAAAAAAAAAAAAATTGTACAATGAACAAATATAAATATATGTAATATATTATATACCTAAAGAATGAAACAATTTGTATGCAATTATTACTGAAATTGTTCCAAACTCTAAGAACTTTATTTCTGGTTTGTCAATATACGAAGTTTATACGAACAATTTAATAAAAATTCAGTGCATAGTTTCGATGACCACTAATGTAAGTGTATACAAGCATACGAGTATTGAACTTTTATTTTCGCCACAAGAAAATACTAATATACCAATTGAATTTATTCTTTGAACAACAAGCTGGACGTTCAGAATCTCTAAATTCCTCTCTACCTCGTACATTTTTTTTTGATCCCTTTAAACAACAAGTATGAAAACCTTGTGTATTTTTTAGAGAAAAAAAATTTTTTGTTATTGATTTTATGCTGAATGTACGTTATAACGATTTTCCTTATACATTTTATCGTAAATTATTCATAACGGATTTCGAACAAACGCATCGTTATAATCGCAAAATATTTTTCGGATTAGTCGTTATTACTGTTTGCGTTTTCGTAAGACCCAGTCGAAATATTTATGTTTTTTTTTTTTACAATAATAATAATAAATCCATTTTGCAAATATAGTTGGTAATTTTTAACGTGCAAAGATTATTTTCTCGTGATCAGTACAGTAGCATTCGTAATTCGACCCTAACACGTTCCAAGTTGAAAACATTCGTTTATGAAACACGAGTGTTATCACGAAACTAAACTATGTTATCATCACAAAATAAATTTTCTATTCGAACACGGCCTTAGAAAATCACTTTTCACTCACAAATCGCGACACGATACGGCAAAAGACCATTACCGTGTGCGAATACAACCACGTCCGAAGTGGAAGCGTGCAGTTGGTCACGTACGCCACTATCGGTTTCAGACCGGAAGACTTGAAAGAAGCCAAAAATGTTATCATCATTCTCCCGGGGTGAAGTGTCTTAAAAACTGATGATAATCTTAGGTATATCTCAGGCTATAACCACCAGTTCTGTCGAAAAAGTAATGATTACGTTGACCTCAATATTGAAAATGCCGTGTTAGATTTGTCCAGTATAGGTGTTCGAGAGTATTCTTGTCTGTTATGGGATTGATGCACTTGTGAAATATGAAAATTTTACTCGTTTGCGTCGTGTAAATTATTTTGTTGATATTAATAATATTAATATTACGCGTTAAATCGGTTTTATTATTATTATTATTATTTTGTTATTTTGTTACGCGCATTAGTATTCGTGTCCGAGTGTACAATGGTCTTGATGTTACAAACGCCCTTATACATTATTATAAGTAGTATTTAATATTTATATATAATATTAGAATCAACAAATAAAATGTTTACAATTCCATCGACTAAATCGATCCATCTTCCTCTGAATGCGAGTTTGAAGAGCGAATTCGAAACGCTGCTTGAGCTCAAACGGACCTAACCGTACGTGCTCACAACAGCGATATCGGTGGGAAATGTATATTTTTTAAATCATGTAGATTGTGGGGGGTAGACAGGTAGTAGTTATATAATTGTCATAATAATTGCCGTTAAGATTAAAAAAAAAACTTTTATTATAATATCTCCAACGCGTCAGTAAAAATAATATTATGTTTATATGCGTTTTGCGAATATTTTAAAAACTATATATAGTTTTTTTGTAGTAATTTTTTTTTTTTTGATATTTGTCACTGTTATACTATATATATAAATATACATAAATGCTGTTAATGAATATTGATATAACGCCTTAAAAATTGTTTTTTTATCTTTTTATAGTTCTGCATTATTTGAAATAATGAAAAATAATCCGTTACTATTTATATTTTATATACACTATATAATTATAGCTCCTTTCGTAATGGAATCTTTTGAACGCAATATAACAGTTCCTTATAACGTATACCTACACATTTCTAATCGTCGATTCACTCAATATTTTCAGAATTTTTTCCTATTGCGCACTAACCCTATCGGCGTACAAATAATTATCTATCGTTTAATTCATAATTTGATTGAATATTATTATGACATGCGTTTACTGTATAAACACAAAGTTCTCTTACATGCGATTGCTGTCTTTATATACGCTTAAAATTGCGTATAACGAATATAAGTAATAGCCGGTGTAGCTATATGACTTCGCAAATGTTAAAAACAAATCTGCGTGTATATAAAGTAAAATATCGTTTTAGCATACGTATACAAATTTGAATATTTATTCAAATACATTAAAAAAAAAAACAGTTAAATTGTTATAACGCGTCTTTTTTTTTTTCACGTTGTCCATTCGTATTTTAAAAACAACTCGGTAATGTTTGACGGGAAATTTCAAACGTATAAAGTAATTTATACTGAATTAATACAATTCGATTGTGTAATCGATTTCGAGAGCTTTACTTACATATTTCTATAAGTTCCAGCTGATATCGTTAAATACATCAATATAATACGTGTAAATAAAATAGGTAGTATGTATATAGTGCAGATAATGATTGATTGCACCAATAATAACACGAATTTAGAACGAGCACGTTAAAAATACAAAACTATTATTGAATATTTGATTTTCGAAAATAAAATATGAGAAAAAAAATGTTAGGTACCGTTTTACTATGTAATTGGGGACGGTAGCTGCAGTGAGGGTGAGTGGCGTCTGCAATTGGGTGATCGTAAATCCGGTCTGATAATTATTTGTAGACTTTTAGTGTTTCCAGCTGTGAAGTATATATATATATATGGAAGATGTTATATTTTCTATATGTTCTATTTTACATTTTCACTGCCCGACTCGTCTATTCGTACTAAATAACTTTCTTATACTTTGTCGCTATTCGACATATTTTATTTTGTATTGTATATTTTATCGAATTCAATTTCGGCAGTATAGTCTATACATAAGACTCTGCAGGAGCTAATGATGTCCCGGGACAAATACTTACGCGAGGGTAAATAAAAACATTAAATTATTATCCCAAAATTGATTTTAAACACGGCGCTTTTATTTAAAATGAAAGAAAAAAAAAACATTTTTAATATTGTAAAAAACATTGTGGTAGAGGGATGTGTGTGTGTGTGTGTGTGTGTGTGCAGCTTGCTGGTTTTCGATTACCATAGAATATATAGTTGTAACGCACTAAAACAACTGATCACAAAATACGTCAATACGCTGCATATTTCAAGATACATATATTTTTTTTTAACGTGTCCCACCACTGTTCTTCTTCTCCTTTTCCCCCCGTCATTGAAGTAATTGAATTTTAAATTTATATACACTTAAAACATCGTTGACATAAAATAAAGACTCGAAATAAATTGATATATCCGCAGTACTTATATATATATATATCGATAAAAAAAAAAAGAAATTACGTCGCATTTGGCATTTATACTTTTATTCCCTATATTAAATAATATAATTAAAAATGTAATCGTTATTTCTATTTTGTCCGTGTTACGCGAAAAAATAACAAAATTGATGATATTTAAAAATCAAAATTTTATTGTCTTCGTGTACCTACTTGAAACGTAAATAAAATTTTAATAGAATTTTTTTTTTTTTTGTAATGTACACAAATCATAACCGAGTACTATATATAGTGTATAGGGAAGAGGAGAAAAACGGTTTGTATAGGATATACAACTGTTATACACATATATACACATATTGTATTATTACAATGACGCGTATAATAGAAATTTCGGTCGTCGACGTGACAATCCTATATATTGCAGCTATGTACACAATAATAAATACGGATTTTTTATTATTATTATTTATTTATAACCTCGATCGGGTTTACTATGTAAAATAAAACGTACGCCAAGGTGCCTAAAAATACATTTCATTATTAAAAATAACACGGGCTGTATTGACGCAATAATATTATACACGCGTTGTCATTAATTGTCGCGCTGCGTGATATACCCAGTGACAGCCTGCACGCGTATTATTATTATATTAAATATTTACACACACACGTTCGTTGGATTTTAATGTTTGAAATGAAAATCGATAATTTTTTTTTTGCCATCGAACTGTATATCGAGAATTTAGGCGGTTTTTCAAAAGATTTATTTTAAATTTCGCGAGATCGAAACGGACATACCTCTTATGTCGTGAACCTTGTTCATGTGACACACCAGAATTAATTATTAATTATCATACTTGATACTAATTTTATTTTAGATATAATATAATGTTTATCCTAAATCATTAATATATAATCTTGTTATGAATCATATATCCATTAAGAACAGTATTATTGTAATAATACATGTATATATATATATGTCCAATATGTATAATAATAGAAAGACAGTTGAGATTTGGTGCTGGACGTGATCACTCGGTGTCTGTAGCCCAGACTTCAAAATATATACGATATTGTTTTAAAATACAAACTATATATTATTGTTTTTATTCTTTAATCGTGTTTTGAACTCAACTCACCACTCACAAATAATTTGTAACCGGACTTAGAAAACCCGGCTTACAACACTTATAAGGGATTTGGAAACGGGTATTTTCTTCTCTCTTTGTCTTATACACACGCGCGCGATCATAGTGAAATAGACGTTTCGTACTTCCGACGTACCGATCGACCTATAGTGATGCTGTAGATGATGGTTCTGAAAACGGATTCGTCGTGAATTTTACTATAGAATGACTTTCCCACATTTCTAATTTTTTTTTTTGTTCCTTAAAAAATTACTCGAACAAATAAAAATTAAAAAATAAATGTTAATAATTTATTTTTGAAGATCTTGAGATAAAAAAAAATGAAAAAGTCATTATATAGTGAAATTCACGAGGAGTTTAAATCTGTTTTCAGAATCTTTATCGCATCACTGCTGGTCGGTTGGGAGTACGAAACGTTTATTTTACTATGATTGGCGTGTGCGAGACGAAGAGAGAAAATATACTCGCTTCCAATCCCCTTAAAGCGCAGAAAGTTACAGTATAGCTGGATTCGCACGTTTTTTTTTTTTTTTGTCTGTATTCTCCCGACTTATAGCTGATCCAATAATAGCTATACAAACGCATTTTAACGACGAGTTTGAAAACAGAATTTTAAGTTCATATTTTTGGATGCCTATATATTTTGTCGATTTTCGAATATTTTTGCGCATATATTAATTTTTTTTTTTTTTTCATAAAATAATTATTCAATATTCGATAATGCGTTTTACAAAAAAGACTATTTGGACGACTATATGTTTATTATGATGTAAGAGAAAACGACCGACGACACGGGCACATAGACCCGATATAAAGCATGTATAATATAATTTCATGTATTCGTTATTATCTTAAATTAAATGCAAAGGATGGTTAGTTTAATTTTATTAGTTTATATTTGTTCGCTCGTAATACGCTAATCGACTTTCTCGTATTCTAATACACCATCATTTTACATACATTTACAATTTTTTTTCTCTCTCTTACAATTTTTACTATTCCAAATGTTTTTCGTACACATTCTATAACTTCCTCCGAACACTAGTCTATAATTATATAGATCAGTGGCGTACCCAAGGGGTGAAGATTTCGAGTCCGGATCACCCCCATTTGTTGTAAACCGGATTTTCTATACAAGTACTTCAAGTATACAAGTTTCTTCACAATATACTTATATGTGTGCACATGTACTGTGGTCGTGATGAGTCGAGTTTCCAAAACACGATTAAATCAATAAAATAATAATAATAATAATAATCAAAATAAACGCAGTAAATTGTATTTAAAACAATATGGCATATATGTGGATTAATGAGCCGACAGAGAGACATAATCCAGCGTCCTGCAGCAGCACCAAAAATCGACCGACTCGTTTTTTTTATACGCATGATATTAGGTATATATATGTATATATATTACAATAATATTATTCTTAATTAATGATAAATGAGCCATAATTACAAATAAGATTATTTTAACGATTAGGCGGAAGATAATATTGATAAATATAATATTATATCTAAAATAACAATATTGGTATATATATATATATATACAATTCTGGTGTGTCACAAGGTTCACGACACATTGAAATTCTAACGTTTAAAAATGTTTTCATACGATTCAAATTCAATCTAATAAAATTTTAATGAAAATCAAACGTAATATTATAATAAACATTTATATTTTCGTGAAAAATGTATTAAATTTATAGTAGGCGTATGTGTATTATTTGTCATTGAGAAATATGTGCCGTTTACGCGCGGCCGTAGTGGAATTTCTTTGGCCAGAAAACACACAAGCGCACGACGATCTTGTGAAAGGCGTTTTGAAAGGCCGCGCGCGCGCGCACACACACACATACATACACACACGATATAAATTTGTGTGTGTGAGTGTATTTATTATGTGCGTGCGCGCGCACTCTCGCGTTCGGCTATGCGTGTGTGTGTGTGTGTGTGTGTGTGTGTGCGCGTGTCCGCGGCGAAATGCCAACAGCAGCCCGTGTCCGCTGGAGTTACAACAGATAAGCGGAGATACGACGACGCGGACACACTGGAGCCGCCGAATGCTGCGTCCTTTGGCTGACGTCACACAACGGCGGCGGCGACTATAACGGCACTACGGCAGTATCGCCGAGGGTTGTAGTGGCGGTGGTGGTGGGGACGATGGAGGTTATCGGTGGGTGGGTGAGGGCGTTCGACTGGTACACTATATATAGTAGAATTGTGTACGTGCGTGCGCGCTCGTGTATACTGCAACCGGGGTGGCCGGGAAATTTTGTCGGTGGCGTCGTGCACGCGCGGGTTGGTCTGGAGTAGGGGTGGCGAGGGGTGGGCACGATGGGTGTGTGTGTGTGTGTGTGTGTGTCAGAACGGAAAACGTCGAGGAGTGGTAGGCGGTGACACGCGGGGTCGTCGCGGGGAGGTCGTCGCACGGAGGAGTGGGGTGGTGCACGCTAGGTGCGCGTGTGTCAGAAGGGGAGGCGCGCGATTCGGCCGCCGCAGTGTATAATAGTGGTAGTAGTGTAGCTCTTGCAACATTCCGCGTACAATATCTTTCTTTTTTCTTTTTTTTTTTTTTCTAAAAACAACATTTTTTCGCTTTCCACGTCTACCCATTTACAATATTTACCATATACACAAATTATTTCAAACAGAAATCATCGCGTTGTAAATACAAAATCATCACGACAATTATTATTGTAATAATAATTACTATTCATCTCATCAGCTGCGGCACTTCGACCCCGTCAGCGCGACCGCCATGTTACCGGAATCTGGTGAGCACACACACACTCACACGCACACACACACAACGTACACACAAATCCATGTCTATCTATACATATATATATATATATATATATATGTGTGTGTGTGTGTAAGGTACATTTTGTATAAGAAAACGAGATAATTCTCATATCGACCACGACGTCTTCTTCGTTAATTAATATTAATATTTATTAATCTGCTGTATCGTCCAATTATTCCGATTTCACAACGATAGAGCGGTGGTACCTACCCGTTTATAATTAATATTACAACGTAGGCGAGACCCATGTTTTTCTTCGTTTCCATTCGATTTCTCGGTCCAACGACTTATTTATTCTCTCGAGTTTATAATGTACCAGAGTTCAGTATCATTGTAATAATACACACACACACACACACACACACACATACTGATGCTGTTGTAGAATACGCGGGGTGCGGTGTTCGAAACGTATGGAACGTTTTACTTATACTTATTATTTTAGATGTCTTAAATGTTTTAAAATCGCCCGAGATTGCGGAAAGACGGTGTAAAGAAAATAATAAAAAACGCTTCAACGTTTTGTAGTGTTGTGAGCAGTCGTATACGTACGACGGAGAGAAGTGGCTGCAGAGAGGATATGGGGCGAGATGGCGGCGAATCTGTTTGGAGGGCTGGTGTTGAAGGCAAAAACCCACTAGAAGGAGACATTTTAAATGCCCTATATATATCCGACACCTTTAAACGAGGTATACACACGCGTTTTTAATACGTATACATAGGTACCTACCTACTCTCAACAGTGCGCAATTCCGGATATACGGCGGCCCTGTTTCCGGCAATATACAATATAATATCGGAATTAAAAAAGAAATATTAATCGATGTGTATAAAAACGCAATGTTCCGCGTACTTTTCGAACACAGCTTGTATGATGCATATATATATATATATTTTTTTTTTTACTCGATGGGTGACCGCGAGTGATAATAATACACGCATAATATTCGACCCGTCATTTTGCGTACCTATATTATATCGTCGTAATACGTAATTTTTTATTTTATTATTATTATTTGAAATAAACTTCTTTATACAACAACATTATATTATTTTATTTCATTTTTTACGTAATACTCATTGGCAGTATAGTATATTTAAGTATACATTTATTTATATGTATGTATATTTATTGTTTATATATATATATATACAGATTTTTTTATTATTTGTTGTCTGTAAACGACAATAAAATTATCCGGTAATAATAATTATTTTCACATTTATACACGTTATCGTGTCAGTGTAATATGGCGCTATATAATATAATATGGTAACAGAAAAAAAATCCGTAGTTGTCTGCTGTCGATCGATACGTTTTTATTTACGCGTACGCTATAATATGTGCCTATGTTATTATAACGGTATAATTTGCCAACCATAAAAAATTCGATATTATTATTTTTGTTACTATTAATGTTGACTATTATTGTTAGTGCAATGTGATGGATAGCGAAGAAACGATAAAATACGCCTAATATATAACGTATTAAACTTTTTTTTTTTTGTTTTTCTATTTACGGACGATTTTTTTTTTTTGAATATAAGCTCATATTTACGCGCAGTGTACGCAATTCGGATAATTTAATAATAACGAAATAAGAAGGATTTTTTATATATATATATATATATATATATACATATACAAACAAATTCTCCTGTATATGAATTATGGTAGAATTATCAATTTGTATAGTCGGCACGTAAATTAGAGGGTCGAAAGAACGTAATTTTTATTTTTATGTAATGCAAACTCTCGCACGTTATCGATCGGACGACACAATACTAGCGTTAATTTTGTGTTACATTTTACAGAAGCCATAAAATACATACTACTTGTCCGTCGACTACTTTAAACAAAAATAAATTAGGTTGGGATGTCGTAACGATGCGATTTCACCGAGTCGTCACTGTCTCGTCGTATTTTACCTTATTATAGCAAGCAAAAACACGGTGGCGTGAGCACGAGACCAAACGCCATCGTGTAAATATTGTATTATATTTTTATCGGTCAGAGAGTTCCGAGTCTGACAGAGCTAGCAGAAACGTCACTTAACAATAATAACTAATTTATATTTGTATACGTGTTAATTTAAACTAAATAAAACCGGCCCACTTATAGTACCGTTATATTTTGTCATCAACCGCTAGGACTCGCGATCCGCTTCACCCGCGGAAAGAGACCAATCAACATGTGACACTACCCAGGTAGTGACAGTGTATATTATATATATATATATATATTGTTTATTTATTTAATTTGTATTTAAATAAACCATTAGTAGTTGGTAAAGATCGCGTTTGCTACTGTGTAGGGAGACAAACGCGGGTCATATAGTTTCTAGGACCCGTTAAATATAAATTAGAAAACTTTATCTATATCGTTCCAACCGGTTCAAAAGACCGGTTACTGTAGTAGGAAATAGCCAGCCGACTGTTCCTTAACTGGATAGGAATAGGTATAAATAAATATCGACCATCCTTTCGGAACGAACGCTGAGAGCGCGGCGGCGGGAGGAGGTGCGTTGCAATGTTATAGTACTCGTTTATTTTATTTTTTACTAAAAATGACTCGTAGTAAAAGCAATAATTAATTATGTTTTTTTTTTTAATAAACTCTGCATTAGTGACGTAGCTATATTTTTGTCAGTCGTTATAAATTACATATATTTGCTAATAAATTATTTTAATTTACTGATTTTAGTACTAAATACGCAATGATTGAAATATCGATATTTGTATATATATATATATATAAAGGAGAACAATTATTTTTTGAAAAAGAATTGGTCCAAATTAATTTATATTGACACGCGCCACGTATACCTGCAAGTGTGAGGATTTGATATTCATTTTACAAATATATATATATTTTTTGAATCTTTGCTGTAATATTCACTAAGTACTTAGTAACAAACCCAATTATATTGTTTATATGTAAGCAAGTGTGGCTTCAAAGAAAAAGCTTCCTTTAATTCCCCCCCCAAAAAAAAAAAATCCCAATCTATAAACGCAATCAGTACTAATAATAATTTATAATTGCATTTGTATATAGGCCGTAATGTGTGACAGATAGCAACAATGGCGGTGGGCACGTTCTACTGAAGCCCACCCCCACCACAACCTGGAGCCCCTAACCCAGGCATCGCTGGTGCTCACCATGGCGGTCGCCATCATCCTCCTTAATATCCTCATCATCGCTACATTCACCAACATTAGAGGTAATATCCATTCACTGTATTTTAAATATTATGTTTTTTTTTTTTTAAACGATTAACACATTAATAGTTTGTAATGCATTAAAAAAGAAAAAAAAATTAGGCTTAGAACACTTTGAACACAATAATGTTATCATAGAAATAACATGAACACCATTATTTACTGTGTATAATAATAGGTGGAGGAGAGGTGATGAATGTATACTTGGTGTCACTAGCTCTGGCCGATTTGCTCTACGGTGTGCTCGTAGTGCCGTTTTCTGTATACCCAGCTCTCGTGCAACAATGGGTTTATGGACTAATCGTTTGCAGAATTATCGGATACATCGAAGTCGCACTATGGACCGTGTCTGCGTACACGCTTATGTGGATTAGTGTGGACAGGTAACAAATATTAGTAACATATGCCGTTTGTAAATATTCGTACCCTAACTAGAAGGGGCATATTTAGATTTTTTTTGGGGGAGGGGGGCTGAGGCACTGAGTAATATCATCGTTGAGTTATTTCTAAATTCTAATCCAAGAAAAAATTACCAAATTTTCAACTTACTAAAAATAACTATTAGGAATTTTAAGTATAAATTTCGGCGGTATTTCCCTTACGTCATCGTGTAAACGACAAAAACATTGTTATAATAATTTTAATAACAAAAATATTACATCCTATAAGGCATATACATAAAAAAAAATTCCTGAAATTAAATACATAAATACGCCACTGCAGCTAGCTAGTGCACTGTAAATGATAATATATATGTGTGTTGTAAAACATGTATTAGTATTTTAGTGGTAAACAAAGATAGAAGTAATATTAGTCAATAATAAATGTAATAATATCTCTAATATTACGAATATACAAAATAAATACTTTTATTCTGATCATATGACAAACCCGATGTTAAATTGCCTATATATAACGCCGTTATAATAAATATGAATACTATTTCGAAAATCGCGTTGCGTACTATAAAATAATACTTTGTTGAAATGGCGAAGTATTATTTCTTAATTAATTTAATAATTATAATTACTGAGCGTAAGCCTGTGTATTTTATTTAAAAAATCTAATTAGTAATTAATAAAATCATAAACAATTAACAATTTTAATTATTATCATTTTGTAAAAACGGTTGTTCTAATATTATCCCAAATAAAATAATAACAATAATAATAGCCTAAATATTACACTATACTTTATAAAGAAAATCGAAACAAAGTCAAATGAACGTTGCCCATAACACAACGCTACCGCTCTTCTCGGTACGTATCTGTACGTGCACATCATATTTAAACTTAAAAGAGAGATATCTTCTATATATTATTGTTTTTGGTTTTCAAAAGTTTAACGAACTCCTATAATTTTCCTCGGCAAATACATGCATATTATAAAACAATATAATATTTATAGAAAACACTTACGTATTTGATATTATTATTATTATTATTATAAATGTGTGAATTGTCGTGTTACAGATACATAGCGGTGCGCAAACCGGTACGGTACTTCACTGTGCAGACGCGCACCAGATGCCAGTGCTGGATGGCGTTCACGTGGATTTCGTCGGCGATGCTGTGCTGCCCGCCGCTGCTCGAATTCAGTAAACCGACGTATGAGAAAGATATAGCGGTGTGCATGCTGGATTGGCATGGCATGGCAGCGTATTCGGTAACATTGTCCATATTGGTTCTGGGGCCCAGCCTGATCACTATTTTGTACACTTATGTGTATATTTACGGTGCAATTAGGCGGCTACGACGCGGTTTTCTAGCACACGACAAGGTAAGTTACTACATTGAATGGACACTTCACAGGTCCTGCAGGTTGCGTAATAATAATAATAATTTAAATGATGTGTTATAATAGCGATCTATCGCTTGATCTTTGGGTTGACATCATTTACGTATAAATTAACAATTGATTAAGGGCTTAATAAATAATTTACACGATAAAAAAAAACATACATATTTATTAATATATACATAGTGTATGTATGTGTATGAAAAACCCTTTGATTTTAAACTATTAAACTATAATAAGTATTGGTCGGAAATTCGTATGCTTTTTTTAGTTCACTATGACAACACTTTAAGCCTTTAAATAATACCCAAACCCGATATACATAGGCATATATACATTTTTCAACAAAATATTCCTCAACTTTACTTTCATTTTGATCTGGAGTTTAACTTTTTGAAGTTCCCGGCTTAGTCTTCTTTAAGCCGATAACGTAGAAACCTTAATGTTGTCATCATCATTTTCTTAAAAACTTATATTTTTAAAGTTTTCAGCACAGATAATTTGACTTGAAGTAATTTTTTAATCGTAATGGGTAAACATAAAAATAACAATAATAATTTCTTTAACACCCTTATTATATATATATAAATTTATTAATTACTATAAAAAATTGCGTTGACAACAAATGTTGTAATAACTGTTAAAATAAAATTATTCACCAATATTGGTTATTTAGTTATATTACCTTAGAAGGGTAATAAATATAAACATAAAAAAGATCAAATGAGTAAAAACAGTCATACCGAGCCCTTTGTTAATAATTAGTAATTACTTTGTATTATCTGTATATACAGGAATACGTAACAGCACTGTCTGAAAACCTATCCAATCCTACGCACGTCACATCGTTTGTATTGATCGTGTCGTTCTGGGTTTGTTGGACACCGTTCATGTCTATCAAAGCGTACCAGCAATTATTAGGCGGAGTACCCGTGGTGCCTGGCCAGGTCCATTTCGCCGCCCTGTGGCTAGGTATATCTAACTCAGTATGGAAGGCGTTCGTGCTCATATTTCTTAGCCCGCAGTTCCGCGTCATGCTCAGATTGTTGTGTTTGACGGTGTTTTGCAAACGGAAAAGTCGCGCAGAACTTGAGCTACTACAACTCGACATGGAAGATCACTTCCTCTAAGTTAAGTATTACGTTGATGTTTCTTTTTATTTATTTATTTTTTATTCATTATTATTATTATTGTTGACTTTGTTTTGTTATTATAATCGAATGTTCTTCCCGAGAGCAATCATTCGTCCATTTGTTTACGTTTTATTCAGATAAAAAAAAAAATTGTTTTAAACGAAAACTATATTGAAGTTGTCGTTGGTTATATACCAGAACTCGTGAAAACATTCATAAATAAGGAGAGTTTTTAATAATTATTTAGTGTGCCGATAGAGCCAATAATCATCTATGTTATCTCAAATGGAGTTTTTTGAAATATTGTAGAAAAAGTTATTTTTTATAGATTGTTTTTAAATTATTAATCATTGTTTTGAAACAACTTGTAAACTAATAGATGAGTAAAATACGTATGAATACGTATTTTACGGAAAAATGACAATTTGTATGAACAGACATCATCCAAAGAGTTGGGAGTAACATAAGTATCATTCAGTTGTTAAAATTTGAAAACCACTATGAATCTTAGGTACTAAATTCCATTCAATAATTTCTACACCTATAAGTTATCAAATCTAAACAGTTAAGAGAAATTAAATTATTACTGATGTTGAATAATTTGTTTTTATTTTAAATAATATTAAATATTTATATAATATAATACCCAACTCTGATATCATGATATGGTTAACTTTTTATCGTGGTTAAAATAATCATTTCATGAAAACATGCCTGCAATTTTTAAATCGCACTGAATTTGTTTTGTTGAGGTTTAAAATGTACCTATGAATGTAGGTGTAGATCACTAATATGTAAACAAATAAAACGCGCATTTTAACAATAATCACTTTTGGAATTGTGCGAGTTGTTTATTCCTATAGTAGTGTTTATTATTATTATTATTATTATTATTATTATTATTATTATTATTATTATTATTATTATTATTATTATTATTATTATTATTATTATTATTATTATTATTATTATTATTATTATTATTATTATTATTATTATTATTATTATTATTATTATTATTATTATTATTATTATTATTATTATTATTATTATTATTATTATTATTATTATTATTATTATTATTATTATTATTATTATTATTATTATTATTATTATTATTATTATTATTATTATTATTATTATTATTATTATTATTATTATTGTTATTGTTGTATAATGACTTAAGCTCACAAAATTTCAATAATTAAATTCAGTAACTTAATCACACCGAGTAGAAAACAGACAATAGGTTTTTAATTTATAATTTAATACATCTGTATAATTGTTAACATTTAATTTTGAAAATCATGAAATAAGTATTAATTTTTCATTCTTTTATTAAATAATAAAATAAATATTAATTTTGTTTCTAACAAAAACGTTCAAATTATTTTTCACATATTTAGATATTTATATATATGATATTATGAAATATTTCAAATTTTAGTTTTTGGTAATAATAATAATATTATCGTTTATTAAATTTGAATAATCTCGATACCATTTATTATTAAAAAAAACATAAATAAAAGAGATTATTATTATTATAATTATTATTGAATTAAAAATCTATCTGTTCAATTTGATTGGTGTTTTCAATTATAAAATATATTATTTCTGTTTTAACTACCCCGTATGAAAAATTAAAATCGAAATATAATATTAATAATAATAATAATAATAATAATAATAATAATAATAATAAATAATGATAATAATAATAAAATCACAGTATACGACAGGGTTAGTTTATTTTATCACCATTTCGATCAATCTATTTTTCGTCGTATTATTAATTATTAAATATCTAGTAATCAATAAATTATTTAATTATGTGTAGGAAAAGTTCAAGCTTCATTATAATGAAAAAATATATACTTTGGATAATCAACGAGGCTCAATGAATATGTTTGATTGTAGTTAATTTTAGTAAAAAATTCTAGTATTACAAAAGTTACCAAAGAACCCCTTTAGGTTTTAGGCGCGCAGTTATTGTGATAATAGCGTTATGGTTAAATTAATATTGTTGAATTTTTTTTTATTTATTCGCTCTAATCACCACTTTAGTCGTTTAGGCGCTTACGAAAATTGAGATCCGGTCGACATGTCTTTAATTACAATAATTATAAACATTACATACATTAAATATACTTTATTTTGAGGTTATATGATCGATCGGCATCACAAATTTTGCGACAGCCCTTTTTATCTGATGTACTACGGCATAAAATGCACTTAAATAGAGAAATTATTGTATTGATATCGTTGTATAAAAATTGCGAGGAAATCGTGTAGCTTTTTACATCAATTAGAAATATTTTATTGATTAGTCATAATCATTTGACGATTGATAATTTTAATGTAACATTTTGTTCGGGGGCCTATAATAAAGTGTTTTTATTGTAATAAAAAAAACAATAAAAATTATTACAAATTGTTAGCTAAGTGAAGTCTTAATGAAAAGATTTTTTCTTGTGATTTAACTATAACATACTGATACAGTGATACAGATGTTATTTTGAAGGAGTTAGTATCGAAAACGACTATTACAAGTCTGTGATTAGATTATTTCCAAGTGATGTGTTTATATTACAATCATTTATGGAACATTAAATAGTAAATATAATTTTTGTTTTTTTTTTTTTTTGTTGTGGTTTTTATTAATATTATGATGTTAATATGCCTATGTAATATCATGATAAAAATTTTTTCGATAACTTTTAGATCGAAATTATTAAAATCAAATTGTCATTAATGAACAGCTTTTCTCTGATACTGACTCTTTCGACTATACTGTCGGTTGTTGGTTATTCATTTTATATTTTATTTGATCATGGGTCAGTCATCAAGATTGTTATTATCACTGCTGTACTATAATATGCCGATATGCAATCAATTTGTACGATTAAAACCATCTAAATTGTTATTTATTTATATAAACGTTATCCTTATAAACAATTAATTAAAAAGTAATCGTAGATCAAAAATACATTTTTATCACTCCTGTATTTTTAAGCATTTAATTTGGTGAATACCAAGGTTAAGACGAAGAAACTTTCTTATAGTGAAAGTTGACTGATAAACATTAGGAATACTACTAACTTTTTTAAAATCTATTTTAAACAAATACTTCATTAACATGAATGTTGGACAATTTTTCAAAATAACTAAAAATTTTTGACAATATTTTCTTCTAATTCCTAAAGGACGACATATAGTAAAATGAGTAATGTTTGGTTATAGTTTGCCAATTATTTTATTTAAACTAAACCAAATTACTGACATGCTTTTATTTATTATAATTTTTTTCTTTATTATTATACATAATATAATTGATCATATTGTTATTATTATAAGTGTATGTTTAAGACTGAATCATTTAGTAGATTTTTGATTAGATTCCTTTGATTACAATTGTTATTATACAGGCATACAGCTAATTATTATTATTATTATTATTATTATTATTATTATTATTATTATTATTATTATTATTATTATTATTATTATTATTATTATTATTATTATTATTATTATTATTATTATTATTATTATTATTATTATTATTATTATTATTATTATTATTATTATTATTATTATTATTATTATTATTATTATTATTATTATTATTATTATTATTATTATTATTATTATTATTATTATTATTATTATTATTATATTATATTATATTATATTATATTATTGTTGATGATGTTTGATTATTTTTAATTGGCTTGATTTATTTTAAAGAAAATGTTGATATAAAAGTTCTTTGGAAATGAAATGTCCACAAGTTTTAAAGATCGTGTTATTTGTGACCTAAAATACGCTTTGTTGTATATTATTATAATAAATTAATGTCTTTTAGGGTGTGTCGATTGTTAATCAATTTTTACAGAACTATGTGCATATGTCCTCTGGATAATAACCTATTACACGTTTTTCTTTTTATTTATTTTATAAATAGTTACTCACTACACACATTAAAAAAGTACACGAGCAGATATTGTTTATTATCAATATAAATAATATATTGTAATGTGCTTTAAAAAAAAAAAAAAATTGTAATGTAATATTTTGTTAGTACCTACATCATGTATTATTATGTATGTTATTTCTATTCTTTATTCATTATTAGTATGATAATAATATTTATTGTGCCATAATTTTATATGTTATCCAGTTGTTGGTAGTGATTTTGAGATAAAATTATAGTACAAACAAGGTTTTTTCAACTATATTATATAGAAATCTGGTGTTTTTAATCATGCGTGTTATTTTAATACAATAAGCGTTGTCTTTTATTGTTATTTTTTTTGTGATGCATCAATTCTACATCACAAAAAAAAATGTATATTTTCTAAAAGTTATTTTATTTTATTAATACATAGTATATTCAGTGGCGTAAGCCGTAATTAGGTTTCATTTCCAGAAACCCGAAAGCAAAGACTATATAATGAGGCCCGTCGTAAGAAAAAGTGAGACAGTAGTAATATATATCTTTTGTTATCAAATTATTTTAACCTTTATTACAATTTATAAATACAAATTTACAAATAATATTGAACAATTTCATAAGTTTTTCTTCTTACTATGGTGTTGACGACGTCATTTATAATTTTATCAATATTTAACTTCGATTTTAGTTCTTCTGCAATATTTAAATTTGCATTATTTTTCAATGTATTTTGTGAAATCGAATTTGATGATTAGGTATAAGTATAATACTGAGCAAATACGTGACATTAATTTCTTATAATTAATTTTTTTTTTGAAAAATAAAAACTTAATAGGTTGAAATTACGAGAAAAGTAAATGTATTATGTACAGAAAATAAAAGAATGATATATAAAAATATATTGACCACAATGTCCAATTATTCTATAGCTACGTCAGTACTTTGTTGATTTTATTAAAATATCAATTCCACATACTTGACACTACATGATCCTTCAGTAAACGTTTAAAAAAAATGTTCGCTCTCGAGTATCTCGGAGAAATTATCAAACCTACTGAAAAAATCAAAAGTCAAATTATGGTAAATATAATAGAAGGAAGAAATTATTATAAAAGTAATATGGACACATACGTTGTAGTAGAAGTTCCATTTTATTTTCACAGTAAAACGCCAACGAGAAAAACATCAACTTCGCCATCGTATTTTAATGTAACATTTAATAATAATAATATTACCACTAGTTTGTAATTAAATTAATAAACTATTATAGACATTTATAATCGATTTTCCATCATCACCATTGCCCAATTTGCTGAATACGCATATAATTATTACCGTAAGTGGATATTAAGTTATATAATACAAAATATATTTGATTCTTATATATGGTTTTGAAGGTGTATGAATCGAAAATGTTACCGTTATTGTCAAAAACCGTCCTTGGTAGTGCTATTATTGAATTGTCTACAATTTGGTCAGAACCAGGTAATCGGCATTCATTTCCATTTAAAATTCTATAATCACTAAATTAGTAAAATTGACTATACCAATAATGAATACGACTATTGCCACTCCTTTCTAACGACCAAAAAACTCGTACATTTTTCATTAAAATTAAAAATTTGAATTAGAAAGTTTATTAGTTTATTACTATTTAAAATTTACTATATTTGTTAACATCTTTTACAATTATCAATAAAATCTAATTTTGTTATAAACTATAACTTAATTAAATAATAATTATAAACATTAAATTGAATATTGGATTACAATTTGTAATTTTTCATTAAATTTTTGTACCTAATGGCTTATTCTAATAATGTATTTGCGTATATATATTGGCATAGTTAGGTGTTTAATTCAAAGTATCCCTGTTAGGTTTATTAAAGTCTTAATTAAAATTACTGATAACTTCTAATTTGTGAATTAATTTTCATCAGATAAAATGTTTCACAACAAATGGTTAACTTTAATTGATCGTGCAAATAATGATTTTGATATTAAAGGATATTTAAAATGCGATTTATTTATGTTTTACGGGTACAAAGATAATTTAAAATTATCAAAACCATTATATTCCTTGATTGATTACAATGAAATCAATGAAAAGTATGTACCTGTTTATTAAATTGTTATATTTTAGATAAAACTTGAAAACAGTATGATATAATAAATAACATTTTTAGTAATTTATTTATTCCGAATGGATTTAAAATGGAAACATCTCATTTAGCCAAGTATACTATTAAATTATACAAGGGTGAAATGATACGTTACTTACGTGATAAGGGTGTTAAATGGTTGTCAATTTATTTTGGAGAATCGCCCGAAGTATCTAAATGTTTACAAAATAATATTAACATTAAATTTAAAACAATAATAACGTATTAATTCAATCCTACTACAGTCAAGTATTCTTCTGAACATAAGCGAAACGAAATTAAATTGGAATCAAGAATATTCGATAACGAATTTATACCCCCGTTATGTCCAACAATAATATTTAAATTTATTTTATCCGGAAAAATCGTGGCCAGCAGAACTTTATCGATGCACAATTTTATCGGAAAAGGTTATAGAAAAAGTCACCGATTTATCTTCAATTAGAATGATGCACTTCAATACGCACGCTGTAATAATTATTTTAGACAGTCTTCCTTGTTTTGGTCCAGCTTTTTTACATTTCACGTCAATGGGAAGTCAACAGTATTTTGGCAGATTATTAATATGTGTGAAAACTGAATTAATACCACCTGAAATTGAAAGCACTAATAATTTGCAGATCGGTAATATAGTTCCCATCCCTAATGAGGTAAGATACATTTTAATGTAACGGTACTATTATTTTTATTTAATTATACATTGAGACTTGAAAATACTAAGATGAAGTGAAATTTTGATCATGTCGCAATTATTTGATATTATTTATTACTATTTTATTTGGGAAATCATTAATAAATTGGTCAACAAACTGCAGTAGTTGTGCTAGAATTTGTTTGCCGAAATTTATATTGATTTTTTCACAATATATCACAATTCATATTTATTATGCGTAAAATATTAAAATTATCTATAATTTATAAATGATCAAAATTAAATTTTAGACTTGCATATAAATTTATAGTTCATTAATAAATAGAAAATATATAATTTATTGATAAATTATATATTAGTATTATCTGTAATTTTGCTATTTATAGTATGAAAACAAAATTTATATATATATATGCTTTTCATGAAACATACTTTAGGAACTAATGTACTTCAAGTTATTAATAACTGGTATAATATTTCGTGTTGACCATATACATAAAAAACTTATCAAAACGAAAAATATCAAAATATCAATGGATTATGGTGAATATAATTTTTCCACACAATATGAAAACAACTCGGGTAAGAACTATAGGTAGGAGGTACTTTATAATTATTTCGTTTCCAAATATAATGCACTATATTTTCTTCATAAAGTACATAAGCATTTCTTATAAATTTACACAAATTTTTATTGTATGCCAGCTATGTACGAACACCATAATGTTGGTGTATATGTCTTAAAGTTAAGAGAGTATAGCTAATTTTTACCTACTTATTTTTTGAGTCATTGTAAATAATAAAATTTCAGATTTTAATCATTTATTTTTATTTTTAAAGTTAAAAGTTACAATTATAAAACGTATGAGATTAACTAATAAATTATATAGAACTTATGGACATAGAAACACCAGAATACGAAGAAGTTAATACAGAAAAGGACTATTACAAATTATCAATTGAAGGAGATAAAAAACCACGTGTGTTTTTGATTACAAATTTAACAAGCATTGAGTATTATGCTATGTTTGCTATGAATTTATTTTCCACTACTATTTATAATATGGTATAATTATTCTAATGATTAAATGTTAATAACGTACGTGTTGAATAAGTTTGCATCTAAATATAGGAAATGTGTATTTCGAATACTTTTAAGCATCTAAACTCTCAGCAGTCTATTGTCAGTAAAATAAAAATCGTTGTTGAAATGCTAACCAAATTATCTTCGTACTACAAACGATTTAAACATTTATGTGATGAGAATAAAAACTTACAAAAACATATACATACGTCGTGTGTCAATTACATGGTATTTAAAATAATATATATATATATTAAATAAAAATATCTGCTAAAATTATTTTACAAGTTATATAATTGTTTTTAAATGACTATTTTGTATTAAATTATTTATTTCAAAATAATTCATGGTTTTATTTAATATAGTTTCATGTGAACAATTAATATTTTTTACAGAGATTATTCCATAAATGTTGTTCAGATGAAATTAAAAAAATATCCACCCTAATTTCTAACCAAACAGATGTTTTGGCTTTGGTGAACAAAATTAATGACATGTTAAATCAATTAATAATACAGTATAAAAGCAAAGTAAGTATACATATATTAATTTTATACGTTGAAATGCATTTATAAACATTTTCTAGTAATAATTGTATTATAATAATGACCTTTGCCAACGAACACCCCTTGTTTTTCGCCCAACTCATCATTTATATTTTCGTATACGTTTATTTGTCAATTATTCGTATTGTATTGCAACTATATTGTATTATTATATTTCCTTATTTTGTTAATATTAATTTTAATAATATTAAACTATTTTTTAATATTTTAATTATTTGTTTTTTATGCTATATTATATCTTATAAAATTATTATAATTTGGTTCATCCCGTTATGCACCTAAAATAAAATAAATAAATATTAACACAATAATACAACATTGATTATTTTCGCCCCCCCCCCTTTGACCACCATCTATAAGGCTGAAATTAGTGCTCGACCGACGGTATACGCTGACAGTGTGCGCTGATTATCGGTCGTGATCGAGCGTTTAGTATACTTAGCTGACGACAAATTCGGTCGGTAGTGTACAGTGTAAACGAGTAAATGTGAGTAAACGAGTAAACGTGTAAACGAATGTACAACGAGAGAAGATGAATCCTTACGTTCATCTCATTTCATTGAAATACGCGAAATAATTATTATTAATAATAATAATAAAGATTACACACGAGCGTACGATCGGTCGCTCGGTTAGCGTCAAACTAAACAGCCGCATATACCGATATAGCGCATCAGCCAATCGTAATAAAACGGGAAAAGAAAGTAGTCACCAGATAGCGCTACAACACAACATAGAGGGCGTGGCAGAAAGGCGCTTATAAATAGCGGTCCGAAACCATGGGACAGCTTAGTGTAGTCACAGCTGTCAGGCGTGAACAACGTGGTTCGCGTCTGACTGCGGTGTGTGTGTGTGTGTGTGTGTGTGTGTGTTCGAGCCTACCATGCCCTCTATGTTGTGTCGTAGCGCTATCTGGTGAGTACTTTCTTTTACCGTTTTATTGTTATTCCGTTTACGTTCCATGCACGTTGTTTTTCCTTTTTCTACATCTGCATTTCGTTTCGGTACATTAATAGATGTTTCTTCTTAGTTATTACTCGTCGATGTGGATATTTCATTAGCAGAGGGGATTTGCTCCATTTTCGTGGGCCCCCTTGAACATCATGTATAACCGCCACTGATGTACATATAGTAGGTAGTATATGTGTGTAGTGTACATACATATATGAAATGTTTAAAATATGAAATACTTAAATAGAAAATTATTTTTATGATATTTTATTCTCGCTTTTCAGACGTGCTATATTAGCCCTCCTAATATTTTTTTAAATTTGTGCAACGGTAAACATATTGTATCGAAATGTCAGATTCAAATAAGAAACTTTTTATATTCTGATATTCCAGAGTTCAAAGGAAAATTTTGTGGAAAAATTCAACCTTGGTTTTTGGTTAGTGTCTATTTAGTTAAATAACATTGAATTTAGTAAATAATTTTCGTTATTAAATAATAAGACTTAAACTGGAGTTAAAACATTATATAAGGACATGTACTGTGTTATTTAAACGCAACATGACTGTGATATATACAGTATGCAATCAACCGTTACTATGCAAATGCAGTCTACGTTCAACTGATCTCATAATTATATAGTAATATAGTAGCAACTGATTATTATTTATAGAAATTCTTAACAATTTAGCGTGATTATATTGTTTTAAATAAATACATGTATATAAAAAATACTATAGCATATAAAGTATGAATATATATCTTATATGTTATATATTATAAGTATGTAACAATTATAAAATTACGTTTGTATACGAAGTAATTATTGCAAAGCACGTTTTATTTATTGATATTAATAATTCAATTGCAGCAGGCGACTGAAAAAACATATAATTTATTTGATGGAATTATGGAGACTGTATTTTGGGTAGGCCCATATGCCGATTTCAGTTTAGGATTAAATAAAGTTCCGGAATTTCCATATAATCATTATAGTGATAAATCTAGCTTGCAATACAGATGCGAAATATATGATAAAAGAGTAAAATTATATTATTTTTTTAATAACGTATTGTAAATATTTATATTATATTTTCAAAAATATTCAGTTATTACAATTTAAAGCACATATAAGCCAAGTTACACTTACTGAAAAATGTTACAAACAATATGGCCAATTAAATTTGATGACTCGAGTAATTTTTGACGGTTATTCAACTACAACAAATGTATGGAATATACATATATACTAACTGTTGTAAAATTAACATAATTTTTAATCATTCAAGTTAATAAAAAATAAAATTATAATTATACAAATGTTACACATTTTACAAAATATTTTGAAGAAATTATTTTATTATTATAAATTATTTTAGGTGATAAACTCAAATTTATCACCGTCTTGGAATGAATCAATTTTGTTTAGACCAAAAGTATTTACACGATATGGCGATACTAATGAAATGACACCAATTTATACAATTATCCAATTATGTCACATTAAACAAATAAAAGGAGAATTAATTGAAGTAAGAGCCCGAATAAAAATATTTTTAAACATTATACGTGGAAAAAAAACCTATAATATTTAACGTAGTTGATTTTACTTTGTAGACTGTTATTGCATTTACTGTTCTTAATATAAAAGAAACAGAAACGACTTCACATATAACGTTAAATTGGTTTGATCTATTAGATTCCTCAGAAAAAATTGGTAAGATATTTATAGCTGTTGAAATTATAAAAATATCTGATGAACTAATAGAAACAGTTAATGATGTGAACGTTCCTTTATTAAAATACGTCCAACCAAAACTTCGTGTTTATCAGTAAGTTTCTTTAACAAAAATGTAAAATAAAATAAAGATGTTTAAAACCAATTGCAGATTAATTATATTGTTTTGGGGATTACGTGAATTTAAATTACCTCTGCTTAAGCCTTTTGTCCGAATGTTTTGTTCTGATTTATATATCGATTCGGGTAGAATTAAAAGAGTATCGTTCCCAAATTTCCCAAGTATTATGAATAAAAAATTTATACTTGACATAGTAAGTAGTATAGTTTTTAAAATGTTTTAATTAATTCAAATAAAAATACTTACGCTTTGTTATAAATATAGGAATTACCTGAAGATCCAAATCTCATACCTCCAATAAGCTTTCAACTTTTCACTAAGACTAGGCTAAAAAAGAAACCCATTCCCATTGGAATGTGTGTTTCTCAAGCTATGGAACAGTTTTTAGTTCCTTTAATAGAAACTGAACGAAATCAGTTTAAGAAAGAAAAGTCAATTCATTCAGGTGAACAAAATAGAATAATACATTTTATTTATTTTAATTAGTCGTATGGAAATAGTTTTAGAAATAGAAAAAGGAGAAGAAAAAAATGAAAAAACGGAAAAAACGAATGTAAAAACAAAAGACACAGTTACATCAAACGTAATTAATGCATAAAAATGTTTAAAATTTTAATTTAATTAATTTTTTTTATCAATAGATTCGTTTTAAATTTAATTGCGAATTTTTCAAAAAAGCAGTTGGCTCCATTACTCCATTGTGCATTAAAAAATTCATTACATGGCTAAATGAAAACGTAACACCAGTTTTAACTTCATTATTTAATGTATTAATTTGTATATGTCCGTGTTTCGATAAAACTATTTATTGGACTTCAACAAAATTTAAACACTTTATTGGAAATTTTGGAACGAAATATACATCAATAGATGACAAATTTGATGACGACGAAAAAGAATTTAATTGGTGGACAAAATATTATGGATTTAAATACCAACAGGTTGTGAAATATAAAAGCCTAAAGGTAAATTATAAACTCTAATAATCAAATATGTGAAGGACCAAATTTAATTTAATTAGTAACTTAAAAATTAGTAGCCATTTAAATTATACCAATTAATTATATTAAACAATTTCATTTTATACTATTGTATTTGTACCTATAGTATAGATGAATGTATTGCCTTACGAATTACAATGCTCCTTTTTAAAACAAATAATATTACCTATTTAATTTTATGTACTTTGTCATCAATAATTTATTTTGTTATTATTTTTAGTATTTGTTATTTTGCTAATATTAAAAAATAAATTGTTTTGCAGAATGATTTTAAAAAGAATAAGTATTTAACTACGTTTTTAAACATGCCATGTAAACTTCTTCCCAACTGTGCATTTTGCAAAGAATCAAATATAACCTATCTTGTGAAGCGTTACTCAAAAATTAATCCTTTAATAGTACCTACCTAAACACAACGTTAAAGTAAAAAAAAATTTATTTTTTTAATATATTATTTTATTATTTTTAGATATATGATAGCGAGTTAGAAAGCATTCCAGAATTTAATAGATTTGAAGACAATATAAAACAATTTAAAATCTATGGATTTAATGGAAATGATAAAAAACCAGAAGTTATCACCATTTTAAAAGTAAATTTAAAATGTTTATAAATTTTACAAAAATAGGTGGTTACATTTTTTATCTAGGGTAAATACAAATTATTATTATAATTATTTATTTTAATACACAAATAATACTCAAATTTAAACTCAATTATTAAATATTTATTAATTCATGATTAGCAATGATTCCATCAAATTATTTTTTTGCTTCTATAATATTTTAAATAATTTTTGAGTAGATACTTATAAAAACATTTATTAACTTTATGACTTATACTTGCTTATAGGGAAATGTACGTTTATATCCAAAACCAATTAGTAATAATGAACAAGACCTTTCGAAATCACAAGAAATCGTATTTTCTTATACTAGATCTCAAATATGGCCAGAATTAAACAACATAATAAACAACAAATGTAATGTTATTGTGCGTGTTTATATATTGAGAGCATATAACTTACATCCTAGAGACATTAATGGGTTATCAGACCCCTATGTAGAACTATTGTTCGGAAAATCATATCGTATTACAGATCATAAAAACTACATTCCTAAAACACTAAATCCAATATTTGGCAGGTACATCATGTGATACAAAAATATGTCTAAGAATTTATACATAAAAAAGCGCATAATATTATTGTATTATAGGTACTACCTACCTGTAATTAAATTCTTACTATGAATACCTTAAACAGCAAGTTTACAATATTATATTATGATTATGTAACATTTAACAAATCATAAGTTTTAGATTTAGAAGTAAAAATAAATTTATTTAATTATTTTTTTTATTTGGAAAAGGTGTTACGAAAGAGAAATAACGTTACCAGAATGTTCAATTTTAAAAATTAAAATTATGGATTATGACAGACTTACAAAGAATGAACTGATTGGTGAAACGTCAATAGACATTGAATCAAGATATTACAGCAAGCACAGAGCTAACTGCGGATTACCAAAGGAATACAACCAGTAACTATTATTTAGAATGCAATTTTTTTTTTAAACTTGTTAGATTATACGTAGTTACAAGTTATGATTATTGACTATTATGATTCAGTAAATATGTGTGGTCAAAAAAATAACAAAACAATGTAATAATGAATGTACCAAAATATGTTTACATATTATTATAATGTTATTTTTTGATAGTAGACTAAATAAAGTGTTTAATACACAATATTTCTTTTACTGTAGGTATGCCTAATAATATAAATGAATACATTTATATTTTTTTAAAGTGTAAAATGTATTAATCTATCTTTTAAAAATAAAAGTAATATAAATAGAAAATAAAATCTATTAAATTATAAAATGTCTTTAATTATATCGATTTATATATATATATTTATATATATGCATAACACAAATACGAGTAGTTAGGTATTATTTCAATTCAGAATATATTGAATATAATATACTGTTCTGTGATAAAATTATAAACAGTCTTCTTGTTATTTTTTGTATAGTAAATAGTATTTAATTATTTAAATACTAAATATTATAAGTGACTTATAAATTATAAATCATAACTTATAAATACCTAATTTCTATTTAAGTCCTTCTACAATTTTTTTTTTTTGTAGAGATGGGTATAATCGTTGGAGAGATAGCGAAAAACCATCAGCTATTTTACATAAACTTTGCTTACTATATTCATTAAAACTACCAGTTTACGCGACAAACAGCGTTATTATCGGTTCTAAAATATTTAATGTTTATGATAAAAATACGAAAACCGATAGGCAGAATTTGGCGTTGTACGTATTAAATCATTGGCATGAGATGCCGGTCGTTGGTTATCATTTGGTGCCTGAGCACGTAGAGACAAGAACATTACATAATCCAAATATGCCTAACTTACACCAAGTATCACCAAACACAAATAAATAAATTTTGATATTAAAAACAATAATTGTTTTTAATATTAATTTTTGTAGGGCACATTAGAAATGTGGGTTGATATTTTCGCTAAAAATAAAAACATACCTGAAGTGGTAAACGTTAAGCCACCAGTTGCGGAACATTACGAACTCCGTGTAATTATTTGGTCTGTTACAGACGTTAAATTAATAGATGACAATTTTTTTTCAGGAGAAAAACACAGTGATATTTACATAAAAGGGTTATAAAATTTTTACTTTTACTTGAGTTGTGTAACGTGATTAAATGTCAATGTATTAGATGGTTATCGGGTTTTGAAAAACAACGCACAGACATTCATTACCGATCTTTAAACGGAGAAGGACTATTTAATTGGCGATTTAAATTTCCGTTCACTTATAACAAATTAGAAAATGCTATTGTTCACAAGATAAAAAATGTATTTTCATTGGATTATGAAGAACAAAAATATTTGCCAAAGTTATATCTTCAAATATGGGATAATGATCGATTTTCTCCAGACTCTTATATAGGTGGGTACCAACTAGGTGCATTACGTACTATTACACCTAATAACCAACATTTAACTGCATGCATATAACATACATAAATACATAATAAGTTTACTGTATTTATTAAACAATAAAATTCAAGGAGTTTTGACTTTGGACTTATGGGATATGCCTCGGGGCACGAGATCACCATGGCAGTGTACCACATCAAGTAAAGTACCCCACATAAATTTGTTCAAAGTCAAGAAGACACGTGGCTGGTGGCCATTCATTTCCATAGAAAATAGTGTACATTCAATTGTAGTAAGTAGTCTGTAGATAAGTTGTTTGCAGAATATTGTATTAATAATTAATTTTAATTTTACAAGGGCAAACTAAATGCTGAAATTCAAATCATGACTAAGACAGAAGCAGATTCATTACCAGCAGGATTTGGTAGAGATAGCCCCCAACCTTTACCCGTACCAAAGTAATTTTTTGTTCATCTCAATATAATATAAGACGTATACTGAATATTAATTAACTATTTGTAATTAAATATTATTAGAAGACCTTCAGTTCAGTTTTTAAAAACAATTTTGGATCCATTTAAGTTTGTATTGAAGGCCAACAAAAAAAAATTATTTGTTGTTATGTTCGGTATTTTTATTATATTATTTATTTATTCGATTCCGGGATATGCGGTAAAAAAAATAATGGACGTACTATTTTAATTTTTATGAAAAATATAGTACATATGTCTAATATATCGTATAAAAATATGCCTTTATTTCTAATAAAAAAATAATAATATAACAATAAGGAGTGTGCATTATTACTGATATTTAAGAATAATTAGCATTACAAGGTTGTTGAATATAGTTTAAACAAAAACCACGGTTACCCATATCGTTTGGCATTTCCACTGCATTTGTATGGAAAGACAACCGAAAAGGTCGTACACTGCCTGAAAACAAAAATTAAAACAATAAGTAAATAACACGAGTAATACAAATTTTGAAATAAGCCGATGTTGTACAGGAATACTCAGACTTGTCTATTTACAGCACAATATGTGAATAATACATTTTCAATTATTACGAGTATAAATAATAAAACGTATATTTATTGATGATAATGTTTTATAAAGCTATGATATTCAAAATGATCTTACTTATAATAGTTGTTGGCATTGTAGTATAATCTGTGTTTAGAGTACCACCGCATAACCTATCTACGCAAGTATTCATGCCTGATGCTACTGGTCCTTGTTTACTCGAAGCACAGGGAATAATAAGATAATCGGAATTACAAGGACTTGATCCAACGCTTCCTACATTCGCCTGTACAGGATTTTGGCCTAATGTGTTGCCAGTCAATGTAAACGCGTGGCTTCTATTGTTCACTATATATTTGCGTGAAACGTGTTTTAATAATTTTCATAATATAATTTTGAAGTAGTGAAGAGTATATATTCTATACTATATATAATATACCTACAATATATAGGTTAAAACCATAATTAGATAGGTACTCACTTTGATCATCACACGCCGAATATTGTACAGAACAGAAATTGCGCTCTGTCCTCAAGCATATTGTATAGTCCTGACTTGAGAGATGAAGACCGGAAAAGGGTTCATAATTATACGACTTCACTGTACCCGACACTCCGGTATAATATTGTAAGCAACCAGTATCAGCTTA
Organism: Slavum lentiscoides; assembly: GCA_032441835.1. Classification (NCBI taxonomy): domain Eukaryota; kingdom Metazoa; phylum Arthropoda; class Insecta; order Hemiptera; family Aphididae; genus Slavum; species Slavum lentiscoides. Next base: position 8,879,392 of record CM063714.1, on the reverse strand, counting down.
AATTCAATACATATTTTGTAATCAAAGCAGTGTATGAATAGGATTAATAACGAATTCGATTTTTTTTTTTAACCAACCTTTCGTAGTAGAGTCACAAGGTATCTGGCTAACTTTAATTTTCCAGTTTCTTCTGAAAAGTATACCACTTGTGACCATCGTCAATATAATTGGGCTTGTGCCCGTGCCAGCATCCACATACACTAAATACACAATATGTATACATATTTATTGTAATTCGGTTTAGGTACATAATACCAAATAAAATTATTGTAATAATACTCGTATAATAGGTACTGTGTTTGCGTACTACCCATATCTAAAATAATCAAATATTATTTAAGTAAATTACTTACTGTGACTGCCGGTGTTCAATCCGCATATAACGGGTACGGGATTTGAACCAGAAACAATGAACTGGTCGTTATCGCATTGGTGATTAACTGGCTCGGGTCCTGTAATTGAAAAGCGTTCGAAATCTAATCTGAAAAATATAACAATTATTTATGTGTTAAAATATTAAATAAAATTATATGGAAAAAATAATATCATTCATGTTCCTGATGAAGGTATATGCACCTGAATTGACAAATAAATGGAGATGTTTTGTGTACGGTCACTTGACATGTTCCAGTGTCGTTCAAACCGTCTGGATATCCTGCGTTTACAAAATAAGTACCATTTTCTCGGATGGTGTGACCGCAAGTGGTCAGTGCTAATAAGGATTATAAATAAGTAATATATATTTATATAAGTATATACGTATATATAAGTGCTGAAAAAGGAATGGCGTGTCGCGTGTGTCTTACATAAACAGCAAACCCCGTATGAATTAGCACACGATCCAATAGGTACTCCTCGATTTTGATAGCATTCAGTGGATGTCATGCAAATGCCACTGTCTCCAGATGACGAGTAACACGGTTCATTGTCGAATTTCACAATTGTGAACAATGAAAGCACTAATTTCAACAGAAAATTATTTTAATTCCGTTTTACTGTTCAAGTGGAATATAACATTATTATATTGGGTAGGTATAGGTAAGTACATATTATATATTGTGTATTCTGTGCAACTTACGTCGATTTTGTTTTTTCAAAGTGGACTGTCGTTTCGTCCCTCTATAAGGACGATTACTTATCTGAAAATGAAACGCCTCAAATTCAATTTCACCCGCAAAACAATGGAACTATTATAGATATAGGTACCTACCTACTATGAAACTTGTTTTTAAACATAAATGAGAAAAATTAGCTAAATTACACCTATATCCATAGTACTTAAATAAATATTATAATAATATCGTCTTAAGATAATCACGTTTACTTCAATTCGGAATTATTTGTCATCCGTTTAATTTTAATATAGACACGAATGTAAACATTATTTTTGTGTTATTATAATAATTATAATAATAATACAAAATAATTATTATAATTATTATTGTACAATAATTATAGTAGCAAGTCAATCCCGTCGACGTTTCTTTTTCTTGTAATTTATTATTTTATACAACTTTACTAAAAAGTATATCTGCATACAATGTTGCCAGTAAATTCTATATTTTAAAATAATAATCAGACATTTCAAGTAAGTATTCGAATAAAAGTACTTATAAATACTTTTTATATTCGAATACTATTTTGAATACTTTTCAAAAAAAAATATTCAAAGACTTATTTTGAATACTTTTATACTAGCGTATTTTTATTCCTCTAAATAAAAACTTTTTTCCTACACAACGAATAATACATTATATGGATTTATGACAAAAAATTATATATGTTTTATATTTTCGTAATTATTGAAAATTGTCGCGGCCAATATCCAACGACAGTTTTTTAAATAGCTCATGATATTACCTACGAACAATAATACAGTGAATTTAGAATTTTAGGATCATCCGATTATATAAACGAGATTAAGAATTACCTATTGTGAAAATAATTAGTCGTGTAATGTAATCATAGTGACAGAATACTACGTCACAGAACGTATAATAATATTAATAATAATAATAATAAATAATATATTGATGATTTACGCGCAATGATCACCTGGTCTCGTACCTCATTATAATTTTTATTAACATTTTTTGTAGAATTGTAATAGCTTTCGTCGATTCGAATTTTGATATGCTTATACTGATGATTTAAACAATGTAAAATTTAGCTATGAAATACAGCTAAACTCGAGAAACGAATAGGACTATACTGTCAATAAACTAAAATATCGAATGGAATAATTTTTAAATATTATTCGAATACCTATTATACGAATTTTCTTCTTTTTTTTTTACCCGTTTATACGGATAAGTATTCTGAATACAAAATAAAAGTAATTTTTATACAATAGTCACGATAGGTATAGGTAATAAGTTATATCATATAGGTACATCCGGATATGCTGTAATTGAGAGTAGATATGTAACCGACAGGTATTATAATATTATTTTACAGATTCGAATTTAATTAGCAAATAATATTATTATGTTTTCTACGTGTACTTACGTTAAAGTCTGGCGTTTCAAACGAGGGATTCGACGATTCGACGACCACCGGTGTCGCTAAAACGATTAAAACGAAATATTTTAGCTCTGAATGCATTATTACGCCCTTCGAAAAGTTAATAATGCCCGAATTTCTAAAATAAACGAACGACGAAAATGGTTTTAAGATATTCTCTGCACGCGAAAAACATTTTTCTCTTTTCGCGTAACGTATATACTACTGTAATAAACGTAATACAGCCGCTAATGCCGTGTCTCAACACTGGGCTCGTCGTTTTTATAAGAAAAACGAATAGCATAACGCCATTGTTTTTCTGTACGCATACAATGAAAGTTTCCTTTTCGCTCTATAAAAACAATGAACGCACGTATGGACGAACACGTTACGCACACATTAACATTTTAAGTCACTTCAATTATACATTCTCGTGATTTCTGCTTTTATTTTCCATACAATTTTCCGCTACATATTTCACCGACGTTGCAGTTACACAATTGTTTCAACTATATCGCACAGTGTAATTAATAATGTCGTTATATTGTTAGGTATTATTTTCGAAAAGAATCACTCGCACAATTGTCTTTTTTTATTTATCATTGTGTGTGTGTGTGTATCTACAAATCAAGTCACATCTACACACCGATTATTATTATTATATAATTATTATTATTATTATTATAAAATTACAAAATATTAATATACGAGTACATATAAAGCAAAGAAATTACTGACGAGTGATAGTGAAATTAGTGTTACGAATAAGAAAAGGAAGGGTCCAAATTAGCAAGCAACGACGGAGTGGTTGATTTTTATCAGATGTGGTAGAAGACACGGGGATATGGAATACAGCAAAATAACGGGTGAATCGAGTAAGTGCTTTAAAAATAATTTGAGATAATAGTGTAGGGGAGTCAATTTTACCGTTAAATAATTTCTTCATCAAATTCAGGTTAATCATATGTCTACACGATCAGCTAAAGATACGAGGCGTAGGTGAGTGACAACAGGAGAGTAATCGTTAGGGTTGCTGTCGATTTTAAGTGAATAGCTGACAAACTTCAAGAATTTTCATTGAACCCTTTCAAACTGACGAGACATTGTAACAGCACTATAGGATCCCATAAAGCAGATCCACACTCTAATATTGGCCTGACAAGTGCGCAGTATAACGCCTTTAAAGGTGTTGATAATTTGAAGCCAGAAGAAATACACATTACGAAACCTAACATCTTTAGCTCCTTGCATCAAACACTATTGATGTGGTATTGTGGTGATTGGAGGAAGTGCATAGGAGTAAGGATCATATTACCTAAATCACGAGCTGAAGTATTAACAGATGAAATGTTGGAGAATTCTTCTCTACCCGTGAGTGGCAAAGATAAACCAAAATATTTGGCCCAAGACACGAGTCTATTTAAATCATTTTGAAGGAGATAACAATCATCTAACGAGTTCACAGAAAGAAATATTTTCATATCATCTGCAAATGCCAACAGGTGTGAATTTCCTAATGCCCTATTAGCGCTATTTATAAATAATGAAAATAGAATAGGGGATAAATTATCATTATTTTTATTGTTATGGAAAAAACAAAAACAAATTTTTCGAATTGCATGGTCTACTGACATGGGGTCACCAGAAAAATTCCATTTTCCCTTCAAGTTCCTTCATCACAATTATTTATATAATTTACAAATTATAACTACATATAAGTAGCATTTTATCTGTAATAGACCTTAAATATAGACTTGATAGCAAAAAACTGCCTTTTTCACCTATCTTATCAACAGACATCCATACATATTACAGTCCTATCCATTTTATCTTTTATTTATTATCAAGCCTGTGATACATATGTTCCAATATATTTGTTAAAAAAATGTAAAATATAGTTTTTTTTTTAATTATTTTAATACAGTTAATCAGTATACAATGACAACAATTAAAATAATTATAGATAATTACAATATTTAAATATTTAATCAATAACCATGTTAAAATATGTATAATTATTTTAATTTGTATTCGACGTTGTAAAAATACATTTCACAGTCTTCGTGTTATATGTTGACCATAATGCTGCGACAATATATGCACATCCAATTATTAAACAGCCTCCACTATATACATAAAACTAAACAAAAACAATAATGATTAATTCATTGAGTAATCATTCATTAATTGCCTATATGGTTATATCTAATAAAATAATTATAATTTATTACTTGTGTTCTAATGTTTAACATCAGTCCTATCGGACTATTAACTACCACTGTCAAAGCTGTTTGCAATACGAGTGATACGAATGTATTAACTCCAAATACTAATGCATAGCTGTCCGCAGGAATATTTTTAGCTACCTCACAACTAAAACAAATAAATACGAACACAATTTAAAGACAATTTTTGTTATTTTAATCACAACAAAATTAGGTAAGTAAATACAATGAATTATTATTCAAAATAATGTATAATATAAAAAATGGTGAAACAACTCTACTTCCATTTTTTTTTTCGTTACACCTTACCTAACATTTTTGACATTTTAGAAGTCCTATATTTAGCAGAAAATTTACTAAATAAAATATTTTTTTATAATAATATAGTTTTTAATTTTCAATATTAAACTTTTAGTTCATAGTAAATAATAATAATAATAATAATAATGATAATTTTATTTTATTTTTTCATGGGGCAAGTTTTTCAGATAAACAGTACAATAACAAATTAAATACAAAGAAATAAGAAATAATAGCTTGAAAAAACAAAAACATTTAGCTCATAATTTGAAGGATGGGTTGAGATTGGCAAAATGCATTAGGCGGGGAATAGGGGAATTGTCAAAGAAACTGGATGAAGATCTAGGAGTGAAGAAAGGGAATAATAATAATAATAAATGTAATTTGTTTATTGACCATTATTAAACACATTTCATATTATACAAGTATTAAAGGTAAGTACTTACTTTGCTACAGTAGCCATAATGTGATAAAATGTTCCAAACATAATATAGCCGATGTATGCATGTGACAATAAATTTTCTTGAGCCATAATGAACAATATAATACCTTGGCTTAAGGAAAGAACACCTACTAACCACCAGCTCGGTACTGTTAAAATACCAACTAAATAAACTCCCAATGTACCTATAAAAACACATTAATAGAATAACTGAAATCGTTCATTAAAAATATAATAAAGAATAGAACAAAACACAAAATTGAGTATTTAACACTTCTTACTGTTTCCTTATACTCACCTAGAGAGTAGAGACAAGATAATATTGTAATTTTATTATAGATTTTTAAATAATAATAAATTGATATAAAAAAAATAAATAAAAAAACATTGAATGAAATTCAATACAAAAATATTTTCAAATTGTACGTGCTTATAAATATATATATATATATATATATATAAGTTAATATATTAAAATTTTAAATATTGTTGAAATTAATTTGATGGGAAAATTCAAAACAAAATATAATAAGTACTTATTAGATTGAAAACATATTATAATGAACTAAAAACTTAATAGGCACCTACAAATATCTAACACCCATAAACTTTTCATATTTTTCTCAAATATTTCACTATATAATAATAAAAATATTTTTGTGAATAATTGTATTATTAGTAGAATTCCGCTATTTATTTTTATTTTTTGCTATTTTCTTTAAAACTTGAAATGTGAAAAAAGAATGTCCAATTTCCAAACAATAGAAAGGGTCTATAGGACTTTTAGAACAATTTTCTGTTTTTAAAAAGAAATACATAATTATACATACTTATTATGGTATAAATAGCCTCAACAATTCCATTATCAGTTACTTGCAAATCTGTGCCATCTTTGTATATTTCTTGCCACAATGATTGAGCGTATGACATAAACTAAATTAATAAAAAAATAAATACTAAACATCAAATCATAATATATTATTAGCTTACATAATAAATAAAATGTCAACAAGAATTTAAACCAAGAAGAAGAAGAAAGGCTGTCATATTTTAAATACTGTTTTCTTTCTTCTGACAATTTATATTTATTTGTTTTGAAATTTAGAAAAAATAGAACTATCAAATGGAAATTTAAAGTCTACAGTATTTTTAATTATTATTTTATGATATTTATTAGTTTTGATATTACTCCTTGATAATACTTTAGTACAAAATTTGTATGATTTATATTTATTTATGAGTATACGCTTATTTTAACATTTTAAATATTTTTATATTATTATTTACAGTTTATTACAAAAATTAATTCTACAAAGCGCGAAATTATTTTAAAGAGATTTTTATTGGAAGAAAAATATAACTTAAAAAAAAAATCATGTTATACATTGTTTATTGAATAATACTCACTTAGTATCTAGAGATTAGTTAACATATCATGCATTAACAGTTTCGCACTTTTCATAGTATATCCATGTTTTATGTCACATGGTTTCATCATGCTCAACTCAAAGTACCAACAAAATTCATTACTACCAGAATATTATAATCACACACTTTATTTGAAAAGTCACCTTATGTGTTTTTATGTTTATTTATTTACTTATTACAATAATTTTTTTTTTTTTTGTACAAATGAAAATTAGTAGAACTAGCGAAATGGTTATCATATTATACACATATTGAAGACTGAGGAGTGAGGACCACTTAGTCTTAAAATTTGACAGTAGCGTTTTTTTTCTTCTTTAAATTAACAGTTTACACTTTTAAATAAACAATTAAGATTCTATAATTTTTTTTCTAACAAAAACTATTGATTATATTTTAACAAAAATTAAGTCTTGAATGAAACAATAATTTGCATATTTCAAAGTTAAAACACAATGTATGCACACTGTATACAATGTAACAAGACATCTGATGAAATAAACAACAATTTTTCATAAAATGTATTTTAGAATCAGTTAAATTTATTATAAATGAAAAATTATAAAATAAAATATGTGAAAAAAATAAAATCATATTTTAAAAATTACTAAACTATTGTTTTATAGATATAGATAACTAATCTAGTTTTGAAAAAAAATAGCTTCTAGTGAAAAAAGAAATATGGAGAATATTGAATTAGGGGTTTAATCATATACACTGTATTTACTATGAATTTGTTTTGCTGTTGAGTTCCCAAGATACATATTTAACAAATGTTAAAAAATAAACGAAAATAACTACGAAACAGGGTAGGTATTACACATATATAGAGTATAGATCATAATCACAATATGAATATATATGATTTAATAAATGTTATACAAAAATGATAATCTTTTACCATTAAGAAAATATAGACTTATTAGTTATTTCATACCTATTATAAATTATTATATTTGATTATTACAAAATTAATTCGAACCTGATAATAAAAGCATGTGCCTAAAGCCCACCAAATGGACCACTGAAGAACATAACGGTTTGTGAAAGCAGTGATGAAGTCCGACCACAATCTTTGATACACAGTTATAGGTTTGGAAACATTAACATCTATGAATTATACATATTTGTATAAACATATAAGTATGTACATGTAAAAATGTGTACTTAAATACGTTACAACTATAAAGATATAAAAAAAAGGGAAAAAGTAAAAAATATAGTTTATAGATTGTGTTAATTGAAAATTAATAATTCTTGTTTTATTTAAAATACAATTTGTAAAAAGTATAATATTTGTACTGAATATTTTTTTCATGAACATTTTTAATGATCAGTCATCATTTATAAGTATTTTTGTGTATATCAATAATTGTAATTTTTGTCATAAAACCCATCTGTCACAATAGTAATAAAATTTAAGTTTACTTTCACTCAAAGAAAAAACATATTAATTATTACATGTTTTCATTAAATACAGAATATTTTTTGCAATTCAAAGTAAAAAAAATTAACAGAAAAAAAGTGGCGTAATTTAACAGCCTTTTTTGCTTGATCAAAAATATAAATATTAAAAACATTTTTAAAAAATATTGTATTTACAAGATTTGTCATTAAAATATAACAAAAATTATTGATTTAAAATGAAACACGCATTCTACAATATTAATATTTTTGGACTCTCTTCCATACATAGTCAACTTTTTGCAAACTACTCTGAAAAAAATGTATAATCAAATCACCATGTTAGTCAAATTCCATAACCATAAATGTTTTTATTAGTATTTTATTAGTATTTGTTAAAAATTACAGTGTATATATATTGTGTACTCTATATAAATAATAAATATACATACACAATGCATACATGTATATGTATTTATATTTTATACATAACATATTAAATTAGTCATGTCTCATGACAATATTAGCTAGAAAAATGTCTTTTATTCATTCATTTTTTAATAATGAAATATATTATTTTAACGAAACAAATTTATTATATTTACTATATTAAAAGTAATAACTTGTTATATTCAAATATTAAGAGCCGTGCGAAGTGCAAAATTAAAAATGCTTCACTTAATAATGTACAATTTAAATAAAAAAAGAAAAACAAATTTAGCCACTCACTACTCAGTCACCAGCTGTATACAATAACTGTTACTTATTCTATAATTTCAGATTATAATTTTTAACACTAACTACTATATATTATATCGTATATAATGTAGCATATTAATATTAAATGTTTATTATTTAGTTACCAAAAGTGCATAGTAAATTGTGTTAACCAAAATGAGTTAATTACTACTGTCATTAGACATCCAGTACTGGACAAAATCACAAATATTGGATGTACAAACAAAATAGATATAGCTACAATACTTATGAAGTTTGTATCACCAAAACATTCCCATTTTTTTTTATTGAAATAATTCAGTACTTTATCTTGGCCACCACATTTTTTTACTAATGTAAGCATTGTACCGTTGATAATATTATATACTTTGATTAGTAAATCAATGATTTTATTATGACAAATGCTCATATACTAAATAGTTATTTAAAATTAAAATTGTTATGAACATGGCTGAAATTATATTAACAGAATATACCTCAAGACATTTAATTTAATGATAAATCATTACCTATATATTTTGTGGTATATAATATAGAGTAGTTAAATGCGTTTTCAAATAGTTCCTTTTATATGTCAAATTTTATTGTTTTACTCCGATATTGCATTTAAGTTGGCATGACTAAAATTGCTTGGATAAAATGAAAATTATCAAAGAACCAAAAAAGAAACTTTTTCAAGTTTTTCAAGTTATTGAGACTTGATTGAAATATATACTTATGTAATTTTCATAATAAATTTATGTTTAAAATATATATATCTTGCGTAGTTAAGTACACTTCTAATTTTAAAATGTTATTAAATTGTTTAAAGTCATTAATTATTATTTATTAAGTATTTAGAGTATAATAAAAAAATATATTTACTCGATATAAGCTTCTAAAACAAACAAAATACTAAGCAAATGATAAAAAGGTTCATTTATGTAAAACAAAATATATGTCTTTAATACTTGTAGTTCCTCTTATGTGAACACGTTCGGGACTTTGATGAAAATACAAGCTGCTTTTAATTGAAGGTAATCCGAAGGCCCAAAATACTGATAAAGTTGCACCTTTAATAAAATAAACATGTTTAATTAAATCAATAATTTAATAAAACTAGTTTAAATGTTTTACTTAATAAAAATGTCTAACCAGCTAGTGTTAAGTAGTTTAAATGAGGCACTGTTAGTATATGATTGTCAATCAGTACTTGAGCAAGCAAAGCCGAAGCAAGTCGACCTATGAGACACGCCATTTTCATATGGCTCGAGACAATTTTATAATACTTTTTATCTACTTTTGAATAAATGTATGTATAATAAGCAACTTCGCAGGCTGTCATAGTGCCATAAAATACCTCCATTATCTATAACAAACAGCAATTTAATTATATAAATAAATGTCTAAAAAATTATATATTTTATATATAATAAAGGTCAATAATTATTTTTAAAAGCACATATATTGATATCATCACCAAGGTCTATCATGTCCAGTTATTATTAATATTAAAATTGAAAAAAGGAAGATTGAAATATTAAAATTTAACATAACAAATATATTAAAACTATACGTTTAGTAGTATTTAAAATAAGTAGCTTACATATATAAAAATACACGTTTGACATATTCTAATACAACTAAATATCTAATATATTAATATAATAACTTACCTACCTTCATATCAGTCTTAGTTCGAGTAAAAATCAAAAGTATTTGAACAATAAAACTAGAAACAGCATTTAAGACAACAATTGGCTTATAACGAAAATAGTCAGTAACCAAAAATACAATAATTGTAAGTCCAAGACAAGTATACGTTGATACTGGAAATATTTCATGAATTACCTAAAACAAAAATTAAATATATTAACTTATTGTATTATCTAGAGATACTTTAAAATTATTCTTTAAATTAGAAAAATCATAATAGTAACAATATCTATAATATAAAACGCACACATAAATTCATTTAAAATTAGGGTTTTATGCAATACAATTTTATCAATTAAAACAACAAATAATTATGTCATAATAATTTGTATAGTGATTTAGAATAAAAAATATCTATTATATTTATAACAAAATATGTAGGAAATTCAATTTAATACAGATTCTTATTCTCTATTTTTATTTAAAAGGCCCCTATTATTAAACAAAATATTCTTAAAAATAATAGGCACCTAATAATAATAATAATAATAATAATAATAATAATAATAATAATAATAAATCTTAAATTTGTATATTGCTAAACACTTACTTCTTCACTTGTAAAATTCATTGGTGGATTTGTCAAATATTGAGTAATGTAAGGATCTTCTGGTCGAAATTCTTTGAGAAATCCGAACACAGCAATCCATACTGACAGAAGTAACCACTTTTCCATTTTTTTTTAATTAGATTTTCTAATACATATTTGCAAATTGGTACAGCAAACTACTACTGTTGTTTTTTCTTTTTGTTGTAATACCTGAACAAATTAAAACTTTTTTAAAAAAACCGAACGTATATCTAACATGTCTATGGATGTAACAAGTAATACCCTATTGATGATAAGTAAATAATATATTCATACAATCACATTGTTATACCTGTATTTTTGCATTATTACATTGAAATTGTGTACTGATTAGAGGACACTTCAGATGAAAGCACTTATTAGTCATTAATCATCATTATAATTTGTTATCTTGACAGGACCTCAGATATAGGTAAGATGATAGGTAGTAACAACTAACAATCAAAGAGTACAAAACAAATGATTTAACGTTATTATTAGATATATAAATAATAAATTATTATATACAAATTAGATAATGATAATTCAATAATTGATTAATAAAAATAACGTTGCGGCTGATTAAACGTAATTATTTATCATAAAACATAATATTACTGTAAGGTATAGCACGAACTAAGACAAAAGGTACTTTGTGACAAAACATTACCATCATAATCCGTCATTACAGCCGCAAGAGTTCTTCCTGTCATATAACGTGTTTAATTCATGCTATTTAGTGATAAGTGATAACTGATAACAGAATGTCACCGATTTCGGAAATCGTAAATTTAATTATTTAAATCAAATATCAATCTACTTTAATTAATTAATTTATATTTTAAATAGGTATGTCATGTACATAAAAGAGTCTTTTCTGTTATAACGTTGAACCTTGAACCATTGATTAAATTTATTATTTAATATTTAATCAATGGTTGAACTGTACTTGAAAGTTGAACTCGGCTCGTTAGTTAGTCTATTTTAATCTATGACAATATTGACACTAATTAGAACCCTATATCTGGTCTTCTAATAAAACTCTTAAGTATAAAATTCGATTCATTTGTCTGATTTTGGAGGAAGGGTTAGGTTAGGTTAGGTTAGGTTTGGGAAATATTTTCTGTATAAAAAAAAGCCATAAAAACGTGATGTGTTTTAAAACTGTAGGTACGTCCGAAAACAAAAAAACATCATGTGGGAAATATGTGTTCATGCAAGGTACAAAATAAATTACAAAATTTACACCAACACAATCAATAATCACCTATTTGTGAATAAGTATCGGACAATTCTACTGTGACCAGTACGGCAGTACCATAGATATGCCCTGTACTCAGTATTCAATAATAATTCCATCATCAATTTTTGTCCGACTCATTACGAGTTTATAAGTAATTAAGTAATCATCAGTTCGCAGCTTAATAGTAGTATTATAAATTTTCTATTGACCATTACTTTACTTAGTAAATATTCAATAATAAAAATAATATATATATATATATATATAATATTTTGTAATAAGTATATTTTTATGCTTCTATTATAACTATATTAAATTAAAATTAATCATCTAGATTTTAGACAGATCATCTCGAACATACCTGTATTATAAATAAATATTTTTATAATCGTATGTTATTTATGAAAATTCAAAATAAAAAAAAATGTATAGGTAATTTAGATTGGGTATCAATGTATCATTTAGTACTTAACTAAGAATTATTATTTTATCAAAACGTTCATTGAGGAATAAAAAAATCTGATGAAATTGGGTGATGAAATATTTACATGTGTTCATAATTATAAATAATAATAATTAAACGCACATATTATTACTATATTATGTATTAGTACGATTAATGTGTAAACGCTATCAAAATTCAAAACCTACGCATTACGCAATTATCTAATCTGCATTCCACTATCATTATGAGTACCTATATATTTATTTATTATTTACGCCAAATGAAAATACACTGCAAATATAACTCAATGCCAAATTATTTATTGTTCATCATCAGTCTGGGGTAGTTGGACCTACCTCCTACTTTGAAATGTATATTATTTTTTTTATATAGGTACATACCTAACATTTAAAAATATTGGTAGCCATAACGTAGGTACCCATAAAAGTCGTAACTATTATAAGTATATATACAAAGTTTAAAAATAATAATTTAGTTTTAAAATTCGTATAGTTACATTTTAATATTTTATACATTTGTTTGTATAATATTCTGCTAATCGTATGTTTTGACATTTTATTTTTGATATTCTATCGCATAAACTGGACTGACTTTTAGAAGTTAATAACCAAGGGGCAAGGACCATAGACTAATATTATTGATTACAATCCCCTTTATTTCATAATAAATACGTAACAGAACTAAAAGCTAATGCAACATGAGTACAAAATTATACAATAATAATATAATTTAATTGAATATGATTGAAACATTCGTGACTGTTTACACTAATATTATGAAACCCAAAATCACATAATAATATACACTTTTTACCATGTATACGTATTTCTACAACAACGTTGCCATCATCAGCGCGAACAACATACTAAAACCGTTATACACTATAATACACCCGTATTTATACACTTCATATCCAATGACGTCACCAAAAACATCGCGGCAGCCGACCGTGAGTCATCGACCACGCCCTACCGCAATTCTATGCCGACGCCACCTGGTTTACACTAATTTTAGAAACGAATTTTTAAGGGACTTAAGTCTCAGTTTAACAAATTATTTTTATTTTTTTGACATTTCTATTGCTTCTCTTATAATTAATTCCTTACAATTATTTAAATTTAAAAGAAAGGGAGAAATCGGGTATTTATAAAATTCAATGTGAGGAATGCGATAAATGCTATGTAGGCCAAACAAAAAGAAATATACATATTAGGTTTAAAAAACATTTGAGGAATATCAAAAAACAGGAAGACGATAAATCTCCTGTTGAGGATACTAACCATAATATCAGATCAGTAAAAATTTTAAAAAATGTAAATAATTATAAGGAATTAAATACGAGAGAAGCAATAGAAATGTCAAAAAATAAAAATAATTTGTTAAACTGGGACTCAAGTCCCTTACAAAATTCGTTACTAAAATTAATATAAACCAGATGGCGTCTGCATAGAATTTGCGGTAGGGCGTGGTCGATGACTCACGATCGGCTGCCGCGATGTTTTTGGTGACGTCATTGGATATGAACTGTATAAATACGGGTGTATATAGCGTATAACGGTTTTAGTATGTGGTTCGCGCTGATGATGACAACGTTGTTGTCGATATACGTATACGTGGTAAAAAGTGTATAATATTATTTTGTGATTTTGGGTTTCATAATATTAATATAATTTATTATTTGCGTATGGAATAAAAAAAAATTCACGCGGATTTTTTTTTATTTAATAACTTAAATTTAATTATTTGATAATTTTTATCGCTGAAATTATTCGCCAATCGTCACCAATTTTTGATTTCTCTATATTTTTTGAAAATCTTTTATTTATCAGTACTTTGGTCACACAGACAAAACTACAGAATTTTTTTATTTTACAATAAGACAAATTTTAATACACATTTTGAATAATAATAACTAGACCCAATGATATCTATACCAATTTCTGCCAATAATTATATATGTTTATAAATCACCCAGTATGCGGTAACACCGTGAATATCTGTATACGCAGAATTTAATGTACTAATATATTACCAGTATAAAAAAAAACTATTCTATAAATCTAAGGTCCTGCAATTATTGTAGTGTAGCGTAGTCAGTACTATTATCAAAAATATTCTCGTTTCTAATAGACCAATTAATTATTATGTAAAGAAAACAGATAACGCGATCGATTTTCTTACATGTATATTGTATAGCCCGCGGTGTAAGTGCAAAAAGGTATTTTATTAAACATTAAAAAGTAGGGTGCAAAATATTAGACAATTATATAATATATACGCGATCAAAAATAAATACTACTATAGGTATACTATTCAGTTTAAGAGTATACCGGAACGCGTACGTTGAATGAAAGCCGGAACGATGCTAGACCCCCCGTCCCCGGTCCCCCCACCAGGCGGCTAATAACTACTCTGTCATTGGCTGTTGCCTCCCCCCAGGCGGCTAATAACTGATCTGTCATTGGCTGTTGTTGTCGGCAGCAGTCGGCTCTCGACGGTTTCCGCCAATCAGAATACCGACAGAACTTCGCCTGCTCTAAATGAACGAATTTTCGTCCGCCACCCGGTATACTCTTAAGGTTGGTTTACACGCTACGACTTATTGTACGTTTTATCAGATACGACAAATCGTATCAAGTAAAACGAAGTGTGTAGACAGCAAATCGTACGTCTTATCGAATCGGAATGAAATCGAAGATTGGATTGAAAGACTGATGGGCGCGGATTCATTTTCCGCGAAATTGAACGATAAGTCGTTACATGTAAACACAGGTTCGATGCATTGTACAACTTTTCAACCGTCATCCGTTTAGTTCTCTCCTAAAGACACATACCTACACATTAAACATTACACATATGACATACCTATAGTATTATATTTAATACTTTTTAATATAATTTGGTTCAAGTAGTATTTTCTTAATTTTAGTTTTTTTAAACATGTCTAATTTACGGCAATACTCCTGTGCATTTCTCGAGGAGTTAATTGAACTGTACAAAAGTTTCCCTTGTCTATGGCAAGTAAAAAATACTTAACAGCCATTTCCTTTCCCACTTTCGTTTGATTAGCTTTTTTTCCCCAGAAGCTAATGCACCCTTACTAGGGAAAATATGACAAAACACCCACAACAGTAGTTCTTCCATATCGTCAAAAATAAAAAAATCACTAAAAAGAACTGGCGATAAACATAGTTGAAACTGAAATGGAAAACTGAGTAATAAACGGAAGGTGTAGACACTCAATATAACGTACGTACGATAAAACGTGCAATAAGTCTAACATGTAAACCCGCTTTTAAACTGAATAACATATAATATATACTATATAGCATGACAAAATAAATAAAAATTATTTTGTCATGCTATATAGTAGAAATTATATTAAGTAGGTATATAAAATAGAATTCTAAATTATTTTAATAATGCAAAATAAATCACTCTTATGCAGGGTTGCATAAAAATCATTCTGTCAATGTTTAGCGAATCATTAACTAATGGCTCTGTAAATATTTAACGGCTCATTAAATCACTTTTACTTGCACAACAATTTTGTAAATAATTCAAAGAGAATAAACATATATTATTATATAAAAGTCTATCATCTTATTAAAAAATAAAAACATGTTTACATCATCGAATCGCCAGGCAAAGGTTGTTGATAAAGTAAATTTTTATTGATAATCATTTATTACCATAGAATGAAATACTGATAACACATTTTAACGAGTCGTCGAAATTTCCAGAGCCGAAATCGGGTGATTAACTAACGGACCGTTAAGGGGCGTTAATATTTTATACCTAAAAATAAGGCTTTACAGGAAAAACTCTCACGGCTTGTAAAATTAACCGATTTGAATTTTCTTTTTTTTTAACTTAAAGGGGACATATAACTACAGGTCGCATTTAACTCGGATTTTTTAAATACGTCTTCTACCCGTTTATAATTATTGTTAAAAAAACCATTAATTTCGTACTAAGTTCACAGTATTCTACAGCTGAAAATATATTTAATTTTATAAAATAAGTTAAAATCCGACCTATACAATTTTCTCCTCTTTCAATAAAAAAAAAAAAATTATGAAAATACCTTAATTATACAGTGCGCTATCCCTTCTCCCGTAAAGTCATTTTGGTGAAGAGAATAACAAAGAATAATATTATACTGCTTCACGCAATGTTCGATGTTGACATGTGAGTGCGCGTGTGTGAAAGTTACCTGATAATCGATATTATCTTTATATTTTCAATACGCGCGTGGTGTACTTTGGACCATACCCGGAGATCATTCCTACTATCTTAGATTATAAATATTTATATTTATAATCAATGGTACTATTATAAAATGTCGGTTCGTAAAATATAATATCATGTGCGTCAGGTTTAATTTTCGTATTATTATTGTTTCTCTATGCCATTGTGTTTTGAAAAATCAATTAGGTGGAATGTAATAAAATAAATAAGTAAATAATACTTTGACGAAATAATAAATATCAATACATCTCGTCAGTGGCGTAGCCAGTATCTTTCAAAGGTGGGGGGACAATAAAAAAGTTTTCAAAATCAAATTTTTACCTTAGTAGACAAAACATAGTGCAGGGGTGGATCTACGTGGAGGGGAATGGAGGACATTTCCCCCTCCCAAAAAAAAAAAAAAATTAGAAAAAAATAATAAGACAAAAGTCATAGACTTTTGCTGTATTTTGCCGACAAACCTAAAAAGTCTATCGACTAAATAGCCGATTGACATTAATTTGCCTGGTGATTTCCTTCCCCCAAAAAAAATTAAATAAAAATATTTTTTAGAAAAAAAAAAAAAAACGAACTTCAAAAAAATGCACTAAAAAGTATGAAATAACCTTTTTGAAATCAGCGATGAATTTCAAACAACATTACATTGCAGAATCGAATTTTATTAATCTAATATAAATATCGCAACAAATTAATATATTAATCCAATCCTTATGAAATAGGAAAATATGAAAAAAAGAAAATACAAAAAACTAAATTACTGCCAGAATACTAGGCCAATATATACAAAATTGTTATGAGACCATCGGAAAGCGATTCTCATTCATATAAAAATGATTCATCCAAATCGGTTAATAAATGACGTAGTTATGAGGTAACAGACATTAAAAAAAATATACGTACAACCGAATTGAGAACCACCCCTTTTTTTGAAGTAGGTTAAAAAATAATAGGTCGTTCCCTTATTAGTGAAGGAATTTCCTTATACTTCTCATCAACTTTTTCGCTATTTATTATTGTGTGGCGATACCAATAAAAACTCCGAGGAATTATGTGATACAATATGTAATTTAAGTTGCCTATATTATGCTCCTTAATAAATAGTCGGCACCGGACCCCTTAAAGTGAATAACGAACGTTTATGCAACCCATTATTTAAGGGGCCCGGTGCCGGCTATTTATTAAGGAGCATAATATAGGCAACTTAAATCACGTATTGTATAGGCGGCCTTTGGACTGTGTGTGTGTGTGTGTTAGTGTGTTAATGAATATTAGTGTGAGTGAGCTACATTACCCGCTTCGCCGCGTACTGCGCGTTACCATGTCAGATAATTATACGTATTATCTTTTCCGATTTTATTACCTACCTGTATCACAGATTAGATGAATCTAATTTGTGCCTGTATTACTGGAAATATCACCGGGGTTTCTATTAGCATTACTACCCAAGCTCCCACCTACTATCTTGTAATATTATATAACAGTATTACATTTGTATGCGTGTTTAGGTGATCGGTTGAATTTTTTTTTAATTTTGTTTTACCTATATTTAAAAAAAAAAAAATGTATTCAAATAAAAGAAAAACGGTTTCTGTGTACAGAAAGAAGAAAGGGATAAAAAAGACCAAGTAAGTTATTTTTTTAATTATTATTACAGATATAATTTTGTGAATTTATGATACATTTTTATTCAATATAATAATTCGTCTGGATATTCCTAATAGTACCTATAGGCAGTATTTTATAGTGTGGACTTCAAAAGGTTTATAAAGAAATATAAAGTACCTAATGTGCATATATAAATAAAGGGTAGGTTTACGTAATTTTAATTTATTAATTATTAATTTTTAGGAACAAATTAAACGAGATGATAATTTTTGGAAAAGAAACGCAACTCAAAAAAATTTACATGGATCATTTGATAAGAGAAATAGTGTATCCGAAAATTCGAATATCGTGACATTTAATATTTTCAAATATATTAATTTTAAGTATTGTGTACAATAATATTATCAATATGTATGTATAATTAATTTTACAAGTACATTTTTTTTTTTTCTGTTATAAATCCGTAGATTTGTTTGTTGCAGCTCTCCATGCTTCTCTATCGTAGCACAATTCTTTCAGGTCCTTGTAACTTCCCTTATTCGTATCCTGCATTATCTGTGTCATGTATTTTGTTCTTGGTCTTCCTCTTGCAATGTGTCCCTCAACATCTCCTTCAATTATTTTCTTTAATAAACTTTCATGCCTTAATATGTGTCCTATCATCTTGCCTCTTCTTGATTGAATACTTTTCCATATTTGTCGTTGTTCCTTTATTTTGTCTAGTACTTCTTTACAAGTACATACATTAAAATATTATAAATGTTCCAATATTTTATTTATAGCTGTTTTCATGACCTTTGGCCTCGAATAATCTATGAAGCTAACAGATATTGATAGGGACTTTTTATATGTTATTTATAACGGTATAATTAAAATGTTTGCCACAATTCAGTTTCAGTAAATTCCTTTCAAAATGTTAAATTGTCTGGGTTAATAGTTAATACGAGATGTAGTGGCGTATTTAGAGGGGGCCGAGGGGCCCAGCCTCCCTTGATCCGTGTTTGTATATAATAATAATTGATTATTTTTTTGTATTTTCTCCGATCAAAATCACAAATAGTTTATTACTTACTATAAAATTCAGCATTAATAAACCAATATTTAAAAACGACAATCGGCGTGGAAAAAAGAATTATTGCAATCACAGTGAATTTCGGACCGGGTAGTTGCGTTGGAACAATACAAAAAAAGTTTTCCAAGTTATATTTAACAGATCCTAGAAACTATGACCCGCGTCTGTCTCCCTACGGCCTACACAGTAGCAGACACGATCTCAGCAACGAAATAGTTTATTCAAACAAAGAATTAAATAAACAATATATAATTATTAATTACACTTTCGTCTGAGTAGTCCGATGTTGATAGGATCTTCCACAGGTGAAGTGAAGCACGACGAGTCCTAACGGTAGATTATAAAATGTAACTGATTTAACGGAACTATAAGTGTAGTTTTTCACTAATAGCTACACGTTTAAAATAATACTCAAACAATATGAAAAAGATTATTAATAAGGGACTAGATGTTTCTAGTAGTGTTTCTGAAGTTCTCTTTCAGACCCGAACTCTCCTGACCGACTCGAAAATATATTCTAAGGTGTATGGTCTCGTGTTTACGTTACTATGCATTGGTGGATCTAAGAGTCGATTTTTGGGGGAAATTGTCTTTAAAAGTTGTTCCACAAATATAGATTTATAAATCATATTTTCGGATTTCAACTTATTTTATGAAATTAAATATATTTTCAGCTGTAGAATACTGTGAACTTGGTACGAAATTAATAGTTTTTTTTTTAACAATAATTATAAACGGGTGGAAGACGTATTTAAAAAATCCTAGTTAAATGCGACCTGTAGTTATATGTCCCCTTTAAGTTAAAAAAAAAGAAAATTCAAATCGGTTAATTTTACAAGGCGTGAGAGTTTTTTCTGTAAAGCCTTATTTTTAGGTATAAAATATTATAACCGGCACCGGGCCCTTAACGAGTCATTAAAACCGCTAACGGTTCTTTAAATGTTTGTCGATCGTTTGTGCAATCCAGCATTAATATGTAGGTACTATCTTAGTGACGTATCCAAGGGGGTGTGGTCCACTGGGTCCGGACCCTCCCCACCCCGAATTTTGTTTTTGTTTTTATATTAATATTATATACCTACTAATTACACAACATTTTAAAAATATATTAAATATATTGTTAATAAATAATATTTACTTGTTTGTGAAACTTTTCGATAATTTTTCAATCGAAACGTTTTGGTCCCGAATGAAATATTCAATTAATAAAATAATAATATTATTTAAATTATTAAATTATTTAATTCATTAAACCTGTATTATTTGACAAAAATATATCGAATTTTCAATTTTTTTTCCAACATTTTTTTAAATAGACCCCCTTCCCCCCCACAAAAAAGAATAAAATCCTGGTTACGTGCCTGAGTACCAATATACCGTCAAGCCTGTATTTATAAAAACTACAAATGACTTCAAAATCAAACGCACCTACACCGCGTATTATAATAATATTATTATAATTATAAAATTTTTTATTTTTTCCATTACAAATCGCATTCACTCGGTAGCTTAACGCGTGACGTCATAATTACGAAATATTATACAAATCTCGTCGCCACGGCGTGTTTTCGATTCGTATCGCGTAGTCCGTTATTGGAATAATAACTGGTCGGTACCGAGTTTGATTCCGTCGCGACCGAATACGTTTTTGCACTATTTTTTTGCATTACGTTTTTTTTTCTTCCCGAGATTCGGTTTGTTTCGTGACCTAACCGCAATCGTTTTTCGCAACAAGTCGGAAGATATTTTACGCTGAAGACTTCCAGTCGAAAATTTAACGGATTTATATTTTTAGTGGAAATTTTTCATTTGAAATATATTAGTACGAAAACAAATCCTATTAAAGAATAATTAATGAAAATATGCGCCGCAGCATTGTGTGTTGTGACGCACATCACGTTAAAAACAACCTGTTTTTCCTTCCTATAGCGTTCAACGCGGCAACGTTCCGAAACCGCGATCTGAACTGCGCCGCGCGTGAACCGCGATAGAATATGGCCTAAACGCATTTATCATATTCAACTATAATACAATAATTCAGCTGTAACATTAAATTTATCGATTTGGACCTTTGTAACAATTTAAAGTTCGTAATTTTACCTTTTTTTTTATATGTTCGGATTAAACCAAACAACAAAAATACAACGTTTATTTGTACGACTATTTTGAGAATTGATTTCCACTATTATTATTATTATCTCGTGTTCTCTTGTACTTTTTTACACGTCTGCACAGAGTGGTACGATGGAACACGGGCGATTTAAAAATTATTGTAAAAGACTAACGAGTAATTTTCTAACAAATTACCTACCTTAAAGTGGGTAAAAAAAGCGTTATAAAAATTGTGTTTTTTAATTTTCATGAATAACACTCCTAAGATGACGTCCGTTATAAATCACAAGCTGTTAAATCAGGCGAACGGGAGGCCCGGAGGGGACGTGGAATATCCCCCTTTCGAGAAATCTTTCAGAACATTCGTGCTCGCTTTAGCGATATGACTGGGGTTGCCGTAATTTCATCAAGTAAATCCGGAACAAGACAGCAAAAATAGCAAATTAAACTAGACTAAAAATATTATTGAATCATATTAGGGGTAGATACCTATGTATTCAAAAATAAAAAACGACACAATATTTTATGCACTATAACAATACGAAAAAAAATGTGTTTCGAAAATTGTATTAACCGTATTTGTTTTGACTCGATTACAATATTATTATTCGAAAAATTGTTTTAAACAATTTAAATTTTTCCCCCAAAATCGGGACATTTAGGCGTCCCGAAAATAAATTTCGGGACACCGGTACACCAAGTCAAAAACCGGTGACAGTCCCGGTTTTCCGGGACGTATGGCAACCCTAGATATGACTCCATCTTGTCAAAAAAATCTATTTAAAGTTGTAGAATGACAAAAAAATCTTGGAACACCTGTGAACACCGTTCTGAATTTACGATGACTGTCCCTCCGCGTTCATTCTCAAAAAAAAAAAATAAATAAATACCAGTCTACGATTTTTTCTGTGGGGTTGACTGCATATAATATTAAAGAGTTAGAATATGCCAAAAAACACCGTCGAGAACCTCAAATGAAGAAAACGAAAAAAGGTAGCACGAATCATCAGTCGGAAAATGCCTGTGTGAGAAATGTCACGTCCAGTTTTCAGAGACGCTTTGACGCGAATGCTGCATCCGTCTCGCGGGTATATATGTAATTTATAAAAATTAAATAAAAAAACACTTTTTATAATAGGTACTTCCTCGCACACTTTAAGACGGTACAAATACATATTTTGTTAAAAAGAAATTTGTTTTTTTTTATGGTCGTTTCAAAATCGCCCGTTTCACTGCCCCCATGCTGTATAATATTGTATAATGTTGATAGCGGTGTTATCGTACTGCGGAAAGTTCATAAATAACAATATTTGACGAACGAGTGTATCACGAAAACACCGTTCGTTTACCGATTTTAATTACATGTCTGGTTTTGATACGAACATTTTTATTTAAAGGTAAAAAGTAATGTATACTGGTTAAAAATTACTGTCAATGTATCATTTTTTTGGGGGAGAGGGCGTCAAATATTATTGCCCTAGGGAGTTATTGGTGGTAAGGACGGCACTGCATAATATGGTCGAATAAAAATTTGGACATTACCGTAGCCATTCTGAATTTCGACTGACTCGACAACGTGGGTTTTCATTGTTAATCGCACTTCCAAGTCACCAACGATATTAATATTATTATTATTCCGCTATTTTGTTTCAACTCTGACCTACAGGTTATGACCAAATGCGAACATCCACACAACAAATGGCAGTACTAAATTTATACGACGAGGCAGAACATCCAGAACACCCGTAATCGGTATCGATGTTAGCATTTCGTCAACATTAAACTTATATTAGGAACCATAAAACCATTTTTTCAAATAAAAAATAGATTGTTTTGAAACTCCATAGTCCATTATACTCATAAATAATAAAGGTATATTTATTATCAATGATTCTACCTCTTATGGACAATAATACATTATATTGTAATATTATTATTTTGTGATTATACTGAAATAACGACAACAACAACAACAATACGTAAACATCTATTTATGGGTATATTATGAGTTAGGCCCGGATCACCACACAACGGCGGTAGCTTCGTGCGGCGACGCCGTTGAGACGACAACGTGTTTGTTTATACGGGTCGGATCATACTAAGGCGGTGACACCGCGACGACCGCTTCCTTCGTAAACAGGTTTATTTTAACGACGTGGGCCACATATACGCGGCGACTAATTCGATTAGTTTTTCGTTTTGCTGTCGTCGAAATGAAGGTGGAAACGTTTATTGTTAACGTTGAAAAACAAGAGCGTTTTTTAAAAATCGTCCGCTTTCTTCTCGTGTTTTGTTATACGGATGAACCCAAAATTTCCTTTCAGCTGTTTGGTTCAAATAACCAAAATTGTTTGCAGCCTGTACGATTTGCATAAAATTTATATAATACTGGTCGTAATATCCATTCTAAACACATAATTTTATTTTATTAATCATATGTTATTTGATTTTTTTTTTATACTTGCCTTAAAATAATAAGATACAAAAATATATTTTAATAATATTGTAATATTGCTGGCCACTGGTATACTGCTACTGGCACGCTGAGTAACTCGACAAATCTAAAAACAAACTCAATCGAGAGCGTCGCGCGGTTTCACCGCGGAAGTGTGGCCGGTACATACCTTGCGGCGCGGCGCCACCGCCGTAGTGTGACCCGGGCTTTATGACCAATAAAATTCCACACTACAAATTACATGTTATTAGCGTCCCGTTCGCACGATTACTAACCTCTTCATAGTTATTAGTCTCGTCTTTATTTTTTTTCCAAAACGGACAGAGATTGTGAATTGTCCGCGTGGTTGAGTAGAGGATGATTATATGTACATATTAAATGATTCAGATGATACCCATGCCGATTTTGACTTTTTTTATTGAAAATAATGAAAGTGAAAGTGACGAAAATGCCGATCCAACTACATCAAATGTATATGTCAACGATCACGTTTTCTTAGGTGATAATAAAGTTATAGTAGGTACCATGATAAATAAGATTTCGTTATCTTATTCATGGTAGGTACTATGATTTCTGAACGAGTTTTTCTCAAAGAAAGACGAAATAACTGAATGGTAAAAAAAAAATCTCTCTTCTAACGTCCGTACTCGTCGCCATAATTTTTATAATATATGTATATTACATAATAATTTTTTTTCTGCCAAAAATTATTTGTTTTTAAATTTTTATATAGAAAATTTGAATGGCAATTTCTATTAATAGTCAAATTTTTGTGTGATATAACTATATTTTTATCTTTGTTTCACTATCCTTAAATAATTCACACTATTCGCAGGATCAAAAAAACGATACCAATCATGTTACAAAACGTGACGATACCCACGAATCTTTTCGATTTATTAATTATTTTTAGAAATGTCTTGTTGTTTGATACAAATTAATTTACAAATAAAATTAGAACTTGCCAATGAAAACAAAAAAATTAAAATTCATTATCGTCTTTGTTATTATAATTTATTTATATAATAATTGGCATTTTCCTTAATTTTTGGAATGATGTCTTTTCACGACTTCACTTTCAACGGACAAATCAGTTAGACGTTCTTGTGTCAAAATTTGATCGTAACACATTTTTTTCAGTAATTATTGAAGAAGAAGTAATACTGATGCACTAATATGTTCACAAAAAAAAATTTCAGAGGACGTAATATTTTTTTACTGCATACCTAAGGCATAATTATGAAAACAAATATTATTTGTTTTATTTAAAAAATATTCGGGTCAAATTTTTCTTGGGCTGTAGTGAATTGCCTATGTTGCCTTCCCATCGATTCAGCTCTGTTATCACCGATTAGCTTCATTCTTATATTTTATGATAGTAAAATATAAAACCTCAAAAACATTAAATAAGGATTTTTGTAAAGTATCGAAATAAAATTTATGAATATTGAATTTGTCTTATCTATACTACATGAAATATGTGTCGTATCAATTACTATTTAACCATTAAATCCACAATTGATAGTACCTAAAAGTAGTAATAAATGTTCATGGCATTTATGAGTTAAGTATTTCAGTCACTTTATTAAGAAAACATAATGTATAATATAATTAAATAAATATTTTAAAATAATTAACAGTTTATACTTTGTAATATAATAAATACACCGTGACATTGATCTATTATACTCAGATATTGTGAACACATTTTATACATTAATTTATAATATAAATGATTAGGTCTCTCGTGAATTATTTTATTAATTTTAATGCAAGCATTACTATAATGATTACTGAGTACGATATTTTGTCTTCACAATATATGTATATAATAATATGCATGTTAAAAAAATTAAATATGCTAAGTAAAACATGAAATACTAAAATAATATTATTGATATAACAGTTGTTTTATTTGTATACAATATATAAATATATGCGTGCACAATTTATACGCAATTTTACAGTGAATATCATTTTTAAATTGTTAGGTTATCGTAATAATTAAATTTCAATTAAACCGTTTAATACATAAATAATATTACTTTCCCACATCATAATAATAATAAAACGCAAAAAAAAACAAAATTTTGTATTTTAAAATAAGTAATGCATATTTAATAAAATAATTAAAGATTTGCTTTTGAACACTTTGCCACCTTTAAGTTTTCTCTTATCTTTTTACCCAAATGACCATCAATCTGAGTAAAATGATAAATAGCTTTTTCCTAGAGGAAAATAAAAATATAATAGATATTAAAAAATAATGCACTATAATTTATAGCAAATAAATATAATTACTTGTAAAAAATCAGCAGCATGTTTTAGGTTATCTGCTATATTTTCAGCCAATCTATTTTGTTCATCTTTGGGTAAAACGTTTTTGTAAAGTAAACCTGCTTGAGTATAATTATCATCGTTACTTAGATCATACCTGTAAAATAAAATGTAGCACATTGAAACATAAAGGTAATATTATAAAAATTTCTCTACTATATATTTGTAAATATGTTTAAAAATATTATTTTGATTTTAGTTTCATACTTAGCAACATCGCCAGAAACACTAAATTTAGTTGCACTACATTGGAGTTGGTGCTCTGGTCCTGAAAAACTGTTGGGATAATAGTTTGGTGCTGATCCTTGATTATCAAAAGCTTGAGGTCCATCACGTTGATAGTTGATGACTTTTGAACGGTATGGACAGTTTACTGGCAAGTGCAAATAGTTTGTTCCCAAACGATGACGATGTGTATCACTATATGCAAACAAGCGACCCTGAAATAGAAATTTTTATTTATTATACAATATAAAATGACAGAAAAATATTAATTTGTATAATATAACCTGAAGAAGTTTATCTGGACTAGGTTCAATACCAGGCACCATATGTGCAGGGCTGAATGCAATTTGTTCAATATCAGCAAAATAGTTAGTGGGATTACGATTGAGTACTAGTTTTCCAACTGGTATTAATGGATAATCAGCATGCGACCAAACTTTGGTAATATCAAAGGGATTGAATGAACTAGCAGCAGCTTCTTTAAAAGTCATCACTTGTATATAGAGAGTCCATGTAGGATGGTTACCCTTTTCAATAGCATTAAATAGATCACGATTTGAATAATCTGGGTCATCAGCAGCAAGATCACGAGCTCTTTTAACATCCAAATTTTTAATGCCCTGATCAGTCTAAAAAAAATTAAAATTAAACATTAATTTTTTTTTTTTATTAAATTTACTATTATTATATTATACCTTAAAATGAAATTTAACGTAAACTGCCTCATTTTTAGAATTGACCATTTTAAATGTATGTGATCCATAACCATTCATATGACGGTATCCATCTGGAATTCCGCGATCGGAAAACAGTATCATCACTTGGTGGAATGACTCTGGACGTAAAGTTAAAAAGTCCCAAAACATATTCGCATCCTAAAAATAATTTTAATTTAATTGTGCTTCAAAGAAAATGTATTTTATTTAATAACCTTTAAATGTGTAACTGGATTTCTTTTTTGAGTATGAATAAAACTTGGAAATAATATTGGATCCCTTATAAAAAATATTGGTGTGTTATTTCCAACTAAATCCCATATTCCATTTTCAGTATAAAATTTCACAGCAAAACCTCTTGGATCTCTAAAGAAGTAAAAATAAATAATGATTTAAATATTATTTTAATATTAACTCAAAATCAAATAAATGTTCAATAAAATAATATGAATATTATGTACTGTAAATATGAAGTATTTCATTATTACCTAACAGTATCAGCCGATCCGCTCTCTCCACCAACAGTTGAAAATCTTGCAGCGACAGGAGTTTGTTTTCCAATACTCGAAAATAAATCAGCTTTACAATACTGTGTAATATCGTGTGTTACTTCAAAGTATCCAAAAGCACCTAAAATATATTATAGTTTTTAAATGAATATATTTATTATCTAAAATAAGTTAAATAAAATAACCTCCTCCTTTCGCATGTACTACTCGCTCTGGAATACGTTCACGGTCAAAATGTGCCATCTCATCTAAAAATATATGATCTTGTATCACAAGTGGCCCATTTACACCTGCCTGAACTGTATTAGTATGATCATCAACTGGTGCGCCATTTCCAGTCCGGATGACACCAATATTCTGCAATTTTTTTGAATAAAACCCATATTAATTAAAAAGTTAAAATT
This sequence comes from Slavum lentiscoides, assembly GCA_032441835.1. Lineage (NCBI taxonomy): Eukaryota > Metazoa > Arthropoda > Insecta > Hemiptera > Aphididae > Slavum > Slavum lentiscoides. Next base: position 8,850,698 of record CM063714.1, on the reverse strand, counting down.
TTTATAAATTATAATTCATTTTTATTGAAGTCTCAAAAAATACTAAACATTTTGACAGACTATTTTAAATTCAAGGATTGTGTTCAATTTTTAACAGATAATTTTAATTATTATTTTTACTTGATGGCTTTACTTAACCACTTGGGTTTTAAGCATATAGTGACAGATAAATATTTAAATTTGAATAATATATAATATTCTTAACACATTAGTAGCATAGTTAACATTTATTTTTAATTTAAAAACTTTTAAGTATGCTGTATTGTATGTAATAGGAATTTAAATGATAATCATTAATAATAATTTGATCACTTTTAAGCTTTTTTGGATTTTAAATTATATTATTATACTCGTGTACCATGTTTTCAATAATGTGTAATATAATACTGAGTAGTGGGTGTATTACGTAAAGTAATACAAATTCAGCCAATTCAGGCATTCGAGAAAAATGTAAATCACATACTCGGCGTGGGACATGAATGTCTTAAGGCTATAGGTCAAGTACTTAAACTTGATTTACTAAAAATACTTTTACTTTAAGAAATAAATTAAATGAATCAAGGTCTTTTACTGACAAACCATAAATAAAAATCAGTATAATGTACATATATATAAAATTAATGAAAAATCGTAATTTGAAATTATTAAAAATTAAAAACATCTATAATAACTAATAATTCATTAAAGCTATGTAATAAAAGAAAAATATTTAGTTTTAATTTGTTATTATTTTTAATATTCAAAATAAGTTTTGAGCAATAATTTGTGGGTAAAATAGATCTTTCCAAGGTCTTAAACGATTCTATTCATTATCGATAATCATTTATAAATATGGCAAATAAAAAACACATACAAACCATTAATCATTCAATATTAAAAATACTAAACTAACAATAAAAAGGTCATTAAGTCATATATTTATTCTACTTTCAAAGTACTAAACAAGGGAGTTGTGAGTATAGAAATTTCAATATTTATGTTCTGTTCATTATTAATAATGAATAAAATGAATAATTGTTATTTTTAACTAGGTTCATAGCATTGATTATAGAATAATAAATGTATTCTATAATCAATGGTTCATAGTGTTAAATTATAGTTAAAAATAGATTTTTTAACAAAATAATATATAATAAAATAACAAAACAAATTTTTCATTTATTCAAGTTCAAACGTTTCATTACACACCAAATAAATTGTATTAAGTATCTCTACATATAAACATATAATTACCTAATATCTTTTGTTTTTAAAATTTGGTAATAAATCAATTTTATATTTCTCCTAATTATAAAAGTTATATTAGGTTTATTTATACCTATTTCACTAAATTTAACATTACTTTTCTTTTCAAAGACATTTTAATACATACATAATACAATTTCAAAGCAACTTTCGTCTCAGTTTACTGATGGATATTAAATCATATTTCAAGGTGGTGCACAAATATGTATACCTAACATAAGTACCTATTATAGTGCATAGATTTTTACGAACTTTTATTGCCTACTGATTTTCAAAATTACCTATTGTAGTAAACCTAAAAAACTTAAATAGTTAATGTTATGTAATGTACTAATGTCCTTACATATTTTAACTTATCTGTTAACTATTTGGTGTTTATAAATTATATATTGCCTTTTTTAAGTAAAATGATGATATATATATATATATATATATATATATATATTATATATATATGAGTATAAAGTTATATTCACACTGTATTAAAATTGCTTGATTAAATATTGGTAAATTAATATATACACTTAATTTTTGGAGGAAATAATCAAGACTATCTAATTTAATGTGCAATATAGGTAAATGTTCTTTAAATTATAGACATGTTTCTCTTATACTATACGTACACTGCTTGCTATCCTTGTTACCAATGTTACGTTTTGATTATTTAAAATGAATAAGATATTTTATGGAACTATTTTCTACATGATGTATAATTTATTTATGTATGTAAATAGGTATATAACACATAAAAAAATTTTGAATGAAAAAAGTATTAAAAATGGATAATAATTAAACATTTAAGAGAATGCGAATTGTTTCAGACGATTTATTTGACTAAATGTAATTTCTTCAAATTTAATTACGACTTAAATTCATATTTATACCTAACACCTATTTTTAAATTATCATAATCAATTTTTAATTTTTTAAAGATAAATGAAGGGATTTTGAAAAAAAAATCTAGATAGAATTTTATTATATAACTACTACAAATTATCATACAAAAAAAAAAAAAATTCAATATTACTCATTTGTCATAAAAATACTTGATACCACATGGGACATAATATGAAGTACGCGGGTATTTATGCGCCTATTATTAAATATAAATACAAAAATTAAATATCTGTCCAAACAAAAATTATAATTTGTGTAAAGAAAATTTCGTGCTATATCTACATTAGATATTTTTTGTATGCAATACAATTTAAATAATGGCCATGGTATTAATTAAAAAAACGTTACAATTTACATTGACAAATTTACAAAATTGTACAATTTGTTGCGATTAATGCGTCTTAAATATTGCAAAAAAATCATCATTTTTCATTTATAAATAAACTAGTATTTATGTCACTATAATATATATATATATATATCAATTCCACCATAAAATATTTTTAAATAATTACAATTATACTATAGTAATTAAAAATGTTTACTTTTCATAACCGTGAAGTGAACTAACAAAAAAAATTACTGTAATTATTATTTTTATTATTTTATTATTTTAGTATTTTATTGAAAAATACAATTTTATTAAACAGCGAAAAACAGAACTTCATTATTTACAAAAAAAAAAAAGCTTGTCCCAACATTGGTCATTAGGTTTAGTAAAATATAACATAATATATGGTGGATGCGTTTAATAATACAGTAGTTTGCCTTCACTATACATAGGTATAGGTACAATTAAAGTTGTTTTTTTCGTAATAAAATGCAAAATAGATTCGTGTAACGAATTACCTTAACAGATTTTTTATAATCTTCAAGTTGTTTATCCGCCGGCTCTTTAGTGTTCGACATTTTTATAAAATTAATACGTTTTTTTTTTCAACTTTTAGAGCAAAACGAAAAAGACACGAACAGAGACAACTGCTCACGACGACGAGCACGACTAAACAACAAGCCGAGCACCGGTGAGTGGTGACCGCCAAGTGCCGCCGACTCGCGATTACCACAGACGATTACCACTCGAATGTCAATCATACCATTTCATTTGTTCAGTGATTATACGTATAGTTGATGTTAGCGGCGTCTAGCGTCGATTGTCGACCCAACAGGTCATTACAGCGAATAGTGATAACAGTAACGACGCGCTTTCACCGTTTATGGCGGTACACCATGTATAGTCTGTATAGGGTTGTGTCACTATAGTGTGTGTGTGTAATGTCACGGTTTAGTACTTTGGTAGTTTGGTGGTATATTAATTAATTTAATGCAACTTATCTCTGTGATTAACACTTAACAGTACGACGGTCATACGTTGTCATGTATACGGACCTTAAAATTTTGATTAAATTGTATAGATGGCAATAATATGCGATATATAGCTTCTTAATAATTGTTACCTGTTACCTATACCTACACCATATTACGCGCATGATTTGACTTGAAAGTTTTAAAAAACTTTTTATATAATTGAAAATTATACGCTGTACGAAAATACCATATTTTATTTAGAATATTTTAAAAATAATACGGATGAGGGATAAATATACGCATCGGGGAAACGAGTCTTATATTCGCCGCATACCAATATTATTTAGAAGGGAGGAATGTCCTAGTTTCTTTGTAGGTCTATATTATGATGTTACCTTCTGGTATTACTTCAGCTACCACCGCAAATAATATAAAATCTGTGCTTTCACAACCACATTTTGCGTGCGCTGCGGTCGGAATGTCGGAAAATGTACGGGTTAAATGCGCTTCGCAGTAATTATTAATGTTTGCGTGCCTTACGAGTAATTACAAGTGAGGCCTTGGCCATTAGCCGCGTTTAGATTCTATGTAAAGTTCTTCTTATTATTCACATAGAACCAAGGTTTTCCTTTAGCGGTTAAACGTTAAATTCACAATACCTAATTGTACTCATTGTAATCCAATTTAATACAGTTTACTCGACTATTATACGTGTTGTCACGATTCATTATTCATCGTTATTCGATCGAGCGCGATTATATTTGTGCCGAGTAATAATGTGTATATATAAATTATAATTATTACCAAAATAATGATAATAATAAATAAATAGGTATCACCGGTTGATGATTGTATGTTATAATAAAATATAATAACACAATAATTTTCAATGTCACAAAAAATATATTATTAGGTAGGTATGTAGGTACCGTAAACATGTATACAAAATATAATATTGTTAATTGACGCAGCTACTATATTTGACCCGAATTATTTTTACGCGTTTTTTTTTTACTATTATTTTACTTAAAAACCTGTTTTGACGTTATGCCGTAAATGTTTATGTAATTGTATATGTTACAGCCTAAAGGCGTTAGGTAAGTATATGTACCTAATTCTACACACAAACAATTTCGAGTAATCCAGTTTCGCGTTACTTAGGAGTTAGGAGTATTATTATATTAGGCACCATTTAATTAATAATAATCAGCCTAAAATGGTATAGTAGATTATATTTATAATTTATCCTTGAATCTAATTATTAGTGGTTCAAGGGATTTGGCCGATTTAAACAATTTCGTACATAAAAGAAAAAAAAAATACTATATCAAACTGTCGATAAATAATTATTTTAATATATATATATATATATATATATTACCACATACACAAGTATAGTATATTATCACGAAAAGTAATATTTCCATTTATTATAATATACATAATATGTATAAGTACTACCTATCATTGAAATTATTTGATATTTTATAAAGTATATTGCACCAATAACAATATATACGTAACAGCTATGAATAACATAATTTATGCGAGAAGTAAATAATTATAGGAATAGCTATATAGGTAGGTATTAAAATAAAATGCGAGTGTTCATGCAATATAATCTTTTAATTACAGTCGCGATTTCTCAAAATATAGAATTTATTTGTTTAGATTATTAAATTATTATCTTTTTTTTTTTTGTAATAAATGTATTTAAATGTTAGTACATTTATTGTATCGTACACATGAAAAAAATTGAAATTAGCTAGCGCAATAAATGTCTATACTTATTTAAATTCTTTTAAGTTTTTAAAACCCGATACTTCTGCTTTCTGCAATATTCACTCGTCGACAAAACCGACATTCCAGTATTATCATCATTACATAACACATCGCATTATGGAACACACCTATATATATATACTGAGTATAATAATACGTTTTAATTATTTTTAACCGTTTAAGTGCTTTGACCCCGTGTGTTGTGCATATTATTTAAAATTATTTTAAAGCCATATGTTATACAAAACACATATATACGGTGTACACTTGTAATTAAATCGTACACAGCTATACCTATATATATATATATAATATCGAATTAAACATTTTGTTATTTCTAATTATTTATTGTCTTATTTTATACTATTAGGCAGAACTGAAAATTAATTTTGAACGTTAATTTCACGTGTTTATATATATATTTATAAATCATTATACATTATGCGTGTTATGTACGAGATTAATAAATTTATTAAATTTTTAACTCTATTTTTTTTTTTATAGACTCGAACCCTGCTTGAAAGTATTCTTATAAATATATATATACACCGCTATATATAATTATAACTGCACGAACTTAATATTGTATACATATAATTTCGTTTTAAATATAAATAAATATATTTCGAAGACAATCAATAAAATATGTAGGTAGGTATATATATATATATAAAATTATAAAATATATTAAACAACCTAAACAAATAATCATATAATATAATTAATTAGTATAATAAGAAACATCAAAATATACTGTCAGAAAAATTTGCTAAAACATTAATTGTATATATAATTAAACAAATAAATTTTACTTTAAAACAATTTCCGAATAGTAATTTAAACAATTTATTAATTCTCCTGGAATTTATACATTTAAATGAACAGTTATTATACCTAGTTATTGTAATACATTTTACATTGATAAAATCAGTAGGAATTTTAAAACTAGATATAAATAAAATTTCAAAAACTAAACTGACTTCGAATTTTGCTAAACATATTTTAGAGAACAATTATACTTATTACTTTTAATATTTATTATAAATATAATGACATTTTAAAGATACAGAATAATATTTTATATCATATATATTTTATAATATTAATAACATTAGACAAACACATGACTGTCCATTTAAAATTGAATTCAAATTATACACAGTTTCTTTGCTTTTATTTATTATTATAATTATTTATTTATTTTTATTTTTGTATATTTGGATTATAATAATTATAATGAATTATAATTTTCTCTATATTTTTGTCCATTACACATTTTATTTTAGTTGTTATATTTTCTTTTTCATTATACGTAACGCTAACTTTTAGTCAAAACCAGTAATAGTAAATAAACGGCTATAATTTAGTACAACAAACACTATGTTTTTTGTTTTTATGTAATAGGTACTCATTAGCTTTAATTAATGCATTACCTAGTTATATATCAATTTTTTTTTTATTATTATTATTATTATTATTATTAAATTTATTTCCGTAGATTTTTAGGTACCTATATGAATCATAAAAATCGACAAAGTAAATTATGTGATTGAAAAATTATAAAAAAAACCGCGTACCTTGGTATGAATTATAATTTGCAGTTGGTTTATACCTCTACCTATGTTCAACGTGTTTACTGTGTAGACCACGGTTCAGATGAAGCTTTCTTATCACGCGTTTCTATTCCATACCATTTTATGTTGTCTCAAACTTCAGGATTTTTTATTTGGACAATCATTTATCAATAGTCAATACAATATTCGAAACCAAAACTCGAAAACAATAATGTAATGCCAATCTCTCAAAGTGTTTAATGCCTATAGGTAATATCGTAAAAATTGTTTTATAATGAATTTCTTACGTCTTCATATGGATTACGGATTCAAATAACGTTAAATTGCGCTCTTATTATTATTCGTGTTTTCCGGTATGTACATGTTTGATATTTATGTATTATCTTTCAGATAATCAGTTTATTAAAAAATATATAAAATATATACTAATAAAAATATATACTGTGTTTAATTTATTAAACTGATAAAGTATTTGACGTTATTTTAACTGTGTTGGATATTTTTTTATAAGGTAGTAGAATGGAGTTCATTTTTAACAGTCTGTTTTGAAATATCAAAGAGGATGTTTATGGCGACGTACAAATAATTTATTTTTTCTTATGAGAAAGTCAAAACAAGAATTTAATCATAAAGAAGAATATTGATATCGAAGTGAGTTTATTCATATTAATCATTTGTTTAATTCTAATAAAAATTCAAAACACAAATAATACATATCTATATAATATCATAGTCGGGAATTATTATTTTGTAAAAAAAAAAAAAAAAATTAACATAATATAGTAATAACTGATAAATATTTATTAAAAGTCTGTATACTTATCTATATATTATGAATGAACCATATAGGCTTTGTGTCAAATTTAATGCCAACATGAACTTTTACAAGAACCTTCTTTTCATAATGCCATTTATAGATGAGGTGATATATCACTGCTCAAAATTTGTATTTGGTTTTAAAGCATATTATGAAATTTATTTGATTTTTATTAAAAATAAATATTTTTATATCAACTTTTGCTATAAAGACGATAGGTAGTTGATATATACAAATTGTATAAAAGTACATTATAAAATATTTTAATATCTTCAATATATTTAAGTACAGGTTTTTTTACACCCTTCACTATTTTAAGTATATGTTTAGAAATTTACCGAAAAATAAAACGTAATATTCCGTATAACCGTAGTGTACCTTTAGTTTACTTATGTATTGTTATAGTTGGACTAGTAATATATACTGAGCTAGTATATACGTGGTTATAACTACAGTTATTAGCCTTTAAGTATAATGTCTATGTAATATGTGGTTATCGTCTATGGGTAATTAATAACCATCGATTAAGATTTATATTTATGGGTATCTATTAAAATAGTGGTCTATAATAATATGTGCAGTTCGTTTTTGTTTGAAATATTTCCAGATAAATGTATGACATACCATCATATTTACATCTCATTTAATTTAAATAACAATTATATTTAGATTCAAATATCCTTTTTTAATTATTTTACTACTGAGACATTTAGTGCAATGATTGTTATTATGTACAGTATTTAATAATTATTATTATAATTAAAAGATATTTTAAATCAACATTTGTCTAGAATAGTAAAATTAATGACGACTTACAAATATTATATTAACCATATTAATTGAAAGTATTTATTTAATAAATTAAAACCAACCCCATTCAAATGTATACTTCTATTTTCCTTTGGATTGTGGTTATTATTGTTAATTATTTGGTTGTTATATATTATTTTAAGTAATTACATAAATAATTTTTTCATACATTCAATCTGTCAAAGTGTGCTTTAAAATAAAATCTATTACATACATTATACATATATATGTCAGTTGTTATTTCTTATAAATATACTTGTCATATTATTTGTCCTTTGTAATATGACAAAATATAGTTTATATCATTCTCCAGCATAAAATGCTAAATATGTCACTGTTCAGTTTTCACTGGTATGTTTAAAATATTATGTACACCTCAATTAATGAATCGTATAAATAAATGTATATTATGCATATATTGTGTTTATATTATATTGAAATGAAAAACAGCTTATGGGTTCATCCATAACATAATATGATTTAAGCTTTTATACATATTGTAATATAAAATTAATGATATGATTTTTACTAGAAATGTTTGTATTACTTGTATATTTATTTTCATTTTACTGTGGAAACCTTCTAGGATATGTAGGATGTAACAAAATAAATACATGTTAAAAATTAAATTAATTTATTTTTCATATAGAAGCAGAACATAATGAACTGATTGTTTTATCCAAGTGTAAACATTCAGCTAAAAGTACACCGCAATCAGAAGAAAAATAGAAGAATTTTGAATCAGGTTGGTTTTTAATTTAGTTAATAAAATATTGATGTTGTGATTAATTTATTTACTCTTCTAGATAAATTTTGATTATAATAGCTTTTAATTATAATAATAATAATAATAATAATGAATACTGTACTTAAAAACGATTATTGCACTAAAATCAAAAAAAAAAAAAAATTAATCTAAATTTAATTGTTATTTAAATTAAATGAGATATATAAATATAATGCTATAAGTTATAAATTTACATGGCAATATTTCAAACAAATACTACAGTTACCTAAATGCGGTGTTGTGTTAAGAGTTATTAAATTAGTCATTGTTTTCAAATGAAAAAATCACTACGTGTGTAGTTGTGTTTACAACTGTTTATTAATTTCTTTAATTACTTAAGAATAAAACTTGAATGGAATTGTAATTGTTTTACATTATATTAGATATACATTAAATAATATATTAGGTATATATGGTTGTGGTAATTGATTGATATATAGGCAGATACCTGTACATATCACAATTAAATTGATCATCATAGATTTATGAAATCTTAAAACTTAAATGTTATCAATTTTACATATTTTATTTCTATTAAATATATTTTATTTAAATTTTAAACTAATAAAAGCTATAAATATTTATTAGTAATTAATTTAAGTTTAAAAACAAAATGTTAAAGAAAAATAACTAAAGGTTTTTTTATTTGTAATAAACTGAAACTTATTGAAAACTATTATATTAATTTTCGTTGATTCAATAGTTCAAATAATATAAGACAATATTTTTTCCTAATATGCTTCATATTATTAAATAATAGTAGTAGTATTAGCAATAAAATATATTTGTTTCTTTTAAATATGATTTAAAATTATTTAGTAATACCGTTTTAATGGGTATTATTTTGTTAAATATTAAATTTTAATAAAGTACTAGTTAAATTTTTACAATTCAAATAGGTAGGTATTATTCTATATTCTTTTTCAATATGCACATGTCACTCTTCTCATATTTCATAAGATTATATTATATTATAACATTATACTATTATAACATTCTTCACATTAACTGTAGATTACAATATCTATTTTAGTATCATTATATTAAAGATAAATCATGAAATTGAGTTGATATATCCAAGAGATTATACCAAATGATCAATTTTTCATGTTTAATTTAAATTCAATATTTATGAGTTTAAATGAAATTATACAAAATTATTAAAGTTAATTTTCTAATTATCTTGTAAATTTGTTTAAACCAAACACAAATATAATAGTGCATATGTATGCAGTTATAAAAGTATTGACAAGATATTTACTTATTTATAATTTATTTAATACAATTAGATAATAAATATAAACCTTAATCATTCAAAAATAAATATTGAAGAAAACGAACAGGAATGTACAAGAATTTCAATAAAAGTATTTAAATAATATTTTGTATTTTAAATACATTTACCAGAATGTTTTATTTTGCTAAATTTGTCATTTAATTTAAATACATTTTATCCAGTTGATTACATTAGGTATATATAAATTAAACATAAAATTGTATTATTTTATTTATTAAAGTCCATTAGATACATGATTTATTCAGTAGTACTTTTTACACACGTGTAGAACAATGAAAATATAATTATAAAATTTGAAATTTATACGAAAATATGATTTTACACGAGTTACATTATACATTTTACAATATGACATTTGTTTTATCTCATTTCAAATATATTATTTTTGAGTTGACATTTTGTAGTATAAATCGATGAGTATACATGAATTATGTTAAATATTTTTTTATATTATTATTGATTGAGCTTATTGAGTCAATATGCAATTTTCAGTAAACTCGTTTTTCCATAAATTTATAACGTATAAATAATACAAATATTAATATTCTGAATAACAGTGAAATATTGTAATATAGGTAATGTTATCCTTACAAATAATATGATTTGAAACTTATTTTTATTATATTCATATAAATATGAATATTGTAAATTGAGAGTTGAAATATAACTATTTAAAATATAATATGTTGGTCTATTATATTATATAAATAATTTGATCAAAACCAGTTCATTACTAGAAAGTAGAAACCCAAAGTCACACATAAATTATTGAGTTTTGGTATCATAGTAAAACGATCTATTAATAATTTCGTAGTGATATAGTGTTTTATTTTTAGGGAATTCCAAGGATTTCATTCAATGTTTTCTGCAATAATGTCTTATTTTTAATTACGTAAAAAATATATAAACATTAAAAGTGGGAGACTACGTACACGCGGCGCATAGCGTATGTTGTCATGTTGTGACAATTTCCAATAGATATTTTAAACGAATTTTAGATATAACAGAATATTGTAATTTACACGCATTTTTCCTAAAATCAAAACCCAAAGGCCGTAAAAAAATTAAAAAAATGTCGAAATTAATAAAAAAAAAAAATTGTCCCGCTCTCTCCCCCATACCGCCAAACCACCTTCCCTGTCCGCGGATCCCACTGTCCCAGCGTAACACAAAAATATATATTCACCCCCCACCTAAACATTTCTGGGCGCGCCATCGCTTTTCTACGCATACATAAAATACAGGGGCCAAGTACCATACATAAATCAGGCGGGCCAACCTAAGCGCACAACTTGAGAACATAGTCACTATAAACATAGACTTCTCCCTTTTCCCCTCCGTCGCTCCGCGTTTTCATAATAATTTGTTGGTTTATTATTGCGTACATCGTATACGATGCTGCCGTTTAATCATTTCTCACTCGTTAAATTCGTGTTATTTCTTGAAAAAAAAGAAATAATAATAAAAATTTGATGACTTCACGCGATCGCTCTATATTTTTTCTCCTTTTGCAATATTCAAACAATTTTTTTTTTTTTTCCGCAACAGTCATTAATCGTGTACGTAACATTTTTGTACGAGACGCTTTTTTTTTTTAGCAAAAACTCGATCCAAACCAGTCTCATAATATAAAAATCATTGGCGGGCATAATATTATTATTCGAATAAACCGACTGTTTTTATATGGTCGGATCAAAGGCGTGTACATGTTATTATGAGCTCTCGTCGTAGCGCCGACGAAATCCGGTTGTGCGGCGTGCAACGTTAATCGCGTAAACATGCGTGTGTTTATGAGCGAGCTAGGTTGATCGTTTCCGATTTTTCCTATCCACCTTTCCTTCCGATTATGTTACTCGCCGCTCTACAGTCCCGCCACTTCCTTCTTCCTGCGCTACGACACAGAATTATTTCGTGATCACGTGACCGGGCAGCGCCATCTTGCTTGATTTTGGTTTTTTTTTTTCTGTTTGTTGGCTCTCTGTTGGTAGTGCTCAGCTCGCTCAACTCAACGACGGGCAACATAGCTGAACTAAAAAGGCTTTCCCCCAGTTTGCGTGACGTGTGGCTTTGTGTTTGTGTGTGTGTGTGCGTGTGCGCGCGCGTTCGCCCGCCCGCGTATAAGAGTGTGTGTGTTTGTGTGTGTGTGTGTGCGCGCGCTTCGTGTGTGTGTGTGTGTATTCGTAGACCGTAGTGTATGTGTGTGCGCGCATGTTTAACGTCTTGCCCGTTAGGAGAGACGCATTGCATATTTATCCGCCGTCCTTATTATACATTTCTTTTTATTTGTATAAAAATCCGTTTTTAAACGTGTTTCACGCTCTCGTCGTTTCCGAAATAACAATGTACGGTGAAAACGATCTCCGTAATCGATTTGTACGCGCGTTAATTCGAAACATGGAAGTGAAGTTATGAATGCGTCGGTTCTTTCGCTGCGGCCCCGTTCGTGCGGCGTAAACAACTCCGGACGGCTTACCCCTACATTTTTATACCTCTCCTCCATCGATCGATTGACGATCGCGTTGAAACGTGAGTGTTATTAGCGTATATTTTCGATTTGTACACGTTCGTCGACATCGTCGGCGTTTTTAAATTACATTTTTTTTTTTTCTGCTGTTATTATTATTTTCGGTTGTTTTTGGTGTTTGCTGCGTGATAATGATAGTAATCGAAAACATATTATGTCACAGTGAGTGAGTAGTACAGTAGTGGCGAAAGGCGTTCGCTTTAATGTCAAGTCCGGTCATTTAGTTTTTTTTTTTTTATTTATTCCCGTTGTAGGTTATGTTTTCAACTAATGTCCAGCCAAAGACGAATTTTAATCAAAAACAAAAATCTTATCATCGCGCAAGCTTTGGCTACAAGGTACACGAATCCGTTGTATCGAATGTCAACTCTATACGCTATTGATCATTTATAGATATTTAGAGTAAATTATTTGACTACCGCCTATTCGAACGCTGTGGAAAAAAACTCTTTTATTAGGATATTTATACATGTATATATTTTTTTTTAATTCGGTAATCTATTGAGGTCAGTGGTGGATGAAATGCATTCACCTTTTAAGTAGGACATTTTTTATTTTTTTTTCATTAGTAAATAAAAAAAAATTATTTATTTACATCTATTAATATTTAATAGACATTTAATTGTGTATGGAACATATACGCTATGCGTGTTCTAATGTCGATCGCAACAATCAACAATGTAGTGATTTATCGAAATTTCCGTTCATGAAACATTAAAACAATACGTTTAGGTACCTTTACTTATTATTATTGAAAAAATAAATTTAACGAAATATTTTTTTTCTCTTTATTATTAATATATAACGTGTAACTATTCGGGTTTATATGTACGTACCCGTTTAACTATTCGATTATATAATATAGATAGGCTTGCTGAAAGGACGACATGTATATAACTATTATTCTAATATATTTTATTTTCGTATTCTCCGTTTGAAGAAATGAACGATTAATAATAATATTTTAAAATCGTATTGCTAAGAATTAATAGCTTGTTCTGTTCCCCTCTGGTAGATGTAGTGGATTGTAAAAAATTGTATTTTTATACAATTCAGTGTAATCAGTTAGTTACAAATTTTAGATTAATGACAGAATAAATATAAGTACCATTTACGGTTTTTTAATCCTTAATTAAAATAATTTAGAATTGGATCTTGATAATACTTACATGTATCATAGAAATTAATGGTCATCGGTGATCTTTGATAAATATAAGTATATATATATATATATATATATATATATATATATATATAAGTATGCTATATTATTAAAAGTAAATCGATTTTAAGTTAATATTGTTTAAAATTTGTTTCAGATTTGTTGTAATTGGGTTGATTACTTTATGAAATGGCCGACACTGAAATTGAACAGATAAATGAAACCGATTTAAGTAAATAGTTTTTTTCAAACATAATTTTATACTTTTTGTTTAAAATATTTCAGACTGTTTTCTAACTGATTTTAATCTGTTTTAGGTGCCAAATTAAATGGTAATGTACGTGTCAGTACTGAACAACTCAAACAATCTAATGAAGCACGAAAAACCAGTAAAATGATTGACAAGAATGAAAAGAACCTGGGTTCCAAATTAAATTCTGATAAAAGTCATGTAGAAAATAGTAAATCCTTAACTAACTCTAGTAATGATGGTGAAGACGATTTCTGTGCAATTAATGACAGCGAATATGAAAGTGCAATTAATAATAAAGATTGCAAGTCAGATAATAGTATTGTAGAAGATAATCAGACTCTTAACAGTGAAAATGCAATTATGAACAGTGATGATATGTGTGATATCGGAAATAGTTGTAATGGTACCAAAGAAACTAGTAGAAATGATAATGAAGAACAAATGGATATCGATAAAGTTAAAGAACAAAAAGCAGTTGATGATGAACAAATGGATAAAGAAGATGATGAGAATGAAGAAGATAGAATAAATGATCAAAATGATACTGAAAGTAGGTCAAATGAGATAAAAAAATCATTGGAAGACTCCAGAATAAGTCTTGATAAATCTGTAACAATTGTTAAAGTTCCAGATCCTAAGCAATCTTCTGGTAGCAGTGGTAAAAAAAAAATGAGAAGTTTACCAGATATAACTTTAACTCCCCGTAGAAGTTCACGGAATATAAATAAAGTCAGAAGTTACGATAAAGACGAGGAAGAGATGGATGAACTTGAAGATGATGATGTTAATATTTTACCTCTGAAGTCATCAATTACCAAACCTATTGTTGTTAATGACACTAAAAAATTGGTAGAAATTGCTGCTGGAGCAAAACAGAAAAGCAATAAAAAAGAACCTACTTTAGTTATCATTGATACAAATATGTTATCAGGAAGAAGTAATTTGCCCATATCCGTATCTGTGCAATCTAATACTCAAAGTAATTCAGTAATGACTACTAATAAAACAATTCATCATTCGTATAATCGAGTTCAACAGTCACAAACTACTATTAAACCTTTTATATTAGCTACTACGCAAACTACTGTTGCTGCACCTCCAATTGTTCCCAAACCTCCAATAATATTGCCAACTCTAACTGACGATATGTTTGTTGTGGAAGCCCCATCATTTATTGTACCTTACGTTTATGAAAAGCCACCTAAAAAACCATTAAAAGAATTCGTTGGAAAAATTGAAGACAAAATAAAAGATACCAAAGATGTTGGTGAAAATCAATCTGAAGAAGACAGTACATCTTCAAATAAGAAAAATGAAACGATAGAGAAACAAATGGGCAGTAAAAAATACGACACTAGTGAAAAAATGGATGTTGATGAACCAGAAGCCCATGTGTCTGGTGAGAAAAAATCAGATGGTGAAAATGAAAATACTTCTAAAAATAAAGAAAATGAAGATGAACAAATGATAGTAGATGAATCAGATAGTACTAAAATAGATGACTCTAAACACAAAAATCTGCTCGAATCAACAGATTCAAAAATCAGTGGTAGCATCACTGATCTCACTGTAGATTCTGATGAAAAGAAAATTGATGTTATTAAAGATAAACCAAAGACTCAAAGTTCCAATTACTTTGAAAATCCACTAGGCAAATTCTTCATGCAAATAGGTGTAAACCTTGTACAAGAGCATGTTCAATTAGATTTATTGCGTACTCAAAGAAGAAAAAGAGATCGTGAAGGTGACAAATGTCCTGAAGAAGTTCACATGGCTATAAATTCTTTAATTAGAACTTTAGAGTTTAGTAAAGAGAATAATGATCCATTCCAATTTGGCTTAAAAAAATGTGAACTGTGTAATTTTAAATCTGAATCAAGTTTGGTGATGGCCCATCATTTAGAAACTCCTCATATGACTGCTAATTACTGCTATAGATGTAATTTTTGTACTTTCCAAGTACGCAGTCCCCATGAAATATTGCATCATATGGATACACATAGAATTAGAGGACGTTTGGAAAGAGGCCCTGCGTTACATCAATGCTCAAGCTGTCAATTTGAAGATAGTTACAAGGGTAAACTAACCAGACATTTGATTTCTTGTTCAAAAAAATACCGTCCAGAAATCAATCAGGTACATAATTTATTAAAATTTTATACAATTTAGAGAAAATTAAATAATATATTATTTTTTTATCTAAGGCACCTCCATTAGATTGGGAACCGCCTGCAAAAATACCTAGAGTATTGCGAAATAAACCTTCCATGAGCCCTGGCAATGCAGTGTATCAAGCGGCTATGTCTGGTTTCAAACAATTTCCCAATCCTAATATGTTACAATTACAACAACAACAATATAACAAAATGGTTCTTGCATCTGGTGTTAGAGGTCGTGGTCGTTCAGTTTTACCAGGACAGCAGAGGTTTCCAGGAATGGTACCTTCTTTTCCAACTACATTGCCAAATCAAACTTCTGGAGGTATGACAGTTTTGAAATAAATTGAATTATTATAAATTACATTGACTTTGTTGACTTTATGAATTATATTAATTTAAAATTGTACAGCAAAGTAAACTAAAATTTTAATATATTAATTTTGATCAAATTAATTTATTAATATCTTGTTTAAATTAGTTGTTGTAAATTGTTACAATCTATTTGACAGTTTAATTAACTCTGTTAATATATTTTTGTATATGGCTTTCAGGAATTTTGCTTAAAAATACGAGTATTAAACCAATTAATCAATCAATGATCGTCCCTTCACCTTATTCGATAAATAACCATGTGTATCAGGTAATTCAATTTTGCTTTATGTTATGTTAAAGTATTATGTTTAGTATTCAATCCAAGTAATTTTTCAAAGAAGAAAAATACCAGTTACTAAATAATATATCTGTATTATAAGAAAAAGATTGTTGTTCGCCTAATAGTTACCATGTGTAGAAATATTTAATATTATGAATGCTGTATAATATCGTGTTGTAAATTAAAGTTTGTTATTTGTATTTTGAATTCTAAACTAAATTCTTCATAGAGGTTTATTACTTGTTTGGGAAGATTATAATATGTAATAAATTGATAAATGATAAATATGTACATTGTTAAATAAAGTTTTATCGGAAAATAATATTTTTTATGTACACGATAGTAGGGAAAATTATGTTTCCCTAATTTAATTAATTTTTAGATACATGAAACGTAAAATGTATTGGGTATCTCATAGTATTAAAATAATAAACTATATGGTTTATTGGTTGGTATGTATATTATAAATAATCATAATTATTTATTTTTAGCAAAACTCAAATAACAAATCTGTTCAACAACCAAGTATATCGATAACACCTCTGCCACGGTCGTTTCCATCAGGTACCACACACTCGACTTTTGTCTCTACCATATCTAAATCTAAAACCCAACAACAAACTCAGTCATCATCCTCTTCAACAAACAGTAGCAACAAACAAACTTTTGTCATATGTGAAATATGTGATGGCTACATAAAAGACTTAGAACAATTACGTAATCATATGCAGTGGATACATAAAGTAAAAATTCATCCCAAGATGATTTATAATAGACCTCCACTTAACTGTCAGAAGTGTCAGTTCAGATTTTTTACTGATCAAGGTCTTGAAAGACATTTACTAGGGTCACATGGTTTGGTCACATCTAGTATGCAAGAAGCAGCAAACAAGGGCAAAGATGGTGGAAGGTAAAATTTTTATTTCATTATTCCTACAAATTTCATTTATTTATTGGTTTTAATTGTATTTAATTAGATGTCCAGTATGTGGCAGAGTGTATCAGTGGAAGTTATTGAACCATGTAAGCCGTGATCACTCCATGTCATTAAAACCAGCACATTTATCTTACAAGTGTACTGTATGCACTGCCACATTTGGCATGTATAAACAGTTTGAAAATCATGTGTATTCCGCACACAGTAATGTTGCTAAAAATTCAAATAAAAAACCTGTTACTAATCAACCAGTAGCTTCTTCATCGTCTTCGTCAACTTCTTTATCCGCACCAAAGGTAAAAAATAAATCGGTAATTCTATTATGTTAATATTTGTATATTTTTATTTTGTCTTTATAATGTAGCAATTAAAAATAAATGACGAAATTACTATAATACCACAACCACCTAAGATACAGAATTTGTCAATGAAAAGTAGTAATAGTAATAAACCAGTTATGTCAACTGGAAAACAAAGTTCCCCAACTACAGCAAAAGCCAAAGTAAGAAATGTAATTTCTAATTTTAAATAATTTTTTGTTATATATTTGTATGTACTAAAAATTCTTGATTTATTAACTATGTATGTATTTTATTTATGTTACAGGTGTAAATGCAAATTAGTATGAAGATATTTGATTATTCGTATTATTGGAAGAACAGGATATATATCAGGGTCGTCAGCTTACCCAGTTCGGTTAACTCCGTTAATGTTATTTTGAATTTATTTAATATATTAAGTCATATGTATATATATATATATATATATATATATATATATATATATATATACAGGTGACAATTATAATTTGAATTTCATTATTTGCCAATTATAATTTTTCTACATATTGTTGAATTCAATATTGTATTCAGCTGAGAACACAAGCAGTGTATACACCTAAATTTAATTATATTTTATTGAAATATAATTTATAAATAAAGAATTTGTTATAAATATTACTAATTAGAAATAATTTTATATTAATGTTATTCTCCAGAATATTGTGTATATCCATGACTGTAAATAATGTTTATTTATTTTCTCAGTGGAGGTGTATCTATTATTTTGTATATCAAACAATTACACAATTTTTTAAGTTCCCATCCTTTATATTGATTATTATTCTTTTTATTATTATTATTATTTTGCCAAAAGCATTTGTACTGTTTATATTATATTATATATTAAAAAAAAAAAAAAAAACGGTATTAAAAACTTAATTCTAACATTTAAATTATTAGTATAGATCAGTGTATATGAGCAAATGCTCTTTTTGTACTATATTGGATGTACATTAAAAATATAAAATAAGCCTATATTTCTGTACTTTTTATTCAGACTGTGATCTAATACAAAAATGTTTATGTTAGGTAATAGTTAATCACTTACAACCTTTATAAATATTAAGTACATTGTAGGTGGTTTTTTTATCCATTTTCTTTAAAATTTGAAATGGTGTCAAAAATGATGTATGGAGAATTGTGAAAAATTATTATGAAATAATATTTGAATGTTTTTGTCCAGTGATGCTCGCAATGGGTTCTTGCACTATAGAAGCACTGGTATGAATAATTCTAATTAAAATAAAAATATAATTTTTTTTTATTCAGTTAGGTATTTCATTTTTTAATTGCTAACTGTATGGTTTTATGTACTGGTGTCATTAAATTCTTTGGTTTTTTTTAATCTATTCTGTTATAAACATGCAGAAAAACTTTTCTATCAATAATTTACAACTCGTTCTAATCATTTCAATTCGCATCTTTCTTTATGATACTTTCGCACGTTGTAAATGTCAACAATCGGTTTATCGGTTATCACAATATTTTCAATTAATGCTGTGCTGTTACCCACGAAGTAAAATAATATCGTAGGTATTATATATAATTTATTTATATTTTCGGACAATTTGGATTGGTAACGATCTGTAGTGATCAGTTTGCGGTGAAGTTTTGGAAAATTTAGCCATTCCCGTTGAATACTGATCCAGTGTCGTAGCCAGAAATTTATTTTGGGGGAGGGGGGCACTAGATTTTTTTTGCACTATTGAAGTCATTCTAAAATACATCAACTTATTAGTGGCTTAAATTTATATATATAAAATTTCGGGGGTCACGTGCCCGTAGTGCCCCCCCCGTCTACGGCACTGTTTAAAGCATATTTACATGATTCATACTCGCAAAACAAAATGTATTCACGTGTCGGTGTCACATTTTAAATCGTGGCTTTCGGACACCTCTGTTGAATGTATTAAAAAAAAGTGTTTATACCATGGTATCATTTAATGTTCCATGAATGGTATACGAAATTATTATCAGGTTATGGTTTCATATACCCAATTGTCGGCGAAATCATTGCTACGATCATGTCTGTCCTACGAAAACAAACACGGTCCGCCATTTTGTCGTCTATTGCACGGGAAACGGCGTTACGCGTTCTGTCTGCCATCCCGTACAATTGTGGTATTGTAGCCAAGGTGTTTACGACGAGAAATAGCCGAAAACTTTTTCCGTTTATTTACTCGAAATTATGCGTTATTAACATTTGACGAGAACTTTTACATTTTTCGTTCATCGTGATTATTACAAAATTCTCAAGCTGTCGACAAACGCAGTAGTAACAGAAATGGCGTTGAGCACTAGTCAACCAGTACAAAACAATGTACAGTCTTCGCCTGGGACGGGATGGCCCAGGCGTACGGCTCCAGTGAAGTCATCGACTTGCCCTTCGTTGAACAGACACATTAATTTGTAAGTGATTTGTTTTGAAAAAAAAATAAAAAATTTGTTTACCTATATACCTATATATCGAATTTCTATTAAAAGAGCCAATAAGAGTACTGTGTGAAGTCTTTTTAAATTTTTATGTTAATAACAGATAAACGTAGCTCATTCAAATGAAAAAAACTATATTAAGAGGATATCACAATCATGTTCGATGTCTGTTTAATCAGTATTGCAGCAGCAAAAGTCGTAGTGTTTTAAAATTTAGATTTTCTCAAATAGTCTTTGTCTTAAAATATTTTACAAAAAGCTATATTTGTGGATATCTAAAATATTTCTCCTTTTAGCGTATAATTTTACATTAGATAGACAGAGACGCCATTGCGGATGCAATACCTAGAGATGTAGGCGATGTGTGCAATATCAGTGTAGTCTTGCGATTTTTAATATTATTTTCAGTGTTAGAAGTGACCTAATTCAATTAATTTTCATGATATTAACTACCAAACTATTATCTCGACGATTACTTTTATATATTTTAATTATAAAGATAGTTGGGTATATTTATTTGAATAATTATAATTTTTGAACATTAATATCTCTAAAAATCCTAACATACCTACAACAAATGCGAGGGTTGTATCCTCTTAAACATACATTTAAGATCAATTAATTTTAAATTTTTTTAACTAATCATTTTGATTAAATTATGCATATTTAATATATTAAGTAATAATCAACAAATTAAAAGTTGATATAGTGTTGAGCAGTTGTATTAGCAATATAATTGTATGAGAAGCCTAGAGGTGAAACGTATACCATTTTTATTATTCAGTATGTTCCAAAGTGTTGTTATTAATTATTATTTTTTCATTAAAAATATTATGATAAAAAAAAATGTTGCACCATAAGTAAAATTAATAATATTATGTTATATAGTAAACGATTATTTCATTAAAAATATGTGTAAAGATAATTGAGTAGGCCTAAATTATTGTTGCAGGTATCCTCTATCAAATTATAAATTTGGTACAAAAGAACCTTTATTTGAAAAAGATCCATCGGTACCTGCTAGATTTCAACGGATGCGTGATGAGTTTGAAAAAATTGGCATGCGTCGTAGTGTTGAAGGCGTTTTAATTGTACATAAACATGGATTGCCACATGTATTATTACTGCAATTGGGCACTACATTTTTTAAATTGTAAGAATAAGTATATATCTTGTGTTATGTATTCTATTAATTTAAAGAAGCAACCTACGTGTTTTGCTATCATTATATGCTTTCGGTAATTTAACATAGCATAGTTGGGAAAAGGTTGATGTTATATGATTGCCACCAATAAAAACTGGTAGTTTTATAAAATGAATATATATAAATATAATAAATGTATTAGTTATATATGCTTAAAACTGAAGATTAAGAACCAAAATTTAATTTTATGAAGATAAATTGTATTAATAAGGATTCAAATTATTTCTAAATTAAACAGATTTTGATGTTTTTTTTTATTAAGAATTAAATCTTTTTTCAGGCCAGGTGGAGAACTAAACCCCACAGAAGATGAAGTAGAAGGACTTAAACGATTATTAACCGAGGTGATTATTTATTTAATCAATAATTTAAAATTATTTAAATTGTAAAACAATCTATATTCTTTTGATTTTTATTATACTCAAGACACTAGGTAGACAGGATGGTGTTCAGCCGGAATGGACTGTTGAGGATACTATTGGAAATTGGTGGCGTCCTAACTTTGAACCTCCAACATATCCGTATATACCACCACACATAACTAAACCTAAAGAGCATAAAAGACTTTTCTTAGTTCAGCTTCCCGATAAAGGTAAGATAAATTAATGTTAATGAAACGAAACTCCAAAATTTGTAAGTATAAATATGATCAATTATTAGTATTTCTAAGAAGGAAATTGCTATGAGGTATTTTATTTGTCCCTTGAAGGTTTAATTTTTAAGTATACAAATTTACATTTTGGGGTTATAATTCACAAGAAAATTTGAGTAAATGTTATTTTTAACTTAAAGTGTATATTACATCACCCAAGATGTGTGTTAAATTACATTATATTATTTTATATTTCACAGTTTGCAATGGCAACATGATTTGCTGGTTCAAAAAGGATCATCCTGGTTGATTGTAAAACTTCACGTACAAGACATGTATTTTTTATTGTGCAGATTGTCTAGGAAAAATTCATGATAGGATTTCCTTTTAAGAATATTGTTCTAATCACTAGTTGTATAGTTTGCAACTGATTTTTAATCGGCTGAAACTGGATGTCCATTATAGATGGGTTTTAATATTAATTTTAAGATCTTCGCAAAAGAACACTTTCTGTATGAGATATGTGTATTGTACATGTATTTTCTGTTATATCTAATTATATTAGTCTCATACTATTTTTATTTATTTTTTTTTTTATTGAGAGAAAGAATCCTTAAAATTCCAAGGATTTAAACACATTTTTTTTTCCTGAAATGCAGGGTGTCATGCAATTTAAAACTTAATAATAAATATATTTTTGCAGATCTTACTTATATATTTTTGTTTTGAAAAATCGTAATTGTAATACTATTTTATTTTATATAGAAGAAAATATTTAATTTCTGTATTTGAAATCATGCGTAATTTTTTTAAGGTTTTATAATCCGTCCATACATTTGTGTATTATTTAAAGAATTAATCCCATACGACATCCTATGAATATCATTGAAATTTAAATCGATATTGACACTCTGTAATTTTTATTTATTTATTTTTTTTTTTTTTGTATACGAATTAATTATCGGTTGGGTTGATTTGATTCAAGTTTTGTTAACATTCGTCTGTTAATAGGTTGTATAAATATAAAATATATTAGAAATAACAATTTAATTTTATAAAAAGAACGTGGTTTACCGCTTTGTTTTTGTCTATTGTATGAAATATATAACGTATTTACACCCCTCAAAATAGGAACTTTGGTGTTTAGGTTAGTAGATGACAATAGACTAATTACTTAATTTAAGTACAAACATCGTGTTCTGTTACTTTTTTTATGTCTTATTTCTAGAATGTGATATTTGTGTTAAAAAACTAATGTTATTTTAAATATATTGATATAATAATATTGATGGACTGTGTTTTAAAATTAAAATGTATTAAAAAAAACCTAAAAGACAAAATAGATTTATATTTCAAAATTCGATAACAAGAACGTTAAGGGAGAGGACGTTTCCTCTTTCTTGTCAAAAATAATTGTGTTGGATGTTCCTATCGACTAGATGAAACTTTTCCTTAATTTACAGTTTTTATTATAAGAAACGGAAATTGATTTATGTTATGTCCTTTGTATGTACAATTGCAATATTCGGTTTAGAATATTAAGAATGTATGTTATAAGAACTGTCTGAAAGTAAATTAACAATATTATGTTTACTTTGTATATCATTTTTTAAGTGGTGAATGATTAATAAATGAAAACAAATATGGTAATATGTATTATTAACGAATCCAAAAATTAATATGTATATTAATTGATATCAGTGTATTCTAATAATTGAAGGGGGATTGTCAATAAATTATATAAAATATCTAATTATGTATTCAACATTTGTAATGTTTTAAATAAAATTATTACATTTAAGATTATTTATTTAAATAAACTATTTTTCAATTAAAACTTATTATTTCATTGCGGCCATGCTGGTCATTCAAGTATTGAAATAATACAAAAATCATTTATTTATAATATTATTATTTAACTATTGTAGGCAAATATGTTTGTTAAGAAAATGTCATATGCAAATATTTTAAATTTAGTAATTCTGCCAGCAGCGAAAATAATGTAATTTAATTTCAATATTATATTTATAAGCCACTTTATTATTTCAATAAATTCCATTTAAACATACAGTATAAGACTTGTACAAAATTGTCATTGAACATTTTATATTTGTGCACATTTGTTCTGATAATGACTGTTTAAAAACAAACATTAAAAATGATTGTATATTTTTGTGTAGCCTATATTAGGTGTATTTTGTTTACTCGTAATACTTAAAATACACTGTTTTATATTTTAACTACTAATTTTATTAATTTGTTTGTAAATTCAATAAGATTATATAGTAAAACTTTCAGTTTTTAAATTTTTTGATTATTTGATTGTTCTTTAGCATTATTTGCTGTGCCGAAAAACTACAAATTGGTGGCAGCACCTTTGTTTGAGCTGTTTGATAATTCTCAAGGATATGGATCTATTATTTCCTCGTTGCCTCAAGCTCTCGGAAGGTAAAATTTTTATTTTGTTTTACGTTTTTTACAAGTTCATTAAACTTATACACATATTTTTTTTTTCAGATTCAACTTCATTTATATGTAATTTAGAACTTAGCTGTAGGATATTTTAAACGTTTGCTGCCGCCTGTCTATCGTTTATTGATCAGATTTTTCTATGATCACTATGTCATTGTAAACTAGATTTTGAATCAGTAAATTGTATAGAATTGAGAAATTGTCTGACCATTTAAAACTATCTACTATCTTCACCACATCATGAAATATTATAATTTAATTTATAAATCTCTCATAGTAAATTATTGCAATGGGTGTTGATGATTTATAAATTTTAGTTTTTATAAATTACTTTTCTACTCGTTAATTATATAAGTGTGATCCAAGTATTAAATATTTTTAAAAGAAATATTTCACTTTTTGTTGGTTAGGTATTTAATTAAGATTTGCTGTACCATAAAGTAATTTGTATCATTATGTTGTGGTATATATATATACTATAATTAATATTACACAAGGAAGATAATGTGTCCCGATATCTATATAGAGAAGAAAATGTTTTTTTTTTCATTTTCTTTATTAGTACATATATAAAACCAATATGAACCTTACAGTTTCCAATTTTGTAATAATTTTTTTTTCTTTGTGATTAAATAATTTTTTGACAAATTCATTTGTTATTTTAAATATCATTAAGGCACTTCTTCACAAATTGTTCATATAGCTATTGTTTGAAAATTCAACTTGATATCTTACTAATAACATAATGTGTTATTATGTGTCATCAGTTTAATGAAGTCTATGTCCATTTAGAAAAAAAAAAAAGTAGGCACTTTATTCTCGCTACCTTAAAATAATTGGATTATATTGTTATATTTAATACATACTGTATTCCGTTTTAATAGTGTCTAGATTTTGACGGCTACGATCTAGATTTCTTATTTTCTACAATCAAACCTAAGGCCGCAACAATGCAAAATTTCTGTGCACAAGTCGGCAGACTAAGTTGCTTCTTATAGATAGAATATTAGTGTATAATATGTACATATATTTAATTTTAACAAAATATAAATTAATTCAGTATTTGTTTTTTTTTTATTATTACATTAACAAATATTTTTAACAATCCAACATAATACTAAAACTATCATTTGGAACAAATAAGATTGGATTGTATCATATAACATTATTTAAAGTATACATAATCTTTTAATTACAGACAATAAATAATGATCGTGTAATATACTGCACATAAAATAATACTAATTGTTTATAAACATGAACACATACAAGTATACATTTATTGTACATAAAAATATAATAGAATCGTTAACCAATTTTAATATTAATTAACTACAATATTTATAAATTAAAATTAGTTAATAAGTTAAATGTATATAATTTTCTTTTATATATAGATAAATTACACGAGTGAATATTTGAGAAACTATTGTACTCGCTTATCAAGTTCACAGTCTCGTACTTAGTTCATATAGAAGAATACCTTTAAATGATAACGGTATATTTTAATATTAATAAATTCCACTATCATTACTCATACTGTACGTAAATAAATATTGCCATTTTTTTTTTCAAGTTGCAACATGCCCGAATATAACAAAAATATTTCAATTTTAAATCTCCACAAATATACTATATTATCAATAATGTTATACATACAAAATAAGTTTTAACGATTTCCAACTTAAAAATTGTAGCATTTTTACAATTTTGAACACTTTTTTTTTGTTTTCGAGTAAAACATCCAATGACATAAAGTAAAACTATTAATTATTAGGTGGAATAATCTAATAAATACAATTCTCTTTATATCTACAAGCAAAGAAGAAAAAAATATATGTTTCTATAACAAAATTAATGACATAAAATATACATCGCTTTCATAAAATAATAAATACCTCTTTCGTACATTTTATACTTTTATCGTCATCGATTTACATTTTCTAGTGACACATTGTGTACAATTTTTTAATTATTTTCAAATACGCAAATTGCAAAGTCTGAAATTAATTTTAAGTCTTATAAAAGAGAGCATTCAGTTAAAAAATACAGACAGAGCAACCCAATTAGGTTTTTTTTCTTCTTATAAATAACAACTGAAATAAACTAATTTTATTACAGTGAACTTGATCTTAAACAAAGTTACCAAACTATATATATGTTTTAATGTACATATTAATTAATGTGAATTTAACAATTATAACGTTGATACTCAACTTAATTTTAAATATAATACTGTTAATGTTTACATATTTAACATAAAAAAGAACCTATTTACTTAATTAATTTAATCTAAATAAAATTATTTTAAAGAGGCAAAATGTGTTTTGTAAAAGGTATATTTACATTAGATTCTTTTTATTCAAAACATACAAGTATAAGAACATACTTTCAAACTAAGTTATTAAAATAACTCTAAAATTGAATAATATATTTGTTATAATTAAAACCGGACTGGACATTTTAGCTGCTATTGAGAATAATGTTTATAAATGAGGATTCAAAATTGTGAATGAATGAAACTAATTAAATCCTATTTGTAAATGAGCACTTTATAGTTAAAATGAAAATAGTATACGGTTGATAAGCATTTAACCATTATTTTACTATTATTAAGTAATTTATAGTTAATAGCGTATTAGGTTGTTACTGAATTAAAATTATGAATGACAAAAAGTGTGTTAAAATTACTACTAAGTAAAACACGAAGGATTGTGCTCATTTTGCTTGAAGTCATAGATATATGAATTTTAAACAACAACGTAAAAACTAAAAGTATAACTAATTTATATGAAAAGTAGGGTTACTGGTAGTCATTGAGTAATAGACACCAACCATATTCAATCACAGCCAAATCAGTGTGTCATTAATACATTTATATATAACTAATGCAATTATTAGTTTATAGTAGACATGACGTTAAACATACCATCAGTTTCTACTGTAGGTGTGGCCATCTCATCCATCACCTGTATTGTCATTTTGTTCGAAATAGAAGTAGATTTCTTTGTTGGAGTATCATATGGCACATAAATGCGTAGTACATCAGGTTGTGGGCTCACACATGTCACATCCGATTCATCATCATCATTTTGTATACTTTGGGGAGATACGGTTGTTGTAGCTGCGGATGTTACACTAGTATCCAGCAACGATCTTCTTGAACTATCTCCAACAATTGAACTCACATCATCCATACTGTTTTTACCATTTGTAGTAATTGAACCTATAAAAATAATTTTATTTCAACACATTTTAAATATTTAAATTAAATTCTAATAATTAATTTTTGCAAAATTAACTCTGTTTTATTTCTATTGTTATTAATAATAACACTATCTTTAAAATTCGTAACAAAAGACATTTTCAGTAAAACAATTTTTAAATTTTATCTTACTCACCTTATATAAATATAACGAGAGATTATCAAAATCTACAAACCAATTTTTATATAAACATTTTTACGTGCAACACATAGTATATATTCATAGATTATACATGACTACACGTGGCAAACATATCTACTAATTAAAAAAAAAAAGTGCTTTTATAATTAGTATCATAATATTGGATTTTCTAACAAGACCAATTTTATGCTGTAAATGTATGTTTATGTGTTTATTGTCATAACATACAAATTGAAGAATGTGTCAACAAAAAAGATAAAATAAAAATGTAAATTACGATGCTTTTAATTGTCAATAAATTAAAACGCGATGGTGAACTGTGAGCACACTTCTTACATGCTTGTAAAATTTAACAAACAAAAATAATTTTTAAAATATTTTAGTATATAAATTAAAAATAAATAAGAATGTTTCAATAAAAACCTACGAAAAATAACAGAAAAATTATTTGTTGTATAATTAAAAATAAGAAGATACAACTATTTTATCGCCCAACAAACATTAATTTACTATTTTAATTATTTATTGATTTCATTAATTTAAAAGTAGAAGAAAAATATTGGCAACTATTTTTATATTATAGTCATATTTTCAAAGAAACATTTCTGAAAAATTTTCAGATTACTAGACATATCATGTACATAAATTTTATATACATTGAACAAGACTGATAAGTAATAACACATCTGTATACAATATTTATTTTAATTTATATAATAATTTCAAACTAAAAATAACAAAAACTATATAGTTATGAAATAAAATGTAATAATTATAATTTTCATAAAAAAATATAAATAAATATATAAATATATAAATAAATAAATAAATAAATAAAAGTAATATCTTATAAATGTCTACACATATGTAACTATCACAACATTTTGATGCCATTTAAAAAATACAATTTACTTAATAAATAAATGAATGCAAGATTGTAGTTTGTTTTATACAACATCCTTACTGTATACCAATTATATTACGATTTGTGCATTAAAATGAAATGGAAGACTAGTTTCTATAGACACCAAAGTATAAATATATCATCAGGCAAGTGTTCACAATCTAGTCCACTCACCTTGGCATTGAGAATCCTGTTCAGGTGAACTATTAACTCCATCATTATTTATTGGT
Organism: Slavum lentiscoides; assembly: GCA_032441835.1. Classification (NCBI taxonomy): domain Eukaryota; kingdom Metazoa; phylum Arthropoda; class Insecta; order Hemiptera; family Aphididae; genus Slavum; species Slavum lentiscoides. Next base: position 8,820,914 of record CM063714.1, on the reverse strand, counting down.
TTTCTTATTTTTTCCGCTCCATTGGTTTGAGGCTTAAATATATAAAATGTCATTAATAATCATTATTATTATCACACTCTAATTATTAATTTTGAACTGTTATTATGAATAATACAAAATGATAGCTTAGTTACCTTTCTAACAGGAATATCATCAGGATTAAATATTCCAAGTTCCCTTTTTAATTCTTCATTAGGAAATGGTGGACCAGCTTTGTCTAGTTTATTTTTTTTTAGTTCAACAAGACACTCTTGAAGTTTTAAAATGGTTAAGTCTGCTGAATGCTGATAATTTTGTTCCAATTTTACCTACATAAAAAAAAAATAGGGCTTTATATTATTTAACAATAAAGCAAATATATATTAAAATAATCAATTGATATATAAATTTCTTATCAGATTATTATGAAGCAATTTCCAAAAAACCTATTAGTTATAAAGAAAACACTAAAAAAAAAAAAACAATTTTTTATGTATAATTATACATTATTTCCTTAATTCTAATTTTATTTTCCTAATACTAATTAGTAAAAACTGTTGCAGAGTAATAGAAGCCAGAAGAAGGCAAACGTGTACATAAATTGTTTAATTTAAATGATAATTAAAATTTGAAATATTATATCGAGATACATTGTAAACATATTATAATTAAATAATAAACCCATATTAACCATTTTAGTTCGTATCACATGTAGTATGTTATAACTTACTTGTAAAAAGTTAAGTATATCATCCATTCCTAAAGCATACAACTGATTGCGATGTAGTTTTAACAAGCAATACGCCATAGCAGATAATATTTTGTCACCTTCTAGTAAAAATATATCCCACACTCTTAAAGTCAACTTGAATGGTATCTAGACAATAGATACACATATTTTATCCTTAAGAAAAGTTACTTATGTATAACATTATCAACATTTATAAATTATATATTATTAATACTTACCCTATCTAAAAAACATTGAAAAAACCATTTTAGAGTGTATAATCCAGTTTCAACTCCATTTTTATCTAAATGTCTTTTTAACTTTGGTAATAATTTATTCATTATTTTATCATGGTGATTTTGAAACCGTATCAATTTAGGAAAACCGGGAATAAAAAACCCTGAAATACATTAGTTAAAGAATTAAAAAGTTTATTTAATTAAGTATTCATGTGTTACTTATATATTAAAATGATTCTCAATACCTTAAAGTTCAAGGGAAACAAAATTTTATTTAAAAATTCAAGATACTGATTTAAAAAATGAGAAAACTTAAGTGAAAAATATTTATTCTCAAAATTACTAAAATATTAAGACATTTACATGCAAAAGTTATTAAAATCTCAGTATTTATATTTGTACTTACCATGCATATTATACAAGGCATCAGAAATAAGAGTAGACAAAGCCCAGAAAGCTTGATCTTCATTTAGATACATCAACAGCAAAGCCGCAATTTGGGACATGCCCTGTGTATATCCTATGTCTGAATTATACATGCTATATGCTGACAGTATGTTGAATAGTTCTTGTTGTTTAAGATTGTAACGTTTTCGAAAGTATATATGTTCTCGATATGTTCTATTGACATCTAGATCGATTTGTCTTACGTCTGGTGAATGTTCCCAAGCCAACTCGCACATTTGCTATGCAAAACAAAACATATTTAGTAATATTAATACAATTATAGTACATCATCTTTCTCAATAGATTACAGCAATATTTAAAAATTTATAAAAAGTACATATTAGGCAAATAATGAAGAATTGTATTTATATTATCTATCAAACGCAATTCTGGAATCTAACAAATTGATGTACACTATTGGTACTTGTGTGATATTACCATGCCACCGAGCGTAAAAATATTGTTGCATACACGATTTGTGACTTATGGTAAATAAATAACATTCAAATTTGTTTTTGCCTCTATCTTATTTAAACAGTATCATAAATATGTACTTAATTATTGTAAACTCGTTCGTTATTTAATAACAGGCCAATAATAACACCCAAGTACTATATTATATAAAAATAATTCTAAAATATATAATTACTTTGTATTTATTTTTTTGATCATCAGTAAGTTGATCAACATGCAATAGTTTGGCCCACACTTGAGATCGTAATGAATTCGGAATGCCTTTGTAAACGCGTCTTTTGAGTTTCTCTGCAGAAATCTTGTTCCAGTTCTGTATCATTTTGGCCCATTTTTGCGCTCTGATTAATTCCGTTTTGATTTCTTGTGGATCTTGTGTTTTCAATTTTGACTTATCACTATAAAACAAACTATTTAAATAATTAAAAAAAAAAAAAACAGCAATTTATTATATACCATATGAAGCCAAATCTGTCGAGCTTATGATAGTCATTGAAAGCCGGATCATCAACAGGGTCTATAATCGTCCCATCTCCGGGTCCGTTCTTGTACAAATCGACTATTCTTTCTCTCTCCTCGTATACCTTATCGGCTATCTCGTCCTCATTCATCACACTGACAAACGGTTCTCATGGCCGTTAGGCACTGTTCGACTAATGTTGTCTGTCTTCTGCTCAATAACAAAACAACAGGGCTGCATTACAGAAAAAACGTTTTTCACCAACGGCAATAACAATAAAAATAACGAAAACTGTATATACAACAATAGTGTACAATACAATATCCACCGTGTACCTAGAGACAGATCGCAGATGTCAGCATTTCTCTATGTAGGCCATGGTGCCGATCGCGTATCCGCGAAAAAAAAAAACCGTCCAATATCGAACAACGCAGACTCATAGGGACCGACGGAAATGTCACGCAGCCCAAACCTACGCTCTCCAAAACGTTACCTACCGCACTATAATTTAATTTTGTTTTCAATATTCCTATATTCGTACACGCGTGCGTGCGTCTGTGTATACTTAAATATAATATTATTAAACATATATATATATATATATATATATATACTTATATATTCTGCCCGAAAGAAATTTCAATTTTTTCGTTCGATTTTTGTTTACCAAATAACCGAGAACCGGCTCTACGTTCCGGCCTGTAGTCTGTACTGCGTACGGTCAATTCCGTCGCTAACTTTCGATCGCCCGAATATCTGATACGTATACACAACTTCAAAGAAAAATAATATGCCGTTCAAACGCACCGGCGAGGAAAAATTATTATTATATCGATAACGTATTAACGCGGTACACGACGCAACTCCCGTGAAAAAAAATTTTTGTCACCGATAATCGCTCCCGAAATTAACGAGGTAAATCACATTTTTTATTATTTATTAAAAATAATTTTTTTTGTCCATTGCATTATTTTCTGGCCTATGAACGGAGGAGCCGCCGCGTCATTCTGATCGTTTTTTCCATTCTCTTCTTATGATTTTTTTGAGGGTGTAAGTGTGTAACGTAAATCGATTTGATCTTCGGCCAATCAAAAAGGATCGACTACTCGAAATGACTTGCAATAAAAAATCGTACTTTAGTGCAGCATTGTTGAATTTGCACAGCGGTTTCACGGATTCGCTACCTGGCCGAGAAGAACAAATTGATTATTTGAAGTCTTTCTTGAAGAAACACGTGAAGGACAGTGTTTCCACGTCCATGTATATATCCGGTCCGCCGGGTACCGGAAAGACTGTAACATTGCACTCGTTATTTGTTAGCAATTTAGTTACCAAGAATTTCACTTTAGCCTATGTAAATTGTAGCATGATTAAATCCGCAAATTGCGTGTACGCTAAAATTGCCGAAATATTGGAACTCGGTAATAGTGCACAAAGAGAATGCGTAGTAGCCATTGAGCAATACTTGAAGAGTAAGCACAAGTCTATTCTTTTAGTACTGGATGAAATCGATCAGTTGTCATGTAAAAATCAATCGATATTATATAAAATATTCGAGTGGCCGACAATTCCACAATCAAAAATAGTTGTTATAGGCATTGCGAACTCTTTAGATCTCACTGATCGATTGTTACCGATGTTAAAAACCAAAGTGTCCTTACAACCGGAACTACTTAATTTTCCGCCGTACACAAAAACGGAATTAACCAATATTATAACTAATAGATTAGAAAACACAGGGATCACGGAAATATTTCATGCTAATGCAATCCAGTTATTGGCCGCCAAAATTGCGTCTTTTCGAGGCGATGTACGTTATGCGTTAGACGTCACCAGACGCGTTATAGAGTTGGCAGATGAAAAAATTGATAAAAAAATAGAGATGAATGATGTCATGACTGTGTTAAATAATGTGTATTCCACTTCTGATGCACTTGATGGCGAAAATTCTGAAAACTTCCCGATACAACAAGAATTAGTAGTGTGTGCATTATTGTTGCTGTTGTCTTCGAATAAAAAGAATCAAGTACTTACCGTCGGAAAAGTATTTGACGTGTTTAAAAAAGTTTGTACAAAAAGAAACATTCAAGTAAGGGATCTAAGTGAATTTATAACAATGTGTTCATTAATCGAAACTAGAGGTATAATTAAAATCCAAGGACAGAGTGTCAATAGACTGTCTAAAATCATATTACTTTGGGATAAAAATGAAGTAAATGATGTTCTACATGACAAACAACTTTTGGTGGATATATTAAATGATAAATCACTTTTAATATGATATATATATTATTATTATTATTAAAATGTATGAATGCATGTTGAGAGCACTTTTATTTTCATTTCTACACTTAATTTTTTATTTTTTTCATCATGTTTGTAAATCTATAGTAAATTAAGAATTGTATTTAATACTGTGATAAACAATCGTGTAATACACACCATTCGATTAAATATTTTAAAATAAAATTTTGTTTACAATTTACTCATTGCTATATTGTTTTTTTTATACCTTTATTGCTATTCTTATTAGTGATTTATTATTATTCTTTATTTTTTTTTTTTTGAAATATAACAATTTTAAAAAATGTCATAGTTTACTGTTGTTCCTGTAATTAATAATAATTTCAATTTCTTTATACATTATAATGCTAATTGCTAATTTAGTAACTGGAACTAAAATTTCCTTAGTAACATAACATCATCTATAAATATTGGCCAACTAAACTTTTAATATTTAAATGTGTAATTATGAAACAATATAAGAAAGTCGTGTATGCAGTAATTTATAATTTTATTCATATTCATTTGAAACATTTAATACTCAATAGGTTTTTTACAGATTTTTATGATTTCATTTTAGATTATTAATGGCACCAAGTAGGTCATAAATCTTAGTCATCAAGATTATAATTTAATTGCAATGAATTTTGATTTGTTTCATTATAAAATATGTATATAGTTTATACATGGGACAAATGAAATAATTATTTGTATATTTTTGTTTAGCATAATGATGGCGTACAAGCGGTATGTGTCTCCAGTTAGCCCAACAGTTTATCCACACTTGACTTTATTATTGCTCAGCATTGGTGTGTTTTTTACTGCATGGTTTTTCGTTTATGAAGTCACTGGTACAAAATATACTAGAAATTTGAAAAAAGAACTGACCATATCATTTGTTGCCGCTCTGTTTACTGGTTTTGGTTTATTGTTCCTATTACTATGGGTTGGAATATATGTATAATTTTTTTTTTTCGAAAATTTAAAACATTTATTAAAGACATTATTTATTAGTTATTATAAGCTACTGTACATCGTACATATTATTTAATGTCCAAAATCTGGTTAGATGTGTTTATTAAAAAAAATTATATTTATCTGTCATCAATTGAAATTACTACTTTCTATATAAACCACTTTTCGTTCTTAAGAATATAATAAATGTATAATTATTAATTTATTGTTTTATCTATTATTGACATGCTCCTATGACCTACATGCAAGCTAAGATCTTATAAAAATGTTATTTTTGGAGATATCCTTTTCGGTACCTATTTCTATTACTTATTCTTTGGTACAAGCAAATAAAAAAATAATTATATTTAATTTATTAAAAAATATATCCGTTTTTAAATTTACTTTCAGTTTGTTTCACTGTAGGTTTTACAATCTATTGGAAATGGGAATTGCAATTATTATATATTATATATTTATATATTTGTTTATTTTTCTTCTACAATAAATATTACAAAGAAATACTTAATATTATGAGTTACCAAGCATAAGTAATCTGTAACAATAATATTTAAATAATACAAAATTAAATAGTTTTTTTTTTTTTACAAACTATAAAATTTTAAAATAAGATGCTAATTTAATAGAAAATAGTTATGTAAAATCATTTAGTATAAACATTTAAAATAAATGATGTTTCATCAAATAGGATAAACTGATAATTTCTTTAAATCTTATTAAGTAAATTCATTGATTTTACACAGAAATAAAACAAGATGGGATTTAACATAAAATTGATCTCTTGTCTATACGTTTCATTACTTTTTACCTAATTGTTAGAAGCATAATTTTGTATATGAAATACATATGTGTTCTTATGTATCTTGATCAATTTGTAAAACCCTTTTTAATAATTTGTACATTGAACATATTACATATTACACAAATTAAAATGATTTTTCAAAAGTTCTATTAACTAAAAATAATGTATTTAATAATGATAAGTGATTACAATTATTAGAATTGTATTTGCATTCGGATTCATAGTATCTTAATCATAATTTCTTTTATAATAAGTTTTCATAATGATAAAATAATTAATAATAATGTAAATTCTATAAAACTGCAAGAATATACTAATACAAAATTATTGAAATATGAATACACATAATTCTATGTGTTAATTATAATAATATATAATATATATATGTATTACAATAATAAATTGTATGAAAATAAAATCATTTGATTGATAAAATTTTAAACGCTGCTAACAAATATTTACCAAATTATTGTAAATCTATATTATATTAGTTAATAGTGGTCTTTTCTATAGTGGTACAAAAATAATAGAAGTATACAAGTACACATATTACACGTTACTTTATCATTATAACCTATAATATCTATAGAAATGAATATCTTGTTTTATAGTGTTGTATTGTTATATATAATTTTACTTCTTAAATTAAGCTACAAGTCCAGCCTTATGCCTGCATCGTTGCATTAAAGCTCGCAACATAAACTGCTTACGCGAAAGTGAGCGTACTTGTTTCAGAAAAACTTCAAGATCAATCACACCTCTCCGTAATGCTTCTCCCATATAGTAAATTGCATCTTCAGTGGCAGCTTCTTCAGAAAATGCATTTAGTATTCTGTAACAATAAAATTATTAGAAAGCTGCGTTAAAAACAATTATAACCTAATATTGGAAAACATTTCATTTTAAATATATTAAGTGGAGAATAATTCTTAAAGAATTTTCAATTAGTTCGAATTTAATAATGAGGCTTAATAAATGCCAATTATTTTATATATTTAAAAAAAATCTGATATATCACCTAATAGTTTGATAGCTTAACATCTAAAATTAATTTTAAAATTTTATAGATTTAAAAAAGAATGTAAACCAGTATAAATTTGTTTTAATATTGTAAACATATAACTATGTATTTACTGTTTATAAAGTGGTGCAGTTGTTGTTACAGCATCATCGATATCAATATTATCTTCTTTGGATAATTTAGAAATAGCCATTTCAAGTTCTAATTCTTTATCACGCAATACTTGAATGTTTTGTTCTAATTCAGCCTGAAATAAAATAAATTGGATTAAATTTAAAAAAAAAATTGTAAATAAATACAGTTTTTGCATACCTTTTCTTTATTGAGACTTGTCAGAATAGAATCTAACTTAGTTTTTCCCAAAGATAATTCTCGTTGAGACTGTTGCAATATATCTAATTCGGCTTTATTTTGGGCCATTTGTTCATTGAAACGTCTACGAACTTTATCTTCAATAGCAGATAACAAAGACGCTTTAATATGTTCTTCAGTTATTGTACCACCATCACTCAACTATATGTGAAATACATATAAAATAATATTTACATTACCATATAAAAACAAATATATATATATTTTTTATATTATCTTACCCCTGTTGTGGTATTTGGTGAACTACCAATAGCTGATGGGTAAGGAGGATATTCTGGTCTAATTGGTGCAGGCTGTTGAGAGTAAGGACAATTTTGTGAAGAATTTTGTGTCGGATATGGCGGAGTATAAGACGAAAAATTTGATGTATTTGCTGAACCTGTTGGATACGAGGAGGGTGTAGGAAATTGATTATTATACAAGGGATAAGGAGTGTTAGAATTTCCATGGTAAGTTGTAGGATTTGAAGCAGTAGTCGATGGTGTTGGTATTGAAGGATATGGTAGCATTACATTTGAAGCAGCATTACCATATGCTAATTGGATGTGAAAAAAATTAGAACTTATAAATATTTACTTCATATATAAGTTACAATAGAATATGAAAATTAAATGTAAACTAAACTTACGCAATTGTGTAGGGTAAACAACAGGGTTTACAGGTTGTTCAGTTCGAGTAACAGAATAAACAGGAGGCACTTCTGAGAATGTACCTGTCATTAATCCAATTAATTCGAGAAGATTGGACGTAGTCTAAAATGATACATTCATATGTAATTTAAATTTATTACGAATTAGTAATTACTTAATGTGTTACCGGAGTCCAATTATGTAAATATGGCAAATAAATCTTTCCATTGTGATCGACATACATTGACATTTTAATTCGCATATCCAATGTAGGTTTCACATAACAAATTGGAGCATTATGTGGATGCGTATCCATAAGCCAAATACAAATTGGAATGTGATAAGTAACGCCTTAAAATTAAGATATAAGTAATAAATTATTTTTTGAAACAATACTACGTATTACATTTGAAATCACCTTTGAAAGTCACTGGAATAGTTCCACTCAAATTAACTAATTTCTTTTCAATTCTGTTTGAAAATACTGTTAAAGAATAAAACGATTTAATACACATTGGTTGCGTGTAATACATACCATTAAACTTTAGAAAATCATGTAAATGATAAAAATAACTTACAAAATGTCTCAAAATTACAAACGAGCCCGTGATAATAATTTAATGTTTTTATTATTTCTTTTTTTGTCTGTTCTGGGAATTTATACTGAAATAAAAAGAGAATTAAAACATATACAATTTTATTATTATTATTATTATACTAAAAGATTTGAGTTGGTAAAGTGCAAAGTGGGCGGACAAGTTGCTAAATTTCTTGGTTAAAAATAAGCCCTTTCACATAGACTGAGTCACTTAACTTAACCTAACTTAACAGCTATGTGAACGTACTAAAAGGGTGACTCTACAACAAAACTACACGTCCAAGTTTTTATCAATACGCTGGTTACTTTTAACTTGAATAGGGTACAACAATATTTATTATGGCTACTACACTGCGTTTACCGAAAGAACACAAATGGGCAGCGACCAAAACTCGTCTATTGCTGCACATTCCCACCACTCTACCAGTCCGCGCGCCACGTCAAGCCCAACTACCGGTCGCGTATGTTGCTGGTATATCAGCGGAGCTGGTTTATTTCCACACACAAGCGAGTTGCGTTCTCTCGGTGGACGCAATATGTTTACGTGATACACTACATCAAATTTGGATATTTTTCACAACGTATTAGCCCACAAAATAACATTATCAAATATTGGTAAGTAACAATGACTAATAACTAAGAAAACTATCCAAATTAAAATCAGCAGTCCTTACACAAAATCTTTATTTACTGCAATGATTGTAAATTGCTTTAAAATTGAAAATAATAGTACAACAGAAGTTAATTTTTAACACACTGTTTTTACATTATATTTTACTTACCATAGTTAAGTATGATTTTATACGACTCTCTTCAACTCGTATCATTTTTAATTTTTTTCAATTATATCTCTAAAACATATTAATATAACATGTTAATATGTTAATGTGTTAATGTTAAAATCATAAATAAAAATTAATCTCAGTTACCTATTTTATAAATTGAAAAATAATAAAGTGGACGAATAATATTGACACAAAGTCACCACTGATATGTAAACAATAGTTAACTACTGAAATAATTTATTAAATAAGCATAAAATGATTTCAAATACTATTACTATCTATATAATTATAGATTATCTATTATACATATACATGTATATTTAAATTATTTTATTTTATTTTAAAACAAGTAATATTGAATTATAAAACAACCTATCTGTACTATGTTAAAAAATAATTTTAAGAAGCAATAGAACTTACTCTCTCTCGGATATGTGCAAAAACAAAATCAAGTCGATAAATCTAGTGCTTTCACCAATACTTCACTAACAAACACAATCAAAATTACATCAATTATAAATGATTAATGAAATAAAAGGAAAACATTTGGAAACGTAATGACTAATTTTTTTTTTTATAATGCATTGTTGTTATCAATAAGTCAGTAAAGCCATAGATTATGCGTATATGAAAAACCTTTATACTATGGTCACAGAATACCTATATTACGGTCTTTAGAAAATTAAAATATCATCTGTAACTGTGGTATACTGTAATCAGTAATAATAACGTTCTCTGCCATAATGTACATAACCCATAAATATATTTATATGTCTATGACATAACCTAACTGTTTTTTTTATTAGTCCATGACAAAACCACAGAACAATATTTTGCATTCTGCCATGGACCAAGATATATATTATATCTAGTCCGTGCATACTGCATTCTGCAATCTGCACACGATCTTCAAACGTGCATCTCGGCTGTAGTTGTGTGCTGTTATCATAAATAACAAAACTATTAAAAGATATTTAATATAATAAGTATTTTATTTAATTAGTAAGATTAATTTTAAAAAGAATGTATTCCTCAGTAGCATTTTGACCTGAGAATCAGACGATTCAGTTTTCAACAGAACCAACACAAGCAATTGTCGTGGTTTATTAAAAATCTTAGTTCGTGATACTCTCAAATGCTATAAATGTCGGCTCACCAACTGCATTACTAAACTGAATTATTATAACTATATATACATACAAAATTGCAAACATTTATATTTATATACACAGTTGAGAAGACTCATAAATCAAAATCAAACATTTGTTATAGTCCTTAGAGAATTTTCACGCTGTAAAATATTTCATGAATACGCATATCATTGTCATATTCATTAGTTTGTTAATTTTGTATTAATATATATATATAACGAAGTATTTAAATACTCGATTTTAACATGAAATGTTAATTTTTCTATTTATAAAATGTTTCAAATTTTCTATTTACAAACACAAAATTGTTATAATTATTAAGTTGTAATACTTATAATTAACAAATATGACCAATAAAATTAATAATCATAAAACTAAATTTAATTTAATTTTTAAATAAAAATATTGAATTGAATATGATACAGTAGTTTTTAAATAATTACTATATACAAAAAAAATGTAAAACAATTTTAAATATATATTATGGTTTACACTCGTAATGGTACGTGTCTAAAGACCTTAGATCTCTCCAAGTTGGTGGGTATGCGTTGAGCAATCGATTGCCGCATGCTTTACATACCGAATTGAATAATGTCATGTAACTATTGAGCCAAGTCTAAAAACGAAACAAAAATCAACATTAACGTTAATATATAACAATATATTAGTGTACAAAATTACCATGAAAGATCGAACTGATAGATCAGGCAATGTTGGCGAAGAAAAATGTAACATAGCCGCATTAGCATGATCAGTTATCTTACGGAAAACATAATATCTTGATTCCTGCCAGAGCTCTTGTTGTAAACTATTAGGGTTTATGGGCTCATTGAATCCTTTTACGATAACCCATTCAATCATAACTCCTTTAAATGATATAATGGCTTGTAAAACTCTACTTAAACCAACCTAAAATAAGAAAATTAATCTAATTTATATTCTAATCAACTACCGAATAATGTTTATCACCGTGTCATCCGAATGAAAATGTTTTATTTATTATTGCAAAATAATTAAAAAATAATTAATAATATATTTTGAAAACAAATTACCAATAGAACAACATTAGACGCACACGGCCTGGTTATTGTTATATTCATATCAGGAAACATTCTATCAATATTAGTTAACAATCCATCTACGGCTCTGTAAATATGATTTAAAATGTTATCCAATTAAACACCAATTGTTAATAATTATAAAAAGCACTTACTGTGGCGATATATTATGCAAGCTAGACTGTTGTCGCTTTTTTTTATTTGTACTGGAATTATAATACGATTTTTTTAACGAATTTTGACTTAAAATCTGTATTGCATTAGAACTAAATTTATGCACCTGAAATCATACATCTTATTAGTAATATTTAATGATATATTACCAAAAAACGCCTAATTCTCAATACTTTATCCAGCCATTTATGAGAAGACACTAAAGGAGTATACAACGCTTGCCGATCCGATGTACTTTCTTGTGTTAAAAATGATGTATTGTATAATAACATGGCACCAGGAGGACTGGACAAAGAACCAACAACTTGTTCGAGATCCCTAAAAATAAAATATAATCATTATCTAAATTAAATATATATATATATATAAATTTGTTTTTTTTTTAACAAGTATAATTCATTATTAATATTACCTCATGTGGAGTCCAAGTTTTCCAACCATCTCATTCATAGAATACATATAACGATTATCTTTTGAATCTGTCTGATTTCCATCTTCTTTTACTCCTTCGCCAATCTCAATAATAAGCTGCATTAATTCTAGTCTTAAAGTCCTCACAGTGTTTAAGGCAACTTGCATAGGGTTCAACTCCATATTTCGTTTTTCAGAGTGTCAAATACGTAGGCTAATAGAGATTTATTACAATTATATTTATTATATAATTTATACCCTTTTTATATAATAATTACCTACGTTCGTAAATAACGAAAATGAAAAAAAATGATTTACGTTTTATCAGGCAAGTATTTTTGTGATAAGATCCGTATAGATATAGAAGATTGAAGTCTATGGTATATATCCGTGGTATAGAATATAGATCATAGAGTAATAACACCAAAGATTTAAAATTGTATATGTGAGAGGCTGTGAGTATACGAGCGGATCATAGCAGCTATTTCCACGGATTCGCGTTACGCACGCGCCTACTAACCGTTTGCGCCCAACAATAAGATATTTTAAATGATAATTGATAACGAGTGATTCATCATCAGGGTCGCGTTCACTGAATGTATTAATATAACCATTGATTATAAATATAGTATTTATAATCAATGATATAACGTAAAACGGTATAACAGTGAAATATTATTATCTATTAAATATTATTGCAAATTGAAATGTCTGAAGAAAACAGAATAAAATGCCATCTTTGTAGTAGTACATTTTCTAAAACTGGAAACCTTAACAGACACTGCAAAAATGTTCACGAATTAGAAAAAAAAACTCGTTCAAAGTACCTATATAAAATACAATTCATATTTTATTATTTCTAATAAAGCAGTTTTGTAAAGAATACTTTTATTTTGTATTCCAAATAGTATTTGAATTAAACTGATAAAAAGTTTTTCATAATATTTACATTTTATTAAAAACTAAAACATATATTTTATTACATTTCATCATTCATTGTTTGATATACAAACTGCTCATGTGTGAAAAATTTTGAGCGTTCCCTTGTCATATAATTTTCCATTGCAAAAAAAATTTAAGAGGAGACAGTTAAAAATGTGGTCACAAGTAGTCCCCTTCCTGCGTCTCCCTAGTCTTTAACTATATATTTAAATTATTTTGAAGGGCAAAAGTTAAAGCTAAAAAGTAGTAAGTTTGGCCCCCCAAAACATTTTACAGTCATGTAATTCTTAATTCTTATGGAATGAATTGTGATAACAGTTTATTTTGAATCGTTTATGTTATCAACCGTAAATGTGACGTCATTACCACAGAATATTTACCCCGAAATGTATATTCAATATTTAATGTAAATGCATCCAAAATCGTGAATGTTTCCACATTTACTTAAAATAAGTTAATAGTTTTAGACGTATGTACTGCATAGGTTACATATAAGATTTTTTTAAGGCAATTTACCTTATTTTACAAGAGTTAACTTCTGCCCACATAATATGTAGATAAAGCAAGAAATGTACCTATAAAACAAAAACCAAATATTAATGTCAAGTGACAAATAATGTTAAATACATTGTTTTCAATTAAAAATGAACTTCATTATTGAATGTATTAATTAATCTGTATTAATTTAGTACTTAATACGGTAAATAATTTATCAATCAAATAAATGGGAATTATTTATGTATTAAAACAAAAAAAATAAAGCACATTTGTCACTTTTAATTCATCACAACTATTAAATTATATAAATTAAAGTAGGGTTAATAATATGCGTATAGAAATATAATACTAATTAATATTGAGGTATCATTTTATTAATAACTGAAATAAACAAAATTGTGGATTGCATTTTTAAATTAGTGTAAAAAAAAAAAGCTAGAGTACATATGTTTTTTTTGTAATTTGTAGTTTTTCAAACTGTAATAATGTATAAATCATTTATTTCACTGAAGATTTTATTATAGATAAGTGAATATATAAAATGTTACGCACTAAAGAACACTATTTCAACACATTTTGTTTTCTTTTTTTTATACAATTTTAAATAATATTACAATTAACAGAAACTAATAATATGTAGCACATTTATGGCCAAGAAGGTTTTTCTCCTTCTTTCACCATTCCACCATATAAAGCACTCCTATCCCTAAACAGGGTCATTCTTTCTGTTTCTTGATCATCCAAAAATTTTCCGAATAGTGTGCCGATTGTTATTGGGATAGCTACGACGAAATATTCCCAGGTTAATCCAAATAACGCGTGTTTAGCTGCCATTGTAGAATAAATCTAAAAAATATATTTTATTAACACCATTTTCTAAATTAGATCATATTATATGTATTTTAAGTAAAACAATAAATTGTACATAAACACAATTAATATAAATACTACTTCATAAATTTTATGCTGTAAAGAAAAATTAAATTTGTTAAATAAGGCATTAAATTTCTACATAGAAAGACGTGTGTTATAAAAGAGTCTTTTTTTTTTTGTAATAAAAATAGTTTTTACAACAAAGAAGTGAAACAGTTCAATTAGAAAAAAAAAAATAGGTTCATTATATAATAAAAATTATTGCATTATTACTGCACGCATAAAATTTATCAATCGCGTGAAACAATTTTTTTCAAAGGAAATAACACATATCGTCTTAGAATAACAGATTCTACTATGAAAGGAACGTTCAAAAACTCTGATCAATTAACATAATATGTTTCAAACGTCTACCAAACAATTATCTCATCAATATATTACAACTGCAATTAATGTTTTTAAATAGGCAAGTGTTACAAAATATGTACATTATATTTTGTAAACATAAGTGATAATAACTCAAACATACGTTACTTTAAGATTCTTTATTTAGTGATTGTTTCCACTTTATTGTGTGCGAGTAATCCGCATAAATCGCATAAAACGAAGCAACAGGAAACGTTACGGACAAAATGTTACGTTTAATATGGTACCACGCACGACTAAATGCCATTTACCTGAAATAAATTCGTCGTTTATCGGGAAAATTATTTTTACCAAATACGAATAATGTATCAGAATATTATTGACTTACAAATTATTGTAGAACATTTGCGTAATAACTAATAACTCGCAATTTAACAGTGTCTCGCGCACTCTTCTTGGCTGTTCAGTCGACCTTGTAAATAAATTGATTACGGTGTATAGTGATAACAGGCAGCTGGTACACGCAGGATTGCCAGAGGTTATAAATTCTTTCAAATATTGCGCGCCAAAACGTAACAAAAAATCTAAATATATTCTCGTGTTACAAAAAATCCGTACCTAATGAATTGTGAATAATAATATTAAAATAGTCGTCGTGGTTTGTAACTTGATCGTCTATATTTGAAAATGAACGGCGAGTCTAAGTTTAAATATAAGTGCATATCAGTATTCAGTAACAATACTGCGTATATAATGATGAAAAAATTAATTTGTGCATAAATATAATATTATTCATATGAATTAACGAACCGCACCAATAATAGGCAGAAAAGGCCGCATCTTATTAAATACTAATAGTCGAAACTATTCCTATTCTTTGCGCGGAGAATCAAAGTGTACCTTTATACCCAGCAATATTTAGATCAAGCCTACTGCAGCCTAGCGTATACGGGATGTGAGGTGTGATGGACTAACAAAATACCGAATGAAGCACAAAAAAAAAAAAATGTTATCGTTTGAGAAGAAAACACTGAATTATCTGCAGTGGTCCGTATTACATTTGACAACGATCTGGGATGCAAAAGAAAGAGAAAAACAGAATAAGATCCGGAATATGACGCAGGAGTGAATTTTGTGAAAGCGCAGAGAATCCAAAGCGGATTCGATATGTGATGAAAAGACCGAAAATAGCGAGCCCACATATAGACAAGAGCAGCAATGGAGTGTGGAGACCTTTTGGAAAAAGACCGAAAGGACGATTAAGGAAGCGATGGACGGGTGGGGTGAAACAAGACCGAGAGAGAAGTTAAAAATTAAAACATTTAATAGTTAACGTATATATATATATATATAACTATATAATTATATTGTTATAAATACAAATTGATAAAAAATTATTAAATCGACAACGCATAGGTATCATTATACTATTCATACTATAATATATTAATATAGTATGATGATTGATGATGTATATTTGAAACATAATATGAATAGTCCCTACTACTTAACAGACTTTGTTTTTGAAATTAGAAATTTCAGAAACTATAAATACATAAAAATGCTTCGTAATTTTATTGCGCCATGTAATAATGGTTTATTTTTATATTACAATGGCCTAGTTCTTATACGTATAGAACCTTAGATATATATATAATTACATTTTATGTATCTTTTATATTATATAGTAACTGCACCACATGTAGGTAATAAGGTTAGATCATATATTATACGTATGTGCATATAACCACCACATAATATCAACTACTATACAAGATAGTCAATTTTCTGGAACGATACTATGGGCTATGGCGTAGGTGTACCTAATGCCTATACATATATATCTAATGTATTTTACATCATCCTAACAATATTATAACATTATATAATAACTTCCACACTCGAAATTAGTTTTCCTTTCAATTTGTCGCACTCGATCACTGTATATTAAAAGAAGTCTATTACCGAGTATGGCTGAATAGAGAATTGTTATTCGCTCTATATTATATAGATGGCCAACTAGGCAGGTACTTACATACATCTATATTATTTCTTATATTCGTAACAAATCTACAAAATATAATTAATAATCAATCAATATATTTGTACGTAATACACGCTGTTGAGTGTCACAATTCTCAATTGATTACTATACGGCTACGTCATAATAATATATAAATATATAATATTATAATTTATTAGTAGGTGCGTAATTAAAATTAAAAATAAATACCTATGTGCACGTATATTATAACTCAGAATTTCTCAAAACACTATATTATTGTAAATAAAATTCATTTTTTTGTAGGTATCTATTGGCATATTTATTCAATTTATACGTTTTAGTAGGTTCCTTATACGCATACCTACCAGATATATTTATTTATTACAAATCATATCGCATACAAATAGGTATACAATAATCAAACTCCTCTATTGTATTGTCTCTTCCTATTAATAATAATAAGGAATTAAATTTTCACGTTTTTACTGCATATATCTACATCATATTATTATATAGGTAACTATGTTTTTTTCTTTACATTACAAAGTGTTCGAAAATGTGTATTGAGTTATACCTACGCTATAATAAAATATATGGGATATGTTCTTCATTCGTTTCATATCAATTCGTATGCTTTGAAATGGCAAAAAAATATTTGTTTAATATTATAATGAACAGGCACCTAATGACTATTGTGAAAACATTTAAATAAGTATAGATACAATAAATAAATTATACATATATAATTTGTTAAATGAAAATATTTAAAAATCAAAATAGGCAGGTATAAACGACCATACAAAACTATCAATCAATTATTATATGTGATAATAGTGGAGAACTAGGTACCTACTATACTAGACGTACATATAGGTACCTAAATATCGGATATATTTGATACATATATTATGTGATGAAACCTATATTATATTTGTATGAATGTAGATATATTATATTCAGTAATTGTTGATTTGTACCTATTATTATTTATTTTAATCTGTGACACATTGTTAAATAAGAGTATATATATATATATATATATATATATATATATATATATATATAAATAGGTAGATACTTTAAAATCTTTCTAGTTTCTATCCTTTGAGTGGGAGAAGTTTTAGCTATATAAGTACCATATATAGGTACCTATCTATCTAATGTAAAATATATTGACTGGTGCGTTTATATGCAGCAAGTCTCGAGTTATATCTTAAAGACATTCGCCGAGGACGACAATACACTGCAGTAATACACTAACACAGGACACCGTAAGTACCTAATAATAATAATATAACATATAATTTATTTTCAATTTTGTCATATATTATTATACCGTTATGTATGAAATTAAAATTACAATAATTTAGGCTTGTTATTCAATAATAATCGGTAAACGTAAAATAGAATGACCATTTGTTTTAAAAACTGTATTTCAATTATATTTATACCTGTTTATTTGACTTATAATAAAAGTAAAATTAAAGTAAATATCATAATGGAATGCTATTATTATTATTTACTATTATTAGGTAATCTGTCTACCTATCGGAGAATTGGTGTAAAATGTAAGTACAATTAGTATTTAAAAATTAACATTATTTAATATACTACTTGAAATATTAAAAAAATATAACTAATAAAACAAATATATTGAAAGTTTTTAGTGTATTCTGAACAGTCAATAGAAATGGAACATCACTTAAACGTTGAAACACTAAAAATAGCAAAACAAGAACTTAGAGAAGACGAAGAAACACGGAATAATGCTTTAACTCAAATGCGTTTATGGTTGAAAAAAAATAATAAAATCATACGTTCTCGTAATGGTAACAGTTTTTGATTTTATTACCTATATTTTATTTATATCAATTATTATTCACATTTTACTCATAATAAGTGTATTATTTTTATGGCTTTTTTTTTTTGTTTACTTTTGAAGATGACAGTTTCTTGTTGAGATTTCTTCGAGCTAAAAAATTTAGCTTACCGTTAGCTCAGGAAGCTTTAGAAAGATATTTATTATTACGACATACTTTCGGTCGTCAATTATTTTATCGACTTGACATCACGTGTCCACGACTTGAACAACTTCTGACACTGGGGTAGTTATAGATAATTTTTTTCAAATACTGAAATCGCACTTTAATTAAATTCATTTTTACATTATTCGTTTTTAGATATATATTTGTAGTCCCAAAGCGTGACAAAAACGGCCGTAGAATCATCATAACAAGACCAGGTAAAATATCACCAATTGTCACTTATAAAATACCATGTCATATTAGTGAATTTTTTTTAAATTTCAACAATTTATAAGTTTTTATTTTATTAGATGAAGTATGAAAATTAATTAAGAATATTAATTTTTCTTTTATTTACTGATACAGATTTTTCAACGACATTCCCTTTAAATAAAAATTTCATTAAACAAACTAATTTACTATAGGAGTTTTCAATCCATCAAAATGGACTAATGCAGACATGTGTCGAATGCATGGTGTTACATATGAAACACTGATGGAAGACCAAGAAAATCAAGTACATGGCTATGTACACTATACGGATGCAGCTGGTATGAGCTTACAACAACTAACATTGTTTACGCCAAGAGAAGCTATCAGGATTGTTAAGAACGGAGAAGTAAATTTTGAAATTAAAAAATACGATATTTTAAAACTTTAAAAATATTTTATTCATTTACACATATTTAGGTATATAATATTAGTAATTTTTTACTAAATTGTCATATCCTTGGTAACTTGCGACTAGATATTGCTCTTCAACATACTGTTCATTTCTAACACTTGTTTCTTTATTTTACTTCTTGTAAATACTATAAAAATAATTATTGTAACCCGTGAGTTATAATATGAAATAACAACATCAAAAAAAGAGAAAAGAAAAAGAAAAAAGGTCACACTATAAATAACTTTCCACTTTTTATTAAAATGTTTTAGCGAACACTTCCAATGCGACATAAAGAAATATATGGAGTAAATGTACCAACAAGTTTGAAATTTGCATTAGATTTTGGACTGTCCTTGGTATCTGAAAAAATTAGAAGTCGTGTAAAAGTAAAATTTAAAGAATTTAACATTTTGTATAATTACTATGTATCACTCTCTCGGATTATTATTTTTTGTCATTCCAGATATTTAGTTCAATAGAGGAAAGCCATACATTTATTGATAAGTCATTGTTACCTAAAGAATATGGAGGAGACGTGGAAATGTCAATAATGATAGGTGCATTTATTTTTAATACACATAATTTTATAATAAATAATTTATTTATTTAAATAATTACGACAGATTTATGGAAACAAGAGGTTTTAGAAAAACGAGAACAAATTCTTAAAAATGAAAAAATGTCAGTTAAAGAGGATATGTTTAGCGAGGCTGCAAGACAAGGAAGAGTATCAGCGTTGACAAACAACAGCCACCAGCACATGGTTGGCAGTTTTCGTCAACTAACTGTAGACTAGTTTTCATAATTTTGAATATTATTATACAGTTATTTGAACTTTAATTTTATGCAGAATTTTAACATTAAAATGTTAATGCAAAATCCCTGAAAAAAAAAAGTAGTCATCAATCAATCAACGTTATTCAAATTACATTAGAATTAATCTTCATATAAGAAATCATTGAATTAAGAATATATACTAAAAAAGTAACTATACATCTAAGAAAATTCATTTTTAACGTATCGAATAAAATAAATTAAATATCAACTTCAACAATTACAGATAGAAAAAAAAATATATGTACTTTTTAAGAAAAATATTTTGTAAAATATCAAAACAGTATAGATTAACATTTTATGATACAAACATATCAGTCTTCCATTTTACATATATATAACAAAAAAATATTTACCATTGATTTTTTCAACTGGACATTTATTATTGTTAAGATTATATACAGTACACATGTATGTATATATTAAAATTAATAACGTATTACATACCAGATTCCAAGATTTTGAACATTGCCCTATAAACATACATATTTGTAGACAATTTATCTGAAACAATACAATTTTATAGCCAAAATTATTATTATAAATTTGATGATCGAATATTAAGATTAATAAACAATAACAAAATTATAAAAATGTATTCATTTTATAAAATTTTATTTTATTTTAAAATTTAAATTTAAAGTAGAATTTAATAAATGTATACAATAAAATTTAAATGTTTAATTAATATAAATAGAAAACATAATCATCAAATATTACCAGAAATGGAAATTAGAATGTTAATAATGATTACTTATTAGATTGTAAACAGTAATTATACAGGAAACAAAATATAATAAAAATATTATTTTAGTGGTGTTTTAATTAGATTGATTTTATTGTGATAAATTTTAAGCAGTTAGAAAGTGTTGAATGTAAATATACATTTTTAAATGTTTAGAGTGTCTATCCCATTTCAAGAACAATTTCTACTTGAAAATATTAAAACCAAAATTTAATATGAAGTAATAGTTAAATTATTTATTTACACAGATACAAATCATAAATACTTACTGTATTTTTAATGGTATATATGATGGTAAATCTGATAATGGTGCATGACGTTTGGGTACTATATGAGTGGACTCGTTTTCAATTGATTTTTCATAATTAGGTATTGTTATTTCAAAGTATCTAGGTTCATTGATTTCAACATCAACAGTGTTTTTTTCTTCACATTGAATATGAGGATACAGGCATTTTTGACCATGTGGACACTTATTCTTTGTTTCAAAAATTGGACATACATTCAAGTGTTTTTTAGAACACTTAAATTATGATGAAAAAATAACTATATGAATATTTCCGCGGCCGACGTTTTAAAAATAAAATAAAACGATTAAATATTTTAAAAGTAAGGCGAATTTTAACTTACTTTTTTTCCTTGAGTACAGAAACCATGTAGAAAATTTTTACAAACAGGAGAGTTTGTATCTCTATATTCATGTAAATATGGACAATTTAATTGAATACAAACACTATTTAAATAATGTTTACAAAATGGAATTTTTTCTTCAACAATATTGTGTGACAAAGTACAATTTTCATTCGAACATTCTCCTGTTAAAAACCTAACAATAAAACCAAAATTTAATACAAAATTAAAATACAACATGTTTATTATAAATGGCCAACTTTGTGCATAATGTAATGAATTTTTTGTAATGGCGTTTATCACAGTTTCCTTGATCCAATTTTGAACAAATTCCAAAACGATTAAATACTAGACAAAGTTGTTTTGTAAATACTTTTTTACTTCTGTAAATAAATTGTAACAGTAAAGATATTAATGAAAAACTAATAAAGACAAAATTGAAATTCAACTGACCTGAGTCGTTCTGGGGTTTTAATGTTTGTTAAACTTAAATTTTGAATTTTACTTTTATCATTATTTATACATTTTAAGTTTTGTTGTAATTTATTTTTAGAAACATTAATTAACTGGGGTAATTTAATTTTCGAAGATTCAGTTTTTTCCAAACTAATAGGATTATTTATCTTTGACCTAAAAATAAATAATTCATCATATAAAATCAGTCGGCTTTGGTTGTTTTTTAAATTAAAAATATACAAACCTCAATTTTGGATTTACATACGAATATGTAGAATATGACTTTTTTCCATTCCTTTTTATTTCAACAGGTTTATTTACAGATTTCTTTAATAACAAATTACTTTTAACATACTCTTTGCTTATGGTCAATTTTTTTACTTTAGGAACATTATTTTTCTGTTGTAATTTTCTGATCAAAGCAAATCTATGTGAAAGATGTTTAAGCAAATATTTTTTGGTATTTGACTGAACCGAAGAGTTTATCAATGATTGTCTTATTATTTTATTCTTCCCAAATAAAATTAATTTATCAGATTTTGGTACTACAGGATGATTATTATTCACATGATTAACCAATAATATATTAGGTCTTGTCCATTTTAGCTTATTGATATTACTAGAATTAGATAATTTTGATTTAAGGGCAGCTTGTGCATGTGTCGTATTAGTATTTTTGGTCCATTTAGTTTTATCGTAAGATCTTATTAATGTATTTGATACTGGACATTGTAATGCTGAAAGCGGTTTACGCTCAGTTATATTATTTTCTGCTTCATTCAGTTTATTGTTAATTTTCCATTTATTTCTAAATAACGATTGACGTATTAATTTTGTATTACCTATCTTTACAAGATTAGGCGATTCACTTAATTTTCCCGATAATCTCTTTTTCTTATTTATATTTGTTGACTTCTTGATTAATACTAATGACTTTGATGCACTTCTTAAATTTGAGTTTAACACATTTTTAGACATTAATTGATTCTGAAACTTTCTATTTACATGAACATTTTTTGCTTGATTATTATTAGTTAGAATATTAGTTTGACTAACTGACGAATTGCTTACATCTTCTTTATTAACAACATATTTAGACGAAGTTAAATAATCCTGAACATTTGTCATATATTTATCGATACTCAATAATGTCTGTGAAACACCGGAAGTTTTATGAGAATTCTCATTTAATAATACTTTACAGTTTTCAATATGGCTATTTTTCAAAATTTCATTTATTTCCGAATTATATTTTTCAGTATTTTTAATATTATTCGTTATTTCATTACTTTGTTTAATTATATCAGTATTACTTATAACAGGTGGTAAATGTAATGAATTTATTTTGGCACTGACTTTAGAAATATTTTTAGTTAACAAATTATTTTGTTTAATTTTACTCTGGCTCTTAGTAAAATTACGATTATCTATTTTCTTCGAAAGGAATTTATTAACATTATTACTATTATTAATCTTTCGATACTTAAATTTCGATGTTATGACATTTTGATTATTGATGACATTTTCTTTTGTATTATATGTAGTTTTATGTAAATTTGGTTCATCATCTTCTAGTTGTTCTGAATAAACAAACACAGACATTTGCAATAAGTAAAAATATTTCACATTGGATATTATATTATATTACATGGCTTAATACAGGTAATATTAGGTATTTATAATAATAAATTCAATATTTGTATTCGAAAGTATACATAAAATCGGGATAGAATCGATTTTAAATTTAATATTGCTTATAACGTAATAATATTAATGTCTGGTAGATATTTTAGTTACATAATATTACTTATGATACAATATGCGATCCATCATTAATTTTTGAATGTGGTATGTCGTGTTATCTACTAATATCATATCAATAACAACCAAGTATATACCGATTTGAAAATAATGAAGTAAAACTAATATACACATATACAGACAGTAAATATATTCATTAATTAGCGATTGATTATAACTATATATATATATATCAATGATTATTGTAATATTTTGTGTTTTTGAAAATTGTGGATGGTCATAAAAATGATGTAGAAATATATTGTAAAATAAACCCTGTATTTATATTTACTACATATATATTAATAAGTACTTTTATACATTTTACAGATAATCAAGTATAATCATTAATCACTATACAATTTCTAATTATTTTATTTTCTTTATTACCTATATGTCAACTATTGTCATTATAATCAGTTATTATTTATCTAAGTAGATGAGTATCCCTGTAAGTACTTATTTAACTATTAATTGTTTATTGTTTATCATTTTATTAATAAAATAAATATAATTATTATTATTTAAAATAATATGTTCATGCTGCAAATTGTTGTTAATAATTAGTTGCAATTTGTATGATAATAGCAAATTAAACACTGCATTCAAAATGTAATAGCATATATATTATATTACTGTAGCATAATTTTTTAAATTATACAGTTGAAGTTTTGGTAACAACAATAAGTCATTATCACCTCTTCATTCACACCTAATTAATGAAGATTTGATACTGACACATGATAAATATTAAATATCTATTATATTCGTTTTGAAATTGCCGGATAATAATGTATGTTGCGCTACTTTGATATTTCCATTCTAAAAAAAAATTATGCAATCCTTTTTTTTTTTTTTTATTAAATGACATTTCATAAATAGCAATAAAACGTGGCACTCAATTGAGAAGATGTGTCCAATATGAAATTTTGAATATGTTAATGATCATTAATATTATAGTGTACAAGGTTATACAATACATACCACATATATCTAAAAATTTACTTTGGTGTATACATTTTACATTAAGAATAAAAAAATTGTACATACTTCTGAGAGCAATCAAACGCTTTAGCAACAACGATTCTTCTTCTGTTGCACTATTTTTGTCATCAGTATAATAAGGATTCGCCTCCATTGATCGATCATCAATACAATCAAATAAATAAAATTCACAAAAATAAACTGTGAAAACACTATAAAGGAACAAATGACTATAATAATTAATCACAAACTTTTATTCGTTCCTAATTATTTTAATTGTATGAAAATGTGTATTTACAACATTTTTACTTTACAAGTTTACGAAATTACCACAGAACACTGAAAATTGAAATACGAAATTTGCTTTCTATTATAGACTAGTTTTTGTTCAAGGTTTATTATCATTAATTCTTGTCATTTGATACAGATTTGAGGTTATATTATATTGTGGCCAATCACAGAACAACACTCTACGTTGTCAATATACAGTGATTTGATTTTCAAAAATAATATAAGCCATAAGGGTCGAAGTGTATTCGATTTTTATTAGAACACTTAAATTGTTGCACATTTATTTCATTCAATATTCCTTGTCATTAAATTTATTAAAGTTAAAATTAAATTGGTATAATATTCACGTTGGAAAGATGGTAATTTTCAATAGTTATTAACTAATTGTTATCTTAGTTATCTAATTTAAAAATTAAAAAAAAAAAATATCCAATAATTTCGTCATAGCTTTATCACCATTCAAGAACACGGCCTCTGAACTTCTTGAAATTTTAAGGCCGTGAAGGCGTGAAATTAGAATGTGAAAAATGTTCTATAGCCTATAGAACATGCATATAAGACTGTAGATTCTTACACTTTTTGCTTCTTATTTCCAGCGTACCGATTGGATCTAGTGATGGCATAAGAAATTTGAATTATTTGTGAGGTCTCCTTAAGATCGATTTTTCAACATTTCTGTTTTTTTTTTCAAATATCCCTTCAAAATCAATTGAAATTCAATTTTTGAAGCTTTCTCAGTATTAAAAAAATGAGAGTGGGAATTAGTAGTAAAATTGATGGCGAATACGAATCTATTTTCAGAATCTTTATTGCACCACTAAATACATCGGTACGTTTGGCGTAGAAAACTGTTTTATTATGTTTCGTGTGTGTCAGACAAAGATCAAAAGCTCAAATCTATACATTCAAATGTATAATAGTATAAAGTTTATTTGGATGTTGTTTGAATTTTAATCAAGTTCTAAATTTCTGAATGTACAAAATTTAATTTTTTTTTGTCTTCAGTAACACAATTTAGAGTTCAAGTTTAGAGTTTTTATAATAATTTTCTGTAAAAGTTCACACTCAACCCCCTACACTCTACAGACTAGTAGACTATACTACAGAGCAATAGAGCATGACTAAATAAACAGGCATGTCAGCTATAATTTTATTTTCAATGGATGAAAGAGTCTTGGTGAGGGTTTTGCATAGAAAAATAATAGAAAACATAATAAGGTTTATGATATTTGAAATAAATGTTTAATATTTTAATAAATAATTATTTTGTCTTGATTCAGTTATGGTGTGTAATGGGCATCTAATGAAGTCAATTATTAATTCATAATAATGTAACAATTTTATATTATGCCATGGTTTTTCCATGAATTTTATCGTTTATTCCAAGTCTGGGAAACATTTCCTACGCCGTGTTATCTAGCTGACATACCTCTGCTACAGAGTACAATGAGCTGCAGATTGCACTACTATTCCAGTACTATACATTATAAAAAATACCAATGGCGTCGCTATAAAATAAACAGTGTGTGCTTTGCAAAAAAACCAAATATTTTAACTTTTGGCAACAGTGTTTGTTCACCAGGTGTTGTCGTTATTGTTCCATGATTTGTCAGAAATATTTCGTCATTCCGTAATATGTTTTTTCCTAGGCTCTCTTTCTTCTTTTTTTTTTCACCTTCTTTTTGATTAATTCCGTGGAGAGTTCACTTCACGCGAATTTGTCGTTTTGAATGTTTCGCCACAGTGCCAAATAATCGTCGTAAAATGTTTGCCGTTTCACAGAACGATGATTAGACAACGTTAATCGCGTAAAACGACCCTTTGCCGTACTGCCATTTTGCCGCGTGAAAAACTGCGTACAATAAAATTCGTCTGGCTCATTTCATTGTGCCAGTCGCATTATCAACATATTGATTAAACATCTCGTTGGAGCCTATCGAGGTGATTACACTTGCAATTATGTGCATTACGGGTTTTATTTACAATACATCGTTGTTATTCGTCGTAGACATTCCAATAAATTGATCGTCCCGATTTGTTGTACACGTTTCAGGAGCAAACGGCGGCGCACTCGTATAAAATGATTGACGTGACGATTAAGACGTTGGATTCACAGAATCACAAATTTAATGTTCCGGATACTGTAAGTGTTGCTATCGTATGATTACCTGTATATAATTTAGTGTGTACCAATTATTTGTACGTTTCTAAAACGTCGCATATAATTAATATTCGATTGCGTTGTATTAGTTTACCATACTGGAACTCAAAGAACATATTGCTGAAAAAGTGAAAATTTCAGTTATCCAACAACGTTTGATATTTTGTGGTCGTGTTTTGGGAAATGAAATCAAACTTGCAGATATTGGTAAGTTATCATGTGTTTCACCACAGTCTGATGTAATACTTAAATTAACATTCATGAACTTTGTAATCAAATAAAAGTTTGTACTATATATATATATATATATATATTTATATTTATATTTAAGCGAGTGTCATTTTTATGGTACAGAGTTAAAATCTATAACGTTTTAAAATATCGAAACCAAATTTTGCACAGACATTCTCTGAACCCTGAAGCATATCATTGGCTATCTATACTGTGTGCACTGAGAGAGCGCAACTCGGCCACGCATACAAATAAAAGTGTTCCGCAGTTTTGAGGTCTAATTTCCCCCACTAAGTAGACCGCCGTCGTAAACCACCGCGTGCTATCGTTTGTTATTGAGTCACGGCAGTCTTAACGACACGACGGTCGATCGCCCAACGGTAGGAGTCACATTGATGGGAGGCGCGCGAACTACGACGTGTTTTGGTCGCCACCGACTTGTGCTCTCTCAGCGCACGCAGTATATAATATTTATTTATTGTATTTTATTAAATTCAGGTTTCTTTATCATAATAATTTTACGCTTGGTTTCCACATTGAACACCCTATGTAAAAATATGATACTAGTTCGAATAGAATAATATAAAAAATTTAATTATGAAAATAACAAAAGTTCTTCTAGTTGTGGAAGGTTAGGTTATCTAATAACAAATATAAATCATGTTCAAAAAACATTTTTGACTTTTCTGAATCCTCATTGAAACTGAATGCACATATAATATATTAAAAGTAATATATTTTGTTAATAGGTATTGATGGAAAAGTTATGCATCTTGTTCAAAAAATTCCACGTTTGGCTACTACTACATCTGGATCGTCGTCATCTACAACAACCAATACTAATAGTCGCTCAGGACAAAATGGTGGACCTGGTTTTAGAGGCTGGCATGCACATGATCCTACTGTTTTATTTGGTGCCATTGGTATTCCTTCAGAAATGGTGCATGCTGGAGGTAATTTATTAATAATTATAATTTAGTCATTACAAAAGTGAGCAATTTAATTGGGTATTATATTTATTCATTTCAGAATTGCCACGTATTCTAAGTGCTAGAAATCATCATGGGACTGGTAACAGAGTATCATTAGCTATGGATATGATACGTAGAAGCAATGAGATATTAAATAGACTTGAAAATCCACGAAACGCTGGACGACCTTCGGCAACTGATGTTGAACAATTTCCTGAAGGGTCACAATCTGCAGATGATACTGGATTTGTACAACCACAATCGTCTATACCAGAATCACCTGCACCACAAACCCAATCGGATCCAGATTCAGTGAATGTGTATGTTTATATCATATATATATTAAATAATATATTTTTACATTATTGTATATATGTGATATGTTTTAGGAGCTATGAAGTAGATGATACATTCCCAAATACTGTTGTTGTTACAATCGATGCCACACATCATATGAGAATGCCTCCTGGATTAATGCGTCATGTGCATAATCATTTGCAATCAAGTAATTTACATCAAAATTCAACTGAACAAAGTAAGTAGTATCTATTATTGTATTACAAAATCAAATATTTTAAATTCAATTTAATTTTTATTTTATTGCATAAGTTTAATAAGTCAAGCCTAATTAAATCTATGTAAGAAGCTATTATTAAAATTAACAAAAATTGTAAAGTATAAATAATTATTTATATTGTAATTTTTTAAATGCAAAAGTACACACATTTCCTAATTTTAAAAAGTGTAAACTTAAATATATTAAGTTAATTAGTTTTCAATATTAAAAAGTTAATTCATAAAATTATGTCAATAGCTATACATTTTTAATAATTTGTCGAGTACTACATGCTGAACTCAAGAGAAATCTTTAAATATTTTGTGCTATATATTTACAAAAAAAAAAAAAAATATGATTTACCTACAATATTTGTAATATACACAACTATCTATTTTTTCATTTAATTGTATTTTAGCTGTTGAAAATGAAACTACAACTGTTCCTGAAACTCCTCCAGTAGCAACAACTAATCAAACTTCAGCAGAACAAGCTACTGAAACATCACAGTCTTCTGCAACTTCTGAACAAAATTTGAGGTTTGTTTAAAATTAATTCAGTCTAATATTTAGTTCCATATTAATAATTTATTTAATTGTTCATTAAATAAAAAGGACTGATCGTCAAACTACAGCTATAAATGACAGACGTCGTTTGAGAGAATTAATTGAACAACTTAATAAATTAAATACTAGACTTCAACCATTTTATACACTATATTGCCAGTATATTAATGATGATCCTCATTTTGAATCTACAGAGGTATAGATAATTTTTTTATATTTTTACATTTAAATTTCATTTAAAAAAGAAAAAACACATTATTAAATATATTGTTACATATTGACATGTATGTGTTTGTGTATACACACGCACAGTGTGTATGATAAGATTACGTATTGTATATATATATATATATATAACTTGTTTTATAATTTATTTTAGGGTGAAAATGTATACAGAGCACAAACAGTTTTCAATGGTGTGTCAGAAGTGATGCATTATATATCTCATGTTTACCATGCAATAAGTGACTTAAGAGTTTCATTTAACAGACCACCACCACGTTCTTTCCAATCTCGCCCTTGTCTGTTGCAAGGTACTATTTTACATACTGCTCATTCAGTTACTACTACTAATGCAGCTCCACCATCTACTCAACAACCTACTTCTACACAAACAACTACCACAAGTCAATCTATTCCTAGTGTTCGAGCTTTTAGAGTTGATTGTATGTTTCAATTGTTTTTAAATATTGTTCAAAGAATGAATAATAAATATATATTTTAGTTATGAATCCTGAAGGTGTAAGAAGTGAAATTCCGAATGTATCATCTACTTCAACTACTAGTGCTGAAACAAATACAAATATGACAGCTGAAGCGGTTATTGAAAGTAATAGGTCTTCAGACTTCAATCCAATTGATGTTCCTTCTGGTGTAGAACTTATGTTTGACCTTGCACCAGGAAGCATTCATATTGATTCTGTTGAAGCTGCATTTGTTTCTCCAAATACTTCAGGATCAAGCCAACCTACAACTGTTTCTCGTCAGTACATACTATAAAATAATATAATACAAATAATATAATTTTTTTTTTTTTTTTTGTAGAAGCATCAAATGGTAGCGAAACATCAAATGGTAGTGAATCATCAACTATAACTATGCCTGTTGATTGGATGGATCAGATGATTGATGTAATATCTAGTGGTGTACGACGTCCCTTCATGGCTGACCAATCTTTGGACTGGAGTAGCATACCAACTACTTCCACTCGAACTCCTCGTGTAACTCCTAGAACAACTGATTCTTCATCAACTACAAATCTTCCATCACAAGGTAATGTAAACAGATTTGAATTATAGTAGCTAGGTATCTTTACACACACACATACATATATATATATATATATATATATATATATATATATACGGGTGTCTTTCGAAGACGATCTGCCAAATGCTATATAACTTTTGTTCTATTCAACATTAATTTTTTTTTTTTTTGTAATACTTTTTTTTATAATATTAAACATTATAAATTTAATTTTAATTATAAAGGACTTAAAATTATAAAAGTTAAATTCTATCCTATTTTTATTTAATATATTGAAATGTTGATGTAGGGTGGATGGGATTACTATGATTATTATGACATTACACCTATAGCAAATGAAAGGTAACAAATGAAAATAGACATCAGACTAACACATTGTATAATTGAGCACATATTTCGTAGGAAAAAATACCAAAAAAAGTATATGATTTTTTATTTTTGGTAGTTCATTTCTTTTCTAAAAGTAAGGGCGTTCTTGTAAGGGTTATGGCAATTTATAAAAATGCGCGCGCGCGTGTGTGTGTATATATATATATATATATATATATATATATATATTGAATAAAGTGAATCAAAAAAAAATGTTTGTATAAGTGTAATAAAGCTTTTAATAATAAGTTTATAATACTTTCATAAATTTAGGCTTATCTCGTGGGCGTTGGGAGTCTAGCCCTCGTATGGATCCATTTTTACCATGCAGTTCACATCATTTTGAATCGAGACCTATGGTGTTAGCTAGACGTTCTACTCAGGGAACAGACAGGTCAACGTCTTCTACCAGCAATGGTGGTGGTACAAATGCAGTTTATTCTGCTCCTACTTCTCCTAGTGAAATAAGATCCTTACCTGTAAGACGGTCAGGTCGACCAAGAGCTCGTTATGTGCCAGAGTCTGAAGGATTTTTGTCTGGAATACATCCAATTTTGACTTGGGGTAGAAACCACCGTAATAACACAGCTACGACGTCCGCCACCAATAATGTTCAAGCTGCTGGACAAGGTAGTGGATTCTCAAGTACATTGGCTGGACAAATGAGTAATTTTTTCCTAAAAGCTAATCATATTTGTTATTCAACTACAAATTTTAAGATTTAAAAAATATTTTTATTTATTATATATTTAAATGTAATAATTTTGTTTAAAATTTAATATGTTACATTACACACATTTTTGTGTTTATTTGTAGGCAATTTTTAATTTGATATTATTTTATATATCATATATTTATGCAAATCAATGAATTATTTCAGGAGTTGGTATGGAAAGTGTTTTACACACATTGGAAAGAGAAGTTAATCTTGATAGAGCCAGATCGTTAAATATACAGCCCCCAAGTAGCTCAGTAAGTATAACTTTTTAAAAGGTGGATTTATCACTTTTATTGTTTTATTTTGATACTACTCCTTTAAGTATTACACTATTTGTTTAGTTTACTTAATAGTATAGCAGTTCTAGTTAACATTGAGAAACATTTTATTATTTTTAAGTAGAATTAAATAAAAACCGAAATTATGATGATTGTAAATTTGTTGCCTATTACTGCAGCAAACTTAACATTTATTGCAGTGATACAATATATCACATTATTTATATTTGTATCACTTGTGTAACGTAGATAAACAATACAATATTACTGTATTTACAATAATTATGTATTTTTAAATTGATTAAATTCAATATTAAAGCATTGTCAGTTTTGTCTTTTATTTAAAAAAGAAACATATGAGTCCATTTTTCTATCACGCAGAGAGTTAATAAGGAACTTAAAATATTATTTTAATCAGAATGAAGAGGCTTCTTCATATTACATTTAAAATATATAGGCATTTAAAAGATCATAAGAACTAGTATTAGAAGTAAAAGTTCAAAATTTAAAAAATACTACAAGTTCCTTAGTCAAAGGGCTATGGTTTTAAATTTTTTTGATATTTATTTTTTGACTGATATTTATTTAAATTTAATGATATACCATTGAGATTACACTAGTAATATCAAATTGAAGCTTATTAGGCATCAGTTCAATGATACAGATTTTTTTTTAAATTAACGTCATCAGCAAATAATTAAAGATTAGAATATTTGATTGAATATAATAATTATGTCAAGAATTATATGAAGAGAAGGATAGAAAAATGGCCATCTGAAAGAACGCTGGAAATAACATCTGTGGCTTTGGACATATAGTTTTAAATTTAACAAATTGAATTCTGTTGATTAAAAACAAATTAAGCTATGATAATAATATTATATAAATTATTATTATTAATAATAATTCAAAAAGAAATCCTGTTTTTTGACATTAATATTTTATATTTGTAAATAAATGTATATTTACATTTTATTAAATAATATGCTTTAATTTATAGGATACAGTTTCTGCATTGAGTACAGCCCTGGATTCAGTTAGAAATCTGAATCAGCCAGATGAATTACTTGTTACTCCTATTGGCAACATACCATTCTTTAGAGATTTAGAAGGTCGATCGGTATTGGTGGACTTGTTTTTGTTGATTGCTCGAAACTGGACCTTACATGACTTGTTGAATCTGAATACTGTTGACTTACAATCGTCTATTGTACAAAATCCAATTTCTAGAAATACTGTAACTTTAGTCAATTTCATATTGAATCGAATAATGCATAATCAACCAATTAACAAACAAACCATTGAACAAGCTGCACATCGCATATATCTAGAGATGTTAACATATATAAATATATTCGTAAGTGAAATATTAATAGTAAATAAAAATTAAATTAATTATAACTCTTTTGTTAATTTATTAGCAATGTTCTGTTCCAACACGTACGAATATAAATATTAGTGCATCTTTTCTACGATGTATATCACGGAACCTTGAATTAATTGCTGTGAGCTGTGAACGATGTAAGATAATATATATATATATAATTAAGAACGGGTGGTAATATTGACTTTTTCAGAAAAATATTTAGTATTTAAATTGTTAATAAAATTTTTTAGGTATTTTAAAGTCAAATGTTTTATTAGTTCCACAATATTTCAAGGGGAGATAATTATTTTTGAAAATAACTTAAGTGTTAATAATTATCAATTATATATAGCATATTTAGTACTACAATTATTTAATATAATATAATATAATATAATTTTTTTATTATTCAGTATAATATTTGTTTTAGATCGAGGTGGAGCTCCTAGTGATATATTGACTTCATTGACCATATTTGCTGAAGGACTTATGTCATTAGTAGTATATTGCTGTAACAGCCGTGCTGTTTTTAGATTAAGTATTGGCGCATTAATGGTAATCAATTTATATTTTAATCTTAAAATATCAGTAGTAATATTCATATTGATTTTAGCAATTCTTGCCACTTCCTACAAATTTACATCGTCTTGTTTTGAATGAAGTGCGTAAGAATCTCGACCATTACTGGGATAATATGATGTTGAATGACTCCATTGTTGAGTATGTTGTGCCATTCGATGTAAATGACCTTGGACAAACTTCAAGAGTGGTAAGTATTTATATTGAGTTCACATATTTAATAATAATTATTGGAAAAAATGTAATTCCATCATTTTGCTTTATAGGAGAATGAAGATCAGTCTTCTAATCCAACACTGCCTTCCTTGGATATTGTTAATGAACCTTTACCTGAAGTTGTGATTGGATCTCAAGAATGGCACAATTCTGTTCCTTCAGTAGGTTTTATATATAAAGAAAATTTGAAAGTAAATGATGAGGCAACATATTTAAATCTTAATTTTGCTTTATTTTTTGTAGGAATGGGTACCAGTGATATCTAGGGATTCACAACGTCAGAGACGTCAAGGAACACAGCCTCCTTACAGCGATGCATATTTATCTGGTATGCCTAACAAACGCAGAAAAATAGTGACAAGTTCAAAACCTCAAGGGACCTTATCCCAAATAATAACTAGTGAGTTGATTAATATTCATGTATTTGTTTGAATAAGTTCATTTTTTGACAGTATTTAATTTGGAGAATATTAATATTTATTTATGACCATCGTGTTTGATCAGTACTTAGTTTTAGTGAAGTTTGACCAAGAGAATTTAAATAACTGCTTTAATTTTTGAATAATTGAAAACTTGATTTAAGAAATAGTTTTAAATCACAGGGTTTTTCTTTTGTAGATTTCTGTATTAAAGAAGTCTTAGAGAATACAAATTTTTCTAAAAGCTCTCTGCTTGTGCTTATTTAATAAAAGGAAAAATATAAACAATCTGTGATGTATTCCGTGCCCGTGATTTTTGTGTCAATCATAAATGATTATTAATTGTATGTTTCTTATGTACTATTGGTTTTTGTATGACAGACAGTAAATGAAAAGCTCGATTTATTGCTTAAAATATAAATTACTGAAAAAACACATGCCTCGTCATTAACCTTAAAATTTAATGAATAGAAGACAATACCTTGTTCTAAAAATCCATTGTTGGAAATATTAAGAAAAATAAATTAAAGAAAAAGAAGGGATTATTTAATATTTTGTTGAATAATCAGAAAAATCCTATCACGGCACCTATTCAATTAAGAGTTAAATTAACATTATTACATTTTTATGCTAATCGACACTACAAAAAGAAAAGTTTGTTTTGTAAATATATTGTCATAGTAAAATTGTGTAAAATATTTTAAGCAAGCTAATTTTATTGTTATTAAAATGTGTTTAGAAAATTTGGAAGTGGCTATGGGTGCAGCAGGTGTAGCCATTAATAAAGAAGTAACGGCAAGTGTTGGAGCTGACACTGAAGTGCAGAATGCATATACTGAACGAATTAGAACGTTTGGCAGGTCTGGATTAGACACGCATCCAGATTTTTGTCCTAATCGTTATCCGAACGCTTCAAAGTTTTTTTATGATCACAATCCAAATTAATCATGTTCATGCAAACCAAATAACCTCCAAACAATTCTTGTTTTTGATATATTAATTTTTTTTATTATTAAAAACCTTAATAGACTGACATATTAAAAACAAAACATCTGGCATTACTGTTTTTATTATGTATTGAATTTACTTATTCTGAGGTTATGCGTGAACAAAATTTGTACTTTATATAATAATTTAATAAATATCCTTTCTAGGCAGACCATATATACACAATTGTGTGGTTAAATTAAATTGTAAGGTGTTGGCAATTAATTTAACATCAATTAATTATTTTCAAAGCTTTTTACAACACTATTATGAATAATATTATTATTATCTTATACATATAACTATTTTGTTTGGATGTTCATCAAGTTAATTATTTCTTTAGATCATTGTAATAATAAACTAGATAACATACTATAATTTAATTATTCTTGTGAAGGAAGTCTTTCAGCTTCCAATTACTTAGATTTAAAGTTTTATAGATAATTAATTGTATTGTATTTTGTAATCAATAATTATTAAATATCAATTATGTAACTCCACAGATTTAATTGAATATAATGTTGTGTTTCCTGTAGCACATTCATAATTGAGTATAATAGTGATAAAAGTTAATTTTATGTCAATGGATGTAACTAATAAAAACATTAAACATTTTACCAAACAAACAATATTATTTATTTTAGTAGTCTCAGTTTTCCAGTTACAGGTTTTAGTTGTTCGTCAGATCCAAAAAAGGCTACAGCAGTGAATGAATCTGGTGCTACTTCTGTCAGACCAGCATCATAAACACAGAAAAACGGTATGTTGAACAATTTACCAGCTGAACACAATTTAATAAGTTCAGTTGTGTTTTCTGCTTTAACAACAATTTTTCTACTTCTGAAAAAAAAAAATGTTATAAAAATAAAAGTCGATAATAAGTGCAGTTGATTATAATTTATGATACAAAATGAACCGGAATTACATTTTTGGCTACAATGTTTTATCTATATGTAAATGTAGATTTCTGTATTTTAATGAAAACAAAATATACTTGAGAATCTTTAAACCCTGTAGCTCTTGAACACGTTTCCATTTTAGTTGAACAGAAAAATGATTTTTTTATCCAAAGGTGACAATACGAAAATTAAATATTTTATACACTACACAAAACTGATATTGTTGCGGGTGGGCAAACCGCAACACGTTATACATGTGCACCATTATAATTATTTTTAGAATATATTGGATTAAAAATTATATATGTCTTTTACCAATATTTTAAAGCTTACCCTTGTTCATCCCAAATAATCAAATCATTAATAAGATCCGTGCGTTTATTAATAACTTGATATAAACCCAATGCAGCGTGTGCAGCCTAGAACACAGAGAGTCAAAACATTACAATTTTTTCAAATAAAAGTCTGCATTGTAAAAAGCGTTGAATTAGTTTATATGTATTTACTTGCGAGGCGATCTTTCCAGTACCCATTTTTAAGCCCATGTTCAAAACGATAACCATTTTATTAGCAACGCTTATGTCTTCCCACAGTTGATCACCATCATCGTCTACCACGGGTACAGGATTATCGGATTCAGGATTTGTTGTTAAAAGCTGTTCAACGATCAATTCTTTAGGTACGTCACCGGCCTTGTCTACGACCTAAAAATTACTTAAATATTTAATAAATTGTAAACTCGAAACGTTTCAGCAATTGATTACTTGAAGCACTACTGATTTAGAAAAACCCATATCGATTAATTCTTTTACGAGTTTTTCTTTTTCCGCATTCATCGCGACACTGTTTTCATTGCTCGTTTCCATTTCAACGAATTTATCACCGCATAAACAACAATAATTAAAACAGTGGTGGCTCACACTCGAGTCATTTAATTAAAATAAAATACACTATTTCCACAAAACGAATATCTCGTTTGAAAAGAACGCTGAACGACATTCGGAGAAAAATCATAAAATTTCAAATAATTATATTATCTACGGTAAATTATTTTATCCGATAAACCACTACGTGGGTACCTCGGTTTGTTTACCGAACAGTGGTATAAACCGCGATGTATTAATCATGGTATAAACCACATATCGTACGCGGGCGGCGCATACTATTTTTATAACGCGTCACAGCGGAATAAATTTAATTTTTTATACGGCGATGTCACTGTATTTAATTTATGTGAATTCAAAATGTACCGAATATTTAAATTTAGAATTAAAAATACCACACGGTAAATCCACAGACTATATATAGTCTGTGGTAAATCGTTTAAGAATAATCTGACATTTTTTTGGAATCTCAAAATACGGTTAACCGGCCGTTTCAGCAGTGGTCGTGATTGGAAATGTTTTTGTCTCAATATAAGTCGAAATAATTGAATTGAACGGCCAATCTCGAGAACGTAGGCTCGCCTAAAGTGACTGTATATTTCTACGGCAATAATCGTGTTTTTGTAAACATTTCACGACGACACGTTCAAAATAATATTACCCATAACAGTGGCCGTGATACTTCTTTTTAGCTATTATTCGTGCTATATACCTAATATATTGATTGCAGTTATTCAGTGATAGTTGTAGTTTTGTTATATTCTGCGTGGTTGTAATTGGATTATGCGTATACATTTCTATATGATAACACATTATTCAGTTACAATTTTTTCTAGGGGGAGGGTTTGAATAGAACTTTTGAAAATTATTTAAATACAATTTTTTTTTTAACATACCACGTTTTTAAAACGGACTAAAAAGTATAAAATAATTTCTCCTAGCCCCGCGTACAGAAGATTTATACTCCGGATTGTTCAGATAATTTGCGCAGGTCGTGAATTTTTAATAGTTATGAATAAATAATACTTGCAGTGTAAGGTTTAAAACGAAAAACGTCGGGCGCATGCAATCGATAATAATCCGTACCTACGTGAATAGCTCACCTATAAGTCGCTAAAAATTTTAATGCACTGCAAATAATAAGAACATT
Source organism: Slavum lentiscoides (assembly GCA_032441835.1). Taxonomy (NCBI): domain Eukaryota; kingdom Metazoa; phylum Arthropoda; class Insecta; order Hemiptera; family Aphididae; genus Slavum; species Slavum lentiscoides. The sequence goes on along the minus strand of CM063714.1, from coordinate 8,781,595 downwards.
GTTGTGTAAGTTCTCTCGACGACGCAGCTTCATCTACTGCGTGCGTCCCACGTTTTTCGTTTTAAATCTTACAATCATTTTCAAATACATAATAGCTATTAAAAAATCGACAATCACAGATTTTCATGACACGCTTTATATATGGCGTTAGAAGTCTATTTGGGTTGTAAATTTAAATTATATATTTTATAGCTGTACGAGTAATTTTCATACGCGGTATTTGAATTATTTTCAATTAGAAAACGAGTAGTTATATCTGCTAAACGAATTTCCTACGTTCAAATGTTCACAAAAGTATATTTTACTGGCTACAACGTACCTATATATACTATATTATGTCGTTGGAAATTATCAATATATATTCGAGTACATTCGATTTAGTAATATGTAATTCGGATCGATTTTTTAAAAAAAAAAAAAAACATATATTTTATAATGTTTTCGTGGAGGTTATTTACGGTTTCAATGACAGATCGATCATTATTTCGTATTATGCTCGTTAATTATTATTTTATAATGGATACATACGTAGTATGCTATAGCTTTATAATAATATTATATACCTTATCTATTATGCGGTCAGTGATTAAAGATGTTATATTTGTATAAATATGTAATAATAACAATGATTCACACCGACGACGATGACCTCCAATACAGCTGATATTATGTACAAAATAGATTTCGGTGCAATATATTTATACGCGTTGATAGTAATATCACACGAGTACACGATTTCGTTTTGATATTTTAACGAGCTGATTATTGTAACGACATAACGTATAATGTCCCCGGATCCATTCGGGTGTGCGTAGGAAATAAAAAAGAAAACGACTTATAAAATTCGAGTAGGTATAGTAATAGAATTAAAATAATTAGAAACCGACTCGTGGCTAACTGAATTAACCGATTATAGTCACTACGATCACACATTAAAATACTGGATGAATAGAAAAATGAAGAGTAAAAAAAAAATTCAACTAATCTGCGCTACGGTCGTGTTTGTTGTTCAGATTTTTGTTGTTATTAGTTATTACAATAATAAATTTATGGCGATGAGAGAGAGAGAGAGAGAGAGAGAAATCTACACTGATAACACAACGACACGCAATCAGCTGCCGCGTCTGTGATGCAATACCGTCTGCTTTCTGATTAAAGTGATTTCCGATTAAAACGTACGGAATACAGAATATCACACACATATTCGGGTAGGCATATTTTGATACGTTTTCCAATATTTTACTAGCTGTTCGTTGTGTATTCCGTCGATAACGTTCGGCGATAATAGAACGTAATTATTTATTATATTTTGTTTTAGTCGGCCAAGGCGAGTCATACGCGATTTGTGGTTCGTTGGAATCGGGATAACTCGTCGGAGGTCTGCCCGTTTATCGGGTCCACGTACGACATCGCCGTGTTCCTTTATCAGCGCAAAAGTACCTTTGAAAATCATAAAAAAAATATAAAATATGGACGTTGAAGACGTTTTAAACGATGTCGTCTCCATGGATGACCTCAAGGTAAAGTCATTGGCAATTCCTTTTTTTATGCTTTTCAGTATTGTTATTCGCGTATTTTGTCTGTGGACTGACAGCGTATTTTTAATTTCATTATTATTATTCTTTTAATAAACTCATTAAACGCGTGTTCTATTAGAATGACGTATATAAAAATACATTGTAGGTAGACCGACACAAGGTTTATTGCGATGTGTCGGTAAATTTTAAAAAATTACACGTTTGAAAAATTAAAAATTCAAGGTTATAACTCTGTTTTACTTAATTAGTCTTCCTGCTGCTGTTTAATATGTTAAAAATGTAAAGACATTATATTTTTATCACGAATAAAAATATTAATGTTCGTTATTTACTGTGTTTTGTTTGTAGAAATTTGAAAACGAGTATCATAAACAACTTGCCACAGGAACTGTTTCTCAAGAAACGAAATTTCATTACGCCTGGTGTTTAGTGAGAAGTAATTATCCGGCAGATATCCGGAAAGGACTCATATTATTAGAACAGTTGATTAAACACGAGGCCAACGATGAAGACGCTAAACGGAATTATCTTTATTACTTGGCTTTGGGAAATTCAAGAATTAAAGTGAGCATAATATTCCAACTTAATTTCAATAAGTCGAAAAAAAAAATGTTTGCGTTCCGTACAATTTATTGTTTTATGTATTTATACAACTATTTGAAATTTTATTCCTCTTCGTGTTTATTATTTCTATTTATTTTATGTTTGCTTATTGTTATTCAGTTTACCTATGTATTCTATGTAAATCATTTTCTATTGATTAGAATGCATGCAACTGTAATATATATTATATAACTGAAGGTTTAGTTAGTAATTTAATTGATAAAATTACTATTATTTAACAAATATATATTTATATTTATATATTATTGATTTATACAGTGTTAACATACTGATATTAATGTGAATTATTTTTATTAGGAATATGGTACAGCTTTACAGTTCATCAAAGCATTTTTACATATGCAGCCTGAAAATATGCAAGCACAGAACTTAATGATTACTATCCAAAAGAAAATGGAAGCTGGTATGATTTGATTTACATATAGTAAACAAATTATATTCTATATTAACTGAAAAAAAAAATCTATGCTAATGGAATGCTACAATAGGTATTAGGTTGTGTGAGTGTCTAAATATAATTTTTAAAACTATTTCAGATGCGCATAAAGGAATGGCGATTGCTGGAGCCCTGGCATTAGGCCTTAGTGCTGTTGTTGGCATTGGGTTTGCATTGGCAAAAAACATGAAAAAGTGAACATTCCATTTAGTTTAATCCATTGATTACCATTTTATTCCTGTGTTTAATTTTAATTGATGCTTAAGGTTTTTGATTATTAGCAAAATTATGGTATAAATACATTGTGAAAAAAAAATCTTAAAACAACTCTGTCGAATCTATCCAAAATCATGTGGATAATATATCGTAATAATATCTATAAAGAATAAAATGTAAAATTTGCTTTAATTTAATTTATACTAAATTACAATATAAATAGAGATCGTAATACTATATTTTCCCTACATGATATAATGATATAAAGTATTGATTTATTGTTATTATTTATGCATATTTAATTATCACTTTGAATTTAAGATTTTATACAAACTAGTTAAAATTATGAACATTTTTAAGTTTTAATATTCATTGAAAATTAAAACTAATGTTTCGTCCTTTTTTTTTGGGAATTTTAATTTAACTATTTGTAATAAATATCATTTTCAAGTCTTTTATATAAATGTTTAAAATATATATATTTTAATAGTACCTATGTACATACAAAAGTGTGATGAATAAAAAGAATACCTACAACAGGTAGTTTAATTGCAAATCTTTTTTTTTTTTGGGGGAAAGTTATAAAAGTCGTAATAAATGTACTGTAAATTAAAAAAATATCCTAGTGTTCAATGAGAAATGGTCAACTAATTTTTTTAACAATTTTAAACAGGTAAGTTATTAAAACTGTTAGAATTTAAATATAGGTTCCTATTTATCATATTTCTACACCTATATTAATTATCAGAGTATCTGAATTTGTTTTTTAAAACACCGATAAAAGTGTTTTTGTAGTTCTGATTGAAACATAAAGTGCAATAGTACAGAACTAAATAGTAAATTACAAATGTGTGTGAATCATTCCAGTCATAAAAAAAAAAAAAAATCCTATTTCTTAAAAGTCACACAAACTATAAGGTTGTTATTAAAGTTCTTATTGAATTTCAAACCCAAATTTATATTAAACTCAATAGTGTATGCGGATAAAACATATTAAGATACTCTGAATGAAAAACTGAGAGGATTAGAAAAACTATTTACGATTACAATTATTATTGGACAAATGCATGAGACTCTGCATAATTGAAAATTGTATCGTATCGCTTTAGTTTGCTGTTTAAAAAAAAAAACGCAAAACTATATTAATTAATTGTACGCATTAAATTGGGTTCGATTTGGATGCTTGAAACATAAAATTAATTCGTTGATAAGTCTACTTTGCGTCTACCGGATGATTTTCTGAAATAATAACTGAAAAATAAACTATTAATTATTTAAGTTTTTGTTTTTACAAATTTTTCAACCGCTATAAAATCGAGTAAAATCGATATTTCGTAAAATCGTCCGACCAATGCATAGTGTAAAAAACTTCTATATTCTCTTTAATTTTTGTTCTGAAGTATTTTTCACCGAAATTATTCTAAGCAGCGTACTGAAGGAAGTACGGATATATAATAATATTCTTTTACAAAATCGAAAAACACTGGCTATATTATATGCTGTTCTCTATCAGTAAAAATAATTAAAGTAATAACATAGACTCCCACCACTGCGTACAACCAGCCAGTCGCAATTACATCAGGACTATTTATAAACTGTTTATCTGGTTTTACCGCGTTGAATGCGTTTTGCTTTCGGTGTGGCGGCCCCAAAAAAAAACAATGGAAAATCGACTTTTCTCGCGTTCGCAAAAAAATTCCGTCCAATTAATATTTTTACAATTTAACGACGATAAATTCATTTTAAGACCAAACATGTACCTACCTATATACTGTGGTGGAAATATGGTATACGTAGTACCTACGTACAACGTTACAGTTATTTATTTGACCGCAAATGGAATCGTTCCTTTTTTTTTTTTTTTATGGGCTATATGGCTCCATCGCGGAATCCGAGAGATATAATAATTATTAAAATTGACCTAAAAAACACCGTAAAATTAATCCTTTAGGTTTCAACTACACGAATAAAAATTTTTTTTTGTTCTCGGAGTTCCGTATTTAATTAGGTACGTACGTGCGAAAACCTGGAGTAATTTATACGCGAGTCCTCCGTCCCCCACTCGTGACGCGTTGTCTGAGGGCCGCCCTCAGTAGTAGGCTGCAGTGGCGCACACGTTAAGGGTCGTCAATGGGGTCGATCGACCCACCTATTCAAAAGGGTGGGTGGGGTAATGCTATATGGTGTTATGGGAGCTAAAACTGTAAATAATATATTTTTAATCATAATTAATAATATAGTGCATGCAAGGTATTGGCATTATTGGGTGTCTACTATAGTTGTCTATTGGGTGATGGTCAGGTGTGTAAAATATCGTTAGACCCATCAATGAGCAGTTCAGTGCGTGCGCCACTGGTGGTAGTAGGTACGCCACCGATTTTCTAATATAATAAACGCGTACGTTATGGGGCAGAGACCAGCTCCTTATAGTGCGTATCTATTCTCTCGCGAGACACGGAGTATGTGTGGTATAGCACGTTGTTATTGAAGTGATACTTCATGCAATAATAATAAAAGAAAAAATTTAATTGAAAAAAATAAAAAATACGAATAAATAAATGGTAAAAAAAAAAAAAAAAGTAGTTTGAACTCTCCTACAGTCTACGCCACAATATATAAGCATAACAACTCGTTTTTATATATAGTTTTTAGTATATAGAACCACCACGAAATAGATTTAATCTACGTTCTGTGGCGTGGTGGTGTTTTTTTTTTCTAAACTTTTTCTTCTACATCGAAAATGATGTTTTGTCGATAATATGGTCGGGTCGTATATCGACACATATAATCGCAAAAAAAAAAAAAAAAGAATCTAAATTGACTATAAAAGTAATTGTAAAACGAAAGCGCGTAATGTATAGAACAATAAAAAAAAAAATGGAAGGAAACGACGTGTTCGGGTTATCTAAACCGCAATTACGTCGGGATAATATGGCGGATATATAGGGTTGTGCGTGTTGTAATAGGATGTATTTCTATTTACACCTGTTTATTTTTTCTTTCAAATCCAATATAATTCGATTCATATACGTTTTTAAATCCGTATATAATATTGTACGCAGTGTTTCTTTCAGGCATGTTTCCGGGGGAGCAAAGCCCCCCCGGAGAATGTCCAAGGCCCCCCCGGAGAAAATTTGAAAAATAGTAAAGAAATATCAAAATAATATAAAAAAAATTTAATTTTGATATTTCGTAACTACAAGCGGCTGATATGAATCAACAAAATAATCGGTTTATAAAATTATTTTTCCCGATGGAAAGCAGTAATCCCATAGATAATTTATCGTTACAAATTATTAAACACCACGTTTTGAACTAAATTTGTACTAAACAATAAAATCAATTTATCGTGTGTTATCGTGATGAAAATAACACGGAAACCGGGTTTATTTCTGTTCCAAATTTCACATATTTTGCATCGTTCATTCCGCATTGCGCATTCGTTCATTCGTTCTGTAGTGTGATAATACTAATATTTTTACTCTATGGATAATACGTTTAATTTCGCTCTTGATACTGAAGCAAACGGCAGTATTTTATTTTCGTAAGTACTAATTCCTATTGATATATGTATAATATTATTATATAAATATAATAATAATTATTAAATTATAGTAAATAATAGTCCTAAAGTCTTGAAATTGTTACCAAATACGTAAATATACGTAATATATATATATATATATATATATATATATATATACAGGGGCTAAAGTGAGGGGGACGTAGGGGACTCAGTCCCTTACCTCTGATGGTGGTTAAAAGCGTCCCTTTAACAATTTCGGCGTAAAGTACGCCGAAACGCCCAAATTATATCCAAATAACAATATAATTAAAAACTCCGTTGAAAATAAATCTTAAATAAGTTTTAGTCACTTTTGTATCAAATATTATTTTATTTTATTGTAGTAAATAGTGCTAACTACTCTGTGATTAATAGACATTCGGTATAACTGATGATTCGTATGCATTTCTGTAATTTAAAACATAATATAACTAAAGAAAATACAATTTATGTTCCTATTTAAGTACTTTATAATAATTGTTTTATTTTAAAAGTAGCTCTTTTATGTAAATTTGAATTTTTTCTTGTACAATTTAAACTTCAAAGCACTAATTACACAACATTTTTATGAAATAATTAATTTAAGATTCTGAGCGAAGCGAGGAATGTATTGGTTTTACAATGATGTCTGTAAACAAAATTTCTACCAGAAAGAGTGCTCCGATCTCTACAGTCTTGGTTTATTTTCGGTCCCAAATTGCATCTAGTTGATACTTTAGAGAGGTCATTTTTCGATTTTCTCATATGCGCCCAAAATAAAACTTAAAAATGCAATTTTGTCATTATGTCTGTACACAAAAATTCTACCATAAAGAGTTCTCCGATTTCTACAGTTACAGTTTGTTATCGACAGAAAATTGCATCTACTCGGTACTTTAGAGAGGTCATTTTTTGATTTTCTCATATGCGCCCAAAAAGAAAACTTAAAAACTACTGAAAAATTATTTAAAAATTTATTTTTCTTGATGTAATATTGATGTTTAATACCCAGCCCTTCCGATTTTTTCAAATGCCCCCCCGGAGAAAATTGTCTGAAAGAAACACTGCGTATATATACCTATGTTTTTGTCGATTTGATTTTAGCGAACAAACAAATTGTTTTTAAACAATTAAAATTGTATTATATAAAATAATATTTGATTTGTATAACGAATAAACGCGTAAATAACGATAAATAATAAAATAACAAAAGGTATAGCGAGCAGCGCCGGTGTTGTGGATATCGCTTGAGTGAATTATATTCGGATAAAGATTTTAGAGTTTTGTTTTTTACACATATAAATTCGAAAGCAACGCGATAAATCATTGCATTCGATAAAACGATTTTGAGCGGAGCTTCGGTTTTTATAAATAAACGACCAAGACGAATAAGACGAATTTGCGTTTTTGTGTAATTTTTGGTAGTTTTTCCTGACTTTCGCAAAAAATTATTGAGAAAATCGAAAAATGACGTCTTTAAAGTACAAACTAGATGCGATCAGAAAAGGCGCTACGCGAAAAGATCGGAGCGCTCCTTCTGGTAGAATTTTTGGGTACAGACATAAAAATAAAAAAAAACACGTCATTGTAAAACCTGCAATACGCATTGCTCGCTTCGCTCAGAATATATATATAAAAAAACTAATAATATTAATTACGGCGCTCCATACAGTCGTTTTCTTAACGATTTAATTCACTTTATCATACGCGTGCACAATGTTTTGTTCGTTTTTATATTTTTATTCTGTTGTTGTATTTTTCTTTTTCACTCGCGGTGACGAATTTTTGTCGAAAACGGTAGTAAATAAACATATATAGTTTAATACGACAACTCGTGTATATATTTATTTATTTTTCATAATGGTTCGATCGTATATTCACACACACACACACACACACACACGCACATAATATAATAATAATAATTATTTATAATATTATGTGCGATGATTACGTTTCAATAAGAAGCAAGTTTGTGCGATTGCGGCGGATGCCTATATATATAGCGCGAGTTTACAGTTCTGCAGTGTTATGATTAGAGTTAGGATGTTGATGACTTTTGCATTTTTTTTCCTTTTATTCTGTACAATGCTATCCTAGCTAAAAATTTGTTTCATGCTCCCTTGATGCAGAATATTCTAATTTTATTTTGCATTTTTTTGCATTTTTTGCATTTTTAGCTATAAATGCATTTTTTTTGTTTTTAACGTCATTTTTCAACATTTTAAGTCATTTTTCATCTTTTAGGGCATTTTTGTACTTTTTGTACAATGTGGGGCATTTTCACAAATTATAGATTTTAGGGCAAATGTTACACCCAAGTTTGCAAACAAATTTAATTTATTTAAAATAATTTTAATATTATTATTGTGGGGTTTTTGTTGTGATTACATTTATCGCGTTCCGATAAGATTTACTCTTTTATTTATATTTTACTTTTTAATTTATTTTTAATATTGAAATTTATTTATAAATTATTTAAATGCTTAATATATTTATAATTCATATTTTAAACTACTATTACACCCATTATTATACCCTTATCTCTAATAAAAATTATTGTTTATAAATAAGTTTTTTCACTTACTTAATTAGTATTTTAGATAATTTTTAAGGTCATTTTTTGAAGTTTTTAGGGCATTTTTGCACTTTTTTTAGGGCTTTTTTGCATTTTTTTTAGGGCATTTTTGTGTGTTTTTTAGGTCATCAACATCCTAACTCTAGTTATGATGTATACGATCACTGTGCAAAAAGAGAAATATTATAGGAACGATATTTATGTATAGCGTAACGTACTTCATATTAATATTTACATTGACATTGTAAAAATATGTGGCCAGTAGGTACGTTGCATATTTAAAAATACAGTAATTACTATATATATATATATATTATAACGATTAACAGAATTATTTTTAAATTGCGAAGAAAATTGCTTTTGTAAACGCGCATTTATTTTTGGCATATAAATGCAGCGGTTTAGAACACAAGCGACGATCGATTTATTGTTTTTTTTTTCTTTTTAAAACACGTGTTTCTTATTTAACGCGGTATTTTAAAAATTGGCCGCTCTTCATACTTGATTTTTTTAATTAAAATAAAACGCCGAAAATATAGTCGTTTTTTTTTTAAAGCGAACAAAACACAATTTGTTATATATAGGTACCTGAGTTTAGACACCTCATATCTCAGTGCATTATTTAAGCTACATAGTAAATTAAGCAAATGTCACCCAGTGAGAATACTTTGTCGTCTATACATTTTTCAAAAGAAAATTAAAAAAAAAAAATTAGGAAATAAAATGGTGGATATAAGTATGTAGGTATATACGCGTGTTGTCATATTATCGACACCTCAAATACAAGAAGCATTTATTATTGTCCAATATAAAATAATAAGTTATACATAAGCGTTTCGTTTTATATTTATATAGAAATATTGAAAAGTTACTAATATTTTATAGAGGTTATAAAGAAAAGTATACTAGGTATATACCTTCCTTGATATTCCTTCTCCTTTTAAATACAACTTTTTAGTTATTATAAATGTCATTCAATAGAAGCATTAAAATTTATTTTTAAGAACGACGAGGAACGAGCGTGAAACATTGTTTGTACCATACTATTGTCTGTTTGTTTTGAGAAAGTTTTTTTTTGTCGTCCATAAAAATTCCTAAAAAAAAAAAAACGCACTGTTAATATACCCGTTGTGTCTGTCTGCAGTCCTATCGATGCGTTGTCAAATTATTACTGTATACATATAGAGTTAGGAGGGAGATGGTTGATTTTACGCGTACTTTAAAAGTGTAATGCAGTTATATTTCTTATAAATTTACAATTTCAAAGTAATACTTACATTTTATGGTACGAAAAAAAACATATACGAGTACCCTATTCAATCATTTTAAATGCGTCGCTGCAGCACTCACATACGTAGCAGTCAACAGTCATTACAGCTGTTGTACACGTATAGAAAACTTGTTATAATAGTATTTGTGTACCAGTTAAATGGTGCTTTTCTGGCCCGACCAAAGGGGGAAATAATGAAATCAATTTTTGTTTTAAATAACTCATTTGATACGAAATCTGTTCGCACTTAATTTATTTACTTATCATTTTTATTATTATTATTTTAACAGCGTTCATAACAATCGATTTGTAAAAATGCGCATATTACAATACTATATACTAATGAATTAAACAAATTGTACAGACTGTTCTGTAAACGTTTTAAACACGAATAAAAAAAACAATAAATTTTTCGAAATTCGAACTGCGCAATAATTTTGTACACCTATACTTGGAATTATTTGTATCATATAAGCAATATCTGGACGAAGACGTCGGGTACCGACCTCCGCGGAACAGCAATAATTATTACTATTATTATTATTATTATTATTATTATTATTATTATTATTATTATTATTATTATTATTATTATTATTATTATTATTATTATTATTATTATTATTATTATTATTATTATTATTATTATTATTATTATTATTATTATTATTATTATTATTATTATTATTATTATTATTATTATTATTGCTATTAAATAAATACAAATTATACCCATAATAATGTAAATACAAATTTAAACGGTTTAACTGCGTGTACGCGGGTGAAGCCGGGTAACTCGTAGCTAGTTAAATTAACATGTTATATTATTCTGTGTACCTACGCGGTATAATGTGTATAATTATATGAAACAAACGTATTTTTTTTTTGCCATTAATAAAAATAAATACGCGTATACCTATACCTATAACTTGTAACACGCACTATAAATTAGTGTAATTGAACATTTTTATATTTAAGCCGTTTGGGTGTATCATATAATTTCATTAAAATTTTACGCGATGGAACGCACAACGCGTATATTGCTCTAACGAAAGAAACTCAATTAACGTATTGTTTTACAAAAATTTATATATATATATATTATATTAATAATACATATGTACAACGCGCGCGGTATAATATACGCGATGTCCTGTCTATAATATATTTTTTAAACAATTAAATAGGCGTGCCCGGAAATTATATAGTATAGACCATATATATATATATATATTATTATTATTAGTAAAATGCAGGGTATAAATATTAAATAGCGTTATATATATTGTGTCGATAATTTCGCGTATATAATAATAATTCGTATATATATAATTGGAAATTTGTGTAAACTCGTTATTTATCCGGCATAATATAATGTTATAAATGACTTCTAATCGCGTTTGGAAAACTTATATGAAATCGTTATCCTAAAATTTTTTATTATAAATAGACGTTTAAAAACACAATCGTGAGATCGGTTTAATTTGAAAATAACAATTACGCGTTATATTTGTTGTCAACTATAATATGTAATATAATAATTAATAACTATACTGTATATAGTCGATTGTGGATTGTTCATAATATAATATTTATAATAACGCACGCGGGAATTTAGTTAGGCAACTTAATTGACATTATTCGCATAATTGGTCGATACTGCGGTCTGCTATATTATAAATATGTTATTATTACTATTGATGAGAAAAAAAACAAAAAAATTTTTAATTCAACAATAAGACCATTACTATATATATTATAGTTATTTAATAATGTATATTATTAAAGTATTTAACATTAAATTTATTTACATTTATATAGTATTATTATATAATGTAGTTTTAGGAATGTTGGTTTTTTTTAAAATTTGGATCGCATTAACAATTTATTGTCATCGCACTGCGTATAATATATAAAGTGCGACTATAGTGTTTTTTTTTTCTGTTATTGTAAACGCGTATATATTATATTACTAAGCAATTAATAATTAATATATTTAACAATAATAACCGATACAATAATGTATATATACGTAGTATTGCGCATGTCGGCAGGATGTCTTAAAGTATATATATATTATGTTACGCGTTGGACGCTGCAGATATATAGCTGCAGAAATCACCGTTCGTTTAAAAAACGTTTATTAAATAATATTTTATATATATATACAGATCGTTCGAAATGTTTAATGAACTATAGATTCGTCATCGTTAAATACAGTATTTGTGTAAAAAATATAATATTTTAGCTATATTTACGAAACGTTTTTCTCTATTTATTCAGATTTATATACAATATAATCGCGCACGCGATTATTGAGTCGTCGTTCGATTATGTATTAATAAATCCGTTTTCCACTATTAATTCTCTCGCGTATACGGTTATTTTTCGCGGGGTCGTCGTATTGTTATAGAGTACCTAGAGAGTATCTCTTCTTTTTTTCAAAAATATTTTAGCGTATACACCTTCTATAGTTTTTCATAACGGGCCACGCTGCAGCGAGAACGTAATGGGACGGTCATCCGGACTCTTTTTACAATCTTGATCGGATCAGATATAAAAAAAAAAAAGAAATAATAATAATAATAAAATTGTCTTTAAACGCGCGGTTGTCGTTATAATAATATCAACGCCAAAATATTTTAATAAAGATTTAATTGTTTATATTACGAATTCAATATGTATAGGTGTATATATTTAATTAAAAAAAATATAGTGACGATTGCCGAGGGCGGGGGTGGGGTTGGGGGGAGAGTAGCCCCCACGAATTTTCAAGACATTGAAATTTTCAGGGACGCGCAAATTTTTTTTTTGTTTTCTGTGCGTCCTTCTAATTTCTTTTTTTTTTCCAATTCAAGCACTGTTATTGTTATATAGGTAGGTTAAACGCGTTAAACGTTTCGTATACATAACGAGTGTTAAAAACGCAACAATTGCGCGCCTATATACGAACGGGTCGAAGAAGAAAAAGAAAGAAAAAAAAAACAACGATTCGACAACACAACACCCGTATACATAAAACGATGATTTTTATTGCAGCGTTATGCGTACACTAACGAGACGAAGAAAACCCCCACATATAATTTGCTACCGCGCGTGTGATGCGTGTTAACGTCGCGGTCATCTCTCGCGCCTCGTGTACGTTTATTAATAACGAGGAGTGTAAATCGTAAGAAAAAAAAAAAAAAAATTCTCCGAACGATTCGCGAAAAACGACGAATAATCATATAGGCGTGTAATGTATTTTTTTTTCCCTCCGTTTTATATATGTACGTATATATATATATTAATACGGTATACGGCGTTTTGTTATAATATTTCACCGCGTATAATAATAATAATAATGGCATCCACTCGTCACGTTTTCCGTTCGAAACGCCGCGGAGCCAATGAAATCAATACGTCGATGGCAGTGGGTATGGATCGCCCGAAATTGTTTCACTCCCACCGCTGCAACTGCAGCGGCCGAGGCAGGTTTCTTAATAACATCGCGGGCGGTGCGCGCGTTATAGCAGGTTGTGCTCGGCACGAGGTGTACGTTGTTCTCCGGACACCGCGTCTGTAATAATATAAAAAAAAAAAATAGTGGTGGGAAAAAAACAATATATTATTATTTCACTGTACTATATATTATATTATACATAACGTGTACGTGTACCGCGGGGCGAGACGAATGCGTATATATACGTATGTGTATAATATATTTCAGGCGCATGTGAGACGCGCGCGCGTTTTGTCGTTTATTCTCTGCCGATTCTGCGTGGATCGCAACGACGCGCTCGGTATATATATATATATGCGTGTCGGAAAACAAAAGAACGCTAGAAACTAGAAGAGAGAAAAAAAAATATAATATATATAAATAAAATGCTCGGCATTTTTTTTTTATTCTATATAAAAGAGTATATTGTGCCGCCGACGTTTTTGTCGAGCAGTAAAAAAAAAAAAAAAATTGTCTCGACGGTTCGTACGGCGTATACGCGTTTCGTATATATTGCTGCGCACTGTTGCAGCGGAAGTGTTTTTCGTATTATATAATAGTGTCAACGAGTTGAACCGACGCGTCCAGGCGGATAAACGTTTGAAATTTGAATGTAAATATATAGTAAAACACGTCGTTATGCAGTCGCTTGTGTATATATATATATATATATATATATATGTCTTAAGATCATACGCGATCAATAAATATTGATCGATATTCGATATTGACCGCGGTGTATGGATCATATTATATTGAAGACGAGTTCAATATATCGAAACGATCAAAATTATTTTGATATTTATTATTGTTGATGGGGAGTGTCAATATAATTATTGTATCAATAGCATAATAATCGCGTTCTCTTCACTGGACATTTCGAACGAAACTGTACGGCATATTGATGAATATTATTGATCATGTACAGTGTAGTGTGTGCCGAAAAAAATCGAAACATTTATTGACATAAAAATTGATCAATATTATTGATCGTGTGTTATGGACCGCTTATTAACACGATATATTATATTTTTTTCCCCCGCAGTAATACGCGCGTGTTATTATATAATATTAGTTATTATATTATTCGATTATATATAAGTATTGTAGGGAATGGCGCGTATTTCAGATCTCTTTGAGATGCGACTAATACAAAAAAAAAAAAAATTGTCTACATTAACTCGAAGTACGTATATTTTACACACATACGTTTGATTTTCATACACTTACAATAAATTGTTTTTGCCAAACGATAAATCTGTAATGTTCTCCTAGGTTTTTTCGCGATTTCTTCGGTTACATTTCCTCGACATCCGATTTAATGTCACTATACGAGTATGCGCGCATTGCGAGCTCGTATAATAATATCCGACCTACACTAAAGTCGGTATAATAATTAAAATTTAAATCGATTATATTAAATATACGAAACATTATATATTTCAAAGTATAAATAGTGAATTATATACACCTACAGCTCCTTCGTATATATATATATATATATATATATATATATATGGCCGAATTGTAAGAAAAAAAAAATTAACTACGAGTATATGATCCGGACACGCAGGGATGCAGTCCTCTGGAAATATCTTCGGCAACACCGCCGATTTTTTTTCTAGGACAGCCGCCACTGCAGCTGGCAGAGCCGTCTTAAGGTTACGCGAGGACCGAGGGCCCAAAGTATTTAGGGTCCTTTGAATACTTAAATGATGATATATTCATATATATATAGGTACATAATAATATATGTATTTTTAACGCATAATATAATATTATATTAGATATTAAAAATTATACTTTATTAATAAAAACTAAAATGCTAATTTTTATTAGAATCTCTGTTACTTTATTGTTTATCGTGATAATTCCGGTATGTTAATATTTTAAAATTTAAATATATATATTTTTTTTTATCATTCGAGATTTATTTATTTTTTAAATATCGAAGTAAAAAAAAAAAAAAATTAATATGTATGTTATTTTGTAAATAAATTGGGGCCCTTAGAATTTGGGGCCCCGGACCCGGGCTCTCCAGGCCCATGCCTTAAGACGGCACTGACTGCAGGTGTAGTTATATATAGGACTTTTCGATGTAAAAAAAAAAAAAACTGAAATTTCCACGACACTTGCGCAGAAAAATGGAAGAAAATCGTCGTCGCTTGTTTGCAGGTAGATCAAAAGCCAGTCCCACAGATATAATATGCACGAGCATTTGTAATATATATATATAGTGACGACGAATAAGCGACGGCAGCGCGGGACGAAATACGGTGCGTGCGTGCAGTGATGAGGGCGGCCGGCAAGGCGACGAGGGCAGCGCAGTCGACTTTCGGATCGATCCGACGCGCAAACTTTCCCCCACGTTTTTTGTGTACACACACACAATGCGCACGCGCTTGTGTGTGTGTTTGTATAGTGTACACGGTCAGGAAATATTAAAAATTAACAAAAAAAAAAAAATGCCTCGATGACCTTTTATGCTTATACTCACTGCCGCTGCAGTCTAAAACACAATCCCTTTCTGCCGACGAGAAACCCTGCGAGTTGCGCACTGCACGGGCACTGCACAGGACTTACACACGCACACACGGGCGCCCGAAGGAAACTGATCAGACAGGGGCATAATAAAATTTCTACATTAGCGCATAAAGAATATATTGTTCTTTTTTTTTCTTCGTCAATATTAAATTTATAAACCTATACTAGTCGAAATATCAACGAAATGTTTATTTAAACAATAATAAAATTAAAATTTTTTTTATATTTTGAAGTCCGGCGGGGAGCAGATCTTCCACGTTCCACCACCCTCCGGGCGCCAAATGCACGCACGTTATATCGTCACCAGAGCTAGTCATTTTGCCGCCCCGCAGGGTTAAATTATATATAAATGCCGCATAAAAACGGCACATTATTTATACCTATCATCCAAATTTAATAATTTTTTGAGTGATAAAAAAAAATTGTATATACTAATAATTCAATTATAACGCGTAAATTTCTCCCGGAAACGCAGTCTTATTCTCTCGAGCCTCAAACACACACACACACACAGGTTTTTACACCTACATTAACCGTAGAAAAAAAGAAAATTTCGTGTGTATCGCAAAAATATCGATTTCGATAAAACGACGGAGAAAAACCAGATTCGTATATTATAGTATGAAACCCGCTGCGGCATATATGTGTGGAAATAAATATGATAAAAATAAATTACTTATAATATTAAATTAAAAATTTTTTTTTTTTCAAATTAATTATAATAATATTATGTACCTAAAGAAAAGTACGAGTGCAGGCCTAATTATTATCAAATATATAGGAAAGGAGTGCGTAAACGCGGAAAAGCTATGTACAAAGCCGTTTTTATTGTTTTATGTCGTTGCAGGATTCAGTGGCGCACACTGAACTGCACGTTGATGGGTCTAACAATATTTTGCACAGCCTTGCACGCACTATAATATTAATTACGATTAAAAATATATTATTGAAATTTTTAGCTCCGTAACACCATAGCATTACCCAACACGCCCTTTTGAATAGGGCGATCGATCGACCCCATTGACGACCCTTGACGTGTGCGCCACTGACAGGATTTATATAACCGTTCAGATCACGAATGTACCATTAATTGTATTAGACGCATTTACATTTTGAAATGACGTGTAAAACGTTTCGAAATTCCGGGTGGCTTATAAAGGTTCACGCGTATATAAAGTGCACGCGCGCGGACACTCGGACAAAAATTACTACCGCACCGGGGCCCAGTGCCATCTTAAGGCATGGGCCTGGAGGGCCCCAAATCCCATGGGCCCCACTTTATTTACAAAATACCAAATATTAATTAATTTTTTTTTTTTTACTTAGATATTTAAATTTTAAAAAATATTTACGTTTTAAAATAAACAATAAAGTAACGGAGATTATTATAAAAATTGGCATTTTTATTAATAAAGTATAATTTTTAATAGCTAATACAATGCTAATACTATGTGTTAAAGGAAAAAAAAAATAGTATTTAAAGGCCCCAAATATGTTGTGCCCTCGGGCCTCGCATAACCTTAAGACGGCTCTGCCGGGGCCGTCGCCCAGGCGCCCAGGTCGCCATCCTGTTCGCGTTGGTCGATCACGTCTCGAGGGTGCTTGTCGCGCGCGGTGTACTGCCGCGCGTTGCGTGTACGGTGCAGGAAAACGCTGCACGAGCACCGTCATCACCGCCGTGTTTGTGCGTATAGTTTACTTGCACGCGATACGCACTAAAAGTATTAGGTATATGCATGTACCGAGGTATAGGTGCTATGTAATTATATTAAACATATACCGGACGACGTACGTTATATAATGCGTTTTCAGAACTCAATATAGACTCCATAACTGACGGCTGCGCAGATGATGCGCACACTATAATAACGTATTTAGTAACGCGCATTGCGTATATCCGTTTTGTATTTTTGATAATATTGTACGCCGTTCGTTTTAACGCCGGAGCGACGAACGACCCTTTTTTTTTTTTTAACACATTTATATATATATATAATCATGGGCGCCGAGTGACGCGGGGGTGCGGTGACGCGCGACAGCGGCGCACGACATTTACAAAAAAAAAGAAAACGTCTATTATCACCAGGGGCGTCTTCAGGTCAGTTTTATGAGTGGTGTGTGTGTGTGGGGGGGAGGAATTTTCTGACGGAAGTCAATACAATTCTGACAAAACTGCTATTATTCGTGCGGTACGCATTACGCGTATATTGGATATATATATATATATCTACGAGTAAATTAAAATGATTTTTTTATTTTATTTGGGCGTAACAAAAAAAGAAAAAAAATGTGTACTATTAAAAAAAAAAAACAATATATAAAAAGAAAGATGTAGAGCATTAAAAAAGACAATGTTCACTATTGAATTCCAAATTAAACATTTATGCGATAATCGCGTTAAAATATTGTGGACCGATCACACGTCGTTTTGATATTATGAGTGTTACAGAAAAACTCGGTATATATTTTAATAGTATTTTCCTTTTTATATACATATATACTCGTATTATAAAAGAATTGTTTCGCGAAAATTGCGTTTGTAATTTTGTCAACGTTTTTTCCAAGCGTATTCCTGCAGTCAAGGATCTGGCTGCACGGCGAATTTACCTGCAGTACAATACGCGAGTTTTCGCGTCGATAACATGCGATATTAGGTATTCGCCGTCTTATATAATAATATTATACTTTGTGAACAAATCTCGTGTAAATTTATTCAGTACAATTCCGGACAATATATGTATAATATCATAATGTTTAAACCCTTTATATATATTATATATATACGCGCGTCCTGCAATGCAGTACAGCGTGTATATATCTACCTAACTGTTGGGCGGTGGTGATGACGGTTTATCGTCGCGCGGTACAACGCGATTGAGTCGTTATTATGTGAGTGTGTGTGTGTGTTGTATAAAAACGTTGGAAACGCGTAGAAATTACAGGTGATTATTCTTTACGGCGCGCGGGATGTGTGTAACAATAATAATAATAATAATAATACGGCTAACAATGGACGCGAGGGTGCCAAAGGACGCGCTGGCGCGCGCGCGCGTACGGTTTTTGATAGTAATCTGTTCTGTTGCAGCAGGTCGCCACCGCGGGATCTGCCTACGCCCCCAAACCGTAAATCACATATTTTACGCCGTGCGGGACGCGCGCAGGGTCCCTCCTATACGATACGGCCGGTGTTTTTTTTTTCTCTCGATAATAATCTTATTAAAAAAAATATATATATATATATAAAAACCCTTCTGAGAAAACAAAAAAAAAAAAATAAAATAAATAAATACGACGCCGCCGCCGCCGCGCTGTACGGATAAAAATCGAAAATAAAATATTATATTTTAGTCGCGCGCGCGCCGCCGCCGCCGCCGTCGGAATTCCAAATTGGAAATCCAATCCGGTATACCTATATAATATAATATATATATATATATATGTGTGTGTATAATTTACTCGTTCCGTATCGTCTCGTCGTTATACGACTGTATATACCTACAGGTATAATTGCCACTTCTTTATTACACCGGCGTTGTGGTAATTGCTGATGTCATTCAAACTAATTGTCTCTGTGTGTGTGTGTGTGTGTCTCGGCGGCGTTGAAGATTTCGGGATAGAATTTAGCGCGTATATTATACTATACACATAGGCGTGCGCACGGGTAGGGCTGATTGGGCTTTAGCCTTTACCCGAGAGAAAATTACATAATTTTTAATAATAAATAAATATTAATGTTAATTGACAATATTGTTAATATTATATATTATGATTTGTGTTTTGAACGTTTTCGAATTATTTTATTAGATTATATTTTTGTTTTATTAGATTAATTTTAAATCGATATCGATGAATCGTATGTGTGCGAATTAATGCAAAATGATTGTTTACATTTTCCAGTCACCAACAAAATGGTCAAAATTTCTATAATTTTTTTTTCTTGTGTGACCGTGACAGTGGGGGGTGCGTAGTCAGATTGAATTTAGCCATACCTGACTCAAAAGTCTGCGCACGCCTATGACTATACACACATATAGTATAGAGAAAATATACTTATTATAATATATTCCCGGGAATATTTTTCATTTCCGATCGCGCACGTTATAAATCCTCGCGGCTATGTCTGTACACGCGAGTGTCGTACAAAAAATAATTTCGTGTGTGTGTGGAACGAAAAAAAAATAAAAAATGTTGAATACGTCAATTCACGAAAATGTAAACAAATAATGTATTCTATTGTGCGTGTCGGGGAATTGGTCCTTGCTTGCGGATACATCATGCAGTGCACGACGACGCACATTAGTCAACTGATGCAGTGTGTTCATAATGACCGCCGCGGTAGTTATATCGCGCATATTATATATACCTACTGCCTACTTTTTCTAGCGACTTTTGCCTTACAAACACTGGTAACTATTATTATTATTATTATTTTAATAAACGCGAATTACAGAAATCAAAAGAAATGACGGAGAAAAATTGAGAAGAATTTCAAAAGATCTCCTGCAAAACGACACTTGAAACTTGTACGGACTGAGATACACGCGGGACTTGCATCGATATTGAGGCGCGTTCTTCAATTTAATCGTTTCCGACGGTATACACAAGAGCGTTTTTAACATTATCTAGCGGTGTCGATATTCGTACCAATTGACCGATAATATTATACACTTATTACGGTCAAAACGTAAATGTTATTTTACCGTAATTGTATCTTTGTGTGCTATCTCAAATTTACTTGTATGCGGTATGTATCAGCTGTATACGTACTTTTGTTATGATTTAATAAATTCAATGTTTTCGTTGTCAAAACGTATATTAGTCAGTGGATCGTACTTCACCACCCCTCGCGGGTTTGCATTACACATCAAAATAGTCCGTGATTCAGTGGCGGTTATACATGATGATCGATGGGGGGAGAGGGGCCCGCGAAAATGGAGCCAACCCTCTCTGCCAATAAAATATATCCACATCGACGAGTAATAACCAACAAGAAAGATCTATTAATGTACCGAGACGAAATGCAGATGTAGAAAAAGGAAGAACAACGTTCATATGGAACGTAAACGAAATACCAACAAAACGGGAAAAAAAAGTACTCACCAGATAGCGCTACGACACAACGTAGAGGGTGTGGCATACTCGAACACCACAACACACACATACACACTGCAGTCAGACGCGAACTACGTTGTTCACGTCTGACCGCCGTGACTACACTGAGCGGTCCGATGGTTTCGGACCTCTATTTATAAGCGTCTGTCTGCCCCCCTCTATTTTGTTTAGTAGCGCTATCTGGCGACTACTTTCTTTTCCCGTTTTATTATACGGTCGGCTGACGCGCCATATCGATATATGCGGGTGTTTAGTTTGACGCTAACCGAGCGGCCGATCGTACGTGAGTATTCAATCTTTTTTTATTTATTATTTTTATTATTATTAATAATAATAATAATGTTATTTTGCGTATTTCAATGAAATGAAACGAACGTAAGGATTCATCTTTCCTCGTCGTACACTCGTTTACACACATTTAGACGTTTACTCGTTTACATTGTACACGACCGACGGAGATTGTCGTCAGCCAAGCACTAAACGCTCGATGACGACCGATGATCAGCGCGTACCGTACGCGCTGATCGTCGGTCGAGCACTAATTTCAGCCTTATACATGGTGTTCAAAGGGAGGGAGGGCGAAAATTGAGCTTAACCAAAACGTAATTGGACCAACTTATATATGACACAAGTCGGTGCTGTTAGGTCAGAGATATACTAAATTTAAAAATCCCACGGGCGATCCATCTATCTATAACTGCCACTGCCGTGATTATATAAAACATAAAAAAAAAATTTTGCTCATACAGGTGTAATGCTGATTACACCCTTGTACCACCGGAAACGTTTGAGGTACATTGTTAAAGTATTCGATGCCTTGTATATTATTCCGTGCTTGAAACCTTCGACTTTTTCAGGTGAAACATCTGGAGAAAAGGTTTTTACACGAATGCGTCAAGCAGGTGTTGTAACTGCTGTGGTTTGGAACGACACGAAACGAACATATTATATAAATTCCCCAACGTTTGTATGATTTACACCGCCGTCGCGCCGAATCGTTTACGATTCTTAAAGCCGTGAATCTCATAGTAGTTGTATCAAATTTACCGGAAAATGAAATAGCAGGTCAAGCAGCAAAAAAAAACGGATCCCACAGCAATAAATGCAATTCAAATTATAACCAAACTCCACGAAATGAAACAAAGTGCGGTTCTTTGGACCACATCCACCTTAGATCTTCTGAGAAAATTCGAAGTCATTTTTTACTAGATTATTCGCATTGGAAGTCACACAAAAATTATCCACAATTACTTAATGAGGAAAAAAGACCCCGATGTGCCATTTTTGTGGAGCTCAACACGGTTATGACTGCACGATTTCGAACATGTGCGTGATAACTCAATGTGAATTTTCCAGGAAGTTTATCGGAGGTTCTCAATCAAAATACGAATCTTCGTTAATTGTCACTTTCAAGTGTGTATCAAAGAAGCGCAACTTCAAAACAAAATATAAATTTCGTCTCTATTCTTAACATTCTGTTAATAGTCATTATTTTAATCAATAATAAATAAATAAATAATCACATTGAAACAATTTTTTAACAACCAATGACCACTGTCGCTGAGACAATATTAAAAAAAAAAATTATGAATGAAAAAAAAACCTTAGTTAAATATAAATACACGTTTCATCTTTAAAAAAAAGAACAGTTTTCGTGTATATCCAACTACTTTTTTTTTTCTACGTCGATTCATCATATGTTCGATAAAATAATTTACAAAACTCAATATTACGTTGTGTGAAGTACCTATACGCGAAGTAATTGAACGACAGGACAAGCCAAATCGAAATTTTAAGTGCGAATGCTTAATCGTTGTAAAGTCGATCGTTCAATTTAAAATTAAATCGTTTTGAACCCGCTGCGACTGCAATAAAATAAAATTAAAACTTCATCGTATTTTACGAATAAGTAATGTCACCGTGAAAATTATTCACGGACAACAACTCCGAGTGGGCAATGTTGTTATTATAAATGATCAGTGTATAAGGGGGGAAATATAATTTTCGTTTAACGTCCTGAAAAACTAATAAAGATTAATATAGGCATATGATTGGTGTGTGTGTGTGTGTGTGTGTGTGCATGTCGATTTTCTAGTTTATTAGGTAACATAATAATAGTAAATGACGTGTAGATTTTCGGAATAAATTCAAAGTTTGTCGTACAATATCGTGGAAACGAGTTTATTTTATAATAAAACCGTCACGGTTTAAACTTTTGAATATTGTTACGAAACAAAGGTATAAAAATGAAATATTCCACAGTCTCGATGTTTAATTCGTATTCACGTCTCGCGTATAGTCGCGTGTTTTGCACGCACCTAAATGTAACTTTTAATACAGAATTTCGAGTTAACATTATAATTCAACAATGGTTCCTATTATTATTATTATTATAATTTTTAATATAAGGATTTTCAAGAAAAAAAAAGCTTCTAAAATATTGTATTTTACGAGTGATACAATTTAATATTTAAATTCGCGCGGATATTTTAAAAACAAAAATAAAATATTCGGTAAAAATACCGAAGTTAGTTTTGTTTCTTTCGCGCATAATATATAATATATATATATATATTAACGTTTCTCATTAATTTCCTTTCAGCGCCATGCTTCTTGACACTTAGCCCACGTCTGTATACGGGGCCAGTTTACACTGTTCGTAATCCATCATTGAAATTTGAGATCCATTTATTATTTAAGACTTTTTCGTGTTGACATAACATACAACCCTAATTAACGTCGGAGAGCCGTCGGGATTTCTTGTGAATACGAAGGGTGCCAAGACACGTGAGTCTGTCGGGCATGTGTTGGCTGAAGGAAAAAAAAAATGAAATAGAGAATATAATATATATATATACGTAATAACTGTGGTCGGGTTTACGTGGTGTTTCTGAGACGAACGGTAGCCCGCGTATACATACGTATTATTATCACCACGGATATCGCGTATATAGTTAGACAGATAATATTAGATATGTGTGTGTGTGCAGGAAACGGCTTGGAAATTGTAATATTTCATCTTTAAATTCATCGAAATCTGTTGATCATTAAATTTAAAGTTTATAATAATATATATTAATGATAGAAATAATACAAAATATAATGGTTTTTGTTTTGCGCGTAAAACTTTTCCCCCAAAAAAAAAAAATGATTTTATTTCGTATTGATTATCATATATACATATAAAATATTTTAATGATTCGAATTTTCTCAAGACGACTAAGACTCGTTTTTACGAATTAACACATTTTATTCGAACGAAAAAAAAAAGAATTAAACTTAGTAGTTATACGCCATATCCCGACCTTCCTGCAGCAGCAGCAGTCGGTGATCGACCGATAAGTCTGGAAATTATCGGTAACAAGAAATACATATATTAGTATGGGAATTATGCCTAGAGCACGATTCGTAAGTATTTTTTTTCTTTCTTTACGTCCTACGTGTATCGTGCATATGTACGCTTCGATCTTGATAAACCATATAATAGTTAACTAAGAATTTATTGTTGTTCGATGATTCATTATATTAAGTTATTTCGAGTAATAACGTTTATATAAAAAAAAAAAAAATATTAAGTCAGTACACGCTGCACATATGCCTCTATATTGTGTACTTTTGAATTGAGTGGGCTCTAATTATTTTAATTCGTGTTCATGTAGGTTTGAACATATTTTTTTTTTTTTAACTAGAACGTATATTAATACGTTATTATTACTTGGAATATTTTCATAGTACCTAAATAAAGTTTTTTTTTTTTCGTGGATACAAACGAGATAAGTTTTACTAGTTCATATATAATAACCAAACACAAATGCAGTAGATATAATATAATTATTATTACGTGTGTGTTTTAATACATACAGAAAACGAATTATATTTTAAGTGAACTAATATCGATATTAATAATTTACAGATTATATACTTGAATAATATATTACGCGGGTTTAAATTAATAAAAAAAAAACTGAACGTATATTGGCCGATAGTACAAAATATTATTATTTAGAGAGTTATATACTATTGTCGTGTCGTTTTTTAATAGTAACACGATTTTTTTTTTTTATCGTACCGTTCTATAGAACCATGTTTTAATTAAATTCCATTCGTTGGAACAACGTTTTGTTTGAAGCGTTCATGTGCACCAATGAACAAGCAGAAAACAAAGATACCCTATATGGGTACCTACGCGTATATAGGTGGTACCGAACAATGAAAAGGGGTTGACAAATTTTACCATACCAACTTTTTTTTTTTCACTCGAGAAGAAAGGTGTCGGGGTGTTTTGACACCTAAGACACCCTTCTACTTTACGCCTCTATTAAAACCACAAAACCCTTATTGTTAGACGGTTTGGGAAATACACTCTCATATTTCCAGGGGAATATAATATAAAAAGAAATCTGTAAAATAAGAATTAAAATAGTCGTTGACGCTACGTAAGTTAATAATTGTTGACAGTTGTTGAAACCAAACGCTTTTTTTTTTCTTCTGGTAATATGCGTAGAAGTCTCGAACGCATCCTGATAACTAAAAAAAAAAAACACCTATACTAAAAAAAACCTATAATGTGCTCGCCAGCTGCTAGTATTTTTCTTATTTTCCAACGTTTTTTAACATTTGAAAAAAAAAACCAACAAATCATAATATATATATATATTTATAATACCGTCGGGCTTTTAGACAGACCTATAAAAACACGTATACGGTTTAGTGGGTCTTGTTTATGTGTTTAATGAGCTCTAATAAGAGAACCGAATGTTTAGCGCTTAGACGTAGTCTGTGTCGTAAACATGTCTCGTTTAAAATAACGGTTAGCCGCGGTTGAGACAAAAATATCGTATAATATATTGTAAACTATTTTATTAAAACATGCGAATATTGTTTTTATTTTTAATTTAATTGCCTTGATATGTATATATATATATATATAATATACAGTGTTAAAATACAATAATCGCGCGCGCGGTATAATTGGTCGAGCGGAATATAATATTGTATTATAGTGGTTAAACATATATAAACACATGTAAACCATATGTAAAAAAAAAAAAATAAGCATGTGGTCGTTTATTATTTATTCGTTGAAATATAAAAAAGAATAAGATAATAAATTACTCGTATATAGTATATATATATATATATAATGAATTATTTTGGCCGAGACGATTATAATATCTCGTTCTTATTGTGTGCGTAATGCGCGAATAGTACGTGTATTTTTTTATACGTATATTATATTGTTGTTATAAATATATAATTATTTTCCCGTCTATAAGCACGAGTTGAAAATACCTTGCGCGTTAAACAAATGTTTAAAGTACATAAATTACCATAATTTTTTAGTTTTTTCTCCCTCGCCATGTAAGTGCAAAGATAAATTTGAATTATATACACGCATATAATACGTTATACGCGTGTATTATTTTCCGTTATAAATTCAAAAGAATTTTAATTTTCCGTCAAATTAAAAACGACTATTTTTAAAAATAATCGTAATTATAATACTAATCACAACTTTCTTACACACGCGTTTATTATATATATATATATATACACGCCGAAAACGAGGGGAAAAAAAACAATGTGAAGTTGCGACATTGATATTTTTTTTTGTTTTTCGATTATCGATAAGTTTTTATTTTTTTTTAAACAAATATATTATTGTATCGGATATAATGAAGACGTTCGTATAAGAATATTAAATATAAATCGACTAGTAGTATTATAAAGAAAATATGTTTTAGTAATTTCCGTACAATGTATGAAGTGTGTAGAATACTATATATAGTGTTTTTTAAAATTCTAAAAAAATAAAATACTTTAAAACACTCAGAACCTGTAGACACACGAGTAGATTTCAAAGCCTCGTTAAAAAATTTTGTTTTACAGATATACACGATGTACACGATTCCCTCGTAAAATCATAAAAAAACCTTCTTGATAATTTTTAAAAATATCCAATTCACCTCGACGAAATAACATAATATATATATAAATTCATATTACGAAGAACGTAAAATCTTTGTTTTTCGTATAACAATTTTTATTATGTATAATATAAAGGATTTTTATTAATTTTTATGTAATAAAAAAAAACAAACGAATACACCGCGAGTACCGCGGCTGTTATTTATGTAAACATTAAATATATGTTTGAAAATCGTTTTAAAAAAAAAAACTATATTTAAATATCGAAAGTATTTAATAATAGTAATGAGACGGTACGGAATTTACTACAAGTACTGCAGGTATTTTCGTGTAATCGCATATTGTGTTTATCCGATTATTATTATTTATAATGTTCGAACAAATCTTTTCCTGCAGTCACCTCGAATAGTGGCGTAATTAAGGTCATGGGGGAAGGAATGAATATTTTTTTTTATAAGAACAAAATATAAAATTATTTATGAAGTACATTCGTGTTCGTTTAATTTAATAGATACAAAAAAATTATAGTTCGTATTTCATTCATTTTTGGCTTCAGAACCATTTCGTCGAGTACTTCCTATCGAGACGTATCGGCGAAATTATTTGGCAAATCAATTGAAATGCCAGCGTAGACTTAATGCATTTAATCGATGACAATAATGAACATAACATTTAGTTAATATAATACTAAGGCTCGTCGTCATCTCCAGAACCGTTCCTCGTACGTATATTCGCCGTCCGCGGACGACACACAAACGCGCGATCCGTTTTTTGACCAAAATTTTTTTATAATGGTGTTGATGATATTTTGATCGTCTGCGATTGTAGAAATATTTTGTTTCGAAATTCCGCGGCAAAAAAAGATCAATTCGACACCCGTTCGATACATGCCTCCCCACGATTACGCCCATAGACATATTAAGTAATGGACCGCGCATTCCACACCATCATCAGTCTATTCGTTATCAGTTGCATATAGAGTAAGAGAGATAGTTGACATAAAATATGTGTATGAGAGTGATAGAGATACGGTTTGGGAATTACATGGAAAAAAAAAACTAATCCATTTATTTCATCCATGTATATTATTTATATTAATATTTACGGTGGTGCATATTTTATCGGAAAAAAGTAAAATACGGAAATCGTGATAACGGATTTTTGATGCGCGGAAAGTACAAATCCGGAATTATATTACGTTCCGTGACGTTTGTGGTGCCAGTGTGTTATCAGTGTATCGCTATCAAACAAACCAAACATGCGCTCTTCAGTAAGCCTAAAGAAGTGGTTTTTCATAACAAATCAATGGATGTTTTTAGTTTAAGTTCCGACAGGAGCTAGCGAAGACTTGTTAGGATGAGTATAATAATAATAATACACTGATAACACGCTGACATTAGAAATATCATGGAACATAATATAATTCCGGATTTGTACTTTCCGCATCACATCAAAATTCCGTTATCACGATATCCGTAATTTTATTTTTCAGTAAACTATTATTCCGTGAATATATACCCGTCCATATTTATCAATAAATGTCGTTTATATAGATATAAATTGTCATAGTAGTCAGCAACACGATTAAAGATAGACAGGTTGAACAACGAGCTATACTATTCCTGTAATTCACCACTACTAGCGCGTAAAGTGGTTTGATATATTAACTACATTACATTATTCGTTATTATACCACGGATTAGGTGAATATTCATCTGATCTGTGATTATACTATACAAAGAGATTATGATATTTTGACGGTAAATTAAGTTATTTGACGAAAAACATTATTATTTTCAAAAATTATTTATAATTATATTATTTTTGAAATTTTTTTTTTTTTTTATATAGTTACGAATAATTATAATATTAAAAATATTTACGACGTACCGATTATTTGAAACATTTTCCGTTAGGAGCGCGTATGTTAGAATTTGATAAAAAGAAGGTTTGCTATAGTCACTTTATTAGAGCTCGTCGTTCAACCTGTCTATCTTTAATCGTGGTCAGTAAACAAAAAAGAAAGTGATAGCAGTAGACGGTCTCAACTCGTAGCTCTGTCTCTTTTGTTCTGTATCGACCCCCTGACACCTCTCTCTCTCTCGATGCGTTGTCCACGAGTTAACATGTCTATGATTACGCCTGCACTATATAGTTTTAGAAATATTTGAATTTACTACAAACGAACGGCTCGCTCTGTTGAAAACATAATATCATTTTTTTTTCCCCGGTTCGTTTTTTTTCTCCTCCTCCTCCTCCTCTTCCCCTCGGATCGCCAACTGCTGCTGCTGCAGTATTACAGTGTTTATTTATATAATAAGTTATAGTCCGCGCAGTGACACGGTGCGTACGCTCGCGGTCTGTAATAGAGTCGTTCGCAGACGCGTTTAATCGAAAAAACGTAAACGTCGACACGCTATATAATAAGCGCCTCGGCATACTAGCCGTGACGGACTTTCGAAACGCACGCACACACACACACACACACATCACGCGCGCGCGTATTGGGGCGCGGCCGGCGTAGGTATACCGCCGCCACTACGACCCTGCTGCAGATGGTCGCCCGCCATACCACGCCGACGGGGCTACAAGGGTGCTCGTTAAAAACGTTCGATCCTTCTCGAAATTATATTATTATTATATAGTTAAAAGAGCGCCCGCGAGAGAGAGAGAGAGAGAGAGAGAGTATATATTAATTCGTCGAATCAAACGGTTTTATTACGCGATGGCGTTTTTTTTTCTCTTCTCTTTTTGTCGAACACCTGGCGAGCTGTAAAAACGGTCAGGTATATATGGCACCGCGCGTCCTCTGCACGAACGCGTATAGTATTAATTTTAATTTTTTTTTTTAATCCTCATAGTTCGTTGTTCTATATACGCTCTGCTGCTGCTGCTGTTGTTGTGTGTACGTATTAGATAATATAAGCGCGTATAATATAATAATTGACCCGTCGTTTAGGTACGAAAAAAAAATATATATATATATAGGCGGTTCTTCTCCTCTATCGCGCGCGTCGTCTCTCCGTTCCTTTCTAAAAAAAAAAAGTTGGCTTCCGTCCCGACGCCTTCGGTTATTATTAATAGCTCGTGACAGTTAAAACATGTGCTGCTGGGCAATATAATTTCACTAATTAAAACCGAGATATCTCTATTAAAAATAGGACAACGTAACCCCTCTCGAACTCGCGCCGTACACTGCAGTATTTTCGTTTTTCGTTTTTTTTTTTTTTTTGTTATTTCGTTCTGCATAAACTTTTTAATACCGCGTCCCGTATATATATATATATATGTACACAATGAATTCAGAGGTTTCCCCGTCATTAAGCCCTATTATATAACTACTGCGCTGTACCGCGCGCTCTGCATGCTGTATATACATACCGTGAAATAGAAAATTCTACACACGCGGACGATGTGACGGGCGCGGTCCACTCTCGCCGCTACTGCGGTGTGTTTTAATGCGTTTTTAAATATTCAACCGTTTATGCGACGCCGGTGGTGCCGCGGTTTTAATGGAATTTTCGTTATTGAGCTTTTTTTTTTTAAAAAAATATATAAAAATTAATAAATTTTTTTTAAAATAACGCATATAGTATAAAACGTTCGATTATTTTATTATTTTATCACACTTGGAAATCATTCGCAACTTTTTTTTGTAATATATTAAATAAATAAATATATATATATTGTATTGTATTTTATGCGAAACATTCGAAATGTCTATAATAAATCAAACGCGTAAATTTAATAAATTCATTTTCATCGCGTACCTCTATAAAACATCGTACACATATCAGTGGCATACTTTCAATTTGTTTGGGGTTAAAATATAACTTCGTCCCCATAATATTTCGAATTCGATCGTATTATTAAAATATATCAAATAATAAATATTTGACGAACAGTTTGGTTATATAAAAAGAAATTGTGACTTAACGATTTTCAATATTTTTTTTTTTGAAAAATTTGACTAGTTAATACGGTTTAGAGTTACGCGTATATTTGGTGAAAATTTAACGTTTCTACGACCATTATGTAGTTGCAAAAATTACGAAGAAAAAAACGATAATAGGTTTTGACGAAATTGCGTTTTCGCGTAATTTCTCGGTAGTTTTTTCTGACGCTTAAAAAAAATAAAATTATTGAGAAAATCGAAAAATGACATCTCTAAAGTGATCCAACTATTCGGTATCGGAAAAAAAGTGCTATACACGTTAAGATCGGAGCACTCCTTCTGATAGAATTTTCAGACATAAAAACCACACAAATCATTGTTACAACCAGCGGCGTATTTACGGGGAGGTTATTTGAAACAATATTTTGATAATTGTATATGAACGCGAAAATTAATGATATTAAATTCGATGTTGAAAAAATAAATAAATAAATCAAATTTTGTACACATGTTTGTTTACATACAACATGTATAATATAATAATATCAATATATATGTGTATATAACGAATACAATAAAAATATCTGTTAAAATCTGTATATCCCCTCCCGTGGAAAAATCCTAGATACGCTACTGGTAACAACTATTTAATTTTTAACCTTTTTTTGCTTTTGTCCTGGTGGGGGTGGGAGGTTAACCCTAAAACCCCCAGTAAGTACGCCACGCGGTACACGTCATTTATGAAATGCGGTTCGGATATTTTTTTTTTTTCCATTAAAATATACGCGTTTTGGGACGAAATATTTTTCCGACGTAGAATACTTTCTATACGGTCTTATTTTCGACTTGAATGCGCGCGATTCGAGCAATGCGCGGTGGTGCTTTTTTTTTATTGATATTTCTTTTTTTCGGATAAAATATTTTTCGTCCATAATATCTATATACCGTTCGAGATCATATGTATTTTCGACGATTTTACGCGTTCCCACATTATACCAAAACGTAACATCTACTTAGATTTAAAAAAAAAAAAAACTTACATTTTTTTTTTTACTTATATTAGGCGCTAAGGTGTACCCAGTAATTAATGAAAACGACTTTAATATTTTCCCTTTCGGGCGTTTTGGTCTTCGGCGGTAGTATACTACACACATATAAATACAGGGAATAATATGTGTTGTACGTGGTGTTTACCATACGTTCGAAAATGATTATTATAATATATATACTTATAGAACAAACTGAGAAAATACCCGTTACATTTCAGGTATTATATACGTCTTATTAGGTGTTGTTTTTATAAGTATATCGCGTTACGTACGCTGCGCATGTAACACGAAATATTTTAAACGTATGTATATATATATTATTATATCAACGCGTTTCATGTAGTCTTTGACTTTAAGCCTATAGGTATTTTTTTTCTTTTTCATTTTTATAATCCAATATCGACATGATTTTTTTTTTTTAAATTTTCAAAACATATATTATGTGTTTCTAGTAACATCTTCAAGTCGTCTTTACCGCGCGCGACTCTTTACGCACCAAATTAAACCGGTTACCCGCGCTGCAGCGGTCCTTATAGTCGGCTGCCCTTATCATATATTTAAAAAAAATATATGATGTACGCTAAAAAACGTTCCATATAATAATAATAATAATAATAATAATAATAATAATAATAATAATAATAATAATAATAATAAATCATTTCGTTTTTTAAACTTTTTCTGTATACACAATCCGCTTCTATAATTATTTTCATTCGTAAACTGACACTTTTTTATAATTCGTTGATTATTATCGGACATATCGATTGAACAGAAAAAGAAATTTAAATAATATATTCTCGCGTGGAAAAAAATTAATAGTATACACGTCTTTATATTAATTGTTTATTTGTTTTTTTTTTTTTTTTAATATTATTATCCGCAGTGATGTCCGAGTAGTAATCGATAAGAGATTACATATATATACGAGTATATATATTATGTAAAATATCGCGTCGACAGTTATTTTTAACTATATATTTTATTTGCCTCTGCAATAACAGACTATATTTATATAGGTATATATAGTTTCGACAAAATACACCTTAAAACGACTCGTATACAGAGATAAAAATCTTGTATCGCAATTAATTCACAGAAGTATATTTATATATATATATATACTCGGCGATTAGTACAACTATATAAAATTTTATTAAAAAAAAAAAGAAACAACGCGATTAAATATTTTAGTGTTGCCTGTCTGTTGAGTTCTCGTACACACACACACACACACACACACACACACACACACACATAAGAAAATAAAGAAAATATATAATATAATAATTTAATCGTATATATAATACGCGTGTATTCGATAATGCCGGAAGAATTTTTTTTATCCCCGTATATATATATATATATATTTTATTAGTTTTCAATTATAAAACTATTACAGTTCGACTGTTCGAGTATACACGTAATACGTGTAATGCGACGACGTACCTTAAATAGCGAAAATAATAATTAATTCGTATATAATATTATTATGTATAGTATGTGGTCGTCGACGATAAAATTATAATTCTCCGCACAAATCTCGAGTAAACACATTTTATTTTTCTCCCGGTCTCGCGTATTACCACCGTCGTCGAGAGAACATTTTTTATAGAATTCAAACTGCAGGCTGCAGGCACCGCAGCCGTTGACCGCGATCAATGTTGTAATAAATGTAATTGTATGAGCTTAAAAAATGTTCTCAAAACGAGCAATACCACCTTTTTTCAAAAAAAAAAAAGAATACAACGTTTTTACTTATTTAAACGTCGTTCGTTGAATACAAAATAAAAACCGATGGAATTATAAGCGTTTAACAGGACCCCATACATTCCTACGATTTGCATCGAAATAATTGCTTGACGCGGAAAAGAAGTCAGAATTTAGACACCGAATATAAATTACAATATGTTACCCATACGCGATAACACAGCAATATTTTAACTACCTTAAATTCTTTTAAAAAAATCTATAAAACTCATAATTTTTACCTTGTTTTTATATTCAAGTCTCGTAACTACTTATAAGAAAGATATTTAAAAAACAGCTACATATAGATGTATATATTTTTTTATTTTATTGAAATTTTAACCGCGAGTTATATATTATACAGATAATATTGTAATTAATTAATTTTTTTTTTTTGTGTGTAAAATCTGGTGTCTTAAGCGTACCTACCGCAACTGCAGTGGCTTTCTGTAGCAGGGCTCTTTCTATTCGATTTTCGAACATTTCCCGTATTTTCGCGGTACACCAGCAGCGCCTCGCGTTGCGCGGTTTCGTTTGTCCGAGAGTCCTCTTTAGAACCCCTGCAAAGAGCCCTTTCGACGTTTCTATTTCTATTATTATATTTGCGTTACAATTTTTTTTTTTTGGGACCGACAAAAAAATTCAACGGTCTAAAAGTCCCCGGGACTGCGGCGTGTGAATTACTCGATTATATACGTTTTCGATAAATCCACGCAATTAAATATAACTAAACGGGAGGACGGCGTAATACTTTGTTGGTGAATAAATTAATGTTATCGACAGTGGGCAATGGTTGCCTCCCCCGCTGGACCGTTATATTTAATTTTAAATAATTCAAATTTTTTTTTTTTTTTAATAGGTTTCTGGGTTTGAATATTGGCGTTAGGAATTTATTAAATGTATATTTAATTGAAAATTTCTTACTAAAATGTGCTGTTAAAGATTGTTTTACGTTCGAGAATAAACTCCTTAGACAAATCGTGGTTGCGCGCACTTACGCCGCTGGACATTGAGTGAAAGTAAATTTCATGATTCAATGACGTGCAAATGCGTATTATTATTAATACATCGGTTATAAAGGTATACAAATTTGAACATTTTATTACGAAATCAAATACTCAACACTAAAACTTTGGGGGGCGTAAATTAGTTTTGGAAGGTCGGTGGCTGGTGTGCAATGCACGCCTTGCACACCCGGTATAGTCGCGGCACTGGGCGACGTTCGTTTTGACGAAGCGCGGCCGGCTCGTGTGCGGCGCGCAGCGCACGTATTTTTTTTTTGTTTTTTTTGTATCGGGCGACGGATTTTATCCGCAAAAATCGAAGTTACACGACGCGGCGGCCGCGTGCTGTGTCTACCACCGGCGTCCATACCTACCACCGGCGCACCGAACGGACGATTCCTATACGAGAAGCCGACCGGCCACACAAGCGACGATACTTCGACCGCGCTCGGTGGTACTGCGATGTGTGTGTGTGTGCGTACCACTTTGTACGGCTGCGGTGCAGGAAAGTGCAGGTTATTATTATTGCAGAGAACGGCGCGGGCCCACCGCGGAACCGGAACGAAGTCGTTACGTTTACGGCAGCTTTTCTATACGCGTGTACGTTATTCGAGAACGTGCAGGTGACTACATAATAATACGAAAATTTTCGTATATTGTATAATATATGGTACGCGTAACGCGTATGTTTTATTTAATTGTCGCCGTTTATATATATATATTGTGTTGCGGTGGGCCGTCTCGCAGTCCACCGCCGACGACAACGGTCGCCACTGCCACTTGCACTGCCGCCGCCGCCGCCGCCGTGAGATGAAGATGCGAACTTGTGTGTCATGAGCGCGCGCGGTGCGTGTTGGGCGAGTCGAGAGAGAGACCTCGGCGGCGGCGGTGGCGGCGGCGGCGGCGGTGTCTCGCAGGCGCCTTTACAACACGCCGCGGCTTGGGAGGTAGCTGCTCGCGTACCAGTCCGTGTGACCACCGCGAAGAAACCGGTTTAATCCCGGGCGGCCGCCGCCGCCGCCGCCGATACATCCGTATAGAGTGGTCCGCCGCGCGCGCAGTCATCGCGGTGCACGTTCGTCCCGCCGCCGCCGCCGCCGCCGTATAAATGCATGACCGACCGCCGCCGCCGCCGCGCTCTCGCTCTATCACACGCAGCGCCCCGTCGCCGGAGTCGCAGACACCCAGTCAGTACGCCGTTAACCGCACCGAACGTCGCAAGTCGCGGTCACCCGTCACGCGCGTGTCCGTTACCTTATCTATCG
The DNA here is from genome assembly GCA_032441835.1 of Slavum lentiscoides. Classification (NCBI taxonomy): domain Eukaryota; kingdom Metazoa; phylum Arthropoda; class Insecta; order Hemiptera; family Aphididae; genus Slavum; species Slavum lentiscoides. The sequence continues at coordinate 8,745,362 of CM063714.1, read as the reverse complement.
TTATCACGACGCAATTAATCCCCGTTTCGCTTTAACCGCGCGACCTGGACCGCCGCCGCGTACCTGGGTTTATATACGGGAATTTTAAAATGCCGTATCTCGACCACGATCGTTACGGTCTCGTCGTCCGGATAAACACACGTCTGCAGTGATCCACCGCGTTCCGCCAACGCGTTTATTATAATAGTATTGTATTGGATTGTTTGATTGAATTCTCGCCGACGCGTTTGTGTTTTTATTTCACATCTCTGTTAAATGTTTGTGAACCGTCCGCGTCAACCCGGTAGCCCAGTAGCAATCATCGTCGAGCGCACTCGGCTGAGGACGACGATCCCGCCGGGATATTCGTTCTAAGGTATACCTTATACATAATACTATATATAATCCTACTGCGCGACAAAGTCATTTAGTTTTTTTTTTTATAAGATCACCAGCCTTATAATATAGTTGTCCGTCTCCTGTCGTCCGCTGCCACTCTGTTTTACTCCGGAGTCCAACGCTGTCTTCGCGGTTCTTCGGCGATATCTTCCCGCGGTGATCGCTATTTCACGTCGCGGAATCGTTTTCGATTACGGTCCCGTCAATACGCATCCCCCTGTCCGTTTCAGCGTTCTCTCTTTTGTGACGCTAGAGCGTCGAAAAATCGATCCTGCATATTTTCTCGATTACATTTACGGTTTTTCTCCGGCATCCTCTGCACACGGTCCATACACAGACACTGTTCGGCATTTTTCACCGACCTCATTTCTTCTGTTTTCTCGAAACGCCATGGTTTCCGAGCCGTATAACACCACTGCGGGGCGTATCGACGTTAAATATACATACGTATTCGGTTTTTCATATATATGTATAGTTGTTGCTTTCTTTTTAAGTCTGGTGTAATTCTCTGCCTTTTATGCCACATTTATTGTCCATGCGACCTGATTATTGTTATGTATGAACTCGAAAACGTCCCAAAAGACAGAGGTTCGCGGACAAAATAAAGACACTGGAGACGTATCCGTCGTGTGATTTCATGTATTGAATGTATTGTATTACTGACTTTGACATTTTTTTTTTTTTTTATCGTGAAAACTCGTGGTTCTCAAACCTTGTAGATCGATCACGTTTTATCGTGTACTATAATATTTGGATCGTGATTGCGATCGCGTTCGATCGGTTTTTATCGCCCGATCACATTATTTCCCACGGCTTCCGTCTCGTCGTATTACTCGTACTTGTTGTATACAATATTACGCTACCTACGCTCCGGTATAACTCGCGGGGGATAAATTCGCGGCCTTCACGTATATACGCGTATGACGGTTGGCATTTTTTTTTTGTATATCATCGTCTCGGACTTTATTAAGTAATTTGACATTTTCGCGCCCGGTTTCGGTTAGGTTCATGCGCGCGGTATTTCGAAATGAGTTTTAAATGTCACACGGCACTTGCAGCACATAATAAGTCGCTTATTCGGCGCTAATATCACTCGCAGTCGAGCCGGCGGCGAATGCCGACGATCCGCTCGCGGTGTCTGCAGAACTTGTTCGGCCGACAAAACGGTATACGTTAGTTATTTTCAGGACCGTATTGTTCCGTGTCGGGCGAGACAGGCAAAATACGATTAATAATAATTCTAATAAAGTCCTGTGTACGCTTCGTATAGTTCACGAATGCATTGGCTTAAAGGGACGCACGTTTAGAGTACAATATTCAATTTGCCGGCGGTGTCTATAAGAGAAATTGGATTTCAAGAACAGAAGAAACGTTTCCCGGTTTCGATATCGCGTTGCGAATTCACTTGGCGATTCCAGTCGCTAACAGGTACGCGCGTCACACGAAAGATCATTTTCAAAACCGTCGACGGTTGAAAACAAAATTTTAGATCGACGTACGCCTGAACGACATCATTTTGCGGTCTTCGGAATTCGAACAACTGTAAATTAAGTCACAAATGATTTTTCCGAAGAAAAGTAGTCCGGGAAGAAAACTCATTATAAAATATAATATTTTTTTAATATACTATACAGTTATAACGGGCGTTTGTTTTACTTCCGTTTTCTCGTTATTAAGAACGTTTTCCCAACGTTTTTTTTCAAAATAAAAACACGCTGTCACATAAAATGTATAGGAAGGAAAACAAAATGTGCCTGGGATTGCATACACGCGCCTTAATACGGTCCCGATTATTTTGTTCGACATTAAACGCAACAAAAAAAAAAACATTCGTGTTTTTCAATAAAACGATATCACTGCACGTGCTTATGTCAAGTGTTGATCTTATTCGCAGTATCCGTTTAAAACACGAGATGGCGATTGTAAAAATAATGCCGACATTAAATACGATTTTTGGGTACATCTCTCCGCAGTACAGAGAAGGAATATTCTCCAATAGAAAAATGTTTTGTTTATCTCTGTACTTGTGTAAAATGAAAACAATACAAAACCGCAGCTAGTTTTAAACGTATAACAGGCGTTGTAAGGTCATATACAATTCTAGATGCCTATAATAAACAAAATCGCTGCGCGAGTACATCTATAATAATAATTATAATCGATTGGATGAAATAGCTTATAAAGAGACCGTGTCTATTCACTGCAGCAGCAGACGTTTCGATCCGAACCGAGTGTAATAATGTATCGTTTGTAAAAGGATGTTTCGGGTATGGAAATTTTTTCGCCGACACTATAAAAGGCGTATACACTTAATTATGTAAAAAAAAAAAATTGTATATAGGCCGCCGTTTCACTAAAATAATTTTAGCGATCGACACGCCATAAGACTGCTGCACGTCGTGCACGTACACATCATAACGGTAATTACACACACTGCTGCACGGGCCGTGTAATTTGCTTAGCATTATACATACCGGCTCGTATACGATTATCTCAAACGATGAATATCGTCTCGAATAATATGGAGAAAACACTCTTACTTTTGCTACACTCTCTCTCTCTCTCTCTCTCTCGACGACGCTTCGGATTAATACGAATAATAATAATATTGACCGCCAAGTATTACACTGTACCGATATACCTCCGGGTATATCAAATCCCGAACTCCTACTCGTTCGGACAGAGAGACAGAGACAGAGAAAAAAAAAGTAACGTTCAAACGGCTCGCGCCGTTGTTTTACCAAGTCATGAATATCGTCAAAATTATTTCCCCGTAATATCTAACGCGATAATCGTATCATATTATTATTTATTGTATTATATAATAATAATAATAATAATAATAATAATAATAATAATAATAATAATAATAATAATAATAATAATAATAATAATAATAATAATAATAATAATAATAATAATAATAATAATAATGCGCTGTTCGCGCTTGTGTAGGCGTTCGGAATGGTTTCCCCACAAAAGAGTTGGCGAAACCGCGTGTATCATAGACAGGTGTCAATATAATGTGTACGCGTATTTATATTATATAATTACGACAATAATTCGAATTTAATTGGCGGTGGGGAATCGATAGTATTTATTTTCTATACATATAATAATTAATAATCGTTTTGGGGTGTACGCGCCGTCTTCTCGAATTCGTGTTGTTTGTGTATATTGTAATTATAATAATCGTGTTGTTTTGGTTGAACGGTCGATAATTATAGTATATAACAGTGTACGCCATGAATGTCGTTCCTCTCGGAGCGTCGGAACAGAAAAGAATAATAATAATAACTAAATCAGAAAATAATAGCGCATTTGCGAATATCATATCACACACGCACACACGAGACGGTGTGAGTTTAATGATTTTTCAGTGATATATTATATTTCCCATCGGATACTCTCGAGGAAGCTGATCGTTAGTCGGTGCAGTATAATATACCGCAGCAGCAGCAGCAGCAGCAGCAGAGGCCCCGGTCGACGCCATTCCGGTTTCGTCGTTCTAAATAAAGTCATTAAAAACAATAAAGCCATTATTTATACGAAGAGAGAAAAAAAAACACACGCACACACAACAAAAACCAGTTTACCTGAACAGGACCCGGTAGTTCGCAACCCCTGAATTGTACCGACTCCTACTACGCATAGACAACCGCGATAATAATTGAGCGATATAATTACTTTTTTTTTTCGCTTCTTTTTAAATTTTCTCCGGATGCCTTTTTTAAACGTTCACTGATCAAATACAGTTAAAAAAAAAAACTATACACAAAGAAAACGCGAAACTCTATATTATCGCTTTTAAGTAAAAAAAACAAAAAAGAGGTAGTGAGCCTCGGGGTATTGCGAATGTATTGTTATCATTATACATTTTGAAAGCAGCGCGATAAACCATTGCATTCGATAAAACGATCCGGAGCCGGAGCTTCGGTGTAATATTTTGGGTGTATAACAAAAAAAAACTAATCATTTTTTTTTTAAATTAAATACCTCGAAATTGCTATAAAAATTAAAAGCAAGTTTTTGAAAATCTGTTTTCCTTGCAATATAAACATTACATATTTGATGAATATTCCGAGTTTCTATAAGCATTAGTTTCGAAATTATATGAAGAAATCGCGTTTTTGTGTAATTTTTTTCTGTGTATACAGTTTTTGAGTTATATTTTTAGGAGCTTTTGAGAAAATCGAAAAACGACCTCTTTAAAGTACCGCTACTTTATAGATGCAATTTTTGTTACCGTGGAAACAAACTGTGACTGTAAAGATCGGCTGAGCACTCCTTCTGGTAGTATTTTTGGGTACAGACATTGAAAAAAAAAACCATATCATTGTAAAACCAATACATTCCTCGTTCCGCTCAGAATCTAAAAATTGTCGTTATCGTTTAAAATGCGTTCGTTTTTTTTTTTTTACAAAACGATTTTAAATACTTTATTCGTTTCCTATCGAGCTTTATTAATCTCACGTATATATATATATTTTCCAAATTATAGTGTTCTCTATAGACGTTTTTCGGTTTTCGTTACGATATAATAATAGTGATTTATATATATGTGTAATATTTGAGAGGACTTTCTATACGGTTAAACGCGTCGGTTCGATCGTGAGACGTTATACACCGCCGGGTAGTAGCCGCAGTGCAGTGTGTTCGTCGTGAGAGAATTTACAACGTTGAAATTGATTTTTCACGAATATTCTTGTGGGGATAAAAAAAAAAAGTTTTCTTAATAAATAATGTACTCGCGCGTTATATGTTAATACGTACGGCACTGTTTATCGAATAGATTTATCCCCCGAAGTATTGTGTAATTTTTTTTTTTTTTTTGTCCACACCGTCCCGGTCGCCGTATACACGGAATTAAATATATATTAAATATTATAATCGTCTTAATATATTTACACCGGTACGCTCGGTCTCGTCGGAATCCTGTTTTTTTTTTTTTTTTGTCACTTACCGCGTTGGACATTAAAAACCAATAAAGAATAAGTCGCGGGAACGAATAAATCTGGTTTTAGCGCGCATAATTTTATATTACAGCGATTCGGGAGAAGCGTACCTATATACTACTCGCCCGGCTGATAATAAATAGCGAGCCCGCGAGAATTATATTCATTTGAAATATTGTCGAATACTCCGTAATATAATATATATATATATAGTTTCGAATAATATAATATTATAATATACTTGGCGACATGATGTACTATTAACGCGGAATCCGAACACGTGCGGTGTATTATAAATGTTAAAACGTCACTGTATTTTATACATAATATAATCAAGGGTTGAATATTATATAAAGCGGCGAAACACTCGCGGTGTAAAAATCGAATCGTTTCGACGACGTTACAACGTTTATACGTCACGACGGGCGGTTTACCAAATGCGCTTTAAAAGAAGTCGGCCCTACACGTACACGGTGACCGTTTGCGTATAATATACGCCGTTTTATTATTGTGTAAAATATTATGTATGTACGTACACTTTTGTGTGAAAATCGTAATAAAGCGCTGGGGAATCGGATATTTTGTTGTAATTCGCCATGTGTCCGAGTCACGCGCGTTTATATTATTATTTTATATTGTAATAAAATTGTCGCCCGGAATTCTATATAAAAACAGTATTTATTTTTTTCTTTCCCTCCGCGTGAATGGAATAAAACGTAACGTACTGAAAAAGAAAGAAAAAAAAAACGATTGTCGGTTAAACGCTTTACAATAGTAATCGCGCGCACATACAAAGTGGGTTTGGGCTGCACACGTTGGTGCGTAAAACGTTTGAACTGTCGAAGGGAAAAAGAAAAAAAAAAACTACGTATTTCTTTATTATTATATATCATTTTTTTTTTTCAATGCGAGTTGTACAACCGTTCCAAAAAAAAAAAAAAAATGTATATACATAGGCACGTATACAGGCCACTCATTAACGGTAACAATGATGTTTCCGATCGATTGTCGACAATTCAATAGGGCGCGAGGGTTTTCGTCGGTAACGCGTGTAATATTCTTTAGAATACGCGTTCCTCATGCGCGTACAGATTTTTATTTTAAATAACAAAAAAAAAAATTATCCGAACGTCGGTTTTTACAAAAACCATATATACGTGTTCAACAGGGCGGATGATTTTTTTTTTGTGCTTTTCCAAAGCGAGTCATATTATTTTTCTATTTTATATATACGCACCACCTTTTGGCGTTGATAATAATCGCTGCGGTATTGTCCTATCAGTAATTTATTTTAACGCGTTGAATTTACGTATATATAATATTATAGTACATAACGATTTATTTGTTTTTTTCGTCATTAAACATTTTTTTTAATCGGCCGTTTTTTTTTTGAAATTTTCACGCGTCGACCATATTGTCGCACTTAAATAGCTCTTACAATAATATACGCTATTTATATGTTATAGTGTACGAACGGTATGGAGAACGACGTGCAGTATAATATAGTCGTGTCGTTATAATTTTGTACAACTGCACGTGTTTTACAAAAAAAAAAAAAGTAAATAATAACGCGAAGAATCTTAATTTGTATAACGTTTATAAAACTCTGTACGAATAGTACACACGTGACGTGCGTCAACTCGGTTTGTTTTGTTGTTTTTCCCCAGCGCGTATCCTAAAAAACGGATTTCTTTTTTTTCCTCTTCAATTATACGCACAAGCGTTTATAGGTATATATAACGAAACGAAAAGTTCGTTTTAATTGTACACATTTTTTTTTTTTAATATTCGATTGTCGATGTACGCGCGACATTGATTTAATAAACACACGCCGGCGCGCTGTGTATCGGAGGCGCGCAACAATTAACGGCAATGATTGTAGTAAATTTTCTGTATTGTACACGCTCTGCCAATATAGTATAGTGGGTGAAAAAAAAAACCTTTGATTACAAAGGAATTTCAAGTGTCCGACACGGACATACGTCTATATATATATATATATATATATATTTAACCCGTCTCGGTACATCATTTCTTTACATATATATATATATATTCGAAGCCTTGCGTATATACACGACGTGAAATTAAATACGTCGTTGTATAACAATGATTTTTTTTTTTTTTTGATTTTTTTAACTCGATGCCGCGCGACAGCACTGCGCTGAATATCGAAAACGCACGTAATAATTTTATATAAAGCAGATTTTTTTTTTTTTTTCTGTTATTTCGTATACGGAGCAAGAGGATCGGTGATCGAGTTTCTCGCGATTTACATGTAATATTCATCGCTGCAGGCGAGTGAAACGTATACGGTGTGGTTTGCGACATATATATCGGCGCGCTCGGTCGAATGACCCCCCCCCCTTGCGCTGCAGCGGCATCATTAAGCGCGTTTAGGAAATATGACGTGGACTGTAGTACTGCTGTCGCGCTATGACACGAACGTTTGCGTACACATATCGGTATGAAAACGGTATTTGCATAACGCGTTTTTTTATATCGTTTCGCGCTTTTGTTCGTCGGTCTGCGTCACGATATAATAAATAATTGTATTGCGACGATTTATTATCATTATTATTATTATATGTACTCGCGGATATTCGTTACGTGTGGTGGGGAAACGGATTTATTACGTTTTTCCGTAATTAAAAATTATTGTTTTTATTGGTTCCGTACTATACATATATGTATATATACATATTTTATTGGAATCGGAACAAAAAGCGTGTATTACAGACGCGAGAGCGCGCGCGGTATCATGACGAATGTAAAATATTAATCAACACGTGTCAGAGAATGCCAGAACGAGATTTCTCTTTGAATAACCGAACGTCCGTCGTACACACTATTATAGCGTCGACCGAGTGGCTAATTTAACACGTGTACGCGTCTCTCTGGATGCCGACAGCTCTCCGGTACTTTTCACGAGTAAAATATTATTATTGTTATTCGGCGGCGTCTTATTATATAATGTAATATGTGTCGCGTGTCGGGTTGCACTACACTAGCTATACACTAGCTATAGGAATTTTCTCCGCGTATATCACTGTTTAAAGCTCGCGGGACAGTCGGAACAGTTGATAAAATAACCGGTTAACGGTTTTTTTTTTTCACTCGACGACTGGCCGTTTAACAGGACACGGGCAACGCGAAACAGCGCAACGCCGGGCCGAGAGGAGCGAACGCGGTTTTGGGTAGGTACCCGCGAAAATGTTCGGAAATCGAAATGTTTATATAGGAATACCGGCCCGTTACACGTGCGAGAACGAACCGGGCACTTTGAGACACCAAATCTGTGTACGGAATAAACTATATACTACAATATTATCTGATACGCGCAATAACAGAGATTTTTTTTTTTTTAAATATCTTTCTTACGAGAAGTTAAGTGATTAGAAAAAAAAAAAAAATCGCGTTTTTAAAATGCCTATAATTCACAAAAGAATTAAAAACAGTTAAAAAACGATTATTGCGTACCTGTTTATTATAGTAATTTATTTCGTGTTTTGGTGTCTAAATTGTAAGCCTTATTGTTTCCCGCGTGCAGAAGCAATTATTTTTATGAAAATCATAGGAGCGCAGTCCTCTCAAAGCTATTCTTCTTGTAGCGCGTTGTTAATCGATTATTGTTTGACAAAAACAATAATTTGTCTAAAATTTTTTTGACGTATAAAAATATGTAAATTAATCGAAATTCGAAACCCGTTACGCGTTTATAAACGTATATATATATATATATGTAGAGAGAATTACATTTATAAACTGTCATCAATATAATAAATAATAATAATCGTTGAAATCACGTGTTATCGATTTCCCGGTTAAAAACGCGTTTTCTTTTTATTTAATTATATAATCTAAAGTTAATGTACGAGTTGGTGTTTGTTAAGTAAATATAAGCGTTTTCAACGCGCTATATATATATATATAATTTTATAACGAAAAAAAACGACGACTGGAGCAATAAGTGTTGTTTTAAAATCGTCTTTTATAAATTCCGAACGATAAATTTATAACGGCAACGCTATTGTTTATACAAATATACGAGTGTATATATAAATATATAGAACGTGAAGAGCATACTGTTATTTTAATCCGAGCTGCAGTGTAAATAAATATAACATCCGAAAAACAAAACGAGATTCGAAAGGAAAACATCTTTAAACCGTATTCGGGGAAATGTAAAATTCTGCAATAATAATTCTAAATATGTGTATTCGGTTTATCATTTATTTTTTATTATTATTATTATTTTTTTTTTATCGTACCACCGCCTCGCTGTACACGTTATGAAATCACTAAAATAATAATATTTTAAAAGCAAAGTGGTAAAAAAAAAGCTCTCCCATTTTACGGCGCTGACGAACGCACAAAAAAAAAAAAAAAACAAATCGTTATGCTTGTGAGTAGGCGCGTATCGGAAACGAACGTATAGGTGGAAAACAGGCGCCCACAGAAATTATATATTATAATAACACATCGTAAAGAAGATTTCGGAGTTTGAGAATATAATTGTACCGTGTCAAAACCTAATAATAATTAGCGTATAATATAATAGTTCGTACACTTTACGTGTACTTTAATGCTTACTAGTGAAATCCGGTACGAAAACCAAACGAACGTTTATCAAATATTATAATAGTCGACGAATCGTTTCCTATTTCGGATTATTGTCGCGTTTTTTTGTTTTCGTCAATTCACAAATTTTTTTTTTATAAAAATTAATTTATATTCAAATCGTCGACGGAACGCGCGTTTATTTAAAAGATATAAAAAAAAAATTGAGTTTTTCGTAAAGTGCGTACGGACAATCCGAGAGACGAACGCGTTTCGCGCGCGGGTGGGTTTATCGGAATATTTTCGAGGCCGCAACAATACAAGTACACACGCGTTTCCTCGCTTGTATTTTATTTTATTATTTTCACATAATATATTATAACAAAACGGGCGATTGAACTCGCACGTATCTTATATATATATATAATATATAATACCGATATTATATACTATTATTGTAATGCGGTGGTCCGCCGGAGAGCTCGCGAGCGGAATAAAAATATATTATATTTCTATTATATTTATGTGGCGCGGCTGTTGCGGCGACGAGCGAACTCGCGCGCCGCGGTCAACCTAACCTGCACCGCGTATTCGACCTGACCGCGTCGAGTCCGGTATACACACTCGTAAATTAGCTTTTCGCAATAGTCGTCTTCGTCCTATGACGTATTACGTGATACGAGGGTGGGCGGGTGGGGGGGGGAAAGGAACGGACGACGTATAGGGAAAATATATATATATATATAATTCCGCGGTTGGGGGGGCATTGTGAAAGCAGCCGTTTACGTTTTGTCGTCGTCGAGAAGAGGCTCTAGTCGGAAAAACTAGAGAGAAAAAAAATAAAAATAAAGTAGAATAAAATAAAACTGGCGCGATGACACTCGGCTGCGGCGGCGGCGGCGCGTCATGATTTAAGACTCGCGCGATATAGCGTTAATATTTATAATACGCGCGTTCGAACGTCACAAAGGGCAATTGTATGTGTGCAGCAAGCAGCAGCAGCAACAGTATGGCGTATATATAGTTGGTCTCTATATTATATTAATAATACGCACGGGGAAAAAAATAAAAAACACGAGAGACGATTAAATCTGTTTTCACTCTCTCTCTCTCTCTCTCTCTATCTCGGTATCGTTATACCACCGTGCAGTGTGTCTATAATATTATCGGTTCTCTCTCGTCGTAACCCGGTCCGGCAGCAGCAGCAGCAGCACCGACCGAAGACGACGTGCCGCGCGCCTGTGTGTGTGTGTGTGTGTGGAGCACCCTGCCAACGACTGCACCACTACCGTAGCGTCGTCGCGCGATGGTATCGCAGTTGGCGACGCGCGCGGTATATGCGCGTAATATTGTTTTAATACACAGCAGACGGGGGCGAGTAAAGTAAAAAAAAAAAAGAGAAAAATTCTTCTTCTCTGGTAGTGCTGTATTATAAACGTATAGAAGACGAACGCTCGCTGCCCAGTTGAATTATTATTATTGTTGTTATTGTACCACCTATACCGCGTTGTGTACGTAGTGGCTGCACATAGTCGTGGTTGAAATATAGAGAGAGACACTCGGGGCGTTGGACACGAGTGTCTGCTTGCTTGGCTGCAGGTCCGCCAGAGCCAACGACGGCGCACTAATGACTGTTCGTGCGCCTTCGCCGCGGTCGTTACAACAATATAATATTATTATTGTGTACCGCAATAGAAGAAAAAGAAAAAAAACAACTCGAGAACCATACACTTTTTCGATTGTTGTTTACACGCGTATTTATATAATATGTTTAATATAAATAATGTAACGACGCGTTATAACAATAATAATAATAATAATAATAATAATAATAATAATAATAATAATAATAATGCGTTCGAAAAAATTACTTTTTTTTTTTTTTTACTATTAACGAACGAAACTTATTTCTTCAAAAGTTTTTTTCTATAATATACCTATACGCTGTATAGTAAAACGGAAAATGATCATTTTACCCGTATAACAATATACGTATTTAATAACGTTTCGCAGCGAGTGAATCCCGTTTCGAGCAGAAAAAAAAAAATCATAAAAAAAAAATATGGATGCGGAGGAGAATACGCGCGCGCGCGCGCGCGTTGACACACGCTATATAATATATTAATTACGGTATTTTTTTGTTTTATTGAAAAGTTAAATTCGTAACGCGAAAGCGAGTTTTTTTTTTTAATGGCTTTTAATACGTATATATATATATATATATATAGTTGTTTTAGAGCCGCGTTATTAATGTCTCGCCGGGATTTAATACAGTAACACATAAAATAAGTTTTGTCGTTATATTTAAAGAAAGATTTATCGTTTCGGATTGGAATGATATAGTAAAAAAAAAAAAAACTCATTCGAATAAACACCGAACAGAAGATATATTTTATTTTATACATCATCGCTGTTATATATACATACGTATTTATAATATTCCGTGAACTCTGCTGCAGCATTCTTCGGTATATATTATACACTCCGTATACGGTAAAAAAAAAAAAAAAACCTATTTTCGTGTGAAATATGTATAATATAGTCGTCCGACATATTTTATTTGAACGTTTGATCGTAGTCGTGTATATATACGTATACGTTTTTTTTTTTTTAAATATTAGAACAATATTTTCTTTTTCTCTCTCTCGTTACGGGTTAAGACGTATAATACTATTATACGCGTGTATTATGTTTCCGGAAATTCGATAACTCTGATATTATTATAACTCGTATACGAAAATTCTCGACTCAACACTATAATACATGTATACGATAATATATAACGCGCGTATTCCTATACAAAATACGTATATATTTTAAAACAGCGGGCAGTCACATCGGCTTATAAATATTCAAATGACCGTATAACGGGTATATATGAATACGTTATTAAAATATTTATCACGCCCGTGTGTGTGTGTGTGTGTGTGTGTATAAATGTTATTAAATTTTCCGAATAGAAAATTAAATAATAAGAAGAAAAAAACGAGTCTGATAGTACTCGAGACATTGCGGATGCGTAAACGTCGCGTGAGCGGTAAACATGGAACGGATTTGAACTGGTATCTTTATTCAAAGTAATTTCGATAATAAATATTATTATTAGTTGTCATGACAACAGCTCACACATTTTTGTATTCGAAGACGTTGACGAAATATTATTATAAGCGATTAATGAAAAAAAAAAAATTCTTCGGATTTTTGTTTTTTATTCGCAAAAGTAAAGTCTAATGTCGCATGTCCCATCACCGCGCAGGCGAATCTGTCACAAGTATTTCTCGCGCGTTTCGACGGGCTGTTTGTCGATGGCGTACGGCAGGGGTGGTAAATTATTTTGACGTTACGTGCCAAAAATTACCTTTTTTTTTTTTTTCGTGCGTGCCATTAAATTATGAAAAGTATTATATATATTATAAGAAAAATGTCTTCTTCTTCTCCCTCGCCTCTATCCCAACTATTTGGGGTCGGCCTACACCTTTGTCCTGAACCTCCTCCATTTGACGCGATCTCCCACGTCTTCCACACACACACACACCAGCAGTCCTTATATCACACTCAATCGCATTCAACCACTTCTCCTTCGGTCTTCTTCTTCTTCCTATTCAACGTTCGTTTCCGTAACCGTTCTTAATCTTCTCTTAACATGACCAAACCACCTAACTACTATTCTCTCTCATCTTCTCCACGATCGACGCTACTCCTATTATATATGCTTCTTCTCACATATTCATCCCATCCACTCTCGTCATCCCACTCATCCATCTACGCATTCTCATCTCTGCTACACCCATTTTCCGCTCTGTTTTCTCGTCCACCGTCCAAAACTGTGAACCATACAACACAATGTAGTTGGGGGTCTCACTACACTGCACTCTTATAGCACTCAACTTTCAGCCTCGTTGGAATTCTCTTATCGCACAGAACACGCTCGTCTTCACCCGATCCGCCCGCACTTAATCCTACGGTTCACATCCTCGTCAAAACCCCCCGTTCTTTTGCACAAAGGACCGTAAATACTTAAAACTTTCAACCTCACTCTGCACTTCGTCGTCCCCGCTCATTGTCATTACACGTTGTTATTATAAGAAACAAAAAATATAAACATTTCGATCTCGTGCACGCATGCCATTGAGATTTGTCATCCCTGGTGTAGCGGGTAGCAGCGCGCGGCGGTCCTGTCGATGACGACGACGACCGCGACGCGACGCCGGTGTGGCGTAGCCACCGCGAGCGCGCGCGCGCTTATAGAGCGTTATTGCCGCGACCCGCTGTTCGGTATTATTATAATATTATTGTCGCGTGTCGCGATAGTCACACGCGACGGCGTTTTCTCTACACATAAAACGTATATATTATATAATGCCATAATATATTATTACGCGTATAATATTGTATAATAATAATTCACTCTTCTTTCTGCGTTTAGAAGATATTATTATTATTATTATTATATACCGCACGCGAACCGAACGCGTTATTATTATAATACAGTCGCGCGCGAGATTTACGAGCGATTTCCACAGGGTTTGCCCGCAATTTTTCGTCTTTTTTTTTTTTTTATGCCTTTCCGTTATGCGGTGAGGTGCAGTGCTGCGCACTGTCGCGCGCCCATACGCGCGTATTTATTATGTGTACGGTCGATAAATAATTATTCTATGACGCGTCCGTTAAATTATTACCGCGTATATATTATATAATATTTTATTATAAACACGGTGCTGCTGCACGTGGGACATATAAAAAAAATATATATATATAAAAAGAACGATTTATTTCGAGAATTTTTCTGGACTGTAGCGCGTACTTTTTTTTTCACCACGCTCTCTCCAGCGCCGTTATCGAAAAACTCGTATAATTGTACCGTCGACACTCATCTACCGTAGAAATTTAATACAAGACACTTGGACGCGAGCGAAAATTTAACGAAAATTATAAATTATTCGATCATATTTCGCAGTAGTAATTAATATTTTCGTCAAATTTTGAAAAAAAAAAAATTTTTTTTATGCTTCGAAATAACACGACGTGCCCACCGAAATGACACGGAACGAATAGGTACAAACGTTCCGACCTTTTTTCTTTTTTTTTTATTCGGCTGTGTCGATGAAGGAATAGCGCACGTACTCGTATTATTTATATAGAGAGCGGATTGTTGGGTTTTTAAAAATTAAAACATAAGTTTGAGTACTACTCCTTGATTCACATCGGAACGTTCAAACGGTACATAGTCGTGGAGGGTGCTCGGCGTCACAAACCTCCAATCAAGTGGTTTCTTGATTGGAAGCTTTGTCGTTCTGCCCGCCGTTGCTCTCTCCTCGCCTTTTGAGGTGTTTTCTGGTTGGTACGTCCCGCGGACGCATTCTGCTGCCATTTTCCTTCGCTTTTTTGCCGCTTCCTCTCTTGCGTTGTTTAATTCCTGTCTTCGTTTTGTGTCCATGATGAGGTCCAGTTCACTACTGATAATAAATCAGCGTTGTGCCGAGTTTATAAGCTTTTTGAAGCTGATTTGCGACGCCCTAATTGGTCGATCGCGGTGTTTCTTATTGATGTTTGCTCATTGGTCAGAATGGTACGGACGAACATTTATCGTATTGATTATGTCCTCCTCCTGTGAACCCGTTTTCACAATTGCCAACGTGTTCCGACTTATTACTTTCGTGATCGTATAAGGTCCTGTATATAAGTGGAATAATTTTTTTATTTCGCAATCCGCACTATTTGACAGTTTGTGATTGCGAATTAAAACTTGCTGCCCTATGGTGTAGGTTATGTACTTTTTGGTTTTGTTTTTTGCTTCGGTCCTATCAGCTCTCCTCCGAATTCTCCGCTGCACCATCGTGACAAGTTCCTCATGGTCGTGTGCTTGCGGCGGTTGTTGTGGAAACTTAATTTCCCGTTCTATGGGTCGGGCTGGTGGTTTTCCCTTGACAAGCTCCCACGGCGTGGCTTCCGTCACTTCCGACCGTAGTTGATTAATCCAGTGTTCGATCTTTTCCAAGTACGTTGGCCACTTGGTGTGTCGGTCCGCGCAGTATGTTCGAAGAATTCTCCCGATTTCACGATTGTATCGCTCCACCGGATTCGATTGCGGATGGTACGCAGTGGCGTACTTAAGATGGATCCCCAGTCTCTCCAACGTTCTTTTCCATATCTGGGCCGTAAACTGCGTCCCATTATCAGTCAGAATGTTGGTTGGTGTACCCACTTCCCCGATATATTCATCCGTTATTCTCCTCAGGATAGCCGCTGTTGTTGCTTTCTTCAACGCGTATAGACGGGTATATTTTGAAAAGGTATCGACCATCGCCAGAATGTATCGAACACCACCCCTGCCGACCGGTAGTGGGCCCATCAAATCCACCGAAACAGTCTCCAATATTTTGGATGGTCGATGCGATGTTGTCGGTCCTCCAGCGTTGAAATTGATTGGCTTGGTCCGTTGGCACACGTCGCAAGACTTGACTATCCCCCCCACGATTCGGCTCATGTCCCGGAAGGAACAGGACTCTCTCAATACGTGAAACGTTTTATATTTTCCTGGATGACCGTACAATTCGTGCGTTTCCTGTACTAATGGTCGTACCAGGCTAGTCGGTATCACCACTCTCCATTCCTCATTCGAGTTGTTTCGAGTGAATAATACGTCGCCTTGCGTCAACAAGTGTGGGCTCGGCGATTTTGCTATTTTTTCTCGGGTTTTCGGATCCTCTTTTTGAAGTTGACCCAACTCCTTTAGTTTCTTTCGTAATTCGATACTGTATTGGATGTCCCGGATGGATGCGATGGTAAGTTTCGTATGGCCGCTTTTCATCCCGTCCTGTGGATACCTCGATAAAGTATCCGCACCAATATTTTCTTTCCCCGCGATGTGTCTTATCTCAAGTTGAAACTCCTGGAGTGCCAACGTCCACCGTGTTAATCGACCACTACCCAACTTGCTTTGCCGTAGAAACGTTAACGCGTGATGGTCAGTCAATACTATAGTCGGTTGTCCGATGATATATTGCCGGAATTTGCTACAGCAATAGACGAGTGCCAGCGCCTCTTGTTCGGTGGTCGTGTATCGAGTCTCAGCTGGTTTCAATACCCGACTCACAAATCCAATCGTCGCACGTTGGTCCTCTTCGTTAATTTGGAATAGTTCTCCCCCAATGGCAACTCGAGATGCGTCTGTGTTTAGGAAAAACGGCTTACTGAAGTCAGGAAAGTTCACCACTACTTCCTTGAGGAACGCTTCCCTCGATTTATTAAAGGAATTTTCATGCTGTTTGGTCCACTCCCAATCCTGGTTCTTTTTCAACAAGTCTGTGAGCGGTTGAATCAGATCTGCGAACCCTCTGATGTATTTGCGGTAGAAATTGAGGAACCCGAGATATTTTTGCACTTCCTTTTTATTGATTGGTGGCCGGAACCTCATTACTGCTTCGACCTTCTCCGGGTCCATCCGTATCCCTTCAGCGGATATGATATGACCAAGGAATTTGACTTCCGGCTGGAAAAACCTAGACTTCTCCAAATTAACCGTGACATTGTATTCCTTGAATCGGCTTAATACTCGACGTAGGTGTTCGTAATGTTCTTCCAGCGTACCGGACATGATAATTATATCGTCGACGTAGACAGTTACGAACTCTCGAACTGCAGGACCCAAGACAAAGTCCATACACTTCTGAAATTCGCAACCACTCACGTTTAACCCGAAAGGCATCCGGGTAAACGAATAGTTCCTCCCATTAAATAAAAACGAGCATGCCGCTCGACTTCCCTCTTCGAGCGGAACCTGCCAATATCCCGACCTCAAATCTATAGTACTCATGTATTTCACTTTTTTGAATCTCAGTAAAATATCTTCAATAGGCATCGGCCTTTCTCGGTCCGGTACGATCTGGCTGTTCAATTTTCGTGCGTCCACGCACAGTCGCACTTCTCCGTTCTTCTTAAATACTGGCACGATTGGAATGGAATATGGTGACCTTGAGCGCTCTATAATTCCCATCCGCAGCATACGTTCTATTTCGTCGGCAACAGCCTTTTGTCGTGCCATTGGTATGGTGTATGGCCGTTGGTATACAGGTTCGTTAGTCCGTAATCTTAATTTGCTTTCAAATCCACGAACTAACCCCGGCTCCTCACGAAATACTTCCGCAAATTCGTCAATCAATGCATCAAGTCGTTCCTGCGTTTCTTCATTTGCTGTTGTCCTCTTTTCTCTTGGTTGTATCTCTCGTCTGACGATTGGCATGTTCACTTTGTTGATCTGGATCGTCTCGATCCGCTTCTCACGTTCGAACGGAACTTCAATGTCCATCCCCCCAAACGTTAATCTCACCGTCTGGTGGTCATAGTTGACATTCGCCCCGTGACTGTCCAGAAAATCAGTTCCGAGTATACCTGGTTCTTGTAGTCCTTCGATTACTAAAAAGGTGACGTCTTCGGCCGTTCCCATCACTGTCATTCTGACCATCACTTGCTTTTTTATCTTCGTCGTGTGTTTTGGTATTACGCCGTGAATGGTAATGCCCACTACAGGTAACGTCGGGATGTTTTCTTGTTCCTTTTCGATTTCTTTCAGCGTTTTATCAGAAATGACTGTTATTTCGGCGCCGGTGTCGATCAACAATTTCGCTGTTCGTTTTTCTAGCTCAACGCTGACGTACGGACACCCCGCCGTTTCTTCATATTGATCGTCTGTTTTCTCCGGCTCTTCCAATAGATCAAGCGCGTCGACAATCTCCGTCTTGTCCGGAGGCTTATCTACGGCTATTCTCTGAATCGTTGCTTCGCTTTTGTTGTTCGGAGAAGGGGGACTTAGTATTGCCAATTTTCCTGGTCGGCAATCCCCCTTTCCTCGTTTTTTGGCCCGTCATTTTCACTCTCTTCGTCAGATTCGTTATCATCGATGCGTATCTTGTGAATTTTTTTGTTTGGATTCCTTTCGAATTTCTTTTCGAATCCCACTCTTTCTTTTTTGTCTTCTAGCCGTTCGTTCTGATTCTCAAATTTGTCAAAACGTTCATTCCGATGCTCAGGTTTGGTGTCGAAACGCCGATTGTCGTGTTTTGGTTCAACTTCCCCCAGTTTCTCCCAAATCGGAATGAATTTCTTCTCCGTACAGTTCTGGACGTAAGCCTGTACGGAGATCGGAAAATGCTTGGTTATTAGATTTATCGCTTGCCCTTCTTCCATGCGTGGCATGTCCAAATATTTCAATTGTGTCATCCAATAATGAAAATGTTCTTGATATCCAGATTGTATTGTTCGCTTGCCAGCCTCGGTGCACTGGATAAATATGTCCCACTGGTGGGTCTCCGAAAATACTGTTTGAGGAAGAGGTCTTTGAATCTCTCGAAGCTGGGTGAAGCGTATTTCATCATCATAAACCAAGATGCCGCTTTGTTCCTCAGTGTATTTTCGACAATGATCATCTGATCATCTCCCTGTATTTTCTTGAATGCCAGGTATTTCTCCAATTCCGCCAGAAATTTCTTGGGATGCAGGTCACGTTGGTTACCGTAAAATGTCGGCATAACCATGTCGATTTTTTCGTTTCTTTCACCTGAGCAGCTCGGTCTGGTCTCCATTTTTCTATGGCTTCCGATATCTTTTCATCTCGGTTTCACGTTTGGCCTGCTCAATAATGATATTAGTCCCATTTGTATTCAATAGTTCTCGTAATTTTTCGTTTTCGTCTTCCAGTTTTTCAATGCGTTCTTTTAATTCTTTGTTATTCGTATTTAGCTCTTTTATTGAAGCTACTATACGATTCTGATATTTCTCCAATTCGACTAATCGTTTGTCGATTTCTGCCATCTTGTATGGTTTGTTTTTGGAAAAAAAAATTTCTTTGTTTCGGTTACTCAGTGTCGATGTAGAGCTGGATGGTAGATGTAACGTCTTCAGACGTTAATTCGAACCGTAGCGGTGGGCGCCAGTTGATACAGACACAACTCGGTTTTTGTCCGTATGCTTGATTTATTAAAGTAAAAATAACAATAACAGTATATAATATGTAAGTATATAGAGAGGGTATGTTGGAGGGTCGAGATTACAATGTTCGCCAGTAATCGGCCTTGCCTAGTAGACCCCACGCAGACACACTTATGTATGCGCTCCCTACGTCCGTCACACTTATGATAGACACCCAGCCTAGCCCCAGAGAGAATTGAGGGAGTCGTTAGCTGGCGTCGTCGTGGAAAGTGGTAGGGTCTCGTCTCACGCTAATATATGCGCTCTTATAATTATAGGCTCTAAAATATTTTCTTAATGCGCACGTATAAATAACACGAATATTGTATATTCGCGTGTGTTAATTATCTTATTTATACGCATATTGTACTGGTTACAGGATGATTTTTTTTTTTTAAGCATATGGCCGTACACGCGCAGCATTTCATAATTTAAAAAGCGTGTTCTCGTTGAAAAAAAAAAAGGAAGAAAAATCAAAGAAATAACGATAGTGTTAAGCGTTGTATATTCTTTAGAAAATAATTTTTCGCTTTGGACTGTTGAAGGTGTCCGCCCGCAGTGCCGCGACTCTACGCACCCGCGAGCAGTCAGGCTATATATTGTCCCGGGAAAAGGGCCTCAAGCTACATATTATGTTTTGCGGTCCCGTATATTTCTTGATACACCATAAGTACGTTTTGTAATATACTTACGCCAAGGAAAAAATGTTCGATAAAAATATAAATAAAAAACAATATGTACTAAAAATAATTATTTTTTTTATATCGAAAGTATATATACTGCGGAGCGTATTAAAACTCTGCGCTATATATGATGAAACGTATTACAATTTACTTGCGGATCGATTAGATAATAATATATGAACAGTGTGGTCAGTAAAAGGTTTTGCGGTAAAAGTTGTTTTGTTTTTTATTTTACTAAATTATATGGGACATTTATATATTATTACGTCGTTTACTTTTTACAACCTTTAAAAATATTACAGTTATACAGATTTTGATCGGTACGTTTTAAAAAGTTTTAAGGAGTTGTAAAAAAAAAATACCTATAACGCCTATACCTACTACTTAAAATTACAAAAAAAAAAAAAAATACGTATAAAGAAGACATTAATATTTATTATAATTAGACGTTATTGCGCTTTTCTTTTTTTTACTTTTGCGTTATAAAAAATATCGCTCGCAACGTACTGAATCATAATAATCAGGAGCCCGTTCATTTTTCTTTGTTACTAAGTCTCAACAATTTTCTATGGTACCGTATCAGATCATATTTTAAGAAATTTGTATACTGGGTGGCACTAAGGACTAAGCCAAGTGCCTAACCCAAGGTATACATTTGTAGTTTATGACTTATTTAAAAAAATTGTTCATACGCCCGTGCTCACGTCTATAGTTTTCTCGGGATGCAGTGTACTATAATAATTATTTAAAATAGTGACGGGTTATTCTATACATAAAAAAAAAAATATTGAATTTTAAAACAAAATCTCGAATTTCTAATTTTTTAATTCTATATAAAAAAATAATTACGAGTCAATACCTTTTGAAAACATTTTTTTACAACATATTCGTATAAAAATTAATAATTAATAATAATTTTATTTGAGAAAAAGGATCATTCGTATAATAAATAATAATATGCGTGGCACATCCACTAGCTACCACCAACGGCACCAACCACTACGGGGTGGCACTAATTCTTCACTAAGTGGCACTAGTATAGTTTATATGCAGTGGGTCAAAATAAGTGGGGGAGAATGGAAGCAGTGTCGTCATTTCAAGTTTTGAAAGGGGGGGGGGGCAAAGTTGTGAACGGTCCATATTGTTGAAAAATAAGCGAAAAAAAAAAAAGTCCTTTTTTCAACAAAATTTTCTAACACCAGCCCTATTTAAAATTGATGCGACGAACTATGTTTTTTACGTTTGTGATTAATAGTGACGTTCAGATCTATTGATTGCTAACGTTTTAGAAAACGAAATAGTTCTTACAAAGAAAAAAAAATATGAAAAATTAATTTAAAAAAAAAAACATTTTTTTTAAATGCAAAAGGGTTGTTTAATTTTAAACGAAATAAGTGGGAGTGGAGAATGGAATGTGGTAACCAAAAAAAAAAAAAAAAAAAGTGGAGGGATCGCATCCCTCATATCTCCTCCTCCGCTTCGACCACTGTTTATATCAGTGGTTCCCAACGTTTTTTATTCTACGCCCCCCTCCTTGTAAATTTAAAAAAATTTCACGTCCCCCTTAAAAATTAGAATTTAGATTACTTATTTTTTTTTTTTTTAGTCAGCCGTACAAATAAGTTTTACAAAATAACTATACATATATTGTAGGTTATTATGGGCGACTGTCCGAAAATTAATTAATTTTTTGTCAATTTTACTGATTGTAGAATGGCATAATTATTTTAACAACAAAATTTTCGTTATTTCATCATCACTATATTCCCCCCTTGCAGTATCTAAATTCCTCCCTAAGGGGAATTTCCCCCGGTTGGGAACCACTGTTTGTATAAATGTTAAAATATTGTGCTCTGCACTGTGTACTGTTGCAGTGTCCGCAGAAAACCGATCGTGTTGCAGAACAGCGTTCGATTGCGATTAGTCCGGACAGACGGATTACACATAAAAAAAAAAAAAAAAAAACGCGGTGGCACGCGCATGTCGGGTACATCATATACGTACCGCAGCGATACACGCGCGCGTGAAGGCGCGTCGACGCACGTCCAACGTAAATAGAATAAAACGCGCGCGCGCGCGCGCGCTCGCTCGCGGTTGTCACTATATAGTGAAACCGATAGTATACGGAGAAAAAATAATATCTCATTTTCTCGACGGCGACGACGACGACGACGACGACGGGTTCCATCAAATTCATTACACATATATATATATATATATAACTCTGTGTGTTATTATTATTGTGTTATAACCTTCGACTGCTGACGCTGCTGCTGGCACATTTGACGATATAATATAATATAATATCTTGATTGCCGCTTATACGTTTATTTTCTTTGTATACACGTGTGTGTGTGTGTGTGTGCACCTTTCAATCCCCGCGCGAGCCCGACGAAGGGCTTACAAAAACATAATGTAAATACACACCGTACAAAAAAAAAAAAACCACGTCGTTTTTTCTTCTTCTTCTTCTTCTTCTTCTTATAATACACTTGGCGCGTAAAACAAACACTGGTGGCGGCGTTAGTTCCTCGATCGTCTCGTATTATATGAAAATCGTACGCGCGCTCGCGTTGTTCTCCGCGGTTCGTATATTATATTGTCCTCGTCTTCCGGCATTTGTTGTCGTTTGTTTTTTTTTTTTTTTTCACCTTATTATGTATTCCGTATCACAATATATTTGTTTATTTTTTCCAGGCTCTGGAATCGAAATCGTCTGATGCTTCTGCCAACAAATGTTTTAACCGATGAAAACTATGTAACGGAGGTGAGTCGACAATATTATTGTATCAAATAATACGATTACGACGATTAATATACGCGTATACATAAAAAAAAAAATTTGCTAACACGCAATTAATGGCCAAAGAGAAATAATGTGAGACGGAGGAAAAAATATAATATTGTTGTATTAAATATTATGTTTTATTTACTATATATATATACACCGTGGATTTCGACACAAAAAGTCATCGTAACGGGCGTTAAGGAAAAAGAACAAAAAAATATACGACTAGTTTTTGTTTTTATTTCTGTTTTTTTTTTTTTTTTTTAATATCGAATAATACGTGTAATAATTATACTCGCTGCGTTCTTCGCAGTTCGTGCACTTTTCAACGGGACGAATTTACTCGACGAATTTTTATATGAATTGTTCACTCGCTGAAATGTCGTCTACAACTATAGGGCGGTAATACGACTTGAAGAATTCACAAGTTAAAAAAAAAAAAATCAAATTTCTACAAGATTTATTACGCACGCATAAACGCGATCCAATCGCGTAATTTAATGTTATTATAACGGACACCGTCAATTAGCACGTATATTATAGCTTTAAGAATAAGAAGAAAAAAAAACATTTAATCGCGGATTTAAAACGAATCTTAAAAGTCATACTATAGTTGATTATTCGGTGTCTTTCGGTTAAATCGTTGTAGCCAAACGAATCCGTCCGCTTTTAATGTAGCAGCCGTTTAATCGCCTACATCATATATACGAGGGGAATACGCGTTTTTTGACATATTATATACGCGAAAATTCAAAACAATTCGAAAAACTGTTTTCTCGATAGTTTATAAAAGCGGCAAAAAAAAATAAACCCTATCGAAATAATTGTCCTAGAAATTTTACCCCGAATACGTAAACGGATTTTCGAAAAACGTCTTCCGATTTCGGAGTATTTAAGTCATAAAAGGGGTAATCTTTTTCGGTTTTAATAGCTGATAATTTTTCGCAACCTATGCGTGTACGTTACTACGACTATACTCATATATTAAAAAAAAAAAAAAATCTTAAAAATCCTAATACCGAAGCCACTCCGTTCAGAATCGAATGCTTTCGAATCGTGTGTGGGTATATAGTAATATAAACTCGATCCGAGTAAAATTCACTTGAGCACAACACCCGCGGATCTTTTTACCCCGTTTTTTTTTTGAAAACTCGTACTGCGCGCAGAAGCGTCAGAGACATTTCTTAATAAACGAGTATTATACAATGATATTACGCAACAACAGCCATTATACATATTATATATAAATGTGTGTGTGTGTGTGTGTGTAACACGACGCGCTGCCGTAGTTGAAAAACGGTTTTATTGAGCCGTAAATGCGCGCACGCGTTAAACGAGATAATATTTAAAAGGACCTGCGTCGTAATTAAGGCTCGTTTGTAAACACATCTGTTCCAGGAATAGATTCTAAAACAAATATATAAATCAGTCGTGTCCGCGCGCGTACAATAATGTGTGTGATATTCTCTCTTCGTGACGGAATATAAAACGAGTTGTCCAGCCGATGGGGAACAGAGAGGAAGGGCTTTCAACGACATTATTTCTACTAGTTGTGTGTGTGTGTGTGTGTGTGTGTCCCGGTGGGGACTCTTTTATAATATATACGAAGGCTTAAACGAAATGTATAATTATATTATACGCCGCCGCGGACAGAAACGTGTATAGTCGATGTGTGGAAACGCTCGCGTCGTTCGCCGCAAACGTTTGCCGTGTCCCGACGAGTTCGAAATATTGTAGTAATTAGAAATCGGGGGGGTTTTTTTTTTTCATGCTTCGTCGATTAAAACCCGATTTCTCAATTGTGTGACACTATACTTAATAAGTGCGCGGTATATATTTGTACTTTTTTCGATACACAATCGTAGAGCAACATTCGTCGTAACGCAATTCCTGCGCAATTACTTTTGCGCCTCGGCCGAAACGATTTAATAACGACAGATATCCGCCTCCCCCGTCCTTTTGACTCAATCGTCGCTCAATCTCGGAGCATAAAATAATTATATATATATATATATTCGTATGGTATAATCCAAGTAGTAACACAAATATAAACTTAAGGTTTGAATGACAACAATTATAAAATATGATAAAAAAAAAAAAAAAAGATAAAGATAGTAACTAATACAAATTTACACTTCTTTTTCCAATTCGGACAGCCAGCGTACGGCGTGCCCTTCCAATGCATGCAAGCTTTTCATACCTTCAGGGAAACGGTGTACCGGGCACTCTTCAACGAGGTGTTTCATAGTCTGGATCATTCCATCAGCTTCACATAATTCTGAGTCTGTCAATTTCCATTTGTTCATCAGATGGTTTGATCTTCCTTGTCCGCAGCGAAAGCGATTGAGCCTCGACCATTCTCTCCTTGGTAGATTAAATCCTGGGAGCTTAAGATTCGGTTCCTCGACAAGTTCATAATTATAAGGCTTTTTCGTACTCCATTCTTTTTTCCAACATTCTTTGATGGTAAGATATGTGCCGGAGTCATCCGGCCACAGCCGGGATTTCGTGATGATGACAGCTTGCACGTAGCCCACTCCGCATACGGTGTATTGTTTTATCTTTACGCCCGTATCAATGTCATCAACTCGGTGCTGTACAGGTCCTAGACCACCATAGCCTTTCCAAGGAATAAACAGGAATTGTAACAGAACCAATAAAATAATTGATAACGGGGATACGGGGAAAAAAAAAAATTACACTCCCGTCTAGGGTTCGGGTTCGTGTCGTATACGCAGGATTATAATTCGTACGGATTTCTTTTTTTTTTTTTTCGTCCGCGCGAGATCACCATCGCGCTCAAGACGGTTTTCTATATACCGAAGAGATCGTCATCGTCATTAATCACGGAATAATAATATCTTCGTCCCGTCGCTTTTTAACCAACTACTACTGCCGTAGTTACGACACCACGATGTACACGGATCGTTCAAAAAAAAAATCTCTTGGGATTAAACAAATACCTGCGACTATTATAATACTACTCTATGCGTTCGGTGTGTATTGTGTATTCGAGAATATTTCTGTGCTCTTCGGATCGTCTCGCGACACGTCGGTGACGAGGGGACGGGATTTATTTTTCGGACAACACGTAACGCTGTCCGTCCGGGTCTTATAATCTTTATTTTAAAACTTCAACGGCATACAGCTGGTCTACTTGAGTGTGTTTTATATACGTATAATAAGTAAAGAAGTCGATACGTAAGTCGCTGATCTATACAAGAGCGTACAGTTAACGTATTATAACGGAGGAATAATGTAAAAATCACATATTATTATTTTTCTCCTTTCCCTTGTACACAGGTATTCCGGTATATAAATACGTACATTTTTTTACGCATATCTATATTTATTTTCTTGTCACTTCAATAGAGACATTATGTTTCGTTTTACATTCAGAAGGAAATAACTTCCGCGTTCTGTTTGGAATGTCGTTATATATTATCCCGAAATCCGGATAGTTTAAAAATTCAAAAGACCGTCGTCATTGTTATTTAATTTTTGGCAAGAGATACAAGTAATAAATAATGTCAATAACAATAAATCCTATTTGAGAACACACTTAACGGAACCCTATAGTGGTCCTTGAATAATTCACGTGTATATATATATATATATGTATTTTTTTTTTACGCGTGAGGCCTATTGATTTTCACTTCTGGAATTCATCTGTTCAGATATTATAATATATATATATATAGGACCTCTCTCACGGGGAGACGTGACCCCGGTTCAAACGTGTTTCATATAGTTTATATATATACGTATTTTGTTGTTTTTAATTCATATCCTTGGGTTTCATTTTTTTTTTTTACTATATGCACACCATTGTTAAGACGCGTAAAAAAAAAAAATTATTGTCATTTTTATACGTTGTTCCTGTACGATGGTCGACTACTATACATATATATTATAGTGATTACGATTAGTGCCACTAAGATGATTGGCATGAAAAAAATTGCTAACAAAAAAAAAAAAAAAAAAACCTCGATCATTCTAATGATATAGACTCGTTATATATTTAATATTGGTCGACTGATATAATATGTATTCCATACAAGATTTTTTTTTTTTTTTTATGAACGAGTAAAGATGAGAATTTAATTTTTCTTATAATAAATATTATAACAGTTATATCAATTATAAATTATATAATTGATATTATAAAAAAAAAAAATGGACATCAGATCAGGTAATTAACGTGCGCAGAATATGTTTTTTACTTTTGAAGAGACCATACCTATATGTAGATATGTTTGATAGAATGTTTTTATTTATGTACAAAATATATTCACAACACAAAAAAAAAAAATAATCGATTAATTTACAATTAAGTACACAGGCAAAATAATAAAATAAAATCAACGCGAATCCTGTACTGCAGAGTATATTCAACGTCATATTCACACGACACGTACAAAAAAAAAAATAAATAAATAAATAACAGTCGAAATATTGTTTTTACAGTCTGATTGCCACGTGGACCATGTACGGGGCAAACTATAGTTTTGCCACCAACGCATATACAACATTTATTATTATATTTTTCCATTACTTGATAAACAAAAATAATTATAATATCACATTTTTTTTTCTTCGATATTTCAATAGTTTAATTATTGCTTTCAACGAAAAAATACATTTTTTTTTTTCTTTTGACACGTATCAAAATTGTTACATTTAATTTCATACAACGTAGCCGCGTATACCGTTTGTACATATTATATATTATCATCAGTCCGTGGTTTATAGCATAATAATTTCCATTAATTTCACATTATTATTGTTGTTTAAATATTGAAATTGAAAATGAATTTCCGTGGAAACTGATTTGTTCGGATCGCTTCTTTCGCGAGCTCGCAATTATTATAAACGTTAAAAATATAATTGTAAAAATGTTTATAGATAATTATCGAACGAATTTGTTTCGCTACTTGCACCACTAAAAACGTTACACTATAGAAGGCCACAGAAAATAAGTATCCCTCGTTACAGGAAAATCATCGGTATGATAAACGTTATAGTTTTTTTTTTTTTACCTATTCGCGGACAGTGTTCAACGGTGTACTAAATAAAAAAAATGGTACAACATTCTGTGACGAATTAAAAGCGTTAAGGAACGCCTTGGCAGTTGGTTAACCCGTTAAATATTTGTCTAAATTCCGAAGTGAGTACGCGATGGCGATCGAATTTCTCGCGGCTTATATCCGGCGGCGGTACGCGTATTATACATTATTTTTTATTAGTCCACACTATAATATTTTCGTGTTGTGTTTGTGTGTTTATAACGAAATCGGCCCGAGGTACTGCCGACGATTGCAGCAGCAGATTATATATTCTACGGCGGTAGAATCCTATCCTGTGCACGGATTTTCGACCAGAAGGTGTGCTCCGATCTCTTCGGTCACAGTTTGTTTCCGGCAGCAGTTCGCATCTATAGTTGGTACTTTGGAGAGATCGTTTTCGATTTTCTCAATAGTTTTTTAACGCGACGCTAAAAACCGCTAAAATTGGATTTCGTCAATATCACGTATAGTTTTTTCGCTATAATTCCGAAAATAATTCATTCTTTTGTCTTGGAATTTTCAACAAAATTGTATCTTTGTACTATACAGTTTCGAAAAGTTTCATTCAATTTTAGGCTATTTATAGCTATTTTTAGATTTTTCATTCATATAAAACAGTTAATTTTGACATTTGAGATTTGGACGCAACGTCAGACGTGTATTGCTTTAATTTTGTACAAAAAATAGACAAAGTGTGTTATTACACCGGAGCTCCGTTCAGATTAATAATTGGCTTTCAAATTTATAATAAAAACAATAAAATAATAATTATATAACTACGCATAATATATAAAAATACAAATAATCTTTTTCGTGCTGTACGCGACAATTTGAGGCCTTTTGCACCGCGCTTAACACCAAACCCCTCCGATCTATTCCGGCCCGTCGCCGTACTCCATTCGTACCGATTCGTCGAGAGACACGCGTCCTTTCTCACTCCGTGACTACATAGCCACCGCTGGCGAGGTGTTCCCTTTGTTTGGTTTCTGATCAGGACATTTCGCGTGTAATACACTTTCCTGCGCGTTATATTTTCCCGAATTTTATATAAACTCCTACGCGTACGTATCGTTTTCCTGTCTTTTATTTCCTCCCACCGCCCACCGGGTAAATTTTGTTCCTCGTTATCGTTTTCGTGCCAGACGAAAATCGTCCTGGATCCGTCGGTTCCCGACACGAATATTGTTATTATACGCGCCGGGCGTTAAACGGTTTTTTTTTTTGTGCATGCCGGGTCGCGAGTATATAATTTTCGATCGCGATTCCGCGCTGACTAGAGTTTGGACGATTGGGGGAGAGGAGGAACATTACTCCGGAGTAGGGAGAATTATAGAATTATTATAATATAATATTGTATATATAGTGATCCTCGGACGCGTTTTTATCCCAATCGATATCAAAATACCTAACCGCCGCCACCGCGGCAATGCTCGCCTCTATAACAGTACACGTATAATAATAATAATAATACCGACGAGTGGTTTGGACGCGTATAATATGTGTGTGTGTGTGTGTTATTTCTTTTGTCCGGCCATTACAAAATGTTCTTGCCGTTATGACCTGCAGGTAAATCGTGTGTACAACACACACACGTACTTGTGTATATTATGTGTAGGCATGGCAACGTACACACACATAGGCATATTATGGACTAGGTATACACTATATACATACTATCATCGCGGTTTCATGGTGCGCGCGCGCATCGTCGTCGTCGTCGTACATCACAACACACACACACACACACACACTGCACAGCGGCGTCGAGGCCAATGAGAAGACACGCTGCTCGTATTATTATTATTATCATCATCGTAATTTATACGAGACGGATTATTATTATTTTAACCCGAGTGCAGTGTATCTCTCTATAGGGTTTCGAAAAAAAAAAAACGTCGATTTTCCTACGCTTTTCTCAGCTCTCTCTCTGCGTGTGTGTCCGCCGTGTACAATATATTATTTGTAATCGTATATTAAAAAAAAAAAAAAAACCGATTTTTCCTATCTATATGCGCGCATTGTATTGCAGGTATCGTCCGCGGAACTGCAGTGCGGCGGGACGCGGACGGAGCGCGTTCAAGTCACCCGCGGGATAACGTACAATAACATTGTTATCAGAGCCGTCTTAAGGTTATGTGAGGCCCAAGGGCCCCCAAAATAATTTGGGGCCGTTGAATACTTAAATTACGATATATTCGTATATATATTTTTTTTTTAACACATAATATATTACAAGCATATTAGATATTAAAAATTATACTTTATTAATAAAAACTAAAATAGCAATTTTTATTAGAATCTCTGTTACTTCATTGTTTATTATGATAATTTCAAAATGTTAATAATTTAAAATTAAAGTATTTTTCTTATCATTGAAGATTTATTAATTTTTTTAAATATCTAAGTAAAAAGAAAATTAACATGTTATTTTCTAAATAAATTGGGGGCCCTTAGAATTTGGGGGCCCCGGGCTCGGGCCCTCCAGGCCCATGCCTTAAGACGGCACTGATTGTCATTGACCGCGGTGTGCATTTGTACATCCGTTTTGTCGTACAAACGCCGTGTCGCGCATAATATTATTATTTTCGTGCGGGGGGGGTTTTTTTCTTTTTTAACCGACGACGGAGGCGAACGCCATGTTTTTACGTGGCCCGCGCCACCGCCGGGCCCGTCTGCGCACCGCGGCTCAAAGGACCTGCTGCACGTATACCGCGCGCGGTATTAATTAACACGCGCATCATTCACGGGCGCGCGCGCGCGCGCGTGACACTTGCACGTCCCTCTAATTAATCACGACAAAAATATGAAAAAAAAAAATTACTTATTATTACGAATAATATATTATAACGGCGCGTTATAGTAGTGTACGCGTGTCATGTATACAATTATTCAAATACACGCGAGATATCCGTCCGCGGTAATATATATATTTTTTTTATAACCAACATCATGTCCACTACTAATACTATTATATAATAATATAATATACACTAATAATATCCCCGGTGTCTCGTCCGTTGACGATGCGTTTTCAACACGCATTACCATAATAATCTCGTGACACGACTGCATCAGCGTTCTTCTTTTGTGCGTACTGGCCGGGAGACAGAGAGCAGCTCCCGTCTGTATAATAATATAATCTCGTCCGGTTTTTTTTTTTTGTTGTTGTCCGTCGTACGCCGTCGTGTAGTCTCGGGCCCGTAGCGCACCGCACGGGATCCGTACGAATTATTATTATTATTATTGTCGCATATTATACGCACCGGCGAATGTACCTATAATACATATAATATTTGCGGGAATCGTCGCGGCGCGCAGGTGATACGCGACGACAATGCGCGCAGCAACGCGCGCGATCCCGTGTATCGTTACACGCCGCGGAGTACCGTTTTTCTGTGCGCGTATAAAGAAATACGCGCTTATTATTAATATATTCGAGTGATTTATGCGGTACGTCGAGCGCGGATTTGTTCGCAGTTCTGTTCGTGCGTATTGTAGTCTATACACTGTACAGTGCGAGTCGCTGCGGCAGGAACGTGTCGCCGCGCACCGTCTTGCAGTCGAATCGTTCTGAGGAATCCGTCGCGTTTTACACGCAATATTTATTGCGCGCGCCGTAGGGCGGACACTACTTTTTTTTTTTCATACTCTCACCCGACCTAGGGTTGCCCGCGACTGTTGAAATGTAAAACGTAGGACCGAGCCGGCGCGTTGTACGTTTTGCCGGAGCCCCGAAGCTCCTGGGACGCAAAAAAAAAAGTCATCGACCATTTTACTAATTTGCTCCGGACCTCACGCTGCCCGTGGTATTTTTTTTGTTCGGCAATTTCTCTTTTAAAAAGCTATTTTTTTTCATAGACCTCGAACCGTAAGGTATAATACGCAATTGAAATGTCCTATATACGTAAAGTTTAAATCGTTTTCGGACGAATCAAATAAATGCAGGACTACTGTCCAGTACGTAGGACGGTTGGCAACCGTAAACCGACCCCGGACGATCGACGCGCGTAACGGTCTCTATACGCTGCAGGTACTGCAGTCAGTGGCGGATTAACGTATATAAGCCAAGCAGGCCCGGGCCTAGAGGCGCCTTAATTTTAAATCACGTAAAGGGCCGCTGTCCGACACTAGTATGGCAAAAAAATACGAAATTGCAATAATTCTAAAATAATACATTTCTTTTTTCGGCCGATTCGGCACGATTTAGAAAAAAAAAATTTTTTTTTTTTTTGGAAAAAATCTTTAAAGGCGCTATTTTATACAGGGCCTAGGGGCGCGAAAATCTCTTAATCCGGCACCGGGTACTGCGTGTAGAAAATATACCGCGCGCGTTTCACGTTTTTCATACGTATATTATAATATATAGGTAGGTGAGCGGAATTCAAAACCGTTTATAACGATCGCATTAAATTGTGTTTTCTCTAACCGCCGCCGCGACGGTGTACACTGCTGCAGAAAAATAAAAATACACGCCTCGTTTATGTATAAAATATATCGGGCGCGCGATTTATCACGTGCGATACGTCCCGGCGTAAAACAACTCTCGTTTTGCCGCTCTGTTTCGGATTTAGTAGTGGGGGAAAAAAAACATACGTATACGCTCGGCGAGTGTATATAAATCGACGTTTATATGCGTGTATACGCTGGCGTATATTATACGTATATAAAAACACGGCTGTACAAAAGTACCTGTGCTGCTGACGACGATAGATCAAATCCGTAGCGAGGAGGGTTTTTTTTTTGTAAACTCTTTTTACGATAGTAGTTGTTGTCGTACTACGGAACAGGAAGCGCTGTCGACTCGCCGGGGATACGTACAAATAATAAATTTTACGCGGCAGTCGACTCCGCCGCTGCAGCAGTCTCGGGACGACTGGACGAGTCGAATATATTATTAAATGTTTTGAAGAAAAGACGACGTAAAAAATAAAAGTAAATGTATACGCGCGGAATTTTTTTTTTCGTGTTCTCGGTTACGGAGAATTTTTAACAAACGGTCGAGAAAACGTTCAAAACGCCGCCGATATGCGAGGTGTGTTATTAAATCGTATGATATTGATATTTATACGTCGATAATAGTAATCGGTAAAATTCACACGAATACGGTCAAAAAAAAAAAAAAGCGTGTCGAAGAAAAAGAAAAAAATAATCGGAACGTAATGTTTTATTAACTTTGTTTATTTTTCCACGATTAAATAGGATTTTCTTGTGCGCCTCGCGTCTCTTCTATACATACGCGAGTCTGCGGTCCAGGTGAGTAATTATTCCCATAATACGTATACGAATTAATTTTTTTTTTTACGGAATTAAATCCGACCGGAGATTATATTCGGTATTATTACTTTTATATGCCGGGCGCGAGGAGGAGAATAATAAAAAAAAAAAAAACCAGAATAATCAAACGGGGAAACTCGTTATATCGGTCGCGTCAGGTGTTACTCGATAAACTCGATGAAATAATCGATTGGGTATATCGTTTCGGTACGTGATCGTGCGCCGCGCATCATTTCCGAAACACGTTATATTTCCTCCGCATCGTTTTATCGTTATCACGATAATATTATTATTGCATTTCTTTTTTTTTTTTTTCATCTCTCTTCTGTCGATTCGTGTGTTGTTGTTGTTGTTGTCGTTTCGTTATAGCCCTGAATAGTAGTAGTAGTAGTAGTAGTAGTAGTAGTACGTGTATACGTATGTAGTGTGTACACGTCTCGGGCGGGGGATAGACGGACGGGATGCTGCCGAAAATTCTCCGTTACACCTACAAAATAATGTATATAGCGTACAGCGAGTAGTCGGTCGTCGTAAATTGGACCGCGGACAGGCAGACAATAACGTTGGCGGTTTAACGCTGCCGGCGGCACCCTGTACCGTAGCGGCGGCGGCGGCGGCGGCGGTGTAGGTACACCGTCAGGAATGCCACCTGGGAGGCAAACAGGCCGACCTTCGACGGGCAACGCCGCCGCCATAGCAGCCGTCGCCGTCGAGTGATGTCTTCATCAGCACCCATAGGCGCGCGCGCGCCGATCATTATTTATTATTATTATTATTATTACGTAGTACTGTTCGTATATATCTATATAATATAGAAAACACGAACCGTTGTCGTTTTGGGGGGTTTATGTGTGCCTATACGACGACGACGACGATGATAATAATATATAAACGTTATTATTACACCTCGGCGATGATAATATGTATTTTGTTTTATGCCGCAGCGTAGTAATAATAATAATAATAATCGGCGGCAGTGGCGGGCCGACGATCGTTTTGTGCGCAGTGTGTGTGTGTGTGTGTGACGTGTTTTAATTGAAACGCACGTTATTGTGTGGGGATATTCATGTACCGGTCGCGCAAAAAGACTTGTCGGCGGCGGCCGGTGCAGCGCGGATGGTTGACGGCGGGCAACGACGGGGCAATTGTCTTCGCCAATCGTATTTAATACAGCGAACAGAATAGATGTCGCGCGCGCGATAAGTTAATTATTATCGTGTATACATATATATGTAGGTACGTGGCATTCCGCCGTGTACAAATTACGATCATTAAAAATAATTATTATATATAAGTATATATACTCGCAGCCGCCGCGGTGCTACGGCATTATTATTATTATTATTAGGTACGTAGAACTACTGTTACTAACTCGCTAATTACCGGTCGTCGCCGTGTCGCCGTTTTCGGCAGGTGGACAATGAAAACGGAGAAGACGGCGGCGGGGGGGGGAAAGAACCGAAATAAAAATATGCGGCGGACGGGAACGACGAGTACGATACGATACGCGTTACAGTATTATTGTATTATATCGAGACCGGGGGGGACGGAACTCTTTTGTTTTTATATATATATATATATATACGCGAGTAAAAGAAGAAGAAAAAAAACCGGCCTGCAGACGCCGCCAGACGGGCTATTGTCGCGATGTCCTTTTCGGGCACACAATGAGCAACCAACAGATTTCACCGGTTAATTAGTCTGCATAATAAATAATAATAATAATAATGTGTAGCGACGAGTATTATATGTAATAATAATAAATACGCGACTCGTCGACGATAATATAAAATACACACGTGCGCGCGCGACAACTTTAAAATAAAGCGTGCTCGCTACGGGGCGGTCGACCATTTGTGCGCTGCCGCCCGTCGTCCGTGCGGATTCCGGAAATTTGCATTCGCTAATTAAACAGCGTCGACCGCACGCCGCCGTCGACGGCGACGACGTAACGGTCGTGCGCGTGCGGTGTGCAGTTTGCCAAGTCGATTCGCGGCGGGGCTCGACCACCGTCAGCACCGCGATGGAGCGCGGAGAGACTTGCAGAGAGAGAGAGAGAGCTGAACACAACACCGGCTACACGCTATACGTAATAATAATACGCGTATGACGAGAATACACACAATATAAAGACACGCGTTTACGCGTCGTAAGTCCGTGTAAATAATAATAAATAATGACGTCGCGGGCAAAACGAGGAGATTAAAAATGTAATCCCGCGCCGCACGACTCGCGCGTGTTGTCGACAGACGTTTCCCCCCTCGATTTTCGTCCGACCCTGCGCGCGCAATCTCGTCAAGAAGACATTCGTCTTTTGTCCGCGGCTTTATTGCCGCGCGTGTATTATATTTTATTCTCGGTTGTAATAATAATTAACGTACCGCAGAATCTCTTCCGTCACACCGCGTTCACGCGTTATCACTGCACTATAGGTGGTACTGGTACAGTGCCGTAAAAACCGGGTGTGCAGAGTGTAGTGCATTGCACACGGGCCCGGGGCTCAAATTATGTTATGGTGCCCTCTGGGAGTTATTATTAGTAGAAATAAAGGGCCCCAAATTTAAGTTTTGCGCACGGGCCCCAAATGGTCTACTTCTTAAGGATAAAAAAAAAAAACCACTATACGCCTACTGCAGCGTAACACTGTAACGTAACGCTTCCCCCTACGGGAACTGCCTCCGCACGCGGTCGTCAACCGTTGAAAGGTCCGCATGGGTTTTAGTGGTGTAAAATTCTTCATGTAATAATCGTAATATATTATATGAAACGAGAAAAGAAAGAAAAGCGTATTTTAAATATATATATATATACCGTATATTTTAATTGTGTACTGAAATAAAAGAAAGAGAATTTTATCATACGTATACGGAACATATTAATTTTCGACAGCGGCGTCGTTTCAGTTTCTTTTTTCGCGTGTGCGAAGTTTCAAACAGGCCGTTTTGAAATTTCACCAGGCCATATAAAAATATTTTATATTTAAGACTTGTACAAGCATAAAGCTATAAAAAAAAAAAAAAATTATCTTCTAAATAAGCGGATACCGGCGATTTTCAAGTAAAGCGAATACGTTTACAGATTTTTCTAGACTGATATTGTTTAACTCCTCCTTTTCCAACATTAAGTATTATTAGCAAAGCGGGCCATTTGGAAATATATTAAAAAGTAAGGGGTGCAACCGCACACCCTGCCAACCCCCCTGATTTTAGATTCCGAGCGGAGCGAGGAACGTGTTGGTTTTTAAAATGATGTGTTTTTTTTTTTATATGTCCGTACCCAAAAATTCTACCAGAATTAGTGCTCCGCCGATCCTTACAGTCACAGTTTGTTCCCCCGTAACGAATCGCGTCTATATAAAATCTATTAATCTTATAGTTGGTACATTAAAGAGGTAATTTTCCGACTTTCTCGATATTTTTTAACCGTCAGAAAAAAGCTACATAAAAACGCGATTTCGTCGAAATCGATTATCGCGTTATTGTTTTCGTAATTTCGAAACTGATGGGTACAGAATATTCATCGAACATACGTAATTTTATATTGTATTAAGGAAAAAAAAAAACGTTTTCAAAAATTTTCTTTTAATTTCGGACTATTTATAGCGATTTTGAGGTACTTAATTCGTAAACAGTGTTAGTCCATACTGTTACGTACCCAAAATATCACACCGAATCCCTCCGCTCAGAATCGTTTTGTCGAACGCAATGATTTACAGCACCGCTTTCAAATTTATACCGACAACAATATGTACGCTCTAAAATCTTTATCCGAGTAATTCTCGCCTAAACGACATTCACAACACCCGCGCGGCTCGCCGACTTCAATAATAATTATAATATTTATAATCCGATTTCGTTATACATAATATGTGTGTACGCAGAATATTACGCGTCGTAATTGATATCGAATTGCAGTAAACGACCGAAACAGAATACTGGAGATCTCTTATTTTTTTCTCATAAAATATAATATATACCGTCTTTTCTTTTTTACTTTATTTTAATTGAAATAATGAATGAGAATATCTCCGTGTGTCACGTTTGGAGTTATGCCCCCAAAAAAAACGTAACTAATATTATACGCGATATAGGAGAGAGAAAAAAAAACAAATTTATTAAAATATTATGCGCGTCGCTTCTATTATTATCATTCGTGTACCCCGCGAGTTGCGACTAATATATCAATTTGATCACGTTATTCACACGCTCGTATATTCAAACGAGTTTCGACAAATCTCCTACAGTTAATGATTTGTTTGTTTTTTTTCGATTCGTTATCGACACTAACCGCTTCTTCTATATACGTATTCGGAGGGGGGGGGGAAATGAATAAATCGTGGTACGACTTATGTTTTTTTTTTCTGTAGTACTAAATCGCTGGTTTAGACACCTGCCGTGCGCGCGTTGTCATAATTTGCGTTGTTATAGTTTTAATACGGTTTTCTTTTTTTGCCGTTTTGTACATTATAAATCAGTGACTACGCCCCGCAGTAGGTTTTTTTTTACCGAATCTTTTTCGTTTTCCTAGAGGGGGAAAAAAATAATTGCTTCTAAACACGATACCTCATTACCGAGATTTTACTATTCCTGCGCCGACGTCGATTGTGTGTTTTTTTCTTTTTTTTTTTTTTGGCGACCCGGAGGAGGAGGTGTGTGTGAAAACGCGCTCGCAGGGACGTTATTAAAGCGTTCGCAAGTCGTCTCGCGCGCTCGTCGTCTGTGCACGAAGAGCGGAAATTTTTCCATAATTTCGTCCACCTAACACTATTAATCACAATTTCGTTGTTCCTGGAACACCCCCCTCCCTCCGATAAGGTTAAGGTCGAGGCATCTTATCCGGCGTACAGACGCACCCGAAAAGCCCATAGAAGGGCTATGGAAAAAACCGATGGAAACTAGCAGAAACCCGTAACAAAACCCTATTGTTAACGACCCGACTATATAAAAGTACCTGGATCCGAGATCTTACTCGTGCCCGATGGACGGCTCTCAACCGCATCGTTTGCAAGACGGAACGGGGAAGACGTAATTTATACTCACTCCACAAATGGGGAATGGCCGACTGTCCGCTTTGCGAATGCGGCGATATACAATCTATCAACCACATATAATGTGTAGTCCAGTCATGTCCTAAGTCCTAACATGAAGTCTGAACGAGTGTTAATCAAACTGCACGAGGGCAGCCAAAATGGTGCGACCAACTCACTGATACGTCTGTGATTTCTCCTTACTCGTTACCCGCTTACTATAATTACAATTACCGCTGCTAATGTTGTTATCATTTTTATCATCACCACTACTATTGATTTATTTTTTTAATTATTATGACAATTATTGTTTTGATGTTACATATGTTTATTCTGTTTTGTAATTATCATTACTGCTTGCAGTATTACTGATAAGCCGAAAATGTCATATGCAAATAATAATAATTCCGTTGTACGTATATTGTTACGTGCGAGATGAGTTATTATGAGATTTGCTCGGAATCGCCGTCGCGACCAATAAAAATATATACGTATAGGGAGGATGCCGTGATTGCAGCAGCAGCAGCAGCAGCCGAAGAATCAAAAAAAAAAAAAGAAAAGAAACACGCGCTGTCGACTGTATATAATAACTACAACAACGGGGGTGAACAGCAGGTGTTGGAGTATAAGCGAAGAAAATATAAAATATATGTTGTTAACCATTATAAGGATACGTTTTTTTTTTTGTCCATCTCTCTCTCCTCCTCCTCCTCCTGCGATACCTGCAGCAGCAGGCAGCAGCAGCAGCAGCACCGTCGCTGGAGTGTGTTTATTATAATTGAGTTGTTACCGGGCGGCGGCCGCCGCCAGTCTATTTCAACGAGAGATAAATTATCTCGCGTTTTACGACGCTCGCTCGTATTACGATGAAATAAAATATTAAAAAAAAAAAAAAAAAAATTACAACGGATTAAGTATATTCCGTTCGGTAATATACGAATTTTCGAATATATTTTTTTTTCACCTCGCAACAACGTCGTCGTTCACATTATTATTATTATTATTCGTATAATGTTATATACGCGCGGCGGCACACGCTGTGTTCGCGCAAACGATTATGAAAAAAAAAAAAAAGTAAAAATCACGCGACCGCACCGTGCGGAATAAATATTATAAATAATCACATTTTATATTTTATTATTTATTTCGTGATCCGTGGGCGGGGGATGCTGCAGCTGAGCGCAGGCAATGATTAAACTTCTTTTCATACGTTTTCTCTACACCCGTTAATTCCGGCCGCGTATTTATAATTATATTAATATGAATAAGATCGCCAGTTAAAATTTAAAAAATATATATATATACATTTTTTCGAAACGCTCGTTTTATTCGGAAACGAATCAAATATATAATTATTAATAAATAATAATTACGACTTTTGTTACAAAATATCGACGCGTATAGTTCCAATTATTAATTAATAAAATACGCGGGTGACGTAATTACGTTTATATAGAGAGATCAATAAACACTGTTATTTAATTAAATTTTTGTCTCGGACGAAAAGAAGGAATTGTAACATAAAACGAAAAAAAAAAAAATGTATATATTCCGCGAAACCTTCTCCTCTACAGAGGTAAATTCCTGCGCGCGTGCCTGGGTAATGTGTGCGTGTGCAGTATTTTCCTGTAGCAGAAAAATGTCGTCCTCGTCAAACGTATATAAAACCCGATATTAATATTATAATATTAGTCAAAAATCTGCCGGACAAGTTCATGCATTTTTTTTTTTTGAATCGACTAGATTAATCGAAAAATTCAAAGATTTCGCGCAGTATTGACAAAAAAAAAATTTTTTTTATAATTAAGCGGAATCGTTTTTATTTCTGTACGATTAATTTACACGCAAATAAATTTTTCAACGATTTCTACGACGAACGTAACGAACGTATTACATATTGGGCTCAAAAAAAAAAAAAATTAAACTATATATAGCAATCGGTCCGAATAGAAAAAAAGTACATTATAAGTCGGAGGCGGAGTTCTGAAGCTCGTTTTAAGAGGAGGCCGGGGCGAATAATTTATAATTTACTACGCGATTTGGCACCGAGAGAAATAAGCGAAAATAAGGTCATTCAACAGTGTATTAAATATTATACATTGTATACACTTATGTACACGCGGCAATGACGATGACTTGAAAATATAATAATAAGCGTATATAAAAATAAAACAATACGCGTATAGTTTTAAACGCGTTTGAAAATATTAAATAATTATGTCCCAATTTAAAAAGAAAAATCCGATGGCGGGACGAGCGACCCGGTATATCGGAGTTAAACGACTAAAATTATAAAAGTTAATTTTCGATTTTTAACTTACTATCCGTCCTGCAAACTCATTCGGGTTCCTATATATATATATATACATCGACTGTATATTGTATCGCAGTAATAGTACGTTATAGCGGGTCGTATACTGCAGCAGGGATTGTTACAATATAGGAGTTCGGGTTAATTCGTGCGCAAATATACCGCCGAATTATAATATATATATATGAGCTCATGCGCGTGTTCTTTGTCCGTCCTGCCGTTAAGACTACTGCGCGGTAAACATAACGTCTCCCGTTTACCGCGCGCGCGCGTTTCCTGCGCAGCGCGACGTGTGGGTGTGCGATCTGTGGGTTGGGGGTGGGGGAGCACAATATGATCGCGTGAAGAGGATGTGCTGGAGCGCGTGTGATCTTGGCGTCGTGTACGCGTTTAACGACATGCCGTGTACACCGTGTTCCTTTTCATATATACATGTATACGCGCATTGTACAAGAGACGGCGGCGACGGCGACGGCGACGGCGACGACGATTGTCGAGAGGGGTTCACATGTGTATATTGTGCAGAGACGCGGTTGAACGGTTGTCGCCGACGATTGTCACGACAGGGCGTCTATTGATAGCCCCGCGGTACACCACGATCCGCGCGCACAACGTCCCACCGCGCGCATCACTTCGTTGCACCGACGACGCTCGGGTCCCTGGCGATATTTTATGCGGTATATACCCTGCGGTGTACCCGGCAACGCACGCGGTTCCCTCGATCGTCGTGTAGTAAATCGGATTAACGCGCGGTTCGCATTGTCCCCACATATTATATATGTATAATATAGCTGTGGCATGTGATGTACCCCCGTCCCCCGGGAGGGGGTGTTGGTTTTATTGACCGAAATCGCGGCGCGAGGTTTTCGACATTATTTTTTTTTTTTTTTTACACTATACTATTATCGTAACGCACTCGTTATATTAACCGCACGCCAGCCACCGACCGATTTATTCCACGACGTTGGAGTCGTTGGTGACTATAAGAAGAAAAGAAGAAAAATCACACAATCGAGACGACACGCCGGTACGGGTTCGATCGTCGCTCGGACGTTTTGTGCCGGTCCCTTTTGTCCCGCCCGCCCCCCTCCACTCTGTCAGCATCACACGCTGCCGGTCTGCAGACCGCAATATAAAAACCATAATACAGCACCGTGCACGTGTTCTACGCTCCTGTTGCCGCTACTGTCGCAGCATTTCGGTAGTCGACCGGCGGCGATGACCGAGACGAGTCATTCGGCGGCACTCTCGGTCCGAGACCGCGGACAATATCCCGTCGTTGCAGTACCGTCGCCGTCCGTGTTCTTCTTGTTCGTCACGGTTTCGAAAAAGTTTTCCGCCGTAAAACCGAATTCGTCGCGCGACGACGACACATGGACGTCCGCGTTTATGGTGAGTTTTAATGTTGGCGCTGTGAAAACTGCAAAAAAAAAAACCGCAATTTTTTCACGCGCAAATCGAATTCGGCCATCTGAATTGTTTTATTGAGCCGCGCTTCCATAATACACCGTCGTTTAGGGGAAAAAAAATCCGTTTTTAAATTGTATTCGGTCGCGTACCGACCGGTGTGTTGGGGGCAGGGGAATTCGCTCGCGGACTCGTTAATAACACCGTACGATATACACGAGTGCGCGGTAAAGGTTCAAACGATAAATCTGTCACGTATATAATTTTTATTCGCTGCTGGAATACGTTTATCGAAACCCAGTTTCGACGTGTGTGTGTGTATATAACGTATATTTCGGTTAGTTAGGAATAACAAAAAAAAAAAAATTGATAAAAAGAAATCGTATATACACAAAATATTTTTTTAAAAACATTTTCTTCTTCTCCGCGGCGGCCCACCGCCGCCGCCGCCGCCGCCGGTTACAAGCGATATAAATTATCGAACTCGTTTTCTTCTCCTCCTCTCGCGCATATAATTCAAAAACCGTCCGGGATACACACACACACACCGTAGAACACAACGACGATGACCGTTGCTGCTGCTGCTGCTGCACACACACACGCATATTATATTGTTTGTGTCGAAGAACGCGCGGTTAGGACCGCGAAACAAGGTCGCGTGACAGTGCGTGTACGCGCGTATATTAATAATAATGTTCACGGGGAAAATATTGTCTACGCTTGTATATTATACAACGTTTTCCTTTTTTTTTCTATATATTTTTTCTTCTTTTCAACCGTCCGGTGCGTAACCGGTCGAATAAATCACCTGCAATACACGGTGCAACGCTTTGGAGCCCACTGATGATTGCCGAGCGCGATCCTTGTACGTGATGCGAGCCCGCGGAGTTCGATTGCGCGCCCAGTTCTATTACTATATATGTATTATGTATATGTAGGTATATAGTGATTTATCGAACGAAATAAAAATATAGTATACACACACACACACACACATAACACGCCGAGACGTTTATTATAACGTGGTGTATCTCACGAAATTTCTCGGGAGGCCGTCGTTGTATAATAGTGATCGTACAAGGATTTTTTTTATTATTATTATTATGTATACGCCACAGTGTTGTTATTTCTTCGGTGTCGGGGAACGACGACTATCATCCGGATAGTCCGTACTATACAATCGCGTTTTATTATCTCTCGTTTAATTTATTATTGTTTTAGAAAAAAAAAACAAAAAAAAAAAGAACCTTCTATATTTAATTGGCGGATCTCTCATCCCCGCGTGATTCCGGCGGCGGCGTGACGAGCGGTTCAACGACGACGGTTAATTGGTCTCTCCCCTTCCCCACACCCACCCCGTCACTTTTCGTATATTGTGTGTGTGTGTGTGTGAACCGCAGCTCGCGCGGTGACGTGAATACGTCACGAGATTATCGCGTGTCTCGTGTAATACAACGTAAAAAAAAAAAAAATGAAAAAAATATGATATTATAATACGCGTACGGGTATTGTCCGACACGGTATAATATAAATAACGACCGAAGACGGCGGAGATGAGAACCACTGGACCGACGGACCGCGGCCGAGTTAATGATGACATTATACGCGTATATATATATATATATATAGAGTCGTGACTATGTGCGTGTACGCGCGGAGAAGAATATAATAATATCGTATCTCGGCCCCGTATATATTATTATAATATACGGTCGGTTTCGGGCCGATACTCTTGTGTTCTTCTT
This sequence comes from Slavum lentiscoides, assembly GCA_032441835.1. Lineage (NCBI taxonomy): Eukaryota > Metazoa > Arthropoda > Insecta > Hemiptera > Aphididae > Slavum > Slavum lentiscoides. The sequence continues at coordinate 8,701,203 of CM063714.1, read as the reverse complement.
CTTGTTCTTCTCCTCCTCCTCCTCCTCCTCTTACTCCTCCGATGCAGCTGCAACAATTCGTGGTGGAATGGCCCCCGTCACAACCGTGTGTATAGCCACAGCCGCCGGTCTATTGAAATTGCTATTATATATATATATATATACGTGCAGCGTTCTTTTCAACGTTGTAACACCAATTTTCTCGTTTAATATAACCGCTCGCTCGCGCGCGCGCGCGCGCATGATCTCTTCATCATCGTCTCACCGCGCACCGCAGTGTGTGTGTGTGTGTGTATACTATTATTGCTCCTCGCGAGTGGCGCGGCGAGGAGGAGACGAGTCGTACCTATAGATTATTATTATTATTATTATTATATATAAACACTTGTATATAATATTTTTGTTTTTTTACGCGATACTCTTTCAAACAAAAGATGGCTCGCACCGCCGCGATGGTGGTGGTGGTGGTGGTGGTGGTGGTGGGGACGGGAACGAAGACATTAAAAAACCATCAGACCGCGAAGCGCGCACCGAAAATCCGTTTTTATCGGGTTGATTACACAAACACAATATAATATATATATATAAATATTGTGAGGAAATACGGCGGCGGCGCGGCGTAATTATTATACTCGTGTTTGGTGTGTTTTATACATATATATATATATATATAGGTACGCGTCGTCGTACCTATACTATGTGTAAGCTGCTCTGTACTCCGTGCACGGTGCACGCGGGGTCGCACAAAATAAAACGTTATAACGTACACCTATACTATATTATATATACGGACGACGAAGAGCTGTGTGATACCCGCCGCGAGAAGTGCTGCGCTGCACTATGTGTTTACGGAAGCGTAACCCTCGAAATCCGAATACAATATTTTGTCGGTGCCTTTTATTTATACCGTATATACACCGTAAATAAGCCGCAGAAAACGCTACTGGCATTTATATATATATATATATGTAATATAGAAAACGGTATAATAAGTGTATATTGTAGCAGTGTATAGGTACTCGAAACGGATATTTTTCCGTATATATATACACGCGAGCGACATCGCGGTGGACTTGGCGTTTCCCATATATAACGCGCGCATCACCGCGGTTAGGTACTATAATAAGATGGTGCAGCTGCCGGCCGTCCTCCGTTTCGGCGGTGTACGCTGCGGTGTGTATGCTCTTTTCCCGCGTTGTCTTTTTTTTTTTTTTCACTCTCGATTAAAGGCATTATATTCGTGTGCGCCGTGTGACGCGTCTCATGCCGCGACACACGTCTGCGGTACGCGCGAGCAGTCTGCAACAGGACCGGTAGTTATGCAGTCGGGCAAAAAAGGTCGTCTCGTCTGTGAAAAATCGAGAAATTCCGTACTTATTTCGTTTTGGTAACACGCCCGTATCGTTATTCTTGTTGTGTTGTAAAAAAAAAAAATTTCGGTATATTTTCGAAAATATATCGTTTATTATTTTTTTTTTTTTACTACAAAACACGTGCCACGTATACGTGGTTGTCGGTCCGCATAGTTTTTCCACAGAAAAATAGTATATAATAATATAACAACGGGTTGCTTCGAATCGATTTTTCCAAGCCGAAAAAATATATCCGGAAACGTTTTCATCCGTACGATTTCCGTATATATATATATAGTCAAAAATAAAGTTATTAAGCGTATATATAATTGTATTTATATGCGGAAAAAGATTTGCCGAAAGTACACGCATATCAAAGAAAATATAAATATATTTCGATATTTCTGAAAAATAAAAAAAAATTTCAGATTTTTCGCACCATATAATATTCTTTTACCGCTGACAATTTTCTCCCGTCGCAATATACTTACGTGGGGGATAGGGTTCCGCGATTATTCACGTCGCGATTATGTATAATGTGTATACGGGTTAATTCACTCAACAGAGTTTCAGAAACGATAAAGCAGCGCTCGAATTAGAAGGGTTGTATGCAAAAGTGTAAAAAAAAAAAAAATGTGCGTCCCTAAAAATGTTAATCTTCTTGAAAATTCCACCTCCCTTCAGCCATCACCGTATTTTTAATCAAATAATTCTATATCGAATTCGTGTACCTACATATAAAACTAGCTGTCCCGACAGACGTTGTCCTGTCCGAATTTAAATACATTTTTTTTTATCGTTTTGTGAATTTGTGAAAACTATTGGAAATGCGATTTAAATTTTTAATCACAACGAATCACAATACGTTTTATTTACATTTCTATTTTAATGTTCAAGTATCAACAATCGAAGCAATAAGCTAATTACTCGGCTTCGCTAGCTGAATTACCCGGCTTCGCCCGTACGCAGTTTTGAACGAAAAAAAAAAATAATAATAAATTATCGAATTATCGAAAAACCGTACCATTTAAATACAATATATTTCCTCCTCTCCTCAGACAAAAAAAAAATGAAAAAACGTGTGACGTGGAGACACTCGAGGAAGTATTTGGAACAAATTCGTAAAATTATTGAAATAGGTATATTATACATATATAGGTTATGTTTTGAATTCAAGAACAATTTAAATGATCACCATCATGGTAACTGTTAAACGCTTAGAATCCCAAAATTTCCCGTATTAGCTACCAACCCTCTTTGGACCTACCGGGTCTAATTGTGAATCTAAACCGTCTAGGGACCCACACAAACGCAGAAAAAACAAAAAAAAATTTCATCAAAAACGATCCAGCCGTTTAGGAGGAGTTCAGTGACAAACACACATATATTTATATATTTAATATGAAAATAAAAAGTCGACTCCCTCAGCGTTTCTGTATAACCACGTATACCACGTGTTAGTCTATTAAAACTTACCGAAAATCGATATTAAATTAAACTTTTAATAATAAGGCGCGATTGCGGTGAACTAACTGCGATGAACAAACACTTCTCAAAAAAACTCACTCAACAAACTCAAAACTGGATAAACGTTCAGATCGAAATGAACTGTGCACTATAAAAAATGAATTTTTTTTTTTTATTCGATATACGCCGACCGATGCAGCCGTTAAACGACATTTTATTAAGTTTTTGTTGTAAAACGAAAAATCTAAATCTAAATATTGAGAACATAAAAATTATGGTCGTCGATAATATTATGGTATCCATAGATACATGTTACATATATATATTGTAGTGTCCTTGATTTTTCTGCTACAGAAGTTTTCTAAAATTTTCCAATTTTCTTAATTTTTCTTTCCGTAAGAATCTTTTACAGAGTATTAGAAAACATAAAAAAAAAAAGAATGAAATCGGTAAAGGCGTTCACAAGTTATGGCGTCACCTGCAAGGGAAATATGGATTCGTTTTTGTATATATATATATAGATATCGGGTCTTTATTATTTAGGCGTTGCGTTAACAAAAATTTAAGAAGAAATTTTCATTAAAATCGTAAAAATAGTCCTCAGCTGACCGTCATCCGCGTTCTCAGCGTCCCTCCCAGTGGCGTAATTACGGGGAAGGATTTGGGTATCGTATCCCCCCCCGTGACCTTTTTTTTCCTTCTGCAGACTGGCCACTGGCTCACACCAGTATATATTTTTAACGTATAGTTCATCGAAATAATACAAAAAAAAAACCTGAATCCCTTAAATGCCCCTATACGCTAGCATAATACACAACTATACAAAATTATATTGGATTTAAAATGTAAATTCGCCGAGCGGTGTCGTCGAAATGTATTGTTTTATCGCAAAGTCGCTGTCGTATGTCAATCGACAATTGTCAATTGTCTAACAATAATTATTTGGGAGCAATAACGGGGTGATAATATGTAAAATACACAAAAATGTCATTCCCCGCACTGCAGCACAATCGTGATCGAATTTACGGCCACTGCAGCAGGTCCCTTCCGTTACGAAACAATTTAAAGGGCTAAAATATTTTTAAACGAACAAGACGTCGGACCGGCACCCGGACGAAAGAGAGCAAATAACAAAAAAAAAAAAATCTCGTCTGATACTATTTCCTATCCCCGTACACAAAATCGCCAACGTTTTTTTTTTTCTAAACAATGCTTGGCGCGCTCATAGTAAAATATATCCCAATTAACGCGCGCGCCAAACACGTGCGAATGGCTGAACGACCGACGCCCGAGGCACCTCATCTTGTACGCATTTTATATCGAATCCTTCCTTCGTGTTATTTAATACCGCCATTTTGTATTTCCAACGAGTTATACGCGCGATCCACCGCGGCGTGGATAATAAGGTCCGAATTTTTTTTTACAATCTGTACAAACAACTCTGCACGCTTCGTTATAATAGGTGTATATAATATGTGTATAATAAGCGCGTTGAAAGTACTTATAAAAACGATATATATAAAAAAAAAAACCCCGAGAAAAATAACGCGAAAGGTAAAAAAAAAAAATTATTAAACTGTGTTCGAGATTTAATGAAAATCGTCGTAGTAAAAACGTTTTTTGTTTTTTCGTTCTCTCTAAAATCTTTTTATTGGGAAAACAAAACGCAGTATAATTTTTATTCATTTTTTTTTTAGTACGATCAATTTAGTATATATATATAATTATGGCTCATTATTGAGAGATTGGACCACCGCCACGCGTATATATATGTAAATTATTATATTGTTCGGTGTGTATATATATATATATACGTTTTTTCTGCATGATGTTTGCGTCTCGCGTCGACGACTATTTTTTCGATTCATTTTATAACAATGTATTTTTTTTTTTTTTTTACAATATTGTTGCAGTTATACCCCTCGAAAAAGAGCTATTGTGCTCGTAAATTGATTATAACGAGTATGTATGCAGGAATTTAAAGAGCAAAAAAAAAACGTATACATACGAATATTATAAAAGAACGAGAAAATCGACGATAACGTTTTTAACAATTTTCTTAAACGTTGTTTTTTTTTAATAACTCAAAAACGTTTGAAATTCAATATGTATATTTATAGTCACATATAAAATCAAATTCGACTTTTTAATCACCTCTGCAAATTATTACGTACATTAATAATTTGTCGATTTATGCATTATATATGTATTTGCGGTGTTCCGTGTTGTAATAATAGTTTTCTTTTATAAGCGTCTGTACTTCCAATTTTTTTTTTTTTTATTCATAGATACCCGCTATATCTAATATAGTATATAGTAGTTTTTAAGAGATTTTCAAAAAAAAAAAAAAGTAAAAATATCGGATTTTTATAGGTTTGTAAATAATTAATTCGAAACTCTTTTGCGGGAACATGAGCGACGATTTCGCAATCTTTTTAAATCTATATTTATACAGTATAATTATACAGGAACTAATACATTTTTTTTTACAAGTATTATAACGTCCGCCGCGGTACACAGTATAATATTTAAATAATATTATATGATATATAATATACTATACCTACTACCGTACGGGTGAAAAAAAAAGGTGCGTTTTCGCGCGGCCATATAATAATAATAATAATAATAATAATAATAATAATAATAATAATAATAATAATAATAATAATAATAATAATAATAATAATATAGAAAAACGACGACAATTTAAATGCCACTTATATGTATATATATATATTTGAGAAACGCGCGTCTATTGCTTGTGTTTTTATATTTTAAATAGACGTTTCAACGATTTATAACTGCGCGCGCACGCAGCGGCGAGTACCTATATACGCGCATATTATTATTATATCTATTATTGTGCATGCGCAGGATATATGTCGACTTACCATAAGTGCGTAGGCTAAGTAAATAAATAAATAAGGAAAAAAAAAAAAAACAAGCGAATTAAAACGAAACAAAACCGCTCGCGCGCAATGTGTTAAACAACACGAACAATGGGACATTGCTGCAGCGCTTAATATTATACAATATATATATATATATATATTTATTTCAAATCACATGATAAATTGACCTTTTGTTTTGGTATTTTTGTGCTCGTGTGTAGGAAGAAGACGATTATCAGTGGTGGACCGAGGAGGACCTGTGGAAGTTTCCCCCGCCGCCTCCCCGTCCACCGTTCCTGGAGCCCCCTTATCCGGACGGCCTGACCACTTGCGACCTGTGCACATGGGCCCTACAACCTCTAGACGGCACTGACAACGGTGAGTGTTTGTTAAACGGCTATTGTGCCGCTCATTGTATTATTATTTTATTTTATTTTTTTAATACGCGCCGTTCTCTTTTGTTTTTGTCTCAATATTAACCCGACACTGGCTGAGCACCTGCACGCGCGTACGCGCGTCTACCCGGATTTGCCCGCCGCCACTGCCACTCCGCCGCGCTTATTATATATATATATAGTTCGAGTTCGATCGCCATCGAAATCTCCGAGATTTCGTTTCGCGTTCCGCATAATTATGTACGTGTAAATCCTGACACAGAGCTCAATCACCGCGTCCGTATTATAATAATAATAATAATAATAATAAATAATAATAATAATAAATATTTGAAAAGGTAGTGTTTGGGGGGTGATGTCGCTCAGGTGAATCATACGCGGATAAAGATTGTTGAGTTTTATTTTTATTACTACATAAATTTGATGATTGCGTTCGATAAAACGATTCTGCAGTGCGGAGCTTCGCGAAGAAAATTGTGACCGACGATTTTCAAGGATTTTTTTGAGTACATATATATATACAGTTGTAGTAACGCGTACGTCATCTGACACTGTATTGAATTTTTAAAAATTACCACTTTTTATGAATCAAATACCATTCTAATGTTGGGTTACGTAAACGATCTTTAAACATTTACAGAACCATTAGCGGTTTTAACGACTCGGTAAAAAATTTTGGGTTGCATAAACGTTTATTTAAATGTGACCGAGCCGCTAAATTTCAGTTTAACGGTCCATTTAGTTAATGATCCGATTTCGGTCCTGTAAAATTTAACGGCTCGTTAAAATGTGTTATCATTAATCAGCTGTTATCACTTATATCGCAGTATTTCATTCTATGGTAACAAATGATCGATAAAAATTTACTTTATCAACAACCTTTGGCGGGCGATTCGATGATACGAACATGTTTTCAATAAGATAATAGACGTTTATATAATAATATATGTTTATTCTCCTTGAATTATTTACAAACTAAACGGTGATTTAACGAGCCGTTCTAAATATTTACAGAGTCATTGGTTAACGATTCGTTACACATTTACCGAACGATTTTTATGCAATCCAGCATAAACCTGTATAATAATTGCTATACGAATAGCCCAAAATTAAAAGACATTTTTTTGAACATTTTTTTTTCCTCCCCGAATGTAATACAAAGTTATATATTTTGGTGAATGTTTCGAGTTTCTATAACCGCACTGGTTTCGAAATCACAAATAAATTTCGACGAAATCGCGCGTTTTCGCGTAATTTTTCGTGTTAACCTCTTCTAAGTCTGTCTCTCTCGTAGACCTATTAACTATGATTAACAGGTCTATGGTCTCTCTCGCACGTATCTTGGCTCTAGTGCATTACGTACGTGATGTCTATGGCGATAGACCATTATTATGATAATATATTATTCGAGATAATAAATAAGTTAATACAATAATATTGTATACTATATATCAGCACAATAATTTATATCGCCGTGTGCGCCTACACTGATATGTGAGGGGGGTGGACCAATCAGAAGAGCGTATTTGCAATTATTTTGTTCTCGGGCCGAGTGATCCATTTGCAGTCATCTAATTTTGTGTTATAACGGCCGGTATACACGATACACGCCTATATATACACCGCGGCGTCCGAATCACGAACGTTATTTATTTATTTACATTTTTCGCTTTTGTCTCCCGATTTCTCGCGGCGGAGTCTTTACAGCGATCTCTTTGTCCGTCACCGGTCTGAAATAGTTTTCAGCTGGGCTTACGCTTATAAATATAATATACATCATATTACGTACGCCGTCGTTTAAGGGATATACGCGCGCCCGACAGGAAATCGCTCGTTGGCCGCAATCCAATCCCGATAAATTAAACGATGACAATTGGCTCGTCGTCGCCGCCGCCGCCGCCGCACCAAAGTTTTCATTATGTTTGGCCCTCTCGACGCGGCTCGCCGTCTCGTAATATAAAAGTGAAACCGCCGCCGCCGCCGCCGCCGCCGCGCTCGTAATACGCGGTTCGATATATTTTTAAACTCGCCGAAATCGACGACAAATTTAATAAAAACACGTGTATACCCGGATTTATTATATTATATATACAAATTAAATACGGTTCATATCATAGGCGTGTCTACGGGGGAGACAGGGTGGGCACCGGCCTCCCCAGCGACTTAATTCTTGGCCTCTTGGCCTATAATTTACCGTGGTTGGAACTATAAATATAAAATATTTATAAAAAATAACTAAGCAGCACATTAGTTGATTGGCCTTATTTATTAGTTTTAATAGTATATATAGGAAACCGAGTTTAAGATCAAGATAAAATTTTAATTTTGCGGGGTGAAAAAATTCCAGGTGCTATATAATTGCCATACAACAAAAAAAAAAAGTCACAAATATTGATATAGAACAGATCGCTGTAGTAAGTAAAAAATTTAAATTTTATAACTGGCCTCCCCAGCCATGGAGGTCTGGACACGCCTATGGTTCGTATATTTAAATGGCAATTTACCGAGATTCTATTTAGCGCGCGATAATATTACCTTTAGGCCGGGAAACTGTTACGTTTATTCGAAAATCCTATCGAATACGGCGCGCGCGTGTGAACAGGCCCGTACTGGCTGCTCTTATAGGGCGGTTGCTGAATCCTATATAAGGGCGCCTAAAAAATTTTTTTTTTCATTTTAGAGGTCTAAATATTACCGATTAAGAATCTTAATTGGTTTAGAGCAACAAACCGAACACCAACAAACCGCATGAAAACAAAATTGGCAATGACGACACCAAAATGTCTATGCGACTATGAACGGTGTACCTATTATATATACGTATGAAAAAAAAAACATTTTTAATAATATTATATCGTTGAATTTTATCCAGTTGTAATTGGAAAATTATCGAAGTCAATATTTCTCCAAAATCTATTTGATAGACGTAATTTCTTTAAATTTAATGGGCGCGTTTGTGCCTCGTAATTTTAAAGGGCGCGTCGTACATCTGCCCGGTTGCCCGGTGGGCCGGTACGGGCCTGGGTGTGAACAACGGTTTTTGAAAATAAGACGTTATTCTATACATTTCGTATACCGATGACGAAAACGTTTGGAAAAGTTTTTTTTTTTTAAAAACGGCGCGGTATAAGGCGCATAATATAATTTATACATACGAACAACGGTCGAGTTGTTATATATGCATATATATTGTATATAGTCTGCGGAGAGGAGAAAAATGTTTAAAAAAAAAAAAAAAAAGAAATTTTATATTATAATACACCTGTCGTACTGCACAGCTATGCAGTATTTAACGTCTTTATTGTATACTTATGTGTATACGTCTCGGAGACGGCAAAACGGACACTGCAGTGCACCGGTGCGGTGTACGAATAGATTTCTTCGGTGCTCGTGTTTGTCCGCGTGCTGACCGGCCGCAGCGTATACGCGCTGTTGTAAATGTGGCTTCATTCAACGGCTTTTGCAGTTGGCGCTCGCGCGTGATCTCATTCAACCACGACCCGGGCGATTTCGCATTCCGCGCATCGACACGTGCGCCATTATTAAAACGGCAACAAATCACCGCCGCCGCCGCCGCCGCGGCCTAATGACTTTCTATAGTGCTGCGACGTCGAACACGGCGTGTGCGTGCAGCCGTGTCCCGGACGCGGAACGCGTTGATCGCGTCCGTCGTCGCTCGCAGACGGGCCCCGCGGTGTTCCGCCGACGGTCGTCCGACAACTGCACGCTGCACGCCTTTATAATAACGCGTAAATCGACTTGTCCCAGCAGCGCACGTGGCGCACGCGATAAAGAGTTTCTACAAAATTTATATGTTTTTCCGTGCTTCGAGCGCGTCTTTCCACTATCATCGCAAACTGCAAACTGCAAACTGCAAAAAAAAAATGATGTGCACAAGGAAAACAATATATAATAATTTAGTCGCCGCGTCCAATTAAAATTATGATTTTTATACAAAAATAGAAAGAAAAATAATAATAAAGAAATCGCGTTTTTCAAATAATTTATTTCATTCATTCGGAAATAAAAGTTAAAAAAAAAAGCAATTAAACAAAATGTAAATTAAAGTATTTCCTCGAATCCTCGTTCTTTCGATAAATTCAAGTAACACGGCTCGTTCAGAATGACGCGGCATTACGTTGAAAATCAGGCGAAATCGTTATACTATATTTTACCGCGACTGTGCGGGCCGAGTCGATCGACCCAGTTACAAGTGTAAAATCGTTCTTAAGCCAATCACCGCGCGGGCTGATAAACCGTTTAGCTTTTGAATCGTTTATACTATCGTTTAAAGCCCGGCATTGTTTTTGCACATGCCCGACAACCGTTCACTACGAAAGAAGCAAAGCCAAAATGCTCTGTCGGGCGACTGCAGTTACATATTTCATCAATACCAATAATATAATCGAACGACGAAAATATTCGCGCACTATTTTATACACGCGCCACTGCTCGTCACCGAATATAATATACGTTTTTATTATAATATTTTACCGCGCGGTCACGGCGATGGTGGTCGCGTTGCTTGTACGTACCACACATTTTATAAATTATAAATGTGTCGTTCATATGGAGTGTTACGCGTTGGCCCACGCGCGGACGTCGAAGAAATCCTTAACGAAATAATTAAGTTTTCGTGTCGAAACAACAAAAAAAAAAAAAAACCGCGCTCGCGCAATGAAACCCACTCGTTCGGTACAAATTTCGGGAAACATTTCACTTATTGATGATTGCGTATCACGTGTGTGTTTGTGTAGGTTCGATGACTACATATTATAACACAGAAGTTACGTCCGCGCGAGACCGGACTCGGCGCGGATAGTATAGTAATTTGTATTCAACTACCTATATAAATATAAACTCGTTCTTATTTTAATACGCGTGTGTGTTTCAACAACAACAGACGCGGCGCGTTATAATATATAATAAACGCGTATAGTCGATTGGGAGAGGGGGGGCAAAAAAAGTAAAACCAACGGCTATACAAAACTATTTCGGCGTTCGGCGTGTTTACGCGCATTTTCAAAAAAAAAAAATTATAATATTAGATTTACCGCGCGACGGGTGCAGCAGATACGACGAGTAGTAGTAATTTATTGCGATTGTACACTGTATCGTTAATTGGTATACACCTTAAAAAAATAGTAATATGGGTATGCTGCAGCTATCGGAATGTACGAAAACTAGTGGATTTTCATTTTTATTATCTGGAATAAAAAAAAAATTTAAATAAATTCTCGGTTTTCTCTCTCTCTCTACGAGAGTAATACGTGTAAGATATATTTTTTTTTTATTGCCGCCAAATTATTATTACACGTATATATTTACATATATTATATATATATACGGAGAATATTTATATATATATTTTCTTCTGCTTTTCATAACGCGCGTCCTGTGCGCACTCTACAAAACGTATTTTATACGCGTACATTAACTAACGCGTCCGAGAGTTTGGCTTGTTAGTCGGCGAGTCGGTTTTTTTTTTCGTTTCTGGAAATCGCGTGTTACCCGCGGAGTCATAAATTCAAACGTAAACTAGGCGACCCGGACCCGGGGACGTTTGGGAATTGACCGCGTATAGACAACGGCTGCGGCTGCGGCTGCGGCTGCGCGTATTATAACCGCGCGATGGGAAGCCGTCGACGGGGCAGAAAACCGAGATTTTGGCACGGAAACCAGACGTCTCCGCGCGTCGCTCCGTTGTGCGCGCCGCACAACACTCGTCTCGCGTGCCTCGTATAATATCGTACGAGCGTTGACGCGGACCGCATGTACGCGCAAAGTGATTTGTGTTTTTGGGGCCGGAGGGCCGGGGGGCCCGGCCGACGGAAGGCCCCGGGGATGGGTACGCGCACGCGATTTATATAGGAGACCGAGAAAGGAAAACATTAATCACGTCACTTTTTAACACCGCGCATACATACAAGTCCCTCGGTATAATAATAATAACGCGTCGGTGTAATTTTCTTCTCTCTCTCTCTCTCTCTCTAGTGGTGTCGAAACCGTATAGTCGTATATGTGTTATGCCGCCGACACGGCCCAAAGGAGCTTGTGATTTGTGTGCGCAGACGACGTTTAACAACGCTGCAGCAGACGACAAAATGAGTTGTTATAATACAATAATAATAATCATCGCGAGCCGCCCGGAAAAGAGGTGTAACTCCTATATACGAGTATCCTACGCGCTGAAGCCAGGATATTATACACACTATACGAGTCGTTCTAATTTTTTTTATTCTCTCCCTCTCAACGTTGTTTCGGGGAAACGAAACCGGACTCGCTCCCGGATTGGATACGCGCGCGCGCGCGAGCCGTTCGGAAATCATCGCGTAATGAATGGTTTCTTATCATCGTACATACTCGTATATAGACATGATGGGCGAAAATATCACGTTTCTCTCCGCGGCTATGACGATGTACACCTATCAGCTATACGCAGCAATGGCCGCGTCCAATTCGAATACATATATCCGCCGTGTCAAGTTCATTATTATAACGTGCAGTGTGTGTGTCCTAAATGTGTTTTTTTGGAGGGCGGGGTATAGAAGACGAACGAGTAAAAAAAAAATAACCGACCGACGGTTTTTTTTTAATTTAGCTATCAGTTGATACAATATCTTTGACAGGTATAATTATGGTTAGCCGCCGACACAGACGACGGGTTTGTGTGTGTGTGGATCCATGACATTTAATTAAAATATATCAGTGTTAGTATTATGTTGTGTATAGCTGAAGTATACGCGTATATTATAATATCGCCTCGGGCGCGTTAGGTTATATATGGGCGCGCGGCATACGTTTTGTATTCGAACAGCTCGGCGGACCGAACTGCGCAGAACAAAGACTCGAAAAATGGATGTCATTTTTTTCTCTCTTCTACTCGTGAACATAGTACATCTATTTTTCTGATTGTTATTACGACGTGTATGTTGTCTGTACCACGTATCTGCAACGTATATTACTATAGTACAACACCGCGTGTATAATACGTGTTTGATGGATTTCGACAATCTGACGACAGTGCGGTTACGGGAATACGCGGAGACACGCGACGATTATTGAATTATATACATACAGTACGAGATATAGCAGTGACGTAGTCAGGATTTTTATTTGTGATAGTGGGGGGCTGATCGTTTTTTTATATAGAGACTTAAATAATAGGATCCTCTAGAAAAATAACTGTTTTATATAATATAAGCATTATCAAATTTCGGGGGGCTGCGTACTGAGCTATATATACATATATAGTGTTGTACGCTCTGAAATAATAACGAAATTAATAATATACGAGTTAACATATATTTACGTAATAATTAAGGCGGATATATATTTGCGTATTATTAGGGTTTTCGCGATATGTATTTTAGGCCGTTGAACGTTTTCCGCAAAGGAGTTTTTTTCTTCTTCTAAACGCATGGAAGAAAAAAAAAACGTAAATTATCTTAATAAAGTAATATTGTTCAAGATTTTGTACATTATTTAGTGTTTTTATACTAACCGAGTTTTAGATAAAATATCCCTGTAAAATGAGTTGTTCGGAATAAAACATTTTTTTTTTTTTTAAACTATTATATTATCGTCTAATTTACATACACGTTTTCAATTAATCGCTATAGATATTCTGTTATTGAAAGTTGTGACATCGTACTAGTATCAATAATATTCCGTACCTCGCTTAAATTGGTAATTCTAAAAAAAAAAAATACGTGTACTATCTCCGATTTAACGAAACATAAATACATTTTTTTCTTTCTTTCGCTTGAATAAAAATAATAGACAGCGCGTTTTAATTAAAAAAAAAAAAAATGTATTTAAACGAAAAAGCGTTTTAGCTGTTAGAAAATCGTAACAGATATTATTGTATCCCGCACGGAGGGATGAATATAGTGATGTATACAGTGATGATGACTCTTCTCACACATTGCACGGGCAAAACTTCGTTTTATATCATTTGTGTTCGCGATACGCCAAATAAGAGGCAATCCAATGGATATTCGTTTCGGTATCGACCTGTAAAATCTCGGGAACGTTTCACTTTTTTTTTTTTAACGTGCAGTTTTACGCGGCCTATATGCTTTCCGTACCGGTCGCCGTGAATCCGTTCAAATTCAATAATAATAATAATAATAATTGGCGAAAGAATTTTTCCACTGCGGCGTATACGTTAAGAGTAAAAGACGTCGCGCTGCCAGACGGACAATTTTTTTTCTTTTCTTCTCCCGATGAATACATTAACGGTATAACGCCGCGAATACCATCACCGGGAGGGGCTCATAATTAATAATTTCCAAAATATTTTCGAAAAATCGACGAGAAAAAAAAAAGTTCGGCGGGGCGGTTTATCCTTTTATCTATGAATGGGCCGATCTCATTATTTCTTTCACGCACACACACATATATACATATATATATACGTGCAGTATAGTCGACCGAAAAGACGGTAGGTAATTCGAAACTCACCTGGAGACGTACGCAGCTGAATTTTTACTTGTTTACCGCCAATATTTACATATATTTACGGTCCGAAACGTTTTCGACTGTGCAAACAAGACGCGCATCCCCTGCTCTTAAAAATCTCCTGCGGGTTTACCAGTTCATTGAAGCAGTACACACACATGAACGTAAAAAAAAAAAAAATCAAGTAAAACGAGTGGAAACAAGTGTCTCCCCGCGGTGTAACCTCTCCTCACCCACCCCTCACCTTCGAGGTCTCCACCAGCGGGTGGACAGAGAGAGAGAGAGAGAGAGAGAGCTCGTTAGACGATCACCACACGACGACGACGTGGCGTGGCGGCGACGGAAAACCGGCTTTGGAAATATTATAATTTACGGTCTTCGAATTTCTCGCCGAAAAAAAAACCACCTGAACAATGTTATAGAAAAACAAATACGCTGCGCCGGAAAAAAATCAAAAAAAAAATCATCGGACCAACACATAAATCGTTAACGAATTTCAGGAGAAATTTCTGTGTACGCCGAACATATACGTATTAATGCGCGCCGCCTGCTCTGCGGCGTACGTATTATATATCAAGATAGAAACAAAAAAAAAAAAACGCCTGATCACCAACAGCGATAATAATTGGTGGGAAAACAAAACGCGCGTACACACGATTTCACACAATTGCCTATTAATTTCTTTTTTTTTTTCTGGTCGTCATTATATGTATATTATATTTCGCAGTACAACACGCGAGAGAAAAAAAATCGAGTACGCTCGCGCGTTCTGTACGATCTCATCGGAATACGATTTGTGTAGAAAAAAAAAATGCCCACGTCTACGAAAAAAAAAAAAAGTACTTTTATGTTGTTGGCGGCAAATATTATATACAGTTCAAAAAGCTTATAAATTACAAAAATAAAATAAAATATATAAACGGGATTTTAAAACGTTAATTATTCGCAATATACCGAAGTTCATCTCTCTGTTGGTGGTAGGGGTGGATTGAAATAAAACGTGGAAACGAACGAGTTCCCGTTGTGAAACGATTTTATTTTGAGTGTAAATATATATATTTTAATAATAAATTACTCGTCGATATATTATAATAAAACTAGGTTATTTCGATATTTTATCAATTTCATACTGATATAAATCCAATAGCTACGTAATGTTACGTATTGTTTAAAACGAAATTTACACGTTTTATTTTTTTTTAATTCACAAAGGGATTAACGTTATACGTAATAAATCAGCTGATTTCGTTATGAGTACACGTATGATCGGCGAATTTGACATTAAACGTGTAGTGAATAAAAATAAATCAACTTGTCTTAGATTTACTATATAATATTTATCATAATCACAGAGCTACGAATTAAATTATTGAACAATTTATATAAGAAAAATAAATCTAAATTTTTTTCCTTCGTATTTCTAACGTTTCTGAATTTGAAAATTTGAGTAGTGGCACATACGATGAATGCGGTTCTCTCTCACACTCTCTATATATATATATATATATATATTTAAGGAAATAAATTTTAAAAATCTATTTTGTATATAACCTCTAGTTTTCTTTTATCAATCCATCAGCTCATGTGGAGACCATAGAATAGAATGATCGGATTAATGAGCAGTGAAACGATTTTAATGCGACAGGATTGAATGCGACAATGACGTCTAAAAACCAAAACCTAATTGTCTCGATGCTTTGTAGTCGTAGAAATATGTGCATTGAAATTTAATTTAGAAACAAACGTAAAATCTTTAATTCTCGTAATAATTGATAATATTGTATTATAAATAATAATATGTGTAATATGAACGAATAAAATTGGTTTTTTAATACGCGGTGAAACGAGATGGAATTATTGTATTTCGATACGTTAAGAATGTGTGTAGATACGTATTTATTAGAACTTTCTAGAAAACGGAAAATCATAAAAAAAAAATTCCAAACGTCCTAATATTTTTGTTATTGTAGAGTCCAGTGCGAGAACTCTTTCACGTTTAATCGCGTAGGTAATATTCTTTCCAAAAATCACTGCAGTGAGCGCGTATGGATTAAAACCTCTTCCCCCGTCAATCGACCGATATCTTAAATTAATATTTAATAAATATTGATCTGCAACTCCGGCGTAGAATTCCTCGAGTAAGTCTTCACGCGCAGTTCTTCGCTATAGAATATTCGTATAAAGCGATTTTCTATATTTAAACAGAGAGAGAGAGAGAGAGTAATGCGCGCGTTCGTTGTCGACACGAGTGCAGCCAGTATAAATTAATCAATAATATTTTTAATCGACCTTTTGGTGGTTCCGACGGAGGGGAAGTTTAACTCGAAGTGCTTATAGCGTTTCAAAAAGAGTCATTAGCGTATATATATATATATATACTCAAAGCAGACTTTATTGAATTACTTCAATTAATAACGAAACGCGCATTTGCAGTTACCAACCTATGTTATATACGCGTATACCGATCGTGTTGTGTGCGTATATACATATAGGTTTACTCGATATTATCGATTATTCCAATCAAATATGCAAATTCGTAAGTCACGGCGGCGGCGGTCCGAATAATGGTAAACATTAAACACGCGGAACTTAAATATTTGCATAAAGGTTTCGACCATCTGATGGCGGCGAGCTTATCGCGGTATATAGTATACGTACTAACGGCCGCGTCGCAGTAAACAATAATAATTTTTTGTTTATAATACGTATTCCAAGTGTGCGATTTTCAGTGGCGCTATTCGATTTATATAAGAGGAAATTACGTTATTCCCTGCGCTTCGCGTGTGTACGAGTTTTCGGAGAATATTAAAAAAAAAAAATAAATTATTTATATATATTTTTTTTTTATATGTGTTGTAATAATTATACAGTACTCGAACGCACATTTTAATGTTTATCGTGAAACTATTTGTTTATTTTTAATTTCGCGCATAAGATAATATTTAAGAACGGGAAGTCGTGTATATACACTATGCCGCGGCGACGAGGATGTGCAGGACGGGTTGCAGACACTCTAATTAAATCCCGTCGCCGAAGCTGATAAAGCTGTGTGTGCGTGTACGAGTATACGAAGAAACAAAGTTTTTTTTTTTTTGTGCACTTCGCCGCGCCATCACCCGCGAACGTCGTTAATCCCACTCGGAAATCTTTAATTTAATTTTAATCACTATATAATATTATATATATATATATATACACATTTTCATAACTAATGTATATATATATATATAGAGTAGTCAATGACTGCACGCTACGCGTTTTAATTAAATTTAAAAAAAAACAATGGATTTCGTAAACGTCAAATCGACGTCGTAGTATAAACGCGCTCGCGCGTGTATATACGAATATTATAAAATATTAATAATAATTATAACGCTGTAGTAAGAAAATAATAAACTTATATGATGTATATAAATATAAATTTATATAATATTCCGACTGTTTGTAAGTTTATTAAAAATATATATTTAGCATTATTTTTAGTATACATATACACATATATATATATACGATTAATACGTCTTATTTTAATAATGTACAGCGGTTGATGAACTTTGTGGTGTACATTTTTTTTTATACCGGTCTACAGATGCGCGTGTGTGTGTGCCATCAAGAAGGTATTAGAACTCCGCGTCATCGTGCAACGCAGTGTCATCAGCGAATAAAATATATTAAATTTATGATTTGTTTCGAAAATCGACTATAGTATATGTACACTGTATGGTTTTTTTTTCACGCAACCGAACCGGTACATTTTTTTTAAAAATCCGTCGTCGATTTCAAAATAATTAAAAAAACAATCGTTCGTTGTGTTTTTTTTTTCATGTGATATCGACGCTGAATTGGCGAAATATCCGTCACGCAATAACAACAACAACAACAACAACAAAAATAATAATAATAATAATAATAATAATAATAATAATAATAATAATAATAATAATAATAATAATAATAATAATAATAATAATAATAATAATAATAATAATAATAACAATAATAGTTTTTTCATAATCATTCACGTTGAACATTTGAACCACCCACTGGCACTTCACAGGTGTTGCTGAAAGAACGCTTGAAGTATCGGATAGCCGCCACTGACCGTGGAGATACGGCCGAAACCCGTCGACTGTATAATATGTCGTATGACAATATATTTTATTAACTGACGATGAAGACGTTTGCAGTAGTGTGATGCTGACGACGTGTTAAAAATATCACCACGATTACCGCTATTCTTTAAACGCTCGTTGTCAATATATACATTTTAACCGTACAATATTGTAATACGTTTCACGGAGAATCGTAAAAAAAAAAAAAAACTCTGTCGCAATGCGAACGGCTCTGCGCTTTCTCGTTTTACCTAGAGTGAATAATAATAATAATAATAAAAAAAAAACGAAAACGAATAATTCAAACGAATTTATTATACGTACACACACTTATCTCGGCTCCAGCAACCGGTTTACATTATATTGAGTAACTTGTCAAGTCGCTAATTAGTCTGGGGACCCGTTGCTGCGGCGGCGGCGGCGGCGGCGATTAGTATAATACAACGAGTATTGACTACATAACCCGCGGACGGTGGTGAAACCAGTTGAAATTTACTGGCGAACCCGACGACCGTAAGCCACGCGCGCACGGATTAACAACTCTATACCGTATTTATCCTTCGGCGCGTAACAATACTTTTACAAGAGAAAATTTCGAAACACACGAGTCTAAATAATACTATACTTGGAATAAATTCCGTATTAAAAAACACCCGTAATTCCTTGCACTATAGTATTTGTTTATTATTAACGTGATTCGCATCGAATTTTTCTTAGAATCGAATTCTCTACAAATTCCAATGCTATAAAATTCGTTGGGGTTTTTTTTTTCTGTTATGATTTTCGCAAAATTATTGCCGTTTGAACCGCAAAAAAAAAGAAACGTGTTTTTTTGGTGCCTTACGTCAGATATTCTTAAACCTAAGAGAGATACAGTGTTTTTATTAAAATCGTTCACGCACCAAGTATCGTATAAATCCATTAAATTCGCCCCACCACTCCCCAAGAAATTCGGTATGATTGGCCGGGGGAACTGAAATATTTCGCTAGCCGTATCGGTAACGAAGCGTTTGCGAACGTGTAAATATGAACTCTTTTGATTGTTTTAACGAGACGAAAACGTACGCTATGTTTAGCAGAATCCTCCCGGGACACCCTGCAGTATACGCGGATTCGGAAAATGAAAAAAAAAAAATAAACGTCGCTGGATTAGCGTGGAAAAAAACAATTTTCGGCTCGTCAATACTGCAGTACGCGCGTTTACTGTACTCCTCACCGGCCGCCACGCGCGACAAGAATTTATTATACTTATACGATTATCATATAATATATGCGCGTGGGCGTCGTCTCATCACGTACAAGCCGATTCGTCGTCGTATATTATTATTATTATTATTAAAATATTGCATCTTTAATAGCGTAAAATTCGTTTTGGCCAATAGGGGAGGGGAAAACGAATAAATAAATTTTACACCGTGTTCGTCGGTAAAAAAAAATACGCGTGATTTATGGTGTTCGGTCGAACGGCTTATTTCTTTTCGCCGCTGCTGCGTCTTATTATTATTATTATTACGGGGGTTTTTTTTTTTTAATAACTATTTCCATATTATAGTCGGGGCCGATATTTTCCTTAACGCGCGCATATTTTTTCGGTATTATAACGCAATTATATTTCATATCGAAACGATTCGATTTGCCGCGTGTTTGGCGTGTTTAAACGTCTACATTACAGTTATACACTATATATTATAATATATTCCCCGTCTATATAATCGTTAAAACAATCGCGTACACTGAAATAAGCTCGTACGCGATGATAATACGTACTTATGTGTACGTATATAAGACAATTTTTGTATTATATATTATATTGTAGTTGATTAAAACGTTCTCTCTCGAAAAACTCGCGGTCGTGCAATATTCGAATAACTCGTCGAAACGCGCGCGCCTCCCCCGACGACGTTCGTGACGGTGTTTTCGGTTAAATTGGATACATGCATATGTGACGTATAATGAAATGAAAAAAATTAATAATCTGTTGTGTACACGAGTCGTTTTAATTCTCGATACGTTATGTAATCGACGCGTGAAAATATTAAAATATTTTTAATCCGACGTTGTGTAAACGATAATTAGATGCCGCGCGAAGCCTGCAATACATACTATAGTGACAGGACTCGGCGAGAGAGCGATAATTAAAAAAAAAATAAATAAATCTATTCCGACGGCGCAAGTCCAATTAAAATAAATCACGATCTTCTTTTTTTTCGTCCAAATATATACACACACACACACACAAGTTACTTATAAAACGTTTTAATGTTTGAATAATACAAAAAAATTAACTATTTAGGCCAGATCTACAGATCACGGCACCCGGGGCATAACATTTTTTTTTTTTTTTAAGCGAATCTCGATAAAATGAAATTTGCGCCCCTCCGTGACTGCAGTGGATATCAGGTGTCGATTGTAATATATGATTCGTAGCGAATTCAATGAAAATAATGTGCAGCGTATTCTCGTGATAACTCGATTTGTGTCTCGTTATATTGAAATAAAATTTTGTTGTATAAATTCGAGCGGTATGACCGATTTTTTTTTTTTTGTGTATATATATAGAGGATCATCGATTAAGCGCGCATTATTATTGTTTAAGGGACTATACGAATCGCGGTTGTCGCAGCCACGCATGTATCGCGGATCGCTCGATTTTACAATAATTTAAATCTATTCTTTTTTAAAATTAATAACATTTTAAATAATATCGTATCTAAAAAGAACATGTGGTCGAATTATCTATATAAGAAAAAAATTATATAAAGTTCTTTTTCTTTTTTTTATATTATTTATTTCGCTGCTGTATTGCGGATAACCGCGCGCGTTATTAACTTTTGCAGATCACGTTTGTATGTTGTTATAACAGACATTTCGTTTTGAAACGTGTAATGTAACGTGTAGAAATTTCGGGTGTATACTTACATAGGTTTGAAATGCCGCCCACGGACTTTTCCGAAGAAAATTGCCGCGCAGAGCTCGTCCATGTCTATAGCCCAGTAGGGTTATTATAACAAATCGCGGAATATATTAATAATAATCCTTCTCCGAAAATCGTTAAAAAATTTTTTTTTCATTCGATATATACAATAATATATATATTTTAAAAAGTCGTCGAGCCAACTAATTATTTCGCGGCGTCGTCTTTTAATTATACATATATATATATATTATTAATGTCGAAATTCTTTCCGCCGCCGCTGCTCGTTTCATTCAAAATCAAATCCCGCGTTGTTCGCTCGAAAATTTTATATAATCTAAACTTATGACGCGGACGACGACGTTAAATAACAAAACGTGGAAGTATAATAAAATTATTGCGTATATATACCGTATTATTAAACTTTACTGTATATTATATATATACAGAAACTGCTTTACAACCCGTTCGCTTTCAACAACTTTTATATATAGATACGCGTATATAACGCGTCGTATAAATACGCGGGTTTGTATATAATTAAATTTAAAATTTAAACGCTCCAGTGAGTGTAAAACTATATAAATCCACATATATACGTATAAAAATCTTTTAATTTTTTTTTCTCTTGTAATCGATCGAATTTCTAATGGCATCCAGATTGAAATCCGGTAATTTATATTTTTCCATTAAAGTCACTGTAAATACATCGAAGCGGAGGACGTCGAGTGAAAAGGGACAAAAACAAAAAATGTGTACGAATAAATTCTTCTTCTTCTTCTTCTTCTTCTGGCTTTATCTACTCTACAAGAGTTTTTGCCGCCATCACAGTTTCACGCCACTTCTCTCGATCATGAATTATATTTCTCCAATCATTTACTCCTACCCTTTTTAAATCTTCCTCGACCACGTCCATCCGTCTTTTCCTCGGACGTCCTCGTGGTCTCTTACCCGTTGGCTTCCAAGACAGTACTGTCTTTATTATTTTGTCGTCACTTCCACGCATAATGTGTCCAAACCACTGAATTCTCTGGCCTCTTATGTAATATTTAATTGGAGTCATTCCTGTTTCTTCAGCTAGTTCTTTGTTAAACTTTCTCCTCAACATACCAGAGTTTTCGTACGAGTAAATTGAAAATTAAAAATTAAAAAAAAAAAAAAAATTCTCTACAAAAAGATAGTAAATAATACGCAGAGGGAGCAGGGACGGGCTGAGACCCCCATGGCCCAAGTGGGTGCGGTAAGTTTTTTAGGAGCCGTTTTCCATTTAAATCATATACGACTGATCCATATAACCGGTGCGTATCTCGAGAAGAATCGACTTTTAATAAAATACGTTTCTTTGACAATTCGTTTTTTTTTTTAAATAACAAATATTGAAAATATTTTGGAACGTGCAGGTAATATAGTTTTTCCGTTAGGTATTATTATACTACATTTCGTGTAGGCCGTAATAAAAAAAAAAAAAAAAAAATATAGAGCTTGAGGCACAACCTGCAGAGCCGGCCTTAGGGTGAAGCGAAGCCCGCGGCAAAATTTTTTTGGCCGAGGCCTAAACGCCTTTTTATTTCATTAACGCGAGGCCCAAAACGTCATACAAAAGCGCGACTGCCCAAGTGCGCAAAGTTTCCAGAGGGTCCCGGCGGGTAAGGGCCCCCTACCCGGCCCGCCAGTCCGTCCCTGCAGGGGAGGAATTCGTCAAAAAAAAAAAAACGACTGCCGCCCCCCGGTGCGTACAGACGGTATACTCGCGTAGTAATTCGACACTCGGGCGACCAGGGGGGGCGGTTGCACGGGAGCGCAATAAAACTGTCAGCGCGCTCCTCTCATTGTATATTCTGCGCTATTATTTTGTGTGTATACCGTACACATACACACGAGATTCGTCGAATGACATAAAATAAAAAAATAATAAAAAAAAAAACGGCGGCGGTGACACACGCTCGAAATGCGGGCGGCTAATACGAGCGCGGGCGCGTGATAATGAAAAAAAAAAAACCGCCGACCAAAACGAAATTACATAATATTTTCCCGGGCGTTGCAGGGTTCCCACGGTGACGGCTGTGGCGGCGGCCGCGGTATATAGGTACATTATACGGTCCGCGAAGGTGACAATAATAATAATGTTCTTCTTCGTGTAACGGTCTTATTATATTAGTTTTTATTATTATTATGTATTATATATATATATAAAAAATGAAATGAAGACGTTACCGCGTGTAATAATCGAGTCATCATTGCGTTAGGCACGGTTATCGCAGCAGCAGCAGCCCCCGTCGCAGCGTTACTCCGCCCGTCTTATAATTATTATTAGACGGCCATCGTACAATAATACATATATTATTGTATCGGTAGATAATAAAGTCTAATATAGATTTATTGTAAGAGCGCTTTTATATTGTATACCTATATATATATTATATACGATTTATATAATCCAATAAGGCGGATTTTTTTTTTTTTATTCGTACACGTGTAAAATATATATATAAAAAAACTATTGTTGTGTTTTGACAGGTATGTTGACAGTTCCCATTGCCGAGGTGACGTGGCCCATGATATTGGTCCTGGTGTCGTTGCTGTCCGCCGCCATCGGCGCCCTCTTCATGGTCGTCTTTCTACACCTGAAACTGTGAGTTTTTCTCTCTCTCTCTCTCTCTCTACCCCACCTATCTGGACGCGTTTATACGCCAGTAACGAGATAAATATAATAATAATTGGTTTACGGCTCCGGCAAGTATATGCCTACGTGTAATGCGATTGCCGCGTTTTCAGCGAAATCGGGGTATAAAAAGCGGCGTGTTATGTTATATCACCGCGCGTTACGCGCGACGATTGATGTGAATTGTCCACTCTCGTACAATATCGCAGGAGGCGGGTGTCAAATCACCGCGCGCGTTTCTGGAGAAATTTCCGTATTATGCGCCACAGTGGGTGTCGCGTTTCGCTTGCACGATAACGTCGTGTTACGCGCGGCGTTTCGAGATTTCGAATTTTTTTTTTCTTCTTTCTCGAAAAACGTTTTCCGCACATACCACGTCGGTTTTTTCTACTAAATTTCAATAATTGTACATTGCGCACAATTGAAAACGTCCGACTGTCGCGCGTTTTCTTTTCCTAAACTCGTATAATATATAATCGGTGCTTTAATTTGGGGACGCGCGGAGTACTTATTATTTCAAAAAAAAAAAAAAAAAATATTTTAGCGTATCATTTCTAATTTTTCATGACGGGACGCCGAGAACGGAACGGGGGACGGTCATCTTTTTACAATTTTTATCGAATTAACGAAATTAATAAAATTGTCTTTAAACGTCGTCGTTGTTGTTATCAACGCAAAAAAAATAACAAAGATTCGACGTTCGTATTACAAATCCAATAGATTGATTTAATTAAAAATATAGTGACGGCTGTGGGGGTGGGGGGTAGGGGAGCGAAGCCCCCGCGAATTTTCAAGACATTAAAATTTTCAGGAACGCACTTTTGTTTTTTTTTTTTTTACACTTTTACCGCCGTCCTCCTTCTAATTTTTTTCCAATTCAAGCACTGCGCCACTGCGTATAATAATAATAATACTATGTACGTGCATTATAATAACGTGTCCGTATATATATATACAATATAAAAGGAAAAAAAAAAAGGAAATATATTGTACAAGACCGCGTCGGCGACAATATAATACTCGTAATAATAATAATCATTACAAGCTTTTATTATTTTTTTACGAGTATATAATATATATAGCGTGCAGAGTATATCATACGTATATAATAATATGTACGTGCAGGATAAACGCGCGCGCTAGAGCTCCCTCTCGTACAAAATAATATAACGCGTATACCAGCCGCGGTATAGGTATACACGCGTACATAAAACAGACGGATTTATTTATTTTTATTATTTTCCAATATTGTCGTATTGGCACGGAGAAACGGGTGCCGCCGATATTACCGTGCGCGAGCGCACACCGGACAGACTGCGCGTATATATATATAATAAATATTGTGTGTGTAAACCGCCGCGGCGGTATCGCGCGGCGAATCGTGTGGCTTTGCCCACACGCGTATGAAAATAAAAAAATACTGTAAAACGTCAGTACGCGCTAATGTGCGACTATATAATGTGTGTGTGTGGATAAAATGTATTTAAATGACTTGAGCGATGCACAAGTCTTGTGTGTAAAATATATACACATACGCATACAAGTGCTAGCGCGACGATCGCCGATATTTTACTGCGCGCGCCGCTTTATAAGTAATTTGTACTCGTAAATTCCGTGCAGCGTGTACTTATTATTATTATACGTGTGTTCTCGCGCAGTGTCTCGGGCGTGTGCGTTTAAAAACGCTCGGTGCTTGCAGTATATATATATATATAGATATGTACGCGGATATCGGTTATTTATTATTATTATTATATAGGTAGTCGGTTTTTAATTTTTCAAATTTATTTTGAAATTATAATATAAAATAGTAGAAAAAAAAAAAAATACGAAAGGACGTGCGAAAGAAATAAAAAATTTAGAAATGTTCCTATAAAATTTAATAAATATATGGCTGCAGGGATTTGGACGCGATATCTTTTTTTTCTGGTCTTTTAAAACGTATATTATATATAACGTGTAACTCCGTAAGTGGAAAACGTGTTTTAGCGGTAATGCCGATTGTTTTAACGTGTGATTTTTATTTCGCGTTTTTTTTTTTTGACAAATTCAAACGTTTTTACGGCATTTTTCGGGTTTTATATATGGAGCATTTTCCCCCGAAAAATCTTAAATTTCTTTTACAAATATTAAAAATATTGGTCGCTTGCAGTTAGTGACGAATGCGTGCAGAATTATCTATAATATAACACTCGTCGATCGCCGTTCTCGCGGTATCTGCAAATAACATTGAAGACAAATATTTTATTGTTATCGCATATTGCGCGGTCGGTCTGCAGTAAAATGGACGACGACTAAAAATCGTTTAACAAAATAATAATGTTATAAAGATAATTCGGTAAAGTGGTTTTTTTTTCTACAGACTGCGAAATATTATTTTGCGAAATATAGTTCGGAATACCCATCTACCTACATATATACTAATATTAATACATTTTTTTTTTACTTTTAACATCAAACAATTAATTTTTAACGCATTTTTATAGCGCATTTTTTTTTGAGATTTTCAAGTTTATTTTTGCATTTTTTTTTTAGGGCATTAAAATCACAGACCTAATAATAAATATACGCGAATCGGGTAAAAGTATTATTTTTAAAATCTGTGTATTTATAATGCATAAACGAGGCGGTCGTCTTCCATCGTACTCCCTTATATACGTAATAACGTATATTTTATTTATTTGGCCGATTTTTTTTTTTTTTTTTACAATATTTTAGCCTTATATAGTGGAACATAGCGTTTACGCGAGTGCTATAATTTATAGCAGACTGAGATCTGAAGTAACGTGAGACACGGTATATATATATATATATATATATAGTGAATTTACACGTCATACGTTTTAAGAGCAAGAGAAAGAAATTAAATAAATAGGGAAAGAGCGAAAAAGATATGTAACGCCAGTACCGGCGTGCAACGCATCGCACACGCGGACCGCCAATTCTCAAGGGGCTCCAAATCGAGATTCGTGTTATATTACCTACGAGTCAGTGTTATGTGAACGCCGGTAGAGGGACTTACAAATCCCAGTACTATATAAAAGATGAATTTACAAGAAAAACAAAAAAATAGAAAAATGTTTTCAAGAATTACTCTATTTCAAAAGTCAGAGTGTTACACGAGTGCTTTTAATTTATGTACTTATTTTAATATCGCCGTACAGAATAAAATAAGTTATAAAATTCCGTGTTCGATTTAAATTTTAAAACACCTATAGGCGGGGTAAAAAACAAAAAAAAAAATTATTAAAAAGTATATACATTAAATGTGAGTCGAAGTATGGAAAAATTATAGGTTACATAACAATATTTTGCTCTAATCACGTATATAAAAAAAAAAAAATAAAATAAATAATTGAGTGCCTCAGTATGATTTCTCGGTGCACTGCTCAGATCTCATATATATATATATATATTGCAGTAGTTATTAACGCGTATTTTAAAGTGAGTTTGAATTTATGTTTTCAGTATAACCGTAGTTTGATATATATATATATGTATTTTTTTTTATTAAAATATCATATGATAGAATAACTCGTGTATCGTATAATAACGTATCGTCGTCGACGTTTATATTAGAAAACAGGTGGCAGGACCGTTTTTTATTATTACGCACATTTTTTTTTTCGTATGATAGGTACGCCCACATTGAACACCCGAGGCTTAATCGTTATGAGCGCGATCCGAACATAAATAAAAATCAGTTTTTGTTTTTTTTTTCTTCTCTTTAATATATGCCATTGTAATAATTATTATCCGGACCGAAAATATAAAAAACAAAAAAATCAAACGAGGTTATACGTTCCTCTCTAACGAATCTATCGGTTTATTATTTTTTTTTTAACATTTCGATCCCGGCAATTTGCGACCGGCTTCATATATAAATACAACGTTATAAATTATCCGATTTGACTTTGTAATTTAACCGGGTATAGGGTATATATATATATAAATGTTTTTTAAATCATAGTAACATTTACCGATATATGTGTTATGTACGAGGGTACAAAAAGGGTGAAATCCAATGAAATCGATATGACGACGCGAAAAACGCGCCACAAACGATACTATATTATATTATAATTAACATACTAAATTCTTTTATATATATATATATATATATATACGTAATCGAAATAAATTAATATACGAATATACGCGCGTTTTAAATATTATCGCGGTATTAAAAATGAGTGCGTCAAAAATCAAGATACGTTATAATAATTGTGCGTCGGCAATAAAGAAAAAAAAACCTTCTGAATCTTATATATCGTTTAATTATGATTTATACGCGCTCGCGTTTATACGAAATTAATAATATTGAAAAAAAATATGTATATATTTTAAATATATGCAATATAATATTTTATATCGAAATAAATACAATATTGTTGTTGTTTTTTATTACTTCATTATATACACACGATTTCTTCGCCGTTTTTAATATTTTATTATTTATTTTCTTAACTCTTAACCATTGTTAAGTATACGCTCTAACGCCGTGTTAGTCAACAATCTGTTTAAATTTAACGTCCGGTTAAATCATACGAGTTTCACCATTATATTATTATTGTTAAGTAACAAAATGTTAGTTGGGTTACCATGATTCTAACGTTGTCATTGGTTATCACGAAATGTGATAACTGTTAAATGATAATAATGTAATATTAAAAACGGGAGATTATAACCTAATGCACTGTAATGGATCTATGGTATTTTAAAATGCCGATTAAATTTTAACAAGTTGATTTCTAGTGATTAACTTAACAACGTGTCAATAGGTTAACAAGTCTCGGCGAAACCCGATTTTCACTAATTAATCGTTAAATACAATTTATTTACAAAACGTTAAATCGTTGAAACGTGCAAATGCTGTCGAAACCGGCCTTATTTTGTTGTAATATTCGTAATTTTCTCTATACGCGATTCGTCCATTTTTTCAGTTGTTGTATTTTTTTCTTTTCGCTATCAGTACACGCCTGACGATGACTCTTATATATTTTTTTTGTTTTACATATAATTGACTGTGTGTATTCACGTACACGTATTAAATGTATACGAAATTAATAAATATCGTCTGTAGAACAACAGCTAGCTAAATATCGATATAATAAATAAACATACCTATATAATATAATCGAGAATTTATTGTATAATACTTACGTTGTATAAAATTCAAGCGTATAGGTGGAAACTTGTTGGAGCAAACGCGGGTAACGATAAGATCGAGAGTGCTGTAGAAAAGTTCAAAAACCTTCTTATAAACGTTGCAGCCGATGGTCGTATAATATATAATATAATATGCGAGAAAGGGGGGCCCACGCTCGCGTACATAGTAGTACGAACCGACGAGGGAAAAACGGTGTAGGAAATGTCAATAGCGTTTTTAACAACGTTGTAAACCATTAACGATAAAATGTATAGTCTTGTGGTGCTCGTATATATTATACGTACAGTGTTCGAGTAGGTATATTGGAAAATTTCGAACACACTTGCTTGGTTATATTTTGTTTTGGCTGCAGTGAAACGACGGAAAGGTGAACTATTCCATACAATAATAATTTATCTCGGCATAATGATTTTTATTGTAAATAAATTCTTTAATAACGTACGATAATGTTAATGATTTCGACTCGTGGTTGAAAATTCCATTGGCCGGCCTGGAGATCCCCGAACAGACTCGGATTGGGCAGATCTAAAGACAACCTGAAAAAATCGAGGTATCCTACAGGACGACTACTCCACGAGACGCTATAGTGCGCGGTATCGAACGAGACACGGAAACACAGCTACTGAACTGTCAAAGTCGCCCGTCCTCGCCTGTCGGAAAGACCTACAAGCAACACCAAATGCAATCGAAGTGACGAGACTCCGGTCAAGAGTAATAATCTAATCTAAACGTTCGAAATAACACCAATGTACCTAATATTCTGACAACTACGTTACCCACAACATTAGTTAAATTAAACATTTTTATATAAATCATCGTACATTGTATTTATGGCGTATCACCGTATATGTTCGCGTTAGTATTATTGTGGTTGTATGACGCGAAAAAAAAAATGAATAATTATATGAGTCACGCGTCGTGTATTTAAGATGACTCTTGTGATTTTCATCGAAATAACATTGCTTATTAGCATCTCTGAAGGCTACAACCGTCGTACTTTAGACACCGAATTTTTACGCGAAATAAATTACTACAATATTACGCGATAACATTTTTTAAACGTGTTTAATTATTAAAGCGCTTTAAGAATTACAATTTTTGTCGTTTCGTGCACACACATTTGGCGTCTTAACAATAACCAGCTATTCGGGCACCGTATTTTTTTTTTCTTTGGTCTAGAAAATCTTTTGATTTTTAGGGAGCGTATTATACGCGTGTCCTGCACAAAATACTGTGGCACAACTACGCAGGATAACTATATGTGGAAAAGTGTGCGCAGAGTATTATTTCTAAGGGCTGAGCAGGCCACAAAAGGTCAATGCAGGTCTGCTGCAGATGTGTAACGAATCGTCGGTGAACGCCGTCCGACCGGCTTTCGTACGCGTATTATTAAATACACAAAAAAAAAAAAAAATATACAAAATTTGAAAACGATTAGTTGCAAGCCACAGAGAATTAAAAAGGAAATACCGTCGTGCGCGGTGACAAGTAAACCTTAAAATCCAAAACGAAGGCCATAAAAAAAAAAAAACTAACTTCATGGGTGGTTGCGAGGATAAAAATTTCAAGGTTTATCGTTAAAAAAAAAAACCGTTCGCATTGTTGTGCCAAATAAGCCATATACGCACGTCGGATACAAAAAAAACATATTCGCGTATCAATAGCATCCCCTCTATAATAGTCTGCAGTGTCTCATTGGCCGACCACTACTATGTATGTTATTATATTTGTACGCATAAAAATCTTATGTGTGCTCGGAGTCGTGTAAATATTTTTTCTGTTCTATTAAACATTTTAAAACAACAAAATATACGTGTTGATTTGCGTTATGTGTGTGTATGGCATAAATTATACGTTATTGCAGCGAGATATATGACTTAAACAAACTAATAATAACACCATAAAAAAAAAACGACAACGTTACTAAGCATTTAAATATGCCAAAGTGTTGTCTGGAGATTTTCGAGAGAAAAAAAATTTTTTTTTTTCTACATAATATGTGTTTCTCGCGTCTTCTGGACGAGTAAATTTATAACCGCCGGCAAACTGTATACAAAATTAAAAACAATATTCTTTCCCCCAGTCGATAAACGGGCGCCGGTTATTATAATTATTGTCAATATATAGATTCGAAAATCGCGAATGTTTTATTACGGAGCAATAAAGTCTATAGTATATATACGTTGCGAGTAGGATAAAAATAAGCGTTGTGGCACAAGGGCGATCCTCCGCCCTAGACTATTATCAGCTGTTATCTCGTATCGCTGTTCTTAATCATTAATTTGATCTGTTTTCACTGATTTTAACATTGACCTTATATTATTTTATCATTAATAGCGTTTTCTTTATGACTGCACTATTGCACTGGTGCGATTATTTCTTACGGAATGAACCGTGATAACTGTTTTGAACCGTTCATGTTATCAACCATAAATGTGACGTCACACTATTTGTGTCTGTTATTAATGAATATATTCAATACATCAATGTCATTATTCATATTCGACGGTATAATTCCGGAATAATTTTTACCCAGAATCATTTTTACAGGAAAGTATCCTTCGCTAACGTATATACATTAAAATGTAAGACTTTCTTGTTATAATATTCAATCAAAAACATTAATATATATATATATATATCAAATGTTTTGTACGCAATTTGTTTATCACATAGTCCAAGAGTATTTATGCTATAATATTGTGGCCACACTTTGGCCATTCTTTGACAAAACCAGTTTATTTTTATTACAATACATTTCTTAATTTTTATATATATCACGCGTTATAAAAAAAAAAAAAACAGAGTTCAATAGAAATACAAATATATTATGTTTATTTATTATTTTTTTCCATAATTTATTCTATAAATGTTAATCAATAGTTTCCAAAATTTCATGTACACGAACGTGTAGTTTGTAATTGAAATCCCGGAATGTTACGGTGTCGTTTATTTAAGGATACCGTGATATTTTCGTATGATTTATAGCGTTTTCCACATACCTTAATACACTACCTTATAATAATTAATACCTTATACACTCGTGTACGCTTTTTGTGTGATTACGATTATTATCAGCCGGTGTCAATAGTGCAGTAGTTAACGCAAATTCCAAATGAAAGTGCGGTGCATTAATTATCTACAAGAGTGCAGAAAAATGACACCGCCAATTCCGACGGCGTGCAATTACCATTTATATTGATAAGTATATTTCGCGATAAGATAATACGTTAATCTACGCGCTGTATTATTTATATTATATTATTATTATTTATCGCTATACGTATTTTATTATAATTAGAAAAAAAAAACAAGAAATAACGTTTTAGCTATAGGTGCTATTATGAGTGCATTTTTGGAGATAAACATATTCCACTTCGTATCAAACACTCTTTATTGATAACTTATTGCTGTTCTTGTTGTTAAACTAGAGCACTCTAGACAGTTTATACCAGGGTCGGACTCGTTAAAAAAGGCCTAATACCTTGCAAATTAGTTTTAAAGGCCCACCAAACCAAAAAAAAAATTTGCTCGTTACGCTCGTTCATTATATACCATAATATAATTTAAGACACATAGCTACGTATAAATTATTACCCTATTTTATCGAATAATATATATATATATATATATAAAAAACCAAATAAATCTTACTTTTTTATTTAAATAAAAAAACCTCTTCAACTAAAGGTACAAATTTTATATCGCGTAATATGATTCAAATAAAAAAATATCATTAATAATATACATTGATACGCATAACACAAATTAAATTTCAATATGTTATAGTAAAATCAAGCTATATATTATAAAAAAGATATTAATTTTATTATGAATAATACATTTTAATACATTATTTAGATGAATTCAATTGCATTATACAATAATATACCTACGTTTTAATTCATTAGAATAATTTGCCAATTCATCAATAGTAGAGTCGTAGTCCCATTCATGAAACAATATCAGCTTCGCAGATGAAGAGTATTAACGCTTCAAGAATATCTTGGCCCATAAGTGATGGAATAATATTTAATCAATTAAATTAATATTTAGAGGGCCGACTTCGCCGGGGCCCACCGTGCAATAGCACGTCAATACCATGGGCCAGTCCGACCCTGGTTTAGACACATCAATACCGCGCGTGCGATACTACGCAACAATAAAAATTATTGAACTTCATCTGATAGAGATTGGGATGAGAAATTTGAAGAAATTACAATACGTATATGAATCCGTCCTAAACGCCGATTTTGAGTTCATCCTATCAATCAGGGAAGGGATGAAAAATGGGTATTTATAAACTTATTTCCACAATTAATAAATGACTCGGAAGTTTCATCGATACTTTCTAATGTGTCGTATAATGAATTTACTTGTTTACATAATTTGAAAAAGAATGATATTTAAAAAAGAAATACACAGTTTCGTGCACCGATTATTAACTGAACAAAGATTGGCTTTACGTTTGAGCCAAGAAAACAAATACAATTCATAATTTAATAATTATTTTATATATATATATATATATATATATATATATATATAGAAAAAGGTACCTATATAAAAGTAATAATAAATATTTCTGAAATAAATTCATAAATTAATAGAACTATAATCTAAAATGTAAACCAATGTATTACCTTATTTTAGCATCCTTTAACAGCAACAAAGAATATGTACTACTTACGTTTTAAATATTTTTTGTAAACAAATAAAGTATACCATAAAAAAAAATTGATGTACCTACATACCTGTCGAAGTTGTTTGAAATTAAAATTATATATCCTGCGTGTGAATGCAAGTTGCAGAGTGGCGCGTTACTAACAT
Source organism: Slavum lentiscoides (assembly GCA_032441835.1). Lineage (NCBI taxonomy): Eukaryota > Metazoa > Arthropoda > Insecta > Hemiptera > Aphididae > Slavum > Slavum lentiscoides. Next base: position 8,666,965 of record CM063714.1, on the reverse strand, counting down.
GACCGCAAAACACAGTTCTATATGAAAATAAATGCGATAACACGCGCGATCAGGAATTTGCGGCGTGTTCAGGTGCCTAAATTCGGGTAAACACGTGGCGTGTGAATAGTGTGTCTCTATTTTTATAGTGTCTTACGCGCGTGTAGTGTGATAAATTATACACGGGTGACGGGTGTAATATGAAAAATTTAATAGGTGTAAGACCCTATATTAGTATCACTTTGGCCCAAAGTTCGCCGTGTACGTTTCTGCAATGCAGATTTTGAAACAGTAGTCTCCATTTTTACAGTACATCTTTACGTTGGCGACTGACGTCTTTACCCGATCGACGCTAAACTCTTAATTATTTATAACGATATTTATCAATGCATAACGTAGTCGGCTAAGGTCTTTATAAAAGAGTCGTTGGAAGCGAAAAAAAAAAATATAGTCGACACGATCCGGTGAAACAGATTTCGTCGTCGATCATTTAATTGTGTGTCAAAAAAATAATGGATCTTTACGTATAGTTTGGAATTTTCCGCGAAAATATATTTCGATCGTATTATAAATTATATTTTTCTAATTTAAATTTTTTTTATCTTTCCAATATAAATTTTGAAATTTCCGTATCGTCTATTCTATTACGAAAACTGTTATATTTTTCATACACTTTTTTTCTCTTCGTTTACAATCCTTAGAGATTTTTTTTTTTTTTTTTTATAAACGCATCATTCGTATATTTATTAAACATTTGCGTATTTGGTTTATCTAATATTTTTTTAACAAATGACCGAAGATTACACAATACTGAACATGTGTCGTTAATATACTTAAGGTTAAGTGAAAATCTCTAAAAGGAGACGAAGTTTCTCGTATATTGTCGTACTTCCGTTTCAAAATATACGACGGTGTATTTAAAAAAAAAAAAAAATCATCAAACGACCAACATTTTACCAAAGTCATTTACATTTGACGAGAAACGGTGTTTGTGTACATAATAATCTGGTCATGTAAACTTTACCGGGGCCGGGCCCGGGGTCGTATTTAGAATTTTGCCGCCCCGGGGCAATTTTTTAAGTCGTCCCTTTTATGTGGCGGATGGGAGGGGGAGGGGTGTTAAAAATAAAAATTGGTAAAAATCTTACTTGTAAGTTGTATTTTATATAGACTGTATATGCTAATATAATCTAATTTAATACGCGCCATAAAACTATTAAACAATATTATTAATAATGAATATCCTAATATATGAACGGGTATCACGCATAATATTATAAAGTTGAGTGAAATAAAAGTATGTATTATGTACAATTAGCATTGGTATAACTACGCCGGCTGCGGGTTACATTCTGCGTAATGTCGTAATTGCTATCAAGAAATCCCGTGTTCGTATAAAAAAATAATAGATTTCCCACAATGAACATCGTTCTTCCACTAAATTTCGCCCGAAAAATCGACAATATTGAATATATGAAAAAAAAAAACATTTAACCTGATTGTTAAACTAATATAGTAAACACAAAAAAAAGAAGTTCATACAAATTTACCGTCCCCAGAGTTCCACCAGGAAGGGCAATTGCCCGCCCTGGCCCCTCCTAATAAATACCGACCTGGCCGGTCCGAGGGTCTGGCAATGGGGCGCATATATTTATCAAATATTTAATATGTATTCAAAAGTCATATGTCGACGTCAGTAATTGAGTAGAATTATTATTACTGATGGAAACAATTTTGCAAATTTTCGCCCGGACACGTTTTCGACGTTTTATAATTTAAATATAATATAATATAATTATATTATATTATATAAGCGCACGCACTTTGCGCCGATAATGAATATACGCCGCGGTATTGAACTTGATAACTGTAAAACAGAATGTCAGTTACCTCTATTTGTAATCGATATTTATAATGATGTCAAAGTTTAATTCATCCAAATATAGATTATGCTTCTATTAATTATTGAATAGTTCGCCAACAAAAAAGCCAATTTAATATTATGCAACTGATAAGTAACTCATTTTTAAAAATACAAATAAGAATAGTATTAATAAATACAATAAATATAAATAAATGCGTTTTAACAATATTTAAATTTGTATTTATAGTGACTTTACTATTAAAATTTGGAACGTTGTCAATGATATTTATAAAATATAATAATTCATGTATATTGGTCGCCGATACGTAGAAATCGTTTTTAAATGCGCGTAAAGAATATTTTTAAATAATCCAAACGAAAACGGTGACGGAAATTGATTATAAAAATTCATAACACAATTGCATATAAAGTGCAAGTTACCGTTTATTTTACTCATCTCCCTTCATTAAATATGTATTACAATAAGATTGCTCTTAAATATTACTGTTTGTCGCAAACGGAATTTGTTTGGCTAAATTATTCCATTTAGTACATTGTACATAATATTTTTTTCCCGTACTTCTTAAATAAATATAATAATTAAAAATATAAAGGAATATATTGAGTATTTCGCAAAAGGGTTTTCAAACATTGATTCAAACATTTTTTTTGGTGAATTGTTGCTAATATTATGCCTCGTAAAATTAGGAACTCTTTGTGTAGTAGACATGATTTACGTAGTATTTCTTATATAATTTTATTTATATATTAATTATAAAATGTTAACACTCTATCGATGTTAAATACTATCGAAAATTACCTAACCTAATAAGCCTTGATACTATAAATTCGTCTCGATAAAACAAATTTTTTTTACTCGTCCAGGTTCTAACCAATAATATTCGATTTAAATATTTAATAATAAAACCGGAAAATAATCCAGTGAAAGAGTTGAACTATTTTTTGAAATAATGAAAGAAATAAAAAACGAAAACAACCGATTGAAAAATAAAATTGACCCCAAAAACGCATCCGTAGCTAAATAGAACAGGTATTTTGTATGAAACCGAGTTGTATCGTTCCAAATACTATAGTGATATAACGAGTGGCTAGTTATTTACAGAAAACTTCAAAATTTAAAAAAAAAGAAGGACAGATGTTAACGCTTATTGCAAATATATATCGAAGCAATCGTTATAAAATTTTTGCTTGTAAATAATAAATATATATATATATACAATTTTTGATTATATTATATTTGATGATACAATGTGTTCGACGAAAAATGCACCGTTATGTCACCCAAGCAGATGGACAATTTTTTGTTATATTAATAATTATTGTTATATTAAAATATACTTAGTAGAAACGCAATACGCAATACCATTTATATTAATGGTATTTATATATTATAATTAAATAAAGAAATTGTATTTTAGCAAAATAGGAAAATATATAGAAAATTTTTTTGTTGATTCATTATCTTATTAGTGTCATAAAAACAAAGTAAAAATTGTCACTTTACGTGTCGATATTAAACATAATAATATATATGATATAATGTTAAATTGTTTTAATTTAACGATTATAAAATTAATATAGAGAAAAATGGATATAATAATTTCATTAGTATTTTTTCACGACGTCGAAATTCTTCAATGTCCAATAATCCAATAATCCAATAATCTTCGTAATTCAATGAACAAACAGCAATAACAAAAATAACTCGCTTTATAAGCTTTCTTACCACACTTGTACTTAGTACGACCCGGACTCGACCAACAACCAGTTAATTGTGTTAATTGTGTACATATGACGCCAAATTCCTAAATACGCCGCTGAATTGCATTCAACAATCATGACTTATTATCTCGAAGATATATAATATATATAGGTCTAAAGATTATCTATTTGCATTATTTGCGATATTAATATTTGATATGGGTACTACTTACAAATTTGATAATATACGCTATACTGTAGGAATTACCCGTTAGTCGTTCACGCGTCAGTCAATGGATGTCGATAACCTTAATTAATACGATAGCGATGTCGATAAAAAACGATAGCGTTAATTAAGCTAGTTGCTGATTATTTACGACGGCCTTTAAATACACGCTCTTCGAACAAGAAAATATAGTACTTTTTAATCATTACAATCCTTTAGTTGTCGGTGATTCGCGTGAGAATTCATAAACTCTTGCAAAAAAATGAAGTGTTTTTACGGTATAATACTTATAGTCACTTCTTTGACTTTGCAAAATTGCGATGCGGGATTCTTTGACAAATTAAAAGATACATTAATGTTGAGGAATGTTGAGAAAATACCTATATTATCACAACTACAGTCAGCGAAACAGGTAATAAAAATATTTATACACACCTCATAATTATATATGTATATTCGTTTTGTGCATCTAACGAAAGATTAATATGTTTTAGGCAATGCAGGGAAAGTATGATAAAGCTAGACATACTCAAGAAACGTTTGCGGATACTGGGTTCGCAAAAAATATTCCCATCGTATCCCAAATAAATTCAGCGGCTCACTCAGCAGCTGGAAAAAACGATAAAGCAAAGGAAATCCAAGAAGACTTCTACAACAACATGATCGATCACAAGGAAATAGCATCAGTTGCTGTAGGCGCGGTTGGAAGTGTTGTTGCAGGGCCTGCCGGTAGTGTAATTGGTAAAATGGGCACTAGTACTCTTCTTAGTAACCTTCCGAAAGTCGGCAAAGAGGCCAAACACTAATCAAAAACGAGTTATACAGTTTTATGTAGCTAACTTTTTTTTATTGTTCTTAAATAACATCGTCATTAGTTTTATGATTTGCGTATTTTACATTTTGTAATATAATTCACTATATTAAATTATTATTATGTAATTTATTCTCATATTTACTAATAAATAACATTTTCTAATGCTACATTATCTTGTACAATTTCATTTATAAATCGACACCTTTAAACCAGATATTATATCATTTATATCTATGGTACTCATTGGCAACTTACCACGATAATTTATTAAATCCGACATGGTTTCACTCTTACATTTAATATGATTTGTAAGAGCGAAATAGTATCTAGTCAGTTAACTTTTTTTTTTTTGTAAGTCACTCGTCTAACGAAAATTTTAATATTTCTATGATCTTACTATTTTGCTTCGAGTGAAAGAACGATTGATAGAAACAAATATTACATATGGATGTGCACAATCAAACGAAATTATAACAACAGCCGATATTGCATTATATGTAAATGGTGTGTTAAACATGTGAATAAAATATATTAGGTTAATTACAAAGGTAATTGTGTTTATTTATATATACAATAAATAATTTGAAATCGATATACATGCAAAGTTTAAAAAAATACTATAAGTATTAAAATTATAATCAACCAATCATGAATCAATCAATCAATCAATCAATCAATCAATCAATCAATCAATCAATAATAATAATAATAATAATAATAATAATAATAATAATAATAATAATAATAATAATAATAATAATAATAATAATAATAATATTAATGTGCACTATTAAAATTGTTCAACTTGTAATGAAAAAGTCTGCAGAAAATATTATAGTTCCTTCTCAGACAACATTAAAAATACATTATATGTTATACGCGTCCTGCTTTGCTGAAATTTTTATAATAATTACACGCGCGCGTTGTACAAAGTTAACTATATTGCGTACAACGTTTTTTTTTTTTTACGTTTAAATTATATTATTCAAAAGCGGACGAGATGGTTTTCTTTTTAACGTTTTTCACGTTTTATGGAGGTTTAAAACGTTAACTCTATCGCGCCGGACATTAATTAAACTCTTGTGTTCCTGCAGACGTCTCGTAAAAACGTATATTTGAGGATTTAGTGCGTAAACTTTTACGGTGAAAATAAAATCGCGGACGTCTCGTCGTATAATATTCTTTTAGAGCTCGAGGTTTTTTTTACGCGTTGGAAAATATGTTAGCGGTTAGTTTTTAGGGGGCCTACAGGGCAAAGTAGAAAATTAAGACCCTCCTAATCCTTATATTTCAGTACGTTACGAGCGATTCATGTATAACACAAAAGTAAAAGTATATACTTACAATTATAAAATGTTAACGTTTTCACGGAAATTTTTTTATAATTTTATGTAGGCATTCGATCTTTATACGTGTTTATTTTAAGACGCCTCAATAGGCTTTTTATTATACCGATCAAAGATCTATTTAACGATATCTTTTTAAACGTTGTACGCAAAAACCAACGCAATACATACCGTATATAAATGTCCTATATATAGTATAAGATAAAAAGAAAAAAGTCTTAACTTTACTCGCGAGTAGGGCGCTGAACACGTTCGCAAGTCACGAAATATACGCGTGTATTTAGCTAGAATTTTAATCGAAATATTGGTAATTGAAATTTGATTCAAAAATAGACTTGGAATTTTTGGCGTCTTCGGCTTTTTCTCTGGGTCTATGAGCGGCACAATTTTTTTTCTTCTTTTATGTATTTTATGTTCGGCGAAATTTTAATGGTGCGGTCCAACAATCGGCAGCGCAGTTTAATTTTTATTTAAATAACGCGTATGCTACATAAAATTTTGTTTAAAAAAAAAAAAGAATTAAAATTCGCTTATATAACGTAATAATGAAGTATTTTAATGCTTATTCTTTAAACGCTATTTTTAATTTTATTATGGAAAATCGTTCGGAGTTGTATTAATTATTGTTCCGGACGAATGTTTAATAAATGGACATACTGCTAATAATAAATACTGCAGCGTAGAATAATACGTTATTCGATACATGTATTATAGCGCTGAGAACGTTTTTGAATTTTATGCTGACAACAGCTTCTCAGAATGATTTTTAAGTGACATATAAGACGCATACCTAAGACCCAGGACGATCGTCTTAATATATATATATATATATATATATATATATATATAGAGAGAGAGTCTGCAGTGCATTTAATTATCGACGTACACAAATATTATAATATTCGATAATTCGTCGAGCTGCTAAAACTCGTGCGATTTATTCGAAATCTCCAGTGGATTTCTGGTGTTTTCATAGATAAGAAATATAATATACGAAGATAGGCCACTCCTATATTGAATGTGCATGGGGTAGCGGTCCATTTTAAAGAAGTTAGAAATGACTATTAGAACGGTTCTCTTTCTCGCACGGGGTAAATTTTAAGGTTATTTGAATGAAATTATTATATTTATTCTCTTTGGAAATTATACGTGGTGATAACAGTTATTTTCGAATTTCGATATTACGTAGGTATATAAAAATATGTTTTGATAACATTGCCCGAAGTTTTGCCTGATGACTGGAACGCCTGACTTGACTACTTATATACTTACTTAATTAGACCAATCCCGCCCGTACAAAAGAGGGCTTATTTTTATGTTATTATTTATTATCATAGGTTATTATCACATTGTCGCATTTTAAGCATGGAAGAAAGAGTAACGCGCTAATAAATGGAAGAAAGAATAAGCTACCCCATATAATTCTCTTATGAAATTACCGCAAGACAAGACGTGATGACTCATCCGTATATTTGTTATCAGCTACGGGTGTTGTTTTCCGGTAGAAACGCGCATAATTGTTTTTTTTTGAAGCGTCGAAATGAACGATGATAACGTAGTTACGACGTTTTTTTTTATTATTATAACGTGAGGGAGAAAAGAGGATACATTTTTTTACTCTCTCTCTCTCTCTCTGCAGTATAAAAGACAAGCTCGCAGATTCTTCGATTGAATATTAAATTATAATACAGACACGCACGATCAATTAAAACGACATTATAAAAATACACAGATCTAAGCCGCGGAACGACGACGATCTATACAATATACAGATGTACGCGTGATGATCGTGTGCAGCCTCCGCGCGCCGTAGTCGTATAGATCGTTCGATACAACAATATACCTATTAATAATTTTTTTTTTATGTATTTGTAAAACGTTAAGTTTTATACAGAAAAAATACCAAAGCGATTGCGATCGCGTCGTCTCGCCAGTGTATTTTTTTTTTTTAGTGTGTATTATTATTATATGGAGCAGCACTACACCGCGCCGTGCCGTATATATTTTTTGCTCGGGACGACAATATACTACTGCAACTATCGGCACGGCGTGGGCGTATAGTATATTCAATATACACTGCGCCAGGTCTTCGTATATATACATAAAATTATACGCATTATTATTTACGGTAGGCCGGTCGTTATAATATGAAAACGATTACGCGCGCTTTTTTGTTTTATACGAAGTAAAAAAAAAAAATCCGCGAAAAAAACTATACGTATCACGTTAAAAAAAAAAAATAATAATACGATCTTTGTGTGTTTTTTTTTTGTTTCAGACGGCTTTCCGGACGCACAGCTCCGTCTCGGCCAGGTGAGCCGTTTATACATATATTATTATTATTATTTTATAGATATATTATATAAATTATAATACCTGTGTATGTATGTACGATAACGCGGTATATTTATGTGTGCGAGACTCGTCTCTCCCCGTTGCAGTGTATTAACGGCCCGGGGTTTCTTTCCGAACGTTTTTTCTTCCATGTACGCCGACGTATTATATAAACGATTTAAAACCGACGTACTTTCAATATTTCTCTCCGGGTCTCCGCCCGGGAGGATTTAAAAACCAAACGTGTATAGAAACTCCCCGTTCTCGCCAAAAAAAAAAAAACGATTTTATATATAAAACGTATTTTTTTTTTCTAGTAATAAATTACTTATCGATAGTAAATAACGCGCGTTATTCCCGATACACGTGTATTAAAATTTGGAAAACGGGAAATTATGAGAAAAAAAGTGTGTTTTTTTTTTTTTATTACACAGGTCAGTGAGAACTTCTTCTCCTTCGGCCGGTTTTATTGTAATAACGTTTTCCGCCAATTGTGAGCGCAAACCGCTCTAGTCTTCCGTTCCCCGCGCGGCTCAGTCAATATAATATAATAAACGATTTTAAATATTATAAAATTTATAGATGTGCTGTACCGAGCAACACAAGCGAGCACGAGCGTAGGATTTTCGCTAGACTTTTTCCTTCAAATTCGTCGTTATAGTTTTATTTTATTCGATTTATAAGGTAGGAAATAATATTTCGTCTCTTCGAATATTACTCATTATATATACTCGCGTTATATAAACTTTTCCGACGTTAATTCGTATATAATAATATAATTGTACGTTGTATATTTTGTACACAAAACATTCCCCTCCGAACGTGTTTTAAGTAGGTATTTCTTTTTTTTTTTTGTTAGTAAGTTTATTAATTTACATAATACGTCTATTATTATAGTGTAGTTCAACTGCTAAATTATACACGTATATATACGTGTATATAATATATTTAGGCGCGTATCGCAATATATCATTGTACCTGCCTACGTCAAACTAAATTGATATAATTATTTCCGACGTTTATATCAAATATTATAATAACGTTATAATATATATATATATTCGTATATTATACCTACTGCACATTATATTGTGCGCGGTGCTGCAATTGTTTTTGTACCACGCGACGTCGACGACGACGGTACAAGAATATTATATGCCGCGGACTGTGCAGCGCGCCTCTTTAAAAAATCATTGTACAACACACTTTGTAACGATATTAAAAAAAAAAAAAATTGTTTTTTTAAAAACTTTTAATAATAATAATAATTTTTTTTATTGAAATTTTAACCATGAGTTATATATCTCAACAATTATATGCAGTCTATAAATATGTTACATTAAACACGTGTGAAATATAAAATAAAATGAATAACACTGAGACACAACTATACATTTTTGAGAGAAAAAAACGGGAAATAAAATAATATTATAGGAACATATAACACATGCACATGCGCGTACATTATAAATATATAAACAAATTTTCAAAGTCAAATCAATAATAATAATAATAATAATAATAATAATAATAATAATAATAATAATAATAATAATAATAATAATAATAATAATAATAATAATAATAATAATAATAATAATAATAATAATAATAATAATAATAATAATAATAATAATAATAATGGCGTTTGGGTATATAGCTGCTGCAGCAGGGTTCGTTCGTGGTCGGACGTTTTAATTAGAGAGAACACGGTCGCGCCAGGTCCTTTTGAACACCGGTTGTTGCGCGACGCCGCTGGATTCGAAGAACTGCTGAAAACGCGTATATGGTTATGTCTTATTATTATTATTATTATTATTATATTTTTTCCCCTCCAGAATACATACGCGGTCGATATAAGGAACATCTGGTTGAGTTATGGTTTTTATTATTGACACTGCGTTTTTTCTCTTTCTCTTCTTTAATTTACTCCATCTGCGAGGTGAAAATTCCGTGATGATGTGTGTGCAACGCGCCGCGCGCAGTGCGTGTTTGTTCAACCTCAATCTCGGTGTACGACTACACATATTATAGTCTCAGCTATATACGGTATGTAAATAGCCGTTCCAAACACTCAGTGTGCACAGGCTTATTTTTTTTTTTTTTTTGTAATACTCTCGAAAACCGTTTCCATCAATATATTATAATGTACCATCGACAAATATACGTTTAACGGACTCAAACTGAATATATAGTAGAAAAAAAAAGGAACGAAAAGGATACGTGAAAGAAACAGAAAAATTTAATTAATTGTACTGTAATATTATCGTAGAAATTCGCTGAAATATTAAATAACATTAAAATCGCTATATCAGTATTGTTAATAATATACACAACTAAACAAACGAAATAAATCCATTTCCGAACTATAATCTTAACGAATTCATAATCGTCTTGGGAATTTAGAACAAACTTAAATGTAACTGCAATACATTTTACGCTGGTAAAACGAATAGAGATGAAAATAAAACAGATATAAATAACACGTGTTCTCGAAATAAAATGAATATATTATACTTTTAATATTACGTAGACGACGACTTAGACATTTTAAATATACGACATAATATTTTTATAAATTCGGTTTTTGAAGAATAACGTATTTACGCGTGAAAAAATTAAACGCCATAAATTTATAAATAATAATATTTTATATCGATTAAATAATATTAATAACGTGTTATAGTTGTTTTTTTTTAGCAATTTAATTCACTACTTTCTTTACTGTTTTATAAGTAAAAAGATTCATAATTTTCTCTACGCGATTTGTTCCCCCTCCCTTTTTTTTTTTTGTTCTGTTGTATATTTTTTGCTTTTTCGTTTAATACCCGATGACGACTTCTTGTCGAAACCGGTAGTGAATAAACAAATTTAATAAAACAACTCCTATACACATTTATATTTCTTTTTTTTTTTTCGTAATAATCTTTGGCTTGATATATATATATATTAAACATCGTATTTAACACACACAAAAAAAAAAGCATTTTTGAATACTACATATTTATAGGAGGGCCAATCGTCAATTTTTAACTAACCCAAACAACGTTGTTTTATGTATTTACGATATACTCGTACAAGTTTATGATTTTCAGTTATAATAATAATAATAAAAAAGTATGTTGTGTGTTAGTGTGACGTTACGCCACATACGCGATAGTATTGTAATAAAAAAAAAAATTAAAAAAAAAAATACACTACGTTTTATATAATATAGGATCAACACCGAGCCGTATATTATTATAATTATATTATGTGCTGCAGGAGACAGGGAATGGCGGAAAAAGAAAATTATCAGAATTATTTTCGTTTCGTGTACAAACATATAAATATTAATATTGTACGATAAATAACGACGATATATAATATGGAAATAAATTATATTCTGACGGACGGAAAAGTTTGTCCGATGTTTTCATATATATATATTATATAAATAATATATTATAATATTTTATGTTCTCCGCGATAGGTCTTGTGAGAAAATCTTTCTTTTTTTTTTTGAATAAGAAGAAGAATTGAACTCGTTGCAGCGTTTAAATCCTCGAGGCACACTGCTTGTACGAGATAATGGGATGTAATATGCGATCTATCCGCGCCGTGAGAAATAAAATATATTCACAAGTACACGTGTCATACACTTCATACTGTTTGTAGATATAATTCGTATATACATACGTATATTGTGCGAGGAGGGAATCTATCGAGATCTCGTATACGCATTTTTCGAGAAAATTACTTTTTATAGCGTTTTATTCGGTATAATTATTTTTTTTATATATAACGTAAATCACACGATCGGTATATAGTATAAATATATACACTGAATTTGATGGATAATATTATATTACGCAATAATAATAATAATTCCGTTGAAATTACAATATAAATTATTGTTATAAATGCACTGTTACGAGTGAAAACAAATGTTATTTATTGCCTATATATACAGATTTTCTTTGTAATTTTCATGCTCTAAAATCTCGTACGTGTATCGTTTTATTTTTATGTGTGCCACGTAAAATAATACGCGAAAGTTATTCTAACAAAAACGTCTAAAACAAATATTTTATAAAAACTGTTTTACCGAATATATTTATCCCATTTTTTATTGAAAAATATTCAAATAATTACATTTTAGGGGAAAAAAACTGCATTGCCCAATCACGGACATTTTAATTTGTACACTCATGATTTGCGAGATCTCCGTCAACCGAGCTGATGTCAGGACGCTACGCTTCTATATTGGCTGATAATTTTTTCTTTCTCTTTAGAAGCATTATAGCTTCTCCCGGCAGTCCTACGACTGCATTTATATATTTTTCAATAAATACAACGCTCGTTTATGTTCAAAACGATTTTTCGGTCGAAAAAAAGAAACACCATCGTCAGCGTAATTCGAGAACTTTCTGTTTATGAAGGAAAAGGATAGGGGGAAAGGAGTAATGAAGTGATTTTTTTTTTTTATGCGAAAACGTCTTGTACGGCGTCCAGACCTTTCAGCTTGCAGGGGAGTGAATGTTTTCGGGCGTTACATTTTTTTGCGTTCCCCGATTTTCCGCAAGGCTTTGTATAATAATAAGTGCTAGGCCTGTCTCTTCCCTTGTTTACTGGGGCTCTCGCTTTTCCCATTTCACGACGCTTTTACGAACAAAGCCGACGAGGCGCGAGAGAGAACACAAAAAACGATGAGCAGGATTCTGTACGATGAATCGTTATTGCGCATATTTCTTTTTTTTTTTTAGTTATAAGACGATTTTTTCGTCACTTTTTTTTTCATATCCACCTATGTGTACGCGTATTTTATTCCGTTTAAAGAGATTTGATGATTTTTTGTATTTTTATTTATTGAGAACATAAAATTTTCATTCTCAGTCGCACGATTCCGATCCACCGTTATTTCTATTTTATTCACAATTAATTGTACTCCGAAAAATAACATTTTAACGAATATAATTCTTAAACGTTTCGAAAATGCCAATCTTACAAATAGTACCTACCTATGTATAAACATTAGATTGAGAATATTTGCTACAAACCGTCTCTGTCGCGTATAGGCTCGTGTTTTCACACGTTCCTAGTGTCGCCCGCGTTTTTTTTTTTGCTCTCAATCAAGCCACTAAAAATACGGTAAAAATAAAAACCATAATAATAATACGCGTTTAGAGTATTTTTCTGCGTATAATAAATTCTGAATACTCGGGTATAATATTACGGAACCGTCTCCTGCCGTTTATTTTTTTTTTAGATTTTATATACTCGCTGAAAAATATTGTATAATAAGACGAAAAGCTTTCGCGTTAATATATTGAAAAATAAAAAAATAAAAACGATAATTTATTATCGTGCGCGGTGTGTAAACTTTTTACTTGCACGGTTTTATTATAATGTGCCCCGAATATTGTTAAAAAAAAAAAAACATTTTTTTTTCTTCTTCTTCTTTAAACGCGTAAAATGTATACAATATACGAGGTAATTTTAATGAATATACCGCGTATAATATTATTGACATTAATTAATCTCTGGCCGCCATATACGCGCCCAGTTCTTCTATATACGGTTCTTACGTATATATTTACACGATATATGTACGTCTGCGTATAATTATCGTGCGAGTATTATAATATAAACATAGCGTTATTATTAATTAAACAATTATAAATATATATTATAATTGATAGTACGATGAGGTCCCCGTAGTAAATCATTCGTTTTTTAGGAATATATAATATTATGTAATTTACGAGCCGTATATATTATTAAATTACTGTTTCGAGAGGGAAAAGAAAATTTTCCGCGCGCCTGTATAGGTATAATGTACAAAGATATAAATAAATGTATAGTAAGAAAAAAAAGAAGAACACCAAGACTCGTTTCGATATGGGAACGTGATCATTCGATTTACATTTAATTAACAGTTTTTTTTTTAAATACAATAAGAGATTCAATTAAGTGTACTTTTTTTTTTCTCTTCTTTTCTATATCACTGCGCACACGGGACAAGGAATGATAACGTTTTACGTTTCGGTTTATTATAATGTCGCCGTAACCTTTTTTTTTGATGGCAGTGGTGTATATTAATACATTTCGTTTTGCATTTTAATATACCGAGCGCGTAGGTATATTAAATATTTATAGGTACGTACACTCGCGGAGAAACACACGAATTATTATTATTGTATATTTAAACAACAGAATATAATATAGGCACTTATCGCTTTACTTAAAACTTTTTGCGCGTAAGCGAATACGTACAAGAAGGTCGCGTTTATCTTCTTATACGTAATAAATAATATATCGTGTATATAGGGTCACTCCAGTATATATAATATATATATTATTATATATTAAAGAAATTCGAATAATTTTCGCTGTTTGAATCACGCTATACGCAGCGTATCATGAATTTCGCAATCATAATTGTTTTTTTTTTTTCAAGAGCCTACGCAATCATAATAATTTTTTTCTTAACACGTCTGCTTTAATATATATATATATATACTATATACGTGGTAAAAACGTAATTGTTGCTGACATTTTAATATGTTGTTGAGAAACGCGTATTCCTATTGTGTATGTACACTAAACGGTTTTCGCGTTTATGTATATTAAATAATCTAAAAAATAACGAGTTTTTCTGTCCAAAAAGAAAAACGTTATAGTTTGTACGTTGTGTATAGAAGAGGATTTTTTTTTATTAAAATATATTTTTTCTAACGTTTTAATCGCCGTCATTAGAACTATTATTCCACTATGGTAACTTTTTTCCCTTCTATATTTTTTGAATAATTATTATAATCGTTTTTTTTTTTAACAATTATTTTCAACTATTTCTTATACCTAAATATCCAAACAAAAACTTAACGAACGGCAACGACAGCTCTGTTTTTCTCCTGCACGCGATAAAAATCACGTCGTTTCGAAAGATTTTTTATTTTTAATCGTTATTCGAAATTAATAAAATGTATAATTCTTTGAAAATTGTGTCGCCGGAAAGAATAATTTTTTTTTCAAAATGCGGCATACACATTTGGCGGTTCACGGTTATTTTTATAATATTTATGTATTATATATATATATATAAAACTGGGGGGGGGATAAACAGGACTTGTTTTGAAAAACACCTTGTACATAATGTATAGTAATAAAGGTACACGAACCCTCTTACACTATTATACGCGCACAAGTATAAGCATTTCACGTAATATTACATATAAAAATAAGAAAGGAAAAGGAAATAATACAATAAAAACGAGTATTATAAAAATATATTTTATACCCTCGCGTTGCGCCGCGGCACGACATAAAAATGAATATAAAAACCGTAAAAAAATAAAAATAATAATAATAACGCGATCGTAAAAACGCGACTGGAAAAGTATTTTTTTTTTTTTAAAAAAAACATTATAAAAATGATAATTAGTATATGGACGGACCGGCCGAGCACGTACGCGCAGGGGTGCTCAGAGAGAGAGAGAGAGAGAGATGTGTGTGTTTGTGTATTATAGGTAGGTATGTGATGGGTTGAATTTGTGTATAAATGTGTTCTGCGCGGTTTTCAAGTACACCGCACACGGCACACATATATAATATCGTTTTTTGTGTGTGTTAATAATAATTATACTATTATATTATATATATATATATGCGCGTTACGTATACGTTCACGTTTTAATAATATGTTGCGCGCGCTTGTGTACCCACAGAGTGTTTGGTGTCGTTCGAACCGCCCGCGGACCGGGTACACCACCATCACCACCATCAGCAATTGCACCATCACCAGCGGCAGATCGCCCAGATAACGGCCGGGGACCACCATCACTTGAACCACCTGAACCACATGAACCATCTGAACAGCCTGAACAACCGTCGCGCCGGCCCGATCGTCCGACGGTCCGGCGGCCCGGACGGCACGGCGTCCATCAAGCACTGCACCGGACCCGGACGGCCGTCGGGCGGCCGCGCGCGTAACAGGGGCGGCGGTGGCGGCGGCGGCGGTGGCGGCGGTGGTGGCGGAGGTGGCGGCGGAGGCGGAGGCGGGGGAGACGGCGGCAACGGCAACGGCAACGGCGGCGGCGGCGGCGGCGGCGGCATCGGCATCGGCATCGGTGGCCAGCTGTCCGTGAACCCGGGCGATTGGTTCCGGTGGTTCCGGCGGAAACGCGGCGTCGTGCTGCCGCCGGACGCCGTGCCGTCCAATCAGAACGCGGTCCGGGCCAACCATTACACGGTCGAAGAAGCGGCGGCCGCCATACCGGTCGTGGTGTACGCGTCCGTCATAGGCGGCGGCGTCGGCGGTCTGCAGGACGACGGACCGCTGCACCAGCCGCCTTCGATCGTCGACGACGTGCTGTACACCGAACTGGACCGGGTGCCGACGCCCGCTTACCACAACGCCGGTTACGCTTTCGACCAGAACAGCAGCGCGTACTACTCGGACATGTACGAGCCCATCGATCCCTATCGCCACAACCACCAGCACCAGAGGCAGAACTCGCTGCCGTCCGACTACGTGTGATACGCGGCACGTCCTGCAGCGCAGCACATCAGCTGCACCGACAGCAGTCGTCGCTCACGTCACCGTCACTGCGTGCGCACCCCTCACCCTACCGGCATTGCGACGACGACAATATCGCACCTACTGGAAACAGGTGAGGTCTTGTCAGACGTATAACGACCGAATCCCTCGAAAACTGTATATTTATAGAAATACTAAATTCGAGTATAAAATTTATACCGGTTTACCGTTTTGTCAGTTTTTAATTAAAAAAAAAAAACACATATACGGGTCGTTTGGGCGACGCGAACGTTATCCCTTCCGCGAATCTCCATTTCGTTTTTTTCCTATCCCCGTTTATTTTTCCTACATAAATATGGCCGTTATCTGAGTTTTTTTTTGAAAAAAAAAAACCACTTCAGGAAACATGAATTTTCGACCTATGACTTTTTTTCATAATATTCTCCCGTAGTACATACGAGAGATTTGTTGGAGAAATTCATAAAACCCGGGAGGATATTACGCCGTATCAACGAAATCGATCGCGTGTACATACGCGAGTGCAATGGTTTTTTTTTGTTAAAAAAAAAAATTGAGCAAACACGGACGACCAGTGTACAGTTCGAGAGACAGATAAAAACAATGTTTAACGTGAAATAAAAAGTAGTAATATAAAAAAAAAAAAAAAAAAATTCAAAATTCTCGACCGTTTATTTTCACCGATATAGCATATTCTTGTTTTTATATTATACGCGTGAATCGCCACACTCGAGTCGATGGAATAAAAAATGAGCTGCGTCGCAAAACGAACGAAGCGAATGAGGTCGTTCGTAGATTACTATTATTATTAAAATCCGTTTTAGCGTAGAATTTTTAATATGTCAAAATCGAAATTGCTGTTCGGCGTCATGTTTATGGTACAGTTAGCGCGTCCATAGTGGTTGTGTAGCCTTGTAATACTGTCGTTCGGTGTTTTCGATTTTTTTTATTAAACTTCGAATCGAGCGTTTTATATATACGTATTTTTTCCCGTTCAGCTTCTCGATTTGACATTTTTTTCCTATTTTATTACTATTTTATTAGCTGCCTTTCCGACGTTCCCGTTCCGTGTTTGACGTATGTATATGCAAATAAAATAAAGTCTAGCGTTTCAAAGTAAAGTCGAAATTTCAGACTTACTGTTTTTGTAACACACTCCAGTTTAAACAACGTGAATAATACAGTAGAAGATTATTCTTATATACTTTTGATGGATTACATTAAATATTCACGTTTGTTTGCAGAAAGACGATCGATGCGTAATGCGTATATATCTCTCTCTCTCTCTCTATTATATATTTATACGTCTTATACAAATGGTACATGTATTGTACAGGATCCGCCTCGGGAAACGCATGGTTTTCAAATAAGAATTACTCGGAAAGCATTGGGTTAAAATAAACTTTATTTGTACCGAAATCGAATGTATTTCTATATTTAAAAAGAAAAACGCGTATACAATTTATTTCGTTATGCGTGGAAAATTACGTCGCGGAAATATTTGTGTAAAATTCGCGTTCGCTTAAGTCCCTTCAAATGTCGTACCTATTGTCGACGTACACGCTTAAACTTTGGTTTCCTATATAGGCGAAGGGATTCCGCTCGCTGCAAACGCATTGTTTGGCTTGGACTTTGGAGTATAATATATAATACGAAATTATATGTAATATTTAAAATATTATATTCAACATTTATATATGGGTATATTATATCGTTGTTTGTAATATATAATATAGTAAATAAATATTAGATATTTAATAATAATAATAATACATACTTTGACGATAATATATAGATTATTGAAAAATATAAATATTATAAACGCATACGCGTTATTCGCGAATATTTCAAGAGACTAAATATTATACCTTTTTTTTTTCTAGAACGCAGTACTCGTATAATATAAAATTCTTTGAATTCCAGACGTTTATACGTTATACAAATATGTAATACACCCCGTGTGTCGCGTATTTCGAATTTCGATACTGTGAAATAGCTATAAACGCCCATACCTAATCGTTTCACGAAACTCGTATTATAATACATTTTTGTTATCGAGACAAAAAAAAAATGCAATTGTACGTTATATTTTTTTATCAATATACATATATCGATAAAATGAATAAAAATGCTTTGATATATTGCAATCTCATCTAATATTGGCGATCTCGCATAAACTCACATGTCATTATTACATACTTTTATTTAAACATATTAGGTATATAATAATAAAATAGTTAAAATCAAAAAAAAAAAAAATTAAAAGAATATACGAATAGAAAAAAACATATATATATGTAAAAAATTAAACAAAATAAATTTAAAAATATTTTTAATATAAAAACAGATTTAAAAAATAATATTTTATATAAATATTAATTACGTGTTGTAGTTGTTTTTTGAACAATTCAATATGTACACTATTCCTTCGCTGCCATTGTACCAGTATATCACCCGATGATGTCTTTTTGTCGAAATCGGTGTGATAAACTAAAAGATTTATTACACACAACTCCTGTACATATTTCTTTATTTTTCACAATAATCTTTGGCTCGATTGTATATATTCACGTGGTATATATTTTTTGTATTTTTTAATATTATGGTTATAATTTAGAGTATAATACTATTATACATATTATTATATCGTTTGTCGGGTACTTTATTTACTTCCCCCGAAGCAAGAAACAAAAGTTTGTTTTACGTATATGTACAGAGGGGTAGCAAACGTTTCTCGGAGGCAATACACACGTCATAATATAAATGTGTGTACACATCACTTCGACACGTTCAAAAACTGTTGTTGTCTCCGGGGTGTGATGATATATTATTATTATTATTAATTTAAATTCTAAACGGTATAGGCGCAACTACACACGTATCGTATAATTATTTTACCATATACTAATACAGAAGTGTTATAATAATAATAATAATAATTGGTGCCGAGCGTGCGTGGCCGCGGATAATATTGTGTTGGACGAGAATGTGTTTCGTTTCGTCGCCGCCCGCATGTTACCTAAGCACATTTTTCAATTGGAACGCCGTCCGAATAATATACGTTTTATTAACGAGAGCAATTAAAAAACAAAAAAAAAAAAATCGCCCTTATTATTTACAAAAAAAAAAATATATATATACTCGGGACCCCGGCGGTTGCGCTAGTCCCTGCAGGAAATATAATAACTAGAGATGGGGTGTTGACGACTTGCGCATTTTTTTCCTTCAATCCTATATGTACAGCGCTCTCTTAACGGGCCTGCGCCCGACCTGTATGACTGTTATTTCTAGCTGAAATACGTGCGTTACTGAACGTAACACACGTTACATACGACTGGAAATGAAAAGCTCGATTTTATACGCTTTACAGAAAAAAAAACTCTCATGCCTCTCAGAGTTGTCCGATTTCGATAATTTTGTTGTTGTTGGATAAAGGAAGACTTCTTACAGGGCGCATTGGACTTCGATTCTCAAAATTTTATTTCTAAAAGCTATAATAAAAGTTTGAATATGAACAATTTTCACAATTTTTTTTTTTTTTTTTTTTGTAGTTTTTATTAAGTATGGTAATCTAAAATCGGAAGTCCAATGCGCCTTGTAGGAAGTCTTCCTTTATCCAACAACAACGAAAATTATCGAAATCGGTCAACTCTGGGAGGCATGAGAGTTTTTCTTGTAAAACAAATAAAATCGAGCTTTTCACTTTCTCTCTGTCGGTGCTGTTGACACGTGTAAAATACAGTTTTGAGAATCGAAGTCCAATGCGCCCTGCAAAATGTTTTTCTCTTTGCAACGAAAAAAAAAATATATCGAAATCGGATCTTTCTACAAGGCGTGAGAGTTTTTCCAGTAACGTATGTATTTAAGTAATATGCCATATATACAGGTCGGGCTCAGGCTTCTTAACTCGTTAAAAACTCGTTTCGTGCCTCCCGATTCAGAATATATAAATTTAATTTTTCATTTTTAAGCATTCTTTTCTTTTATTTTTACTGCATTTTTTCGTACTAAACGTAATTTTTTTGTGATTTTTCGTAAATTGTAAGTCATTTTAGACCTAAAATTTTAGATTTCAAAGAAAATTTTTTTTTACATTTTTAAAAAAAATTTGATTACTCTATTATTTTCGTCTCATGATTAGATTTACTGCGTAAACGTGCAGATCGCGTGTTACACTACACGCATGCTTTCACAGATACGTCGTTGTGTAAGATTATTATTATCGAATATTACTCGTATATTTATAAATAATGTTGTATCGAATAATAGATCCGATAAACGAGATGAAATTAACACTAACGTTTTATATTTATTTTTTTTTTACATGTTGTAACTCAATCCGCAATAATTTTTAAATACGAGTATTTTAAATCACTATAATATCTATGGAAATTTTTAGCTCATTTTTTTACAGTTTTTATGACATTATTAAAGCACTTTTTTTTTAGGTCATCAAACATTTAATCTATAATAATACCAGACGATTAAAAATTGTTTAATACAGTTTTACGCGAGGATCGTATTACACGCGTCCCCCGCAAAGAGTATAAATTCGCGTGTTCGCGTGTAAAAATTTTTTTTTTTTTTTTTAAAAAAACGAGTCGAGAAAAACACTTTAAATTTACATATTACGTATTTTTTTTTTTTATATATATTATCGTTTGCAGGTATTTGTGAGCATTTTGACACCAGACACTGCAATGCCTGCGGTAAAATGGACACTTATACGTTATGTATTTTCACTCTGCAGCCAGCAGAGTCACATATATTTTAATATTATATACGAGTTTACGGTTTATGTTAGATATCTGCAGTCTTGGCCCGAGATTAATTATTGAAATTATTCACGCACACCGCTATGACAACGACTATAATATAGCGTACACAACGACTCGGGAATTTTTTAATTTTTTTTTTAAAAACCACCACACTCTTGTAGCGCTAAACTCGTGTGTGTAATAATATATTAATTTTCTGTGCGTTCTACGTCGTACAATATTATTGTCGGTACGAGATACATATAATGTGTATTTTTGCGAATGGAATACATGCGACGAAGAAATCATCATAATATTACTTTTAAATTGCCTGGTAATTCGACGTTTTAAAAAAAAAATTCGTTCTGTAAAATAAAATCAACGAGTCGATGTTATATATGTTAAGGTTTCGGCACAAAACGTCAGATTTCGATGATTTTTTTTTTAAAGGAAGACACTTTTTTTTTCACACTGAATTCTTTTGAAAATTCAAATTTCCGAACAATACCGCCGTGTGAATAATTCCGAATTTCGATATTTTTATTTTTCCTTTGCGGAATTATTTTGAAGTTTAAAATCGAAAATCTGCAGAGTCGGTCTGCTCGTTATTTTTTTTTTCTTTTGACGTATTTTTTACACCGGCTGATTATAATGAGAAAACCGGCGATGAACAAAGGATGAGCTGAGTGATTACGGGAAGGACGGAACAAAGGTACGGTGAAGTAGTCTGGAGAAAATGAAGGTCCAGACGGTTAGCGGACGTGTCATCATGAGGTGTTTCAGAGGCAATGAGAGTTGTTATGGGAACGAGTGTGGAAGAAAAGGAAAGGAACGAGAGGTAGAAGATCTTGTCTGTGTGTATAATGGATAAGTGCAGTAGGACTGTACGGTGGCCGACCCCGTCTTGTTGGTAGTGTACGGTGAAGTAGAAGAAGAGTCCGGTCGATAAAAAGTATTTTCGTTACAAACATGAAATGAAAAAAAAAACGAGCCGTAAAGTGTTGAATTTTTTCTTTTTCTTTTTCGTACTTCACACTATAATAGTTTGACACTGACAATCAAAAAAAAAATTCACGTTAAACACGCGAATAAAACGTTAGAAATCATTATTTTTCCGGTCGTTTTCGATCAAATGGAAAATCGATTAATGTACGCTATAAATTTTGTATAACATACACTGGTGGGACTTTTCGTTTTCGTATATAGTTCACTGCACGATTTTAGAGGCATCCGAGGCAGGAGATTATTTTCCTCTTCTCGCTGCGGACCAGAGTGCACTGGAATTGTTAATACAAAATCGCCTGTATTTCTTACTCTTTATAATACACGTCTTCATGGAGATCGTTTAAATCATTGAGTATACCTACATACAGGGGCGTATTTATGGGGGAGGCTGATGGGGCTCCAGCCCCCCAAATTTCATTTGCATTAGAAAGTCTTGCATTAGAATTTAGAAATAATTCAACAATGATATTTACTCAATGCCTCAGCCCCCCAAAAAAATGTCTAAATACGCTCCTGCCTACATACGTCGGTATACAAAATGTATATATACCACAGGACACGCACGCGCTTATATATATATCTTAAAGACAATTTTGACCGAAAAAAAAGCCGCTTATTATATACGTAATCGGCCGGTTTCACCAACTATTGTTGAATACACTCGTGTTAGTTAACAATTTGTTTAAATTTTTAACATTTGGTTAAATTGTATAAGTTTCACCATTACATTATTATCGTTAAATATTCTATTTGTTAAGTAACAAAATGTTAGTTGGGTTATCAAAACGGTTACCTTGATTCTAACGTTCTCATTGGTCATCACGAAATGTGATAACTAATAAGTGATAACTGATAATATTAAAAATAGACGATTATAACCTAATTTACTATAGTGGATCTATGGCATTTTAAAATGCCGATTAAATTTTAACAAGCTGATTTCGGGTGGTTAACTTAACAACGTGTGGTTAACAAGGTTAACAAATCTCGGTGAAACTTAATTTTCACTAATTAATTGTTAAATACAATTAACAACATGTTGAATCGTTAACAAATGCTGGTGAAACCGGCCCAATATGTGTTAACCCTTATATATATATATATACACGAATATTTTATGTGCAAATATTATTACGCGCGTTATTAACGTTGTCGTCTGTTTTTTTTTTATTCCAGAATTGGTCGTTGCAGTGTACGCTTCGTCTTCCGAAAACGTCGTGTTACGGTTAAACGCGCGATCGCGCCCATAAGCTCGGCACGGTGACGTCACTACACCACACACACACGCGCGCGCGCCATTCGACGTTGTTACCGCGGTCGTGGCATAAGAAACCAGAGGTTATCGCGACCGTGGTACGCGCGTGTGTTAACGATATTCGCGGCCATTAACACAACGGCAATTCGGAGCGATGTCATCGGTAGTGTGATTTCGCCATCGGCACACTAACCGTTGGACCGCGCAAAAGCAACGACGGGGACACACGCTCACGAAACGACTCGTATTGTTGCTGCAGGACTGTATTGTACGTCAGTCAAACGTCGGACCATTTTTTTTTGTCATTATTATTTAGCGCAAAACTGAGTTATTATTTATTATATACAAATTTTTTTTTTTGTATTTTTAATCTTTTTTTTTAAGCGTAACGATTAGGATTTCTCTCTCTCTCTCTCTCTCGTTTAAGTGTTTTGAATTAGTTGTTGATCGTTTATATAATATAATATGCATAAAATAATATTTCCAGTGATAATTAATTAAGTATGTATAGTGTATATGTATATATATATAATGAGTATTGTACCGTTGTTGTTGTCTTTCGAGAAAAAGCCTCACACCGCTATAGCATTTTTAAATTATTATATGTGTATATTGTCTCGGCGCCCGTTGCGGACGACACGCGGCGAAATCGACGAGCGAGAAAAGTCAAAATTTCAACAAAAACAAAAAATCAATATCTCGCGAAACGTCGTTTTCCGAAAAATATTATGTTCAATTTTAGTACAAAAAAAAAGGGAAAGAAAAGCGTTTTACAAATTTTACTTTTACTCGTTGTTGTCCATCCACCACCATTGAATGCCGCAGACCAAGTGCAAAATACGACGCGTGCAGCTGCTCTATCAATAGAACGACTTAATATTTATGCTGATATTACGGTATTCGCGCGCACCTCTCTCACCGACCGATTATTATTTAGGATATTTTTTTCCGTGATGTCCGTACAATGTATATTGTAATAACGTATAAGAACAATAATATTATATATAATAATATACGCGCGTTATTAGTCATGAACGTTATTTTTCTACCGTGCGCGTGTATGTATATATATAATATATTTATAATATATAAATTAATAAATGTGAAGTGTACATAGATATTGTAAAGAAAGAAAAAAGCACGCGCGGTTAGTCTTTGTATTTATTTCGATTTATTATATACGTACATTATAATAATATATTGTATTCTTGCATTATATTTTTGTTTTTACTCTCATTCTCACGATTTTTTTTTTTTATAAATATAAGTAGGTATGTATAATAATATTATGTACATCGTGTTATAATACGAATATTTTTTACGTAGAAAAACACAACGAAAAATATTACGCTCTACCGCCGACGCGGAATAATAAAAATTAAAAAATATATAAGCGTCGCATTTTATTTGTATTTACGTTATTATTTTGTATATTACAGATTCTTGATACGTACCTAAAAAAAATAATTAAAATTATATAAAAAAATACCTACGTACCTCCAGTGTCGTTTGAATCAATTTCAATATAGTTGACTGAAATTCTAATTTTCCGGCCGATTTAACGGTCAGAGAATGCTAAGAACTCATATCGGAAAATCGTAAAAGTATAATCGTAAGTATGAAGAAAAACCGGGAAGAAAGTTATCATAATAATTAATAATAAATCGATACAAAAAAAAAAACCAAAAAATTTTCTATCGCGACAAGTGGAGGAAATTCGTTCAATGTAAAGGGCACAACACTGTATATGAAATATATTGTTTACTTGTGCGTACTTGTGAGTTTGTTTTCGAAAATCTCCCGCCCCGATAAAACAGTAAATACGCCCGCGAGAGTGTATGGAAATATCGTCTCCTCAGCTCCTCTATTTTGTGGTGCCGCGTGCTTATATCCTGCATATCCTGTCCAGTGCCGGTTATACATTCAAGGGAGGGGGCGAAAATGGAGCCAACCCTCTCTGCCAATGAAATATATCCACGTCGACGAGCAATAACCAAGAAGAAAGGTCTATTAATGTATCGAGACGAAATTCAGCTGTAGAAAGAGGAAAAACAACGTGCGTGAAACGTAAACGAAATAATAATAAAACGGGAAAAGAAAGTACTCACCAGATAGCGCTACGACACAACATAGAGGGCGTGGCAAAAAGGCGCGAACTACGTTGTTCACGTGTGACCGCCGTGACAACACTGAGCGGTCCGATGGTTTCGGACCGCTATTTATAAGCGCCTTTCTGCCACGCCCTCTATGTTGTGTCGTAGCTCCATCTGGTGACTACTTTCTTTTCTCGTTTTATTACGGTCGGCTGACGCACTATGTCGGTATGTGCGGGTGTTTAGTTTGACGCTGACCGAGCGACCGATCGTACGCGCTTATTATTTATTTTTTTTATAATTATTATTAAAAATAATATTATTTCGCGTATTTCAATGAAATGAAATGAACGTAAGGAATCACCTTTCCTCTTTGTACACTCGTTTACACCGTACACCGTACACGACCGACCGAGTTGTTTTTCGTCGGCTAAGCACTAAACGCTCGATCACGACCGATCGATATTGAGGATACGCTGGATATGATTTTTTTATCATTCCAGTGGTTGCCGCGAAAAAAGTATAACGAAATATACCAAACCGGGAGGTATAAGCTGTAAGTTTCGTATATGTATACGCTATATGGCAAAATCTTTGGAAAATTGGTTTTTCAAACACTCCTAAAAATCCTATAAGTCAAGCAGTTAGGTCAGGTTATGCCGCGAACAAGGATTTTTGAAATTTGACGTCCACAAAACCGGTGATTTTTCCAAATCGGTCAATTAATTAAATGGCCGAAATTTCGAATACAGTGTTTCAACGACGTGTTCCCCCACGCATTAAATAAAAAATATAATTTGTCTTTTTTTTTATTTTGTCTGTAAATAGGTTTTTTTATCTGTATAAAGCGAAGAAAACGAAGAGAAAACTAAATATATTGTACGAATATTTTACAAAGCACGAAAACTATTAATGACAGGTATAAATATTGTTTTAAACGGATGAAATATAAAGTATTTCAATTACAAGTTCGTATTGAATTTCGCAGTATTGTTTATATAACAGAAAAAAAGCGTGTTGAATATAATGCTGAATCCGGATTTGCAAAAAATTCTACGGTAGTTTCAACATTAATATAATATCGAAGTCGTAATATTATACACATTTATAATTGGAAAATTGTGTACATGGTTTACGAGTTATGACAAAATGCAATATATAGTCAAAATCACTTGCAATATATAAATATGATGTTCTTTAAAATGATTATAACAATTCGAAATTCCCGAACGAAAATAATAATAATAGTAATTATTATTATTATTTTTTTTTTTAATAGATAAATAAGTATTCAACTAGTTTAAACCGATAATTTTGCAAGGAAAACGAAATAAAAATAAAGTTTTTCGATAATATACGTATAATTAATATAATATATATCAGCGTACGCTGGAAAAAAAATATATTCTAGTACGAAGACATACTAAAAGTACAAATTGAAATATGAACACAAATAACACCTAATATTCAAAAAATATTCGCATTTAATTTATTTTTAAGTTTTATATTTACGCTTTTTTTTAAAAAAAACTATAATTTATTTGTGCCTTTGTACAAATATTATAGTCGCAGCCTGGTAAACTGGTATACACGCACCGTTATGTAAAACAATTCGGAAAACTCAAAAATCGATATCACAATAACCGCTTGTTTTTTAAAACTTTTTTTGTTTAAACAATTACACACGAAATAAATATCATAAAAAGGTTTTCACAACTTTTTGAGTTTTTCTTTCTTCTTATACTATTGAATTATATACGCGTTTATCGCGCTCGGTCCTTTACAGCGAATAATTGTCGGCCGTTTGTACAGCGTTTTGTACTACGGTATAATATATGGTTAAGGGGTTATAAACCGGCCCCTACGAAATGTTTAAAAGTCGTGTTTTTACAAAAAAAAAAATATATATATATATGAATTTTCTACTACAAAACGCGTATAAAGTAGTGGATTACATACATGTTTTTTTTAATAGCGTACCACGGAAAAAAATTCCGTGCGCGCTACTATTATAATAAATATACACGTTACAAAAGGGTACAAACGCTGCAATTCGTATATTATAATATTATACTGAATGGTAGTGGTCGCGGGGGAAAAATAAAATAAAATTGGACCGGGTTATAAGAATTTGCGAAAACGTCGAGGTTTTTTTTTAAAAGTCGAATTAATAATTTCAACGACGACCTTAATCGACCGTCCATCGTCTCACGTTTTTTTATTTTCTGCACACGTGTGTGTGTGTGATATAGCGCGTATAGTATATGATTGCATTAGTATATGAACATTTTTAATATCACGACCTCCGAAATAGATCACCTCACGACCAGCTCTTATAATAACACTGATTGCCGAGTGTCATTATATCCGACGGACAATGCTGCTATATAAAAACACTCGGCGTATAATATATATGTTCGCCTTGAAAAAAAAAAAGGGAAATTTTCCATTTTACTTCTATATAATTATACGCGAGTTGTAAAACTCAACAAGTCCTATTCTTCGTCTTCGTGTTTTGGATACCTTGAAAACACATTTGTCGAAATTCAGTCGCTGGACTAAGTTTCCGACTTCTCGAAAACGCTCTGACAATCCGTTTGATGCAGTCGTGTTACGGTTGCCTGCAAACTGCCAATTGATATCGCTCACGACTTATTGAATTATCATCTGCAGCTGATTCCATTCGTCACTTCTCCTGTGTGTGTGTGTGTGTGTGTGTGTGTGAAAAAGGCTTCTCTTCGGTGGTGTACGATTGCGCATGGTATTACAAGACCATACAAATACGTATAAAAGCAAGAAAATGAGTGCAACGTTGCCAGCTAATAATGTATAGTGTGTATTGTGTCAAATTATCATTTATATTGATGCATGCGTGTATATAGCACAGAATAGTTTGATATCGTCTACAATACACGGGTGTTGTATGAAATACACCATCATTAATAACTAATAAGTAATAACTGATAAATGATAAAAGTATTAATTTTCGGGTTTAAAATAACGTTTGTAAGCTTTCACGTTTTATTAAAATATTTTTTACGTATTTAATATGAGGTATATATGTCTATAAGTTTGGTATAAGACCAAATCTGAGTCAAAAATGATGTTCAAATGTGAATAATTTTTACATTCTTAGAGACTATTTTAATCTCAGATTTCTAAACACGTACATCTACTAACACAGAACAACCTGTGAAGTCTGCGAACAGTGGCAACGTTGCTCTAAGTGTAGCCAGGTAAAACGTGCGCAGTCGTATTATTAAAAAAGGTACATGATGGGCAATCGTAATCTACCCCTATTCTCTTCCGCGCGGGTTTACTTTTAAACGTAAAACAAACATTAATTCATTATTTGCACGTTCGTATTCCTAAGTAAACGTGCGTACATTTTGTCAAAATTAAAAAATAAATAAATAAAACGTTTATAAGCGTTGATAATTATTTCTGACCGACGCGATCTCCCCAACAGGTCGAGAAACGATGACGCTGTTAATAAACTTAAACGTGTGCGTATACACATAGTCATATTATAATATATGGCTCTCATCTGGTATAGGTACGTATAGTCTAATATCGAATTCCTAAATTGCATTTAACTGTGGGATTATATATACGAGTATACAAACATTACACGCTGTCTAGTATATACGTATATTACCGCATTGCGAAGTTTCGGTTTTGAAAGTTATTCGTGCGACAGGCGCTCTGTTTAAATATATATATATATATATATACAACAACGATTTATTATATATGTACTACACACTATGTATATATGTGTACACAGTACAGCTATCGTTACGCGTGAACTACACCGCAATCCTTTTCCCAGCTGCTGTCCGTGAAGTCCCGTGCGGTCCACACAATGTTATGTGTGTGTGTGTAATACAGTATATAATGTGCATGTACAGAGCTTTGTTTCTGTGTTTTTTTCTTCTTCTTCTTCAATCGACCTGTATAACATATATACTACAAAGAATTTATTTAATATAATTTTTCAAAAAAAAAAAAAAAATCCAGTGACATATAACCTAACCGCATCTATACCGATATTATTGTAAAAAAAAAAAAAAATTATATAATAATATACTCGTATAATAATATAATGGCGCCGTCGTTTTTAATTTTCGTTATTAATCGTCCGGAAAGCAAAGACTGCTGCAGAGCATAATATAAACGCGCCGCGTATATTATACCGCACTGCAGACATATATACGCATTTACCGTTGAACCCATTTGAATAATACCAGGGCTTATTTTTGTGTATATAGTGACTAATGGCTGAGATTATGTCAGTTTTATTTAAATGTGTGAATTTTTTTTTCTTTTTTGGAACCCAAAGCAACGTTATTTAAACAAATTTGTCGAAAGAATATAATGTATAAATACGAGTAAAGTACACAAACCAGTCGTGAATATGTGATATATATGTACATTTTTAAATTTACTTCTTACTTTATTCATAGATTTCTCCTTGATAAACTTTAAACCCGGTAATATTTGTTTTTTTTTTAAATGTAATCGACTATAATTGGTAGAAAAAAATTGTGAAATCACCGTATGGGGGCAAATTTTATTTTCTGACCACGAATTTATGGTCTAAAATAAAAAAGTACGTAAAACGAATAATATCACAAAAAAATAGGCCCGTGAATAATACCAACAAAATAAATCGCGTGGTTTGTGGTGCACTCAAAGAAAACAGTATTATCAAATGGAACGGAGTTTAAAATTCAAATTAGTTTGTGACGATTTCTTTCTCAAAAAAAAAAAAAAAATGTTTACTCCACTTATCAGCTGTAAACTATATAATACGATGGAATTCCAAAATTCGGATTTCAATAGGCTATATATAAATCTTGAACTACCGTCTGAAAGAGGCGGATTCTCAAGGTTTTTCGTCTCCCGGTAGGCCGTGTTGAGGTATATACCGCCGAGCCGATTGACGCGCTTCGATAATGGAAAAAAAAGGGTTCGCCCGAACTTTTTCCACGCCGTTTCAAGAGAGAAAGGGTTTGTCGTTGATGGGAACACAGTAACGGTAATTTCATGCTTAGCACGATTCCCACGGCTGCAAGACGTGGGGATTGAGGCGATTTTTATCTTCCAACAATACGGAGCGCCATCGTCGTATAGAAGCCCGTAGATTTCTCAACGATGATGACCTCTACACCACATCGGGTGTTCCTGACCGTACGGTCTTTCTTCGGGCGCGGGCTTGGGATACGTGCAAAAGACACTGCACTTTATGTTTAACCCGTTCCGTTTTGAGAGATGTCGATGAAATGAAAAGTCGCATCGCATCAGTTCGATTACGGTCGATAGGTATTTACGAGGAATCCGAGCAAGCGTTGTAACAAAAATTGCAATGCAATTGCCGACTCAAAAAACTTATCCTGACTCGTGATCACACAAAAAAATTTCACAATAAATACGGATTTTCATTCTATAAATCGGTCGGATCGTTTTGAAATACTCGTATACCGTATATAGCTGTGTATGATCTAAAATTCTGGACCCTCGGTAAATTATTGCGGTTTTCGTACACTGCGGCGACGACCGGAAACGTATTCCTATAATATATACACAGCGCATTGTACGAATAACCGATCGCGGTAATAATTCAACAATATCGCGTATATGTATTTTATACGAGTATATGATAGTTTATAGGTACGCCGTGCATAATATTATCATCATCATCATCATCATCATCATTATAATATATACGCTCGGATCAGTGACGGACGACTAATAATATTATATACGCGCGTTATACACGGTAAGATAATCGATAGACGAATAACGATAACCGGATTTGGACGCGTGTACATACGTGTGGATTTATTGCCAGTCCTAACAATATATCGCTACAGCCTCGCGGTCCAAATAATTAAGCTGTTTTATATATGCGTATGTATATTATTATTAATATAGTATCTCGGAACATTCGACTCGATTATACTACATGTGTCTATATATGTATTATAATATATTATAGTTGTGTATTATACTGCAGGGTCAGTCAGTCAGATCATTGAAAATCCACTCGAGGTGTAAAACTTATTACGTAATACGCATTAATCTGTAGGTTCCACTTTTTTTCACGTCGTGTTTAATATACAGTCTTCCCGATGGTCGCTTACCGCAAAGTATTTCCTCATTGATGGTCCTTACTAAGGACCCTTGTTTCTTCCACACACGTCTTGCCCAATTGTCTCCATTTTTTTTTTTTAAATTTCACCCTCCATACTCCTGTCCGAGTGTCGATACGGGTGGCCCCATACGCAGTCTTCTTTCAAACACTCTTAATCTCGATTCTTCCACTTTTCCAAGTGACCATGTCTCTGAGGCGTGTTTAACGATTGGACGCGTATCAACGTTATTCTCAGATTTCTTTGTTCCCGATTTGCAAAACATCAAAATGAGACGTGATATAGTAAAAAAAAAAAAAGCACAGATTTCTATTCGTCTTTGCCTTTTCACCGCGAAACTATAGTAATATGAATTCATAAAGTCCTACAACGTACAAAAGAAATTCGTAAGATTTTCGCAACAATATAATATAATAAAAGGCCAATATATGTTTGATCGCACTGCAGAATATTTGTACTTTCTAGACCAGAGGTTCCCAAACTTTTTTATGGTACGATCCATTTTGGAAATTATTTAAATTTTGGCGCGACCCACTATCACGTATCTATGACCTTTTTTGGAACCTCTGTTCTAGACCCACTTTTAGGCCGCGACTCACAGTTTGGGAACCTCTGTTCTAGACACTTGCATCGGCTGCCATCCTCCCAAATCCCAATACATACCTATGTGGCTATGTATAGCGTAGAAGGTCCTGCAGGAGCGTCCACCACTATAGTTCATCGCGTTGAATCACTCTATCGAAACAATCTTCTCACAAAATCCGGACAACGCCGTGGTACTTATCACGACGACAGTCGACAGTAGACGAAGCACCGGTGGGTGTTTTTATTTTTTTCACTTTTCAACAAATGGAACGAGTTGTACGTTTGTGTTTTTAAAACAGGAAAAAAACCGGCTTAATCGGTCGGCAAAAGTCTTCGGGATTTGAGAATCTCGTGGGAAAAAAGGGTTCTCGATCTCATAAGCCACCCGTTATTGTCGTACACATTCATACACATAAGATTTTTCGATCGTCGCGGTAATAATAATGTTAAAAAACATATATTATTATAATACGGACGTATCTCCGAATTCAGATTTTCGAAAACGTTTTTATATTTGATACGATTTCTCTCTCTCTCTCTCTCTCTACACAGCACTGTATTCCTACGAAACGTATACCTACATATATAATTATTGCTGCAGGTCGTCGTACAACATAAACCGCAGTCCCTCGAGAACGGACGGACAGCGCGAGATTGGATATAACGATATTGTTATAATATATTATACACGTGTCGCTCGGGCATGCTTTGTACATAAACTATAATATATATATATATATATATATATGTGTTTTGACTTTAAAACATTTTTAAATTTTTCACAAAACAATCGCGAGTACAGAGTGTGCACAGTATAAATATTATACGCATTGCGCCATTGCGGTCCGAATACACTGTGGAAATCGCGTTTTTTATGTTCTCGTTGATTTTTTTCTATTAATACACGTATAGGTATAATAATATCCGACCTCGTGCAATTTTTGCGAACTAAGTATTTACACCAGTTTGACGCAGAAAAGTAAAAAAAAAATCGCTCGGTCCAATTCGGGTTGATTATACTATAAATATAATAATAGTGAATATAAAATAAAAAAACTGTTTATGTTCCCCCTCTGACTACTGCGCACTATTCGATTATACTCGTAGCATATGAAATGATACACTCTAAAATTATTATATTTCGATCAAGATGAACATATTATATAAAAAACGATTCTGCACTCATATAATTAAATCTCGACACGTAATAAGAGTAGTAAATATTTTTTAGAATTTTATAAAATCATATTTTGATTTTTTTTTTTTGAAAATATTGGTGTATATAAAATATAATACCGAAAATCGCGCGCTATGTAATATTCAGTGGCGGTTAAGGAGGAGCGATAGGCGGATCGTCTCCCCCCCTTGGGATTTGATATTTTTAAATTTAGTAAACATGTAAAATAAACGAGTGTACAGCGAGGAAAGACGAATTCTTACGTTCATTTCATTTCATTGAAATACGCGAAATAATATTACTTTTAATAAAAATAAAAAAAATAAATAATAAGCGCGTACGATCGGTCGCTCGGTCAGCGTCAAATTAAACACCGGCACATACCGACATAGTGAGTCAGCCGACCGTAATAAAACGGGAAAAGAAAGTAGTCACCAGATAGCGCTACGACACAATATAGAGGGCGTGGCAGAAAGGCGCTTATAAATAGCGGTCCGAAACCATCAGAGAGCTCAGTTACGGCGGTCACACGTCAACAACGTAGTTCGCGCCTTTCTTATTAGCAGAGGGGGTTGGCTCCATTTTCATAGCGAGCCCCACTAATTATTTCCTGCGACCTGAAATGTAATTTTTTTTAACGAGTATATTATAATATGTGCGGCGGAGTCGTTTTTGTCAGCCGCCTGGTGTATATTCTTATTCTGAACAGGGTATACCCGGTATATTATTATTATCATCATCGTCTTCCGGAAAATAATACATTTTCTTTTCTCTGCTACCGATTAATATATCCGAACTATTTTCAACGCGAATTCCGGTCGATCGTGCAAAAATATTTTATTTGAGTACAAAAAAAAAAAAAGACAAAAAACAAAAAAAATCGCAAAAATACTTGAAATTTAAAAATTCCCCTGTCCCGATACGCGCATATTTTAAAAGCGTATATTATTTATAATTATTTTATTTAGAAACAAAACGTGGTGTACAGGGAGAGTAAGTGTTATTGTTTATAAGACTACGTACGCAAAACTATATTTTCGCGCGATATTATGCAGATTGTCAAATATAAAACTTCAAATGACTGTACATATATATATATAAAATAAAATAAATCGCGGTGTACGCGCGCGTCGTATAAAATATATTATAATAAAAAAAAATTATACGATATGCATATAGTTTCGAGAAAGAAAAATTTTTTTTTATAAGTACCTATATTACGTTTTAATCGAACGTCTTAAAATATTATACCTATAGTTTTTTTGTAACGATACGCGAATATTGTTTAGTTTTTCCTTTTTTTTGTATAAAGTCTGACGGGTTAGTAATACTATACATACTTACGCGTAAATCTTCGTGAGACACCGGCGAATAATTCGCGGACGACACGTAATATCCAGTGTCGCTATTCGAAATATTCGTCATTTCGCGAATTATTTATACGTATAATATTATATAAATTATTAGTAATATGACGTACGTGTATACCGCAAAAGTATATACCGCCGCCGTAGTAATTAATTTATCATATAATATATATATTATATCGAATGTCTATAATCTATACGTTGAATTATTTATTATAGGTATATAGAAAAATTTCTCGTTTTTTATTTTCTTCTTTTTATCTCATACTGGTATAATAATTTTTATTACACATGTCATAATATTTCCCCCCCTCTCCCGCACACACACACACACTTGATTCGCGCGCTGCGCTGCACAAGCGTACACCTAATATATTATTATATCGGATAATATAATATATAAAAATAATAAAACAACTGTAGTCGCGATAACTATATATGATATATAATATTATATTGCGATGTATATATACATACATATATATATATATATATATATAGTAGTGAAACGCGTTTACAATATTATATATTACGACGTGGTTTGTAACTATCGATTGAGTCGTTATATGTGAGGATTTTCTTCGAACGGTTTTTTATTATTATTTTTTTTATATTTTTACGGTCTCGTATAATATATTATATATGCACTCGCTTTTGGTATCCGCGACTTCTGCAGCAGTCTCGCGTATACTTCTCTTCTATATATATATATATATATATATAAACACTGCGCGATTTCGTTGACGTAATAAACGGCCGTATGTGTTTTATAAATCGGTATACGATATTATATTTCTTCGCCATATATATATATATACTTATAACTCGATAATATTATATATAAATCAGTATATTATAATATATTTTAATAATATATATATATATATTTTTAAATATCTTTATTTGGAAAAAATTACTACCTTATATCTATATGTTTATACTGAGTGATTTACACGAACTATTGGGAATGAAAAAAAAGGCGTTCGGTAAAATATATATATATATAGGTACACCCAAAGAGATGATATTAATATTTAAATTTTCACGTCACTCCTACGATTTTCCTACACTCAACGTGTAATTACGTATAATAGGGCCCGGAAGTTGATGCTCTAAAAAACCATACAAAGATTCCCTAAAAAAATGCATTTATGACGTAATAAACACAAAAAATGTACTAAAAACGTACAAAAATACCTTTTAGAAATTTAATTTACAATCTAAAAACATAAAAAAAACCTTTAAAACATATAATATTTACATGGCGTATATTTCTTATTCGCAGATTTTCTCGACTTTTTACGGTTTTTTAAAACTAAAACTTATGCGCAAATTTTAAATATTATAAGTGAAAAAAATTATATTACGTAAAATAATAATAATAATAATAAAAATAGGTAATTGTAAACTCGTGATTTTTCTGTCGATTATTCAAAAAAAAATTTTAAAATGTTTTAAAAGTATACAAGAGTTAACCTTAAAATGTCAAAAAATTCCCCTAAAAACTAATAGTAAAAAAAAAAAAAACCGCTAAAAATTGCAAAATAAAAATTAATTATTTAGATTCGTATGTTATAATTGAATCACATATTTAACGGGGAAAGCATCACCTATAAGACGTTATAAAAAAAAAATGCGTAATTCATAAACAACCCTATATAGTTAAATATATATATACATAATATTACTGAACGCGTGAAAAAAGAAAAAACAAATTTCTCCCGCTCGTTTCGAATGGATCGCACGGGGTAAAAACGTTATATAAAAAAAAAAAAAATGGGCTGAACCCCTTTATAACACCCTGCAATACGCGCGTTACGATCGAAACGAGTGTAATATATTATTTTTATTGTTATTATTATACGTAACAAAATTGTATATATTTATTATATAGGTAAGTAATATTATTATTACATTATTAATTCGACGGTGAAATTATTATATACGCTACTTCTACGCGCTGCAGTACCAAATAACGCGGGTTATATTGTTACTCCGCAACAGACGGCGTCGTCGGTCTTATAATATTATATATAATATAATATGTTTTATACGTACAGCTCGTTATACGATTAGATAAAAATATATTATATAGTTAATTATAATAATATATGCGCGCATGTATACGGAGACTAGCAATTTACAAAACGAAAACCGTATTATAGAAAATATTAAGCCGTTCGAAATTTTTAATTGCTCGCGTTTCGAGGAGTATACTATTATAATAAATAGCCGGTAGATAACCCCACTATACTATACAGGAATTACTGTTATAACGGCTGCTGCCATATTATATACGACGTGCCCCACGCACCACATCGTTGTATTATGCATATACAGAGCGATTCAAGTCTACGTTAAAAAAAAAAAATGCATATTTATTTCAAAAAACGAGAATATTATTTAAATACAAAAGACGTCATACGAACTCGTTGACAAAAAAAAATCGAGTTTCCGAATGGCAACACGGAATAAAAACAATATTGTTATAGGAAAATATTATTAAAATCTATTATAACGCTCGTATTAAAAATGGTCTGATAAAACCTATTTAAAAGGCGAAGAAATTTCAACGAAGGTCATACGCATGGTAATAAATTGAAATCGAAATCCTTTTCTATTTGCGCAACCTCTTCCTATAAACATTTAACGACTTTCAGTATATTACCTGCAGTATAAATATAATTAAAAGGGTTATATTGTCTCTCCGCAATAATATTATGAGAATATATCATTTTTGTATAATTTCAAAAAAAAAGTATTGTCTTTCGAAAAATGCGCGCGCGTCTTCGTATAGAAATATATGATCGGACTGGGCGACAAAATAATATTTTCACCGGATGACATTTGTGTCTTCCAGTTTACTAGCTCAAAAAAATGACCGCCTCCCATCCATCCATTTATATGGTTCAATATTATAAGGTGTGACTAAAGAACACCGTCTTTATAGGACTCGCACATTTTTTTGTCCACCGTATATGCAAGGTAAGGAAACTACCGTATTTTAAAAATGAATTTACACAAACAGTACATATAAGGGATATCAGTTAAGTTATTTTTCCACGTTATCGAGAGAGACATTTAAAGTTTTTATTTATTATGTTCTAAAAATAATATCATGAAGATGGCTTCCGTTCTGGTCGATGCACTGACATAGTTTTGAAGTTTTTCTCCACTCTTTCCGGCGTATATATGTTGTCGATAGCGGCGCTCGAATATTGTTCTTGCTCGGCGTCTTTGGACGGTCGGTGGAAACTAGAGATTTCAGATAGCCCAATGAAAAAAAAAAATCGCACTGTGCTCCAACCAGCTGGAACCAGACATCCTCCACATCAATTTCTTTTAAGTTTTGGTATAAAAAAAAAACTCTTACTGTACTCGTATAGTAGTGGGTTTTTTCCTCAAAAAAAAAAACGTCGTTCGATCTGATTTAATAATAATTCTCTATTCGTCACTCGTATTTCTTTCGTCTTTTCTTTCTGTATTCTTTAATCGCGTTCAATAAATATATCAGAAGAAAAAACAGCGTATGATCGATACAAAATAACGCCAAAAATAACTTTATTGTCGTTTTCTTTTCGAAATATTTGAAATTTTATGAAATTCGTTTTATTTTTATACAAACGAATCGATTTTTGTTGGCGTTTTTATCGTCAATCGCTGTAACAAATACGAATAAATTTATCGTACACGCATATATTTACGCGTAAATTTAAAAAAATATATATATAAGCAATTAATACGAATTATTATTGTTTCGATGGAGTTCTGAATGAAATTTTAGAGTTTTGATTGGAATATACGCGCGCGCCCGCTAGTCACTTCGAATTTCTGCCAAACGTTGTTCCGCGTATATCGTGTCACGCGCCTTATCCAATTCACGGCGGTCGTCCCATTCGCTATTCGGTCGTTCGCCGGGCACGTTCTCAGGGCCCCGGATCAACTTGCTGGGCTTAAATCTCAGTCCCTTTAATTTCTTTCGGTCCCGAAATTCGCTGGACGACTCACTACGATATAATATACTGTATACCGATAGACTTGAATAGAAAACAATTTCTAACATCGAAATGGCTTCGGTTCAACGTCTCTAACGGTTACAAACTGCAATAGCGGACACTAGATTTCGCGAGTGTTGTGCACACGATTTTGCCCACCCGTTGTCGACGAAGCGAGGAAAACGAAATGGTTTCGTAGGATTTTTGCATTATTTTATTACGAATTAATTTTACAACTGTTTTTTTTTATTATCTGTTTTGCATTCGATTTTAAAAAATGTTTGATATTTTAAAAATTTTGCGCGGTACGTATATTAATAAACGTTGAAAAAAAAAGGAAGGCGGTCATTATTTTGAAAACGCGTCTGATCGCGAACAAATAGTTTTAAAATTCGCGTAATTTTTTTATCTTTATTGGAATTCGAAAAAAAAAACGTAGCGAGATGTTGTGTATATCGCTTAAGTGAATTACTCGGATAAATATATTTTAGAGTGTATTGTAATCACTATAAATTTGAAAGTATAATGATAAATCATTGTGTTCGATAAAACGATTCCGAGTGGACCTTCGGTGTAATATTTTGGGTATCTATAGAAGAAGAACTAACCCTTTTTATGAATTAAATACCTCAAAACCTAACATAACTGCTGTAAATATAGTCAAAAATTAAAAGAAAGTTTTTTTTTCTTAGTATATATAATAATAGAAAGTTACGTATTTAATGAATAATTCAAATTTATCTATGCCCATTAGTTTCGAAATTACGAAGAAATAACGGCGTTAGTCGGTTTCGACGAAATCGCGTTTTTATGCAATTTTTCGGTAGTTTTTGCGTTTTTAGGCGCTTTTACAAAAATCGAAAAATGACCTCTAAAATACCCCAACTAAATGCAACCGGAAACAAACTGCGGCTGCAAAGATCGGCGGAGAACTCGTGGTAGAATTTTTGGATACAGATCATTGTAAAAACCAATACATTCCTCGCTCCGCTCAGAATCTAGCAAGTCTTAAAGTAGTATATCCAAAAATAAAATAAAAAGTACTGATCTGCATCGCAGAAATCGAAAAAGTTGATAAAATATTTATTATACGAATTGAGGATATAAAAATATATACTAGAGTACTAGACTCGTGTCGTCGTCGCCGGCAGTTTAGCGAGGAAAATAATAATATTATTCAAGGTTTTCGAGAGCTTACACAGAACGGGGGAAGAAGAGAAGAAAAGATTTAGAGAAAACACATCATATAAGATTTAAATCCAAAAGATTTCCATAAAGCTGTCTACCGCGTATATATTTTCCTCGTCTCGACGAACGAAATGTTAAAACAAATGCAATTATATCGCCCTTCAAAGCCGCATTAAATATCGTTAGTATTCGGTTTCCGCATTTTTGTTCCACAAATCATTATGTCGGTTCACCGGCCACGGAATTTCATCGCGAAAATTATTGCATTATACGCGTAACGGCAGGCCGCAGTAGTATATACAAGTGGCAAACGAAAAAAAAAATTATAAACAATATTATTCGCTCGGTTTTAAAACAATTATATTCCATGAAGTAGCGGACGGTCCGGATAACTTTATGAAATATTTACAATTTCACAGAAAAAAAAATTGTTTTCTATACCAACAGAATAATACAGTACTGACAGGCTTTCGCCCAGCATAATAATAATAATAATAATAATAATAATAATAATAATAATAATAATAATAATAATAATAATAATAATAATAATAATAATAATAATAATAATAATAATAATAATAATAATAATAATAATAATAATAATAATAATAATAATAAATAATAAAGATTGCATACGCGCGTATAATCGGTCGCTCGGTCAGCGTCAAACTAAACACGCGCGTATACAAACTATTGCGCGTCAACCGATGAACCGACAGTAATAAAATCGGAAAAGAAAGTAGTTATCAGATAGCGCTACTAAACAAAATAGAGGGGGGCAGGCAGACGCTTATAAATAGAGGTCCGAAACCATCGCACCGCTCAGTGTAGTCACGGCGGGCAGGCGCGAACAACGCAGTATTTATATGCGCCTTTCTGCCACGCCCTTCTGTGATGTGTTGCAGCGCTATCTGGTGAGTACTTACTTTTTCTATTTTATTGTTATTTCGTTTAAGTTCAAAGCACGTTGTTCTTCCTTATTTTAAATCTTCATTTCGTCTCGGTACATTAATAGATCTTTCTTCTTGGTTATTACACGTCGTGGAACATTTGCTACCAAAAAATACATAAAAAAAATACCATTCACTTTTTTTTTCCATAAATAATTTAATTCACTCACAAAGTCAGGACGAACGAATTTAATTTACTATTATTTTTAAAAAAATCAATCCGAATTGCTATTGGTTTTCGCGCAAATTTAATACAGTATAGTCGTTATTGCGAATTATAACGAAAACATTATATGTAACGTTAAAACTGATTCAATATAAAGTACCTACTTATCCCGCAGATCATCGTCGTATTACTACTACTCGTATATGTTACCCTCAGTCGAATATTGAAATTTTATTCGCTTCAAAAAAAAAAAAGTCTCAAAGCCGATATTTTGTAATTTGTTTTCTACGGATATACCTATTACTTATAAATACTCGTACATAGCTACGCAGCTCAGATAAACTATTTAATATACAATATTAATAATAACTACAGCATTAGTTGCATGTATTATCATACTACATAATTTTTTTTTTTTTATAATAAAATTGATGCCTTTTCATTTGGATAAACAATAAAAAAATATAGACATTCCCCTACATTTCCAATACCGATCAATTTATATGAATTATATAGTGCGCGGAAGTGATAGGAAATTTTAATTCTTAGAAATCTTGAATAAAAAAAAATGGTTAAGTCTATCTCAATACTTTAAACATGTTTTTAATTTTTGGTTGAAGACAAAATCGGTCGTTCATGTACAGTGTAACCGAGAAAACTTTAAATAAATAATATACTTGTAAAATAACCGAGTAAACGTGTAAACTAGTGTACAACGAAGAAAGACGAATCTTTCGTTCCTTTCATTTCATTGAAATACGCGAAATAATAATAATATTAATAATAATAAAAAAATAATTAATAATAAAGAATACATACGCGCGTACGATAGGTCGCTCAGACAGCGTCAAACTAAACACGCGCGTAAACATACGTAGCGCGTCAGCAGTCCGTAATAAAACCGGAAGGGAAAGCAGTCACCAGATAGCGCTACTAAACAAAATAGAGGGGGTGGCAGGCAGACGCTTATAAATAGAGGTTCGAATCCATCGGACCGTTCAGTGTAGTCACGGCGGTCAGGCGTGAACGACGTAGTTCGCGCCTGACTGCGACGCGCGCGCGCCCGCGGGTGTGTGTGTGTGTGTGTGTGTGTGTGTGTGTGTGTGTGTGTGTGTGTGTGTGTGTGTGTGTGTGTGTGTGTGTGTGTGTGTGTGTGTGTGTGTGTGTGTGTGTGTGTGTGTGTGTGTGTGTGTGTGTGTGTGTGTGTGTGTGTGTGTGTGTGTGTGTGTGTGTGTGTGTGTGTGTGTGTGTGTGTGTGTGTGTGTGTGTGTGTGTGTGTGTGTGTGTGTGTGTGTGTGTGTGTGTGTGTGTGTGTGTGTGTGTGTGTGTGTGTGTGTGTGTGTGTGTGTGTGTGTGTGTGTGTGTGTGTGTGTGTGTGTGTGTGTGTGTGTGTTTCGGTATTTCTTTTCGTTCCGTTTGATGATCGAATTTTATTTCTGCCGGCTATAACGTTGCAAATTTATAAAATTTCTTTTCAATAAGTTAATTAATGATCACCGTCGGCTCAACAGAATAACTAAAAAGTTGTTTCCAGGCTTTTTACCGTTTCGTTTGTTCACCGACGTTCGCAATAACCACGCAAACGTTTGAACGGGCTCCGCGGCGTAGTTCGTTTTATAGTATTTTTGTGTGTGTATATTATTATGACGTTATACCCAGCGGTGCCCACGTAGGTTACCTAGTAGTAATGCAACTGCACTAGTGTTAATTCATTGTATTTTTATTTCCTACAGTTTTTGCTTTTGTTCATAGTGATGATGGCGTTGTCACATCCGTTGTACGGGATTTAATATTATTATTAAGGTTAGCCATCGTTTGAGACTAAATTGTTGATAACATTTTTAAATGTTTTTAAATTACATATTACATAATCAGAACAAAAGAATTAATGGAATATTTTATCATTTACAAGTATAACATATTACATAATATAATTATATTGCACCAATTTTACACAGATCCAACTTTTGAGTTTAGGACAACATTAATTCAAATAGAAAAAAATAAAGTTTGAAATAAAATATTATAAAATATCTATTAAATTTAATGTGAAACAGAAAAAAAAATCCAACATTTTACAAGCAACTTAAATTATATGCTGACACTGCGAATGAGAACTGAAATTAATACACAATAACATAAGACTTAAAAGTATGTAATATAAATTTCAATATAAAATCTAATGAATTTTATGATTGAATTTGGTTGTAAATCAAAATGATAATTTACACACACATTTTGTTTAATTGAGTGACGTACTATTAGGCGGATCTTTAGAGCCACAATTTGTAGACACAACTTTTACAGGCCTCTGTTTAGTTTTTCGCCAACTTGAATTTTTCATTTCGTTTGTATCACAAACGTAGTTGGAATTATTTTTAAATAAAGAACTGACTCCAGAATTTTGTGATCTTTCTCGTCTGATTTGCCATTGTGGTATATTGATACTTCTACCACATTGCCCGTAACTCGCTGGTCTCCGATAGGTCGATTCGTTTTCAACCGGCACGCTATGCGTGTCTGTTGATTTATACTGCAAATCGAATTTTTTCAGCTTTGCAGCAATATCATTTGGATCATTTAAATTACTGTTCATAGACTCGTGACACTGA
This sequence comes from Slavum lentiscoides, assembly GCA_032441835.1. Classification (NCBI taxonomy): domain Eukaryota; kingdom Metazoa; phylum Arthropoda; class Insecta; order Hemiptera; family Aphididae; genus Slavum; species Slavum lentiscoides. Next base: position 8,622,836 of record CM063714.1, on the reverse strand, counting down.
TAAGATTTTTCGTCGTTTAAAGTGTTATGTTTTCTGTAAGCTTCATTTTGACCAATTTTTTTTGAAGCAGAAGAATATTGGTCTAGGTGTTCGTTTTTTGAAGAATTTCCTTGGTATTTTTGCCAATTATGTTCAACGTTTCTATTATTATATGCGTATTTATTAGGATACCTTGAATTGTTATCCCGATTTCGTTCACAAAAACCACTTCTATTGTTATCAGAATATTGATTTGTTTCAATCTTTATTTTGGATAATTTATTAAACCGTTTCATTGTATCATCGACGATTTCTTTTTCGTCTTCACTCCATCCATAACGAATTGTTATATTTTCTAACGCAGCAGAAAGAACGTAAAAAAATTGATACCGTTTGAAATATCCATTTACTCTGAATAACGGATAAGCCAACTGAAATTTAAAATAATTAAATTGCTATAATAAAACATTACATTTACCGGAGCGAAGCTTAATTGTTTATTTACAAAATTAGTTATAATAAAAAATGCTTTAAAAAAATAAATATTTTATTCGATTTACTTACAATCAAATGACGTTTTTTAAATGTTTCATCAATATCTTGATCCATGTATAATTTTAGATATTGCATGATTTGTTTTGGGTTGTTTTCATAACAATGGTAATACATTAGTATTTGCGATAGTAGAATAAGCCTTCTTTGCGGGCTGAGAAAAACGTTATACATCATATCCAACGTTTGTACGAAAGGAAACTTTTCAACTGGTTGTAACAGGCATTCCACTTTTAATAATTGTAATGCACTATTGAAATGACCAGCAGCCATCGAACGAGACAAATAAGTTTTAGCTTTTTCATAGTTCTAAGCAAAAAAAAAAAAATATATATATATTGTATAGTCTCCCCAGGCTCCCAATAATAAAGTACCAACTACCTTTTCGTATTTAAAAAAGTATTTTCCCAAAATATAGTCCAAACGGCTGTTTTTTACATTTATCAGTTTTTCAATTATTTCACCAATGACTGTTTTTGACTGAAATTGCTTCGGGAATTCGACAAATTCCAATAAACAGGAGTAAAGTATTTTTACATTATCGCCGGCTAATTCAACAGCTCGCCTATCAAATACACAAATATAAAAATTGTTAAACTATTTCTAAATAATTGTGAGAACTAAAAACTATGTGCATAAAATGTACATGTGATTATTATTTATTTAATTTTTTTGTAAATTAATGTTTAACTAAATCAGTTCATTAGTCACTTAAAAAAAAAAAAAAAAAAAAAATGTCCGTATTAAATATAACTTCATTTTTTAGTGATACTGATGAGCATATGTTTATAATAAACACACAACTAGACAGATTGTAATTGAATATTAAGTTAATATCTTAAAAAAGTAATTTTTCAAATATAAGTATGCAAGTACAAACATCTTAAGTACCTAATGAATAACGGTATAATTCTGAGGAATAATTTTCAATTAATTTTTTCAAATTTACTATTGAAACTTACATTGTAAGTTCTGACGAACGCTTATAATGTATATTTGATTCTTTTATACGACTTTTTAATTTATAGTAAAGTGCTACTTCCGTAAAATGTTTAGACGCTTGAATTAAAAACTGAGGTTTGGTTTTTAAAGCACTTAATATTTCTGCTGCAGCCGTTTCATGCACATCGGGCATTTGATGCATATTATAATAACGTCTAACTCGTCCTTTGGCTTTTAACCAAATTATTATCCATTCGGGTTCAGCAGGATGAAGTTTGCGGGCTTGATCGGCAAATTTCAAAGCAATTTCATTGCCCTTTGGCGGATACTCCATAAATATTCTGGCTTTAACCGCATAAACTGCAGATTTTTCAATTTGATTCAACCTATTCGCCGGTGAAGTATTCTTAATTATCTAAAAATGAAAAATGAAAATTTACTAAAAATTAAAATATTTTTGGCTATGTATAACTAAATAAAATAATAATAATAATCCTTATAGCAAATACGATATAATAGGTATTATAAAAAAAAAACAACAACAATAAGCGTGCAAGCCTTGGAATTATTATATTTCAAACTCGATAAAACAATAATTCAAATTTACTTTTTCATAATCGAGATTCAACGTCAGTGCGACATAAGCATAAGTGGCCCGAGCAATATGAACACAAGCATTCGTACGATCTTCCGTCTCGTCATCGAATTCATAGCACTCCATAGATTTCACAACGTTTTCAATTTCCAACAACGATTCCTCGTAACATTCGTCGACGTAAAGTTCATAACAAATGATCAATTTCAAATAAAATCTGAAAAAAAAAAAAATCTTGTTATTCGTATATTATTATTATAACACGTATGAAAAAACGACGGACGTGTGGGTTCACGGAACGTTTTTCACCTAAAAATGTACACGATATCGTACGTTATTACTGTTGAAACATAAAACGACTACGTTTTCGTACGACGACTATAGTAAAAAATTCGCTATGCGAGTAAAAATTTCGATACGCACACAAACACGCACCCGGTCGGTTTTCACACGAAGCGTTACCTGTGTAAATCGAACGTATCCTCGTTGAACACAATCGCATCGTATTTTTCTCTAACCTTGTCCAAGACACTGGACATGAGATTTGCGTTATTTCCCGTCAGCCGTCTGATGTCCCACGAAAAAACGCTCTCGTAATCCGTTTTGATTTTCTCCAGCTTCGTACGTACGTTTTCGTCCGGTCCTTTTGCACAGACATCGTCGTACACCACGGACAGCGCGCTCATCGCGTCCGACAAATCGTCATCCGCTCGTTCGGCCATCGTTCAATAAACCGAAACCCCGTCAGCGTTCGAGAAGCATAAAAAAAAAAAATCCGATATAAATATAATGGCCCGATCGGACACAGCCTGTTTACGTTTTTTTTTTTGAAAATCGTCGCGGTGTCCACCGTCGACGTCTTCCTCCGTCAATCGTCCGTTTCCCGCGCGTGTGTTTTACGTACCAAGCCAATACCTATTGTCGCCACAAAAAATCAAAAAAAAATCGAACGGTGAAAAGTGAAAACGCCGTCGCAGTTTTAGGCATTCAAATTAAATAACGATTTAAAATACCAACAACAATGAGACGCTATCGCGCAATATTTTTGTACTATGTAAACTACAGCATTACAATAACATTAAATAACTAATATTCAATAATACAGAGTGGACCGACGGTCACCAGAGCCGTTACACGAGACGAACGAGTAGGTGTGCGCATTAAAATACTGTAAACGAAGATCGTTGTTAAAACGCGTAAACATAGTACGTAATAGCATATTATTATTATATAAGAGGTAAGAAATGTGAAATTCTGCGCTTTGGAAAAATAAATAACCGATGATAACGAATACGGCTTACCGGACGGAATTTTATCGTTTATTATTTCCATTAGTAAATAATAAATATACACTTCGAACATAGACATATTATAAACTAGTTTATATGTCTATGACTTCGAATTAGATAATTAATATTCGTCTAATCCGCGATTACAGTACTACGGTACACTACAGACGAAGCGTGTATTATTACGATATATTTTACTGTACGTCGTCTTTAATGAAAAAAAAAAAACGTTCGTTTACAGACGACCAGCGAAAATAATATTTTAACACTGCCGGCCCGGGGCGACACGAATTTTTCGAAAGAAAATGTTTTGAAAGTATTCTGTGTAAGAAAAAAGAATTTAAGTGCGGTAACGTACACATTGTATCGCGCCGAATAAACGAGCAATTTATTTCCAATAATAATAACGAGCGATCGCCACGAATTTTAATTTCGAGAAAACAATGTTTTCTTGTCTCGCCCAGTGAATAAATTCCGTCGCAATCGCCCAGTGTCGTTCGACGAAATTTATTGAAGTAACGTATCGTTATGATCGCCGTGTTATTCTTCTCGTTGAACCATTCAAAACGTGTGTACAACATGAAACGAAATAAACGAAAATATTTTTTTTTTCTCCCAGCCCAAAACGATAATGACCGGCTAGGACACCGGGATTGTAACCGGATTATACAGAAAATTACTTTTCTGTATTACGTTTGAAACCCATCGAGTTTTTACACTTTTACGTCTCCTATATCGAGTCCGCTCACTACTCGACAACAATTACAATAACAATTAATTGTTTGATTTCAGTCAGTGAACGATAATTTTCTCAATAACTTGGGTGGGTCGTCCGATACGCATATTTTTATTTAAATGTCGTATATATATATATATATATATTAATTAACACTGAAAGGATTCGTATTCCTATTACAGTGATAGAAGCGTGGCAAGTGATATCCAAAGCAAACGACAAAAGACGTACACTTCATGGACACCGACCTGGACCAAGCAGACTTAAATCGAGGAAAAGTTTCTTGAAGTCAACCACGGAACTTGCAACATCTGCAGAATACAAACGACATCAAAGATGGGTAGCACCGAACCAAACCAACAATTTCAAAATAAAACCAACGGAACAACTACCCTAACGAATAATAGTGTGAAGAGTGGGTTGTGTCCGTCTAAAAAGAATCTACACAAGTGGAGGTACAATGCAGGACATACAGAATGCAAATGTGGTATCGAACAAACTGAACAACACATATTAATATGTCTTTTAAATTCAGTGGCACGTACACCTGAAGACATAAGAAATATGTATAAGTTTAGCCTAGCAATGGAGTAGAGAAGGTATAAACAAGCATCTAAACAGTTCGGACACGAGAAGAAGAAGATTACAATGATCGTTTTGTATTTTTTTTAAATTGATCAAAAATACTTATTTTCGCGATTTAGTTTTAATTGAAATTTTAAATACATATTATACTGAAATATTTAGTAACTCGAAGAAAGTTATCATTGTTTTAATATAAACCGACAATAAGATTTAAATAAAACATTTTGATTTACTTTATAAAATGATTATTATAATTTTTTATTAAATATGTACATTTTAAAAACAGTTCCAATTAAGTATATAATACATTAACCACTAATCAACAACATATTATGACGACGTCGAATTGGAAAGACACGAGTTTTGTGGTTTCCACTAGCCTCTTTAGAAAAGATTCAAATGATCTATTGAATTACACATATTTCAGTAAACAATAACAATACATCATAGCGTTTAATTTCTTCGGCAACTCTCCAAGCCAATCCGACCCTGTATTACAAGACTAAAATATTGTTTCATTAACATACGGATGGTAAATATTTACTCTGCTAATTTATAAAAATTAAATAAGCATTCAAAAAATCAGGTATAATATTTTAATACAATATTAATACTCGTTTTAAAATAATAAAATCGTAATACATGAAAATAATAATATTATTATTCAGTCGATAGTTATTTCATTGGAATAAGTATTATAATCACAAATAATTGATAATAATAATAATCGTTTAATTAATAACTTATACGTATGTACAAAATAAATCTTTATCAAATATTTTATTGATTTTATTTTTATTTCTATTGAAATTACGTCTTTTCTGTCAAAAACTATTTTGATAACTGATAAACATAATGTATATTTAAGATATAACTCATTTTTGAAAAAAAAAAAAAAAATACAATTTTTTGACACAAAATTTTTCGTATTTAATACATGTCGCTATAAAAGACATCTATCCATAATACCTTAAAACAATATGCATACATAAACGGTAGTCCCATGAATCCGTTGTCGTATACTGTACTCATATCATGAAAATCGAAAGAACATCTGGTAGTACCTGAAGTAATAAAAATCATATAAAAAATTGACAATTGAAATATTTAATTATTTCAGATTTTGTATTCGAATGAAGTCTTTTAATTGAATGTAGTAATATTAATAATAAAAATTTTTTTTTTTTTTTTTAAAAACTTATGACCAAAATCATTGACACAATAAATACAAAGACAATCAATTTTCATTCAATAAAGAACTCCTCAATTTTTTTTTAACAGTTTAAAATAACCAATCAATGACTATTTCGATTAAAAAAATTATTAGATTTAGTTGGCCATTTATACAGTTTTTAACAAATTATATTTTTTGATACGTGAATTGTGTTAACATTGTTATAAAAAAATATTTAAGATTCAGAAATAAAAACATATAATGAACAAGTTGTTTGGTAGAATTTGAGTAAAAAAAAAATAGCAATAGACTTCATTTCAATACAGCGTTTACTATAATACTTGGGTATCAAAGTACCATATAATTCGAACTGATCAATGACGAATATGTATTAACGTAATATTTAATAGATAACGGTTTAAAACAAACCTGATTTAAGAACATTCGTCTTCATCATCAAATGACAAAACCAATTTCTCAGTTCGTTTCTTCTTTTTATTCACCCTCTGTTTTTCTTCGGATTGTGGTGTACTTTTAGCTGGCCGTTTGAAGATTATTCGCTTCGATAAGTCTGCCGGTTTACTGTTTTCTTCTGTAAAACAATACACTCGTATAAAATATATATATACTCGCAAAACAATTTCGACCACTCGAAAATCGATTTTAAACTACGCGAACAGTTTTTCTGACTACCTACGTAAAGTACATTCAACGTGCACTTTTAAAAACAAGGTATATGATAGTGGACAGTAGTTATTTTCTTACAATTATAATTTGTGATACGACACATATTCCGTAATAAATCGGTTTTCATGAAAACATTCTGAATACGCCACTATATCGTATTGCGTGGTCTTTACGGTTTAACAAAAACCGCGAAACCAAAAACGACGGCTAATGGACAGATTATAAACGAGTCAATAATTTACAAACTTTTGTTTGAAAATAATTTCGAACCAAATTAAAGACACAATAGCATTTTATTAGAATTTTTGTTTTTGAGCAGTTCGGCCCGTCTCTCTAACATTAATAACAATATAATAATTGCGTACCTTGTTCTTTGATTAATTTCTCTTTTAGCGCTTCGTCAGAAGTTAGATCTCCTTTATTCAAAACAACCACGGTAGGATTATCGTCATCATAAGATTCGTCTTCTTCGTAGGTCGGTACTTCACTTTTCTGAAAGCAAAGGACAATTTAACACGCGTTTCAAAAAAAAAAAAACAACACCGATATTTACTCATTTTGTTACCTACCTAACTATAACTCTTTAATCTCATAAACTTCGAAACATCGAATTATAAAATAACGGTATCTATAATAAGGCAATCTATAGTCGTTAAACGAAACAAAGACAAACTCACTTTGGTATCGACCGTTGGGCCTTCCTTGTAGTTTGCTTCTTCTTTTAATTTCTTCAAAAACGACGGTTCCCGCGGTTTAACGTACGCGATCTTATTCCTCCTCGACATTTCAAAACGACGTAAACAATCGTAGTTCTCGAACAGGTACGTTAATACTGCGCGATTCGTGGGCCGGCGTATTCGACGCTAACATTCTGAAACAAAACACACGAAACCGTTAAAACGTCCGAAAGCAACGACGAATTCGCATGGGCATTTACAAAACTCGAGAAACTGCTACAGAACGCGTTGACGAATAAACCAGTCGTCAGAGAACGACAGAACCGGAACGATTATTACTTTACGGTTATTATTATCACAGAATATAATTGTATTTATTTAATTATATTTATTATTACGGGCAATATTGTACAGTAAGATTATTTCACGTTCTTAAATCGCAAATTCGTCTCGCCGCAAATTATTCGAATTCGCGTCCGATTCGGTAAGTGATAACACCAGTGACGTTATCACAAAACCGTCCAGACGGCTGCTGATATTTTTTTTCTTACCGACGAAATTCGTTCGACAAACAATTTCGCTTACGTTATAATAGACACACGTTTTTGAATAAATTTCGTAATACGCAGCGGTGAACAATATTATTGCACCGGCTTTGAACGCTCTCTTTTTTTCTGTTCAATTAAAACTGTTTATTTGCGTGTAACCCCGCACGGAAAAGCGGGCGTGTGACGTTCTTTCGGTAGGCCAGAAATGAACCGATAGTGTCTCAAAAAAAAAAATACCGGTGCAGAACGTTATACGCATTATTGTATCATTAATAGTGAAATGTATGATTGAAAACGACTTTGATTTCAATAAATACACCTTTTTTTTTTTTAAGTATGAAAGCACGAGAGTATACCATTTCTGCAGTCTTAATACATATTCACATTTCCAATCGCTATATATATGTAGAATAGTCTTTATATTTCAATAAATCAGACTAGTACTCGTTGTTCTGCTGTGTATAATACACAGAGTAAGAATAATATAATCGTATAACGTACGCCAGCGGTGGATTTAGTTCTTTGCCTAAGGTGATGGAGGAGAGATCAATATTTTTTAATACCTACTACTCGATTTACCGTCACACTCTGCAGTTATCCTTCATCGCATAAAACAAAACGAATAACTGTTTTTTTTTTTTTGCAAATTTTTATTAACAGTAAACACTAAAAAAAAAAAAAATTTAGTTTAAAATATATTACAGAACACGGCTCGTTTGAGGCGGATGTAAAAACTGATGAAACCGCATTTAATTCAGTTAATTATTATCGCGTACCTATATACGATCTCGGTCAATCAAGTAGGTATATATTGTCATCATCACAATAATGTAGATATTCATTATTTTATATTTTATAGACATTAGTTGTGCAGAAGAATCGGCTGACATTATTTTGTTTCATAATTTGAAAGTTCCCGTTACCGATGTAAATGTTACACTGCTGCAGCGAATAGGCACTTCAACGGCTTCTCGTTTTAAGCTAACAATTATAAAAAAACTAGACGAAGGACGACAATATCTCCACACCGATCAGAAGAATATTAATGTCGATTTCTTGCGAATCTCATATACAAATAAACAATCAGAATGTAATTGACATTTTTTTCCGGCTCCAGCAGTATTTTCAAGAAAAACGTCTTATTTATAATGTATATAAGTATAATGCTATACAGAGAATTTGATACGCATTAATTTGTAATAACAAAGATTTAATTTGAACAATAAAAATATTATAAATATTTTAATGGTTACCATAAAAAAAAAAACTACCAATCCGTTTTGTTTACAAGTAGTAACATAATATATATTATATATGTAGTACAAGGTGATATCTATTTTTCCTAATACTATTATCCTATCCTGTACTACATCCTAATACTTTGGCTCACACTAATACTATTGAGAGTTCTTGGGGCAAAATAATATCTCGAAATAAAAAACAGTGGGGTACCTACCGACCAGTGCTGAACAGCTACTTGGTCGAGTACATGTGGCGTAAGCGTTAAGGTCCTAATGATTTATTTGAAACAGTGCTACAACATATTGCACACACTTCATGCCCCCAGAATCAAAATAATATAATAATCTAAAAAAAAACCGGAAAAACCAAAAAAAAAAAAAAAATAGTGGTAGTGAATTAACGGAATAGGTCTATATTTTTTGCAGGAGGGGGGAGGAAAGGGGGCTTTAATTTTTCTGGCAATAGTGTGTTTAAAACGCATTTTAATATTATCATTATGAGAAAATATGATAAAAATTTTATGAATTACAGTTTTTTTGGGCGACTAAACCTCCCCAATCTGCAGTCGACGGGCGGGCGGCCGGTGTATTTTCAAACTATTTGAACCTGCGCATATTTCAGAAGAAAAACGTGCGCCACTGGCTCGTACTACACGGCAAAAAAAAAAAAAAACAAGTCGTTGAAAAAATATTATAACGCGCGTTATTAGATTAAAAAAACCACATCTCAAAACAAAAACCGAGACGGTGTGGAAATCTGTTATTATAATATAATGTTCGACGCGATTTTCAGTGATTTAATTAACGAAAAAAAAGAAACGGTCTGTATATAATACAAAAGAGAAATCTAATATCGTGTCTCAAGCGAAAACAAAGTGCGTATAGTCGGGACGCGTTTTTCTAAAGTTCCAACGGTTTTGAACGCGCGCATTTTTTCTTCCCGCGTGAACGTTCATTTGATTAACGCGCGTATAAACGAATTTTTTTCTAAAGCGCGCGCTTTCTTCTCACCGATTTCCGTCCGACACACCGACGGAAATCCGTCTTTAGGGGGAGGGCGTGGCGTCAACGGTCGCTTACGTTTGTCGTCCAACTATGGCAAGGGACGTCATTTTCCGTTTCGCGTCAACGACGTCGGCGATTCGTTTGGCCGCGGTCATCGAACGCCGATTTTTTTCACCGTCCGCTGTGTCGTCGCGCAGAAACTGTCGAAAGTGAGTAATTTATTTATTTTTATTTTTTTGCGAACGTATAGTGTTATAATACGCAGCGCGAACAGTAAAAAATTTTCCAAATTTACTTTTTTTTCCCCCACCCGTTTTCTCATATTTTCACATCCAAATTCTCTTGTTAGAAAAACTCCCGGTAACCCTCCAAGACGGTCAAAGCGTAAATGGCGTCGCGCGACTTATACTCGACACCATCGCGGGCTGATATTAGATTTTTTTTTTTAATATACTTTTATTACTCATATCATATTTACTTATTGTGCCCTATAGACAGGGTCGGACTGGGAATTCGGTCCGGCCCGCGGTAATAAAATAAATTCGGCATAAAATAAATAAAATAAGATTGAATAAAATATATAATATATATATATAGGTATTATATTAAATCAATTATTTTGAACGGCCCACCGAGTTTTGCTCGGTACCTCGCCGGCCCAGTCCCCGACCCTGTCTATAGACTATATAGCGGTACGAATTATGTGGATTTCATTAAAAAAAAAAAAAAAATTTAATATATATTATATAGCTGTTGACCGCGGTACATATGAGTGTCGACAAGTTTTCACCCGCCACCCGTGTCCATACTCCATTATATATTCTTATAATATATTGTATTATATATTACACAAACATATAAAATAAATAAAAAAATTATTTATGATTTATAACGCTTTTCGTTTTTTGTTTCGCGAAAATCTCCATTGTGCGAATTATTATTATTTTTTTGTTTTTTTTTTTTTATTATCAATTATATAAATTCGCGCAGCAATATTTGTAATATTCGTATTTCGTCCTTGTCGGACAGTTCAGTGTTTACTCTTGTAATTTCTCGCGAATAAATCGTTTAATTGTCGCGAAACGTCTGTATTTTTTTTCAACGAGTCGTTATATGTATAGTAAGGTAAAACTTGTAATCGTTAATTCATTTTGCACTATGTACGTATTTTTTAAATTTATTTTATATTATATTTTATTGTGTATTTATAAAACTTGTAAGTGTTCCCGCGCGCAACCGTTTTTCTCGTTTCTTATTTAGTATTATAATTTTTACAGCGTCTTATACACAAATTGTGTATATATATATATTTTTTTTTACTTAAATTATTATTATTGTCGTGTAATAATACAGTTCATTAATTACCAATTATTACGCGTAAATTGTTAATTATTATTTATAAAAAGAAATTTCTTCGTCTTTTAGTTCTTTGAATAATGCGAAGAATTCTTCTACGAACTTCCTCGTATATACATTTTTTGTGTTTACTCTTTCTTAATTCGGTTATATACTATAATAAATATTGTTTTTAAAATTTTTTCTATTCTCATTAAAAACCGTTCAATATCTCAAATTTATTACAAATATCAAATTTATTTAATAATAGTTTTGTCGGCATTAAAATGTTAGTTTATAAAAAGAAATTTCTTCATCTTCTAGTTCTTTGAATAATGTGTAGAATTCTCCTTCGGACTTCCTCGTATACATTTTCTGTGTTTATTTTTCTTAATTCGATTATAATATTTTTCTTCGTCATCGTCCAAAATTAGGGCTGCAACTAACAATCGTTGGTTGTCTTTTATTGAACTTTACGTTGCCAGGGTTCCATTTGCATTCATTTGATCCGTGTCAGTATTACATTGTTCACATTATTTCTGAACGTCTTGAAAAATGTCTTCAAAATATTTCGATTAATAATATTATCCGAAATGGAAATGTCGTTGGATTTTTGCTCTACCGGTTTTGACGTTTCTTCTACTACTCTATATATCGCGGCACTCCGAAATCGCCTCTTCTTCCAGCAGTACATCATCGCAGTCTGCAAATATTTAATTAAGGTAATACTGTCTCGCATAATAATTATTATAATAATATCAGTACCGTGCAATATTATTGAAATTATTTTCGTTTCGTACTCGATGTTTATATTTTAATATAATAGTTGTCGTCGTTGAGCGTTCGGTTCGTATTCTATCTTCGCCTCGTCGTCTCTCTTTTCGTTTCGCGAAAATCTCCATCGTGTGATTTAATTTTTTCTTTTTTTATTACCAATATATACGTATATAAATTCACGCAATATTTATAATATTCGTATTTCGTCCTCCAGTGCCGGATTAAGCACGGAGCCTAGGAGCCCGGGCTCCAGGCCCTGAAACATTGAAGGCCCCGAAGGGGCCTTTTATCTCAGACCAAGTTCAAAATATTTAAGTTTAGATTTTATTTTGGCATTTTCGTATTATTATTTGTATTACGCGGTGTACTAGCATTCGCCACACAAATCATTCTGTTTATACATAATATACGTAATGATATATGAAATTGAAAATTGACTAATATTAAAGATTTTTAAAGATATTTCTGTATACAATCAATTAATTTAACGCTTATTTTCATGTTTTTAAGTGCTACAAGTCTCGAACCCTAGTTATAAGTATTCTAAGGACTAAGGGCCTTTGACTACTAGACTCCAGGCCCGGTAAACTCTTAATCCGGTCCTGTCGTCCTCGTTGGACGGTACAGTGTTTACTTTTAATTTTTCGTAACTAAACCTTTTAATTGTCGTGAAAAAACGTCTGTATTTTTCAATGAGTCGTTATGTAAGGTACAACTTGTAATCGTTAATTAATTTTATATTATGTAGGTATGTATTTTTTCATTTTGTACTATATTTTAATTTACGTATATTGTGTATTTATAAAAATTGTGCGCGCGGCCGTTTTTCCCGTTTCTCATTTAGTGTTATAATTTTTACAACGTATTATACACAAATTATATATATATTTTTTTTACTTAAATATTGTCGTGCAATAATACAGTCCATTATTATTTACCAATTATTACGTCTAAATTGTTAATTATTATTTATAAAAAGAAATGTCTTCGTCTTTTGGTTCTTGTGAGTAATGTGTAGAATTCTCCTATTCGAACTTTCTCATCGTAGCAAATATTTTTTGTACCCAATTTGTCTCACAGTTCGATTATAATGTTTTTTCGTCATCGTCCAAAATTAGGGCTGCAATCATCGTTGGTTGTTTTATGTTGAACTTTACATTGCCAGGTATCCATTTGCATTAATTTCATCCGTGTCATAGTATTACATTGTGCGTTCGGTTCGTTCTATCTTCGTCTCGTCATCTCGCTTTTCGTTTTTTGTTTCGCAAAAATCTCCATTGTGTGAATTAATTTTTTTTATTTTTTTTATTATCAAAATATAAATTCGTACATATTTATAATGTTCTTATGTCGTCCTCGTTGGACAATATACAGTGTTTACTTTTAATTTCTCGTGAATAAATCGTTTAATTGTCGTGAAACGTATTTCGTCACCTGCAGTATTTATCAACGAGTCGTTATGTAAGGTAAAACTTGTAATCGTTATTTCATTTTGTATTATATTTTAATCTACGTATATTGTTTGTTTATAAAAATTGTAAGGGTTCCCTCGCGCGGCCGTTTTTCCCGTTTCTTGTTAAATATTATAATTTTTACAAAGTATTATAGAAAAATTATATATTTTTTTACTTAAATTATTATTATTGGCTTGTTGTAATACAGTCCGCTTATTGCCAATTATTACATCTAAATTGTTAATTATTATTTGTAAAAAGAAATATCTTCATTTTCTAGTTCTTTAAATAATGTGTAGGATTCTCCTATATACGAACTTCCTCATCGTAGTAAATATTTTCTTTACCCATTTTTTCTTAGTACGATTATAATATTTCGCTTCGTCCTTGTATTTTATTTGTTTTTTCAATGTTTTTTATGAAGCATTATGTATTTCCAAAAAAAAGAATATTTATGCGCATATATAGAAGATAATTTTGATGAAATTATAGGGCATAAAAGCACCTTATTTTTTTTTTTTTGATTTTCATAGCATATAAATCCGGTCTTTAGTAATAAGTGTTTAAATTTTAAGTGTAATAACGGCCCCAGTATTCTATACGCGAATACGTGATATTGTAATATTGCCCGTTAGATAGTCCGCGGAGACGACTGCAAATATGCCGGTACGGTACGGTTAAATTAAAAATAATAAAAATTGTTTTTAACATTTTTCTATTTTCATTAAAAACCGTTCAATATCTCAAATTTATTATAAATATCAAATTCATTTGATAATATTTTTGTTGACATTAAAATGTAAGTTTACAAAAAAAGAAATTTCTTCGTCTTTTATAGTTTTTTGAATAATGTGTAGAATTCTCCTACGAACTTCCCATCGTCGTAAACATTTTCTGTACTCATTTTTTGTAATATTTTTCTTCGTCATCGTCCAAAATCAGGGCTACAATCATCGTTGGTTGTCTTTTATTGAACTTTACGCGTTGCCAGGGTTCCATTTGCATTCATTTGATCCGTGGCAGTATTACATTATTCGTATTATTTCGGAAAAACTTGAAAAAATGTCGTCATTGCGCGTTCGGGGTTCGTTCTGCAGTCTCGCACCGTCGTCTCGCTTTTCGTTTTTTGTTTCGCGAAAATCTACATCGTGTAAATTAATTTTCTTTTCTTTTTCATTATAAACACGTATATAAATTCGGGCAATAATAATATTCGTATTTCGTTCTCGTTGGACAGTACAGTGTTTAATTTTAATTTCTCGTGAATTAATCGTTTAATTGCCGTGAAACGTCGTATTCCTTCGCCTGTATTTATCAATGAGTCCGTTACGTAAGGTAAAACTTGTGCTCGTTAATTAATTTTATATTATGTACTTATTTTTTCATTTATTTTATATTATATTTTAATCTACTTATATTTTTTATTTATAAAAATTGTAAGGGTTTCCGCGCGCAGCCGTTTTTCCCGTTTCTTATTTATATAGTATTATAATTTTTACCATGTATTATATAATATACATAAATTATTCATGTATACATATTTTTTTTACTTAAATTATTATTATTGTCTTTTTCTAATACAGTTCACCGATTACCAATCATTACGTCTAAATTGTTAATTATTATTTATAAAAAGACATTATTCATCTTCTATTTCATTGAATAATGAGTAAAATTCTGCTACGAACTTCGTCATCGTTGTAAACATTTTCTGTACCCACTTTTTCTTACTTCGATTGTAATATTTTTCTTCGTCATCGGCCAAAATTAGATCAATCATCGCCGATTGTTTTTTTGTTGAGTTTACATTGCCAGGGATCCACTTGAATTTATTTGATCCGTGTCAGTATTACATTGTTCATATTATTTCTGAACAACTTGAAAAATATTGTCATTGTGCGTTCGGTTCGTTCTATCTTCGCCTCGTCGTAAATTAATCGTGTAAATTATTATTTTTTTCTTTTTTTATTATCAACAAATAAATTCGAGCAATAATAATATTCGTATTTCGTCCTCGTTGGACAGTACAGTGTTCAATTTTAATTTCCCGTGAATTAATCGTTTTATTGTCGCGAAACGTATTTCGTCGCCTGTATTTTTTTCAATGAGTCGTTATGTAAGGTAAAACTCGTAATCGTTAATTCGTTTTATATTATGTACACATTTTTTCATTTATTTTATATTATTTTTTTTTATTTATAAAAATTTTAAGGGTTTCAGCGCGCAGCCGTTTTTTCCGTTTCTTATTTATAGTATTATATAATTTTTACAATGTATTATACATCAATTATTTGTATATATATATTTTTTTTTACTTAAATTATTATTATTGTCTTGTTCCAATACAGTCCACTTATTACCAATAATTACGTCTAAATTGTCAATTATTTATCCCGCCGGCCCGGCTTATAGTTTCATATTGGCACTATTATTTTCAAATTGACTGTATTACTTCATTATACAATGAAAATACTGATTTCGTTATTTGAAAAGAATAAGATTGACAGACAATATTCTTAAAGTAACTCGTTTTTGTTTCAATTCAACTACAAAATCTATATAACTCGATATAAATAAACACTGTTTTTTTTGTTTTAGTCCTGGGCCACACTATTCGGCGGTCGTCGCGGCGGGCTACCACGGTCTTATCGTCGCAAGATTTGCATCTCACTACACTTCGGCGGCGAAACAGCGCGGTGCTCTCAATTACCTACATTCGTTTCTAGAAGATTTGTCTTCAAGCTCTATTCCACGTGCTCAGGTCAGAAGTAATCATTATCATAAAATAAAAAATATAGTTATTATTTATAGTATATTATATTGGGGTACTTATACTATTATATACAGGGCCGGAGCTTTTCATATTATGTGTAAAGTCACTATTATAGGCTCCCTTCTGAACAAATTATTGCATTTTTTTCCACAGTTATTTATGAAACAATATTGTACACCCTATCGTGATCACAGTATATACATTTTCTAATTAGGTACTCCGTATGTATTATTACCATAACTATTATAGAAACACAATGTAACTAAAAATTAAAAACCGTTGCAACGAATAAATAATCAAAATTATATTATTTTACTACTAATTGATTTATTAACATATTTAAATGATATCGGTTATTTATCAATTAACTTTTGAACGTTTTTTTTTAAATATTCATTTATTGTACACATGAACGTCGACACTATGTTTCAATGTAAACATGTGGTACCATTACTTAAATTGCCTTTACGAAAATAAACAATTTTAATTTTAAAAATAATTTAGTTATTCTACGAAATGACAAAAATATATAACATATTATTATGTATTTCAAATTAATGGCAACACGAGTTGAATTTAAATTTTTATTTTTTAAATCAATAATAAAAAATATTAAAGTCTGAATTTTTTTTTTTTGTGTAACTTCCCTCTGTGATCAGCGCCCAGGTCGCCCATAGCTTTCGCCGGCCCTGTTATTATATATCTATACTAATTAGTAATTAGTGAAATTACTGATTGTTCGGTAGGAGCGCGGGTATATAATAAATATCATTAGCGGCGTTCCCTCTGTGACTGCCGAATTTACGTGTCCACCGTCATCGCGCGTTATTCGTTGTGTCCACCGTCATCGCGCGTTATTCGTGGTGTCCACCGTCATCGCGCGTTATTCGTTGTGTCGTCATCGCGCGTTATTCGTTGTGTCCACCGTCATCGCGCGTTATTCGTTGTGTCCACCGTCATCGCGCGTTATTCATGGTGTATAATAATTGTGTGTGTCAATTTGGTTTTATCATCAAGATTTTCATTTTGTAAATACAATGTATTTATAGAAACATTACGGTACACCCGACACACCGTGTGCGCACGTCCATGTGTGTGCGCAGTGTATTATGATATTCTATTTATTTATTTATTTAATGTGAAATTAAATGAGAGTTTCTAGTCTTCTTAGTTTTTTGGTAATTCCGTCTAACACTCCATCTTGTGTAACAATGTATATGGACTGTGACGTGCTTTGCTCAGTATCGAGAAGGTCGTATTTGTCTGTTTATTTTGTATTCGTTTTCTGTGTGATAATTATTTATATTTTTATACAATACCTATTTGTTTACCATTATCAATTGTTTCTTTTTTATTCACGTTCGTTGGCTAGCACAATACCGTTTTATATTACTTTACTTGACAATTATTTACCTATTTAATTTTCTGTAATTATTAAAATTGTAATACCAATAATACCAGGTCGAGTCTCTTGTTATTATTTTAGAAAATCTTTGTGTTTTATCCTATACAGTCCATTTTTACCATTTGTTTCATAATCCCAAACACGTAGGACTTTTGCTCGAGCGGTTTTTGACATTTCTTCCAGTACAAAATCGCCTCCAAATCCTTCTTGTTCCAATAACATAATATAAAAAAATGGTCATCATAATATGTCATTCGCAACGAGGCGACACACTCTTTTGAAACGCAGAAATCATACGCTTTTTGCTCAAATACCGATTCTTTTTCTATAAAAGTACATCACTGCAGGCTGTGTAAACATTTATTTAGTTATTGCTTATGCATTTGTACTCATATTTTACGTTTCCAAGTCATTTTATATACAGTATATTAATTTGACAAACGCAATGATTTTTCATTCTATTTAATACTTTTTTTATTTGATTTTATCCAGCATTGGTAAATTGGGTCCCAAATGACCCTTTCTCGGTGAATTGGGTCCGGGAAAAAAAAAGATAGTTGGTAAGTTGGTAAGTTCCGGCCACCTGCCTACCTTACTAATTATTTATTTCTATATCATTATGTGTGTGTGTGTGTGTGTGTGTGTGTAATCATCTGGAAAGTACAGAAACTTGACTGGTGAATGCTGATACAGTTGAAATTATTATATTTGTGATTTTGAAGTCTTTATTTCCTATTTAGTGTAGTATATGTCGTACGCGTAACTGTGTAGTAACGTAGAATAGTAAGTAGTATAATAGCGTAAATTAATTTCAAAATGGATATAAAGGCTAGCAAAAAAACAAAACTGTAATTTTAAAAGACGGTTATAAGTTTAGATTTCATAAAATGTATTTCTGTACTTCCCAGTTGATAATACATACACACACACACACACATACACAATATATATACAATGATATAGAAATAAATAATTATATTAAATAAATAATATTAGTAAGGTAGGCAGGTGGCCGGGACCCAACTTATCTACTATCTTTTTTTTTGGTACTCAATTTACTGCTTTCAAAATGTATCCAAATTATCGCGGACCCTAATTCACGGCATTTTTGTTTTTATTTTTCTATAACCTCGTTAAAGAGTTGCATTTCCGATTGTCTTTTCGAATCTATATTACATTCAAATAATAAATACTTATAAACATCATAGAGAAGTTATAATTATTTTGAATTTATCATAAAAACTTGATATCTATCTGCAAAATGTGCTAAAACTGGGGCCGAAATTACAGCATTTTTTTAGGTGTTGGGAAATGTGTTACTGCTTTAATATTTTTTTTCTAATAGTTTTGTCTCGATATTTGATATTTTATGCCCTAATAATTCTATTTCTAAACTAAAAAATGTACATTTATTTGTTTTTAGTTTTAACTCAGTTTCTTCTAATGTAATAAATATTTCTTCTAATCTTATTAAGACTTCTTCTAAATTGTTGCCAAAACAACATATATCGTCTAAATATGCGGTAATTGTCCTTTATAGATAATCACTAAATATATTATTTATGATTCTTTGGATAACTGAAGCTGAGTTTTTAAATCCTTGTGGCATTCTCTTACCTGTTATAAAACCTGTCTTATCTTGATCTTCTTTTTTTATTGGTATCTGAAAAATCCTTGTGCCATATCTATTGATGAATAATATTGTGCCCCTTTTAGGCTTCTAAAGAGGTCTTGTGCGCGTGGAATTGGTTGTTTATCGACAATGGTTTCATTATTTAGTTTTCTATAATCTACCAAAAATCTGAATTCGTTTTTTTCTTTTTTTGAAATTAAAAAAACTAGAGCCGCGTAATTACTTTTGCTTGGTTCAGAATGTCAGCTTTTTTCATTTGTTCTATTAATATTTTAAGTTTATTTCTTTGGGCTGGCGAAACTCCATAAGGTGATTGGAAAAGTGGTTTATACGTATGTAATTATATTTCACATGGCTCTACTTTCGTGTAACTAATATCTAAAAGATCTGAAGTGAATATGTGTTTATAATTATTAATTGATTTTTATGATTTTTTTTGTGTTGTTTGGTGTTTTATTCATTAGATATTTTTATAACAGTTCCTTGTTAATCAGTAATTTCGTCAGAATCATTTAGTTTTTTATCAATGGTGTTTATAGAAAATTTTTCTGTTATATTTTCTTGTGTTGTCATTATATTCATATTTGATATATTTGATACTGTTATGCTACTGTTAGCTATTATACATATTTTTATATAAACGTTCAACTGATTCTATTTCGTAATTTTTTTCCTATTTATTAGTGTTAATTTGAATTTGTTTAATATTTAACCTCGATTTTGGCACAATTGTGATATTTTCTTTTGCTTCAATTTTTCCTTGATAGTTATTTTATATTTTTAAACTGGCTATGTTTTTAATTCCTGTATATTTTGTTTTTAAATTGTAGTTGTACCACTTTTTATCCATTTTTATATTATTATTTATTAGTCGTATATCTTTGTTTTCAAAATAAATTATTTATATATTTTTAATGTTAAAATCGTTTCCTAGAAGTAATTTACAGTCTAACCCTTTAATTATATAAACAATTATTTTATACCACTGGTTATTAATATTAATTTCTATTTCTATCTTTTCTAATTGTTCCAGCTCATTGTTATTTGTCCCTGTTATTTTAATTCTATCTTCTGATTTCACTTTGTGACTATTTTCACTTGTTATTAGTGAATAGTCCATGCATGAAATATTAAAACCTGCGTCAATAATTGTGTCTTTTAATATTGTCAAATTTTACTTCAATTGAAAATACTCGTTGTCTTTTTTACAATATCCTGTTGTGGGTTGTCACTAGAATTTGTATTATTATGTTCTTTTTCTTGAATTATTGTTATTTCGTAATCTAAATTTCTAATGTAAACATTATTTTTCTGAGCCAAGCATGCGATTTTTTTATTTGACCAAGTTATTTCTGCATTTCTGTCATAATTGTTTTTATCTGAATACGGGGTATTATTTATGGGAAATGATTGAGTATTTGAAATATTACTATTAAAATGTTTATCAGAATAATTTTTTACTTGTATCTTTATTATTTTATCATTTTTTTGACATCTTCAATTAATTACATTTTTTCAAAGTTCTTGTTGTAATTATGTTCCTCAATGTCTATTTTGTAAATACTCCGAGTAGGACATCCAATTTTTTCCCATTTCGATTTGATTAGTTTTTGTTTTTCGCAATGATCTGCGTGATGTCTAATTTCACTACAGCTATAACAAGTAAACTTTTCTGTTTGTTTCATATTTGTTTGTTCTCTATTATAATTTTATCTATATTTATCGTATGATTCTCTTTCCTGGCGTTGATTCCTCTGTTCTCTAAGAAATGTATCATTATTTTGGTTTCTCATTTGGGTACTCGTCCAAGTCTTATATTATTTGTATATCTACGTCTTGAGTCTTGAGTAAGATCTATCCCTGTTGTTATTATAATTTTTATCTCTGGAATATGAGCGATTTCGAGAATATGATTTATATCTGTTTTGCTTATCATAATCTCTGTTTCTTGGTTGTCGATCCCTATAGAGCGAGGCCTACCTCTATTTTGCCTGTCATATTTTATTTCTAGACTTAAGTTTCTATTTTTATATTCAGATAATCGCGAATATGGACTTTAATTTACCTGTTGTTTTATTTATCATAATACTTCCTATCGTTCGCTTTTTTATAGTCATCAAAATATACTCTTTTTATATTTAATCGTATTTACATTCTACATATACAACATTACCTATTAACCCAATCAAGCCCAATATATTCATTCTTTCTTAAATTTCTGACGTTATTTTTAAGTTTTATAAGGTCAAATTAAGAGAAAAGTATTTTTTTTTATGATTTTTGAAAATCTTCCTGAAGTTTTACAGACATGATTAACGGTTAAAAAAACCATATTTTTATTTATTGAAATATTCATCTTGTGTATATTGTGTTTTGTGCTATTGTTTTATATTTGATATTAAAAAAAGTTTTGTAAATGTAAAATTTACTTTTATTGAAAATAAAACTTGTTATGTTAGAGGAGATCGATTAATTTTCAGATTTAAATATATCATGTTTGAAAATAAAATCGCTAATTTTATCAAATCCAACAGAAATATTATAATATATCAAAATAATATTAATAATATTAAATTTAGGTATAGTATTATACTAATGATTAAATACTATAATAAAATACTTGATAAAAGGTAAAATTGGAATTTTTAGATTTATTAGAATTATCTAAATCTTGAAATGAATTACTAGAATAATTTGTTTCAAGTAGTTACTGTACCTAAATTTATTATTACAAATATTATATAAATATATTATAATATTTTGTCGGATTTGATAAAATTGGCTACGAGTATATTTCCAAAACATTCTTTTCAATGTCAAATATAAAACAATAGAAATTATTTAAATATCCAGATATAATTAGTTTTACAATATTATTTTCCTGCATAGAATATTTGTATTTATTTTATTTTCTTAGATTGCTTTAGTCTTCTTTGGTAGGGTTACTATTCTACTACTACAATAATAATCTGAAATAATTCCAGTCTCATATACTCGTATATCTCAAGTGAGGTAATATAGGGAGTCTAGTAGTTTTTTATTCACCTTTTATAATAATTCGCCTGGGACTTCGTCAATTTCTGGTACTTTGCTGTTCTTTATCCTTTTGCTTGATTTAATTTGTTTCCCTTGAAAAGTGCTTCTATTTCACCACACTGCTTTCAAGCCACTTTTCTTTAGTTGTCTTCGACTTACAGTGAATAATATTCCTTATCTTACGGTAACTTCTTTGCCCTTCAATATGTTTACGGTTCTTATATTTCCTTTACTCTTCAATTAGGCAATTTCCCTATGGGTAGGGAATAAGAATATACCCATGGTTTGTCTCGGCCTGTCGTAAAAGGCGACTAAAGAGACCTGGAGACGGGTAGCAGCGCCTTCTTATGGCTATATTTTTATTATTAAAGCCAATGCGTAATATGTTATTTAAAAACATGAAGTATTTTTAAATATTGTAAATACTCTTACTATTCAAACAGTAATAGCAGCAGTAGTAGTAATAATAATAGTAGTAGTAGTAGTAAGAGTATTAACAGTATTAAAAATAATTCATGTTTTTAACTTTTGTTGTTCACTTTTTACCAATAGCCAGTACTGGAGGCACCTATCCACCTCCAGATAGGGCGAAGCGTGGAGCGTAAAGGAGGGCGGCGAGGTGGGTATGAATATGAGCGTGTAGTGTGTGTGTGCGCGCGCGCGCGAAGTGAACGGGGGCTTTGGGCGTGGCGCGGCGTTAGGCTGCGTGTGGTGGGGCGCTAGCCAGTAGGATAGCTTGAGCAGGGTGGCGGGGAGAGGAGGCGAGGCAGAGCAGCGGGGCGGGGCAGGACAGGGCGGACGTGGGTGACGGGTAGGGGCGAGGCCATGGGGAATGGGAAGGTAGTAAGGGGTGGCGGGGTGGTAAGGGGAGCGTTGGGGCACCGAGGGGTGTGGTTAGGATAGGCAACGGGTGCGCGGGGGCACCGGGCGGGCTGGTGGATGTGGGTGGGCACCAGGTGGGGGTGGTGGTGGGGCACCGGGTATGTGGGGGTAGCACGTGGGTGGGGGTGGGGGGGGCGGTTGGGTGGGTGTAGGGGGGCGACCGTGGGTAGGGGGCGGCCGTGGGGGACCGTGGGGGGGGGGGTGCGACCGTGGGGTGGGGGGGCGACCGTGGGGGCGTGGGGGGGGCGACCGTGGGGGGGCGACCGTGGGGGCGTCTGTGGGGGGCGTCTGTGGGGGGGTCTGTGGGGGGGTCTGTGGGGGGCGTCAGTGGGGGCGTCCGTGGGGGGCGTCTGTGGGGGTTTGTGGGAATGACGTGGGGGCGCGTTTGGGAGGCTTGGTGGGGAACGCATTGCGCGGCGCGAGGTGGCATGTGCGCGGTGCGTAGCGTGAGATGCTGGCGTGTGGTGCGGAAATTTTCCAATTATACTTTTTGGAATATACCAGCAACTAGCAAGTGGTAAAAACTTTTTTTTGTTTTTATAGTAAAAATCGGTGCTTCCGAATTTTAAGCGTTGGCTTTGCGGAGAGCTCTTTTTCGTTTTATGGCACTTCGTCGTGCGCGCACGGGGTTTTTATATGGAAAATATTGTATTCTCTCCCCGAGTCGAGTCGACGTAATAATAATACAATTGTACGTGCTCGTATGTGACCGGTGTATTTATATATCGTACATATGTACATTAATAAATAATAATTAAACGCGTATTACAAATTCGTTTCGCGTTGAAATTATTGGCATAATCAAACGAGGTTACAGCCATGCAAAAGTTTATAAAAATAAACGCGCTGCGGCGGAGGGGCCGCCGCAGCCAAGTGCACGACGGCCGCGTGTGCGCGCGCGCGCGACGCGTACCTACAATCGCGCTCGAAACGCGCGCGTAGGTAATCGCGCACGTTTGATCATGACCGCGGCGGCCTGCTCGCTGTACCGCCACTTGTATCCGTTGCGGTTACTGGCCGTCGTCGTAGCGGTGGCCATTGCGGCGACGGCGGCGACGCCGACGCGACCGGCGTACGCGACGACGGAGACCACCGTCGGCGGACCGGTGCCGATGACGTTCGAAGGCGGCGAGACGGCCACAGTACTGCCCGACGACACGCTGTACCTGTTCGAGGAGGAGGTGGTGGTCGCGCTGAACGCGACCGCCGCGGCCGCGGGCGATTACGCGTACGAAGATTACGACGGTTCGTCTACGGACGTGCTGCAGACACTTGGCGGCCGCTACTCGTCCGAACCGGAAAAGTATGTTCTCATTAAAGCTGGCAGCACCGCGGTGCCCACCACGATGACTTCCACTGCGGTGCCCAACGACGTCTTCCACCGCGGTGTCCACGACGACGACTTCCATCGCGGTGCCTGCGATGAATTCCACCGCGGTGCATCCAACGACGTCTTCCACCGCGGTGTCCACGACGACGACTTCTATCGCGGTGCCTGCGATGAATTCCACCGCGGTGCATCCAACGACGTCTTCCACCGCGGTGTCCACGACGACGACTTCTATCGCGGTGCCTGCGATGAATTCCACCGCGGTGCATCCAACGACGACTTCCACCGCGACGGCTTCCACGGTCACCACCGAATCCGGAATACTCATGCAGATCGCCAGTCCGCTGGGTCACGGTGCGTCGAGCACCACCACCACCATTACGACTACTTCGATGCCCACGCCTTCTTTCGCCGCCGCTTTGTCCAGACGTTCGGCCGTGTTCCGGGTTGTCCTCACCGCGGCCGCCTGCACGTTGCTATGGTTTTAGCGCGAAAAACAAAAATTCGTTTTATACGGATTTTCGTGAGTACTTATAACTGCAGATTGAAATCATTTCAACTTTTTCCTCTCCATTTTCTCATAACGATCGGTCCCTGCAGGACATCAAAGGAAATGTTGTTCGTTATTGAGTCAGAAATTTTTTTTATTTAAAAAAAAAAACTTCAAATCTGCAGCGTGTATACTTTTAGGATATCCAAATTTCGCCCACCGAGTTTCATTCGATAACTGGTTAGGCGGTTCCCTGTTTGAGTCTCATAATTGCGCCGACATTTTTCAATTTTATTTTTTTAAAAAAAAGCGAATTTTTTTTCTCTCTATTTTCACTTAATATCGCGGTAATAACAAACAGCGAGGCTAACGCGTAACGTGTACAAAACGTTATGTTGAAATTTATTTTTTCAATTCCCGTTCGTGAGTGTAATAAACCTACAAACACGTTTCTTATTATAGTCGCCGCGACATACGCCTTTACTTTGTAAAAAAAAAAAAATAAAAAAATTGGCGACGTCGAAACCGTGCAGAGATTTCCTAGTTTTGTTATTCTTTAAAATGTTTTTTTTTCGTTAAAAAAAAAAATTAACGTTTTATTCGGTTTTCATTAACTGCAGTTGTTTTACACTATAAAATATCGATTTTAAATCGAATTGGAAAAAGATAAATAGACAATATAGTACGCGCGTCTCATCATAAGATTTTCTTTTAAAATAGTTATTTATAGTGTAAAAATAATAATCATCGAATAGGATGAATTCAGTTAGAGTAGAGAAAAATGGACACGAGACGATCTTATGTCGGCCGTCCGTGTATTTACGTAGGCTATTTGAAAAATGTTTGGATTGTTCTTTTTTTTTTTTTTGCCAAAATGCGAGAGGAAGAATTTTTTCTGATTTTTAGCCCAAAAAAAAAAAAAAAAGCGTATCGAAACAAATTATTTACAAGGAAATTACCTTACGTATTTTTTGCGTCTGCTGCAGTACGCAACGAGCGTGTTATCGTTTTTACGAGTTTTTTTTTTTGCTTTTTCGCCGTTAGCTCCACGCACGACGCTTTTCAATTATGTACAATAGAAAAATATATTGAATTCGTACGAAAACGCCGCTTTTATTATACGTATATTAATATTTGTTTATTCGTATTATATACGTGTTGTAATATATTATTTTCATCGCTGTATTTGATGTGTTCATATAATAATATACGATTTTATTTTTATTTTTGGTATAGTTTTTTTTTTTTTTACCGCCTTAACAAGCGTTTTTTATCCGCATAACAAAATTCCTCGTTACACAGGCAAACGAAAACCGATTGCAGTGCAACGTCCGAGACAACGCCCCGTTGAGAAAGTGTTTATGAATCGAAACGTTTTCACGAGGGAAAGATTCTTGCAGAAGACACCGGATTTTTACACAAAACAAATTACAGTATTATCTATACAATAATAACTGTGGTGTTTTTTTTTTTTGAGATTAAAAAAAAAAACCTGTAAAAATTGTAATTTTTAAAACGCTTTGAGGACTAAAGACACTAAAAAAAAAATAAACGGTTGTTATTAATATATGCGAGGGACTGTTGAGTAATTCGTTTCGTTTACGTATTTGGTGTCTAAATATATTATGACCGCAGATTTCTTTCCGGCGTGAAGCAACTATAATTATTATTTTTTTTTAAAAAAAAAAAATCTTTGGCGTCCTCTTGAGAAAAATGCAATTTTGTTTGAATTTTGAAATTACGATTTTGCCTTACACCGCGTAACTGCGGAACAATTCACTGTCCGTTACTCTCGTTATACCGCAGAGCTATACTATACAATTCAATATAATACGCGCGTTTCGAATGAATTATACACATTATATAAATACAGTGGTCTGTATGTCCCGGGCGCGATACTATGTAAATTCATCACGTTTTACCGTATATTTAATAATAATAAAAAAAAATCCAATTTCTATAGTTTAATTTGAAAAAAAAAATTTTTTTTTAGTACGTATCATTTTGAAGGTTATCGTTTTGTTTAAGCATTTTTTCTCGTACAATTGTCACGAAACAATAATATAGTTTATACGTATATATATATATAGAGAGGAACGTTAGAAATGCAGCGGTACAAACGTTATAATAATTTAGAAAAAAAAAAATCATATATAACGGTATGGCGCGCGTGTAATGAGAATAAAAAAAAGCACGTTCAAATGACACGAGCTGTGGTCGCAGACAGACATCTCGCGCTTGTATATATGACCATTGACCATATAACGAACGATACAGAGCGACTATTTCACGGAATTTTCCTATACACGTACGGCCGGTTAAGAAACAGTAGGTATATATTATTATTATTATGTAGTAATTATAAACGTCGTCGTACAGTAGTGGTATATTATAGTAATCATTGCGATTTAATAATATATAATATATAATTTATATTGCAGACCGCGTATACTCCAGTATATTATACAGACTGGCAATCTAAACATTTGATTTCCCATGAATCCAACGACTGGACACACCGAGGTCTCTTAATTATATATATATATATGTGTGGCTATTAATGAAAACGGATCAAATATTATTATTATTATTATTACACGTAATTTGTGTGCGCGCGCGCGTATAGGACCGTACAGTAAACTTATACGATATGTAATCATTATTATTTATGGTACCGGTATCGTTTTGGTATAAAAGAAAAAAAGCACATACCAGCGTAATTTTTTTAACAGTTTTATTTCCACGCGAAAGCCTGTGTGTCGTCTATTTTTCAGCATCATAATAATATAATACCACCCCCGCACTCGTCGTATCGCCTCACAATCAGCCTAACTCGAATCCTCGTAGAAATTTGATTTGTCCGCAGCACCGCCGTTTTTAACGTCGTCTTGACGCCGAACGTTTAGAAAGGTTTTTCGATAGTAAATGAACGACTGGGATGCTGGATCAGGGCTATATTATATATACGGAGGGTGATCAAGTATTTTTGCTCCTATAGTCGGTGGCGTAATCACGATGGGACAGGGTGTCCCCTCGGACTTTTCTTTTATTAGTGGGATGGAATTTCGGAACGAAATTTTGTTTTTGATCAAATTTGTCTATTATATCAGATGAGCGAAATCATTTAACGATGTTAAAGTGTTTTGGTCGAAAAACGGGTCGCGTGAAGTACGCGGCGCTTGTATGTACGTATGTCAATCATCGGCGACGAATACGAAAACGAGATACGGTTTTGAAGACGCTGGCGAGCCTGTTATTATAAAATAAATGTTATGTTCACATTAGAATCGATTAAACGGATTGTCTGTGCTGGCGCAGTTCATACAAATGTGCCGCCGATAGATCTCGACTTATTAAATGGTTCTGAAGCCAAAAATCTGAAATACGGACTTTTCTTATATCTGATTGTCTTATTTAAATGCATATAAATTTACTTCAAAAAAAAAAAAAATTGTTTGTTTTTATGACTTTATAATAATATAAACAGGCAGTTATGCAGTTATATAATGTTCTCAAATACGTCTTAAAAAAAAAAATCTTGTTTTTAGAATATTCATTCCGTAATACGAAATCGGCGAGTTTCGATTGAAATATATTATACGAGTAAAATTGTTTTTAGAATTTAATTACATTAATTACGATCGTTTTTTTTTGTAAATATTTTAATCGTTTACGACGATTGAAATTGTGTTTATTCCGTACCGTTATCCGTCGTAATTTTATTACAAAAATTGAGATGAAAAAAACCTAACGTTTTATTATTTTAAACATAAAATTCAGCCTTATTTTACGGTAATTGAAGTGTTCACCATATATATTTGCGTATGAGAAACCGACGGACGTTGCATACGTTTTCTTTGTAGATTTAATTATTGGCTTCCGGAATGGTTATGTATTATAAAAAAAAAAAAAAAACGTTAAGACGCGAATTATACACATTAATTAAATGAATTAATTATATGTAAATGTTACCCGATCGTGTGAAATTAAAATCGATTATATAAATAAAACGATATGTATGTGTGACTACAAAATTTGAGTGATTTGTAAAACATGCGAAAAATATTATATACACAGTCTTTTATATTAAAATAATATTAGACGGTTTTCTCGTTAATATATTTTTACTTAGTACTGTATTATTATGTAAATAAATTATATATAACAATTAAAACTGTTATAAAATAATTCGTTTTTTAAACGCGGGCCCTCCGTACCCAGACATTCGTTCGCTGTAAAAATGTAAAAACGAGTTTTTCGTTTACTTGCGCATTTCTTGCAATTCTTTCTGGATTAGACCATCGCTTTTAGTCAATCCGAGCTTCGTTCGCAATTGTTTTTCGTTATTGATTTAAATAACCGTGATGTGTGCAGTGATGTTCTTATAAATTTTTTTTGAAGAAATGGTACCAGTCTTTAAAACGCCGCTTTTACACCTGAAGTTTTTTTTCTAATCGTGGCTTTCGAAATGCCGGTCGGTACGCAAAAACGTTATTGGTCGTATTTCTCTTTTTGTAATTTAGAAAGGCTATTGTTAATAAAATTGTTAATTTATTGTTATTTAACAATGAACTGTGCAATTCGAAAACCCAAAAGTTTTCTGTAAACTATTTTTTACACCATTCGCAAATTAAAAAAAAAATCTATTTAAGTTTTTTTTAACTACTGTAATGAAAATAAAAAATTATTAGTAGTCGAATTTTTCCATTTTTTTTTTATTATTGGACTCTAAATCAAGAGTTCGATCTCTAATATTCTTTATAAATACTATATAGTTTATAGTACACGAGTTTGAAAATTAGTCGTTTACAGTGTTTAATTTAGATAAATTCTCTTTTGTGTTTGCACCAGTATATAATACGCGATGGGAATTGAAATTTGTTTCCTGAGAGAATTACACCGATTATTTTTAAAAGTATAATCTTATTGAGAGTGTACGGCGTATGGCTGTCTAACATCCGGCGTCCCGTGGCGGTTATTATTTTATTCTATTTCTTATTTATAATAATTGAAATATTCGATTTCGTTTAAATTATTCACTCAAATACACATTAGAATATAATATATATTTTATTTGGTGTTATTAATTTTCTAGCCGACTTCCGTTTAATACAATTCACAGTAATTACTTAAATATCATATAATAAACGATAATTAATGTTAATGTTAATTTATTTTCTCGGACTGATATTTACATACCATATTGTAGTAGCCGTATTCTAATATTATTTATGTAAACAATATATGACATTTGTATACCACCGTTTATAATATATTGTATAGGAACCTTGAAATATTTCTCTACTTTATTTCAAATATCGGCCAAGAATAGTCGAACGAAATAAAATAATAACCTTAAACGGAATGATTAACGCGATAAATAGATTAAAATTAAAGATTTCACGGATTTTTTGTTTTTTTTTTACTAAATCCGTATGGAATAATTATTATTTAAAATTAAAAAAAAAAAATTCGTTTATCCGTATACAATTGAACAATTCTACAAAGGTAACTCTATATCTATAAAATGTATATAATATATTTATTTGGCTCGCAATCGAATTATAAATAACATTCGGAGAGCGCGAGCAGCGGTGTTCAAAATATTCGTCGGTCGCGAATTATTAAACGTGTACCGTTAGAAAACATATGCGCAAATACACGGGCATAGTCGAGGTGGAGTATAAGCCATAGAGTTTCTTCCTCTGCTACGAGCGGTCACTTTTGTATTCAAACGTTATTCGGAACAATAAGTAATGAGAAAAAAACACACGTATTTACGAATTTTATATAAAAAAAAAAAAACATATAAAAAAATTATTATTATTTTTTAATTTCCGTAAAAAACATAAGAAGAAAACATTACGAAAAGTAAAAAAATTATTATCGTCAATGTCTGCGTCATCGTTGTGACAAAACGAGTAAACGAATCGTTTAGTTTTCCGTTGAAAATCTGAAAACTTGTGAGATAAACTGCAATAGTTTGTGGGGGGAAAAAAGCTGCTACATGAACAGATATGCTGAAGACCCACGACGGTTGGCTTTGGCATGAGTAAAGCACGAAGTATTGAAGTTATACATAAACTTGGCGTATTCAAATCGAGCGTATAACGGGCGGAGTAGTACGTCGGAACTATACGAAGTCACTTTTTTTTAATCTTATAATATTTTCTATTTATTTTTTTTTTTTATAATTTTTTGAGGCGTCTTCTTAATGTTTGCCGGCATACACACAAAACGTATATTTAAAAAAAAAAAAGAATTTTTAACAGCGCATTGTAGTGTATATACAATAATTCAGCAGTACATATTTTATGTATATATTATAATTTTTAGATTAAAATTTGTCACGTATACAGCCGTGACTATATTAATATTATATATAAATAAGCGTTGCGAAATAAATATAAATAAATAATATAATATAATAAATCGATGGTATGACGTCAGCGCGCGGTTTCATACACGTTTTCTCGGCCGAATATAATCTTAACAGTGTTTGTGACAATTTATATATAATTATTATAATAATAATAATAATAATACGTCTTGGAGGTTTATTTTATATATTATTATACGCTTTGACGGGTATGAGAGAGAGAGAGAGAAAAGAAATTTTTCCTATTTTTTTTTTAAAGTGAAATTCAATACTGAGTTATATAAGAAAGCGAACAAAATTAAAAAAAAACAACACTTGACTATTATAATAATACACGCGTAGTAACTATACGAAATATACACGCGACGAGGCAGTTATTCGACGACGTTCATCCGTTTCACTTGGTGCAGCCGATTTCGGGAATTATTTTTCTACGACATATTTTCATCGCCAACGGACCTCGGCGCACTTTTTTGAAACAGTTTATGGCTTCCGCGTGCGTCATCCCGTTGACAGATTCGTCGTTTATGCGCAATATCTCGTCACCTGTAAAAATGTGAAACGCACGGTGTGACAATCCGCGAGTCCAGTAAAAAAAATATAATATTATAAGTCTAGGGCTGGGATTTCGATGCACTTTTCATTTTTTTCCAGAGGTTGCTGTACGATGCTCGCCTGGTCACAAATCCATAACATGTACTTTTGAATGAGAATAAGAAAATTAATTTTGCATTTTTTGACAATTTTTGATTTTAACGTCATTTTCATCATTTTTTAGGGCATTATAGGGTTTTAGGGCATTATTGGAGTTTTCGGGTGCAAAATTCAAACTTAAAATTTTATTAATAATTATATAATAATAATTTTATCTGGCAACGACTATACCTACTCGTATCTCGTATCGTAGAGAAAATCTTTTATAACTTTTATATCTTTTGTTCGAAAATCTTAAACAATCTCTGGTGATTCAGTGTTACAGTTTAGAGTGTACAGGTAAATTAATATATGATCTAAATCTACCAAAATAGTTAAAAAATATAAGGAAATAATTGTTTTTTCAGATTAAAAGAGACCCAAGTTTATCCTAAAGAAATCCTGAAGTTTAGCCTATAGAAAAATTATTTTAATCACTTTTATTTCAATTTAATTAATTTAATCAAATATTATTTAAAATGTATACTAAATTTATTAAAAATAAAAGCAATTTACCTGCATTTCTTTAGTGCATTATTTAGAATTTTTAGGGCATTAAAGCATTTTTTAGGGGCATTTTTTAATGTTTTATAGGACATTATATTCCCAGCCTTAATTATAACGTTCGAAGACGCTATAAAATACAAAATTTCGAGGGGGGGGGGTCATGAAAAAAAGTTAATTTCTGACGTATAGTACACACACACACCTTCTATCAACGACCCGTTCTCGGCTGCCTGACCGCTCGTGAAAACGGTCTTGACGAAAATGCCCATTTCGCCCTTTGGCGAATCGGACCCGCCCACGATGCTGAAACCCAACGATTTGTGCCCGGTACCCTTGTAGAACGTCACCGTC
Organism: Slavum lentiscoides; assembly: GCA_032441835.1. Lineage (NCBI taxonomy): Eukaryota > Metazoa > Arthropoda > Insecta > Hemiptera > Aphididae > Slavum > Slavum lentiscoides. The sequence continues at coordinate 8,589,781 of CM063714.1, read as the reverse complement.
AAATACGCGGTGCTCATGCTGGGCGTCGTCGGTGACGTTGGCGCGCAGCCGGTCTTGCTGGCCAGAACCCGATTGATGACGGACACGGCGGCGTCCGGTTTGCTGCCGGTGGACTCGGCATCACGGTGGGCGGAAGTCGCGGCCGGCCTAGACAACACGATGTCCACGTAATACTTGCCGGCTATCGGGAAACTGTGACCGAGTATTTTCTGCGCTTCGTACACGTCGCCGATGCCCCGCAACAGTTTCCCGTTCGCGTTGATTATCTCGTCGTCGATTTTAATTCTACCGTCCCTGCAGTGCACACAAGAAACATTACAGGAAATGCAAAAAAAAATAATGTTTACGCCGCCGTTTCGTATAAGAACACGGGGTTTTCGAAACCGGGTAGTGGTATATATTATACGTACCTGTACGCTATTCGTCCGGGTTCTAGTTCGGTGACGACGAAACGCGTCTCGTCGTAGTCGTCGGCCACGCGTTTCACCAGCATCTTCAAACACACTCCGATGTCGTCGTCGTACTGGGATTTCAGCAACCGGACTATTTGCGTGCGGCACCGCGTATCGTTGAGATCGGCCGGCAACGAGGACAGGTCGGCAGCCGGCGAACGGTTCTTGACGAACATCCTGCGGTGAAAGTTCGGCGTGTGTTTCGCGCACGGTCTTTCCGACCGTATGCGATCGTTGATCTCGCGGTTTTTCTTATAGAAAAGACACATGGACGGCACGTTGTAGTCTTTGTCGCTGTGCTGCTGCTGCTGCTGCTGCTGTAGCCGTCCGGCCTGCGACGGTTCCGTGTTTTCCTCCGCGAACTCGTTTAGACTGTCCGCGGCCAACGATTTCGTGTCCCCGAACCCGCTGTCCTCGTCCGCGGCCTTTTGCCGGTGCTGCTGCTGCTGCTGCTGCTGCTGCTGCTGGTGGTGATTATACGTATCCTGCGACGACGTCCTGCACGGGCCGTCGCTGTCGTATCCCGACTCGTTGGACGAGCTCAGATTGCTGAACACTCGCCGGTATTCTCTGCACTCGTTGTCCATCTCTTTGAACAGTTCCTCGGTCACGACGATCTCGTGCGCTGCCGCGGCGTCGTCGGTCCTCTGCAGTTTCACGCTGGCTCTGGCCAGATGACCGGCGACGCTGCCGCCGCCGCCGCCGCCGCCGTTCTCTTCCGGCAACACCGACAGTCTGGACCTGAGGAACGCGTACGGGAAGTTCGGTTTTTTCGTGCCCAACTTGGATATGTTGTCGCAGCTCCGGGTCTTCAGCGGCACGTAACCCGGTTCGGTGGGCGATTGGCGGTCGTCCCGCGTTTCGCCCGCGTCCTTTTCGTCTCGGTTCCGGGGCTCGCCGCCACCGCCGCGGTCCAGACAATCGGCCGGGTCGTCTCCTTTCATGTACGACGTGGCCAGATGCGACGTCGACACGCTCCTGTACAGCTGACGGTCCGACGACGATTTCCTGGATTGCTGTAACTTCTCGCGGAAACTGTTGCTGTACAGACGCGAGTAGGTCAACACGCCGGCGGAGCCGATCCGCGTGAAAAACCCTTTCAGCGCGGACGACTTGTCGTCGGACGACGGTTGTCCGAGCGGCCAGACGGGCCGTTTGCAGGTGACGCTGTCCCTGGACGACTGGCTGTCCAGAGAGTCCCGGGATTCGCTCCGCCGCAACACCTCCAATCGTTTGCCCATTTTTCTGCCCCACGTGATCAGTTCTGTAACCGTAACGAAAACGATTAATTTTATACGCGTAGTTAACGGACGCGCGACGGCGTAACTATGAATTTGAGGCCCCGGGGCTGTATCAAGGGCTGCATACGAGTTCAGTTGCGGCAAAAAAAAAAGTTTATAATCCCGCGGGGCTTGGAAACGATCCGTTTCTAAGGAGTTGTGTATAGGCGATTCACCAGTGAGTCTCGTCAGACGTTAAGAAACCCGTATAGAAGACGATTTCGACGTCGGTGGGATGGAAAAGGTCCGGGAAGGCCGGAGAATCGGACGGGGAGAGTCGGGCGCGGGAAATCCCACGGTCGGGAGACGTTTTCGGAAACACGTTGTTTTTCTTCCATGCTCTGAGAAAAAGCGCGAATGCGAAAGAACGGAAAAGCTGAAAAAGACCGGAGAACGGTAAAGAAAATGGAACGAAATCGGTCCGGGGAATTAGATCTAGGAATTAGGAATTTGTTCTCGTGGAAGAAACGGTTAAACAGCTTTTACGCGCGTTTATTTAATAATACGCGATAACGATAGAATGTTACTGACTTAGTACTGGACATCAGTTAAATTACTTTTGAAATGTATTTAAACATAATATTGATTATTATTTTTTTTTTAAATTGCCTATATATATAACACCTTAAAACTGAGGGACGAAACCGCGCGGTATATACATTTTTTTTTATTGGGACGAAACTCGTATGCAGCCGTATCGAGTTTTGAACTCATCGAATCATTTTACAAAATCCAAGTTCTGTTATATTCACATATTAAAATAGTAATACTTATAAAAGTACTATTTTGATATTTGTTTTTTTTTTTCTTAGACTTTATAAACAGTACGGCGTGAATTTCAAAACAAAATTCAACATTTTCGTACGTACAAATATTGTGTTCATCAGAGCAGCCCCGTGGGCAATCGCCCCGCCTCGCCTGCAACCCAGTAATTTACGACACTGCGAAAACGTTGTTTTCGCACCGCGGAATTATCTGAACGATTCGACGGGGTTATGTGTATATTTAGCAACAGAAATATAAGACAAATGGATTATTTTTCTTCTTCTCGTTGTTATTTCGCGTTGTCGGATTAATAATACTGCTGCAGCAGCATATACTAATCGCCTGTATGGCAAATCGTGACCGGCAACAAATCGCACTACTTAATAAACCTTTTTTTTTTCCGTATACTTCCAATCAAAAGGATTGTACGCGCGCGTGTATAATGCCAAAGTCGTCTGACGTTTCCCTCCACACGCACCGCTCACCTGCCGAGATCGACCGCCTCAAGGTTGTCCGGTTTACGGTACGTCCAAAATTTCATTATCGTCCCAAGGTCGTCGGAGGAACGAGACAACGTTTTAGGTATTATACCCGCTCGGTCATGTAGGTATACCTACCGATATTACGATTTTTTTTTCTCTCGTTTTTTACACCGCCACCATCGCGAGTAGTACGCAGCCACAAAGGGTTTTATTTAACCGATTGATTATTATTAAAAAGGGTTAACGATTTGCCTGGGGGAGTGGACGCGAGGTGTGCCTCCGCGGCTCGAGATCCGTATATACGGGGACGTCTGTTTTAAAATTATATATATTGTCGTCGTCTGTAATTGAAATACAAAAAAAAAAGTCGAAATTGAAAAAACGTGTATTGCTTAGTTTGTTTTTATTTTACGCACTAAAAAAACGGTCGTATGACATTTTTTTCAGCATTTAATTTTTCCCGATTAAAATTTCCTCCTCCCCCCTCAAAACAAAAAAACGGGAGAAAAAATATATTGCTTAAAATGATCCTATTCAAAGTTGAATTTATAATTGTTTTATAGCGCCGCGTTGCTCTGTTAAATCACGAGATCGCAGATAACAATAACCGTCAAATACTTGGATATTCGAATTTTAATAACAATATAATACGTATTACGTTTTATAATATTTATAATAATATTTATTCGCTTTTTATATATTATGTACAATATGAAAACACGAATGTGTCGATTACTGTAATGATATCTCATTAGTATTATCTTTATTGAGGAAAAATTTTTTTTCTAGAAAACTGTCTCCCAACCTCTGAAAACTTAAGTTTCGGCCATGTATATGCTTTGCAGTGCAGACAAACGTTACAAACGTTACAATGTTTCTAATTTCGGAATATTTTGATATATTTGGTACCGAATTTATATCGTGTTCGATATACCTATTGACGTTTTATTAAAAAAAAAAATCCACGGCAGAGTTTAGCGAAAAAAAAAATCACCAGTGCGTTGTATTTATAAAATTAAAAATATTAAAGCAAACTTATTTTTTTTTTTTTAGGTTTTCATCGCTACGAAACAGAAGTTATTTAATTAACAATTATATATTATATACATAGGATCAATAAATACAATATAATATGTCTTGTTATAAAGCTGGTAATTGGAAATCAAAAATTCATTAAAAATTGAAAAAAAAGTAGTCGTTATACTTGCATATAAAAACTGTACCGTACTGTGTTTAGGTATATAAATTATATAGTACGATGAAACATTATTGTGTACGAGTTTATACGCGCAAGTGAAATTCAATTTTTTTTACAATGAAAATATTATTTCTTCACATCCGGAAACGGTAATTGTTTTTCAAAACACTTATGTTTGTAATGTTCGTATTTTAAAACTACACTTTTAGCCGCACGCGATATACGTTTAATCGATAATACGCGTGATAATTAAACCGTTTTATTTTAAAGGAAGGGGAAAGCGCTCACGACACATTTCCCTCTTATACCCCTCTCCTCTCCGTCGATCCGCGGTTATCGATCAAATATATTTTATAACGCGTATAATAAATTTGTTTATTTCACGCGGCAACAGCTACTTATTATTATTATTATTTTTTATTCGTATTTATAATTAATTAATCGTAACGTTATTTATTTTTTTTTTTTATAGAAAGGAATTTTCGCGCGGCGATATCTGCGCTAACGACGTATAAACTATAATTTCGTTTTTAATCGAAATCCGTCGGGTCAACCGCGCTGGCGATTAGGAAATAGTTCTACAAACGAGTGTTCGGAATGTATACACACACGAGCTGTGGATGTGTCATAATAACATATTGTTTTCGTTATACGAACCGTATAAGATTGAACAACAAAACAAGAATTTTTTTTTTTTAACGCGGAAAATGATTCCGTTCTCTTTTTCGTCTTTTATAAAACAATTTTTTTTTAAATATTCATAATTATTTATATTTATGTGTGTACATATGTGCAAGGAGATTGATGACCGTGAATTGGTTACCGATATTATATATATATATATATAATAACACAACCGTCGTGCTCGTAGTAATAGGTCAATATACTCGCGGAGGATTTAAAATAATAATAATAAACAATATTAATCAACACAAGAGCGTGGTGTAGTAGCTGCTGGTAATAAATAATAATGATATGCGCGCGTGTTACGATGCGGGAAAATAGCAACACATTTTTTATTTTTAATAAACACGGCTAATTTTTAAACGCGACCTCGGGTTCAGGGCTGCTCGCGTGGTACGCAAACGAGAAGTGTATAAAAAAAAAAAAATTATACGCGGATCTACGACGAATTACGGCACACCCGGGGGGCATAACACAATTTTAACGCCCTTATAAAAATACGCGTATAGTTGCCGAACAATATTTTTTTTGTCTTCGCTCCGAACGGATTAAAAAATACCGATTTATTATCGCGTTCTACTGTACACATGTAGTTTTTTTTTCGATACGTGATTAATAGATGCGTATATAGCGCTTGGGTTAGATTCGAAATCCGCGCGCTTAATAATTTCGCAATAAATTTCCGAGCGTTCGTTTTTTTGGATTTCACGCGAAAAAAACGCGTACTACGAACAGAAAACATAAAAAAAAAAGTCACGAAAAATCACGACGTTCGACACGGATTTTTTTAACGGATTCCAGAATTTTCTTCACTTCGATTCGATCGTTTTACGAGCATTAAAAAAAAAAAAATCTGTAGTAATTTACTTTTACCCCGTGAGCGAATCGATTTTATTAAGAATTTCCAGTGTCGTTTCGAAAAATACATTATGTATTATGGCAATAGGTATATACGTAGGTTGAAATGCGGTGAAAATTATTTTCAGTAATTTGCGCCCCTCTATTACTGTATATACTCTATTCAGTTTGAGATTATACCGGGCGGTTACGTACCATCGGTATTCCGATTGTCGGAAACCGTCGTGTGCCTGCCGACTGTTGCCGATAGAAACAGCCAATGACAGAGCCAGTAGCCAGTAGCCGCTTGGGGGTCTAGCTTCGCTCCGACGTTCATTCAACGTGCGCTTTTCGATATATAATAGAGTATAGTCGAGTACAATATTGTATATATACTCGTATGTACTGCTGTAATACCTTATATGATTTGTATATTTCTTTTGATTATTTTATTATATAGTGTCGTATTGTTCGTAATAAAAAGATTGAAGATAATGTTTTTCGCGAATTTTTTAATATTTATTTTCGATCAAAAGTGACAGCGTAATATGTCCATACCCGGTTATCGTGTATTAAATTATGTATTGAAAAACGTGCGTAGTCGTTTGACTAAAGAAAATAAAACGAAATAATCGAATGTAAAAATAAAAATAAGAAATTCTTATAATTATGTTGGGCGGGCGATAAGATCGAACTCGTTTATTTACAAGTAATATTTACAGCGAGATTTGGACGTGTCCGCGCGGTTTTATCGGATTTTTTTTATCGTGACTCTCAACGATTCAGACTCTCCAGACTTGTTTATAATATAATTACGCGCGGTATACTTCGTTCCGAAATCGGGCGACCGCCACGCTATTAATAAAAAAAATTATTTGATATTATTTCTCGTTTGGAAACGATTGGGCTGAATTATAATATATGAAAAAAAAACCCGAACAGAATAGTGGGCGGCTCTAAGATTTCATTTTTTTTCTGAGTAACACGATTTACTAGTAATTTTTTTTTTTGATCTTCATAATATGGTTCGTATTTGTAGTGTAAATAGTGCGAAGCTTCAGAATCGTGGTAACTATACTGCAGTAATGGTCTTATTTTCAAGTAGTTTTAAATTTATTAAATGAATTAAATCCCGCACGAATTATTAATAAAATATACAATTATAATATAAAATCAGGACCGTAGCAACTGAATATTGCGCCCGGGGCAAAACTTAAAATTGCGCCCTTTCGGTTTCAATACAGAACTAATAGAGTATTAATATTTTTTAAATTTAAATAAATTATCGTGGCAGTGCGCGCTGATCATGGGTCTTGATCGAGCGTTTATAATGCACAGCTGATGACAAATAATAATAATAATAATAATAAATAAATAAATAATAAAGATTGCATACGCGCTTACGATCGGTCACTCGGTCAGCGTCAAACTAAACACACGCATATACCGACGTAGCGTCGTCAGCCGACCGTAATAAAACGATAAAAGAAAGTAGTCACCAGATAGCGCTATGACGCAACATAGAGGGCGTGGCAGAAAGGCGCTTATAAATAGCGGTCCGAAACCGTCGGACCGCTCAGTGTAGTCACGGCGGTCAGGCGTGAACAACGTATTTCGCGTCTGACTGCGGTGTGTTGTGGTGTTCGAGTCTGCCACGCCCTCTGTGTTGTGTCGTAGCGCTATCTGGTGAGTACTTTCTTTTCCCGTTTTATTGTTATTTCGTTTACGTTCCATGCACGTTGTTCTTCCTTTTTCTACATCTGTCTCGGTACATTAATAGATTTTTCTTCTTGGTTATTACTCGTCGATGTGAATATTTCATTGGCAGAGAGGATGGGCTCCATTTTTGCGCCCCTTGAATATCATGTATAAGTTATAACCGCCACTGTTTGCTGGGCATTATAGAAAGCTACCACTGGAATCGTTTCGAAGGCTAAAATTATAACTTTGAAAATAAATAAATTGAACTTTATTCCTTCAGACGCGAAATACGTAAAAAATAAGTGAGAGAGAGAGAGAGAGAGAAAAAGTCGTCGAACTGCGGTGGCAATAGCTGTACCGCGGTTTTTTTAAGAAAGTGATGTCGGCGAGAGTAAAAACACAGTTGGTGAGAACGTATACACAACGTAGGCGTTTTGAAATATTCTCCGACCATAAACGTTATGTAAAAAGGTCGAGAAACAGAAGAAAAAAAAACCGAGACAAACATGATAAAATTTATAATTTTTTCTTTTTAACCGGGAGGCGTCGTCAACGGGTTTCGACGATATTACTACTCGCTGTTACGCGCAGTAATTTTTCTCTCACACTCATTTTTTTTTTTCGTGCCGAAGTATTCATTCCGAAACGTCTTTACTGCTTCTGCGAGATGCGAGCACACTCGCAGTTATATGACGATCTACCGAGCAATTAAACAGCATCGCTGCCGGTAGTAATTACATAATACGCGTTATTATTATTTTTTTTTCAATATTTAGTTTTATTTATATTTTATTTCTTTTATTACTCCCAGTATTACATCCTATCGTCGTGTTCGCAAAAACACGAGGGGAACTATAAAATATTGTAAAAACAACGGGGGGAAAAAAATTGTTTAATGGTTGCGAATGGTTTTTTTTTTTTTTGCTGCAGCGGTCTGAGAATGGCGTTTATATATTTTATTATAAATAAGTAATGCGGCAGAGACGACGTGTTACAAAGACGAATGCGTTAAAAAAAAAATCGCCATACTCGTTTCACAATGCAAAGTCTTGAAAGCTCTTGAAAAAACGAAAATTCTATTTTTTTATTGTTTTTTTTTTTTTATTGCGTTAACACGAGTTTTTACCGTAAAATAACGCGATTCAAAATATTGTCTTTTCAGTAATTTTATTTTATACGATTTCGACACAACCTAGGGGTCGGGTCTCTATTTTTTTTTTTTTTTTTGGGGCGTTTTTCCATAGTTTTTTACGAGCGTTTAAATCCGTATTTATCGATTAGTGGTGTCATCACTATAATACAATAACGTTAATTGCAATACACTTCAGCCGAACTGTAACGTGATGGACTTTTAACGGTATTAACTGCACAGTATAAAATAAAGCGCGTAATACGCGAGCGCGTTATTGTAGTTTAAAGAAGAAAAAAAAATCCGTGAGTCGTTCAAAACCGGAATGTCCGAGGACATTGCAACGGCGACGACGCGAATGGTCGAATATTATGTCTCAAGTGTAAATTATATATTGTATATTTACGAATATTTTGTATTTTCGCAGACGTTTTGTATTATGCAGCGGTTAAAGTTGGAAAATAATCGCTAGAGCTATTTAAAAATAAAACGTCTCCCGTACCTATTTTAGGGAGTGTAAGTTTTGCTCAGAAATTCGTATCGTATAAGGATAACGGTCAACTATAAAATACGTTTTCGCGATTGGACTAAAATTATACGAGGCGAACGTATGTATTTTTCAAATATATGTTTATCCTTTTCGGCACTTTTTATAACTTACTGTTATATATTGGATTATCGAAATTCACGGCTGTATCAAACGACTGCAATACCGCGCCTTAATATTTCAATAGATAATACGCGATTTCGCGAAAACCTCGCCTGTTGATTATAATCGTCGACCGTGACAATAATAACGATTATCGCGTTCATGACCACTTTCGCGTTATACGCCAAAAAAAAAAAATTTGAATTCAAACTAAAGCCAAAACAAGACGTTGTATAGAGAACATGTATGACCGTTATGATAAAGGTTTTTGTTGCCAAATTGAATCGTCGTCGTGCTGATTGCGCCAAGACCGTTTTGATCGGTAAAAATGTGTATTACAATATATTATATTCTGTATAGGAACGCGTTTGATTAACGCAATGCGCAACGTTTCGGAGCGGTAATTGTTATAAAAATATACGTAAAAAAAAATCCTAAGAAAACCCGCTCGAATTTTTTGGCTCGTATACCCTGCGTTTCACTTTAGATACACGACGATAAGCGTATATTATAATCGGCTTTACTCGTTGTTGTTTCGGTGTTATATCGGTTTTTAAATTATACGCTTTTATATATCTCTATAAATCGACGACGAATTCGTATATTATATACCGCAGAATTAGAAATTCGGGGAAAAAAATGTAATAATCACTACTATATAATGTGTAATAAAAGTCAATAACATAAACCACTCGGCCGGTTTAGTGTGTGCCGATCGATTGCTCGTATATTTTACAAACGAGCGAAAACAAGATTATTATAATATATGTGCGTGCGTGTACAGTCCGTATAGGTTATAATATGCAGTGTGCGGCGATGAAAAGCGTATAATAATAATAATAATAATAATACACTGTTGCTGTTAAACAGCAAATTATTATCAGATGGACAAAAAAAAAAAACAAGTATGTTTTCGGTAATTTACAGAATTTATTAACTTCTAATTTGTAGAGAATCGTATAGATCGTTGTCGTTCTAAATAACGAGTAATCCGCGAGTATAATATGGGCTCTTGAGTCCAGTTTTTAAATATAAAATAAAGTGTACGCGTAATAATTTACTGCGCGAGTCGAACGAAAACGCGTAAACTATTATTCTCGTATATTCGACGAATATTAATAGAATATTAATCATTCGAGTGAGACGTGGTCATTAACAAAAGGCGATGAGAGAAAATTAATAATATTTTGAACGAAAAATACTCCGGAACATATTTTCGGACCACGCTTCAACCGAGAAACAAATCCGTACGACAGAAGAAAAAAAGAAGAATTACAGAATCCGTACGACAGACATTCTAGCGTTTATCAGGAATAAACGGCCAGAGTGGTTTTCGTCGCACTCGCAGGAGAGCGGACGGCCAAGTAATAAAAGAAGTACTCGTTGAAAAAATGAATGTGAAAAGACCCTTAGGAACACCCAGGACCCAGGTGGGTAGATGTAATTGCCAAAGATATAAAAGCAATAGAGCAGAACGTGACTTATGATAGAGAGACACCTGTTGAAGGGAGCGCAATGGTCCTTAATGGACCGATAAGCTGTTAAGAAGAAGAACACTGTATAATGTGATACAGACGTCGTAGTATTTTTAATACGTGTATAGATACACTAATATTGATAACTCGAAATTCTCCGCGGTGTCAAGCGTGAATAACATTCTCCCTTAAATTGTACGTCTTCTTAATGTTTAAAAATAAATATTATAGTCCCGAATTTTTCTATATAAATTTTTAACGCTAAAAAATACAACGATTGACGGGATAACGGAGGATTAACAGAGACAACAAATCGTCTATTTGGATACTTGTGGAAAACGGGCTGAAGATAATATACGTATGTATTAGACTGCAGTGACGACGAAGAAAAAGCCAAATACCCTGCAAATACGATCAACCGCGCAACGAGTGAAGAACGAGCGAAACTCGCTTTAGAAATATTTAAAAGCAACGAGAAAGTTGTTTAGAGAATAATCGCGATTGATAAAAATGTAGAAAAATAAACACAAAAACGATTACACCGGATTATTTAAATATATAAATTCGTATTTTTTTTTTCTTTGTTGTAAAATATATATATATATTTTTAAAATTTTTAATATATGTTTTCGAACCCCGTGAACTATTAACAGTGTATTAACAGTTTATTAACAGTGTACTGTAATACGCACTTCTTTTGACGTCGGCCGATTTGGGACTGTCCTCCAGAACGATCGCCGGCACAGCAGTAACCGTCTGATAGAAACGACCGTCCATGTCCGCTGTCACCTGCAGCGGTTTCTCTTCAACGTCCGTATACCGCCCGAACGTTCGCATGGTCCTAGTAAAAACAATATATTTATTGTAATTATTTAACGTTTTAAACGCATATACGTTTTGTTAAACGACACGCATTTCTAACGAGATAAATAAGTGGCAAAGAATTTCAGCGTTTCGCGCTGTAAAATTCCATTGTGTTTCCGAGGTATTTATTCATTCGATATTATTATTATTAACAATGCGTACGGTTTTTGGCCTTTAACCGAACAAAACGTATTATACGTTTTAATGGGACGGGAGGGAGGAAATCATCAAGAGAGACGCGGAAATCATTACTGCTCAATGGTTTCATTTAATGGTGAAAAATAATTCGCGAACTAAATGCGAAATATTCGAAACCCGCGATAAGTATAACGAGTCGTAGTTGAATTTAAATATATTTTTTCTTTATACTTATAAACATTTTAAAATTTTAATTCGAATTCATACGTATAGTCGTCTCGCCTCATAAGCGATAGCTGGTGTTCATCAATCTTTGACGCGTAGTATAGATCAACTGCAGGATAAACATATAATATGACTACGAATACATATTATATGGCCACAACTCCTTATACACCGCACCATCAGCAATTTAACGTTCCGTATAAAACACATTTGTTTTGACTGTGGAAACGTGTTCGTGGCCGTTAGATTACGCGAACGTTCTGGAGGCTCGAATTCGGATCCTCCAGAAGACGGTTTATAAAATTATATTTATATACAGATTTTCCTCAATCCGATGCATTTGAAAAAAAATTTAAGTCGATAGATCAGGCAATCAAACGTAATGAGCAGAACTTTTTTGGGGTATTTTGAGCAAAAAATATCGATGGACAGAGCACCATTAAAATTAATAAAAAAATCTAGAATTATCGCGCCATTGGCCGCGGGAGAAAAGATTTTTAGAAAGTCTTATTTTTTTATATCCTAAAAAAAGTGTTTGCAAAAAAAAAGTGAAAAAAAAATGTAAAATTGATTAATAATATAAAAAAAAATATTTATACGTAGGCGCGACGAGTTAAGTATGCGCATAATAAAATATTTTCTAGCAGATGTTATGAAATCGCGCGCATATATTATCGATGACGGTACGCGTATCGTTATGTATTATTATTAATGGCGACCATGTCCGAGATTCTCGTATATACGCACACACACACACACACACACTTAAGTCTCTCCCAGAAGAAACACGGCTTTCGTAATCTCCTTGACCGGAATATTATCGCATAAACATAGTATAATTGTTTTGACTTGCTGGTTGCTCGCTGTCACCGCCATAAGAGACGAAACGGCGGATTTTCAGTGAAGAGAAGACATGCACGTCCTTTGCGCGCAGCTTCTTTCCGATCGTCGGACCACGGTCGTACGAATATACAGGTCACAATACCCATTAAACATACACACACAGTAACTTGAGCGAAAAACGGGCGTCTAAGCGAATCCAAATTTTGCCGATGGTCCAAGGAATAATTTTCAACTTCCCTTCTTCCGACATACGGCGTATGAAAAAAAAAAATATATCGCGCGATTGTTATTATTTAATAATGCCCGACGACGGATCTGTTACTTTTCCGCTTGGACGGGTTTTTGTAAAATTAATAACGGAATTTAATTAAAATAACCTTTGCTTTGAAAAAACATGTAATAATAATAATTATTATTTTGCAGGAAAAATGGTCCAGTTGGCATTGACAGAGGATACTAATTCGACCGCGGAACACAACATTTCGTCTACCTAGACTAAATAATAGGAAAACATGGACAATATGGTACAGCAGAAGAATTCTGACGCGTACCCAGTGATCGTTCCATAGCCGACATCATCGTTCTGTGTCGCCACCATTTTCGCGGACAAATTTATTCCAAAGGCCATTGATAATGTACGTATAATATTTGAATTGAAAAAAACTGCATGGAATTGCCTCGAAATTCAAAAACATATCCGTGCAGCGGAGCAAATACAATTTTGTTTTCACTTATCAAGACGTTCAGTACGAGTTCAATTGTAAAAAAGTGAACATTGAAAATAAAAAATCCGCTCGTATTTCGAATAACGCGACGAGCGAGAAAGACGGAACGGGGGCCGAGAACAAAAAACACTACGTTCGCCGTTGTGGACCGTACATGCGGAGACGCTGAAGCTAATCTCTTCAAGTGTCTATATATGAAGACTTTTTATTGATGAACTGTGATGTTATTGAATTGTCGCATATACCGTGTATAAACATTGTTTCTATATAGGAAAACGTAGGAAAAATTTCGTATTATAATGTATTGTAAAAAAAAAATGAAATTATTACAAATAAATTCGTAATTTCAAACAAAAACTCGTCGAGTTAATTATATGTAGTTAGGTACTCGCGTATCTGTGTATCGTATATCTCACATATAGTGGTTTGAGTTAATAACTCCTAACTCGACGTTTTCCCACAGGAGATTATATCGGTCAGGATAAATCATACACTACCCAAGGCCCCTGCAAGCTTCACTAGTGGAAAGCCTCGAGCATCCAGTAAACCGAAATACTCACAGCAAAAGGAGCAACCTCTTACCACAAAAGGCACAAGAGAAGGGCATTCCATTGCCCTCGAGAAATTATCTCCAAAGGCGGAAGAAACAAAAATTAAAGGTCATATCGGCGTTAGAATACGGAAGGCAGCGGGAAACCACTGTATTAAAGATCGGAATATAACCCGTACATTTGGTTTCAACGAAAAGGCGTAGCCTTTAGACTTTAGAGAAAAAAAAATTATTCCAAATAATAATTGGTAATTTCGAAACGGTCGAGTTGAATGTAATAGCTAAAGAATTTAACGCGTTAATGCTCTCGGCTTTGGTGAAAAAAAAAAAAAATAGAATAATAATAAATCCTTATAGATCATACACACAATACGCGCACAGTACGATCGAAGAGCGCAGGAAAATATGCGCGCGTACCGAAGACACGACGGTGCCCGCCGAGACACAAGTGCATATTTGTACTACGTATATAATATAAGCGCTTCGGGTTTTCAAGTGCGCAAGGCGACGGCGGCGGAGGCAGGTGATCAACATCTGGCTCGTGACTGGTCTAATGGAAACAAAATCGTTGCATTACCGCTCGTCGTCGAGAGATAAATCCCACGCGATCCGCAACCCTCCTATACGTACGTATATAGCGTAACGAATCGTTTGGCTATATACACAAATATTTTACAGTCGGTGGCTGCAGACTATATAAGCCGGGACGTTTCAATACAAGGCCCTTGCCCGGTCCCCTGCAGCACTGCAGACTCACGTCTCGTATTTTTGCCCAACGAAACGCGCATTCGATCAATAATAATTCTCATCGATGGCAAACGATCCGTCGCAAACATTTACTCTAAAAAAAAACCATAAAAAAACAATTTCGCTGTCGAGACTTTGAAGATTCGTAGGACTCGGAATTGTTGAGTTTTATGCGTTACAATATCGACAAACGTATCGTAACGCACGAGGTTACATTATTAGTTCAAATCGCAACAGTACGTCATATTGTGGAGCGCATATTTAAACGGTTTAATAACGAATCGGAGGGAACATAAAATTTGTTTAAAATCTCGGCAGATGATCGCAAGTTGGCACGGGATAGAAAATATAAAAAAAATCCATCCTGTATATTCGACGTTTTGATTGATCTTGTTCGTACGATCGACCAGACGTATGAAAACGATTCGATTACGATTGCGATCCGTTACTGAGAAAAAAAAACTGGCCCACGTAAAGAATATTTATTTTTTTCCCCCTCGGAAATCATTATTTACATACATTAGCGTCCACACTATATTATATGCGCGTAAATTAAAAAAAAATTAAATCCGGTTTGTTTTATCGTTTTGTAGGTACAATAATATATATGTAAGCGTGGTAACGGTTTTTTTTTTTTATCAGAATAGGTCATTGAGAAAATCGAAATTTCTTTTCGAAACTAATTACAACAAATAGTGTTTACACTCGGAACACGCCTAATTAGACTCGCAAAATTTCCCCAATCCTATCGATGTACAGTACTTTTTAAGTGTATAACGTTCGAATTTAAAACGAATTTTTCCCCGAGCGGTTCTTATAAATTCGAACACACAATTTTTAAATGCGTACGATTTTATGAGAGTTATTTTTTATTCGAGAATTCAACAAAAACTGTTAAGATCGACAATTACGGTAAACAAACAATAAATAGTGACGGTAATAACAAATTTAAATATCAAATAACGAAGCCTCGACAACAAGAATATTAATAGCAAGTACGGAGTGAGAATTCAGAAGGGCAGAGAGAGAGAGATTAAAAGGTAAAAAAATGTAAAAAACTATAAGATAATAAGTCATACACACACACATTTTTCTCCTCGTACGGAGCGTACACAAAAAGGCGTATCCTTCAGACGTTCTTAATAGTATTTCGCATTGGAATCGGTCGCAGCAGCAACGACGTCCCCGTCGACGACAACGGCAGCAGCCAGAGATAACCTGCACCCGGACACGGTGTTATCATCGATTTATATGAAATTTATGACACACGTCGATTTCCACGCACTCCTATTCGAATGCGCACTTTTCACTCGAGCTAATTATACGGCGTCGATTAAAACGTGACCACGAGCAGGCGTGTACGTTCGTTGTAAATCACACTGCAGGCACGAGCAGTGTCCCGTGCTCGTACTTCCAGCGTACGCTTCTCGAGTAGGTACATCTCTTATATACACTCTATCGTAGTACTATATCGTCGTTATGTCTGACGCGTACGATGAAGTTTTCACGAGCGCGAATCGGTAATAGTTATGTGTCGAGGACGTATAAAACACCATAGCTATATGTTTCCACGAATTATTTTTTACATTTATGAATGTATATGCAAAGTCGAATAATAATATTGCACAAGGGTTCTGAATTTTTTCCTAATGTTCGAAACGCTTCGCGTGTCCGTTGGCAGGCGCGTACCGCGTTATTGGTCGTGTTTTTTTAAAAATAATATTAGGAGAAGCGCGACGAAGCTCTGGCAAACTGCGTGTATCGTATAAAAAAGAAAAGAGTTTCGAAGGTTTTTTTTCTTCCTAAAACACAGGACGGGATGCGGTGAAAAAAGTTTGGCCTGTTTTTAACAGTGTTTTCGAGTAGCCCGCGAGTTCGAAAACGAATATTGTCTCTGACATTCGGCTGCGCGTGTCGCGATAAAACGCGCGTTTAACGTTGAATTTCGTCGCTCGTGGGAACGCCATCAGGACGTATATATTTTTTTGAATAATTCTCGAGAGATAAACGTCAAACGACTTTATAACCGACCGGGTTTATCTGCGGCTGCGTTCCGGTTTGTTTTTTGCGTTTCGACCAAACTTTCACGATAAGGCAACGCGTTAACGTGTGTTTTCGACGGTTTCCGTAAACGACGCGGGACGTTGTACGATAGACTGGATATGTTTTCAGAAACAGAAGAAGAAGAAGAAAAAAAAACCGTCGACGACAAAAAATTGCACTCGAACCCTAAAGGTTCGTGCTCCCGGCATTCTTACGCAGAAATACACTTTCAAAGTACACATATAGTATAATACGAAATACGAAAAAATGTATATAGAGACATTAGCAGTAGTCGTCGATCGGTTTCTTCAATTCGACCTCAGGCGTTGTTGTCTACGCGCGCGCCACGCTACTCGTGTTTAATGGGTACCGCGGTCCTGCACGACGACGCCTTAATGCGCCGCACGTTTTTAACGCGTTTCCACATCGTATCCGCGACCGTAAAATTACGCCCAGTGTTTTTACCGGTAAGAAATAATTTTATACGCCGCTGTACCGGAGGACTCGGGTTTTTGAAATCGAAACGACACAATCATCTCACATCGTTGGTATCGTATCGATATTTTTTTTTTTTCTGTTTTTCCGCGGTTATACCAAGCGAGTTTTCGTCCCATTCTGATAGCGTATAACCGGGTCCAGGGCCCAGGGAGGGGATGTTACTGAATTTTTCGACATCACTCGCGTGTCGTTATTATAGAATGGGACGACGGCCGGCGGCGGTCAAACGACTCCGCGATCAGTGTTGAATCCGGTTATACATCGGGGGGCTATTGCTCCCCTCCTGAAATTTTCTTTGCCCTCTCTCTCCCCCGTTAAATGCGGGTAAATAAATAATTGATCAAACGTGTATAATTATAAATATAGTAAATTTGGTGAATTTGTATTTGTAATCAATTCCACCACTCGTAGTGCCCTTTCCACCCACCACCCTAGAAAAAACGTCTGAATTCCGCACTGTTCGCGATACGTTTTATTTCAAATTTTCCGAAATCGTTTTTTATTCGCGCGTCGTGAAACGTATTCTTTTAGATATTATCACAGACGTTAAAAATTCAATAAAAAATTAAACGTTTAAAACGATGCACGCGAAAAAACGACTCGGCGGCGGCGGCAGAACGCGAAATGCCCCCGAGGTACGCGCGTCGCGTATAGCAGTCGTCTTGCGGACGTAACGCGAGCGCGCGCGCGATTTCTCGCGCGTTATGTAAACCGCGCCGCCGAGCAACACACGCCTTTTTCGGGTTTCCAGACGATCGTTATATAAAAATTCAAAAACGACACAACCGGCTAATAATAATAATAATAACGCAACAACACGGCGTTATTAAGCGAGACCAGTGTCCGTTTATTCAAAAAAAAACCCTGAGGTCCTCCAAGCGCCGCGCGACACTATAAATTATATTGCACGGGAACGCGGAAATCGCTATTAAATTCGTGTTTTCTTCCCCTTCCCGCCGCCTTCCTCGGAAGAAAACCAACGGCAAAGCGTAGTTTCTATTTAGAAAGACCGCGCGATCCTTCAGAAACCAGCGCTGGTTTTTGTTCTGTATAAAAATTCCGAAAGCTATTTAGTGTACGAGTGTTGAAGCGAATATTTTGAAAATTACTGTTCTAGCGAACGGCGGAGATACTTACGGCATATTTTCCAAAAAAACATTTTTTTTTTTTAAGGTTTTAGATTGAAAAAAAATAAAAATTTACTGTTTACGGCAGAGTTTTATCGTCGAGATGGAGACAGTATAGGTACTCGTTCTCTATAATTTCATCGTATATACCTATAGGGAGGGCGTATGTACGGAATTCGGAGTATCGAATTTAAAAGAAACTTATATATATATATACGATGTCGTTAAACGGAAACGTTGAGTTCTTTTTTCCGGAAAGAAATAGAAAAACACGCGTAGAGGAACGCTATAAAATTTCATTCGGATTTCCAAGACCTCATCATATACGAGTGTCGTATAATCGAAAAAGTTATTCGTTACGGCTTTCTAACACGTTCTACGTCACATTACGACTTTTCGTTATATTTTACGACGCTTTGTCATTTTTTTTTTTTTTAGTATATACTCGGAAATTAACAGTTTCCACGTTCTATACCGAGCGTGTTAAAAAAAAAAAATGTTTTTTTTGCACTTCGACCCACTTCGCACATCGGTAATTATTTTAAAAAATATTTCTCCGTCAAACCGATCGTTACTGTACGCGTGAAATACGTTTTTGAGATTTTCGAAAGATTAATAAACCAAAAATTCTGTTTAAAATAAGAGGAAATTGTAGACGGAAAGAAACCCGAAATCAGAGAGTACTGTAAGTGGGACCTCGCGGTGAGAAACGGAAACCGCGTCCACCGGAACGAGTGTTTGTCCGATTAGAAAGTTATTACACATTTATCGAATAATATTCGTAAAGTCGCCGCGCGGTATTGAATCTCGGTGGACGACTCGCGCGAAAAATCGGTCGCACACGCGTACACTTTTCTTTTTATAATTATTCGATTTTCGATCCGTCGTGAATTTGACGAGAAATAAGAGAAGACTGTAAAAACGTATTTATAATATGTATAATTATTATGTAATTATTTCGGCATCGACGAGTTCGTGTTTTCACTTTTCAACCAGCTGTGTCCGCGCTCAGAACGGCGCGTGTTCTGCGATAAAAACACTACACGCGCTACAGTAGAAAATAATTGCGCCGATCTATGGTTCATAGATCACTACAAATGGTATGGTGTTCGCGCCTTCGTCGCGGTTTGGTTTCACTTTATTTCATATACAGAAATGTCCAAAAACTTTAATGCGGTGAACTCGCATTACGATTTTTAATTTCGCAACTTGGACGTAGTGTTTACGAGTTATTATTAAAGAAAGGGTTGCTATATTAGCAGCGCGCATTAAGTTTATTATGGCGGACGGGTGGAAAAAATAATTTATAGAGGATTGGGGGGGGGACAGGAAAAGGAGCCGAGCATCGAGTTCGGCGAGGAGGAACCTCAGAAATCATAACTCGGATTTCAACGAAGGATAGACAATTTCACTGGATAAAAGCTCTAAAAAGGAAACGAATATCGACGAAATGCCGCCGGTCTACCAAACACGATGACTATTGAGTATTTCACCAACGGAGAAATACTCACGAGGAGGACAAGGAATTTTTAGGACAAAAGAAGCAAAACGTATAGGAATTTACGCTTGGCTCTGTCAAGCTTAGCGCACTCAGCTGCGACGAACGCGGGTGCGGTTAACATATATAGACAATTTATTAACGCCACAACGGGCAATTTTACACAAAAATCTTATTATTATTATTAGTGTAAGAACACATAACGCGTATAACGAAAAATAATGTGATAACGGAGAGAAAGTTTTTACAAACACGAAACTAGTGAATACACGTATACGCGTAATTAAGGAATAAAACTAGTAGTGGGGTTTTCACTGGCCGGACGCGTCATACGGTGGATTGGGTTACGTATTCCGCCGGTAGTTCGTGGAATGAAACGGGACGGAAAAAGGAGCACGGAAACGTGGGGAGCGAGGAGGGGCTCTGACGTTAGTAGGTTTGGAGAATCAATAGAATCAGTTAGCTGAAAAATTTCGTGTTGGCAGACACGAAGAGTTAGCGCGTTAGGTATTTATAAGGACAGTCTATAGTAGTCGTTTGGGGAAATCTTAATATTTAAAACATCAGGTGCAGAGAAAAGTTCTCCGTGTCGGAAGAGCTGAAATGGATCACGAAGCGCAGAAGAGCTGTACTCGAGTGTACTGAAGAGCGATAAACAGTTTTTCGAGGCACAACGGTAAAATTCGATCGATACGCGTTTTAAGTGGAACCTGCGAGACTTTGAGCGTATCAATAGATTCAGTGTCATGTGAGTGGAAGTTAAGGGCAGAGCAAGGTAAATACTTAGAGATCGACAATCAATATACGAGTATTTAATAATTGAAACAATATAATATTACGCACGACGGTCTATAACGTTGCGCGTCGATCGCGTCAAATCGAGATCATTTCATTAATATGGTCGACCGCGCGCGCGTTTACTCCACGGCTTTATGGCTTCAACCGCCATATATTGTTATAATATTTATATACTGTATCGAGTTACTGGAATTTATCGGATAATGTACTCTTCGTACGTTATACCATCTATACTTGACCCATATTCGAAACGTTCTTTATAAATACCAACTATGTTTATATATATATATACATTTATGACCTGCACGGTTCGAGTGACTTGGAAACAATTCCAAGAGTCGACTTACACCGCGTATTCCCGTACGTTTTCAGCCCCATAACGGTTAGATTGTAACAGGAAAACAAAGAATATTCAGTTCGATGAAACCGTCCGATAACGTTGAATAATATGCACTCGCTTATATAGTCCGTTGTTTTTTTTTTTTTTTTTTAAAGAATATATAATCGCGTTATAATTTATTCAATTTTTAAACCGTAAATATCGAGAAAAAAAACGCGCTTATATATATCGTTTATCATCATATTGAAATGGTGTACTTTACATGCCGATAAATTACTGATTAATTGTACAAATTCAAACGGACAGATATACAAGAAATGCTCTGTTTATATAATTATTTCTTCAGTAGTAACCGATTTTGACATTTTTTATTTACACGTGTATCGATAACCTATTATTATTATTAAGGAGACACGACGATAACGAACGAAATATTAAAATATTTCGTTACACCCGCAATTATTGTACGACGTCGTTGTACAAGAGATAATCGATATCAATAAACGCCTTTTTTTCTATTAAAATATCAGACCGACTGCAGTAAGTCATAACAGTAATATAATTGCGGAATGGGATTTTAAATATATTTAATGGTACACCGAAGGCTGTCGCCTGCAGTCTGTCTGTACGTGATGTGTTATGTGTATTTCGACTGTTCGTTGAAACGCGAATAGATCTAATGAACATATTCGCGGCGGCACAAAACAGAAGAGGAAGAAAAACAATATTTACACTCTGTATAACTCGTTGTTTCGAAATCCGCATAATTTTTCTTACATACCCGCCGTGTTTCAAGTGATTTGGGCTAGTCGCGCTTTAGGTATTTTTTTTTTTTTTTTAGAAAAGTTTTATCGATTCATATAATATGTTGTAATTAGAGTTGTTCTAGAGTATACAAATGGCGCGGACAATTCGAATTTATAATTAATTACAAACATCCGTATATATTATTATAATAAATAATAATTACAATTTATTTGAAAAATAGTTAATAAGTAAATATACGTATATATATATATATATATACGATATAATTCGAAAAATCTACTCTGTTATTATAATATACTATCTGGCATAACCGACTATTATAATAATAATCGTTATGGTCGGTCGTTGACCATATCGTTGAAAGACCTACGGTGGGAATAATAATAAAAAAAAAATTGTATTATTCGCGCTGTGTACATTATGCTATGCTATATTATAATCGCGTAATTACAGAACACGCGTAAATCAATTAAATATTTAAACTGGTTTTTTTTTATTTATTTTTTTTTTCATTAATTTTTTTCAAACAAATATATTCAATTAAACGGACAAGAATTATAAAATTGTACACTCTAAACGCGAAATCGCTCGATTTACGACGGACTTTTGGAGTCGTTTTGAATATAATTTTTTTTTAAAATTAGTTCTTTTTTAAACGAAATTATTTGTAACATATATACTCGTATTAGTATATTGTTACTGCACGAAATACATACTTTTCTACACGTCCGTTTTGTGTCTCAATAATTCAAATTTTTTTTTTGAAATATTGTTGAAATTTACATTTTTTTTTTCTCGTCTACAGAACAAAATATATTTTAATTATATAATATTGTTATAACTTTCCGAGACAACTGGTTCGCTTACCCGACCACCTCACGAAATACTCAGAGGCCACGGCCTCTCAAAAATCCGTTCATCGCACAACTGGTCGCTAGTGCTGTACACGGGATATATTATATATATAGTACGTTATTTATTAACGTCAAAAGCGCACGTAATATGCGCAGACGCCACGAAAATTGATATAAATTGATTTCGAACGCCAACGATCAGAGATTATTCGATTGGGACGTATAAATATTCTACATTGTCGAGGAGAGAAATTCATTACAGTGCGACTGGACGCCGAGCGCGGGTCCCGACCGTGAGAAATTCGATACGCTGCTGCAGCGACGTACGTGTGATTCAATATTTCGACGGATTTTTCGAAAGCGTTATTATTATTATTATTATTTTTAATATATTTATATACGTTATTATATTTAGGATGACACACTGTTATTATTATTATTATTATTTCGTTGTCTTTTCTTCTGTCGTCTACAGTGACGGTGCAGGCGATCCGATGACCCCAAGCGCGCCACTTTTTTATTATATTTACGTGTCGACAACAATACACGATCGGCTGAGACACGAACGCACTGCAGTGCCAGCCGGACGACAAGTTCGTATATTGCAAGGAATACGTCGTCAGGAGGTCCCAAATTTTTTCCGAGCACATTTCGGATAGAATTATTCAAATCAATTTTTTTTTTTTTTTTTAAACCGTAAAATACGATCCTTAAGTATGGGCGAACGGGAGGAGCTCGCACGTTATTTTCTCTCGAATCGCGGAATAACATTTTTAAGCGAATCTCCTTCCGTCCTGTTGAAAATCCGTCATGCTGAAAAATGTAGCAGAGTCCATATTATATGGAGTTTTCTACAGCTTTCGCACGGAGAATTCATTTCCAACTGTTATCAAAAACTCGATCGAGTCTATTGATTTTCAAGAGTGTCGTTGTTAGAACCTATACGGAATTTTTCTCTAGCCCTCTTGCTGGCACGTCGGTTTGGGAACTTCTGGGATACGCCAAATTAGTGTTTATATAATTCGCGTGCGGCGTCCGTCCGTACGCGCAATCTTCTTGTACGTGAATAATAATAATAATCGTCGGCTTTTTTTTTTTCCAATACCCGTAGGTGTATTGTCGGTATATAACAATATAAGGTGCGTAACCTTAAGTCCGTATATTCAAAGTGATTTTCAACGCCGGCACGCGCGTTAGATTTCGACAATACGTAATCAATTTTTTCCAGTGGAAAAATTTTCCTCGTTTCCTACAAGCGGCTGACCTGCAAGACCGTTCGGGACGATTGTACGTATAAAATATTTTCAGGGGTCCATAAAAAAAAATCTCTGTAATTAAAAAGTTTTTTTTTTCACTTAAGAACTTTTTCCAATAGATCCGCCTATACACGCTTATATCCATTTTTCGGTAGAAAAAATGAAAAATTGCAAAATGAAATAAATTTAAATTTGACCGATATTATTCGTTTGGTCCGGTTATCCGTCCAACCGTCGTCGCGTCATCGCGATCCGAAATTGACGGCTGCAGCAGGTTCAGACGAATCGCCGCGGTAGACATCTGCAGCGTGTACACAGGAAGACGGACACGGTAATCTTATATAAATATTTCAACACGTGTCCAAATAAAATATGTATTAAAAAAAAAAAACAGTCTATTCGTTTTCATTTGAATCGTCGTTAATCGAACGGCTATTACGCGAACTCGCGCGTTTCCACGTGCAGTAGGTACATAACACACCGGCTCCAAAGATGCTGTATTTAAAATCTATACTTTCACCGCGTCTACTGCACAGTCTACCGAGTGTAATAATAATAATAACCAGCGCGAAAGAATCCGCGTAAACTCCCAAGTGTAACGGGGTTTCGTAATGTCCAGATAATAACAGCGACGTGTTAATAATAATTATAATCGCGCCCGGCAAAAGTGCGGTACGCGTACAATAATTAATCGTCGGGCAGAGAGGGGATTTAGGAAGCTGGTGTTATGATGCCGTAGACTGCCCATATGGGTACGAGTACGGTGCGATTCAAGCCGGTTTTTTGTGTAAATTGTGTCGCGGGCGAAAAAATATGTATTTATTTTTTTAACGTTGTAATACGCGAAGGATTAAAAAATAAAACCAGTCCGTGGTGCTATGACTTTTATACGAACGTTTTTCGTCGCCTAAACAGGGATTTTCGTGCGCGTTTTGTATTTTATATACGATCGCGCCTACGCGTACGATGGAATACGCATGATTTGACAGAACGGCAAAAGAAACGAGTTATTTTACGAGACGAAAATCATATAAAGTCGGACTACGACGACGAGTGGTTTTTTTAAGTTTTTTCTTTTTTTGTCTTTCGAAAACCGTGTACGAATCGTATTCATACGGAAATATGTACTTTCGTTTTTTTTTTTAAACGGCTGCAAGACACGCGCGTCGATAAATAATATCGTTTTTTAAAAAAAAAAAAACGAATTCGGAGAGTTGGCCGACAAGAGCGGTTTTCGGATCGTCCGGAATACGGAACGAGAGACTCAATTTTTATTAAGTAATAAAACAAATATATAGGTATGTGCGAAGAGTTAAAAATACCGTCGTCGGATTAAAATCGGATTATTAACGCGTTTATACCCCGTCACATTGTTATAATACGCTCTATTGTATATTATAATATTATACAATATAATAATTTGCTTAAACGCAATTCTATTTCATAAACCGCAGTGTCGATTAACATAAAACGATTGTGTTCTCCTTCACGGATTATTTCGTAACACATCTTCTGTGCGTGCACAATATAATAACACAAACGCGGAATATATTTATATATTTTTTCATATACTTACATATTTTTTTCATACGTATTAATTTTACAGAGCATGAACGCCTATTACGTTTGCGAAAATATTTGTAATGCGTTGTAATAAAAAAGAAAACGAACGTACTACTATATAATATTATCTCATTCATAATTTACGTACGTATATATTTGTTACGCGTATAAATATTATATGTATTGTATCATTAAACGTTATACGATATTTCCTACTATATATTATTCAGTTTCGAGAATAATTTAATAGATTTTTATTGCACTCTATATTATATTATAATATACCGAACGTGAACAGTATTTTATTGTACATAAAAATCACTTGTTATTTTAAGTAAGTTTTAAAAGTCATATATATATATATATGTATGACTTTTAAAACTTGCTTATAAATTATATATTCGCGTAAATAGTGCCATTTGAATTTTTCTTTCTGTTGAAGTGTAAACATCTATTACGGCGATATGAGGGTAAATCTCATGGAAATGGGACGGAAATGTGTACGCTGTTGTCGTGACAACTTATAATAATATTTATTATCGAAATTACTTTGTTTTAACGAATAATAATATAACTTCAGCTGTTAATATATAAACGACTATTCGTGTATTATTTATACGCACAAAAGAAACGGCGCCGAATTCGTACGTATTTCATAACAAACACGTGTTATTTATAAACTGTATAATAACTAATAATTATTAATATACGAGTGTGTACGCGAACCAAAATTTTGTGACGATGATTTTGCAATAGAAAAAAAATAATAAAAATAAATGACTGGGTATAATTTTGTCGAAATACCGCGCGCCAGTCGAATTAATATTCATATATTCAAATATATATATATTGTATATAAGTTTCCGAAATTCTTCGTTCGTGTTTTTTTTTTTTTAAATCGAATTTATAATCGCTATAAATAAAACATTTTTTTTTCTTTTCAATATATAATTAGGTATCGATTTATTTTTTAATTTATTGTCCGAATAGCTTAAAATATATTCAACAGATCTTTTTAAGGATTCGATTTATAAATACGCAGTACAAACGTACGACTAAACGTTTTTTTATGGGTTTCGCCAAAAATTAGGACATTATTTCGTGAAAGTCCGAATAATTATTCAAATCTGAATAATTCAAACCTTACGTTTGTACATTACACGAATACTACGCGAACGAATTTTTTTTTTAAGTGCGAATTTTTTTTTGAAATTTTCACAATGTTTCTATGTTTTGCACTCTTGCGTCGTTCGTCGTAATATTATATAATATTTTTCGTTAGAGGTCTCTTTGTTATACGCTTTATCGTTTTTATCATCTTATAATACGGTCTTTTCCCCGTTCGATAATATATACGTATATTATTTATAATATCTAAAAAATGTGGTTACCCGGCGTTTAAAAAAAAAAAAAAAATAGAATTTTTTTTTTTATCTTATAAAATTCCTACAGCCCTATACCTACACACACTTATATTAGTTCATATCGCCGCACTGACGACAACATTATAAACTCGAATATTTATATAATACGTGTAATTTTATTTTAAACCATATATGAGTTAAGTCGATTATACCGCAATTTTTTCTAACATTATGAAAAATAATTAACTTGTAAAATAAGTAATATTTAAAACGCTTCGTGGGACTATCTATAATTCGTTTTCAATCGAATTTGTTTTATGACTGTTAAAAAAAAAAATGTATTAATCGTTATTATAACGATTGGCTAAAAACTGTACTGAGAATAACCGGCATCCAAAGACAAATTTTCACAGAGGTTTTTGACTTAAAAACCGTTTCATAATACAGCCATTTTTTATCAATTTTGTTAAACGCTCTTTTACGTAAAAAATAATATTGAAGAAATATAGGGTATATTGTTTCTATATTTAAATTTATTTTCTGCAGTCGATTTTGGAAACGACTTTCGATGATTTATCAACATTAATACGAAACGAGATCAGGAATATTTAAAAAATTCGTCCGGTTATATGTTATTTATAATTTGTGAAAATCATATTAATTTTCTTTAATTTTTCTCTCTCTCTCTCTCTCTCGGTCTTTAAAACATATACAAGGAATTTTTGATATCTCGTTTCGTGCAATGTTTTTTTTTTTTTTAACAGCACAATATACCGCGACCGTTATAGAACTATGTACTCGGTAACAGAGCGTTTTACATTTAATTTAACGGAAATCCGAGTGATATAAAATATCGGAAATTCCGTTTGAAATCCATATATCGACACTTAAAAAAAAAATTTTTTTTTCTAAATTCAGTAATATATTTTGCAAGATCTTTCTCGGAGGACAGTCTGCGAGTCCTCGAGTTACGTCACAGGAGATGGCGCGAAAGTTTTTTCTGATCTATTGACGCCAAACGTTTGGGCACATTTGCTATATATAATATAGACATACGAATACGTATTAAATTCCTGTAGGAACTGTAATATTCCTTACGGTAATTATTATATACAATTTATATTAAAATTTCTCGGCAAATTCGATAGAAAAAAAAACGTTTTTCTTCCGCCGATTGCCAAATTTTGGCTATATATATATAATAAAATATAACGTTATACGACATCCGTACCAGGATAAAGGCGACGGGCCAACGCCGATCCGCAGCTAACAGTAATCGCATGTTCTTCTGCACAGAACCACCGCGAATTCTGAACGACACACAGAATCGAAAGAAGAATAATTAAAAAAAAACGTTCTCTCACAATAATAACATTATGTAACGGGTCGGAAAAAAAGAATAAAAAAAAAATGTTGTCGTACAGTAGTATTCGAGACGCGCGGCGGTGCAGCGGGCGAGCCGGAGAAAACGCGGCGACTGAACGCGGTTGTCGCGCGCGCTCGCTCGCTCTCTCTCTCTCTCTCTCTCTCTCCGAGTCTCACTGGTCGACGGCGGCGCGCGCGCGAAAACTTCCACGAGGACTGCCCACGTGCACCGCGACCGGAGAAGGGAGAAACGTCGACGACAATATTCATTTCGGATTGAACCCCGTTTTATTTTATTTCCTATATGCCAACCGGCCCCCCTCATCGTGTCCGGCGGTCAGCGACTCGGCCGGACACTTCCGCGTGTAATAAATACGGCGGCATTACTTTACATTTGGCGCGTGTAATATACGACTCACGATCTCGCGCGCGCGGCGCCCCGAGGCCCGAAATCACAAAAACCGAAAAACACGTGTGCACCACCGCGGCTGCAGTATAAAATAAATGCGGTGGCGGCGTGGGCGTGTAACGCGTGTGCGTGTATTAAACGATAAAATATTAATAATAATAATAATACGCGCAGAAATCGAATAGGTACACAATATTGTATAAACGGATATTTGAATAGGACGACGATAAATATGTTATAACGACGACTGCGGCGGTATGACGCCGGAGTGACGGCAAAACAGATTTCCCGGCCAAATAGCCCGGAACGATATGACCCCCTGTTGGGGGTGTTTGTCGCGGAGGAGTGCGGAACGAAAAATAAATAAATCTGTCTTCGTACACAATACGCTTTTATTTATTTTATTACTTTTTTGTATGTCCCGAAAAACTCGATATTATCTTTACATATTATACAATATAAAGAAACGATTTACCGCTTAATAACACGCTTATATAGGGACTTGTAGGAGTTTGCGCGGTTTATTTTTTTCATCCGAAACACAGCTTCGGGGCCGGATTTAGGTATGCGGGAACCTATGAGCGGAATGTAATGTGGAGGGAGGGCCCCTCCCCCCAAAAAAAATAAACAGGCCAATACGTATGTTTTGGTTATTATAAATAACAACATTCAATATTGTCCGTAGTACATGTACTGTATACTCGTATATAGATACTTAATTAATTTACTTAAATAAAAACAATCGAAACGGGTAAGTAATATAATATCGTATTGTGGAATAGCGTTATAAAAATACAAATTAATAAGTGGCTTAAACGTAAAAATAATAATATGTATAACAGTGGCGATTATACATTATGTACGAGGGGGTGGGGGCGAAAATGGAGGTAGCCCTCTCTGCCAACGAAATATTCACATCGACGAGTAATGACCGAGAAGAAAGATCTATTAATGTACCGAGACGAAATGCAGAAAAAGGAAGAGCAACGTGCGTGGAACGCAAACGAAATACCAATAAAACTGGAAAAGAAAGTAGTCACCAGATAGCGTTACGACACAACATAGAGGGCGTGGCAGAAAGGCGCGCGCACACACACACACAACGCAGTCAGACGCGAACTACGTTGTTCGCGCTTGGCCGCCGTGACTACACTGAGCGGTCCGATGGTTTCGGACCGCTATTTATAAACGCCTTTCTGCCACGCCCTCTGTGTTGCGTCATAGTGCTATCTGGTGACTACTATTTCTTTTCTCGTTTTATTCCGGTCGGCTGACGGCGCTACGTCGGTATGTGCGGGTGTTTAGTTTGACGCTGACCGAGCGACCGATCGTACGCGCATATGCGATCTTTATTATTTATTTTTTTTTATTATTATTAATTATAATATTATTTCGTGTATTTCTATGAAATATGCATTTTCAATGAAATATATATTACCGCACATATACCGGTTGCGCGGATCGTTAGCCAAGGTTAGGTTAGGTTAGGTTAGGTTAGGTTAGTATCGTTAGCGAACGCAAGTCTTATAATTTGGGACGGAGTATAGATACCATCATATTTTAAATGTTTTGGTTTTTATTATTATAAAAATATTATTTTAAATTCAACTAACGCTTTTGACCGTTGCCGTTGTTGTGCGCATACCGTACATTATGTAAAAACGCTATCGAAACGGCTTCTTTTTCCCCCTCGCGACACCGCATTAAACGGCTGTTCCTGTGGGCGCGGTAATCCGATCGATCTTGCACATCCGATATTGTATTTTCTAATACTGTAATCGGTGCTGGCACACACAAACCGCGTTCGATTTCACGTTTATTTTCGATCGAATTTCAATCGATACGCGTGTTGAAATAACTGTGGTAATACTGTTTATGGAGTTTTGTTTTATTAGACGGGACGAACTTTTAACTCTGCAAACGTTTAAACGTACAACGCGCGTAATCTATAGTGTGTGTGTGTGTGTGCAATATCACGAGGTGGACTTTACAAGAAATTTACAACTCACAGTTGCAACTATTTGAAAATTTCAATACTTTTTTACATCGAAAATATTACATTAAAAACCTTTTAGTCCGTTAAATTACTATATTTATCATAAAAAAAATTTACTCAAATCATAAAAGTTACGAAATAGTCCCGTATGAAATATGTCAGCGTAAAATATTATAGAATTTCGAAAGTCGACACGTATTGTGTTCCGTTTGAAAAAAATACGAGTTCCGTGATTTTTTTTTTAAATTATTAATTAGAAGTCAAATCCTTTCTACAGCAAACACCGTCGTATTAGATACCCTCTGTATAAAACAAATATGTATAAAAAAAAAAAACGTGTCAAACT
Organism: Slavum lentiscoides; assembly: GCA_032441835.1. Lineage (NCBI taxonomy): Eukaryota > Metazoa > Arthropoda > Insecta > Hemiptera > Aphididae > Slavum > Slavum lentiscoides. The sequence continues at coordinate 8,558,812 of CM063714.1, read as the reverse complement.
TAATAACAAAAATATCTTCTGAAATATTTAATCGCGACTCAATAAAATAATAATAAAAACGATAATTTCTATACTTATCTTACAAAATTGATATACCGACGCGATAGAAACAAAAAAACGCTTATATAACATAGAGAACTGTAACGTAAAACAATTCAAACTGCTGCTCGCTGCGTAGTCAGATACTAAAATGACGCGGTTTTCTCTTGTTTTATAAAAAAAAAAAAAAAAATAATATTTTCCGTGCGTTATTTAATTATTGATTTTAGTTATTCGGACATGTTTAACTCATTTCTTCTGCTTGTAAACGATATGTATTTACACGGTGTTTAGCGCAAAAAAAAATAATAATAATAATAAAATCGAAATCGATAAAAAAAAAACGGAATTTCTGCGGCAGTAAGCGGAGATTCATAAACGAGATACGCCGCGCGTATATATTATGCAAACGATCACTAAACGTTAATCGGCTCGGAGGTATTTTAACGGTTGAAAATAATATTTATGAGAGTACAGGGACGATATAATATCGCGAAACGATATGATAAAGACTTTGACGTTTTTTTATTATATCATATCACGACGAATCATAATATTGCGTCAAATTATACGATATTATTGTTTATAAGCTATGTGTAAAATATTTTCAAAGTATTAATGTATGTAAATTTTCTTAAATATGCATTTGCACGCGTATATATTTACGATATCCGCATCAAACTATCCGAATATAATATAATTTTGACGTTAGAGTTTTTTTTCTTTTTGTACGTTAGAGAATTTTTAAATATATATATTTGCATCGACTATTTATAATGTATTTTTAATTGTTGTGCGCGAGTAATATAGTACACCTAGTGTTCGGCGAGCCTGTGGCTATTACGTATAATATTCTCTATTCTCGTGCGTTTTAAATCGAATAAATTATACATACGGTACGAAACACACTTTATAAAACAGAGTGTATAATTAATAATTATATAAAATAATACGTACCGTATTAAATCTTATCGAATCGCGTTACACGAGTTGATTTTTCTTTTTTGCGGTCAGTTTAAAATTTTGTGAATAATTAACGAATGGAAAAAAAAAACTTAATTAAACGCGGCATACGCGCGTCGTATTGTTGCGGCACTAAACTCTTTTTTTTTTTTTGGTAGCGCACTCGTAATTATACTATGTTATTGTAATTAAAATCGATTTTTTCGCGTTGTAATTAAAAAAAAAAAAATGAAAAGTGAAAGAAGACGATTATTATATTTGCGTACGAGTGAATATTATAATTTCGAAAATCCTCGCCCGGTACACGCCTATAAATCGTGTTAATATTTCCAGTAAACGAAATCGCGCTTATTTCCAGAACTGAACGGCTCTCGAAACGAATAAGTCGGCGCCGGGCGCACATAACGTATTTTGAGCTAAAATGTTTACTCCGTCCTGCAAACGTATCGGGTTGGTGGTCATCCTATATAGTCCTGCGGACGCCATCTCCCTGCTCTCGTTTACTCTGCACACCTGTACCAGCTGATATCGCTCTGTAATATTTAGTTTTCCATTTGCGCGATACGATTAATTAATATCGGGGTTTTTTTTTTTTTATAATTTTAAAACGTCTCGTACAGAAAACGTTTTGTTCGAGAACATTGCAAAAAAAAAAAAAAAAATAAAAAAATCGTGCGCCGGCGAGGAGATGTGGCGAAGGAAGTGAAATTCATAAACATATATAATTTCAGCACCCCTAATGACGGTCCCCGGGCCGAACGCGCACACCTATGCGTGAACGCATTAACTCTTCCGCGCCGCCGCCGGTTCATTGAAGGCAATACGACAATTATTATTAATTGCCACGGTAAAATTTTAATCACCTCGCGCGCGGTCGATTTGCATAAAACGCCGCGGACAATCTATTCGAATAGCCGCCGCCGTTATTTCCTAATCGATATTATATAGTAATATAAATGGCGCGCGAAAAGAATGCAACGGGAGAGGCAAAAAAAAAAAAATAAAGTAACTCGGTCTACCGGCCGTATATTACAATATATATTATAATATAGCGTATATAAATAAATACATATTTATTTATATGAGTTTAAATAACGTGTCTCGTGTAGTATATTTAAAAAGAAAAAAAAAACATATCGCGGTAACCAGTTTTCCGCGTGCGCTACATATTATATTAACGCGCGCGTATATAACTGCGCGCTATCCGCGTGTGTCGGGCGCGGCGGTCGGTCACTATACGATAATAATACTCTCCCGTTCCAGATACGAGTAAAAAAATTGAATTAAACGCACCCTTTTGCAGCTGAACGAACGGGGGATGACGTATAGCGCGCCGGAAGAAGCCCTATAGAAATTTCTACAAACAGCAGTATAAAAATATCGGAATTCGAATATTACTTAGTAGGAAAAAATTATCCAGAAATGTCGAGTGAAGTCCTTTGAAGTTTCAACTGCCCTGCACAACTCGTTTACGCGAAAAAGCGTTCACCGTTCTTGCAGTTTACGTTGAAAACGAGTTTCGAAACCGCGTGGAAAACTACGATTAATGTTCCTCGAGTATTGGAGCTCCGAAAACGGATGTCTAGAACGCGACGTACCATATTATATAAGATGAGTATTTGTAAAATAAATTTCAAGTATAATAAAAAATTAAATAGTTTCTGCGCCTTAAAATCAAGTATATTGAAATATTATTAAACGTATATTTTTTTGCGTATCTACTTATGTGATATTTAAGAAGAAAAAAAACGATTGAGAAAATTAGTAAAGGGTCGTCCGTGGTTTAAAAAGGTTTTTCACATCAGGGATATACACTGTATAAAAGTATAAAAATCGTTGCAGGATTAGACGTTTAAAAACGGGAGTTTTTTAAAAAAAATATTTTAATTCGTCTACGAAAACCACCTGCGGAAAAGTTCGCTGTCGACCATATGCGTTGATGACCACATGGCACACGAGTACGTGCTGTTCCTGTCAAACACTGTTGTGCGTTAACAAAGACTTCCAACTAATTTATACAATTCCCAATAATAATAATAATATAATAATATCACGTTATATATATTATTAAATTGTCCGGCAGACTGCACGCGATCTGCTTCAGACAGACTCGCGCCACCGCGAGACGATTTTATTTTTTTCGCTTTCGCCATAATATATACGGTTTCGTATAAAATACGTTTTCTCGGTCGTTTTTTTCTTTCAAATTTTCAAAATGATTTTTGGAAAGAAAAAAGTGTTCCGGATTTTCGGAAAATATAAATGCGCGTATATCATATTATAGACGTGTCCGCGAGGGGGGCACCGCGTACAATCGCCACAGGACTCGTGATAATTTCAGAATAGAATTCAAACGTCTCGACACCAGTCAACGTCGCGTTGAATCTTTTATAACTCTTTTGTAAAATACCACCAACGTTTGTATATTTATTTTCAGATTCTGAGCGAAGCGAGGAAGTTGTTTTACAGAGATATTTAATTTTTTTTTTTTTTTTACAAATTTTCGACTTGAAAGAATGTTTGGATGATCTCGTCGTGCGAATTTTTCAGATGTGGTAGTTTAAGGAGTTATAATTATTCGATTTTCTCAATAGTTCTTAAACGCGGTACAAAAAACTACCAAAGTAACGGTCTTAGAGTCTCGTGAAATTTACATCGAACATTGCATTACATTATATGTATGTAAAAAAAAAATTTCAATAATATTTCTTCCGATTTTGGGCCACTTATAATGTACAAATATTAGATGTTGAGCTACTCGAGTCTTTAAAGAGGTAATTTTTAGTTTTAAGGGCTGGAAATTTTATGCAACACGGGTGACTTCAACTATATGCAAAAAATCTTGACAATCATATTTAAAGAGTAATAACAAAACTCCAAAAACTTTATCTAAATAATTCACTTAAGTTATATACGTGCATTCACAACACACGCGGCTCGTTACTCTCTTTTTTTATCTTTTATTTTATTTATATTTATTTTCAGTAAATCTATTCATTGTAGATAATTGCCAAATTGGAAAACTGAAATCAACGTTTTTATTATTATCATTATAATTATTACTGAAGTTTCAGTTTGCAAGTGTAATGTGCCCGTTTGAAAGAAGGCCGTTTGTACTACGCGCGAACAACCTATTATTGAATGAATATGAATTATGGTTTGGATTGAACTCCTGCGAAAAAGATCCGCAAGCGGTCCCCACATAGTTTATAATTTTTGCAATACTGTTTTCGAGAAAATAACGAAATATATATATACATATATATTTCTCGATAAGATTTTTTTTTATTACGAATATTTAATAAAAAAATATCGATATATTTTTATCACGATAAAAATTATAATCCAAATTAATATATAGTCGCGGAAGGTATACAACTAAATGTACGCGATTTTAATGCGAGTTTTTTTTTCGCTCTTGTAAAAACTATATAACGTAATATACGTACTCGATAAATTTGAAAAAAGAAAATCGATAATTTTTTTTTTTACGAGCACTTAAAATCGGAAAAATGTCATATTAACACTGCAGTGTTGTAATTACAAAAGTAAACCAAATTTTTTTCTTGAATTTTTTAACGCTAATATTTATCGTCGGTTCTATAAGTATTGTAAGAACAATAAAACCGTATATGAAATATATTACGTACCGAGGTGAGCCGAAGCGAGACAATTACACGCTTTTAACACATCCGAAGACGTATGTCCTATATCTGTATTAATCCGTGGTGTATATTTTTGTTACCGTTTTAAAAACACACACACAATCCTTACGCACTTTGTAACGACTTAACCACGCGTATCAACGCCGCGTATATTGCCGACACTAATGAAATACGAACGTACTCGAATTTTACATAAAAAAAAAAAACATAACGCTATCCAGCGTACGCGATAAAATAAAAAAATCAATTACGATTCACAAAACGTTTTAACCGAAAATCTTAAATAGCGCGTGACAATAATATTGTTACTTTTTTTTATTCGATATTAATCCTTTTGGGAATGGGTTTGAAAATCGTCGCGTCGTCTGTAGAAACAATTTATTTATAGAGTGTATGTGGACGCGGCTGGTGACGATAATATTACATATACTGCAAATGACAAAGTGATTTAATTTATTCAAACGGACAGTTGCCCAGTAGTAGTAATAGTACGAATTAAATCCACAGAAAATAAAAACGTAAAAAATCGTTGAGAATATAATAATTCTCGCGCGTGTATTGATCGCGCAATGACGTAGTTTGAAACGAAACGAAATTGGACTCGATGGCTAACGGCTTTTTAATATATAGTGTACACACTTTATAATATGGAATATCGTTTTTCAATTGTAATATAATCATTTCGAATGAATTAAATCGGCGTGTCAAGTGTGTGTGTGTGTGTGTGTGACATTAATGAATTTGCCTTCGAGAAAGTGTACAAAAAAAAGATATAATTTTTGAAATCCGATAAACGCGAAATTTAAAAGGTTTTAATGTTTAAAAATACTCGCGTGCCCTAAAAAAAAAACAGTTAAAATCGCGTTAACATTTACACGTCAATGCGCGAATTATAAAATAAAAAACAAATATTTATAGGTCAATATAATAATACACTGGCGGTACGGTTTTTTTTTTTTGGATTAGTGTCGCATTAACTCTTTTACACGCATTTGTTTACATATTTGCGGCTTACCGCGGCCGTTCGACGGCAATAATCGTAAACGTATATTCAGAAATCGTGTATAACTGTTTAGGAAACACGCGGTATATATTAAGTTAACACTTTCGACGAGTCAATGAAATGTAATATTATATTGACTTGGCCTATATTATATTTCCGGTTATATTGAAATACCGATACGTATTAATTAAAAGCGACACGCGTAAAGTCGATAAATTAAAAAACGATTTTTTTTTTTTGTCACATAATAAATATTATTGAAATACGTTGCAGCGAGGAGGATATAGAATTTTTTTTTTATTAGGTGGCGTTAAGATTCCTAGCACTGTACCAATATATCTAAAACACGTGTATAATTAATCCTAAATATTCGATAATTTTTTTCCAATCTATTTATATAGACAAAAAAAAAATGCATATTTTCTCAGGTTACTTTTATTAACGAATGCCAAATAAATACTACAAACGCGTTGCGGTTAAAGTTTTGAAACGGAGCGTGTTGAGTTTTTGATTTTCGTTACGTTAGCAAAAAAAAAACACCAAATTTTCTAATTGAAATTCACTTTTAACGCAGACTCTTTCTTGGTAACTCATCGATATATAGATTTATCTATTGTCGAAGTTTTGTATTCGATTTCAAATTTTTTTATATGTGAGTATATTTGAAAACCAGCAGTCGCTTTTATGATAACTATACAAGAAATCAATTATTTTAAAGTTATAAGCAACTATGATAAATTCGATCTTCGTGTTTATTTGTTAACGTTTTTATTAAAAAAAAAAAAAGTGCCCTTGCTCGATACAGTTTCTTCTCGATTTCAAAGAATTTTCTCTTTTCAAACCGAATGACGATTATAATAAATAGTTATTTTAAACGCGTCCAAAAACTTAAGAATCGCTGCAGAAGAATAGCGTTATTCTTATAACGATAATCGTTAATAAAAAAAAAAAATTTCCGTTTGTCCCGCGGATATACAATTCGGGTGTTACTTCTTGTATTACTTATACTTTACTTAATTAATTAATATTGTTATACATAAAAGACGTTATAAAACCCGATTTAACAAACGGAAAATAAAAAAATCCGCCCCTGTTGACGTTACAGTGAGATTATATCAGTTGCGATCGCGAATATAATAGTAAAATTTAACGATTTCAGACCCAGTGTCCTATTTACATAATAAGAGACAAAACGATATTTTATTTATTATAAACGCCTTATGCATCGATGCATTTTGGTCAATTGTATATCGAGTTCGCTGGAAAAGTACCGTAGAAATATCCGAAAATAATTATGTAAATAATGTATTATTCGAATTCTCAGAAATACGTACGTGCTCATCTATAGTTATCTGATATTTTTTCGTCGTTATTGTTATTCGTAGAAATAAATTCGGGTTTAAACGGGTTAAAAAAAGAGAGAGAAAAAAAATCGGTTTTCGTTCGTTATTGATTTATAATTTTTCTCACATTTGCAGTGCGCATAATAATAATAATAATAATAATAATATATTGTGTTAATTCTCGGCAAAGCGACTCTGTCTGCGCGATGAAAAAATAAAAATAAAAATAAAATACCGTCTCGTATATATTCTGTCATTTTTGCATCGTTCGTTCTTTTTTTCCCCTCATTCTACACTTTCATATATTATTATTATTATCATTACTTTTTTATATAATATATATATATATATATATATACGAGAAATTATACACCGTACACGCGAGAGAAACGATAAAATTTATGGAAAACGTATATATCATATAATAATAATAATAATAATAATAATTCATCGCGACACAGCTGCTGCTGCAGCGCGCTCGGTCTTTCGCGACGGATTCCTGCGGACCGCGGCGTGCGCGACGCGTATAAAATATACGCGAAATGTGCGTCGTGTGTCGTGCAGAAATCCCGACGAGACAGTGACGACGGCGAGGATATATATATCGGTTGTTTTTTTTTTTTATATATATATTTTTTCCTACTTTTTTTTTTAATCGCACGACTCTACGGACGATGACGATGATGATGATGATGTCCAGACGGGGTAAGCTGTTGACGTCCAATTAAAAGGTCAACGGAGTGCAGCGCGGCGAGTGAGTGAGTGGTGAAAAAAAATTACGCGTGGTCGACTATACGACGCGTAGTGACGGTGGTTTTCGACTTTTTTTTCCCATTAAGGTTAGATTAAGTTGGGTCAGGTGAAACAAAAGTTTTTAAAAAAAAACCGTATAATACCACGGACGTCTTTCGTATTGTGCGCGTTCGCGTTTGGGCTTTGGAAAAAAACGATTTCCGTCACTTTTATTATTGTTTAAATAAATAACGTTTCGTTTTCAGTGGCGTAAAATGGACGGTGCAAATGCGGCACTTGCACCACCAGAAAACTCATAGGTACCCATAATTTTCATTTTCAAAAGTCGACATTTGCTTATTGAACGATTGTGTACAGAATCGCAGTGATTTTCGTACAAGTGTCGTTTTTTTTTTTTTGTATTAATAATTACGTCCATATACGTCGTGATCGTAATTTTATAATATTTATTTTCTTCGCTTATGTACTGTTATCAACCTTGTTCCGCACTACCGCCAAAATAGTGTGTTATCGGTTATCGCCGTTCAATTTTTTTTTTTTTTCAAATTTCTTCGTATTGTCTTTTGATATTTTACATTTTTTCAACGACTGTCGAGTTAACGCGCTGTTTAGTGTTAAATTTAATAGGCTTCACTGCTCCGGCTTTTAATTGTTTGTTTGTCAGTTGTTTTTTGCCCCAAAAGAGCGAACCGAAAAATGGAAAAGACGATCAGAGATTTTTATTTTTTCATCCATTAACGGGAAGTTGATAATTATTCGAAATACGAAATAACGAATATATACACAAAGGAAGTTGGAGTATTTTCGGGTTAGAAATTAGAATATTTCTCTGCGCCGCCGGAAATCAAGGCAAATTTACGCCACTGGACTTTTATTATTTTAATATGGAAATTTGCATAAAAAAAAAAGGAGGGATAGTTGTGGATGTCGCTTAAATGAATCGCTTGTGATAAAACGATTCTGAGCGGAGTAGCTTCGATGTTGTCCGTACACTTTGTCGGAAAATTTAAAGTAGTAATAAAAAAAAAAAATCGCGACTCAGGATAGTCAAGATTTTTTTGAATATAGTTAAAACAATGAAAAATTAGTATGAAATCAATAGGAGAAAATTCGTCGACCAATGACGATAATAATTTTCTGATCGACATCGTCGATTCATCGCGTATTTCATACGATTTCCAAAGAATTCTTTGAGTCACCGAACAAAAATTGATGTGCGCATATTTTATACTCTCCGGTATTCTCATTGTCCGGTAGTAAAGGAACGCTACGGTTTCAGTATACGCTTATGTTTCAATCGCTGAAAGTAGTTTCTACGAATGAAACGGCGGGAGCTTTTAATATTGTAAAATTTGCGTGATATTCCACTTAAATATTATACACTCCCGGTTAATAATTCCTGCGCGCGCCACTGCCCGACTTTTTCGACAACACACTTTCGTTGCTGTATCGGACGGAAAATTAATTTTTGTCTTATTTCCCCCGGACAGTATTATATTATATAGTTTTACCGAAGTCACTCGTATTCAGGGTCGGCCTGACCATGGCCGCTAGGCCGCGAATGCGGCCGGGGCCCCACCTTTTTTTTTTTATATCAATATTTTTGAACGCTATGTCTCCACCAGTTTTGAAATCTTTGCCTTGTATTATTATAATGTATAAAAAAAATAATGCAAAAATTGATTCGAGAACAGCGGTTTGATCGAATCCCGAACCGTAGACGTCAAATCGTGGTATTTATCCATTGGACTATTATAGTACGAGCCGAAAGGTGGAAAAAATAAACCTATTAAAGAAACACGGTAAAATTGTCAAATTTCAAATTGCTTTAACTTAAAAACTAAATCCGACCACCAAATTCTAACTTCAATATAGGTTCTTTTATTAACCTGTATTAACTCTATATAGAAACAGAAGGCGCTAGTCCAAAAAAAAAAAAAATTAATTTTTTTTCATAAGTGGCCCGAAAAAATCTTATTTGCCCGGTAAGAATTTTAGAGTCACTCCGCCCTTAAATCTGGGACACCCTATATAATGAACTGTTTTTTTATTGATATGTATTTTTTAACTTCATATTAAACCAAGAGGCAGGGGGCCCAGAATAAAAAGATCCAGGGGCCTATGTGTGCCAGGCCGACACTGCTCGTATTATTATAATATAATATATAGTAACGCGACACGGGAAATCGATTATTATCGACGTTTTTTCAACAGTTTATATTATGAAAAAAAAGAAAAAAATTGTGTTGTTAAACGTGCTACTCGAATGTCGTAGTCGTCGACAGACGGTCGTGGAGAACGTCGTCGCGACAGTTGCCACAAGAGACCACCACCACCACCACCATCTATTAAACGCAGCAGCAACAGCAGCGCAATATGGCGTTTTCTCTTCGCACTCCAACGCGTTTTTCTGTTCGTTGTGTCTAATAAAATTTAGGGGGACACAAAATAAGTATACACGCGCGCATAGTGTTTTTAAGATTTTTTTTATTTTTTATTACGTATAAGGAGGAAACCGTGACCACACGATTATTTACAATATATATATATTTTTTTAAGAAATACCGGCGAGAAGGATAATGAGGAAGTCACGGCCGTTGAACAGTGCGCCGACGACGGATATCATCTACGCGTCGGAACACGGACATTCATTCATTCGGAAAAAAAGAAAAAGAGAAAAAGTATATTTTTTTTTTAACGCACTTTCCAGAGGTTTAAACTACTTATATTATATACTCGTTGGAGCGCTACACGCGACCAGACTGAATTAGACGAGCCTTCAAACTCACCTCCTAATTTTACCGCATTAGATATAATATATTATAATACAATACACCACACGATTTTTTTTATATCATTAATTTTTCAGATAAACAACTTTCTGTCTTGTCGTCGTTCTCGAGTTTTTTTCTCCGTTTTAATGTGACTAGCACCGCTAGTTATGTCAAAGCGATAATAACAATTAAATAAAAACTCTTTATACAGAAACTAGAAAGTTATGAGGATATCAGCCGCAGGTGTGTAAACGAGAGCTGGTTTATAGGACTTGAGTGGCCGACATATATATATTATGGTCGGGGAACAGGGGCGTAATTTCAGTTTGTTTTTTTTCGGGTGAGCGAAGTTTCAAGCACACCATTTTGAAATTTCACCAGGCCGTATATATAGAAATAGATGTAGGTACTCGTATACGTTATCCTGCTTTGAATTTTTTCCACAGATCACGTATCGCAATCAACATAAATAGTAATAACAGTAAATTAAAATTTAAAAAAAAAAATTGATTACTTTATCTGTGAAAACCAACAAGTATTGCGTAAAAAGCTTGGAAGATGACAAATGCGGCAAAAAAAAAAGCGCATAATATTTACGTTTACATTTTTATATTTAAAACTTCTGTACAAGCATAAAGCTCTAGAAAAAAAATTAATTATATTTCAAATAAGTGGATACCGGCGATTTTTGAGTTTAGCATCTACAGCTTTTTCTAGATTGATATGGTATAACTACTGTTCTTTTTCAACATTAAGTATACCATTACCAAAGCAGGCTAAAATTATAGGAATATATTAAAAGTAAGGGATGCCATCCCCTCAAATGACGTCCGTGTTTGGGAAGTGCGTAGAGCCAAGTAGAAGAAGAAGATTTAGCTCGAAATCCACTTGCAGTGGTTGGGGAGAAGATTAATTTGAGACTCGGGCGTGCCATAAGCATCCTCCGTATGTACACCAAAGTTAACGGAGTTAACGGTCAACGAATATCGATTGGTTAAAAAAATCGCTCACGGCTCGTTATGAAATTCGTCGTTCTCGAATTCGTTACTACAATTTATTCGAGTTTGGATTTAAGATCTGGAATAAAACGCTTTCGAAACGAAATGCGTGTAACGCAACCGAAACGACGAGCGGTTGTCGCAATAATAATGCGATTTATTAACATAATCATACAGTATATATACAGTACCGATAAAAAAAAAAAAAGCGCGACATTGAAATAAATATTAAATAAATCACGTGTGTTTACATTTTTATGCTACACGGAAAATACGCTATATACTTTTTTGTTTATATTTTCGCTTAAAAACGAACGTTAACGATATTATGATATATACCGAGACTGCGTTGTACAGTATACGTAAACACGCGTATTATTGCGTGTTTTAATATTCCATAATAAACGACTGACGACCTAATTACGTAATAACGTCTAAATGTAAAACGAATGATTTACGGACATTTCGAATCAGAATAAAACAGTTTTGAATTTTAATTTAAAGTTTCGAATACAGAAAAAAAAAACACGGTAATATTAGATTTTTTTTTTCGCCGTTTTATAAAGCCCGCGTATTTGTTTTTCGGTTAATCGTAACTGTATTTTATGTAATCGTCAATGTTACACTATTTTTTTTTCTTCGACGTTTAAATGATTATTATTTATAATGATTTAATGGATATTTTGAAAATGGAAATATTAATTATAAAAAAACTCCGCGCATAAAAATGCCGGTACGTTTTATTAAGCGCGGTACCGAGTTACGGCCTGCTACGGACTGGCTGAGGTTATCCGGGATGACTTTTGACTTCAAAGAAAAATCGTCTTTCGCAAGGTAACGCGAGAAAAAAAAATTCAAAGTTCGCTGGTTATTGAGACTGCTTTACATATGTGAACGAGCGATAGATTCAGAGATGATTTTCGAACACTTTAAATCCCATTTGTTTTTATTCCGGTCGGCAGCGCCTGAAAATTACACGCGATATACGCTTCTAATTGAGCTCTTACGTATTATAGCTCGTGCTACGCGGATCGTACTCGTGTATATTATTATTATTATTATTATAACAATATTTTTTTTTTCATCGAATCGATTTGAACCTGGTTCGTGTTTAATTGTACTCGCGAGGACTTACAAAAAAAAAAAAACCGCTTTTGATTCCAAGTATGTGTTATGTTTACCTTGTGATTATAACATTGTACCGGCTACCGTATACATGCATAATATATTATAACCGTAGAGCGTATATGTATATACAAATTCACACGGGCATACGATTTTTTTTTTTTTATAAATATATTATACACCTCTGTGCCGAGAGTGTGCACCACCGCAGCATCTGGTACCCGGTCTGGTCTGGCCACCAGTGTTATTGTTTTCATCTCCTTATTACGCGTACACGGAATGTGTTTCTTTCCCTCTTTTTGTTTCTCTCTTTTTTTTTTTGTCCTCCTCTATATATATATATATATATATGTACACCTAAATAGCGGCGGCCTATAATTATTATTATTGTCGACCTTGGGCTCAGTTGGGTGGTCTGCCGGACCGGTTGTTTCGCTTTTGCCTTCTGGGGACTCTTCCTCGACAAAATATCGTGTGTGTACTGCACTGCACGCGGCTGTATCTTATTACGCGTGGATATATCATATTTTGATTATCGTATAGCCGCGTGTAGGTATACTATGATGGGGAGGTTTGGAAATTACACTTTTCACTAGACAAAATTATTCACTAAATTTTCAAGAACATAAATAACGTACATTTATTTCAACAAAAAAAAAAAAAACGGATATTTTTTCCTACTAATAAACCGTACGTATAGTTTGTATCGAATATCACGGAATTTCATCGCAAATTTATATTAAACACGCACGTTTTATTTATTTTTTTCTTGTATCTCAAAACGTCAGCAGCTCGGAAATAAATATATATAATCTTGCGCGCTAATGTTACACTACGCGAGTATGTTTTACCACACGTGAGATTTGAGAACTAAAAAACACGCAATAAAAAACCGCGCGGTATTAAATGCGTTATTCAATATTTTGTTATCAATGTAGATTTTTTTTTTTATTGAAACTGTGCGAATTAACAATTAGTCTCGACAATTATTATATAGTACAATTTGAAGGTTTTATATAAGCAGCGTGGAATTAAAAAAAAAATGATAGGGTGGCGAGAATGACAGAATGACGATTATACCGTGAAATCGTTTATGTGGAAAATGTGGCGTGTGAATGTTTTAAAAACGACCGAACAAACCGCTCAGGATGACTGCGACAATTTGTTCGAAAAGCCGAAGAGCTGATTCGTATGATGATGACCGCGCCACCGTCTGATTGTGGATGGGCCTCACGAAATTCGTCCACGAGTCGGCCTTTACGAGACTCTAAAAATGCCGTTCTGGACAAAAAGAGACTGTGTTCGCTTGGCGATAACGTCCGTCCCCCACAAACTTTCTTTATTTTTCGCTCTTTCCGCGGAAGGACGCGTCAAACGTTTTTCCAGCGACAAAGACGCGGCGAATGAACGCGCGTGTAGCCGACGGTGTCGGCTGCGCAGACAATAACAGAATTAGTACTACGCGACTCATTACTTAAACACGCGCGCAGAACCGAACGCGCGCGAGTACGCGTGGAAAAATAGTCACAAAAAAAAAAAACACTTTGGCGTAATAATGCGCGTCCCGACTTAAACGTTATTAATAAATATATATGAGTATATATAAAACGAGTGTTTTTTCGATTTCTAATGTTACACTGTAACCTTATACTTTCCGAATTTATCTCGCGTATTATTATTATTATTTTTTTTTTTTGAAAGAAAAAACACCAAAAAAAAAAAAGAAGACGTGCGTCGCACCAATAATAATATAACGCGCCGCACCGGTTACATTATTTGTTGGCTCATAAAACACACGGAGAGTATTCCGTTGCGATAACACTGCACGACGGTGTGTGTCGTCAAACAATGCGCGCACTCGCGGTGTTGGTTTTACACGCGGAATACAAATTACACGCGGTGCGTGCGTGCGTGTGTGTGTGTGTGCGTGTGTACAGTCGCCGCGCGTCGACGAGCCCGCCCGAAATGCCTCTGTGGAATCTGTTACAAAAATATATTTATATATTATCACTGCTGGTGTGAAGCAGAAAATAGCAGAAGTAACGGAAAATCGTAAAAAATTATATATATATATATATTTTTTATAAATAAATATATATATATATATATATATATGTGTGTGTTGCCAAAAATGTTGACGATTCTTAGGAAATGATGATGATTCCTAGGAAATGATGATTCCTAGGAAATGATGACGATTCCTAGGAAACGATGACGATTCCTAGGAAATGTTGAAGATTCCTAGGAAATGTTGACGATTCTCCTGATACGGTAAAGAAACGATATCATTCGATACGATTTTCGTGGTATACTCGTACATTATTGGGCGACGTTATATTTGCGGCCCCGCAAGGGTCGTATACCGGCGGCCGGTTTCATATTATAAAATGCGAGACAAACCATACAGGTGCAGTGTGCTTGTAGACGATCGGCATCCAGAATTCTAAACGTCATGAAAGTTCGCGATGTGAAAATAAATACGAACGATACTACACTATTACTCGGTAATTTTGAGTTTCAACGTTAATTACAAAAAGCAATAATTATATGACTAAACATAAATTATATCATGATAAAATTATAACACTACATAATATTATATACTCACGATCGTTTTCTGCTATCGTTGGGAAATATTATATTACAAGTACGCGATATCATTTCCACGCCGTATTAGGAATTGTCATCATTTCCTAGGAATTTCCATCACTCCCTCTTAATTGTCATCATTTCCGGTAACATATATACACATTTTTTTTTTTTTACTATTTTCCGTTACTTTCGTTACGCGAGTAGTTGTGTTTGGAATACGATTTTCCGAATGTAAACCGTTTAGAAGTTTCGTTTTAATAGAAAACAAATTGTTCACGTTTGACGTAAACAGAATTGTAAAATTAAAAGTGGAGGAAGGGCTGCATTTTACGCGGAGTTTTATTTCGCGATGAATTTATATTAACAAAGCTCATAGAAAATTACCTAGCATTTGTCAATGCTGCGGATCCATGCAGCTTCGCTCATGGTCAATTTTTAATGTCGAACGCTCTAGAGTCACGTCAGAAAATAATTTATGTATGCACCTAACCTGCAACTCGATAAATTCGATTACGTTAAGTTCCTAACTGACGTATAACATATAGTGAATTTATACTATTACTTCGAACAGTTCTTCGAGTCGCGTTAGATAATACTATAACAGACACGATCGGAGTACCTACTTACAAAAAAATTTATTCAAAAAAAAAAAAATGAAACGAAATCGATAAAAAAATTGATTTAAAAACACGGTTCATACGCGATTTTATAATCCGTAATAAACAATACGTATTTTAACGGTGGTTTTCTTCTGCGGTATATACCGCCTATAGAAAGCGACGAATTATATGATATATGTCATGGTCGTGATGCGAAAACTAATAACAAGGTACTAAATATTGGTTCGTAAGGTTATATAAATTCGTAAAATTAACGTTTTCGTCACTGTTTCCGTTTGAGAAATCACCGAGAGCACGTCTCGTTCGTGCGCGTATATGTAGAAAAATCTCCTTTTTTTTTCACCAACACAATTCTAAACAACGCGTCATTTAACGATACACGTATTTACGAATTTTAATACTAGTTGGGTGTTCTGAAGTCAGAAGTGTATGTGGCCGTACGTCGTATATTATAATATATTATAATGGATACGCTAACGAACAAAATATTATAATATACGAGTACGTCATATTGTTGCTGGACCTGGAACGTGACGTCAAGTTCGAGAAAACTACGTATTTTTTTTTGGTCGATGAAATATATTCTTAATGGAGAGACATCCTGAGAACAGCAGCGACGGCGTTTAAAGGTATATTTTTTAGGTAGGTATAAGATTTAAAAAAAAAAACCCCTTAACTTTCTTATACGAATGTTTTTAATAGCAATTTTTTTTTTTTTTGGACGAATTTCGCATCGAACGCAATTAATTTTCAGACTTCCTCCTCGTTATGTCGCGAGATTTGATAAAACGCTTTTTTGTTTTTTTTTTTTTAATGAATCGCGGTCGGTCGACCGTTAAATAAAAACATTATTAAATAGACGCGATTTGCTTAGGTATGAATAATATTATTATAATCGAGATTTACACGTTTTGATTGCACGTTTTTCTCTCGCCGAAATAAAGACATAATATTTATAATAGAATACATAAACACACCGCGTTCGGGTATTATAATAACTGCGCGGTGCATTGCAGTTTCCGGGGTAAATTATACGATTATTGAAAACAATAAGAGATTGTGAAAACATAATGTGTACGACGTGTTATTATAATATTTTCCCTTCGCGTAAATCCGTACAAAAAGAAGGAAATCCGATATGACGTATATTATATTATAACGGCCGCGTTTACAGTCCAATGGCTTTTTTTTTACGTTGTCGTATTGCATACGCAATACACACCGCCAGTGGCGCTTTCCTGTAAGCATTTATAGAAAAGTTCCACTAAGTTTTTTTCTTTTCTTCTGCCGACAAAACGGCTTGGAAAAAAACGTACTGTGAGTTTTATACTCACCGATTTCCGTGAAAATCATTATATCGTAATAGTACAAGTGTAAAAATTATTTAAAAAAAAAAATTAAAAATCAGACGCATTTCGCGCGTTCGATCCAATAGGATATTATTGCCGAATGCCGCGAGTTCATTTGGTCTCTTCTGTAAATTGTGAATGTTTTTCAGAACAGTCGCGCGCAGTTTTAATACCAGCACAAAAAAAGAACACACTATTACGAAAAATAACATTGTTTGTATACGATTCGCTTATAAGAAGTCCTTTTATTTCTGATTCGGAACGAAGAAGACTTATTAAATAATTCCGTCCCGTTTACCGCGATTTCGCCGTTTCGGAAAAGAATCGTGCGGGCCACATTTTTCCCTCTTTTTTTTTAACGCGTGCGTTTATCCACTTACTCTTCTATCAAAGAGAAATCGTCGTAATCGCGTAAATCTACAAAAAAAACCCCTACAAACTAATAGATTCTTCTTCATTCCATAACTAAACGTTTTATACTCCGTCTTGTATACGCAACCACTTTCGATCGAATTTCAAATATGCGCGCGTTCCTTTGAGAACTGTGAGCGATGCGACTCGTATAAAAATGTGTGCTTTACTCTTGTACACCGCGCCGATTCCGTGCCGAAACACTTCGGAAATATATATTTGTTGTATTCAAACTTCTCGGATTCATAAATCAGCCGAACTGGTCCGTCGTCCACTAGTAATCAATTTTTTTTTTACGCGGGTTCGCCCCGTTCTCGAGTATATAATATGACTCCGTTCTTTGGGATTCGAGTTGCGCAGCCACTGTCCGCGGGTCGTACAAGGGTATTCCAAAGAAAATTCCTTGTTGCACACATACTTCATCCCACGTCACGACCATTCTACCGTCCGACACATATTCTTTCCCTGGAAAGTCTTGCTGGTCTTTTATAACCGCTGGTAGGATCGTCCCGAATCCATCGCGTTTCCTATATTGTCGTCGTATACTCGTTCGTCCGTGACATATACCTTTCTCTTCGTCTGTTAACAGAGACTTTCTCGACTCGGCAAATCCCTCGTTTTTCTTTTGTATTTGACCCCCGGCTCGTGTTTTCGTATATACATAGTACCGTGTTCTCTTTCGTACAATTATAATATTATCTCGTATCGGGTCCGTCCCGTAATTGTACGAAACGAAAACAAATCCATGTATTATCAAACATATTAGGTGTGTGTACGCGGTGAAAACGTCTGAAAAGCCAACCGTAACTGTGTGAACGCGTGCGAACCCGACAGCAGCAACAGCAGCAGCAGCAGCTAATACAGGTGACCGGCGGTCAACAATAGAAAGCAACGCCGCGCCGCACGACGAGGTGAATGTTTTTTTTTAATATTTTTTTTTTCTACTATCTTTTGAACGACCACCGGTGAAAGTTTTCTCAAATATATATATATACGTATTGACACTACTTATAATATATATATACACACGTGTATAGCGGTGCGAACGGGACACTTTTATTATATTCGATTATTATTATTATTATTATTCTGTACGCGCGCGAGTTATTCCTCGGATCGGGTCGCAGCAGCGTACCGCAACGCGTATGTACCGTACACGCGCACAAAGACGGCGAGTGGGGTTGGGGTGGGAGAAAGGAAAGACACGCGAGAAAAATAAAAATCGTCGACTTCGATGATATATTTTTTTTTTTTTTGAGAAACCGAAATCTTTGTTGGACGAATAATACGTTCGTACATATATATATAGTGACGCTCGCAGTTCTGGATACGGAAGTATTATTGAAAGTCTGCAGGTCAACGGGAGCGAATAATAAAACCCGTTTAATTTTTCGATTACACGCGCCGTACGTTTCCGTTTAATTGCGGCCTGGCGCGCGTGTAATTAACCGATTTGTTCGTGTGTAGTTTATAAATCCCTGACTGGGCTACTATATACAGCGCCGCCGCCGTTATTATTATTTAACAATAATAATAATTGCTTTCTCGGCGGTTGAATTATTATAATGGTGCGCGGGCTACTTGAAGTTACGCCCGGTAGTCCGGAAAGGCGGAGAATACGCGGTGGTACTGCTACCGCAGCAGCCCCCGAGGGGAGATGATCTCAAAGACGTGTGTTATTCTCTATATATATATATATTCACGAGAGCACACACACGTGTGTATATATATATATAAATACTAGTCTCTCAGATATATGTGTTTAATAAAACCAGAAGACGATATTGTGTGTGTGTGTGCGTTAAACCGCGAAGTAACGTTTTATAACGTCTGACTCGTATGCTGCACTCTATATATAACGAGATTTTATATACGTAATATTATGCCTACCGCGCGTGTACCTGTTACACTCGAACGAAATGTCAAAATCGATTCGGGTTTTCGTTTAAAAAAAAAAAAAAAACACTATCACGCGTCGCGTTCGAGACGGCAAAGAACCGACGACGACGAGAATACCGCTGAACGAAAAACGTCGATTCGCCTCAAAGTGTTTTTATTATTATTCTTACTATTATTATTATTATTATTATTATTATTATTATTATTATTATTATTATTATTATTATTATTATTATTATTATTATTATTATTATTATTATTATTATTATTATTATTATTATTATTATTTATTATTATTATTATTATTATTATTATTATTATTATTATTATTATTATTATTATTATTATTATTATTATTATTATTATTATTATTATTATTATTATTATTATTATTATTATTATTATTATTATTATTATTATTATTATTATTATTATTATTATTATTATTATTATTATTATTATTATTATTATTATTATTATTATTATTATTATTATTATTATTATTATTATTATTATTATTATTGGTTCGACAGCCGGGAAATCTTCGCGATATACGTGTCTTAATATCGTTTGAGATCAACGGATGCTGGGCGCTTTTTCACGCGCCACTTTCATCGCGGCCGACATCTACAGACGCACACGCCTTAAAACGCGCATCAAAGTCTCGACCGAATACGTTAAAATGTCGTTCATTCGTTCGTTTTAAATTTATTTTGAAATATTCGTAACGTGTTAAATTAAAAAAAAAAAATACGCCTGCGTGCGCGTCATATATTATACTGTGTGTATTTTATCGAGAATTTTTATAATAACGATTTTATTTTGTACTTTTTAAAATTACCGTAATATATGGAATGTCGATTATTTCGAGAGAAAAAAAATTCGTTATTTTATTGATATTATATACGTTAACGATTTATTGATTACTTCAGACTAGAAAAAAAACATTTGGAACTCCAAATAGACTAAAAAAACTACCGATATACGATTGATTTCTCATTTTATTCTTGGTATATAAACATTATTTTTATTTTTAGAATTTTTCATTTTATTCGTTTTAAAGGCCGCGGGCAAAATCAAACTTTGTGCATTTTTTTTTATTATTAATCGAATTTTAAAAGACAAAAGGACACGGCGATTTTTTATTTTATCGTTAAGTTATTATATTATCGAGCCGAACGCACAGTACTTTTCACGAGAACAAACTGTTTATAGAAATTATGAATTCTATTCTTTTGTCCGATAAAAATAAATAAATCGATTAAATATATTTTATTAAAATATTCTGTTCTCTCTTTTTGAACAGAGTGCAGTCATAAATAATATTGGAAAAGAAGTGCTGAGAAAACTTTTAATTTTTGGCTGTTTAGTAGAAAAACTGATTTATGAAAAAAGAATATGTTTTTTTTTCTTATTCGTCTTTCGCTATTAATCGAAATTAATTAACTATTTAAACGCGTCTATTTAATTTTCAATTCGAGATGAAAAAAAAATGCGTTTCTCCCAAAAAGTCCTTTAAAACTTATTGCTATTTCGACGAATTCCCTCCCCCTCTCGTTCAATACAAATCGCGTTTAAACTCTGTTAAAAGTCTTTTAAATAATAAAATGTGACGCCTATTAAAAATTATACTAATAAATATTTCCTATATATAACCGCCTCCTACATTATATACGTCGTACATTCGTCGGTGGGTAGAATACTATTATTGGCGGCTCTGAAAGACGCGTCGTTCACGGAGAGAGGAGACAGTAAAATTGTTCTTTGGCGCGCGCTAATCAGAAAATAATATAAAAATAATAGGAAAACGTTTTATTATACCGCGCGGCCCGCGTGGGACGTATTAGAGATTAGGGCGGGGGCGTCAACGATTATTCATTCCGTCGATGATTATTATTATTATTATTAGAAATGAATTAAATTAATGACCGGAATATCGTAGAATATTTAAAAAAAAAAAGAAATTCGTAAGTACAACGCGGGGATTGCAGCGTGGCCAGTGCGTTTTTGTAATAATTATGGAATCTTTTTGCAACTTTCAAATGTATTTTTCCCAAATTGTGTAGATTGGCCTGAGTGAGAATACAATAATGTTTTTGATTTCGTTGAATTTTTTTTTTTTAATTTCAAAACGATCCGTTTTTTTGGCGCGAAATCAAAAGTGTTTTACCGCATTAACCAGATATGACAGGTTACTGGTAGATACCACCGTAGACGATAATTTAGTATCTATAGATATTAATCATAGAAAACATATTAATATTATTTAATAATAATATTATTATTTATATTAATAGTGTTATGTGATAAGTATACATAGATAACAAGTATACGGATGGGTCATTACGTCTTATCTTGCGGTTAATTTATAAGAATTACATGGGGTAGCTTATTCTTTCTTCCATTAACAAGTTACTCTTTGTCCCATGCCTAAAATGCCACAATGTGATAATAACGTATGATAATAATGAATAAACATAAAAATAGCAAATAAGCCCTTTTGTATGGGCGGGATTGATCTAATCACGCAAGTGTATAAGTAGTCAAGTCAGGTAAAACAAGTCATCGGGGAAAACTTCGGTAATGTTCCATATATATTTTTATATGAAAATTTGAAAATAACCGTTATCACCACGTATAATTTCCAAAGATAATAAATATAATAATTTCATTAAAATAAACCCCATGCGAGAAAGAGAACCGTTCTAACAGTGACTTCTCTCTCCTTTGAAACGGACACGCACATTCATTGTAGGAGTGGCCTGTCCATATATTTATTTATTGTCTATGTAAATATATAATATTTAATTATGTTTCGAGTGATAAAACATTATCAGTTACCACAGTGGTAACCTACGGAACCTGCAGGTGTACGGTAAAACGCTTTTGATTCCGTCGCCAAAAACCGATCGTTTTGAGTGTATTTATTACCTAATCCATCGATTTTCGAAAGTGATTCGTGAAGAATTTAAAAGTCGGAATAAAAGATTATATTTTCCGAACTGTTCGTGTTTACTACGATACCATTAATAAACTCAACTGAGATTTTTTTTTTTTTTTATGAAAGACCCGTTTCGTGTGAAGTTTTTGCTTTCCGACACACGAGCGCGTCTCCGCAGCGTCAATCGTAAGAAATACGAGGAGAGAAAAAAAAGACCGTCCGAGCACTTTTTAATACACGAGACTCGTCCACCCATCATAGGTCGTCGTCGTCGGGCTCTCTCATTAGAGCGGCGATTCATCGCGCGTATTATTATTATTACAAGTCGCTTATTATTTATTCGGTATACAGAAAACGTTATACACAGGAAACACGAGGTACGTGCGTTTATTCCATTAAAAATATATTGTAGACGACGGTTTTATTGGATATCCCGTGTGTGTGTGTGTGTGTGTACGTATGTAATAAAACGTATTAATTCTTTTTTTTTCCCCCGATAGAATTTTATTTTTTTGCTGATACGTTATATACCTGCAGTTCGCTTGCGGTTCACGGGAATACAACAGAGATTTCGTTCGACAAAGGTACGCGCGTATCAAACGAACCGACGAGTTTTGTTCTCGCGATCGGTTCTCCTCGATTTATCCCCGGAAACGACTCCCCGGGGTAGAGGGCGAGAAATGAAACCTGCGCGGGGGCTTATTATTATTATTATTTTTTTCTCTTTTTTTTCAGGACTGCCGGAGAAAAAAATATTCCTATAGAAAACCCGTCAGTTGTTCTCACGTCCATTTTCATAACACTGTTTAGAGAAGAGTCGGACCGCGGAGTCGCGGTTGCGGTAGAGAACTGTCGGCGGGCACGCGTAGTCCGACGGGACGCGAGGGTGGGTTAGGCCGCTTATTATCGTCGCTGCTGTTGCTGCGTGGTCTCGTGGTGATGCGCCGCCGGCCGGGTTAATGATGTGCTGTGGTCATTACAACGGTGCCACGACGCTGTCCGCGCGCCACGAACGTGTCTACACGACGTGCCCACGCACAACGCTATACGCGTATCGCCACATACCTCCGAGCAGTGGCGCACTTACGGGATTTCTTCGAGCAAGGAAGGGAGTAAAAAAAAAAAAACGTTCTCCCTCTTCTACTAATCGATTTTTAATAATTACACCTCTTTAATTTCCGTACGTTTTACAATAAATTTATTATTGTACCGAACAAACTCTATATAGTCTCTTAGGTTTCCCCCCCCCCCATTTCGTCGATTATTATAATAATATTTCGTCAACGTCCGATTTAAATGTTATTTTATACGGATGCGCGGCGGACAGCGTTCCGAGCTCATTCAACGTACTCTTAAAATTAAAATACGAAAAATATTCCGTATAATAAGTATACGCTTTCTTCGTGTATAGGGTTCCTTGTGGGTTTCTTGTGCGTTCGGGAATTTTTATATGTTTACAAACGTCCTGATTGATAATACAAAATATTATTGCCTACTGAAGAAATTGATAAAAGGAAAATACAACCGTATATGTTAGAAAAAAAAAAATCTATTAAAAATGATACTTTATTAATGAAAACTATATAATGACAATTTTTTTTTTTTATTAGGATCTCTGTTACTTTATTGTTTATTACGATAATTTCAAAATGTTAATAAATGTAAAATTTAACGTATTTCTCTATCATTCGAGATTTATTTATTTTATTTTTTTTAAATATTTAATTAAAAAAATCAATATACGGAAAATTTGGGACCTTTGGAATCCGGGCCCACGCCTTAAGACGGCACTGCCCAACAGTATTGCGGGTTTGAAGCGAAACGTTCCGAGCCGACTCGGAGAGCGGTTTCGCGGCTCTTTCGGCGCGGGGCCGGGATCCCTTTTTCGGCGTCTCGCAGAATTCCCTGCATCAGAACGGGACTGGTACCAGTCAGTATACTATATAGTGACCGTGCCAGAGACGTCTCGAACGATTCGTACACTCGTATTATTACGTTGGTCGACGAAGACCACAAGTCATCGTTTTGCCGTTTTTTTTTTTTTTTTTTACTTCTTCTTTATTTTATTATGTATAATATCATATACGTGTGTGGTGGACGGTGGTGGTGCTGCCCTTCGGGGGGGCGTGGCGCGTTCGGAATAAAATCTCGGTTTATATTTTTCCAACCGGCTACATTCGAATTCCACACCGGACCGGGTCATCGCCGCGTTATTATACGAGCCCACCTGTCCACCTGTTAGAAAAAAAAAAAAGGTGTACACGGCACGGTGCTGCTATACAGAGCGCGGTACACGGTAACGACGACGACGACGTGATGTTGTACAACGAGCGCGCGCACACTCACGATAATATTATTTTAATATGCACGGTGTCCGGGGGGAGACATTCGATATATTTGTTGTCGCGGCGCAACCGTCTCCTCGCGCGGCCGGACGGCCGACGCTCGACAGATAAAATAAGAAATCCGATTAGAAAAAAAAAAAAAAAAAAACGAAAAGAATTCTTTCCACCCCAAAATAAAAACATACCTGCAGTAGTCGTCGCCGAAAGCGCGATTTAAGATTAAACACTCATTTGTACGCTTTAAAAAACCTTAGAAATACGCGCTGTAAAACACGGTCTCGTTTCGTATAGAAATATACCGTTTAAAAAAGGAAAACGAGTCTGCTAGTAAAAACGGAACGGAATCGTGATGATATGGGGATTTGTGAATATCGGTATTTTTATTCAAAGTAATTTCGATAATAAATACATTATTATTAGTTGTCACGACAACTGCAGCTTACACATTTCCGTACCATTTCTCGAGATTTACCCTCATACCGCCGTAACATTGATGTTTTTACACATCAAAAAATGTGCGATCAATCCGTAAAGCAATACACCAAAAAAAAAAATTTATATATACTTTTTTTTTTTTAATAAATTACGCGATTAGACGAAGAGAATATAATACGGGTATAACGAACGAGCGTCTCTGTAATGATATTATACACTGTAAATATTTTTTTTTAGAAAAATTAATATAGCCGAAATATTAATAATGTGCGTTTAAAAACCATCTGCGTGGCGATAAAAAAAAAAAATCATAAAATACAAAAATATGCAGCGCGTGTCAAAAAAAAAACATACGAAAATTCGCGATATGAAGCTTTGTATTTCACGTCTATCGACTATAATTCAAACTTGTAGCTTATATCTATAGCTACTTTTTGGGCTGTCAAAAAAACAAAAAACCGTGCAAATACATATAAACCCGGGCCTTACTCATAACTTATAAAAATTAATATTTTCGAAAGAAAAAAACAACTCTGTTGTCGTATAGTTTATTTCGTGTAAAAACCCCGTGTCTTAAGTACGAATTCTGCAGAGTATATTTTGCCCCCGTTTTATCGTGAACGTTTCGATTTTTGAACAACGCGTTCTCTTATAATTTATTACGATCACTCAAAAATGCATTTTTTTTTGTAAAAGGTAGAAAGACAATAATTATTCTTGTAATGAAAATGTAGTGTTTCATTTCGTTTCTACGGATGTTTTTTTCGTGTTAAATATTATTATCGATGGTTCGCAACAATGTGTTAACGTTTTTTTTTTTATACGGGTACAGATCGATAAGAGGTGTATGAAAAAATACGCACCGGGGCGGACGTTAAAATATCTTTTTTCGGTATATAATATTTCAAGTCCGAACAGTGTACGATTCACAGGGGACAATTTACCAAAAATATACGGTTGTCATTTTTTTTTTTTTGTTTTAACACACAATAATTTATCGGTAGAAATCTTTTTATTAAATGTCTTTTTTTTTTTTCATCAATTTTGTATCGTTTCAAAATCCTAACCCCAATAACAATGACGTTTACGCGCACTCTGCGCCAGTATTCGTGTGTGAATCGTTAATTTTTACATTGAATTCATCCTAATTATACAGTTGGAAATGTTCATCAATTTTTCAGTTTCGTTTGTCGATAATAAAACAATACGAATTAAATTTAAAAATAAATATTTCGTATAACGTACGCGAACACGGTGCCGGAAGAACTACGCATACGAGAAGCTCGGGGTTGTTTTTTGTATGTTCCTAGGAAGCTCCCCTCCTCCAAAGACAATTCCAAAGAAGGTTGTGTTTTTAAAAAAAAAATTTTACAATCTCCCCGGGGGAGGGAGGGAAAAATTGTGTTATATATTTTAACACAACAATACGAAATCACGTGCTGTTCTCCCACTGTCCGGCTGTGAAATTTCATTTTCTCTCTCTCTCTCTCTCTCTCTCTCTCTCTTACCAGCTATACATTATCGGATTCCTTTTGGCCCGCACCGCACAACGCCCTATATTTTATACTCCGATCACGAGAATCCCCGGACGTTCACAACGCGACGTATCGTTATGTAACGGACTGTATCGCGTCCGTCGTCGTCGTCGTGATTCGCCGGGGGTCTGCGTCTTGGGAACGGAATATTCGTCGCGTGATAAAAACCGATTTTCACAGCGCGTTCGCAGCATCGTCGTCGGCCGAGATCTGTGTGTACGCGTTTACGGGTGGTACGCGTTCGCTGCAGACTCTCTTAAATATAATTACACAAACGAACACAATTCCTCCGTATTAATCGCTGCTGTTATATTCGGAATGCGCCGCGGCGAAAACACAAAGGACCGCCGCCGCAGCCGCCGAGAATCGTTTCGGTTTGCCCTCCCCCTACGACAAGGGGCGGGGGACGAGGAGAGAGAAAAATTCCGAATAGGTTTTACAAAATAAGAAAATACAATCGCGAGTGAGTACAATATATTAAAATCGTTCTGCTGGTGTTGCTTCATTTGGACTTCTGGTTCTGTCGTCGAAGAGTTAAAAAAATAAATTAATTAACGCGTCTCTTTGACCGCGCTAAATGCCGTATTTATAACGTTGGGAAATTAGGAGAAAAAAGGGACGCGCGAAAAAAGTATTAAAAAATATATATATATTTCGAAACAACGCGTTTTCGCGTACGCCGCAAAGTAAAAATTATACGAACTAAAAATGTGCACTGTCAAAACCCCAAAATTTAAAAGAGGGGCTGGTGAGACGCACGTTGCAAATAGAAATATTTCTATTTACAAATTAATCGTTTAAAAAATAAATATATATAATCGATAATGAAAATGTATTTGAAAATGCGTCCGTGTAAATTATAATATTATCGTACGAATAACGATCACGGTCTTTCTAATCTCGTTTATTTCCTATTTAATCTCTTTGATACAATAGTAATCGAATAGATTCGACACAAAACGGTTAAACGCTTCGGAAAAAAAAACAATTTTACGATTTCGTCTCTACTATAGAACATTGTGTAGACATAAAAGTGTAAGAAGATGTTCTCTCCCACGTTCTCCCGATTCGTCATAATATATAGACCAAAATATTCGTTTTTATACGTTGAAAAAAAAAAAAATTTCAAGATTTCGTCAATTTTAAATGCGTGTATATACAGTTTAAAACGTTCAACGATACGTTTCGAAAGTGTATAAACTATAAACGTATTAAGATTGTTTCGCATACTAGTGAAAAACCATATCGTTCGTCATTTACAGATTTCGACGACGCGTTCCGAGCGTATAACAAGTAATTTAATTCTACGTATATACTCTAATACATCCCGAATACTCTCGAAATCAATAATATTATTATAATTACGTGTAAAGTACAGGAATCAACGACTATTTGGTACGCCGTTTCCCGTATAAAAAAGGAGAACAGATAACGTATTTAAATGTATATGTGTTCATTATATACATTATAGACTGGAGAGTGGCGAAAAAAATCGTTTAAATTAAATTACACGAATGAATCACTCGATCCGTTCGTATAAATGTTTAATTTAAGCTTAGGCCAAGCCTCCCCTCCGTAATATTTTGAAAACATTTTGTTCGCGTTCCAACAGTATTTTACTGCGCCGTTTTACCCGCAATTTTAATCTCACCATCAAATACGCGTTATATATGTATATATTTAATTACATATTATAATACTGCAATAATCGCTATACTCACATTTGTACGGATTTCCTCTTTTCGAGTTTTCTCCGAGTTGTCGTTTCATAATCAGCGCGAAACCGCGTACATAGTTTGCGCGCGCGCGTTTTCAAAACTTTTCAAGACGAGATTTTTTTTTTTCGTTTCGCGTCGAACCGGGGAAAAAAAGGAACCAAACGACCGCAGTTGAACGTTTAAAATCGAAACCTTAAGGATTTCTTTTTTCTAGGATTGTATAAATTAACGCGGCGGATACGTAACGCGCGTGTTATTATTATGACACGGTCGACCGCGACAGACGAACGCCGGCGTTGTGTGCGGAGGACTCGGCACCATCGGACGCACATGCCCCCCATGAGCCGTCGTCGAAGAGAGATGGCGACGTTCGCGCCATCTGACGGATTAATTACACGCGTGAATATTGTACGCAGGTATTGTTCGTCGTCGGCGGATAATATATATTCTAGGGCGCGCAGGGCAGGACATTTCACTTACGATATTTTATTTTTTTTAAATAAAGTTTTTTTTTTTTAAAAAAAAGTGTGTAGGAAAACGCGTTTTCTGCGTTATGCAAATAAAAATTATGCGAAAAAAATCGTAATGAATTTTAAATAAATTTTTTTCACTGATTTCTAGTACTGCGCGTTAATAAAATATGTTATAATAGGCCAGACAAGTATATAAAAACCGATTAAATACGCGCTGAAATTAATCGAAATACGTTCTTAATAATAATTCGTAAATTAAAATACATTTTATTTCAAAGCTCGCGCTAACGGGTATTTAACCTAACCGATACGGGCAGTTGTAATTACACATTCGGGCGCGATACCTAAAAATTTAATATACACGAATATATATTGATTAGATGTGAAACGTTTTCCGTTTTTGAATTTTATCGTATCAACAAAAAAAAATATATTATCCATCATTATTTTATACACATATAATAATTACTATAATCATTTTGTGTCATTCGTTTTTGTTTTCCTCTAAATTTTGGAAAACTAGAAAATTTTTTTTTAATCCGCTTGTACAAAAATATTTTAATTAGTTCTGAAAATTCCTTAGCACAAGCTCTGTTTTATTTTGAAAACAAATAATATTCTATACAATATTACTAAAAGTAAAACTATAATAAAATTCACGATTTATACAAATCTCGAACGATTATATTTTATAATATATTTATATACCTTTAAAAGGTGTACAATTTTTTTTTCGTTCGTTTGCAAAACGCTCCTTATAGTATTGCGCGTTAATATTAAAAAATGTTCGAAATAGTAAAAAAATATGCTCTGAAAACGCAAAAAAAAAACTTCAAAATATACAAAATAAATTTTTATATACTGCACACAGCTATAATTAGGCCGTGAAACAAATATCGTCGATATAAACTCTAGCTGTATTTTTCTGACCAACCGATAAAAATATGCAAAAGGATATGTGCCCTAGATATTATAAAATATATATACACTATAATTATTGAGAGAAAATTCGTATTTTGTTTGGTTTTTATACAGGATACGAACGTTTCTCGTTTTGTTAACAAACGCGATATATATTCAAATATATACGAATGTCGTGTAACGTATAACTGGACCAGTGAATTATATTATTTTTTTCACGTTAGTGCGAACGCGCATAACTGAAACTAATTTAAATAATATACGTATATTAGTCTTAGCTTAGTGTTACGAAATTAATATTATTTTCCCTAAAAATAATACAATTTACAAAAATTCATTATTTGGCGTAAATATTATTTCGATTCGTTTTATTCTCGAATTTCTTTTTTTTATTTATAATTTTAATAAGCTCGTTAACGATTCCGATAAATTATTATTTTTACATTTCCCATTCGGAAGTGCGCGTTTATTTATTTTTTATATATAATATGTACGCGTTTAATTACAATGTTTTTTTTTTTTTTTTTACTCAATAAAATACTCGAATAACCAGATATTTATATATTTGAAATTAATTAAAATTTCACCGGTTAAATATGCATGTTATGCATACAGTTTGTCGAAGTCCACTAGATCCCACGTTGATACAACTTATCAATAATTGGCTGGCAAAATTCTAAATGCATAATATTATTTAAACGAAACGATTAAAATTTAACGCGTATTCGCGACACATAAATTGTTTTTACGGTTACGTAACACGCATATACGTATTATAATATAATATTTAAATGCGTCTCGTCACTGTGCACGGTCCAATTTATAATTACCCATCAAATAACGTTTAAGTCCGCAAAATACTTAATAAACATGAAATATTATACAATTTAACTACACAGTGTATTCATTGGGGGGAAAATTGGTAGAAAATCGATAAATAATATAATTTATATATAATCGATTAAAAATTATAGTAATTTTTCACACCGACTAAATGCAAATGAAGACACGCGTGCGACCAATTTAAAAAATATATATATTATAATTCCAGTGATTAATTTCTTTTCTTTTTTTTCGTCTATTTTTTTTTTCACCGACTATTGACCTGCGTTGAGTTTTAATAATGCGCGTGGAATAGGTTTTTCGATTTGAATTAATTTTTATTCGTGATCTTGTGCGTTTAAATATTTTTTTTTTTTTTGAAATCAATTAATTTCCATCCCGTAGATATTTATAACGTTGACATTATTTTTTAATTAGAACTCTTTCCAGTACGGATGCACACGATAATGTCAATAAACTGCCGGTGCGGTGAATAGATCAGCGCGCACGATATAGAGTTACTAAACATATATACGCGTATATCGACTTGCAGAATTCGATACAAATAATTATTAAAAAAAAAAAAAAAGACGCGTTATTATAATATATTATATTACGTATATTGCAGTCTTGTTTTCTCGCAGCACCAAAACTAAAATATTATATACGATTTGAGTACGATCAAGTTCAAATGTCTGTTAATAATCTTTTATTTTCTCGCGTGTTCAAGCCTCAGATGGTATACTAATGGTACATAATTTTGTTACCAGTATTTTAAGTACGATAATTAATTTAAAATTGATAAAAAAAAAATCAAAATTGTAGATCGCAATAATGTAACTATACGGTATATGCGTTTGATAACTCTCGATTAACTCAATAATATCGAAATGTTATATATTACAGGTATCTGCTGATATTTATAATATACGTTGTGCAGCGTTAATGCGCGGAAAAGAAATCGGCGTGCGTCTTCGAGAAATATGATCGTTGGCTATACGTAAAACGCGAATGCAAATAATACGAGATAATAATTGTAATATATTTTCAAACAAATTTTTACCACTAATGTACTTTTTACATTAAATGATTGATTAAAATAAATACAAATATGTTATATATATTTTTTTTCCATTAACTACGTATATCTAAAGTGTGTTGCAGTCATCTTTTGGCATATAATTTTCTACGCCGTTACACGGTTTTCACACTTCACAAATGTGTTTCTTATAATATACTCGTTGTATGATTTCTAACCGAAAAATAACGCAAATATAAAATCGATATACACGTGAAATGACCACAAACCCACACGCGAGTTCAACGTATCCGTATATTGTGTTGACGGATCCGTATACGTTTGGCGCCCAAAGGTAGAAATTTATTTAGACATGACATGTTTTATAGGCTATATAGGAGTCTATACTATTTTTTTTATGTTTAAAACACCGGCTCTGGCAAGTAGTCGTATAAAAGTAATATCCTAAAAATATAAAAATGTATATATTTACTCAAAACAATCGCGCGGTATATTCCTTATTATTATCGGTTAAAATAAAAATCGTAATGTACAAAATTATT
Organism: Slavum lentiscoides; assembly: GCA_032441835.1. Lineage (NCBI taxonomy): Eukaryota > Metazoa > Arthropoda > Insecta > Hemiptera > Aphididae > Slavum > Slavum lentiscoides. The sequence continues at coordinate 8,526,507 of CM063714.1, read as the reverse complement.
CCTGGTAATTAATAAAAAAAAATATACATATACATATATGAAGTCAAAGAGTATTGTAAAATCAACAAAAATATTAGAGTATATTCAGTGTATTTTTTTTTTTTTTTTATATAAAATTTGTTTATTTACTCCCGGTTTCCAATAAAAAAAAAGTCACAGTATCTTTAGAAAATATTATTATAAAATATATATTTTTGTATTTTTCGTTTTCGCTTTATACCCGTTGATCGCTCTTAGTCAAAACCGGTAGTAAATAAACAAATTTTATACGACGCTTCGTTATTTTTGGATTTTTTTTTTTTTATTATTACTCGTATTGGCTTTATTTAATATAGGCGTGTATTTATATATAAAAAAAAAACTTTATATTATTCGATTCAATAGACGATTACATGTAAAACGCGTATACTCGTTGGAAATAAAAAATAACTTTAATATATATATTTTTTTTAATACTTAAACCAGTTTTGCATAATTTTTAATTTCACGTGTCGCGATTTCATTAAAAGACATTTACGAATAACTACATTAAAAAAAAACAGGGCGCAATAATCGGAAATATGTATAGAACCGCGTGACTTCCAAATATATAAACCTACTTACATAGTTTCGAATGAAAATATGAAAGTGTCGCATTGAATAACGTAATAATAATTTAAAAAATTAATTACCGAAAATATTGTACACGATGCAATTATACGACTTTATTTCTCGTCCTTATGTAAATATCAATATGATTATGAATAATCCCAATTCGAAACGATAATAATAATTATTGAAAACAGTAATTAATTTACGCGATAAAAATTTTTTTTTTTAAAAAGAAGAAATCTGGCTTCGCGTACATCTCGGAAAGTGTATGGAAATCGCATAATTATTCATATTGAAAACAATATAACATTATTAATCATCTCGATACGGATACGGTCTCGCGTATACGGTAAAATTTTGTTTATGTTAATGAATCTAAAAAAATCATTCGAATTAATCAGTTGTATATTAAATATTTCTTAAAAAAATAAAATAAAATTGATATATTCTATTATATTGTCAATATTTTCTTTCAAATTTTATACGCTAGATAAACGCATTTTTTATCAATTATCCTTTGAAATATTGTTTTTACGCATTACGGCGGAAATCGTATTTTTGAATATTATTTTTAAAAAAACGAGATCTGACGCCATCCTAATAATAATAATAATACATCGAAGAAGAAATAAGTGAATTTTTTTTTATATACACACAATAATATTATATAGTTCGGTATTGATCGAACACGACGACGTGATGAGTATATATTATTATTTATTATTATTATTATTATTATTATTATTATTATTATTATTATTATTATTATTATTATTATTATTATTATTATTATTATTATTATTATTATTATTATTATTATTATTATTATTATTATTATTATTATTATTATTATTATTATTATTATTATTATTATTATTATTATTATTATTATTATTATTATTATTACTTGTTTATTTATATTTATATTTATTTATTTATTGTCAGAAGATGAAATCAATTGTAAACGTATATAATATATAATATTTGCAGCGGGAAACGTACGATATATTATATATTGCGTAGTCGGCTGCAATAATACACGGTGCAGGTGAAGTTTTCTTTCAAATTCTACACGGGACAATGAGAGACGAATGTAGAAATCCAACGATTCCGCACAGGAATCTGGTAATAATAATAAGCGGTATAAAAGAGCGTATAATAATAAAAAAAAAATGAAATAAAAAAAATATATATATATAATAAAAACGAGAAAAAAATAAATACCTATTATACATTTTACTGTAAGCCACTGCGGCAGCGGCGGCGGCGGCGGCGGTAGTAATCAACCTCGCAACAGCCACCGCAGCAGCATAACGTGCGCAGATCTCTTCAACGGCTCGCAGATTTATGATCGACCACTCGCGGGTGGGGGAAATGTCACCGTCTCGACATGTCTATGATATGGACCGTTTTTTTTTTCCTTTCTTTCCATCCATATACCTCCCGTTATTATAACTCTACTCGGTCTCAACCCTTCTCCGGCCGCCGTATTTATCATTCTTCCTGCAGCATCAGCGCAGCCTTATATTATATTATTATATACGCATAGACATGTACATTGACTTAAACGCGCCAATCTTTCCGCCACCGTCTCGACATGTCTATGATATGGACCGTTTTTTTTTTCCTTTCTTTCCATCCATATACCTCCCGTTATTATAACTCTACTCGGTCTCAACCCTTCTCCGGCCGCCGTATTTATCATTCTTCCTGCAGCATCAGCGCAGCCTTATATTATATTATTATATACGCATAGACATGTACATTGACTTAAACGCGCCAATCTTTCCGCGAAATCATTTCCCGCGATGCCGGGTGTAAAAAACCTGTTTATAATCGCGTATACGCGTTAATATGTGTTTTGTATACACAGCGCGAGCCTAACCTAACCTAACCGCTGTTTTTTCCGTTCTGGTACATACCTGTATATGTATATTATATGATCGGATTTACGGGGCAGGATTCGGGTTGAACCTTCCCCGAGACCAAAAAAAAAAATATATATCAATTAAAAAATATTACTGCGCAATGACCAATTTGTATTGACACGCGTCTAACAATAACGCGCTACAGCCGAGACAATATAAACTCCTACTCTCCAATTTGAAGAAAATGCGGTTATGAAGATTTTTATCGATCCCGCAGTAGTGTGTAGATCTGCAGAAAATCGGAAAGACGCTTACTCCAGGAATTCTACGTCCGCATAAACGTATTTATTCATTTAAAATCGGTTATAATTATTATTATTATTATTTGACAGGGAAGTCTTAACTGTTCAGTTTTATACGCTCACAATTGGCGGAAAAGATCTCGTTGAATTATCCGATAAAAAATATTGAATTTTCATTAAAATTTTCCGTTTTCGATATTCCAATAAAATTATCGAAATAACCTGCAAGTATTCTGTCACTTGATTTATATACAATTTTTTTATTAATGTAAAAAAATATATATTTCATTCGAAAATAAAATCGTTTATGTTATAACGGGATCGAAGTTTCTATGTTTTATTTAAAACCCTACCCCAGAGAGAAATTGAAATCATACGCGTGTAACTCCCAAAATACGCGGTTATGTAATACCCAGAAGGGCTGGCCGAATTAATTTTTTTTTAAACTATAGTTTAAAAAGTCAATTAAAAAAAAATAAATAAATAAATAATAACTAACTAAAAGTCTCTTTTGAAAAATAGTTAAAAAAAAAACTATCGTTTCTCATAGACTACTGCAGTATTGTTGTCGTTGAGTCTTTTAACTGGAAAAAACAAGAAGATGTTCGACTGTTTTTTCGTCACAATAACACAATAACAAGACTATGCGAAAAACTTTGATTATTTATTATCACATTATAAAATATTATATAATAATAATAATATCTTTATTACGGAAATAAATTCCGATTTACAATTTTAAAATATGTTACAATGTTGTGTGTGGTAAACAATAATATTATTATATTAAAAAAAAATTCAAAAAATAAAGTAAAAAATTTTCTTTTTTTTCCTAAGTAACTTCGTGATTTCGAATAATAATAACTCGTTGAGTCCACATCATCGAAGCAAAAAAAAAAGTAATGACTATGATGAAAAGCAATAACTTTTTAACTCTTCCGAACGATTGTCAGGACATACATATATATATATGTTTAATAATAATCGTCGATTTGATTATTTTTTTTCTTTTCTGTGTAACCTGTCGTGAAATTTTTCATCGTCTCGTCACGCCGCAGTTCACGTGAGTTAACAAAACACAACTGCGCTTGAGCTCCTACATATCGCTTACATTGTACACTGCACCGGGTCTGTGTATACCGCGAAGAACGTGGGCATTTTGCCACACGTTTTTTTTTTTTTAGCAAACACAACTTGTATAAAAATGAACTTGAACGGGTTATTTTCGGGCAATTTGCCACGTTTTTCATCGTGTAATAACACGTCGTTGCGACGGCGGCGTGAAGGGGTTGGGGGAAGGAGGCGTTTTTTTCTTCTCTCCGACGTATCGTGTTCCGAGGCTGTTAATTATTGTATTTGTTTTCTTCTTGTAAGTACTCGAAATAACACATGTATAAATTAGCCCGTTATTGCTGTATAAGACTTTGGGAAAATTTTCAAAAACCAATGCGCGTGCAAAAAAAAAAAAAATAAGTCAAAATTTTTGCGAACACATTATTAGATAAAATTTAATATTGACGACGTGTCCTAAACAAACTATAAATAATATGATTATTTTAAAACAAGTAATACGTCGGAAATATTTTTTTTTTAAAAATGTAAATATTCCTTTGTTTTATTGACCGTGTACGCGCGTATATTTTATGATTTTTGAGTTAATAACGCAGTGAGTAAATATTACTCGAATGATATACGACGACGGTGCGCAGTCAACGATATAATAATATGTAGTGTTTTTTTTTTATATATATATAATCGAAACTAAAAGTATATATTACAAAAAAAAAAAACGATTCGAGTGCGTATTGAAGAATATATAGTCGTTTTCGCTCTATAAATCTATATATAAAGATAGTTCCTTTTTTTTTTTTATTCGATATATACACTTATCATGATTTATAAACCGGGTGTTGTTAAAAAAAAACTATCTATATTCGTCGATAAAAAAAAAAGTAAAGAGAGAAATAATTTTTATTGTACCTACACACTCGTTCCGCGTTTTATATATGCTTTTAATATATATTATATAGGTACGTGTGTTATGTAATGGACCGACGCTCGTTGTTCGGTTGTAAAATATAAATGCGTTCGAGTTTTACTTTTATAACTTCCAGTTGAAAACTCAATAAATAAAAATATGACTTCTGTATTTTATTTTTTTTTATTCTCAACACGATGTCCAGATACTGATGAAATTGTAACGTTTTTTTTTTTTAAATAAATTAAATAATCGTAATACTCTTATAAAATAAAATAATAAATAACAATATATTTATAATAAAATCAGTATGTATAGGCATTTTTTCTTTATATATAATACTTTTTTTATAATATATATTATTTATTATTTTTGTTTTTTTTCTTTTATTTCTTATACGAAGAACGCTTCTGTTGACGATTTTTTTTTTAACAACTGTTATACGATAGATTTCGTATCGAATTCTCAAGACTCTGGCCGTTAAGTCAACGAAATATTATTAATTTCAAATAAATCGTAGGTTTTACGCGAAATTCTTTCGATTCACCAACAGTTCGAACTTGAAACGCGCTTAAAAAGATATATTTTGAAAATCGAAAATTATCCGGTATCGTTACATTCGTTTGTGTTAGCTTCATGATACGCTTGAAGTCAGTCACCAGCTGTGTTGATAGGCGTATAGTTTTCAATTACTAAATCAGTGTTATCTCTTGATCGCCTCTTGTATTGTAACCACTAATAGCGTATTCAATTTTCTCCTGATCGACTTCCACGCCCATTGATCGTCTGCGCAAGCATCTCATTTTCACCAATATCTCCATATCTATATACGTAATGACTAATTGAAGAGAATTTTTGAATCATCCGGCCCTTGTCTTAACTTCGAAGCTTCCTGACATTTCTTTTCCCATTCGGAATAAAGTATTTTTTTATTGCACTCTTTTATTATTTGAATCAGCTTCATCGGTGTTCCAAATTCTTTTAGCGCCCATCCACAGTTTATCCCGTAACACTGCACTATCGCGTATGCCTGTTTGAAATTCCTATTAAGATGTGTCCGATCGTATAAAGACGCGGACCACGCGAATATTATTATACGATAAATATATAATTTTAAAATGCGTTTTCCGTATAAAACCTTACAAACATTTAAATTGTTTATCGATCAATTTCCTATTTTTGATGCGCGTCTAAAACCCATTACATTCGTAAATCTTGGCTACGCCACTGCTGCGACCATCAACGCGCGATGCTCGTTAAGAAATATTGTCGTCTCTGCAACTGTACGAGTTTTAAATGGATTGACTTGTTTTTTTTTCTCTTCGATCGTTTAACACCATTCGAACACAATAAGAGTTGTTGTCGGCCGGCACAAAGAATTGCAACGACGCGATACGCGTCTATATACAAAAATGGTTAGAGAGTCATAATAACGAAACGGTATAGGATATCGTGGAGAACGGGTTGGTTCGCGTATCTCATCGGTGATAACTGCAATAATCATTAATGCGTTTTATCTTTATACTGCAGCGGCCGCTAATAATAGTAAAAAAAAAAAATGTATAAAACTCGGGCATTTCAACGGCTGTCTTTGAAATAAATCCGTTCGTCGTCGGTTGATTACACTACACATATACTTATTCGTCGTCGTTATTTCTCTTCGCGACTGCCTTTGATCCGTTTACAAATATCCATCTTCTTTGAGACTGCAGTCGAACCGTTACGGGATACGGTAATCATTTTCTCTCCAGGCAAAGGTATTCGGCTCCTTCGAGCACCGCGAACGGCCCGAAAACGACGAACGAATACGTCAGAATATTCGGCGCACGTACATTATAGTCATTACCTATATAATGCGGTCGACGGTAATATATGTTTTTTTTAACAAAAATATGCGTGTCTCGCGTAAAACTCTTGCAGTCGCCAGTCATTCGTATATCGTATATAACAATATAGTCATCGACAATAATAAATATATTATAATTTATATTTATATTTTTTATAATAAATATATTTAATAACGGGTGACTCATTGGCTATATGATAGGTACATACAAGCAAATATATTTTTAAATATGGAAATAAAATATTTTTAGGTTCTGATACCGAAGCGAAGGCACAATATGGTTTTACAATGATGTTGAACTTTCTTGTTTTCTATTTACGCGCATAACTTTTCGGTACTTTAGAGAGTTCTTTTTTCGATTTGCCCATTATTATTGCATACAGTTAACGCGTCACTGGAAAATTACACGAATGCGGTATAAAGCGGGATTTCGTCAAACATTTTTTTTTTATGCTTATTATATTAACTGGTAAAACTCGACGAGCGTTTCGAAATATTATTTTTGAAATTATAAAGGAAAAAAAGCGAAATTCGATTCGGTAAAAATCGAATGCGTCGACAATTTTTTTTTATACTGCGGTATGTTTTACAATTTTTCGGTCGTTTTTCCGCGCGGTTAAGAAGAATAAAAAAGTACGGTCAACAGCTTCAAGAAAGTAGTGTGTTTCACTTTAACCCAATGCATTAGCTTCGCTCCGCAGAATCTAAAATAATAAATTCGGCCGATAATTGACGTTTCTACCCCCCCTCGGGCAGTACTTTACTGAGTTTACTTTACCGATCGGGTTTAATAATCCGATCAAACTGTAATCCACAAAATAACGTTTTTGTTTTCTCCGAGAGAAAAATAAATCACTGAATTCCATATAATATGTATACTGAAGGACCGGGGGAAGGAAACTATAAAATATGACGGTAAATATTATGATAAAACGCTAAAAACATTGTGCGTAGGTATTCTACACACGCTTATGTTATATGTTTGTTTGAGTTTGTTGATTTAATTGACGGCTAGTATAAATATTTAGAACGTATTTCGTTTTAGCTACACGTTGTTTACGCACGTAAAACACACTACTATTATACATAGGAATACAAAAAAAACATACCTATTTATTAGCTATTGCTACGCTGCAAACGAATTTAATTTTCTTAAACGCGTAGCGAGAAAATAATTTCATTTTAACCTTTCACGAGTTCGCGGTTATACCTAATATTATTAATTTAGTAAATTCGATTATTTGGATTTTTTTACAAAAAAAAACCACGTGTACGTGTGTTTTACATACTTATTATCAGCGGCGGTTATACATGAAAACGGAGCCAATCCCCTCTGGCAACGAAATACCCACATCAAGAAGAAAAATCTATTAATGTACCGAGACGAAATGCAGCTGTAGAAAAAGGAAGAAAAACGTGAATGAAACTTAAACGAAATAACAACGTGGGGAAAAAAGTAATCACCAGATAGCGCTGCGACACAACATAAAGGGCGTGGCAGAACGCACATACCAATCAGACGCGAACTACGTTGTTCGTGCTCAGCCGCCGTGACTACACTGAGCGGTCCGATGGTTTCGGACCGCTATTTATAAGCGCCTTTCTGGCACGCCCTTTATGTTACGTCATAGCGCTATCTGGTGACTACTTTCTTTTCCCGTTTTATTACGGTCGGCTGACGCGCTATGTCGGTATACGCGGGTGTTTAGTTTGACGCTGACCGAGCGACCGATCGTACGCGCGTTTTCAATCTTTATTATTTATGTTTTATTTATTGATATTAATAATATTATTATTTCGCGTATTTCAATGAAATATGAAAATATACGAAATAAGAAAATATGAAATATATTTTATCACGCGGGTCTAGTGTGATGTCCTAAATCGTCCTCGGAAAACATATTATTATATAAACGACATTTAAACGATTAAATGCCAACACCTATGTGAACAATGATATTTCAAGTGTCTTTGCCAACTGGCCGTGCCAAATGGCAATCAGCGGCACAGTGTGAACGCAGCTTTATATTTTACTAATTATAGATAAAATTGAAGTGTTGCGTTATTACAACTTAAATTACGTATAATTTTTTTTCTAGGCCCGTGTTTCGTGAATTTAAATATTATATTTTTAGAGTTATGTTAATTGAAAAGTGGTAATTCTTCTGCTGTTCTTGGGTTGTTGAGGATATGCGGTGTGGCTGTTAAATATTTAGGACTGTGAATATGTTCTATCGTTAGTTTTGCATGCAACACGAATGAAGACCTAGCGATTCCTTGCTGATCAAGTATGAATGGATAAGTGTCTTATTCTGGATCTATTTATATTATACTATTTGCTCTCTCCTACTTGAATCGTCCGTGTATGCCCGTTTGTCAACTGTTTTGTTTTTCAATGTCGTTTAGCTTTTTAAAATATCGGTTCGGACTTAATGCCCATTATTGAAAAATAGAAGAAAAAAAAAGTATTTAATTTTAAGATATATAAGATATATGTAATTTTCTAACCTAACCCGGTATCATTTGTCACAAGATCAAAAATATACGTCGAATCGCGGTGACGAATGACTGACTATTCGTAGTCAATAAATGCGTTCCAAACTTCCACTTATAAATTCTGTTCGTCTACGGATTTCAAAACGTTCAAATATTATTGTCGCCGTGTTACAGGAACTGTTTTTTCAACGCGCATTTTAATATTCTATGACAATTTGCAAAAATATTTCGGAACTGTTTTTTTTTAATACGTCGAAGAGACGCAAACGTTTGTTTTCCGTACAACGAAGCGCGATCTAACGGCCGGCGAGTGAGAGACGCGAAACGGTTGTCATCGGGAAACATAACACGAGAGCGCCAGCGGTAACGTTTTGTGTAGAAAAATCGTCGCACCGAGAAATTTCGTTTTAGTTTACCCGCCGGAGTTACTATTTTAAATTGTTTGGACAAATTTCTATATCGAAATAAGTCGAACTGATATATATTATTTATTACTGTTCGCTATTTTAATTTCTGTTCAGTAGACTGACAGTATATCCTTGTTGCGGTTCACGATGCATAAGATATATTGTGTAGTACGAAAAATGAAATGTGTATAGTTTGGAAAAAACGTATAATTCTAAATCCTAACAATAAAAGAAGTATTATATAAATATATATATATAATAATAATAATAATAATAATAAATATAATTGCATATTAATAATAATATATATTATTTGTTATAATTTATTACAATCGGGCCTTGTACTATATTGCCCGGGCAATGTATACAATATCCAATTTCAGTGGTCAACGTAGAAAATGATATACTTTGCCCGAGCACTATATAATACAATAACCAAAACACAGCGGGCAATTATGACAAAAAAAATTGATTTTGTTTATTTTACGATTAATTTGCGTTTATTTATTTTTTACAGCTTAAGCTATTATTGAATTTAGAAGTAGGTACATAATTTTCCTGCAGTGCTACGTTTCTGTTTACTCGTTTTGCCTCGTGGCTGCTTACAGTTACATCTATCATGTCCTTGCAGATCAGCAGACCGCCAAAATTTAAAAATTTTCTTGTCGCTTCTCTCTTAATGATGATATTAGAGTATTTGGTACCGTTTTTAACGTTTTATATGTATCGAACACATTATCGCAATTCACGTTACAGTGTTATCGTCAAATAATCATTATAATTTTAGGCTGTACTCGTATAATATCATGCGCAAATATGTGTACTCGTATGTACGTGAACAAGCACACAAATGAAAGAAATAAACAAAACACAAAAATATTCTTAGTGTAAGATTAACATTTCTCACACACAATTGGACACTGTACCTAAATAATGCCCGGGCAATGTAAATGATTTATAAAACGGATTCGGCTTTGCCCCGAATTTGACAGTCATTGTACACAATTCCCGAATCATACACTTTGACCGTAACATATATATATATATATATTAATTCGAAATATTATACAAAATCTTTTATATACAGTGGGAACGAAGTTTCTATGTATATTAAATCTTCCCCCTCCCCTCGAAAAGAAATCCAAAGTACAAAATATGAAAGTATGGAATGAAAAAAAACATAAAATATCTTATACCCATGTCCTCTGCATGATATATAATATATCGTATAGTTATATTACGAGATCAAATTTCAAAGGCTAAACTAATTAACATAAACATATTCGGGGTCGGCAAGACCACTATCATCCCTTAGCCGCTAAACAAACATCGGTATACCTCGCGAACAAAAGACAATTAACCAGTTTAGCGCTCTTAATTAAATACTCGGGGAGGAAAAGAGAGAGAGAGACGATATATACCCTGTGCAGTGTGTGTCCAGAACTGGTTTCGATGGGAACGAAAAGGGTTAACATAAATAATCCCCTTAACCCTTGACCACTGCGGGTAACACGATCATTAATTAAAGCCCCGGGTTCTTAATTAGACTCACTAAACGTCAACACTTTGCTATTGTCATAAACTGCTCTCGTATAAACATATATTGTAGAGAAAAAACGTTGGATACGTCTTAAAATTGCTTTGGAATATATTGTTGATTCCAATTAAATGATTTTACTTATAAACGTGTATCGATTTTTTTTTACTCTATATAAGATAAAGTAAGAAATGAATAGCGCGTATAGAGAGCGGCGATAGTAGTTGATAAAGTATTAGAAAACAGATTTAGAGTTTAGTGACAGAGCCAGTGAGAAACGCCAAAGGATGGTGGAAAGGCCGAAAAAGAGATGACGCGTGAACATGATGTATACACGGTAAGAAGGAGTTACGCGAAACATTTTTGTTTTTTAAATAAAGGTAAATAAGTACTTGTAGTATATATTGCGTTAATAATTTCCATACTTGATTTTATATCATATTTTCTACAATTTGAAAATTATTATTGACGTTTTACCAACAATAGTGCAAAAAAATTGTTCCGTTCGTGGTTACAAAAGCGGGCTCTGGTATACATTTTTTCGTGTAATAAAAATAATCATAATTGTATTTTATTATTTTAAATGTGTACATGTGTACGTAGATTTTCACTTAGAGATCCACAAAAAACTTAAATTGTTGGTAAATGTAGTTGGACGTAAATATTCTGTTTCAAATATATGGATAGCAGCTGATAATGAGCATTTTCAATTATGCGACATCTACGACAATTTCGGTGGAACCTATAAGTTATTGTTAAAAAGTGGCGACGTTGTTTCATCAGTTTTTTAACGGTCCGTTCATTCTACACATCAATTCTCCACCTAAATTGTTTTATAACGAACCACCAAAAAAAAATATATATATATAGAATAAAATCGGCTAATAATAATGCCGTAAAGCTTCAAGTATTCTCTATATCAATAGTGAAACGAATAAAAAATATAGGTACTACTAAAGTATTTATGCTAAAAAGTAACAAAACTTTTTTTTTTGGAATATTTATCTGATGTGAAGATATTCCAAATGCTGAAAGTGAGTAATTTTTTTCCACACCACCTATTATATACTGTTGATAGCAGTATAACACAGTCTAAACGTATAGCTAAATCCGCACTGACCACTATCACTATGAAGTAGAAAGAAAAAGGTGTTAGGTGTTATTACAACAGAAAGTATTAGAAAGCGAAACAACTATTAAAAGACTCATCCGAAAATGTTTAAAGGTATTTATGTATTAAATGCCGAAAGCGAATGTGAATTTTATTAAAAAATTAATCTATGAGAACCGGAACCTGGGACATTTCGGCGTGAAATCCATTTTATTATTATCATTTTGCATTTTTTTTTTTTGTGGTTAGTATTTAAACGCGTTGTATAATTAGGTAGGTGTATATTATGTTATTTCAATCGGAAAGTCGATTAGAAACAAGAGAAAGAAATAAAAAATAAAAATATCTACACTGCTTCATGCAGATACATCGGTACATGGACATATCTTGTGGCTACTGTGAATTTAGTCGACGTACAGGAATGTCAAAATAGCAAAGGCTACCTAGCAACGGTTTCGTTCATGACGGTAACATTCTCGGTGTCGGCCAAATTTTCGGAACGACACCAAGCCATAAAATATATTCGTGTCAAAAAAAAAATTTTAAAAATACGTCGACGTCGATGATAATCGAATTTTTAAATTAGTCACCACGATAATCGAAACATTATGAGTGTTTTTTTAAGAGGTACAATTTAAGGACGATAAATCAATTTACTTTTTCATCTTTTACAATAATATTGATTTCGCAACACGCCGAAACGTCCAACTACCCCGGATCGTATCGTTTACCGTCTACAGTAATGTAGTGTTATCCATAACAGCGGTTCCCTGCAACCTTTTTATCACCGATTTACCACTAGACACTTTTATGATCAATACGCGTACCACCTTTATACTAAAACAAAATTAGAAGAATCAATTTTTTTTTTCTTTAAATATGTCTTTTATTATTAATCCGTTTATTAACATTGTTTTATTGTATGATAAAAGTAAAAAAAAATTTTTTTAGGTATATCTTATTGATATTCAAATATTTTAATTTAATGTGCGATTCGATGTTGTTTATTTCGTACGAGAACATCGTCAATATCAGGCTGAATGGAACTTATTTTCATTCGTAAATCATTATTTGAATATCCAGCGTACTTCTGTACTTATATTTTTCGCATATTAGCTGTTAACGGATTTTTGTTGACGTCCAAAACGAAACACCAAAGTTCTGTCATCAAATGCGTCTTTCACTGAGCTGTGGCCAGTCGCATCAACGTACGATCAATATCGTATCAATAAAAAAATTCTATATATGTTAATAGAACGAAAATTGTATCAAAAAAAAAAAAATGTCTTCGCGTACCTGCACCAAGTCGGGTACAGCCGCTGATCTATAGCGTTTTACACACACACACACAGAAAGATTTCGCGAGTCTGGCCATTGCTTTGCTCGTGATAGGAATTTATGATTAAACGAGCGAATTAACAATTTTTTTTCTTCCTTTGTGTCGGATTGTTATACATCCGTCGGATAACTAAAACGTCACGTTCGTCCTGCGCGGGAAACGGTTTTATACGTTTGTTTCGGTTTTAATCCTTCATATCGTTACACGCTATCGTCATAAAATCCTCGATTCGGATCGTCGTCGTTGTTGTTATGGTTATTATTATTTTTTTATGCCGTCCGTCGGCAATAACCACCGTGGCCGTGCAACAGCAGCAGCAGCAGCAGCGCGGAAGAGGAAACAAAAAAAATAAAATATATCGTTTTGTAAATCCTTTCAATGTTTACGCTAGCTCGGGTAATTCCCTCGCGGATTACAATGCACTTATACCGACGGGCCCGTTGTGTTTCGCGCGCCGCCGACCGTTGGTCACACGCGAGACCACGGGCACGAGGGTGCTGCTGCGCGCCGTTGTATTATATTGTGCCGTGTCCGGAATACCGGTTTCCGGGTATACTTACTTTTCTGCACGGTATACGGTATACGGTTTTTTTTTTTTGTTTAATGACAAATGGCGAGCGCGCGTTTATTCGTCGCCGCGGACTCCGCGCGGAGGTGCAGCGGCGACCGGACGGCGGAAACCGGTTTCCGCGCGCGAAGAAACGCGTGAAGCCTCAATGTTTACGGCCGCTGTGTAATAAATCACCAAACAACGGAGTGCCGCACCGGAACCGAATATCCCGTACCCTCCGGCCCCGTACCCCCTCACGGCGACACCGCGTACGTTTCGACTTTGCATAATTAGAACACAAAAAAAAAAAAAAAGGGTTGGCGCGTATACCCTGCAAAGCGTGCGTGCGCGCGGAAACGGAGAGTAGTGCAGCGTGTCACGGAAGATGTTATCGGACACTACTGCACGTATAAGTGCAGGAATCGGCAACCGCGGTGGCCCGCAGTAGCTCTGTTCTGTAATTCGATAACGTGTTAACGAATTAATTCGATAAGCGAGCTTCTTATCAAAATTTTAAAAATGTAGCGAATTCTGTTATCGACATCGTGATTCTGTAAATGACTTTATCGATCGATACCTTGCGCTTACAAAGTGTACGTCCACCAAAACGATAAGAAATCGATAGCTAACGACAATTTTCTGGGAAGGTTATAAATCGTTTCGATAGCTTAACGAACCGAAAGTTGTCGTTAACAGGTCTTATCGAGTTACAGAATAGAGGTACAGGATAAGTTTATCGGCCTGTAAATGACGCGAAACAAAGTGTACGTCCACCAAAACGATAAGAAATCGATAGCTAACGACAATTTTCTGGGAAGGTTATAAATCGTTTCGATAGCTTAACGAACCGAAAGTTGTCGTTAACAGGTCTTATCGAGTTACAGAATAGAGGTACAGGCCGTTTACGGCCCGCGAAACGATTTTTTATGTCCCACACACGAAAATGTTAAATTTAAAAAAATTATTTTATTTGATATACAAATGGTATATATATATTTATGGGATTTTTCTAAAATTTAATCTAATCTCGCGCATTAGTCTGCAATTTCATATTTTTTTTTTTTTTATTTTTAATTAAATTTTTTCCTAAAAGCGAAATTTTCTACTGAGAATAGCTTGCATTTTTTTTTAAACTCATATTTACATGTAAAATAAAATTATTAGTGTTATTTATGTGGCTCTCGATGAAAATATAAAAAAAAAAAAATATGGCCCACACGGTTAAAAACGTTGCCGTATTACAATACTATACATGATAGTAGGTGCGCAGTGGTTAGATGAAACGGATAGAAGTGTACAAAAAAAAGGGGGGATAGCGAGCCTGTGGACATCGCCGAGTGAATTATTTCGCGGGATAAAGTTTCATGCCGGATCGCATAAAAACCGTTTCGTAAATATTTGACAAATCAGTAAAGCGGGTATAACGCGGTTCGTTAAATCATATATTAAACGATTCGGCGAACAACTGTTTCGTCGCAAAATAATATTTTATAAATTATTCGAGGCGAATAAATAATATTATATACTGTAATTTTTATTCGATTTAAAATATTGAGTTTTTGGATTATTTATTTTAAAACGAATTCGGTCGAGCAGTTCGGTAAAAAGAACGTTCGTCGATATTTACGAATTCAATTCGTTCGAAAAAAAAAAATTATTAAAGTAATAAAGATTACGAAAAACACGCTATCGTAGAAAAAACACACGACTACAATAAGTAATAACATAATATTATTATAAAGTGTACAGCCGTACAGCGTATACAGGCCCGATCATCGGATCGTCGACTACTGAACCCGTAAAGCTAACATTTACGGACATTAACTTATCCTTAGTCGTAGAAGGAAGAGCAGAGACGCAGGCCGGAAGAACGAGTACTTGGACGTTTGTAGAGTAGACAAAGAGGCGGATAGGGAGATGTGCAGGACCGAGAATGGACCGGGAAACGGTTGATAAACAAAACGCATATGCACCTATATAGGAGCCGATATTGATAACACTTTTCCCAAAGAACTTTAAAAGTAAACGCGTCAAAGAGCAACCGTATTGTGAATACACATTTTCCGCTGCTAGCCTATGCCCGTCCGGTATTTGCAAAAATCAGTGAAATTCGAGCTCTCCAGAACACACGTTTTATACGGATACGTTTGAACAAGGTCCGCTGATAGGAATAGGAAACACAAAATGAAGAACCGTTTGTAAATTCGATTTACCGTAAAAAAAAGTTTAAAGTTTAAAGCTAATTTAAAAAATAATCGATTGGAAATGTATTGACCGAATAAAAACAAAAATAAAAAAACTACTTAATTAAATGAGGAAGAATGTTATTTATATACGAGGTTAACGGAAGGATCATCATACGACGCAGCGACATTTATTCTTTCTTATAACTCATTTTATTTATATTGTTACAAACATATTTCGATATATCTCGCTAAAACTCTTTATACTTAACACTTATTAACACGAATATTTTCTTACTGTACCAACAGCGTTGGTTATTTTACCCGAGTTCATAGAACAGGGCACGGGTCCCGCGCCTACTGGATTGAGTTGAAAATCCAATTCAAATATTTTCAATTCAACCACTTCCGAAGTTATCTATAACTATTAGGGGCTTAAACGAGAAATACGAGACGTACGCTCTTCTCGGACGACGCTGAAAACTGTACTCTGGCGAAGATAAAATTTTCGTCGTAAAAAAAAAAAAAAAACGTGTTGATGAATTCACCGCTAATACTATATTTTTTAAACTGACTTTTCGGTCCTGCAGTAGGGACGACTAATAATTTTCTCTTGTAGAAAATCGAGAAGCGATTGTCACCGACTAAAAGCTCGACGTTTTTTTTTTTTTAGAGAAAAAAATAAATAGGAAAATTAATAAACGATTTTTTTTTTTTATGTACAGAGATCTAAATCGCGGTCGTGTGGTGGTGGTGGTTTCTCGAGTATTTTTTTTTTTTCTATACGAATAATTCTATACGTATTTTGAATATACGCATAATTAGAACGCGTAAAAGGGTTACAGTGTGTACAGTGTGTGTGTGTGTGTGTGTGTGTGTGTGTGCAGGGGGAGAATCGGCTATTCTTTTCGCCGGAAGAAAGGCCGTGCGGTACCTAATCGGGTAATGTTATCGGACACTGCGCGCATGTGTTACGGACAACAGCATTATAAAATATTGTGTCGGATAGTGTTCGTTACTTTTTTTTTTTTTACACCTCGCCTCGTTTTTTTTTCATCCGCAGTGGATATTCTATCCGAACGCGTGCTAAAGTCGCATACAAAAATAAATAATAAAAACGAAAAATACGATATCCGTCGAAATCATTCGATTTCAAAAAACCGTTTTAATAATAATAATTACTATTATTTTTTATAAGTATATATTTATTATGTTTTCAAACGTTTGATGGACCGCAACAGTAAATGTCCGCTGCAGTGCACGTTATCGCTGCAGTGTTTAGATCTCGTACTCGAATTACGCGACAATAATTATACGTTTGTAACGCGTTTAATTGATAATTGTCACCAGGTCCAACGGACCGATTGAACTGCAGAAGCTGCGCGCGAAACGAGTATTTTATACGTTATCTTTGAAATAAAGTAAACGGAGATTTTGTTTTTTTTAGATTTTTTTTTCCTATACTCCTTGGAAAACCGTTTGAAAAGGAAACGGATTTATTAAAAAAAAAATGCAGCCAAACGTATTTATTGATCGATAAATCATCCCGTTAGGGAATCGGTAACGATAAAACTGATTTTATCGATTCGAAATGCAGAACAGTAAGACGTGCGCATTTGAAAATAATTTGAATACACACGCGCGCGAGAGTTAAAAACGTTTTTGTAGAATAACATAAAAAGGGTAGTGAGCCGCGGGTGTCGTGGATGTCGCTTAAGTGAATCACTTAGATAAAGTTTTAAGAGTTTTGTCATAACTACATAAATTCGAAAGCAGTATAATCGAATCGATAAAACGATTCCGAGCGGGACTTCGGTGTTGTTAAATACACTTTATCTGGAAAATTTAAAGCTGTTATAAAAAAAAAAATTGTGACTCGTGATTGCCGAGATTTTGTTTGAATAAAGTTAAATTTATTAAAATTTCATTGTTTAAAACCAAAAAAAATTACTTCTTTTATGACTTAAATAGCTCGACGTTTAATAATTGCTACATAAATAGCCCAGAATCGGAAGTAATGTTTAAAATTTTACGTATATCTAGTGCATATAGATATTCGGTGCAAATTTCAAGACTCTAGGACCGTTATTTTTGTAATTTTTTCACGCCGCGTTTTATTGAGACTACATAATAAGGGAACTATTGAGAAAATCGAAAAGCGTTTCGAATAAAATACCATCGACCAGATAAAATTTGGTAAAATTAATTATTTAAATAATTGATTGAAACGTAACGCGCATGACGAGATCATCCGAACGTATTCTTTCTCCAATAGGAAACCAACGGCTTCCTCGTTTCGCTCATAATCCAAAAAAAAAAAAATCGTTTACATCGAGCGTGCGAGTGTTTTAATTTAAAAAAATATTACGCCCGTGTTTGGCGTACGACTACTTTCTTTTTATTATTATTACTTAAGCAAGTAAGTATTTTCTTAACGTGAATTTTTCCCCGCTTTAAGATAGTAACGTTAATAGATTTTTAATAAAAGCGCGTATTACACTATATTTGACGAAATAATAATTTGAATATTTGAAAAGTGTTTCGTATCGAGTTCAAGAAATCGCGCCGAGTCACACTCGGGCAGACACGTTCTGTGGGAATTTTTTTATCATTTTTTTTTTTTGTCGTTAAATTAATCATATCACACGGTGAATATCAGAAATATAAAAGAGATGTCCGGCTGTGTAAACAACGTTGCCGACCGTTTTCGTGGATGATTGATGGGTTTGCGCAACAGTAAATCATAATTACAAAAATGCCCACGAGCATAAATTATACGTACGGGTACCCTTTTGGGGGGATGGGGGATAAAAGGTTGGCAAACCCTTACCGGAGACCCGGAACAGCCATTTGGTCATTGCAGGGTCAACACCGCGCTAACCCTTTTTTTAAGAGGGGGTTGGTTCTATTAAGATCTGTTTTATTTTATTTTTTCCTGAGACCACACCTTTGCGCGCGCGGAAATCAAACTGCAGTGTCGAACGACAGCCTAAGGAGTGCGCTTGGAATTTTTCGTCCGAAGTAAGTACGCCGAATTCGTTAAAAATAATATTTATAAGATAAATTATGATTTTCCAACCGGTCCGTTCGCGTTTTAAATATTACATAATTTACTGTTGATTCGTTGTCAAATTATTATTTTTAATACGTATTTTTTTATTATATACTTATTAATTTATTACCGTACTGTGTATATATTTTATGTACAAACTCTTGAAAATTAAACTGTGTGCCAGTTAAAGTTTTTAACATTTTTTTTTTTTTGTCTAAACAGGCATTTTAATATTATTAATTATTTTCAAAACGTTAAAAAAAAATTATTTATACGTATATTATATTATTAAAACGACGAAATCATTACACCGTTAATTTCGAATATTTAATGTGAATTTATTTTAAAAATAATAATAATAAAACGTACAAATCGTTTACGTATTCCTAGAAATAATATATTATTAAGAGTAGTGTTTTTAACTAAATCACTAAAGTATATATAGTGGCGAATTTATAATTTTTATTAATTACGTTTCCGATGTTTCTGAAGACCTATTGAGAATTCGTTTAGACTTACACGTTATACACGGTAATAATATTAGCAGTATGATTTAATAATACGGATGTGTTTTGAATTCTAAAACTCTGTTCGTTTACCGCTGTTATGTATTTAAATTTATTTGGATTCCAAAATAATATTAAACAAATACGGATTTTTTTTTCTTTTCGGTTTTCTACGTATATTTTCGCCGATTTTTTTTTTTTTTTTTACAATTAATTTATGAATTTCGATTCGTTCCTTTCGATATTATCGGTAAAAAAAATAACCGTGTGGATTACTTAAAAAATATATAAATAAATAACGTAACGTTATACGCGCAATTAAATTAAATATCCGATCGCTATTGAAACGTAACATCAGGAATTATTTAAAATAATTCACAGTATCGTATAATACAATGTCTGCAACGGAGCTATGTATGTATATTTAAATATTGTAAAAATGAAATCGTAAATGTCGGAAACGTGTTTGACGAGCGTGTATTATTTTTTTCTCCTCGTTCGATCGGACGCACTTATTATTATATGTTAAACTGGTTTGAATTAAAAAGATCTATACGCGTATGGATCACAAAGCGCGATCGCGAATCCCTTCGCGCGTATCGGTCAAACTGGATACCGATACCCGGCGCATGTGAGAACGTTAGTCGCGAAGGGTCAAAGGTGTGAAAAACGGAAATCGAACCGGCGGCGCGGCGTTTACCGGTTCGGTAAAGTAGTTATTGCCGATGACATCCCTTGCAGGTGGGGCTGGAGGAGGAAGCGATATATTTTAAAGGGTCCGTCTGGGAATCGAATCCCGTATTTCAGGTTATCGCACTATTGGAGAAAAAAAAGAACATTGCAGTATCGAGTAATAAGCGACTTGTGGCGGCGGCGTACTGATTTTATTGTGTGTAAATCTTGCAAACAATCGTAATAATAATAATAATTATTATTATTATTATTAATGTAATAATCTCGTGATTAAATGTACACTGCGCACGTCCCGGGTTTCCTACCGATGCGAGTCAAGCGTATTTTACATAAAAATTTGTTTGTTTTTTTTTTTGTCGACGTTATAAATTAAATTTCCCCGCAATCGCGCACATACTGTTCGCGTTTATTCGTCGGCCAGCCTGAGTCTGGCAAAGTCTTCGAACACGATGTTGTCCTCGTCGTCGTCCCCGAAACTCTTCTGATACTTCATCCTGTCCGAGCTCTTCATCTTCTTCAGCACGCCCTTCTGCTGCTGTTGCTTGGACATCGCGGTCGAGTCGTCGGACGCTGAATACAAAAATGTTTAACGTCTTTCATTATTCATTAATCGTCACTCGAGTGTGCGGGAAGGGTAGGGCACTGTCACACATTACCCGGATTCGGGTGCATGAGTTTGAACGGTACGTCTGTCACGAGTTCGCCTCCGAGCGTACCGCAATTCAACTTTACCCGAACGGAATACGAAATGACGATACCGGTCTGATCGCTGGGACCTTTGCCGTCCGCTACCAGCGTAGATGATGCCAAATTCACGTCGTCGTCCTAAGAAGAAACAAATCAAAAAAAAAAAAATTACACGCGATAAAGGTCGTTTAAAGCGTTTGCTGCACTCTGTGATCGTACCTTGAGACGTCCGTCCAGTGCGATGCCTCTCCTGTCTTTATTGCTGGACGCCAGCGGGACCAAGTAGAATTCCTTAGTGAACGCGGCTCCCGGCGTTATCGGACAACCTTCTCGGGTTTCCAGACTGGCGACGAATTTGGAAAATTGCGCGTTCACCATTGTGATTTCGGTGTGTTGAACCACATACACCTTAAAAATAATAACAAATACGTAGAGTTTTTTTTTAATACGATTTAAATCATATGTATCGAGCCAATGAGTATTACAAAATCAAAAAAAAAAAAATAGATATTTAGAGTTGTTTTACAGTTGTATATTATCCTACCGGTTTCTTACCTAAAAAAAAATCATCGTAGAATATAAAGCAAAAAAGAAAGTTGTATTTCTTTTTTTTTTTTCACTTTATGCCCGACGACGAATTTCAATCGAAACCGGTAGTGTAAATAAATTTTATATAACAACTGTATTTTTTTGATTTTGTAATACTCATCAGCAGTGTCGGTCTTGCCTATGATCGGGCCTCCGAGTAAAAATGTTCAATGGGGGCCCCCGTTCTCATTTCATGATAATGTATATTGTTAAAGAGAAATAATTTTTCAGACCGTTATAGCACTGGGGAGTTTGTGTGCGCACAATTTTTAACAATATGTAACACTTTGTTTTGCGAAATTGGTTTTGAACGTATAAGATTAGAATGGAAAAAACCACTTAACATATTCAGATGATTTATTTGTCGAAACTTTAAAGAAGTCAAATTATATTTTAAAAAACAACATTTTTAATTTGTATAAAACTTATACGGCTATAGCTTATAAAGCTAGATTTTGAAATAATATATTATGCTCTCCTTCTGCGTGTCTAAAAACGATTATGCTTCGTTATTTTCATCGTTTTTCTCGTAAAAATATTTTAATTTTCTATCTGATGACGGGCCTCTAAATCGCTGGCAGATGCCGGTTGGGCCGCACAGACACTGCACATCGGCTTTATTTATATAAAAAAAATTTTAATTCCGTTTTTATTATTTTATCAATAATAAAATATTTAATACATTTAATTATTTACATAACACGGTATGTTTCTGAAACACAATTCGTACAATAAGGTTTCCCGCCCCGTATGTACTGTAATAGAGATAATCCGGTTAAATGTATGCGCGTTTTATGATTTGTCAACAAAAACACCGCGTATATCGAAATGCGCCCCGTACTTTCAATACAACGTATTATCATTTCGAATATTTCCACTATCGGCCTTAAGAATTAAAATACTATGTAAATAAGTTAAATTTCAAAATCCTCGTCTACTGGTTTCTCTGTCCCTGTTTTTCTTCTCGTGCTCCTCGCTCTTCTTTCGATTTTCTCAATAATTCTCCTATGTCCTTATGAATGCGTCGCAAACGCTTCTTTTTCCGTTTAAGCCAAGCCAAGGGGATGCTTTTTTCCTTAATTTTTTTTTTTTTTTTTGTAAAAGTACTCCGTTCGTTTTTGACAACGTGAAAACACAATATTATTACCTTGATGTTTTTCACGGATTTCCTCGAGCTGTTACTAACGACGACGGTCGTCACCACTTTTTCCCCGTGATAATACAGCTCTCTGTCCAGCGTGACTTCCAGACTGATTTTCCCGTGAGAAAACGTGAATCCTTTGCTGATCAACGAACTCGGCAACCGTTGTCCCCTCGTCGACGGCGCGTATTGTAACTGCGAGCAGAGCAATTTCGACGTCAAATCGACGCGAGAAAAGAAAACAAAAAAACCAATAAAATATGTCACCTTTTTGATGGCGAGCACGATGGAAGACCTCTGATTTCCCTTGTCGTCTTCCCGGTCCGACACGTAAGTGCGGATGTTGTACTCGACTCCCAGAGGCTTGCCGCTGTCGTCGTCGCCCGGCTGCAGAGTGACCGACGACGGAGAATTCGGCGGGAAGTGGAACACGAACGGGAACGCGTTGGTTTTGCCGAATTTCTTAACCAGTTTCCTCTGAACGGCCGTCAGTTCCGTGACTTCTTTGGTCGGCGGCACGATCTGACTGCTGGCCAATATCATTTCTTTGCTGAACTTCACGCCCATCACTTCGTCTTCGTCTCGACCGTACCTGTACGTCGTGGACACCTAAAAACCGAAACCGGCGTGTAAAAAGCGAACGCTAACCAAACCTAACCCGTTTTTGCCGTTATTGTACCGTTCCGAAAACTTTACGCCCTTGTAAATAGTCATTCTCGACCACGACGACACCGTCGATCGGATCCACGCTGTCCAAGTGATCGATGAAATCTCGCTTGCTGACGTAAACGGTGACTTTACCTGAAAAAAAAAGCCGACGTTTTATACTCCACGAACGTTTCGCCGCTGCCGACCGCGATTACCATTTGGCGTGGATTTTTTGAAAACTTTTAGCGTCGCTATGAAATAAACGAATAATAACGGTATCATAATAATTTATTTACGTATGCCGGACGAAACAAATACAAAACACTTCAACGGGACGATCCGGTTGAATCTGGTGACCCGTTCGTACGTCGGACTGAACAGAGTTGATCGATGGCACGTAAACCGTGGCGCGTAGGGTTTCTTTTTTTTTTTCCCCACCCAACAATATTATGTCGTCACGAAATAATCGGATTAAATGAAGTCCCGGAAGTTCTTTAGCATAATTTTTGTCCCGGCGAAATGTCTTCGTTGAAATTCCGAACGCGCCTAGAGTTTTTCTAAAAACCCTCGATTTCTTATATCCTATTCAAGAAGCCTTTTCAAAGTACTTTACACGAGTTCACCTCCCCCCTCACCACCTCCTTCCCGATCCACGGGTGAATATATTTTCGTCTTTACGCGAAAACGTTAACGAAATAAAATCTGCGCGCGATATCTTTAATAATATTCGATTTTTATGAGCAAACGTCGCGAAAAAGATCGGAGAATTTTTATAAAAAAAAAATTTTAAAATATCGAGACGATAAAAAAAAAAAAAACTCTCTGCAATCGTGACTTACACGAGACGTGTAACGACTATAGGTATATTTAAGTAAAACGCTCGTTATTATTATTAGTACTTTTTTTTTTTAATTCGTCAACTATAATTAAAATATTCTAAACCCACTACTGTTAAGGTTATGAAGCCGTACGCGTTTTGTGTCTAGCTGTTATGAACAATATAATCTCAACTAGACCTGTAATATTGAAAAATATACGCAGGCGGTATATAAATTACGATATTGAATCGAATTAGAAACACGAATAATATTTTTATTGAATTGAAATAAAATTACGTTTAATGTATACGTTGGGGGAATCGTTATACGAATATTTTGCGAAACGGAAAAAGATTTATTTCAAACAATATTCAAATTTATTTTTATATAAACGCGTATTTTTCACTAATTACATCGTCGTAATCGCGATACACATTATAGTCCTGTTCGTCATTGATTTAATAATCGTATCGAAATATTCACGCATTGAGTCCGATTAGAGCAATGTTTCTTAATACCCAAAATTTATATGATAGGGAAGCGTTAGTTGTATAGTTATGAGATGAGCTTCTATAAAGTCTGTGATCCGTGCATTAAAAAATAAATAAATTTCGTCGAAAATTAGAATAAAAAAATATCGTATTTCACGAACTCGGACGAATCCGACTTGATTTTTCTACGTGAATTTCCATATAGTTATTTCCACTGTTATACTATTAAGATCGGACTGTACGGAAAAGGATATTAAACATTTTCAGATTCGAGTTTTCCAATGACCACGTTTAAAACCGAAAACCGGCACGGGTATTCTTTGAAATTCTCGCCGAATCGAACGGACCTCCTAGCCATAGCCACATCGCAGTATTACGGGTTTAAAGGCGGTGGCACTCTGTTTTTGGTGACGTACGACTGTGAAAAATGTACGACATTCGCCGAACACGAGATGTATTGGGAAGACGGGTTATTCGACGTGGTCTGGAGCAGATCGGTGGACAGCCTCTTGGTCACCGGCAGCGGAGACGGGACCGTACAGATGTGGAATTATAAGTTTCCGCAAGTAATAAACTTCGCCGCCATTTATGATTAATATCGTTAATATAATATTATAATATTTCGTTCGTTTGTTTATGTGTGTACAGAAACCCGTGAGAACATTTGCCGAACACAAGAAAGAAGTGTGCAGCGTCGATTGGTGTCAAAATTCCATCGACGACTTTATCATATCCGCCTCGTGGGATTGTTCGGTGAAACTGGTACGTTTAAATACACCGGTAATATAAATTTTAATCAAATAAAATATCCTTTTTTTTTTTTTGTCGTATTTCTGTCGCAGTGGGATCCGAACAAGTATTGCTCGCTGACGACGTACAGGGGACACGACAGGCTCGTTTACGAAGCAAAGTGGTCTCCGTTCTTGTCTTCGTGTTTCGCCTCCGTTTCAGGTACCTACCCATCCGTTTGTTGTAAATTAATCGCTACGCAACGGGGCTGTGCCGTTCTCCTTTAAATTCATTTGTTGATTTATATTAAAATAATATTAATACGATCAGTGGCGTACCTAGGAGGTACCTAGGAGACGTAAAGAGGCAACAGCAGATTTTTCGCGGCCCCGCTAACCTATTGTAAATCTCGAATAATAGAATAAAAACAAAACTTTAACGTATATTTATAATATTTCAATAAAATCGTTTCAAATTTTTCCGATATCGATTTGACTCTGCAATATCCCTCGTATAAATGTATTGAAATAATTCATTTTTTACAAGTGTAAGTTAATAGTGTTTACTAACGGATTCCGATTTAAAGTTTTGTAAAACATTAAATATTCTTTTTAAAACGTCAAAGATCTCTCTCGAGTACCTTTCCGGTATTTTCTGTTACTCTAGGCGGTGAAGAATCCCACCAATTGATTTTCGGGATTTCGTCCAAACGAGTCGCTCGTTCTTTTTCTTTTCTTGTCTACACGCGAAAATCAATTGTTTTTTTTGCGTAAAACGGGTTGTCTAATGGTCGACCAGTCCGTTAAAAAAAAAAAAAAATGATATTTTACACAGGCGACGGAATGTTGAACGTTTGGAACTGTTCGTCGCCGTTGCGGCCGAGCGCCAAGGTGAACGCGCACCAAGCGGAGGCGTTGAGCTGCTCGTGGAACCAATTCCATCCGTTCGTGTTGGCCACCGGCGGATCCGAAGGACTGATCAGGATATGGGACGTGCGGAAACTGTTGACGCCGATATTTCAACTCGAAGTCGGTATTTCTTTTTCGGCACATTTGTGCGGTAATTTCCCCCCCCGTCGCCTTTTATCCCCCACACGGTGTACAGCTTACTCTTATTTTCACCGCCCACCGTCGTCTCCTTATCCGTTTCAAAACCACCTATTCTTTTTATTTGGCTTACCGGCTATAATACTTCTTTTGTTTTCTTCTCTGAAAACACGCCCAAATTCTGTTTAGAGAAACTATCCTACACACATATCTGTTTTTGCGTATTACTAGTGTTAAAACGACCGATTTTTTTTTTTTTATCGTATTGATTCGCGTCCACAGGGTTGCCAGGACGCGGTGAAACGCGTGCAGTGTTCGCCCCACCATCGGTCCACGTTGGCTTCGGCGTCGTACGATTTCACCACCAAGTAAATATAACGTCGGAAAATTTCAAAAACATCATTGTATTTAATACGTTTTCATTTTTTTTTTTTTTTTTAATAAGACAATAATACAACGTTAGAAAAAGAAAAAAAAATTTTTCAGTATAAAAAAAATAATAAACGCTACGTCGTTTCTTTAACAATAATAGTGATAAAATAATGTATAACGCAGGATCTGGGATTACGGCGAGTCGTCGGAACCGCGGTCGAGTCTCCAGAACCATACCGACTACGTTTACGGCCTCGACATGTGCGCTGGCCAGGAAGGGCTGATGGCCGACTGCGGCTGGGACGCGGAGGCGCGAGTGTTCCGCCTCACATGAGGAGCCCGCGCACCGGTCGCCCGCCGTCGGTCGTTCTCTCACTACTGCTGTTGTTGGTACGCCTGGTACAGCAGGGGCGAGCCGGTCGGCGCGTAACCCGCGGCCTTGCTGCCGGCCTGTTGTTGCGATCGGGACGGAGACGGAACCGCGAATCTGTGGACGGGCGCCAGGGCCTTGACCTGTTGCGGAACCGGACGGTAGTAACCGGAAATCGGTTCGGCCGATTGCGCCGCGGATTCCGGTTCGCCGGCCTAAAGGCACCGAAAAATTCCTCGTTTTATCAAACGATACCCGTGTGATTTTTTTTTCTTTTCTTTTGCCCGACTTGCTCGAATCGAGTTAAACCAAACGTTATTACGGCCGAGTTAAGAGTTTAAGTGCTATGATTAAAAAAAAAAAAGAAATATTTTTTTTTTTTAAACGAAAAAATTCACGGTAAATTTTAAAAAACGCGAAATCCGCGTTCGTCTCGGATGTGTCCGAGAATGAGAAAACATAAGATTGTGGCAAATGACCGTTTCTAAACTCTAATAAATCGGCGTGTAAATATACGCGTATTCAGTGAAAAACGCGTCAACACGAAAAGTATAATACAAGACCTCGTTAGAAACGTCTCCGGCGAACAATAATTGTATTATTTAATTGCGTTATTTGTTTTTATTTTTTCTATTTATATATTTATATATTATTAATATTGTAATATATATATATTATTATAAACGTACCTGTACCGCGATGTATTGCGGCTGAGGTTTCCTTTCCGCCTGCAACCTGTACTGGGGTCCTGGAGCCGCCGCCGGTTGTGGCGCCGGTGTGGGGATCTTCACTTGGATGTTGGTCGGTTCTCGGCTGACTTCCGCTTTGAAACCCTGTAGAGTAAAGAATGCGCGGTCGATAATTCGTTATCACACGTTTTTTTTTTTTTATCCAAACCACTAATATCGAAAACGCGTACGAGTGTGTACGTTTCGTCACTGTACACTGTACTACGACCGGGTCGAGAAAATTACACCGCTGCACGTGTAAATTATACGTTTTGCTTTCGACACGAAAAATAATTATATAAGACGTTACGATTTAAAAAGAGTCTGTAGTATGTAAAATCGTTAATAGACGTGTACTCGTCGAGATCGTTTTGAAACGCGTAAAACTTTAAAAAAAAAAATCTATATCTGTGTTATTCAATCGAAAAGTAAAAGTGAACACGTTTAATAATGCCGATTGGTATCGACCGAAACGACAATAGTACGTAACACTGCTGCAGTAGTAATTTTTAGAAATTAATAAAAAAAAAAATGTATCGTCTACAATATATTTTTTTTGTTGGCCATCTAAACTGACCTCTTCGGGATCCGCTGTGTAAGTGACCGTACGGATAAATCCGTCGGAATCCACGACGCTGTAACTTCCAGAAATCTTTTCGCCGTCCCTTTGCTCCTTGCGGTTGTGATAGTTGGTCGACTCGTCGTCACTTATGTCGAACGAAAACTGGTACTGAGCGTTCGGCTGTAATGTAATATAATTTCGATTTAATCTCCATGAACGTATCGTTTAGACAATATAGATTTAGAAACGACGGAGACAGATGCGAACGGTTTCCGAGTTTTTTAGGTGTAAAAATAAAAGCAATTTTTTTTTTTTTTTTTAATAACGTACACGCGCGGCGAAGTCTAATAAGTTGCCAACCGGTAATCTAATATACACGTTCTTTCGCTTAATGACCGTGGTGTAAAGTATAGAAAAATCCGATTACGTAAAAGCTCGTATTTATAATAATAAATCGGTTTGAAAGCGCCGTATTAGCCGGTTATATTTTTAAAATATAAATCGCAGACATTCGTTTCACCGACAACTCTCAGCTGGGGGTTACGGGAGAGGACATTTTCCATAAAACAACTCTTTTCGACACTAAAACTATAGCGGTTCGGACAAAGTAGGGCAAGTAGGCCCTACCCAAAATTTGATTTCGCCCCACTTTTGCCTGTTCGAGACCAAACAAGACCAAAAGAAAACAAATTTAAATTTCAAATATTTATTTATTCGGCCGGTTTCCCTTCTGTTCCGCCGTGCAGTGTAATTCGTCGTATTATTTTATTGCTGATTACACCGCAATTTAATTTGATTTCGAATTTTATTACATACCTATATTATTAGAGAAAACGCTATAATAAATATATAAACATAAATATTTCACTTCTTATACGGTAGAAATTCACGGTGGCATTTTTAAATACTTTTTTTTTTTCTTTGCGGATCATTATTAAATTATTAAACGATACCCCCCGCGCGACTGTTGCGTTGTTCGAAACATTAAATGATAATACATAAATATTAATATTCCGTATTTGTGATTTGTCTTTAAATTTTTATTTTATATAGACACAATTTTATTAGAAATATACAAAGAATTATGACTTAATGTAGGAGTTCATTATTTCAGACGTATTTAGTTTTTAGCCTAGCAAAAGAGTACAGTGAAGTGAGAGAAGTTTTGTTACAATCATATACTAAATGAGGCTAATTTTACTATAACGTCTTGGGTGAATAGTAAAAAAAAAAAGTATCCGGATTGATGGGAAATTTTTTCAAATTATTAAGAATCAAAATCGTATATGTACATAATAATTTATAAATTGAGTATACGCGTGATACTAATTTATAATAATAAAAAAAAAAAAAGTCTATGCGTATGATTTTTGAGACTATACAATTTAAATCATTGTACATAGGTCTATTACGAAATTGTATTATTTTTAAACTTTTTTTTTTCTCTATTTACCTATGTAATTTATATGAAAAAATTCCTTCGGCAGAAATATAGGTAGGTATAAAAAAAATATCAAATCAGTTCTTGAATTTGGGACGATATACGGAGTATCTCTGGTGTTTTAAAAATGTCTTATATCTAATTTTTCGTAACAGGACGCTGCGAGAACGGAACGGGACGGTCAAGATTCTCTTCTTACGATTTTATCGAATCAACGAAAATAATAAAAGCGTTTTTAAATTGATGAACGCCAAAATAATAAAGATTTGATAACACGCGAATTTAATAGATTTATCAAAAATATAGTGACGGCTTGGGTGGGGGAGGGAAGAGCGAATCCCCAACGAATTTTCAAGACGTTAAAATTTTCAGGGACGCGCATTTTTTTTTTCTACACTTTAGCATCCTCCCTTTTTAAATATTTTCCCCGATTCGAGCGCCGAAAATATTATAAATATTATCAAAAAAAAAAAAATCCGTTTAAACGTGCGCTGCAATAACGAGTATAATACGTAATTATGTAAAAAAAAAAAGATAATAATTTCCCACGAGAATCGTCCCTCGGAAAAAATAAATAAATTTCTGGCGCGTGCACGCGCGCGTAAAGAGTACAGTCTCTTCTTTGCCTCCTGACTGCGATTTCAGCACATATAGGCCGTTACAATTTGTCGGTTGCGAAACGGAAAAAGTGAACGTCTTCGCGAGCGCGCGCGAATCCCGCCGAGACGTCGTACCTTCGCGTTGTGCAACCGGGTTAAGTCGTGACAACCGCGAGTCCGGCGGTGTTCGCATTTAAATTTTTCTCGTAATACCGACGTAATATAAATATTACGCGTATACCGCGCTCACGTTTACTGATAATGTACACAATAATAATAATAAATAAATAATAATAATAATAATAATAAATAATAATAATAATAGTAATGATAACATCGCGCCGTCGATCACTGCACACCAGAAACAAAAAAAATAGTAATAACGACGACGACGACGACGACGAGAAAACATTATTATATTGTTTCGTAATACGACCGAATCGACAAGCTTCTCCCCAGCGCTTGCAGTCTCGTGGACCACTTTCTAATACATAACGACTCGTATGTACGGATTTTCTGCAGGTTTATCGTACAACGCCGTTACGATTATTTTGTTTTTGGCCCGCCCGCCTCCCCCGTTATATACTTTCGAGAAACGCGCGCGTGCACTAATAATAATTATATCGAATATTTTTTTTTTTTTTGCTAAGCTTTCACGCGCAACAGTCAGTAGTCGTAATAATAATAATAATAATAACAAGGTAGAAAGAGTTACGCAAGTGTATTTGAATAGCCGCGGTTGAATAACACTATGTGTACGCAGCACACGCCACCGGTGATTTTTAAATTTCGAAAAAAAAAAAAAAAATTACGCGTGGGCATATAACGTTTCCTCGTCAAGAAGCTGGTTGTGTCACGACGAGATGGAATTCTTTTTTTTTCCTCCAAGTACACGCGTTTTATCTCTGCGACAATCAGATCGAGTCGCGTTAACGTTTATTGGACGGGGGGGAGAGGGGACTTTATGCGCTAAAACCCCGGAAAAATACGCGATTATAAAAATGTTTGACCATATTGTAATAGTAAAGAGTGTTTAAAATCGTTTTTTGTATATTATAATGATGACGAAAAAAAAAAAAATGTATTATAACGATAGATTATTGACTATCGCCCTTGCGTCGGCTCAGGCTATGCTCGTAATAAAAATAAACACCACTCTGTTACGAAGTCAATATAAATTATGTATCGATCGTTCGTTCATGACTTTCAAGTTTCTTTTTTTTTTGTAATATTCACGGAAAAATATAAAATATGCGGTGAAAACAGAAAGTGTTCCGAGAAAATGCGTTTATAGAAAAAGAACGCGAATCGTTTCGCAAATTCATTTGTATCGATTCAGAATTCTTACAATCGCTTTCCGAACAAATATACGTGTTTATGGAGACACGAACACTGCTTATATATTATCATACACGCGTCTTTATCGTGTACAGAGCAAGATTTAAACATTTTTATGATTCGATAAACAAGCGATCATTGTTCCAAATGCGTTCTATGTTATGAAAAAAAAAAAAGTCCTGAAAGTCTTTAGATTTTAAAACGTTCGTAGTAAGCAATCCACTATGAGTTTAAACGTATAAAAAAAAAACGTTTTGTTCTCTAAACAACTGTATAAAATATAACGAGTAACGAGCAAAATACACTTGTGTGTAAATTTCAAATGTGCTTCCTATTTTTCTATGAACTCGATATATTCCGTTTAAAAGTGCGTATTATGTCATTCGTGATTTATAAGTATAATAGTCGATCGTCGAAATAAAAATAACAATATTTATATTTGAGAAAAAAAAAACCATTATTTCGGATTCAAACACATTCAAAATGTATTTTAGAGTTATTCTCGAGTGAAATGTACGATTTTCATTTCGATAGTTAGTTCAGGCGCGGCTCGTTTCGTCCAACAACGTTTCGGTTAATTAAAATTGATTTTACACACAATTTTAAATAACCGAAAATTCGACAATCGCTCTCTCAAACAGTCTGCGCTGAGTAAGTACAGTAAATTATCGTTACTATTAGATCAGCGGCGAACGACACTTACGTTGTTGTCGCTCTCTTCGTCCTCCGGTTTGTCGGGCCTGTTCAATGCCTTGGGTTTGGGCGGTGCTTTCGGGCGGGGCGCTTGTGCCCTGGCCGGCAGCTGGTACTGTTGTTCCGGCTGCTGGTAATCTTCCGACTGTTGCAAGTAGGCTTGCGGCTGGTACGCGGCCGGTTGCGGCTGGTACGCGGCCGGTTGCGGCTGGTACGCTGCCGGTTGCGGCTGGTACGCTGCCGGTTGCGGCTGGTACGCTGCCGGTTGCGGCTGGTACGCGGCCGGTTGCGGCTGGTACGACGCTTGCCGCGCGCCGGACGGCACGACTTGTACCAGTACCGGTCGCCGGACCGGTTGACCGCTCCTTTCCGGTTGTTTGTCCTCCTGCAACCGCTGGAGTTGTTGATGAGATATGTACCTGGCGTACTCTTCTTGGCTGACCGATACCGACGTGACCACAGCCGCGACGGCCGCCACCAGAAGACACTGCGTACGAACACATCGGTTATTCGTCGTTTTCGTGTTGGTATATATTGAGAGAGATAAAAAAAAAAAAAAGAGAAAAAATATCTAACGTTACGTGTAACTCACCTGCGCGATCATTTTCGACCGGATTAACGAACAAATCCCCCCCGGGATAAAATACAAAAAAAAATTATAATAATAAAACTCGATTTATTTTGCGGAGAAAACGCGAAGCGAAAATTCAGTAGGAAAATGTTCGTTCCAAACGAGTCCCGCACACGATAAACGGTGAATGGTCCACCGACGACCGGGCCCGTCGGTTTATATACGCGCAGCACACGTAACTCTTGTAAATATTTCCGATATATATTGTGCAGTTCACGACTTTGTTCCCACTTTTCAGACACGAGATCTCACAACGGCAAAGCGAACACGTTCTCGCGTGCTCGCACTGCTGCGGCGTTCAGAGAAAGTCCGTTTTGGACGTCATCGTTGGGGCCGCGCGATACGCGCGTTGTACAGCCGGGCGGGCCCAAAACGAGAAGAAATCGAGAGGAAAAAAAAACAACAACGGGTCGTAGACGGCAAAAATACACCACCTGCAGTACCTTACTAAAAAGTAATAACAATAATCGATCGTTCGCTGTGTTCCGCCCACTGCTGTTGCACGTTATTCAATCGACGTAGTCAGTGTTGTAAAAGATACTTTTTAAATGTATTCAAATACAGATACAGGTACTTGTTTTTAAAAGTAATTAAAATACGTATTTTAATACTTAATGAGAAAAGTATTCGAGTATAAATACAGATACTTGGTAAAAGTATTTACAAATACTTAATAGTACTAAATAATACTAAATAGTTTTACTAATGATCGGACTCTTAAAACTAAAATCACTTACTCCCTTGGACTAAAACTTGTTAACACTTCCTATAAATTTTCGTGTGACTAATAATTATAATTCTACACGGACGACACAACTCACGGCACACACGAGTTGTACATGAAACACGAGTACGGAGGAACATCCGAGAAAGAAAAATTACAAAAATATAATTTTATATATTATTTGTTATGTTATACGTATAAAATGTACGGTGACCATTATTAACAATGGAGTTCGAACTGTCACGACCTGGGATAACAATCTAATCGGTCTAATTGGGATTACCTACATCGACTTGAACAGAAAAATCACAGCAGTGGACAACGATACCCACGACTAAAATAGTTTGCCAGCTCATCATAAATGATTATCATGAAAAATGACAGAAGTTTTGTTCCATCATAGTTCATGTCACTAAAAGAGATTTAAAAACGTATTCGATTTTAATTACAGATACTTTATAAAAGTATTTAAAATACTACACGCAAATACTCTTTTTAAAAGTATTTAAAATACGTATTTGAGTACCATAAAAGTATTTGAATACTTTTCCTTAAATACTTTTACTCAAATACTTTAAAACACTGGACGTAGTGCAGATTGTGTCAAAAAAAAAAAAAAATGAAAAAAATTAAATAAATAAATTTGTACTCGCGCGCCCCGACTCGGCCTGACTATAACAGCTGGCACAGTACACTGTTGCGTGTATTATACGATCCATCACGTCTTTATCCTTCCGTTAAAAAAGATTTTACCGAATTTTATTAAATTCTGCTCAAACACTTTTCCCGTACAGGTGGGACAAACACGAGAATACGAGAAAAGCGTTTAAAATTATTTCTATCGAACAAAAAAAAAAAAAAAAATGGAGAAATTTCGGAAATATTTACAATCGCAAAAAAAAATGCGGTACGCGAGTTTTTTGAACGGACAACCGACAAGGACGGAGATTTTAGAATCGTATGAATCATTTCGAAATCAACGCGTTCGCACGGCAATATACTGCAATTTATTATAAGTGTTACGATAATCAACGATAAATACTGTTTACACGTTGCACGTCCAAGATTTTCACTACGTTCTGAGGTTGTAACGAAAAATTGAACAGTTTCAACGACTCGTATATGGAAATATTAAAAACGGTTCTCGACGATTTTTCGAATAGCTTATACGGGAAGCATTGTGGAGGAAAACCGAGAAACGAATATAAAACATTGACTTTTCGCGTTCTCGGAATGCAATACTGTCACGTTTTATTTTTAGTACGTATATACTATTCGTGTTTTACACGAGTTTTTTTTTTTCTCTATACGTAATCTCAACAAACTTTATCCGTAAAAATAATAATCGGATTATTATTTTATTGCCGATTGAGGTCAAACGAAATATCGCAAAACGCGCGTTACGTTAATTAAAAACGTATAATCGACATGATTTTCAGAACGAATGTGATAATACTCATACGTATATAATGGACGTATTACCTATATATATAAAAAAAAATAAATAATGAACGTGATCAAGAATTGACTGTTGAAATGAAAGTAGGTAAGTATATTATATATTATTATTATTATTGTTTATCGTTGTGTTGTGTACGAGTTACATAACGGGTTTTTTTTTTACTACATATATATATATATATATATATATCATATTATAATTACAGATTAAATATGTATTATGTTCGCATAATATATGTAATATTACACGTATACGTTCATAATCAGTTATGAAAATTAGATTGTTCGGTTTAATATATAGACTACATCATATATATATATATACATGTAATATTGACATTCGACTATTATCGTAATCTTATAATTCATATTATCCAATGATTTTACGTTTTATGTTTCTGTATCGTGATCTCACGAATAAAATAATAATCGTCTTATTTGAAAATTACTTTTAATTATTTTACGATTTTTTTTTTTTTTTTTGGTGACGGTGTGTAAGCTAAGAAAACGTGGAGTTCCAAAAGTCTTCAATTCTATGTGGTTTTTCTTTTTTTTTTTTCAAAAATAATGCCTCATCATATCGTTAATATAATAACAGCATATATCCGGTCGTCGGATCAGCTACGTTTTGTCGCTCTTTATTTTCACGTAACGCACACCTGACCTTAGTGACCTGAGTGGCGACAGATCGGCTGCAGATTTAATTTCCTTTTCTTTTTTCTTTTTTTTTTTTGTCAGCACATTTTTTTTTTTAGAACGTTAAAAGAACATATTCATCCGCGGAATCATATAGCGCGGTTGTTAACATTTCGTTTTCGGATCGAATGAGTTTTGATCGGTTCCGGGTTATATACGCCTGTATACAAATGAAATACTCTATAGGGAATCTGTTTTGGTAGCCTACAGAATTGCTCGATTTACTCAAATGTGTTTCGCGTACAACAATTTATCACCATAATACTACGATAAATAGTGATAAATCGTTTTTGACATGTATATGTCTTATGGCTGGGGTCATTCTATAAATTCGTGCGACACCGAGACCGTTACCACGACGTCATGAACCCGGCTCTACTCACCAGGTGCCCACACTTCTCTACCGCCGTTGCCAGTTACATTGGAACGGCGATGGCAGCGCGATCTATACATATATATATATATAGATATAATAGATGTGTCTATAGGTACGAGAAGACGAGGACTAAGCTATAGGTAAATTTTTGTCACGTGTAAAAAATAAATGAGATACATACAAGACACGTACCGATGTATCTGCATGCATGACTCCTTTATTTTTTCCTTCTTTGCCCCAATACGAATGCGACGTTTATACACGAACGGGAGAATTACACGCTTTTCACTAAAACAACACGGTTTTCGAGCATAAAAACAAAAAATAGTCCTCGAGCAGTAAAAGTCGATTAAAAAATCGGCCGACAAATATGACGTTGGACGAGTCTCTCTCGTTGACAGTGTTCGGCGGTTAGGTTATTAACGCTGCAAATTTTAAAGTCAAACCGATCGTAAACATTTTTTCGAGAATTGTCTAACGAGTGATTTTTGTTTGAATGGTTTTTTTTTTTTAAAGTACACCGCAAAAGAGTGGCAGCTTCACGTAACCGGGTCGTAGTGAATTAACGACGCGCGGTATTGAAATAATAAAACACAACAAGCGTTCTTCCATTCAACATAATAATTCATATTATATTGTATATATTATATATATATATATTAAATGTATAATAATATTATAGTAAAACGTAAAATAACAATTCACGTACAATAATATTTCAACATTACGATTTAATATAATATTATAAATATTATTATTATTATTATTACTATAGGCGTAATGATAATATTATTTTAAACTGTGATTTATGTATGTATGTATTATTTTTTTAAATTTTATTTTTATTTTTTGCAAAACTAAAACGAAAAAAAAACACAAACACAAATTCAAATCGCTAGTGTCCTCGCTATGTCAAATCACAATAAAAAAAAAAAAAAAAATATTACAACCGAAATATTCCTATTCCCAACATTCAAATAATACAATCGTTATCTACAAAACATAACTGAGATCAACAAAACTTCATTCATATACACAGTAATCGCATAATAATATATATATATAACTATAATAGATAGTATTAATTTTTATCAATTAATAATATGCAATACTATATATATATGTATATTAATAATAAGTATTTATACAAAAAAAAAAAATTTTTTTTCATTTTTTTTCCTTTTTTTTTTACATATATCCATACAGTCTACGCGTAAATAGAAAAAACTCGAAACAAAATTAGGAACATTTTTAATAATATGTGTTTTTAAAAGTACAAAACTAAACGTCTATACAAAATTAACAATCAGTACATTTCGCTAAGTCTATTTGCCGACCGCTAAAAGATAATAATAAAAAAAAAAAAAAATTCAAATGCAGTTTGTTTTCTCTGCTCTATATAGAAAAAAATGAATATTTCGCTTCTGTTTTTTTTTTCGTTAAAATTGCAGATTAAAAATATATATATATATATATATAAATATTTGGCTTCTTTGAGCTTATCGAGTTTCATCCAAAAAAAAAATCACATTTTACAAATCAATAATTATTATTATATTATCATATAATATTGTTAATATAATATAGCCCCCTCTGTTACGAAATACGTTCCAATAATCGTGGCGGGACGACAAGATTTTAAAAAAAAAAACGTAAGCACATAAATATATTACGTTTAGCACGCCCAAAGATACGTCATAATATCTATATGGTGTAAATACGTAATATGTAAAGTCTTAATACGCCGGTTCTCGGGCCGATCCGAAAATTTTCTATTACTTTTCGTTTCACTTTTCTTTTTCTTTTTTCTTTTTTGTGTGTGAAAGAATAAAAAACGTTTTATGTGCACTCGATGAAGTGCCTCTGTTCGATGACCGACGGCCGTTGGATCTCTTCCGGTTGGACGACGGCGGTCATCGTCGGTTGATGATGATGATGATGAAGATGGTGATGGTGATGCGGTCTCAAGTGTCCGTACACGTTGTCGTCGTCTTCGTCTTCATCTTCGTTGTTGTTGTTGTTGTTGTTGTTGTTGTTGTTGTTGTTGTTGTGGTGGTGGTGGTGGTGATGTTGTTGTTGACGTGTTGTTTTTCGCCGTCGACTTCGCCGCCGTACATGGTCGGATTCGCGTCGTCG
The DNA here is from genome assembly GCA_032441835.1 of Slavum lentiscoides. NCBI lineage: Eukaryota > Metazoa > Arthropoda > Insecta > Hemiptera > Aphididae > Slavum > Slavum lentiscoides. The sequence continues at coordinate 8,487,773 of CM063714.1, read as the reverse complement.
CCCTGTTCCGCCATCATACCGTTCGTGTAACCGTTGTGGTGGTACGCCTGATAATCGGGGCTGGCCCGCTGTTCCACGCCGTCATCCTTGCCGCCCGGATACGGTGGCCTGCACGAAGTAGTCTTCCAGTGGGTCCTAAAACGGTATACCGTTAGTATTTAATTATATGTGCCAAATGTTATGGATCGCGGACGTTAGCGTTGCAGTAAAAAAAAATCCGTTAAAATTGATACGAGTATTGCGGTAAAAAAAAAAATTATACCAAAAAGAAAAATTTGAATATTGCGCTAAAACAAAATTTCGTCCGATGTAGAAAGGGGCGACGGTCTTATTGTTGTAAACATATGAGACATAAAGTACTACGCGCATAAATGACAATAATCGTGTCGATATTCCGCGAATGTTCGTGGAAAACTGTTCGACGAGTATTGAAAACCCGTACGAAAATAATTTACGTTTCGATTCGTGATCGCACAGAAATAATCGAACGATTTTCAAACGGTACCGAAAATAAAATGAAAATCATATTCTAATGTATTCCTCGGGACTTTGAGAAAGGCAACAAGTCATTTTTTTTTTTTTTCATGTTTTCTGAAAAATAAAAAACTGTTTGGTCGCACTTTTTCGTTTTTATAGAGTCGTAAACTCGTAAATAATATTTAACGCGTCCGTTTACGTCGCGAATTTTCTTCGAATACACCCGGTTAACGGTTACGAGTAAGACGAAAAAATACTGACCTCAATCCGCTGGCGCTGATGTACGATTTCTGGCAACAGTGACAGGTGAACGGTCTCTCGTTGGTGTGGATGCGCTTGTGCAGTTTCAAGTGTACCAGTTGCGTGAACGTGGACGAGCATATCTCGCAGACGAACGGCTTGTCGCCGGTGTGCAGCCTCGAATGGGTCTTGAGGTTGGACGTGGAGCTGAACCGTTTCTGGCACACGTCGCATTCGTGCGGGCGTTCTCCTGTTGAAAACCGTATGTCGTGTATAAGACAACAATAATATTCCCTACGGCCGTTTCGACAGCGGCTCCCGGACGTACGTGGGGCGCAGCACTTACCGGTGTGCACGTAGTTGTGCTTTTGCAGATGAGCCAATTGTGTGAAGCTCTTGCCGCACGTCTTGCACTTGAACGGTCTCTCGCCGGAGTGCGTGCGCAAGTGCACCTTCAAGTTGGACAGCTGACCGAACGTCTTGCGGCACACGTTGCACTCGTAGTGCATCTTACCGTTCTTCTTGCTGATGGGATACGGCAGCGACCTGTACCCGCGCGAGTTGCTCGTGCTGCCGGGGCTGCCGCAAGGCGACACGTCGTCCGGCGACATGGAGCCCGCCGCCGGCGGACTGCCCGCGCTCGACTCCACCGGGTTCGCGTTGCCCGGATAGTGGCACGGGTAGCCGCCGTTCTGCGGCGGGAACAGGTGCGACTGATGGTGGTGGTGAGGTTGGTGGTGATGGTGGTGGTGATGGTGGTGATGGGGATAAGGGACGTACTGGACGTGCTGGCCGCCGGCACCGGGCGTCGTCGGGTACACGAGTATGGTGGGCGGCGGGCTGCGGTGCATCTGCAGGTGGTGCAACGGCGACAGGGATTTGCACGTGGACGAGTCCGGGCTGACGGACGCGCCGACGTAGCGTTGCGCGTACGGTTGTTCGGCCGCCGGCGGTTGCGTCGTCATGGCGGCCGACGTGACGATCTGCTGCGCGGCCGCCACGGTGGAACACGGTTGTGCGGACGACGGCCGTTCCGACGGCCCTCTGTTCTGGAGCAACAGGTTCTCCAGCAGTGACTTTTGATCTCTGGGCGGATACTGGTAGATGACCGAGGACGCGGGTGCCGGCGGCGGCGGCGGCGGCGGCGGCGGCGATGACGGCAGCGTCATGACCGCGGCCGGTTCGAGCTTCAGTTTCTTCGGTTGCGATTCGTGCGGCGCGGCACAGTCGGACGGCGCGCCGCTGCCGCTCGACGACGACGGCTCGGCGTACCGCTTGGGCGACGGCGCACGGATCGCAACGATAACGGCGGCGGCGGCGGCGGCCGACGGTTGTTCGATCGCGGCCAGCGGCGGTGCAGGCGGTGGTGGCAGCGACGGCTGCGGCGGCGGCGGCGGCGGCGGCGGCGGCGGTGTCTGCTCCTTGTGCGACGCCGGTGGTTGCGCGTCCGAATCTTTTCTGTACTGCGACGCTTTGCGCAGTTTGATCTTCACTTTGAGAAACTCGTTGGTCTCCACTTCGATCGATTCCTCGTCGGGTTTCGGCGTTTTCGATTTCTTACTAAAAACAACGCGTAAACGTAAAACGTAATATAAATCTCGATTGGTGGCCGGCGACGGATATCATCAGCCGACATATAATAATATCATTGTCAGCAATCTTACCTGTAGTCCAAAATGCAGTTGGAACTGTCGTCCGAGTCGGACAGATGTTCGGGCGGGGTGGGCGCGTCGTCGTGATACGTGTGGCTGTGATAACCCTCGTCGGACCGCACCGAATTGGACTGCGCGTATCCCAGCGTGGCCTTGCCCTCGTCGTCCACCGGCCTCACGTCCAACCTCAGCACGTCCGCGTTCCCGTTGTCCGCGTAGTCTTTCACCGGGCTGATCAACACGCGGCGCATGGACGTCGCGTTGTTCGTCATCGCTTTGTCGAACTCGTTGCGAATGTCGTCGTCCTGCCAGTGCACCCGGTTGCCGCCGGTCTTGAGCGCCGCCGCGTTCCCGCTTTCGTCCGGCTGCGGCGGCGGTGTCGGCGGTGTCGACGACGACGACACCGTGTCCGCGCCGTCCGCTAGCGTTGGCGACGTCGGCAACGTTTGCATTTCTGTCGATAAAAACGAAATGTTGTCATATTAATACGCGATAAACGTCGAGCAAAGAATTTTCTCAAAGGTTTCTATTTAATTTCGATTTCCCCGTCCGTCCCCCCCAATTTCTACAAGAGGTCTTATACGTTATTAAGCCCAGTGGCGCCAAAGTCCATGTTTGGAGTCATTTTTTTCGAAATGTGGCTTCGAGGCCTCATGACAACGTACGTTATAAATCATAAATGTATAAATACATCCCCGAATATAGTAATAATAATAATACTCGATTGCTGGTTGCTTTGTAAACACAACATAATAAAAATAATGAAACAACGATGTAGGAGGTATAGGATAATTGGTCAAAAAACGATAAAACTGGTTATTTTTAAGGTTATATATGTATTTCAATAACGCGGCGTACTGGATAGGCAAATCGTATACGCGCCGGTGCACGAAACCGACGAAAACTTAATGACGTCAAATCCGATTTCACTTACTTCCTTGCATTCGTTGTATCATCTGTTCGACGCTTGACGGGTAGTTGAGCCTCTCGGCGAATTCGCGGCAATACCAGACGAGAAGTTCTTCGTTCGGATAAATCGGTCGTATTGTATAGAAAAATATGTCGGTCTACGGAAAACGGGAAAAAAATAATCGAAAGTTTAAAAAAAAAATCATTTTAAACCCCAACGCGCGCTCGTCTAGCGAACCGCGGCGTTTTCGAAAATTATAAAAATCGTCATCACTCACTCCGCATTGACAAGCGATCAGATTCTGAGACTGTGGCGAATACGGAGCACTCACGTACCGCATCCAATTGGATTTGGTCTCGTCGTACGTGTTGATGTAATAGAACGGTTTGTTCTCTTTGTAAATCTGTAAACGATACACGGGGCGCGTTATAGACAAACGGTAAACGGAGAAAAGAAAATTTTCGGTGCGACAGTCTAGCAGTGGCATTACGACTAGATAAATCAAGCTACATATATATATATTATACGTGTATAGAGATGGTATATAGAAGTAGCCAAAGCGAATTTACCTGTTGGCGCATTTTCCGCCAGAAATTATCTTGACCTAGCATGAGTTGGACCTATTAAAAAAAAAGTACGGACAGTGTTGTAGATAAGATAGATAACATCATTAAACCCGATATATATGTATATACGTTGTTGTGTTATTTTTCGAAAAGCGTTATGAAAAGCAGTACGGTTTTTGGAAAGAATTTATCGAAACTCACCCTCCAGAAATATTTCCTTTTTCCGTTCGGCGCGTGCTCTTTAACGCACACCTCGCCCACAAGCGGACCGAACCTCGTGCCCAGTGGAATGTATATGGCGCTTTTCACGCCGGTCGTCTGCGAGTAAAAAAAAAAAAATCCGTTAGTAAACCATCGCAATTACGCGTGCAGTCTATCTATATATAGGTGTACGTCACCTTCTTTCCGATTTTTTTCAACTTTAGGTTCCGGGGCAAAGAGCTCTCGGCCCGGTTAGGGTTGTTCGGATCCGGCGGTTGATCCAGTACGATGTAATCGACAAACTTGTCGAACTCTTCTTCTCTGATCGAATTGAAATCGAACGGCAAATCGGATTCCATCGGAGGCGTTTCCTGTAAAACGAAACCGGATTATATATAATATACGGGTACGTACACATATACCGTTCAGTTCGGTTCAATTCAATTCTATTCACATAACGCGAATAAAAACGAAGAAATTCCTCCTCGAGATTTTATTGTACGTGCAGTATATGCACAGTAATGTTCAGGGTCGCGTATAGAGTCTATATTGATTTCACCTTCCGACGCGGATATTATTTTTAGCCGGTTGTGCGCGCGCATATTTCGGTCGAATCACGCGGCCAAAAGACGGTGCGGCGTTTGCCACTGCGTATTAAAACCGCGCGTACATACGCTCGTTGTCGAGGTCGGGCGCGGTGCATTCGGTGCACCGAGGAGGAGGAGTGGAATTTCGATGTAGTAAGGAGGAGGAGTGGAATTTCGGTGTAGTAAAGAGGACGCGGCGGATGAAGCGAGGAGGCGTATGTATAAGGGGAGGAGTCGGAATATATGGGTCACTAGTGCCAACTGAAAGCCCTACAAACTGCACTATCGATCGCGCGAATGCATTTATATACACGTACGTATATATACGTGCGCTCTCGCGGTGCCAGTATTTCGTTATGACGCGTCAGCCAAAATAATGGTGCACTGAGAACACACACACACGCGTATTAAAACTGAAGTAAATCCGTATACGAAGTACTCGTGTTTAAAAAAAAAAAAAACTTCCCTCTCTTCGTCGTGTAGTTATTATTTTGGAGTATTTTTTTTTTCATTTCCTACGATAGAAAAAAATAATAACAACAAAAGAACCAAGAGAGCGCGAGACGTATTTATCTTAAAATACAAATATAGCTCTGGCGACCTTAAGCGTATTGTTATTATTAGAACATCTGGAAGGCCGCCGCGTCCGTCTAGTAAAATATAAGCGGTATCATCGAATCAGAACGGTTTGCCAGAATACCGACCGACATATTGAAAATGATTTCCCCCGATAAATCGTTTTCGTGTTTTGTCGCCGTCGAAAATTGTGTTTAAAAACGCCGGAAAAAGAAAAAAGAGCGAGCAAAAGTCCCGTTGTTTTACACGATATTACGACACACAAAAAAAAAAAAAAATGGCGAACGCGAAAAGTTCGGTCTGTAGACGGTCTGCGACGCGAAGAAATCGATTGGCGACGGTGATGGCGGTGGCGGTGAAGGAGAGGACGGACTGCGCGCGTAGATTGTACGTTTCGAGCTGCACATGCCGAGGCAGTACGGCGGTGCCAATGTTTATATAGACAGACGACAAAACGAAGAAATAGAAAAAAGAACCGCCGACTTTACGCTACACGCAGACGGTTGTCGGAGGTCCGGGGCGCGACCGCCAACCGCGGGCCAGACGGAATCGATACCGCGCCGGGCGGTGTGTGCGAGGCGGCAGAAAGCGTTGTGCGCGGGGAAGTGAGGGGCGAAAGAGGGCGCGTACACATACGGTATACTATACGCGCGGCTGGAGCGATAAAAACCGTATACCGTCCGATGACGACAACCACGTTTGAGTCCGTTCGTTTTGATAATACAATAACTTTTCACATATACGTGTATTATTATATTATAAAAACGAAAATATTATTTTTAATAAAAACGACGAACAAAAATCAATACTAATTCGTAACAAAAACGTTATTTCCCTCTCGTATTTTTTCTCTCGAATAAATGCATTAATTTATTCGGAATTTTTCGTTTTTTTTTTTTCTTTTATAAACAGCGATTGTTATAAAAATATTACGCGTACAGTCCTTTCGAGCGGAAACGTTCAAATTATAATATATAATACGTATTAAAATATGTTCGATCGATAATCCATTAGGATATATAAAGAAATTTAATTTTAAATGTAATTTACCTGTCTCATCGTATAAATATATAGTGACCGATGTAATTTTCTAGTTCTCCATAAATCGTCTGCGACCGTACACGCGAATCTGTAAAAGGCAAAAAAAAAAACGTTATATAAATTACGACATATATTTAGTTTTTCTTCCCCTGTATATATATATCTTGTACGTTACAAAATTGGCGGATCGAGCGTTGTATACAGAAAATAACGAAAAGTAATTTTGTAAAACACGTGTGTACGTGGGATTATTTTAAGAAGACCGGCGGCGGCGAGAAAATCTGCAAAGTTCACTTTACGCGCACATGAAGTCCCTTTCCGCTCTCGTACGAAATTATTTATACGCGCGCATAAGTAATTCCAAAAATCTTCGCGCGCATACCTTTTTATCGGACCCGCGCCGCCGCACAGTTCACGACGAACGACAGACGCGCTTCGTCTCGCGATTTTAACAAACGAGAATTCGTCGGATTTCCATTATAGTCTCGACAATTTTTCATTATATTCACCGTACGACCAGCAATAATACGCGCGCGCGTTACACGCAATATCAAAAATAAAACAATAATATTTTAAAAAAACATACGATTTCGTGCGTTATCGATTATTATTATTATTATTGTAAAATATAATCGCCGCGCCGCGCCGGTACAACAATAAAATCATGACGAGTTGTTCCAATAGCCGTTGTTCGGAAGATTCTGCGCGCGCGACGTCTCAAATATTGTTTCTACGATAATATAAAATAATGTAAACGCCAATAATAATATTTTATTTAATAAAATAAACAGACCGATAAGAGTATAGGAACATATTGGTACACTGCACGCGGCTCTTATCGCGCAGCGTATTTCATTTTTTTTTTTTTTCTAAAACGTACACGCGTAAAAAATTTAATCGTTTCTCCGACGGCGGACGGGGCAGACATTTTTCACTTTTGTGTGTGCGCGCGTGTTTAAATAGAACTGTAATCGCAACGCGGTCCTTGAGAACGTCAATGATAAATATACTCGAACGCGGAGTTTCGTAACGAAAAACCGTTTTGGAATAAAAAAAAAAAAAAAAAGTGATTTATCGCTGTTGGAAATAAAAGCTATAATATTAAAATAGTACGCGTAGGCGGATAAATGTATACGAACGGCTAGGCGTTTTTGTATTATTTCTTTTATCTTAAAACGTCGCTAATTTTTTTTTTTTTTAATTAATCGATTTCGTTTGTGCGGACTACGCGTGCCGGCCCGACTTTTTTTTGGAATTCTACAGTTCGAGTCGACGGAATTTTACAATAATATCGATTATTATCGCGGTATAAAAACAAATAGCGAATAATTCAATACGACGTTAATTTTGACACGTGCACCGATAATAATAATAATAATAATACGAATGCGGCGTGTGTGTACGTTGTTATACAAACAGTAAAACTAAATAAGCGAGTTTTTTATTTCGTATTCTGGCCGTATTATTTCTCCTCTCGCCACCCCCCCTTCGATTCACGCTGTATTAATCGTTTGTTATTAATTATTATTATTATTATGATATACCGTTCCTGAGCGTTGTATACTCAACAGCGTTTAAAATAAACAATAAAAGCGTACATATAAATCGGCAACGTAAAATATTTATTTGACTTTTGCTCGCGTTGTTATATACCGTATCAGAGTTTAAATAAACCGTTTTCGTTAAAAGCTTTGTCCGTGAAATTATTTTCAAAACGCGTCGAAATTCAAACAGTTCCGTGGTAACGAAACGAATGGAAATCATAAAAAAAAAAGAACTTTGTCTTAAAAACGCGAAAAATTATTACATAATTTACCGCCATCCATATCAGATAACGCGTACTATATAATATTATATACACGACGTATAATATATATATAAATAATATTATTTTATATTCAATAATCGCGATCGTTGAGTAATATCAATAACCGCGTGCGTGTATTTATCGATAAACGAACGTTTTCCAATAACTGTTCGGTATTTTCGCGTTTTAGCCGCGTTAATAAGGTACCCGTCGATTTTTCGGTCTTTTTTTCTTTCCAACAGAAATCTCGCGGGAAAATAATTATTAAAACCGACGCGCGCGCGAAAAAAATAAATAAAATTAATGCCGCGATAATAACCGCGCGGTAGTGTAAATATTGCCGCGTCCGTCAACCGCAGGAACGCGCGGCGATTAAATTACACGTATTTTATACAATTGCATCACACGCGATAATATTCGTTTTTTTTTTCTTTCTAATACTCGTACGTATAAATACGTTATATATTATTAATAATTTTTTTATTTTTATTTTATCAAATACGCTATATATATAAATATAATATACAAACTACGATAAAAACGCGTAATTATACAACGACGACGACAACGATGCATTTTGGTCAAGGACGCGTTTTCGCGATTACGAACCGATAAATACACGTTTTTTTTTTTTTTTTTTTATCGTTGATTATTATTATTATTAATTTTTATACAGGCCTCTTCGACTGCCACTGTGTCATATTTACAACACTATATACTAGTGGGTGCGAGTTATTTTCTTTTCTTTTCTTTTTTTTTTCACGAAAACAACAATCGATTTTTATATTATTTTGTTGGCGAACGGTATTTCGATTTTCGATAACTTTTACAGTAATAATTATATTGTTGACGTCGCGCATGTAGTTCGTACGGTGCATACGTACAAGCGCGGGAATACGCGCACACACGCGAATAATATTATACGAAAAGATTTGCACAATTGCCGCGTACTACAATTAACAATATATATATATATTATGTTTGTGTATAATTGAATGTCCTTCATCTCGTTATAATATATCAGAGTCAAGGTCGACGCGAATAAGAATTATTATTTTTAAAAAAAAAAGTCGCTCGCGAACGTTACACGCTCGACGTATAGTTTACTGCAAGCGCGCATAAATAAATTTCATTATAATTCCACGGAGAATTCGATTCGTCGGACGTGTCGCGGCGATCAGTGTAAAATCGAATAACATTAAAAGATACAACCGCGAGTGTTTTTTTTTCTGACGTCGTGTAAACTGCTTTTCTTTACAACGTTCCACCAATATATATATATATACTGCACCGGTGCGTGTGCGCGTATTCGATCTACGTAAAACGCTTCCGGAACGCAGCAAACAAAAATTATAAAATCGTATAATTTTCTCTGTATTTAAACAGATGTCCTCATCCCATACCCGAACGCGATATACGGTAATATATTATATTTAGGAAACGCGTGCCGTCGCTGCAACGCGCTTCGTTGACACACACCGACACACGAGTATTGGAAATTAATTTTATTCGAAAACGTTTTCTGTATCGCGTGCGTATAATATAATATACGTGGATTTCAACGGTACTAGTAGAATTTATGGACGGGGGAGAGAGAGAGAGAGAAAAGGAAAAAATAGATACGAAGCGATTTACAAAAACGCGGCGGCGGCGGTTTCTCGACGGTAAATTATTTCAGGGAAAATATAATAATATGGTGTGAGGAACGCGGCGAATAACGCAATGCGCGTGAGAATATTGTTCGAGGAGATTTCGGGATTCGTTGTGACGCCGACAATGAAGATGCGTTACCGAGAATTCGCTTTTGACAAACGCACACGCGTGTGACGACCGCCTAGGCGCGGGGATCTATTCACAACGCGCCGGTCTCCGAAAAGGTGCGGTCCCTGCCGCCCGCCGAATAGCGTTACCGCCGACCGATATTATGCGACTTCATAATGTCGATAATATATTATATATTATATAATTTTATATAGGACTGTAAATCGATCGCGTTGTTCTGGAAACACGCCGTTTTATTATACGCGTTACGTATGAACCGTGATCAATACGCGCGCGATCGTCGATCATCTCATAAAACGGTATACCGGAAAACCTGCGTGCAGTGACGATTCCGACAATTTCGGGTCTTTGTCGCCGGACCGAAAACGTGAAAACGCTCGTGTCGGAAGAGATTAAATCTGTCCGTTTTCACAAACGACCGATTTCGCCGAGATTCTCTTACACAATTCGGATTACGAAACGGCGCGAACAACAAAATTAATAAAACGCGGAGAACTCGTTTCACGCGCGCGCGTGTGTGTGTGTGTGTGTAATACGCGAGAAAAGGCACCGCAGGACATACCACTACAAGCACACACACACACACACACACGATTATTACCATATTATTATTAACGTTCACGGCCTCTTCAACCTTGAGGAAACACCCGTTTTACAAGTGCGTTTTTCGTACGTATACGACATATCGCGCGTGTCCAGCGCCATGCTACGTATGCGTTGCAAAAATACACTACGCGATAAATTCCGCGCCAATAATTATTATATTTTACCTATCGAGAAAAAGCGTGTTGAAAGGACGAGGTACGAAAAACAGAAAACTGGTACATTCGTTTTGTATGTCTTACAGAAACAAAAAAAAATAACGAATTCGCAACGTCGTCGTACTACGAACTACGGACGGATTTCTTCTCTATGTACTTGTAATACGCCGAAATAATGACACGGCGACAATGCTTACCCAGCAGCGAACGGTGGCGTCGTCTCGGTGTGTGTGACGGAGAAAACGAGAAACGGCGAAAAACGCTGCGGCCGCTGTACGGCAGTGAGTGTGTATAGACGAGGGGAAAAAAAGAAAAATCCGAGAGACTGCGGAGAGCAAAAAAAAAAAAAAGTAATAACAGTGACGAAACGAACGTGAAGGAAAACGTTCCGAGCGTTCGGCAGCCGTTGTACTGACCTACGGCAACATATCGGTGTGTGTGCAGCAGCAGCAGCAGCAGCAGCAGCAGCGGCGGCGACGAATTCCGTTTCGCACGACGAGGATGCGCGTTCCGCTCTTCCGCCCGCCCGCCACCGCGTATCGTGTCCCGTCGCGCGCGCGCCCCGGTCCCTGGCACCGGCGTAATGCGCGCGCGCAGCCCCGCCTCGTCCCGACGACCGCTGGCCCGCAAGCTCCCTCTCCGCGTCACCCGGCCGGCCGAACGCCGCCGCCGGCGTCGAGTGCATTTCCGCATGCGCTTCGGTGCATCAGGACGCGATGCGCGCGCAAGCGCAAGCGCCGTGGCGGAACGGCACTAGCGGCGGCGGCGGCGGCGGTACACTCTCGCTTTTTCGCGGGCGCGCGCACGCGCGCGCATCACGAAACTCGGTCAACAGTCAACGAGGCCCGCGACCGCGGCGATTCAACGTTCTACTTGCACGTCCAAAAAAGAAATATTCGAACAAGAAAAAAAATCGAATTTCGATGTGGATTTGAAAAAAAAATCCGCGTTTTCCCAAATAAACGCGATGCGTCACAAAAACAAATCCCTCCCGCCCCCGGCCCGGCTTTACACGGATTATTCATTACTAAACGATATTAAATTTCCCACTCGGATCGACCTGGCCGCCGTGTGTGTAAATAAATTGTATTTCTCCGTCTCGAGTATTTTCGCCGCAGGTTCAGCACGCGAAATCGCGGAAAACTAAAATCGTACGATGACGAGTGCATCAAGGTCACCCGCGCGCGTAATGCGCCGCTATTGTGGACGGACGCCGCGGCGCACGCGCGCGTCGACGCGAAAAACTGGGTCAATCGCTATCGCTCGCCGCCGTGCCGTTCGCGTACACGAAAATACAACGCGAAATTAGTAACGAATAGCGACGCACGATAAGGTGCCGTGCGATACGCGCAGGACCGCTGGCTGCCGGAATCGGATACGACAGCCGCGGTGGTGAAGGGTTTGTTTATTTCGTTCTATTTTTTTTTTTTTGTTTCTGTAACGAACCGATTTACACGTCGACGCGGTGCTAACGGGAAAAAACGAAAATCGTCGACGCTGCAGGAAAGCGTAACGCGTGCGAGCTAATACTGTTATAGCGGTTTGACGGTGGTGGTGGTGGTGGTGGTGTTGGTGGACGGTGGTAGGGAGAGGCTCGGTCGGAGGAAATAATAGGAATGAGGCCTTCGTACGGGCCAGGAATTATAGCGGACAAAAGTTCATCAGGTCACCCGCGAGAGATGACGGACGGCGCGCGCGTAATATCGAGGACGTTCGGTCAGTGGGCGTGGTCTAGCGCGGTAAGAAAATCGGAAGTATACGACGACACCGCCGCCGCCTCCTTTCTCTTCGACAGTGCGCGTCTACTTCCTCTCTCCCCGACCCCCGGACACCGTCCCCCACCCTGCCCCCCACGGGACAAACAAAAAAAAAACACACGCTTTTTGACGTAACGGCAGCACCGTCGCACCTGCACGGTTATATTTTGTATTCTTTATTATCATCGGGTATTGTTCGTATAATTTTTGGCACCGCGGCGTACTTCGTTTTCCCCGCGTGTGCAGGACAACAGCGTGTGACGCCTGCAGTGTACGCCGTAGTTTTAACGCCTGTACGGTTACGGTGTGTGTGTGTGTGTGGTTTTAGAGGGGTTTATGCGAGTAAATAAGGGCGGGCGCGAGGGGTTTGTTTTGGTTATTGGCGCGGTGAAACGCGATATAAAATATTTTACGGACTAAAAGCGGTTTTCGCCTGGAAAAACGTGTGAAAACCACTGTGTGGGAGGGTGGGGAACGCCGAGCGGGTCAATGACCAACTTTATAAGAACGACCGCGGTAACGGTAACCTAACCTCAATATAATATACGCACATTTTTTCCCCCTCGTTTCTTTTGTCGTCGATTTTTCTGTTCCATAATTTATTTATCGGCTCATTGACCTTAGCGCGCGCGCGCGTAAGTACGTCGTAGCCGCTACCGTTTTTTTTTCTGGTATTAACGACAATCGTTGACTATATAAATTGCGCGCGATATAATAAAAAAAAAAAAAAATTTTGTAACATCGCACAGTACGCGGGACGAAATGACGCGTGGAACAAAAACACTCGAACACCGCGGCGGTCGTCGAAAAAAACACCACTCGACTTCTGAGAGGACTTATTAAAAGAAAATATTAGATAAATAGAGAGAAAAAAGTGGCGTTGTATTTCACTGCGTCTACACTAGACTGGCAAACACGATTTAAAGAAATAGCGATAATAATTGTATAATAATAATAATTGCATATATAGAAAGACGTGAAGATCTACAGATATAACGGTTTTTTTTTTGAAAAATAGTGTAGACGAGCTTATTCGATATAATTTTGTACCGAAGAGAATATTGATATTAGATATTGAGAATATTGGCTGTTGATTTCTTATATACTAAAACAGAAATATGAACATTTTCGCTTCCGATTCGTGTGATATTGTACGTTGTCCGATATAATATGGCATTCCGCGTACTTATAATTACACGTTCCGTTCGAGCGTTCCGGAATTTTAAAATTGAAAACACTCGTGTAGCGTACGCGTAGGTACACGTGACGAGCGTATATTAAATTTTGGAAAAGCAATGTTTCTGATTTTTTTTTTCTGTACTTCTATGTATTTACACGATAATTTTTAACTCTGAACGATATTTCAGGCGTAAATAGTTATTGAAAAAATCGTGAAAAAATTACAAGTAGACGATAAATAAAATTATACAAGTGTCAAAAGCGTACGTATTGGGCCGGTTTCACCAACATTTGTTAACGATTTAACATGTTGTTAATTGTATTTAACAAATAGTTAGCGAAAATTAGGTTTCAACGAGATTTGTTAACCTTGACACGTTGTTAAGTTGAGCACCCGAAATCGGCTTGTTAAAATTTAATCGGCATTTTAAAATGCCATAGATCCTCTATAATAAATTAGGTTATTTTTAATATTGTATTATCACTTATCAGTTATCATATTTCGTGATAACCGATGAGAACGTTACAATCAAGGTAACCGTTTTGGTAACCCAACTAACATTTTGTTACTTAACAAACAGAATTTAACAATAATAATTGAAACTTATATAATATTAAACGGGACGTTAAGTTTAAACAAATTGTTGAATAACGCGGTGTTCGAGTAACAATAGTTGATGAAACCGGCCCGTTATATAGTTTTTATTAAAAAATTACTCTACTATACGTTTTTTTTTTCGATAATTTCCAAATTTAATAACAAAAATATTGTTCGAAAATAAAAACCTGTACAAAACTATACGACGACGACGATGTATCGTAATCGGGGATATAATATACGCTCGTGAAAAGTACACGTTTCGCGATTGCAAAAAAAAAATTAAAATCGTTCAGACACACACGCGGTAACAATTTCTCGCTCCCACTCCGTCCGCCGCGCGGGATTTCCTTCCGCCGGCGACGCCGCGGCGGCGGCGGCGGCGGACGACTTTTACGCGAACGGGCAACGCCAGCGCGCCGCGACGGTGACCGGTCGTTGAACTCTCGCGTCGCGGCGGCATCGTTGTGTGTGTGTGTGTGTGTGTGTGTGTGTGTGTGTGTGTGTGTGTAATACGCGATCTATGCGATTTGTGCGTGGCACAGAAGTGCGTATTATATAGAGAAGACCGATTGGCCGGGAAAAACGATTTTGATTCGCGGATATCGCGTACATAACGTTTTTTTTTTTTTTTCTAATTTCGGAGGATAGTTTTTTCTGAATATACAAAGAGAATATATATACATAAAGTATCAATGGTCTTTGGAAAAAAGAAATTGTCGCGAAAAACGGTCTTATGACCCCCCTCCCCTACATGCGCCCTAATCATCACGCCCGTCGAATAAACGATAAGTGAAAAACGTGTCCCGCGATGACGTTCCTGCGTACCACTTCCCCAAAAAACGCGATTCCGGAAATTTTTCGTGTTCGACAATCGTTCGGGGCAGTACGCTTTCGGTGTGAATTTTCGGGGAACAAAAAAAGTCACGTTCCCCACGGTGAGGTCTGGAGGAACAATTATTGGAATTTGAGTTTTGCGCGTTTAAATTCGCGTCTAAATCTCATCCGCTCGAACCGTTTTCCACGCTCAGCGCAGGAAAACGTTCGCCTCGCCGTTTCCGGAAATTGGCAGACGGAACCTGCGCGGCCACCGAGTCCCGCGACCGGGACGTCCTAAACGTTTTGTTTTGTGCCCCGTTCACAAATCGTGCGTTTTAGATCGGCTGGCGGTGACGAAAACGACGGGAGTGGGGAAATGTGTTTTTTTTTGGTTACATTCTTCCTGCAGTATAGCCGCAGCGCAGTTCGTTTTAGCCCAGAGTTCAGTCGTCGATCACTGGCAGCGTCTCGTACGATATTATAATACGTATGACGTCGTAATAATATAAGGGACGCGCGCGGACGAATTTCGACCGGGGACGAGCTGGTGAAATCGTGCGCGAAAAGGATATGCCTATAGTGGAAAAAAAAGTAGTCACAAAACGCCGCGAGAAACGGCCGACCGAACGAAAGAAAAAGCGAAGCGATGCCGGCGCGCGCGACGTGAATATTCGACGACGCCCGGACGGACCGATGACCTCCTTGCGTACGCGCGTACGTATAAGTGGAACGAACCGGACGCCGCCGCGACGACAGACTACTATACTACCGCAGACACTCTTCTTTTCGACGAAGCTTTGAGCGAACAATTTTTTTTTTTACCGTCACCACCACGCCCCGGCCACGAAATTTTCTCTATTCCGCGCGCGCGCGTATATATTAAAAAATTATCGCCGCCGTCTTTGTGCCACTAACTAAGAATTTTATTTTTTTTTTTCGTTCCCTATAACGCGTGTAGAAAAAAAAAACCACAATAATGTATCACTCTCGCATCCATATGCCAGGTTAAACGAGACCTCGCACGCGACGCGCGCTGCAGCGAGCAGTTAATTACATAAAATATAATCCCGCTGGATGGGAGGAGGGGGTAATTTTAAAGAGATTTTTTTTTTTACAAAATTGTATGGAAAACGTATTGCATAAGACGAGACGAAGAAAAAAACCGCGTCTCGTCCCTGCTGTTGCATTATGTGTTTACGGCGTGACGGTTTTATTGCGGCGTATATACGGTGTAATCGGTGTGACCTTCGGGACCGTCAAAACTACCCTCGGCAACCCATATAATATAGTGTGGGCACGTTATACAGAGAAAACGGTACTTGGCATATACAAGGACAAGGATCCCGGTCGAAGGCCAATCGCGGCACATAACGCCGCGGGGTACAGTGCGCGGTATACGATAGGACGCGATGCGTCAAGTGTTTGTATACAATCGTTATTGTGTGTGTACACGTGTTTTGAAAACGATTTTTTTTTTTTTGTTATACGATAACGGGAGTCGTCCGAGATCCGTAAAATAACTTCTCGTAAAATAACACGGAGGGGGGTTATGTAAAATACAATATTTTGACCGCGATACGCGTTTATCCCGCGATAAATTCTTATTTATTTTGTGTGTGACCCACCCCTCAATACGAATTATCCGGTGTACAAAACCCTGGGAAACACGTGAAACGTTCAGATAGCGGTGTATAAACGATTTTTTTTTCTCGTCTCTCCCTTCTTGTGGTGTGTCTTTATACGCGTATATATATATATATATAGCAATTTACGTAATATTTATATTTCTTCGAAGCGTTCCGGTCGTTTCGACAGTGACAAAAAAAAAAAAGGAGAAAAATGTCGTCGGCTTCCCGTTATAATAATAACACACGGTATAATCCGCTAAGGTTATGGGACACTGCACAAAAAGGACGCGCAATGTCGATTCCCCGGAATCCGATACGCGTAATAATAACGTTGTGTACGAGATAAAAGGAAAAATAGTGTCCGTCGACAGGAGACGCGCGACCTGTTGCGAGTACGTGCGCGCGTATTAATATAAAGCGTGGTCGGGTCATCGGCACCACGGCCCGCAAACGCGCCATTTTATATGCGACGCCGCCGCCGCGTGGATGTCTTGATACGCGCGAGATTCCGAAATAGTATATTATAACGCGTGTCGCGGCAGCTTAATAATATCGCCTGAAACGCGAGCACGCGTGTCCTTTCCCCCCCCCCTAACAGATTGTTTATTATATAACGCTGAAATACACGCGTGGCGAGAAGAAAAATAGAAAACATTTTTTTTTTTCCACGACGAATCCGAATAACTCGAGATGTTTTTAACACTCGTTCATACTTACTTTTTTTCCGTATTATATTATAACGATTGATAATAATATATAGCGTAATAAGAACCGGTCAATAACACTCGTATTTTTGTCGTTGTTGTTGTGCGGCGAACAAAAAAAAAAAAAAAAATTCGCAACAAAACGAACTCGCCCGAAATGTCGTCGTCGGTCGACACGCACGCGCTGTGCACCGTCAACACAAACGGCCGGGAGCGTTGACCTTCGGCGGCGGCGGCGGCGGCGGCCGGTGGTTGCAAGCCAATGCGAGTTTTACGAGTTTTTTCCAAGCGCCCGCAGCCGCTGCCGCCGACACGATATACGAATATACAAACGATAGTTCTGCGTTTTTGCAACGGACGGCCGCGGTTCGTTTTCGGACCGGCGAATTTTCGCGTTGGGCGGTCGGCGGCGGCGGCGGCGGCGGCCACTCGGTCTTTTTCGCGTACACCGCGGTGGCCGGACGGGCGAAAGGAGCGGCGGCGGACGGGTTGTGTGTACGTATGTATATAATAATAGCGTTCGCGATTCCGGGAACGCGAGTCGCAATTATACTCGCCGCGTCGTTCCGCCCGCCCGCCCGCCCGTCCACGGTATTATACCTAACCTGTGCGGCCACCGCGGCGGCGTCCAAAAGACGACGCAACCTTGTTCGTTTGCACAGCGCGTTGCCGTCCGCGCCCAAAAAAAAAAAACCGCGCAGCACATAATCGCTCGCGGGCCTACACACACACACACAACGGGCGCGCATAATTTATGCGCACATTTTTACGCGTTCGTTTATGCGATAGCTAGGCGCGCGCACGAGGATCGTCGTCGCGCCGAGACGGCCTCGGCGCGAGCGCGAACACTGCGGGCCAATGAACTTGATGACGACGTCATCTCGTGTCAATCTCGTGTACACACGACGAACACCGCCGCCGCCGCCGCCGCCGCCGCCGCGTGTTATATTAGCCGTGTCCAATTTTTTATTTTTTTTTCTTCGTCGTCCTTCTCCTCTCATTTTCAGCATTCCGCCGCGCGCCCGACAGTACAACGACCCGGTCGCGGATTCGCGCGATTCCCAAATCATCCCGGCAATATTCTACACGTACCGTCTATTATACCCGCGCACGGAAATCCATCATTAGCTACTGCGGGCTCCTATAACGATCACACGCGAAAAACGCTATTTCGATTTTAACGAAATCATAATTTAAGTGATTTTTTATATATATAGAAATTAAGTGTAGAAAATCGTATCCAGTCGATCCGACGAGTTTTTCTCGGCCTCTCAAAGTTTGCCCCCATTTCCGTTTCCCAACCGCGTATCAGTCACTCCGACACTAGAATGTGACGAGCGACTCGAGTCTCGTGATTTTTACGACGAAGACAATTCCCGATTTCCAAAAAAAAACAAAAAAAAAAAATCGTTTACTATTACAATACACGGGCCCGCTGCGGTTCCCCTATTCGCCGAGGTAAGGTAAAAAAAAATAAGCGTAAAATCATAACGAATTGTATAGGAAAAATAAAACGAGCTCTTCGTATATATATATATATAACGAATTCACTGTATAACACGTACTTATTTATTACTGTCGTTCAAAAATCTACGAATTATTTGAGTAGTTTTCACTTTCGAATCGGTCCCCAAAACAAATATTATAACGTATGTTTTGACTGTTCCGTCGTTAAATTCGTGGAAAAATAATAATTTCGAAAACGTATAGAAAACGTGTAGGTAAGTGAATCATAACAATCGTGTTTAGGCCACTCTGACGACCCGCAGACTCGCGGCACAATGTTCAGTTCTCGCGTACCAAAAAATGTTCACACTATAGTGATATATCACTAAACTGAAGAGAAAAACCTAAGACGTCCGGACGAATATCAAAACTATTAATAATATTTTGTTAATATTGTTCGTAATAAACGGCGATTTTATTATTAAATTCCTACGAAATTTTTCAGTTTATATAACAAAAAAAAAAACAATAATTTTCTTCTTCGATCCATATATAATAATGTGTGCGAAAAATTCTATACGCGCGGACAATCGAACACTTTCCATAACACTGCGCGGCTATATAACGCGAGCGCGCCAGTGCAGGAACAACGCGTTTTTTCTTGAGCAACGCTCGCGCGTCTGTTGCATGTGTGTATAAACAAACACATCACGATCACGACGACGGGAAAAAAAACATTATTTTATACATATTTAAATATAATATATTATATTATAAACGTGTAGGACGATATAGGCGAATAATAATAATATACAAAACAGACGAGGTCACCGGCGCCGCGCCGACGACAACAACAACACTGTACCGGGCGGCACGCACACGCGTTATAATAGTAAACACACACACACACACACACAGTACTCGGGCGGGTTTCGTCATCGTCGACGGTTTATAAAAACAAACTAATAATAAAAATATATATATATACGCGGTATATTGTACCGCACACGCGGTTGAAAAGTTGTCGAAGGACCGTAACCGAGGTCATAATAATATATTATTTGGGTACACCGCTCCTGTACATGCGCTAGACGACCGGACGGAAAGTCTCTTCGCGGTCACCGCCGATATACCATTTGACACACACACACACACACGGTATGCCGCCGCCGTCGGACCGGGGTAAACGACACTCGTCGCGGACACATACCGCGCCCGCGACTACGACAACAACACCACCGCCCCACTGCTCGTTATTATTATTGTTGTTGTTGTTGTTGTTGTTGATATCGTATAGAATTCAGTGGCGCAATTACACCGGAGGGCTTCCCGTTGGCCGCGAAAAAATCTGCTGCGTCGAGAAAATGAAAAAAAAAAATAAAAATTCGCGACAAAAATTTCAATCTCATTAATACCGATATATTCTTTTTTTTCGTCGCGCGCTAACTATATACTAATGTAACGCTGCTGTCAAAATTACCGCCGGGTTTTTTTTTTTGTTGCCACAAATACTTCGGAATTGTTGTTGTTCTTATTTGCTAATCCTGCAGGGTCCATCGTATCACAACAGACGAGATTCATTGAATTCTTTACGGAAAACCGTATACGAAACGACGGCGAATAAAAAAAAAAACGTATATTTTTGGCACTCGGGTCGACGAACGGCGGGTAAACGACGTTTAAGTATACAGTGATAATAACTGCGACACTAGTAGGCACGTCGCCTTGTAATCTTCATTACGCGTGCAAGTGTATTTTCCCCCTCCCCTACTCCTGCTGTTCCACCGAGACGAAAAAAATTGTATATTTTGTTTTTCGCCGTGCGATTCGCATATATTATACGATATATATATTTTTTTTTTCATTATTATTATTATTTCACGGGCGAAAGGCCACGGTTACACATCGAGCGTCGTGGTGGGGCGGGGCGGGTTGGACGGTCTGGTTGCGCGTCGCTCGGAGTTCACCGACCCGCTCGGCTGCGGCGGCGGCAGAGGGGCGGGCAGCGCGGTCGGCAAGGTCGATTGGCGAGCGGCGGCCCGGAGGGGTAGAATACATTTCCCCTCCGCAACGCCCCCGCCACGCCGCGGCCGGTCGCTTCCCCCTCCCCCGCCCCCCTCACGCACCGGCACAACGAGGACAATGCACCGGTCAATGGCTCCGTGTCCACTGAACGAACGCGCGTCATTCTCTGCACGGCCGGCAAAATATATTGCGCGGATAGTTATTATTATATATATATATATATATGATACGGTGCTAAAAATCTCCAGCGCTCGTTCCACACGGCGGCTATATATTATTATTATTATTATTATATATAATACGAATGGCTGCAGGACGTGATAACGACCTGTTGATGATGACCGCCGTTCGTGGAGGCCGCGTCGGGGGAGTCGAGGGGGCCCGGAGCATGACGGTGTAGATCTTTTGTGAACAGTACCTCCCCCCCCCCCGCGTGTCAAGGATACCGGCCGGTTTTAGCGAGGTTAAAAGGAGAGATAATTGTGTTTAATTTTTTTTTTTTGGATTTTGCGAACTGCTCAAAACGATGGAAAACAGACACCTGCACGGCCCGAGGGCAGTCTTACGATAACGCGATACGTATATAACCTTCCGATTTTTTTTTCCTTATTCGACCCCGCGCGGTCAACGTCCTTATAACAATCACAACGCTTGTTTACAAAGAGTTTAATACACTCCGCATATGAGTAGTTCATTAAAAAGGAATACCGCGATGACCGTGTGTGTGCAAACGATTAATCCAATCATACATTCATTAATACGTGTATTTCGCAAAATTCATTGGAACGACGGCCGTCTCCAGCACTGTCGATCAGTGGCGGAACGAGGAGGACGCGGTTGACTTTATTCGTCTGTAAGAACGATAATTCCGAAATATTTATTTAAAAAAAAAAAAAAAATTGCCATCTCCAAGACTATTGTATACAGGCAATATTTATAATAACGCAAATACGCAATAAAATCGTTTAAATTATCTATATTAGTTTATAATAATAATTTTAGTGTTAAAGACATTGCCGTCCTAACCACCAATAACGCCCTAGGGCAATAACATTTGACGCCCCCCAAAAAAAAAAATTTACAACTAACGTAGTATCTAATTACATCATTTTATATATTTTAATAGTAAATACACTCATCCTCGAAATCATCATATAGATACATGGGAAATTAATATCTAAAATAAAACAACACATTTTTTCTTTTTGTCTTTCATTTTTTTGACGCCCTATGCATTCATAATACTTTGGACGCCCTAGGGCACTTGCCCCATTTGCCCCCCCCTTGGGACGGCTATGGTTAAAGAGATCAAATTTTCTCGCGAAATTCCGATTTCGAGTTGAAGCCGCCAACTGCCCACCCCATTAGTTCACGCCGCCGTTTAATATAATAAAAATGGCATTTTTTCCCCTATACCGCACACGAATCTGATTCGAAGTGCGCGTTCGCGTTAAAAAAAAAAATGTCAATTTATTAACAACTGAAAACGTTATAGGACAATCAACGCGTTATATCGCACGAAAACCGTTGTATTTCACCGATTTCCGATGGATTGGAAAAACGTGAATTTCGCATACGATACTGAAGACTCGCGTTTGAGTATCGTTACGATTACGATCCGTTCGACAAACGATATGGAAATAAATATACAATTACAGGAATATAATATGAACACGGCGAATTCGTCAAAACTCTATATACACGCAGAGTTCCCAGGACGCCATTAGTCGATAATAATAATAATATTACGATTAATACGTCCGCCGTTAACATCTTTATAATAGCCCGTCGCCTTATTAAATACACTATTATGAGAAAAAAAAACCTTTCTTCGTTCGTAATATACAATATATATATAACGAATTCTCGTCGTTAAAATATAAACGAACGGTGCAGCGCAGAGTCGAGAAAATATTTAACGGTACGATATTGTCATAAAAAAAATAATAAAAAAATTTCCCGAAATACACACATCATAAACAAAAAATAATTAAAAAAAACAAATTGTTTATATAGCTACTCACTGCAGTGTACGTCGATTTGATTGCAGTTATCCCGTGCGCGTTTTTGTAGTTCGCGCGGATGATATTATCAAAAAATAAAAATGAAACTGTTGTCTACGGGGAGGGGAAAAAAAAAGAAATTTGCACAAAATTCACAAAACAAAAGTGTGTTCGCACGGAAAACGAAAAAAAAAAAAAAGAACCACGAATATAAAATATTATTGCGTGTTTGACGACGAATAAACGGATAAAATAAAAATTCGAAAAGCCCGGCGAAACGATTATTTATTTCGTCTGTCGATAAGACGGCGTTGTTGTTGTCGTGTCGTGTGGAACGGTCGACGCGGACTGAGAAAAGAAATAAAAAGTAAATCGTATTTAATACAATAACAAACGACGACGACGACGACGACGACGACGATGCGGCGACGACCGATCGGCGCGACAAGACTCGCACGGTCACCTGTCTGCGCTGACACTGCGGATCAAAGCACTTCCTTAAACTTAACCTTCAAAACGGACCGACCTCTGGTGGAAGAAACGGTATCTCCTACCAACCGCGAGCGCGCGACCGGTTCTAGCGCGGGGGGCACACCACGGCGCGCAGCCCGTGAACGGTCGATGAACTCTGAAAGTAAACGCCACAGGTAGTCACAGCCGCCGCCGCCGCCGCCGCCGCCGCGTTATACGCCTCGGTACCTACTCGCGTATATAATAAATAACACTATAAACGCGGTGCTGTTGGTGGTGGTGGTGGTGGTGGTGGTGAATCTGGTGGTGGTGGTGGTGGGGGTTATGCGAGTATCTATACGTTGTGTTGTACACTTATAACTCGTCGTGTGTGTGTGTGTGTGTTTTCTTCGTCGTTTCCCGCTCCCCCGTCCTCGAATTGTTAATATTTTTAACGGTATCGCACACCGCGGTATCAACCCGGTATAACGACCCCAACCCCCGAGTAAATACGTATATTAGCGGACACCGTGCGGGTCACTGTGGCCGCCGTCTCGTCGCGTGACCAGCGGCTACAATAATAACGCGTGTAATCGCGAATACGATTTTTCCCGAGTTTTGTTATAAACTCGACTTATAACAGCGGTACGCGTAATTAAAAGCTATTATATACTTTTAATTTGCCAGCTAGCCGCTGTTTTTCGATTCCCAAAAAAAAACTGGTTTTCCGACCAAAAAAAAAACACTCTTCCTCTCGAGCGGAACGGTTCGAACGGGAAAATATTCGCCAGAAAAGCAAAAAAAAAACTCCTTTCCCTCCCTCCTTAATATAAATCACGAGCCAGACCTACGCGTTATTACTGTCACAATCGTTTATTCTATATAGAATAATACACGACGACTTTATTCTTAACGATGATACCACACACACACACAAACGGCACTGACGAATATTATACAGTTCGAAAAACCCATTACAAGGTCAACGGCTTGTGCTGATGCGGTGCGGTGCGCGCGAAACGGTCAAAAAAAAATTACGAGCCGCCGCCGCCGCCGCCGCCGCCGGGTCGTTGGCGATTTTCCGTACACACGTTTCGTCATATGCGGTGTGTCACACGATAATTTCCCGTGTATAAGATGATATGACGGCCGTGGTGTCTTCTTTTAATTACTGCAGTGTGTGTGTGTGTGTGTGTGTGTAACGTGGGACGCGCGCGCGTTCTCGCGGCGAGTTCGACGACCCGTTACCGGTTTGCCCGGCCATCGCTCCAGTAAACTATATTCGCAGGCGGCCGCCGCCGAGCCATTGACCGTTCCAGTGACCACGCACCGCGGCCATAATGCAATATTGTAACGTGTACGACGATCGGGTTTTTTTCGCTTTCTCTCTCTCTCTCTCTCTCTCCCGCCTGCGACCCCTTTGTGTATGTGTGTGTGTGTGTGTGTGTGTGTGTGTGTGTGTACACAACCGCTCGGGTCTGCGAAAACGCGTCTTTACGCCGCGCCGAAATTTCGGTGACTTTAACGGTGGTCGTCACTAAGACACGAATAACGGAATGCCTCTATATATATATATATATACGTCGTAGTGTTCAGGCGGCAGTTAAAAAAAAAACGGCTAACGTAGTGTTCGTTTACAGAATAAAAAAAATCCAACGAGCGTCGCCGAGTTTTTGCGCGACGTTCGGGTAAAAGTAAAAAAAAAAAAATACAATAAATAAAATATACGGAGCGCGCGCGCGGTATTATTATTATCATACAGTAGTGAGAGGATGAACTTGGTCATTGGCGGCCGTTGACCCAGCAGTGACGCGCGCGCGCGCAACACACATCACCGGCCGGCCGGCCGGCCGCCCGATCAGAAAGTGGATCAAAGAGTCAACTCGCTGACGTCACGGGAAACGCGCGAGCACGCGTTGTTACGGCGAACGCCCAGGGATCGTAGCGGAATTCTCAAAAGTATTTTTTTTGTTTCGTCCTCGGTGCAGAAACGCGCTGCCGTCGCAGTTCGTTACTCGCGAAAACGAATTTCGGCCGTGAGAAAAAAACCATTTTCCCCCGATCAGTAACACAGCCGGCAGTTGCTGCCGCGCCGGCGGCCCCTGTTGCGCGGCAGGTGCGGGGCAAAACCGCAGATTCACCACCCGGCGTCCGACAACAATTTTGCACGGATTTTTGTGCGCGGGTACGCGTGCAGCGGTAAAACGAAAAACGAGTTGTGTGTACCACCCGCAGCCCGCTCGCCCGCCCGCCCGTGGGGTGTAAACGTGCAGGGGCGCGCAGGTGATGTTTTTTTTTTCTTTTTTCTCGCGCCGCGACGCGGATGCGATCGATCAGTTATTTGTGTGCGATACGTCGCGGATTTTACATACGCGTACTGCGCACCGATTTACGAGTGCGGTGCGTATGAGACGCTGCGCAGGATTTTTCGGCGACTGTCGTGAATCGACAATAATAACGCGACGACGCGACGGATATTGGTAACGCGCACGGACCGCGGGACGCGCGTAGAAATAATGTATTCGTCGTCACACCGATGATAGGTCATTGCCGGATCGGTTCACCGAACTCCTGCAGCGCACCTGTAAGACCGCGCGTTAAAATATCTCCCGTACGAATTTTTATTTTATTTTTTTTTTTCTCATTACTACGCAAACGGTCCGAGTATATCAAACGGCGATCCGAGTGATATATAATCGCGTGTGTTAACAGCGGCGATGATTTTTTTTTTCAAAATCTTTCTATATAAAAGTAGATTTTATTTTTCGAATTGTTATTATTATTATTATTTCGCGACAGTTTAACGATAAATTCGATTATATAACCGGCGCGAAACGGCGGGGGAGGAATTTATTTTCTCAACTCCGAGCGAATTATTATTTGAACGAAATCTGTTTCCCCCATACAGTTAAAGGAGTTATTTAGGCCTTCGATACGAATTCGTTATTAGCGCTGTGTATAGAACGAGCGAACCGTATTCGGACGACTCTATAAATACACACACACACACATTTCGCGTTACATAAGCAAATATATCGCATTCGTTTTCGGCCGCCGCGTTATTTACTTGCAGTGGCGTATTTACGGTGAGAGATTAGGAAGATAATACCACCTCCTCTCTTCTTGACATTTTTTTAATATACACATATGTGCAGTGGCGTATTTTCAACTTTTTTCTCTGGGGGGGTCAAAATTTTTTTTTTTGAAAATTTCAACAGGATACATTGATATAGGGTATTTAATAAAAAATACCTTTGGATAATTTTAACAAATAAGTACATTTTATTTAATATATATAATAGACATATATTTCAGTATCTTTACTCTTAAGTAATTTTTTTTTTTTTTGGTTCTGGGGGGGGTCTAGTACCCCTGGACCCCCCCGTAAATACGCCACTGCCTATTTGTATGGTCATGGATTCGTCGCTTTAACAATATTATATTTTTACTGGAAATAACATTAATATTGCCGTTACGACTGTTGTAACGTTAAAAACTCCCGAACGCACACCGTTTTCGTGTTCAAAACATATTTTTTAAGAAAATCTACGAATAAGTATATTTTTTATTAGCTTTTATTCGAAACTGTTATAGGTAAACAATTAACAAAAAAAATTACAAATGTATCCTTTAAAGACCCGAAACTAAAATTAATCACACCTAAAATACATAATATATTTAATAATAATATTGATGAAAATGATAAAGAGCTCATACAGTAACTATATAGATTTAAAAGCCAGATTTTGAGGATAGAATTCAAGATGGCTTTAATAAGGGAAAGGTTATTCGAAAACGGGGCTTCGGTATAGGTTCGTGCGAATAAGCAAATTATTCACTACTTATATGTAATTAACAATTTTGTTGTATCTATAATAATCGATATAAATTAAAAATACTGTTCGGACGAGCTTGCACCAAAATGTTAGCCGTCCGCCGTAATAACGTCGGATTTCGAGCAAACACAACCGACGAAATCGCCCCAAAAAAAAAAAAAACCCAGGAGACTACGTAGAGTTTAATATGAATTTATATGAAAATTAAAAGGTTTTATGTTATTAAAAATATTGAGGATGGAAATTTTGTTTTTTTTTCTAGTCATCACCTCAAAGATATCCTATAAATACGCCACCGATACGTATACGTTTGCGATGGAAAAAAAACTGACTGACAGTGTCTCTCCGCGGATCGTTTAAAAAAAAAAAAACAAACCTCGCGAAACAATATACTATAATGTCTCTATCGTATAACCTCGACGAATTATTTTGTTATACCGGCGGTGGGACCGGGCGCGCGAGCGCGCGGTTATACCGGCGAGTGGCCACGGTTAGGAACATAAAGTTGAACCACGGTCGTTGACACGAACGGAATAACGGATTCCGGCATTCCACTCTATCTAGTCGGCGGCGGTGTGTGTCGATCTCAGACACGTTCTGGCGGCGGCGGCGCATATATTTTATACGATTTTTTTTTTTTTTTCGTCGTCGCTCGTTACGGTGTGTGTGCGCGCGCGCGGACGTTTTTATAATTATATTTCCATTTTTATATTCGATTTGTTCGCGGGCGCGGGACGGAAAGGAAAAGTCACGACCGTATATTATAGAAAAGAAAAAAGTTCGTTTTTCGTTTTTTTTTTAAAGCGCGGCGCGGCCGAAAACGAAATTTCTAACAGTAATATTACAATAATAAAGACGATCCCGTTAAAAATGAAAATAACGTACTCTCTCGTTTATACATATATATATATATATATATATATATGTAAACGAACGTATTTTTAGTTCCAATACGCTTCGGGCGTGTCCTTGTGGGGGGCGGGAGAGCGATAGCCCCCCAATGAACTCACCGACAACTATTAAAAAAAAAAAAAAAATACCTAAAGTTATATCACACATAATATCAAAACGACATATAATATGGTCCACGATTTTAACGCGGATAATCTTATGATATTTAATGTGGAATCCAATAGTGAAAAATTTTTTTTTATTTCAATACTCTAGGCCAGGGGTCGGCAATTAGTTTCGATGGAGGGCCAGAAAAAAACTTGAATAATTGTTAATAAATTTATTTATTTTTATACATTATGAAAATAGATCAAATATCTATACTATTCTATTACGTGCAAAAATCAGCATTAAAAAATATATATTTTAAACGGTCCAGTTATTTCCCCTGCGCGGGCCGGATTCGGACCGCGGGCCGCCTATTGCCGACCCCTGCTCTAGGCACACATTACTTTATATATATATATTATGTTTTTTAATACTATTATATACTTTTTTTTTTTTGTTTTGTTACGCCCGAATAAGAAGAATCATTTTGAAATAAACGCGTATCCGACACGCGTAATACCGCAGAAACGCGCAGTTTTGTCAGAATTGTGACAAGTCTTAAATTCCGACGTATTAACTTCCATCAGAAAATTCGCCTCCCTCCATGAAACCGACCCGAATACGCCCCTGATACGCTTTTGGTTTTTCGATTTTGTGCGGACGAGAGCCGCTGCAGCGGGACGACTGCAGTTCGTTCGAAACGTTTTCGTTATAAATTTTAAATCGGTTTTTTTTTTTTTAATCCAACTCGTTACGAATAAAAATTTGAAACTAATCGAATACGTTGAAAATTAACCGATAAATTCAAAAAAATAAATATATAGGAATTTTTCTATATTCTCGTCTGCGGCGTATATAATATATTCGACAGACGCTTATAAATACGTAAATCATATACTTTTAGATAGGTATATATACCGACGATAATAAAACACACGTATAATTTATTATAAATGACGGGGTTTTTTTTTTTTTTTTAAATTCATCGAACTGTTCAGATTTTAATCTATTAATATTCTTAGAATATTATATATAGGTTTGACGATATTGTAAAAAAAACAATAAGAAATTTAAAATACCCGCCGCGATTGTCACGAATACTGTAGCGCGCAATAAATCGTATTTATAAATATTATACTTACTATGGAAAAACTTATATATATATATTTTTTTTTAATCAAACGTTTAAAAATGTTGAGCATTTTTTTATGTATGTAAACCTAATTTATTCCTGCGTGTGTATATATATATATATATATATATATAGAGAGAGAGAGAGAGAGAAAGAATGTCTAGTATAATAAATGTTATACGTTAAATTCTACTCGACGAATTTCGCAGTAACATTTTCGCGTTTTAAAAATATATATATGTATATACATTTGCCGAAAATTTGCAATTTAAATTTAAAAACTAAAAATAATAATCCTTGTCCTAAAACGAGTTTTCTGTTGTAATTTCGAAGATGAAAATTATAATCGAAGTATTATTTTTCTATAAATAAATTTTGTTTCTATAGCGTATTGTTTTAAATCATTTTCATTAAGAGTACTATAATATTATTTCACGTTAAAATCTAGATGTATGGATTGTAGAAAAAAAAAAAATTTCACCGGTTAAAACCATAAATTATTTTGCTCTTCGGTGATTATCGAATACAATACTATTTTGTACGTTTGAAAAATAAAATAAAATTGCCCACTAGACGTGTTCTTAAAAGTATTTAAAATATTCGATTTATCGAAATAACCGTAAAATTATATTATAAAAATTGCACAAAAAAAACAATATTTTAAAAACGGTTAAATCTTACATATACCTACATCGATTACGTTTATTGCAATGTGGTACAGTTTTGTTAGGTTCAGAATAACTCGTAAAAAATCGGTCGCCGCCGCTCGTGTGTACGGTACACGAAATAGAATACGCATTTATAATTAATAAAAAAAAATCGTATTTTGAACTATTAAAAAATAATATATAAACAAATATAATTAAATTATATATATATATAATATCTCTCGTTATCGGTGAGTATAGTTTAGTGCGATAAATGTAAATTCTAAAATTTCGTTCGCAACAGTGTTTTTTTTTTAGAGAATTGGTAAAAACGGACGTCTTAGCACAAATGTAAAAAAATAATGTAAAAGCGCCAAAACGATCTTATAAATACGCCCTCCCACTGATGGTCTGCTTAATTTGTTATATTTAATCGCATAATTATAAAACTTCTTAAATAGGTTTACGAACAAGTGGTCGAAGTGGGTCAAAATAAGTGTGGGATGGAATCAGTGTCGTCATTTCATGTTTTGAAGAGGGAGAGGGGGAGTGCAAAGTTTTGGACGGTCCATATTGTTGAAAAATAAGCAAAAAAAAAAAATATGTATCTTTTTAACAAAAGGCTCTAACACCGACCCTATGTTACCTTGATTGTGAACTATATTTTTTATGATAGTGATTAAATGATGTTTAGATCCTAACCTAACCTACTGAATAGATTTAGAAAAATTTAGAATTTTAGAAAACGAAATAGTTCTTACAAAGAATGAAAAAAAAAATGGTTCAAAGATATTTTTCGTAAAAAACTTAGGCAACATAACAATATTACAGATTATAAAATTTAAATCCAAAAGGGATGAACAATTCTAAACAAAATAAGTGGAGGGATGGAATATGCTAACTAAAAGAAGTGGACGGTTGACATCTCCCCTTATCCTCCCACTTCGAACACTGTTTATGAGTACCTATATACATATAATTTTTTTTTTATTAGCTTTTAATTAAAAATTATGATAGCTCTTTAATTAAATATTAATGCTCTTTAATATATATATATATATATATATATATATATATATAGTGGTTTTCTTCTTTTTTACATTTGTTGCATTAGGTCGAATGTATATAAAACCTGAAAATATCCCGAATAAAAAATATATATATATTACATCGACGACGCGTAGCGAAGAAAAAACAAAAGGCGATTAAAGAATTTCAGAAACAATCCGTAACGAAGAATTTAAAAAAAAAAACAAATTTCATCGCGTTATTTCGAGAAAACACAATGTGGTGTACATACGAGTTTAATAATATTTCAATGAATTTTTTTTTTTGTGATGTTATCGATCGCGGGATTCGCGAGTGGACGCGGCAAAACGGAAACGACCGGAATAGAAAATGAGCGGAAAATAATAATGCGCGAGCCAGAGGGGACGTATGGAAAATAAATATTTTATAATTAATTATACGATTTAAAAAAAAACATTTCGAAATCTATGTCAGTGTGTTAGGATTCCTGTGCAATATGGTTTGCCGAAGACCGAATCGATTATTATATTGCGTGCGCGTGTGATGTGTGGCGCTTTTGCTTGCACGTCGTTTCCGCTGCAACCGCTCGCAGCGCGTGCCCGGAATATTGTGAACGGACACGGCACCGCGCGCGCGCATATGCGCGTTATTATTGTTTTGTACGAACCGAAAACGCATTGATACACTGTCCGCGCGATGGTTTAATTGGATATATATGTACAGCACGTGACATTGAGAAAAAATACAACGCGGAATACGTACACACGGGATTTTTCAATGATACGTACAGCCTAAACAACGATTCACAGCAAGGATTCTCAAACTGGGCTGGGGGAGAGGGCGCGACCCCCTGGGAAAGCGATACGAAATTTCAGGAGAGGCGCGAAAGTTTTTTAAAAAAATGAAGTTTTCGTGAAATTTGCACGCCTCCGAGTGAGTGACAAAAAATAAATAATTACACAGAAGTTTTAGACACTTTTCGATTTTTACATTTTATTGTGCTTTATTGCTTGTTACGTTTTCTCGAAGAAAATTTCATGAGCTTTTTTCAATGGAATTCTCCATTTCGCTATAGGACCAATAGTTCAGGAGAAAAATTACGATTTTTCGAGAGAGAGAGAGAGAGAGAGAGAGAGAGAGAGAGAGAGAGAGAGAGAGTGAGAAAACACAATAAATTGATATTTCTACCTTATACTTTTGAGAATCAGAGTCAACAGAAACTTTTCTGTAGCGTTCGAGGTGTACGATAACCCCCTGAAATTTGTACACTTTATCACCTGTCACCCCGTATACTATATTTTATACTATAATCTATAATAGAGGAGGGGCGTGACCTAATAAACTAATATAAAACGGGGCATGAACCTTAAAAGTTTGAGAACACCTGATTTATATTACATAAATGTGTACATTCATATTGGAGCGAGTATAGAGAGTTTCGTTGGGAGTTCACTTTGAAAAACGTTAAAAATGTATAGTGATTTTTAAAAAATATAATAGATTGCGGGCAACTTATATTATGGCGGACGAGACAGCATTCGAAGCCATAAGAAGAATCTGTTTATTATATCCCTCTGGCCTCTCTCTATCCACATATCACAAGACCCGAAAATTCTAATGCGAAAAAACAAGTGCATAGATATCTGGCAAAGAGTGCATTTCAGAGCTTAACAAATTAAAAAATATGCGAGCGACTATACTATCATTTACGCTGGAAACCTTATCGATTTAGTATTAAACACGCGCCTTATTACTTTTTTTTTTCTTGTGTCTCAGAATATCAGCTCGGAAATGAATATGTTATAATTTTATAACGTACTCTACGTGCATACACGACATTCGTATACACGGCATACTTGTGGAACACTATGAGCGTTTTACTGCAGGAATAACTAAATATATATTGGGACGTCATCGTACAAAAAAAAAATCGGTTAATAATAACTTTTATAATAGTTAAACCGTTTGTAACTGCTAAATTTTTATTTAAAAATATATAAGTTTTGTACGTAATTAGTTTTTGATGTGGCGCAATTTTATTCCTAAACATACTCGTACTCTCAATAGGTAAATCGAACTTCTTAACCACTCGCATTCGTAGCATAGTATACGTCACTTCTGTTACGTAGTTGTACACACGAGCATATGTATATATTTTTGCAACATTTCGATTTTCTCAAATAAACTATAATTACTTATGTGTTATGAATTCTAAAATCCACGCGGCCATAATAAAAAAAATAAATAAAAATTATTCCTACTCACTCGACACGTTAATATTTTTAGGATTTAAAAGCGTTTATAATTAATGTACTAGGTGTACGCTTAATAAATATTGTAATTTGCAGGTCAATAATATATTGTAAAAATATTATTATTATCGTGACGTTCCAATAATGCTTATCGTTTATGTTTCGCGTACAAGTATTGCACTATAAACACAGCATACACGTTATAATATTTATGTAATAACCACTATAATTTAGTGTACGCTATATATATTTTCTAAAAATATAAACATTACACAAAATTGGTAATCATCAAATACACTTATATACGGCATTAATAAACGTGTTGAAAAACGAGTTATAATAAACGGATTTTTTTCGTGTCCGCCCGAAACTCGAACGGCTGACTTCGAATTTGGTCATTAATCCGTTAGTCATTTGTAAATCCAAAACCAAAATGTCTGAGTCGTCCCTTATTGAATTATCTCTAAAAAAAAAAAAGTCAACCGCGGCGCACGTATTTTTTCGAAATTCTATTCTAAAATCTAAAATAATTTTAATATAATAATTTAAAAATAATTGGGTGTTTATAAGTAATAATTATTATTACTTATGACCCCCAAACAGAGCCGGCCTTAGGTGTTTCGCCGCCCTAGGCAAATCTATTTTACGCTACCCCTTAAGGGCGTATTTTAGGGGGGTGATAGTGGCATTCGCCTCCCCTTCATGACCATAAAATATGCATTAAAAATACGTAAATCGTATACGGTGTATGATGATTTTATCGCTTCGGATTTCGGCTCATTACAAAATTGCCACCTCTAAACTAGTGCCGTCCTGCCTATTTCGCTATGGCGTTGGGCCGGCCCTGCCCCCAAACACCATACCTAACCCCCTACGGACACTACACGCGTCTACTCAAAGAGCCCGGCTTCCGTATTCCGGACAGCACCAGATTCCAGGGTTCCTTTTATATTTGCCACATAATAATTATTATTAAATAAAAAAAAACCTCTCGTCGTGATTTTCCCGAGTGAGGCGTATAGACGAAGGAGGAGGAAAAAAATGGAAACCTTCTCGGAGAGTGTACAGCCCGTTTAAATTTCGAGTGCCCCGGTGCAAGTATTGTACGCGGGTCCCCGGATGTTTTCGTCTCTCGTATTTCTTCTTTTTTTTTTTTCGCCCCCCGATCGAAATTATTACAAAACGACCGACGACGCGATTATCGTACTTCGCGTTTAAATAAATATAAAAATATTATTTTCGACCCGAAATAACGGTACCGGCGCTTATAATAATAATAATAATAATATCTCGTGCGTGTGTAATATCCATACGGCGTAGAACATCTGCGAAGTGATCGGTAAACAACGAAGCGCTGTGGCGCGGGAGGAGATGAAGGATGCGGCGGACCGTTTCCACGCGCGCGTATAATAGGAACGGAGACAGCGGACGGTGGAGGAGAAGGAGAAGGAGAAGAAGTGAGTGTGTAAGAGAAGCCAATACAATGGATCGGGTACATACATGGCGCGGGTAACGGGTACAACATTATATTGTATTCGCGTCGTGCAGTGCGCACGCTGCAACGGGTCAGGTGGTCTCGAGCGCGCGCGGGTGTGTGCAACAGTGAATGCGGTGGGATTTTTCATATAACGGGATCGCCGCCACCGCCCGTGGATGGGGTGTGCCCTGCAGCGCAGGCGTTCGCCCGTCCGTCGTGCGCGTTATCCTTAAGTTAGGTCATGAGATCGTGTTGCGGCGGCCCTGCAGTGGAGCCCAAAAACGTTTTTTTTTCCACCCCCTCACCGGCATCCCTCGCGTGCAACGATTTTCCTAACCCCGGCGTAAACGTCCCCGTCTACGTACACACATACAGACCACAGGAAAACTCGAGAAAAAAAAAATTTTTTTACACCATGTGTACTATATAATAGTAGCCCTGCATAATCACCCACTACTTAATAAATAAGCGAGATTTTGGTTTTTTTTTAAGGAAAATCATACAACGTAATACAAATATAAATTAAATATGAAAATAATATTTTTAAAAAAAAAACCTGGAAATTTTCTTGAAAATCGTTTAATTATACGTATCGATAATCGAGTTGCGCGGGTTACGAGTCGGCCGCATTGAAGTAGGCAATCTATTTTTTTTTAATTCGAAAACGGTGCTGCAATATTTTTTTTTTGGGGGGTATATTTACCGTTAAGTAATTATTTTTTTTTACATATATACGAGAATCCAGTGGCGTAGATAAGAAATATCGATTTTTGTTTTGATTGTATGGAAAACGCGACAAAATTCTGTACGATAGTTTCTTAAACAGAGTCAAGTGTATTATTTTTGTGTCGAAAAATCTACTATTCGCATAAAAACCGTATACGATATAACGAAAAACGCGGAAGAATTTTCCTAATGTACTATACAACAATCGAAATTTGTTTTGTAATATTTTTTAAAAATTTTTTTATTATTATTTTTAATAGCTACAAATATTGAAATTATAATAGCTCAACAAAAGTTGTGTAATAATTATGGACGATTCTTTTATTAAAAATTATTACTCAATGAATAATATATAGAATATTTTTTTTATTTCGAAAGCTCCTTTAAACCCGTTCGCCCTCAGAAAAAAATCGTATCTACTGCGGTGATCCCTGCAATAGGCAGAGCTTATTGCAGCCGGCTCATTCCCCTCTCTTACACCCTGCTCTGTACCCGCTCGATGCCACTGCATTACTTGGCCAACTGTTTGGGTGCCACTGCCTTATGGTATACGTATATATACAATATCGTTGTTGTCGTCGTCGTATACGAACAGGTACTTCTGGTATACCGACGGCGTAGAAGAAGAATAGAAGGGGAGCGCACACAATACCACCGGTGCGAGGACGGAGAAATATTGTGATTTCATTGAAATCTCTTCCTCTCTCTCTCTCTCTCTCTCTCTATACGTATACAATATTATAACACCGAGCATTTCCTTAAACACCGGCAACAGCGAGTGAAAAACGACGACGGGCCCGGCTTCTCGTCTCCAGGACGAGGATATATAATATATTATAGGGCGCGACGGTATGGGGCGGTTAGGCGCACCACAATAAATAAATAAGTAGTCTCGCGGGTGGAAACGCGCTGTGATATAATTTACGTTTATACCGAAGAATACGCGTATCGAACGTTTCTTTTTGAAGATCGCTTTATTATTATTATTATTATTACTATTGCGGTCCGCGGCCGACCATTGTCGACATCGATACATTGCTTCCTTTTAAAAGGAAGTATTGCGCGTTAGAATGTTATATAATGCGTATTCACAGGACGAGATCGTGGGATCCCATCCCAACAAAACAATTTATTCGTAAAAAAAAAAAAAATTCTATAAACCAATAGAGTGGAAAAATTTTCTAATACGTTTTTACATCGCCTATATGCGTAATATATATTGTAAAACATATAATGGGGCGTATTCAGAAATGTGTAAAACGGGATATTCATTATCACTTTTCTATATAAAATTACGAAATCAACGATAATATTATAAAGGCATTTTCAAAAAAAATCGAAATTAAATTTAACAATATTATTTAACTTTATGTAATTTGTATTCATTTTTAATGATCACAAGTTTTTATAATCGGTATTAAATTAATAAAAGTTGATTTCGCATTCGTAAAACGTATTAAAATGTAAATTATTATTTAATATGTATTACATACAGCAAATGGGCCCACTGTGATCCCTTTAAATACTTATAAAATTGATAACGTGTCTCTATATAATATATAGTTACAGGAATTGATGAATTTACGAGACCCGTGTTCGTAGAGCTCGTAGAACATTGTAAAGGTAATATTTAACTAAATAAATGTAATAAATAATAAAAAATAAATTTACGATTATTACGTGTTTTTTTTTTTATGTTTTTAATAATATTTGCCGAGAAAGCGTTAGACGTTAAAAAACCGGCGTTGTCGAATTCTGGTTAAAGCCGTTAATGGAGATGTTAAAGATTTGAGAAAAAAAATATCAAGTATTTCCTAATTTTTTTTAGTTCTGCTATATGTACGAGAGAAGCTGTTTTCGGCTATGAGACAAATAAAACCCGGCTTATTAAATTACGGAACAAAACCGATTCAATGAATTTCCTACGTACTGTACAAAACAAAACAAAAAAGAATCCTAACTAAAACAAATTTCGAGTACATTTTTCAAAAAAAAAAATGTTTATAGAATAATAAATATCGAAATGCATTTAAATATTCGGTGTGGACGGTAAATAGTTACAAAAAAAAAAAATGCGTTAAAATATTTTATAATTAAAACTCGTTGTTTTCGGGAGTTTGGAAGCCTCTCTGCGGATCTGTTCGCTGCACCGAACATTTAATATTGGATAAGATCTCGGCTCATATATACGAATAAAATTTAATACTAAATGTGCGTACCCAAAACGCGTTTTTAGTCGGAGATCCGACGTACTGCAGGAACGCTCGGGCACGTAACGATTTAAAAATGTTTTTTTTATACACTAGCACGACCGATTTGTTTAAAAAAAAAAAAAAAATAGAAATACAAGAGCGCGCGTTTTGGGGCGTACACAGATAAATCGTTTTTTTTTTTTTCACGATTAATGATATTTTATTTTTAGTCGTTTCGACGAACGAAATAGAAGAAGAGAAGAAAAAAAAAGAACGTAACACATTATATTAGTAAAACAAATTTAATTCGTTTCGTTTATTCGGATATGATGCTATTATATTTTGTTTGGTCGATCATATCGACAACCGGTTGTTATTCAACAAACTGGTTTTCATATTATAGAATTCGCTTCAATAATAAAGAGTAACGTTTTAGACAATATTATAATAAAATCGGTTTTTTTTTAAATAATTTACTCGAACAGCTGTATATAATGGGATTTCCATTGGAGATACGATTATATATATATTTTTTTGTATATAGGTAGAAAAAATTCCCTTGTTTTTTGTTCAAAAAAATAATAACGAGTTTTTTTTTTAATTTACTCGTTGTGTGTGTGTGTGTGGGTATAGTTATAATTATGGTAATACCGAATTTGTTTTACAATTTGAATTCAACGAACACACTTGAAACGTCGATGAAAAAAAAGAGCAGAACAAACGAATCCGTATACTGAAACGCGTGTAAATCAAACAAACCAGAATCGTAGAAAAATTCAAACAACATTTTTTTTTTTTTTTTAATTAAAACTTGCGAATTACAGCGTAACGGTTTCGGATAAATGACGCGCCGCAAACGATTATCGATTACTATTTAAATATATTATCATAATGTAACACGGTACTATAATATATTATTAATTTTATGACTTAATATTTTCTTGATAATAAATACATACTACGTCGTCGTAACATTGACCTTCTACAATTTTTTATCTAATCCTAGAAACTATATTGTTCATAATATTTCTTTGATCGGCGGAATCGCGCTTGCACGTAACGAATTGAAATATTGTAAAAAAAAAAAAAAAAAATGTAATATACACAGTATAGAAAAAAATAATCGATAAAAATCACGTCATATATATAATATATGTAATACACGCGTTTGGATTCCGAGTGAAACGAAGAATTTATCGATTATACGCAATAACATATGTTTTGCTTCTTTTTTTCGTTTTTCGTATATGTATAGAGTGTTAGGACGATCTCAAAAAATTCGACATTTTAAGACATTCGTATTTGTGAAAAATTGTCTTTTTCCCCGGTAAGTATCGGTATATGTTACAGATATCACGTAGAAATAAATAAATTTAATTTAAAAAAAAAATAAAAGTCACACGGCTGATAATTTCGGCATGTTCTTTGTGGCGTTAAAATATAGTGGATACTCGCAAAAATATACTCTCGCCTAAAATGTGAAATATTATCGTTGAGTTTTAAGCGTTTTCTGTATAATAATGTGTAAAAAAAGTTCTTTTCGTCTCCTTTTTTTTTTTAATGTAAATTGCAATAGTTACTGCAAAAGTTTAACCAGAAAAAAAAAAGAGTTCTTATTTTCTTTTACTTATGAGCGTGAGTAATAATATCGTTCTCGTTACTGGTTTTTTTTTTTTTTTGTCAAAAATTGTAATTTGAAACAAAATATTTTAACCGTGTTTTTTTTACTTTTCTCGAGTTATTCATTCGATATTTAATGCGCATTTTCATAAATAATTTCTACAAACACAACTCGTAATAATGATTTCAATCTTACATAT
This sequence comes from Slavum lentiscoides, assembly GCA_032441835.1. Taxonomy (NCBI): domain Eukaryota; kingdom Metazoa; phylum Arthropoda; class Insecta; order Hemiptera; family Aphididae; genus Slavum; species Slavum lentiscoides. The sequence goes on along the minus strand of CM063714.1, from coordinate 8,448,454 downwards.
ATCACACAAACGCGCAATTTCAAATGGAATGCGTATGATATTTTTTTTTTGCAGAAAATACAGTTTTTGAACAAATACCTACTAAATGGGGTCTAGATGATACGACGAAATAATATATTAAATTCGAAAATCAATAAATAAATAATTATAAAACAATATTTAGTAGAAGTACTAAAGAAAAGTTACAGTAAATTAACCCGGATTAAAGTTTCGAACTTGTAATTTCGATATCGATTACACAAATTCGCGTTACGCTAATAACAGTGCAGAAAAAATGATACGTCCTCACGATACGATGCGCGTACATATTATTATAGGTGTATTGATTCTGTTTAAATTAAACGTGTAAAAAATGGTTAAACAAAAAAAAAAACCACAAAAATATTCTAAACGCGCATAAGTAAATATCACATTTGTGTTACAAAACACAATAAAACATACGTGATCGTGCAAAATAAAATTAATCCCAAATTCTCTAGTTTTTTTTTTCTACATTCCTCTTCGCGTTGACGTGTATTTTTCTTTTTCAATAATATACACACCGCGTGCACCTAAAACCGTGTTATTTATATTCGGATCACGAAAAACAATTAAATTTAACAGATTTATATCACAGTAAAATTTCATTCGCTGTCATTTATTAATTGTTTACTACATGTTTTACGAATATATCAATTGCGAACGGATTCCGACTATTATAATTTCGATTACACTCGGTAATGTGAAATTATGAATATGTCATTTCAATAAATCAACCAGGCACCAGCTATGTCAGTATGTCACCTATTCATTACCAAATCTTCCTCAAATAATCGTCATTTGTGATTAATTTTATTCCGTTAATTAAAACTATAATTCACACGAATGCACATTTATTTGTAAGATTAAAATTAAAATATTATTACAATCTTTTTAATAATATATATATATATATATATAAATTAACAATTATCATAAATACAATAATAAAATCAATACATTTAACTTGTTTCAAAATTGTATAGTATGTTCTTTCTGGAATAACGTTCCCAACACCTATTTCGGAAATAAAATTATTCGAAAAAAACAATACAAATATATCTGTGAATGTATATGGTCTGAAAAAGAAAAATCATAGACATATTTTATACCCATTAAAAGTAGTTAATGAAGTAAAATCCGATCACATTGACTTACTTTTAATTAATGACAAGGAAAACTTACATTTTACATACATATCAAATTTCTCACGTCTTGTAAGATCGCAAAAAACACAACACAACGAACAAATATTTATTTGTAAAAGATGTTTCACGAGCTTCGATAATCAACCAAAAAAATTTAAATTACGAGGGCAAGCGGCACTTGATGAACATATGAAGATTTGTGGAGCTCATAAGCCCATACAACCCATTCTACCGGAAGAAGGAGAAACACTTCAATTTGAGGCATGGTCGAAAACACAGAAACATCCAATAGTGATTTATGCGGATTTTGAAGCTCTCCTCATAAAATCTATGGAAAATAAAGGTGTAAATACTAAAGTTTTACAAAAACATAACGCAATGAGTTATGGATTTTTAGTAAAGCCATCGGAAGATGTGCCGCTTGAGTTGTTAGAGAAATTTAATATACCGCTAGAACCTGTGATTTTCCGCGGGTCAGAAACGAAAAACGAAGTGGCGAAATGTTTTATAGAGTCGATAGTTGATGTGGCGCAGAGAGTTGAAAATTTATTAAAGACAAACATTCCGATTACTATGACAAACGAGGAAAAACGAGAACACGCGTTGAAGAAAGAATGTAATTTATGTAAAACACAGTTTTCCGTAAAAAATCATAAAGTCGCTGATCATCAGCATTTAACCGGTCGGTTTCGTCAAACCTTGTGTAATAATTGTAATATGAAACTACAGAGACCGAATTTCATACCGTGTTTTTTACACAACTTATCAAATTATGAATAATATACACACGCGTGCACCTAAAACCGTGTTATTTATATTCGGATCACGAAAACAATTAAATTTAACAGATTTATATCACAGTAAAATTTCATTCGCTGACATTTATTAATTGTTTACTACATGTTTTACGAATATATCAATTGCGAACGGATTCCGACTATTATAATTTCGATTACACTCGGTAATGTGAAATTATGAATATGTCATTTCAATAAATCAACCAGGCACCAGCTATGTCAGTATGTCACCTATTCATTACCAAATCTTCCTCAAATAATCGTCATTTGTGATTAATTTTATTCCGTTAATTAAAACTATAATTCACACGAATGCACATTTATTTGTAAGATTAAAATTAAAATATTATTACAATCTTTTTAATTATTAATATATATATATATATATATATATTAAATTAACAATTATCATAAATACAATAATAAAATCAATACATTTAACTTGTTTCAAAATTGTATAGTATGTTCTATTAAAACCAAATCGAATAATATTGAATTACACTTTCAATTAAACTGTAATTTAATATAATAAAACGTATAGATTTTACAAATATTTTATACTAGAAATACCACCGGAAAATTTCTTATAAACATTTGTAAACGTATATTTCTAATAAATTTACAACGCCCGTTATTATATTTTTGTTTTATCGCGTTAAATTTTATACGTCTTTGCATATATTCTATATAGGTACGTATACTAAATAAACATAATTATTACGTACGATGTACATCCTCCATAAATTAAATTTGTACATATATATATATATATATATATACATATAAATTTAAAGACAAATAAACATATTATTATAAAGACGTTGTTATAGGATATTAACTTTATTTTACATAATACTCTTTGGCTTATTTGTATAATCCCATATATATATATATATATATATATATATATATATATATATATACAGATATATTATTCAAGAATATTAACAATTAATTTATAGTTTTTATTTTTTATTTCTTCCCCATATCATTTTTATACTAATATTTATTTAATTGTTTTTTTTTTTGTTTTTACTATTTTACGAAATATATGCGCTTTGTAAAATATCTATTACAGTGTTTTTGGAATTAATAATTTAAAACATTTTATATACGAATCAAGTTTAAGGGAAATGATATGTGACCCTTATCCTTCAATTCGGAAGCTATACGGCCTTGTACCGAACGGTATTGTGAAATATTAATGGAATAGCCAACGAATTGATATCGTGCAAATAATAAATTATTATGTACAATAGTAATAATAATAAAAAAAAAATGTGTATATAGTTATTTACGTTACGCTTAAGGTCAACACGACGATAATATACCCGTACGTATTATTATACTTCTTGAAAAAAATTTATGTTGAATTCACGATAAAACTTTTTTATTTATTTTGTCCTTGAACTTCGAATTAACGGAAGATATGTTAATATATTTCGCAAGTCTAATGGTATTTATTTAATCAATCACAGTACGCACGGCAACAGGATATATTTACGTATTCCAGTCGTATATATATATATATATATTTTTTTTTTTAATTAAATAAAAAACGCGTATAATATTGTTATAAACGTTATTTTTTCGAATTATTTATTGCACTGTTTTAAAACAAACAAAAAAAACCCCCCTATCTTTTAGTAGCGAATATTGAAGAAGAGAAAAATGTTTAAAGTTTACATTAAAAAAATTAAAAATAACATTATTTTCCGTATTCAATAGTAAACACAAACGTGCGCATATAGTGTACAGAGATAAGAATTATTATTATTTAAATCATTACATAATATTACAATACACAACAGTACAATGTACACGGAGGGAAAAAAAGCATTTTTTTTTTTTACGAGAATTTAAATGCACTACAATAATATGTACACGTATCTAAACAGAATTTTTTTTTTTTAATAAATAACACGGCAAACAATAATATAGTTTGATTTATATCAGAAACCATTTCGACATTCAAAAGCAAAAAAAAGCTAACGATATTATTGCTAATCGTCAACAATTTTCTTTAGAGTAAAATTTCATTACGACATACCGCTGTGTTTTGTTAATAAAATTTAAAACGCGATTTTAATCAATTCAATCGATTAAAAAAAAAATATTGAAAAAAAAATGATTTATTGTTGGCGCGCTTTATATCAAAGGCAGTTTACAACGTATTTATAACCGTCAAAATTCGGTACACGAAAAAATATTATAAAAACACATACGGAGCTAAACATTTTTTTTTTTTTTTTTTTTCGTACTGCAGTGGAGAAACTCTTTTCGCGTTTTGAGATTAATTTTGTTTTTTTATTATTATTATTATTATTATTATTATTATTATTATTATTATTATTATTATTATAACGTTTTATTTATTCAGGAACTCGAGTAAATCGATAAAACCGATAAAACTCAAATACAAAATAAACGGAAAGTACACAGTAGTGCACTGTGGAAATCAATCATTTTCTCATTGACAAATCGTTTTGCAACTTATACATATACATATTGCACAAGACTAGAAATTGGATTAATTAAATACTATGCTGCACATAACCTTCGTATACATAATATGATAAATATTGTAAAGTACAACACATTTTCAAATTCCGTACTGCGCACAATATTTCAGGCTCCGCATAATAATACTATTTATCAGACGTGTTAAGTATTCGTATGCTTTTTTTTTTCAAACACTTTTGAAATACAAATTACAAATAACTTTATTATTATTATTATTATTATTATTATTATTATTATTATTATTATTATTATTATTATTATTATTATTACATTTCGTATAGCGAACTAATTAAAAATAAAAGACGTTAATTATTCTCTACGAAATATCAATAACAATATAGTTCCACGTTATTGCGCTTAAATATGTATAAAAATATATAAATGAGATCGACGGTAAAAAAAAAATCCACGAAATATTGTGTGAAAACAATTTCGATACAATGTATGGCATTGAAGGGGCGATAAAAATTATTATCAAAACGAAATTAAAAGTATATCGGGAATACTTTTGAAAAAATAACGTATTCGAATACAACCATTTTTTTGGGGGAGAGGAGGCAGCGTTTAAAATCTATATCGAGAAAAAAACTAAAAAAGCAGCACCACCCCCGGTAAAATTTACTACCGCGGGAAAACGGGTACCTACTGACGTAATAATCGATGCGCTCGTACGGAGTCGTACGCGGAAATATCAAAAAAAAAAAAATTTCCATATCAAAACCGTCAATTATTGGAATCGCTATATAGGTTCTCGCTCAGAATCCAAATAAGCATTTCACGCGAGAGAATATTGACCGTCGAGGCGGGAGTTTACAAGACCGTATTTCGGAACGGCCAAAGAGAACGTATATAGGTACACTATATAGGTACACTCTGAGAAGTACGAATTCCCGTTTTCATCGCCCCCGCGCGGAGTTCGTTGCAAACAGCGTGTATGGGTATTATATTTTATAATACAATATGAATACGGTTAAAACGGGAAATTATTATTCTCGGCTGCACGTTACGAAACCGAGTGTCGCGGCCAAAATAAAAATAACTCGATCGTTTTTTCGTTTTTTCAGCGCTTTACTTATTTTCTTCTTTACATAATTTCGCCCCAACGGTTTTTATCGTCCACACGCCGCACCGCCGCCGCCGCCGCCGCCGCCGCGCACTTACCGGCACGGCGCGCGGCGGGTGGGTACGGCGAGCGTATTACGGTAAATCGCGCGCGCCGTGCACCGGCTGCTGCAACAGTTTCCGTTCGTTTCCCACGCGCCGCGTAACGGTACCGCGGGTGGGTGGAGATGGTCCGAAGACAGCCGCTATATGCGCGCACCTGTGTCGATTTAGTAGTGCGACGCGGTCGAACCGTTTTTTTTTTGGAAAGAAAGAAAGAAAAAAAAAAAACGATATCAATTTTTTTTTCTTCTCCCCTCTACCGGCAGAAAATTAATCTCGGTCCGATTTTCTGCCGTTATACGAACCACCGCGCGAAAACGGTAAGTCCGCCGCATATATGAGAAAAAAAGAGTAAACAATTATTATACCCGTTCGATAGTAACGGCCGAACGGGTTTTTTTTAATCGCACGCCTTACACGCACACTTCCGGGGAGTAAAAGAAACAATAACAGAAAAACACGAAGATTTTATTTTTTTTTCGGAAACGGCGAGTTTCGCTGTGACCTAATTTTGTTTTTGTTTTTTATTTTTTTTTTTAACTCGAATAAAACAAGTGGTACGCGTTTATATATGTTTTATTTGTGATCAACGCCCCGAGGAACGAAATCAACCTGAATACAAGTGAATTTTTCTGGTCCCGAGGCGTACTCGACAAATAAACAACTGCGATTTCACACAAAACCGCGTGCCCGGGGTGGGGGAAGGGGAGCGAAATAGTGAGAATATCGAAAAACACGAAATTCCCGTACACTGTACGCATATAACATGGGGAAACGTTGAAGCGAAAGACGAGGTATATAATATTATACGGTCGAATTAAAAAAATAATAATAATAATATATTAACTCGTTATTATCCGCGTTTAATTCATTATTTTCACATAAATTCGCGACAACGTTTCTAGTATTTTTTTTTCACGGATTATATAATTCGTTCGCTGTTTTGAATTAAAATACTGTAAAATCCGATATTGACTTTTTAAATATTTTATCATGACAACTACATTCCCTTCCGTGTACACTGTACACACGTGTAACGCAACCGCAAGACGGTAATCGAATATCGGTACGGGTGGGTGGATCATACTCTATTTGTGTACATCGTTAATTAATAATTATATTGTTAATCGTGTTATGTAATAATAATAATAATTATTATTATAATTGATATGAGTACATCTATATGACCATTTTGATACTCGATTTGTAATTTGTACGGATATCGAATCGGTTAATAGTTTGTAAAGCAACTATATAACACGTTTCACTGAGCTCAAAAAAAAAAAAAATTATATTGAATATATTAAACATTAAATACCTCAAAACCTATAATTGCTATAGAAATAGTGCACAATTATAACAGAAATTTTTGAAAATTACAATTAACACAATATAAAAAGTTTCTATGAAACCGTATTGGTTTCGAAATTTCGATGAAATAACGCGATAATCGCGGATTTCGACGAAATCGCGTTTTTGTGTGTAATTTTTCGCGCAGTTTTTGTCGTACGCTTGAAAAAAGCGTTGAGAAAATCGAAAAATGCCCTCTCTAAATTATCGATTAGATACGATTTCCAACCGCGGAAATTATTGGTACGACCGTAAAGACCGGAGCACTCATTCTGCGAGAATTTTCGAGTACAGACATACAAAAAAAAAAAAACACGAAATAAAACTGCACTGGTCTAACGCTGGAAACCTGGGGCACCAACGCGAGAGAATATTACTTTGAAAACTGTCCCACGTCTCATAGACGCTTTTAAATAAATAAAAAAAAGTAAAAAAAACAGATACAACGGCTTGCGTCTAGTGTCGCGTGAAGATGTAGTGGAACGGATGGGGGAGGTCAGTGCACCGGTCACTGTGTGTTATTATTACTTTTTTTCGGAGAAGGCGAGCGCGTTATGCCGCCGCCGCCGACCCGTTGCAGGGGAGAGTGAACGCGTTGCCGCGGAGTGAGAGGACAACGCACACACGAAACGCGGGAGAACGGGCGGACGGGCGGGCGGGCGAACGCACGGACACACGCAGATGATAGTAATAATAATAATAATAATAATAATGACGACAATGATATTTAACGGGTCAAGTGCAACCGGTCGGCCGTCGTCGCCAGTGTCGTTGGTGGGCGTGCTACGGTGGGGCACCGGTGGCGGACGGGTGGAGCGCGCGCGGCCGGTACCAGATTTACCGTACGACGCCGCGAGAAGCCCCGTTATGAGAGTGGGTCGAACCGGAATACCGTTACGCGTTACCGCGTCGGCGGCGGCCGCGGCGGCGGCTAGCTGCTGCCGTTACCGTTAGTTTCGCCCGCGGCCCGAACGAAGAGGAGAGTATAATAGTACGCCTACATTATATTACATATACATATAATAATAATAATAATAATACTGTTAATATAAAAATATAATAAAATATATTTTATTATGTACGTGTACACCCGGGACCCACAGCAGTCTACAATAATAATAATAATAATAATAAATGAATACGTTATAATATCGTCGAATGTACGCGAGGACTTTCGGTTGTTGTCTTCGTCGTCGTCGACGGTGAAACTCGTATAAGACGATTTTCATTTTTCACTGCGATCTCGTCAGTTTCTTTTTTCTTTCCCCACTCGATAACCTCGAAATTCTTCAACGGCTCCGCCGTCACATCCCGTGCGTACACTACACGTAACGTGCAAGTTTCGGTCGCACTTGAACAGTAACGCGATTAAAATTAAGTAGTGGCGTTAAAACAACAACCGCAGTTTTAACGTCGATACCACGGTCGACGGACGGCGGAAATGGACGGTCCACTCTGTTCTGGAAGAAAAAAAAGAAGAAATAAATTCCGGCAGGATCGTGTAAAATGCTTTTTAAAAGTATTCGGAATACTACTTCGTGACGATATTGTATCCTTTAAGTATTTTGAATTTCGGGACAGTAATGCGGAAGCAGATGCCCGCGCACTGTTGCCGGTTCAAAATGGAAAAAAAAAAAGTATTCGGAATACTTTTTTTTTTTTTTTTACTAAGTGTTTCAGTAATACGAATATTATTATTTAATCGAAAATAAACAGTCATCAGTGTGTGTATTTTGGAGGTTTAATAACGGTTTTTTTTTCGCCAATTCTGTGTTTTATACAAATTCATACAATAAATAATAATTAAATTAATAATACCGGTTTAGTTAAAAACGCGATTATAACAACACATATTGATCGAATAGCCTTGATTATTTGAATAAGGCCGGGTTCAAACGCACCAAACATAGCAATATAAAATAATTAAATGTAATGTTTTAAACACCTACAGCTGCTATATATAATATTTGTTATTCGTATTTTTTTTTCCCCCCAAAATAAATTGCTTTTCGCGTTATTTTTATGTGAGTATTATTCAAAATACGATTGAGCTTTGAAAAGGAGTATTCGTAATACTGTAAACCAAGCCCGTAAATTCGTTATATGTACAGACGCCAAGAACTGCAGTTATTCGTAGCAAAGCGTTATCCTTGAAAATTTTATGTAAAAAAAAAAAAAATTTAAATAGAGAATAATTATAAAATAATTCTACTCGAGTCTGAGTGTGGACAAATCGAATTCCGTTACTTACGGTTATTGTGGAAAAAAATAATTGTAATCGCCCTGTTGAATAATATATTACGACGAGAGCAATATTATTGGGAGGAAAAATCGGTGGCAAATAGTTTCCGTTCTCTGCAGATTTTTGCCGGTCGTTCAGCGAGATTAGACGAATTTATTATGGAAGCGGTTTTACACACACACATTAATACTCTGCAACACCGGGTCCGTGACCCACGACGATTACACAGTAATCATATTTTAATCGTCTTTCGAGACTTCTGTTTTTTTTTCTATTAAAACACACACGAAACGCAGCCAAGTACACACGAACGAGGTGTTTCGATGCGGGAGAGAAAAAGAACACATTTTTTCCGCGGTTCCCAAAATATTCTTTTGGACTGTATATTATATGTTTTGTTCATACGTCTACATTTTTTTTTTTTTTATGTATACACTTTTCGGACTGGCCGTTTCCGTAGAGAAAAAAAAATGATAAAAATGGAAACAAAGCGATCGGAAACCGGTTTAGAACGCATTAAAACCCGTCATTGTTCGAGTTTTTACGTATTTCACGGGCTCGATAAAAGCGTTTACCGACTGACCTCAGTATATTGTATCGTGTCTCGTATATATACCTACCTCGCCAATGATTTACCAACATTAACACGACATCATTATATAGACTTAACCGTTAAGAACCGATTGACGTGTGGTAAACTATCGGGTAAACGCTTTATTTCAAAACAATCGCGTTCCTGTTGTACCAGATCGAAAGACGCGCGCGTTTGGTGGAACACGCGTTGAATAACGCATCGCGTGCACAGACCCTGTAAGCACGCGGTAGTTTTCACGTTTTTTTTTTTTTCTCTTCTCGCTTCGACATTGTTTACACTGTTGTAACCAGAAACGTCTGTGAAATACGCGGTAGTGCGTTGGAATTTTTTATATAATTTTTTAAAAAAAAACCTTAGAATCGTGATTTAGAAGAAGAAAAAAACACGAAAGGCTTTCGTTTTACTTAAAAAAAAAAAAAACCAATCGTCAAACGTTTTATATACTGGTCTAGTCGTACTGACACGAAATAGTAGTGAAAAAAAAATGCATATTTCCACCCGGTGGTGGTCATTGCCGAATTCTGAATGCGGTCGGAGAATTCCGGACAATTAATAATGTATATGATTAAAATCATTTTATGAGTTATTATATGTAAGAGCGTAATCCAGTGAATATATTGTACGAAAAGGTAAAACAATTATATACGGGTTAGTGACGACGTCATGTATACGCGTAATAAACCGAGAATGAAAATTTCTGTAAAAATTTAAAATCAAATCGGTTTTCATTAGAAATATTATTTTTGGTAGGTACGTATATAAAGCACGTGAATTGAAATGTGTCAAAACAAAACGTAATTCGCTGTAAATTGATTTGCAGTGGATACAGCATCAAATGAAAGATCGTTCCAGCAAACTATACGTCTGATAAAAAAAAAAAATGATTTAATATCGGATTCCTTGTGATTTTAAGCGCGTAGAAAAAGATATCGATTAAATATATTGACGAAACAGCAACGTTATACGAGCAACCACACACGATTTCCGAAATATTTAAATATTTATAAAAACAACACTTATATACGCTATTTAATAACAATCATTCGTATCCTCATAACGTTTCTCGTGTTTTTTTTTCCACGAATTTTTTTTTTGTTTTCAAGAAAAAATTGGAAACACTATAAGTTGTAGTCTTGGAAAAAAAAATTTTTTTTTTCTTTTTCTCTGTAATTTCTTAGGTCGTAAACTCTCCGGAACGATCTGTTGTCCTGCAGGACGGTCCTGCAGGTGATGCCGCGCACCGCACAACATTGCGGCAGGATATATTGAAAATCTATATAATGTACAAAAGAAACGGGCAGTGCGCGCGCGCGTGTTTATAACGCGGCCGACGGCGGTTACTTTTTCTCTTCGGCTCAAATTTACGAGTAGATCTTCGAATATAATACGGTGAAAGCATATGTAACGCGCCGAAGGATGAACAACAGTTATTCGATTGTTGTTATCCGAGTGGGTCTTACACGCCGGCAAGGACGCGTCTGCAGTATATATACTTATACGCGGCCCGGTCGGTCGATCTCGGGCCGTACATATTTTGTCGTCATTATCTAACCACTCTAACCTATAACGACGCACACACGCGACAATAATAATACCTAATAATAATAGTTTGACGTTTAAATTGACGACAGACCGCACGGTTCATATACTTTTGTATACACTTTGTAAATTCGAAAAATTATACTTTTGCCTCCCCGCCCCTCGCGGATAAAATAAATTTGAATGTTTTTACTTATGCCCTATATATAACATTTTTCCTGTATAAATAATAATAATTTATTACTCAGCTGACTATTTGTATGTCTAACAGTTTTCAACTTTATAGTATAATTATTTTCATTGAAATTTTCATACTATTTTCTATTAGGGCTTTGATATCGTTTTTTTTTTTTATAAAAGTTTTTGTTTTAATTATGTTTTCACGCGTTTTTATTTTAAATTATTTTTATGTTGTGAAAAAAAAATTTTTTTTTTCGATAAATATGACTATTATTAATTAAATAATTTATTCCTTTAAACTCTAAAGGATAAAATACATTTATACTTCATTAACATTATTATGTCTTTCCTAAAAGACGTAGGTACCATCAAGGTCTGCAGTTTGTACGTCTTGTACACACGTGTCAGTCATCAAGTATACAAATTTCTGTTTACATGTACGTTCTATATGAGCTAAAAAAAAATATATATATAATTTCGACAGGATATAATAATAAACCGATAATAGGTCAAAAAGATTCGATTAACAGTGATAATATTGTTGTATTCAGTGTCTGCAGTGTGCTGCAATATCCCGATCGTCGTACATTATTATAACACTATACGCGTAAATATATAAATATTTTAAAGTTCGTGTCTGAAATTGAAGGCCGGTACGACAGAAAAATGATTGCTGTAAACCAATCATTAGATTGGAAAGTATAGAAGAAGAATTCAAAGTGTAATCTACAGTATTTTATAATGTTAAAAATAGCGGGGGAAACGAAATCCTTACGAAATAATAACAGATGAATATAAAAAAAAAAACAGTTATGACGGAATTTCGTGTTGGCGAGTTTACCGTTTTGTCGTTTTTTTTTCTTCTGCACTCAGATGACCGCGACGACGTGCTGCACAATTACAACGAACAAAGCAAATTTTTACCGGTCGTTTCTACGTCGATAGCAAATTATATAACGGTAACTCGTTTTGGTTTCGTGCAGGCGCTATTGCACCAGCCACCTCCAATGAGTATATTATTGTTAATGTCTCGCGCTCGTTTACGCGTTGTTATTGTACTATTACTGCACGGTATACAAACGCGAATGTAAATTTTCAAAAAAAAAAAACGCGTTTTCGCCGTCTTATATATCGTGTGGTCGGTATACGGTTTATAGAATATAATATTGAGCGTTTCGCCTCGTGCACGAGAAGCGCGTGCGAAGCCATAGGTTTTTAATTTCCCGTATACACTATACGCGACATATATCGCGTTCGTTACGAAAAAATAAATAAATAAATACGTCCACTATGCGAACGATACATTTTAACATTTCAACCTAAAAAACGTTATGAAACACGCGTTGATTTTTTTTTTTTGCGGCAAACTATGCGCGCGGATAAATATACCGGTGAAATCGGGTGCAAGACTGCACTGCAGATGGCTGGAGAAAAATACCAAGTTAAAAAAAAAAAAATCGCCCCCAAAACATTATAAATCTACACTGCCTATGCGAATTTTGTGTGTGCGAAAATTCGATTTTCTCTTAAACAAGTCGTTTTTCGAAACCCGCAGTCGCGTTTCTTTACGATTCGGAGATCCGAACCGAAAACGCAGTTTATTGCAGTGCGCGTGTCTGCACGCGCGTTGTTATTATCGAGGTGTGCGCCTACCTATATATATTATGTGCAAAAACAGTGCGCATTTGTCCGATGACAAATTTTATCCGGTAAACTTCAAGTAATCAGTGGCGGTTTTTTTTTTTTCTGAGTTGTTGCCAGTGGAGCACCAAACTGTAACCTGTAATTTTCACGAATTTAAAAATTTTTTTCGAACAATTGACTTTAGAAGTCGGAACAAAAATCGGATCATTTTCTACCTAAGCGTTTTGAATCGCGCGCGTCTCGAGTCTCCAGTCGCAGTGTTTGGAACAGTTAAAAATTAGCCGTTTCAAATTGCATATTATTACTGAGGGGCGGGGAGGGAAAGGAGAGGAAAAAACACGATCTACTTTATTAAACGTGAAAAAAATAAACAGTTACACGCCGTTCGTTTTCATCGACTCGTTCTATATTCACAGTGCCTGGCAAGTATAGCTGTAAATCGGCGCGGGAACTGCGACACTTTATACAGCTAACGTTTATACACGATAATAGTCGAGCAAACACCGGGACCGGCCGTCTATAACGTATATAACATACAATATTGTATGACCCGATTTCGAATAGTTTTTTTTTTCTTTTCTTTTAACACGAGCGTCGACGACCCGATTAAACGAAAAACAATCGACGTATTCGTTGATATAATTGCAATCGTCGGCCGTGTGTACAACGCTGCTGCAACGGTAAAAATATTTGATAAAAAAAAAAAGTATTATCATCCTATAAATAAAATAGGAAATTCACAAATAATGACTATTTCAAAATAACGTTTTCTCTCTCTCTCTCTCTCAAAATCGTCTCGAGATGCCGTGTATATCCACGGCGCGCAGTATACCTGCACGACAAAGTCCGAAAGGACTTGTGCAGACGAATACGCGGTTATTTGGGATATAGAAAACTATACACGCGCGTAAAGCGAGTAATAACTAAGATTTTCAGACAATATAAACGATTTAGAACAAAAAAAAAAATCACTGAATATTTTTAAAAAGCGGAAAAATAGGAATTTAAAAATGTAAAAAAAGGCATTTAAATAAAAAAGATTTATTGTTTAAAAATTTTTAAAAATATATGGTATGCTAAAAATAATTGACAACGTATTTCCACAAATTTTACAGGACCATCGGTTGAAAACATGTTTTCCCCGAATTCTGAAACGTAAATTTTTCAACTTCGAACAGTCACTTTTTTTTTCAAACTTTTTCAGCATATACATTAAAACAATATATTCGACGAAATAAAAACTACGTGCAATATTTTCATAAACGAACGCTGGCCAGTACTTAATCGATACGTATGTCACCGCGGATAATAAAGTACACACACATATTATGGGTGCTTTCCAGCAGTTATCAGTTATTTTAAACCGCGGACTGCAAAACAGGACACTTGTATCGTAAAAATCTTTAAAATTATTGTAATAAATTGATAATTTAACACAGAATAAGCCAAAAAAAAAAAAAGGCATTTATAGGCGGCAAAAACTATGTTTTTCCATTAGGATGAAAATTAAAGAAGAAACACATTTTTATATAAGAACTGTCTATCGCTTACCAAAAAAAAAAAAAAAGACAATTCGAACCCTAATAATGTTAAAAAACCGCGGGTTTCAGAACACGCGCGTATTTTAAGGAGCGAAATGATCGGAACTCGCGTGTGGAGGATCAGGTCAAAACGATAGTATAGTATGATTTACGCAATACGCGCGTTATACGTGAATTAAAAATTAAACGAATATTTTAGTGGCCGAGGACGTAAAAAATAAATCGACACGGTACGAATATAAGTCGAGAAATACGTTGGGAAAATCGTTCTTAAAAAAAGACAAAGCGAAATCTGAATGAAACGCGTTATAAAAGCCTGCACAGGAGAAACAAGAGAATTCCACGCTGCGGATCGGAGCTGGACTCGGAAAATGCGTCTTACCAGTCAAATAATATTTCCGTTTCGTTGTAATACCGCCGCAGTTCAACGATGACGCGTTATAAAAACAACGGTATATATACGATAGTGAGTATGACATTTTAATGGACCATGTCGTAATGTACTGTATCGAGTGTTAACTAAAATATATTATATTATGAGTCGACGATGATGACGCGCCGGTATCGGTTTATTGGGAACGCTGTCTAACGGTTTTCGTGTTATTATGGTTAGGTTACCAAAACAAATAATACGTAAAGATCACTCTGGACTCGAAGTAATAACGGATTATATAATATTGCGCGCTACGAAAACGGTAAATAATGTGTTGTACAGAAATGTGCGTTGTAAAGCTCATCGAATTTCCGCAATTATCAATTTGATCCCAAAACGGACGGCGGTGAACTTCCTCTAGTTTTCAATTTCTCTTGTCCCGAAAAACCTTCGCGTTTCATTTGATTCGATCCGTCTTTACGTGAAAATTTCACCGTAAATTGTATTTTGATAATACGTTTTTGATTCATACAACATTTTTGATCGCATACAACTTGGAGGGGGGGGGGAGGGATAAAACGTATATTTCAGTGGTGTTCAAACTTTTTCGTTCCACCGCGCGTCTCCTTTGTGTCATCACACAATATTTTGACGGGCTCCCGAATTATATTAACGACAGTAAAAGGTAATGTCTATATACATTTGTCGTACGTACAAAATACGCGTAATTATTATAAATGATGAAAGAAAAAAAAAACGCCGAAATTAAAAATGTTTTCGAATAAAATAAATCGATAAAATTTCATTATCGCGATATTAATTTTGTTTTCCTGTCTTGACCGACTCACACGACTTCGCACAGTTTGAATACCTCCGCGGCACTTCTTCTTTTTTGCAGCGTCAGGTTTCCCTACAAGCAGAACAAGCATGTGATTGGAGCGGCGAAATTTTAGGGGCGGCAAAGAAAACTTTTTTAATAATATATTCATATTTATGTTTTGATGTCTAACTGTCCTATATATTTTTAAATAATGAATAATAATTTAATGAATAATATATTTTGCTAAATAATGCATTTTGCTGGTTAGAAAAACACTTATGAAAATAAAGGGGCGGCAAATTTCCTTCTGCTTGTGGGCGGCAAATTGCTTAATCCGCCGCTGCTTTTTTGTATTCAACCCTAAGGTTGGTTTTGCAGTTTCCCATAATTTCTCCATTCATCTCCATTACTATAGCTATAGCCTCTTCAATTCTTTGTAATTCGTTAGTCCTGCATCGGATATCACCTTCTCGATGTAATCTGTTCTCGGTCGTCCTCGGTCTCTTTTGCCATTTATCTTCCGTCCTATTATAATATATAGTAGCTCCTCTTTTTGTCTCAAAAAATGTCCAATCATATGCCATCTTCTATGATTCCATTGTATCGAGTATCCTCCTTTTTTTCATTTATTTCGCTTACAGTGTATACTGTCCGTGGTACATTTTTAGATTATTCGTCTGTTGGCCAAGGTCCCGGGAGCGGACCGATTAAGACTTACTCGCCGGCCGTAGTTTGGAGACCCCTGTCGAGTAGTGCAGTTAGAGTATACACAAAACACGAGTATTACGAGTACATACGTTATGACACAACACACGCGTCTGACGTGCGCGCGGATAATACCCGCGAGCTCTCATCTCTCGATTACGCGTATTTCGTAACGCCGTCGCGTAAGTACTCTACGTACACGCGCCGTATACGTGCAGTGTACACTCTGTGCGCACACTCTGTACACGTAAATACTCTGTACGGTCGAAAAACTCGACGCGAGTAGTATTAGAAATTACTTGACACAGACCCCGGCCTGGAGTTTGTGGTCGCGTTGTTTTGTGTGCGTGCCTGATTTCTTCTCTTTTTTTAAAACTTTTTCCACAAACACATACTTTGTTTTACTTTCAAACGATCCGGAAATGATTCGTCGATAACGACCAGTTAAAAAAGAAAAAACGAAACGATTAATAAAATCGAGAACTGCATTTGAATAATTTTAAAAGAAAAAAAATGTGTGTGTACACGTTGTAAAAAAGACGGTTTGCCAATAATTGTTTGCCTATTTGACACTCGACGGTTATCCGCGGAACATAATCGAGACTACACGCTGCACACCGCTTTCATATTTTTATATACAAAAAAAAAATCCTGTAAAATTCCATAAAAAAATTACACGAGTAAACAATATTGTTCGGATATTGCGCAGAGTCGTATATATGGCTGGTTAGGATAGTCTTCATTGACGTCGTCAATCTTTACAACGAAAATATTCGAGTGTTATTATTATTATGGTTGCTGTTATCGACGCAACATATACGTATCAGCAGTACAAACCACTTGTGGCATATTCGCGATCAAAAATATATAGGTTTTTTTATTACAAAAAAACACCGTTGACCTAAATTCACGAATATCTCTATATATATATATATTACAGTAAAGGCGAGAAAATATTTTAACATTTTATTACAAGATTGCAAGTGCAGTATAACCTAATAAATATTGTTATTTGTATATACACATCGATTATTATTAGTATTATCTGTATAAGAAACACGTACGCAATAACTATATATACGAAAATTCTTTTCGTTCATCCCCCAAGCCTTCTCGCAACGGCTGATATTCGTTGAAAACAAATACACAATTTACACTGGTGCATTACGTGTCTCTGCACGGAAACATGACACATTTTTCCGTTTTCTTTTTTTTTTCTTCAAATAACTGTAATAATACCCCGCGTATTTTATTTCAATAAGGACTTAAAATCGAAATTCTATATACTTATTTATGTTTTTTTATATACATACAGGTATATATAACAATCGAGACGGACCGTTTTAGAAAAATTTCGCGGTGTTTAAAAGTTTTGATATTACAGTGTTACGTCGTTAATATTCAAATATTTTTCTTACGCGATAACGAGATATTGTGTCGATTTTTTCCTACAAATAACTTATCATTAGGCGATTTTAAACTCAAAAACATCGAATAGAACAGAATATTTAACGCATTTGTCAGATCTCCGTGAGATTATTTAATATCGAATATTGAAATTACTTACACACACTTATACGTTGGCGAAAAGAAAATATTCTGTTGTTTTTCGTTTTAAAACATAAAAACCAACCGTAGTAATAGTCCGGAAAAATCCTAGAAAAACGCTTATGAAATATATCGCTATCGGTATACGCGGTAGGTACCTATTATAATAACGTATTATTATTATTTTATTATTATTGTATTCATCTGTAGAACTGCGTGTTTTTTTTTTTTTTATCGTATTTGTCAATAACCGACAACGTTCGACGATTATTATTATTATTATTTTTTTTTTTTTTATCGACATTATAATACATGTTCGATGTCACGAGTATATATAAAATATATAATCTCGTATTAATGACAATGGGTGAAAAAAAAAATTCAAGGTCCATACAGATAACAACTGCACTGTAATATATGTAATACGTACGCGGAAATTTAGGCCAAATTGTTAAAAAATAACTGCAGTGTTATTACTCGCGTATAACGATATTTATATGTGTTATTCATGTGTGCTTATCGCTATATTATATTTTACAACAATTTGTCGAGACAGCAACAGTGCAATTATAGTGCACAGCAGTGCAGCATCTGAAGCACTGCGGATGACGTTTGGACCAATCGATAACTGCGATTCTTCGGATTAAAAAAAAAAAAAAATTGCGATAATTTTAATACGTCAGTGTTTGGACGACGAAACAAAATTCCGTGTTAATATTAAGAAAATATTAATTTTTTTAAAAGATTTAACGAACCCGCGAACGTTAATATTATGTAAATCCCCCGAACAAATAAACTTTCCTATTGACTGTTTTACGCATATTTCTTACATAAAAAAAATAATATAAAGAGTCTCTGTATAAAACACATTTATTATTCACGTCATTTGCGAAAAACGAAACAAAATTTTCATATGATATACGTCTATAACAAATTTACGCTACACTCGCTGGTAAATAATTGTAGCACACAATAAAATATGCCAAAAACACAAAAACCAAAAGCGATTGTCAAAGAATACACAGCGCGGGTGTTCACGAAACAAGGATTGAGCAACACATACCATATCGCGTGAGATTTTCGAAAAATAAAAAATTTACACTATAAGAGCGTGGTATTTTAATAAAAAAAAAAAAAATGTATATATATCAGTTGTATCTGCACACACAAACTATGACACCGCGTAGTCATGTCCCGTGGATTTTATGAGACGGGGGAAAAAAATATGATTTTAATGGAACGTTATGACTTTTGCGAAAACGTTTTTGGAAAACTCTTTTGCCGAAATTTAACGAAAATCCCAGGCGATTTCAAAAGAAAATAAAAAAGTTTTCTCGAAATATTTGATCAGTATAAGATAAGACAATACAATGATTGATGATTTCCGTGTATCAATTACCGCGCGAATGGCAGATCGTTATACGAAAAGAATATACGAGATTTTTCGTGTATAATGATGAGCGAAAATAAATTTATTTATCCGTTTTAAAACGCGTATTACGTTTGATTTTAATAAAAAATGTTTATTGAGTAGTATTATTAGTGATATCAAAAAAAAAATACTTTTCCTGTCCAGAACGTTATTTAAACAATTTTTGGTACCAAATTTTTTTTTGTTTTAATCATAATATAAGCCTCGAATACGCAAAAACCATCTGAATATCTAGTAATCGTATTACGTATGATTCGAATGTATTTTATTACGCTGAGAGACTCCGCATATTTCAAGTATTATACGCATTATAGAAATAATATTGAGACATGCCGTCAACGTGATGTATTGATAAGTAATATATATTATACCGCACACACGCGTACTGCAACGCATAACCGATATCTCGTTGCTACTTAATCTAAAAATATACCCATTACTCATATTCGATTATTTTATTTATCGTCGTTAATTCTTTGTTATTATACACTGCACTTTTTTTATTTAACTATATGTTCTTACGTCATTAGTCGTTTTACTGGGGGGATGGGAGGGGAAGCGCAGTAAATATTACGCGCGTATTTATCCCGTTTACACTGAAAACATATTTTTCTTATTAAATAAAAATAAAGTATAAAAATGATAACGATAAATTAATGTGATACTCTCATAGTGTGTAAAAAAAAACTAAAATTCTAGAAGAGGGGACTACAAATCACGATGTGATCCCAAGTCCACCCCTCGGGCGTACTCCTATATATACCCGCGATATACCGAGAAATAACGTAAAACGAGAACTTTGTTTTTTACCCGACTTGACGTTTCCATTCTCTTCTGCACGCGCTGCGAAACTAGGACACCAGAAATAAAAGAGTTATGTATAAGACAACGGTTTATAGATAAATATACTCGCGAGAGTACTTATACGTTATAATATTATATTGCGAAGGAAACCGCTCGCGGGTCTTGTCTGGAAAATCGAAGGTAAAAAACGGTAGTAGTTTTTTTTTTTTAGGGAAATGATTCGGTTCTCCTCCGGAAATTTCGCACGATGAAAAACGTATTATTCGCAGACTCCATAAATAAAAAAAAACAATTTTTTTTTTTTTAAATTAATTTCTTTATATACTTTTTTATTTATTCATTAAACCATTCACACAGTTCGAGTGCTAGAACATTATTTACAGCGAAGACCAAAATATATGTTCTAAACACTGCACTTATACATATTTTTTAAAGAAAAAACTTATAATTTTTTTTTTTTTTTTTTACAATAGAATAAAAAGAATATTATTATATTCGGTGTTTTTTTTTTTTTTATTACAAAATAAAAATATAACGTTATAAAAGCGCTCGATATTATATTGTGAAAACGTTGCGGAAGGGCAACACAATATTATCGGTGTGTATAATTGTTGTCGATTATAATAAATGTTATTATTTATGAGCGACACGAACTTTTATACAGATGTAATTTTTTCTACATTTCGTCTCAAAATCCGTTTATTCTAATTCCGAACTGGGCGTACGTACAATCGCATATTATATACGCGTTTGTCTAGAATTTTGTTCGCGCGCTCAACACAATTTCCCGTTTCCTAAATACATACGTAAACGACTGTAATAATAATATTATTATTATTATATCGTGTGTGTAGAAATTTTATCTGAAATTTGGCACACATGCGCGCGATTCCGCCGGCTATACACGCGCCATCAAACCGCATATGTGTTTGTGTGTGAAAGGTTTTCTTGCAAAATTCGTATATCTAGGACAAGCTCCTTGGTCGGCCACCGATTCTCAACCCTATCGCTCCTCCCGCGAATCAATAATTCACTTATATAAGACGTGCTGTATATATATATATATACACGCATCACGCCGTGAATATTAGAATATATTATTATACGTGGCTATATGGTATGTATACGTCGTAGTCAGACCTCTGTTTTTCAGTCGTATTCGCCGACGAATATTACGCCTATCCGTCCGTATAACGCCATGTGTGACAGCATCACGATGGAGAGAATACTTTCCTTGGCGGGGGAAAAACGTCCTACTCGGTTTTAAACTTTAATTAGGACGTCGAAATATAATAATATATTATCGACACAAAACGATTGTGCCAAACTGCGACCGACGAAGACGAATATTATTGTTTCAGACGACGATGAATGATGATAATAATAATAATAAGGTACCGTTAAACTCGGGTGGTACGCGCTTTTTTTTTAGGAAAACGAATGTATGTCACATCGTTAATATTTTGCCAATTAGTACTTTACGAATAGTACAAATACGTGTTATTACAATACAGTTGCAGCTATTAATTATATATTATACGGTATATTATATTAACGACAATTTGACGACTCGCGCGAATCGAGTGTACGATTATCGCGCAGATTATTATACACTGAAAAGCGATGGAGAATAACATATTATAATAACAGTAGAACGTCAATCGACCGGACGTCGTCCGGACGAAAAATTAAAAAAAATTGAACGAAAAATAATAAGGGTTTTCGAGAGTGAAAAAAAAAATACGTTACTGTTAAATATTTATCACAAGGATAGGACACTCCATAAGGCGGAGATAAATAATGAAGCGCCTGAAATACGAATGAGGTCGTAAGAGTGTGTTATGAGAAAGGACTACTGCGATGAAGAGAACAGCACAAATCAGCTTATGGACGACTGCATCCTACTGACGGATAACCGCAAATTTTCTCGGATGACGGAGTAGTTCGTAGCGAGTACTCGAAGTAGATGAGAAGATGCTGAAGGAGGAGGAAATGAAACGGACGACAATTATTCGATTGAAAGTGATAATAGACCGGCTCGTCCTAATAACGTTTTCGTGCGTTGGATATGACGTTTCCAGAGGCAAGAAGAATCGAACACCACTATGCGGTTGTTGCAAAAAGACTAAAGAAGATTTTATCTGCTCTAAAGACAAAGTCAGCAACGAAGCAATCTTTATCTTTTTCAAAATTTTTTTTTAAATAAATAATTGAATTAAAACATTTACAGCTCGTTCTTTTTCTTATATTACGGGTTTTTTTTTACAATTTAAATATAATCTGCGTTCTATTGTACACGCCATACGGCGACATAGTAATAGGGTATTTGCATGATATACACTCGCGACTCGGAACACCAAATACTTCTGAGGTGTTGCAAATGTATAGCGTTTTGCAAAGGTATTGTGAAAAATCGTTTTTTTAATTTAAAAAAGATTAAAAATCATTTAAGGACCATCTATAATCTAAAATATCGTCTTTAATTAAAAATCGTAAAAAAATAATAGTATAGAACGAGTCACCGACAAATTCTACGACTATTGCAGTTGAGATGTGAACCAATAAAGTCGTATAGATCGATTGATCGATATTATTAATTTGAAAGTTTTTTTTTCTATAAACCAAAAATCTAGAATTTTCAAAAAAAAAAAATCACGATATCCCCTACAAAAATTTCAAATTTCTCAGTACTCTTTCAAATTCATGTATAATATCGTTTGAATTACAATCAGATTTTGGCATTTAAACTTCGTTTAAAAATCATAATATAACTAATACATTTTTTAGTATAAAATAATGTAATGATAATTCAAAGTTTAGACTTGTTTTTCGGCAATTTTTTTCTCTTTTTTAATTATTTAAAATTTTGCCGATTATTATTGTTACTTTTTCAAAAGACGAGTTTTTTTATGTTTAAAACGACGGCGAGTTTGAAAATTTCGATATTGTAACGATTTAAAAGTGTTTTCGGTCATGAAATTTAATCTTAAAAATAAGAGTTTGATGGCGAAAATCCGATTTTCATCGTTCTAAACGTAAATCGAATAAAAACTATTTATATACGAATTTGAAATATAATATTGAAACGCTTAATTTTTTTTTTTTTGGGAATTTCTTAAATAATTATCGTATTTATGTGTAACAAACGCAGCTATAAAATAAGTTATACGGCGTGAACTAGGCGAATTACGTTATATTTTTGTTTGTTTTTTAAAAGACTCGCGATAATCGAATAATAATAAAACAAAAAATATATTATAAACACCGGCCGGCCGTCGAGTTTTTCAAGAAGAAAAATATCTGGAATTTAAACGTTTTCTGGCAGTATTTTTTTTTTTCTACACGCACATATTATTATCGTATACAAAACGGATTTATATTTTGGCACAAGACCGCAGCGGCCGAGCGTATATACGCGCGATGATGATGATTAAGAAGAACTCGCGGATTTTTTTATTATTATATTCTGCACAAAAAAAAAAAAAATGATATTAAATAAATTGGACGGGTTATGATGCATCAGTGTACGTATATAATATTTGAATGGGAAACGACTTTAAAAAAAAAAAACGACGCATAAATTGTTCGAACAGTGCGCGCGCCGAGGAGTCACCGATCGCACCGCTGAGGTTAATGACCTCAATATATATAGCTCCGCCGTCGTCGTCGTCGCCGCCGTTTAGTAGTCGGGAGAATCGAGAATTTTTACTTTTATAACGAACGCGTTAACGAAAAAAAAAAAAGAAACCACGTAAATAAATATTTAAAAAAAAAAAAACGATTAACCGTTTCGATCGATTATTATTATTACTACTACTACTACTGTATAAGCGCGTTTGGAAATCCGAACGAAATTCATTAATTTTTTTTTTTTTGAAAACAATACGCGCGACTGTTATTTATACAGCGAGGACTGCGGTACAACGTCTCCATTTCCTATATATGTGCGTACACGACTGTGTATGCTCACCTGCAAACACTGCGTCTTTTATGTACACAAGAATTTAAAATAATAATAAAAGTAATTTATTCTGCGCTACGGCGAATATTTTTAATGGTTTTGTTTTCGTTTCGACGGACACGCGCGCAACGTATTATATCGTTTGTAATATTATTAATAATAATTCGCGAAAAAAAACAATATTTATATATATCAGCGCGAAATCCGCCGTAAATCGCGACGTTTTGCTTTAAGATTTTAAATATCGCGAACAAATACACAACAAATATCGCGAGCGCGCGCTGCGCAGAGAGACCTTGCGCCGAGTTCGTTTGCCCCTGCGAAATAAAATAACACCGAGCGTGTAACCTTGTCCGCGCGGCAGTTCCTGTGTTGTGTGCAGCAGCCAACGTTTAATATACGTTATAATAATATGTACCTGACCGCGGATCGCGGTTACGATGAAAACACGTATTCGACCACAAACAACGAACAATTTTTTTTTGTTTCGTAATAAAATTACCAAAATAAATAAAATTTGATAAGAAAAAAAAAAACGCGTTTTTGCAAAAAAAAAAGCCTAATTATTCCAATATAATAAGTGTCACTTATTGTTAGCGGACACGATTTTTATAAACGCCATACGCGCGCGACGAGATCCGACGGATTTCGACGATATTTTTGTCACAGTGTTTAGGAAAACTGCTCGCCTGCACATGTCATGAGCGACACATCGTATCAGTACACTCCGCTGCAGTTTGTTCAGTGGCGCACTTTCAATTTCTCTCCGGGGGTGACTTGCGGGTCCCAATATAATAGAATTTCTATAAATAGCGCAAAATTAAAAGAAATTTTTTTCGAAAAATTTGTCTCCTCGATACGCTGCAGTGCAGAGTTACGCGTATTTGGTGAAAACTTCAGTTCTCTATATGACCAGATTAGTTTTAAAAGTACGAAGAAGAAAAAAAACGATAATCGCGATTTTTACCGTTTTCCGGTACGTATAGTTTTTTTTTACGCTTAAAAAAATTATTGAGAATATCGAAAAATGACCTCTTTAAAGTACCAAACTAGACGCAATTTGTTACCGGAAAATAATGCTACGCGCGTAACGATCTTGAGCGCTCCTTCTGGTAAGAATTTTTGGGTAGACAAAAAAAAAAACACATAATTTCTTTTTTTTCTTTGGCCCTGGGCAGGGGGATTTTAACCCGAAACCCCCTCGTAAGTACGCCACTGAGTTTGTTACACCGTTTTTGCAGTCTCGTTGAACGCCAGTGTGGAAATAACGCCGTCACACGAAAACGCGTAGTAGGTACAAACGACTGTTGCACATTAAATACGACGAGTGTTGGCGTATATTGCGGATTACATAATCTCAGAAAATGGTAAAAACATCCAGTCCAAGTGGAAATATTTTGTATAATAATACTGTTTCGGAAGAGTTACGCGCAATAAATTTAAAAAAATATTTTAAATATGTACAAAAACAGGATTTTAAAAATAATATTTATATATATATATATATATACGTATATTAAATAATATAACGCGTAGTTTTTTTTTTTTAACGATTTAATTCACTGCGCAGTACGTATTGCAATTTTTCTTCGCTCACTTTTTTTTTTTTTTTTTGTTAATAATTCCCTGCGTACACGTGATTTGTTCGTTTTAATTTTAATTTGTCGCCAAATAATACCTGCAGACTTTCTTGCGTGGAAACCGGTATAGTAAATAAACAAATTTAATAACACTTTATTTTTCGGCTATATTCGTATAGTGTAACACGTTAGATTCTGAGCGGAACGAGGAACCGTATTGGTTTTACAATGATGCGTGTTTCTTTTTACGTCTGTACCCGAAAATTCTACCAGAAGGAGTGTTCCGATCTTTTCGTATAGCACCTGTTCTGATTGCAAATCGAATCTAGTTTGTACTTTAGAGATGTCGATTTTCGATTTTCTCAATACTTTTTTCAAAAGTCAAGAAGAACTACCGAAAATTACATAAAAACGCTAAAAATGCAATTTCGTCTTGATCGATTGTCGTTCATTTATTACACCGAAGCTCCGCTCAGAATCGTTTTGTCGAACGCAATGATTTATCATTGTTTTCAAATTTATAGTAAAAAAAAACAAAACTCTAAAATCTTTATCCGAATAATTCACCTAAGCTATATCCATATTAGCTCGCTATACCCTTTTTTATATATAGGTACATATACAAATGTATATGTCGGTTTCGTTTTGAATTCATATACGAATGTATAACGACGAATAATCCTTTTTTGTTTTTGATACTTCGTATTCAAATACGTTTACTCTTCGAAAAGTAAAAAAATACTTCGTCTAAAAAACAAAAAGGGAAAACACGTTATTATGTATAGAATCTTTTTTCTTTTTCTTCTCTCGTACGTACTGCTGATCGTAGTTGAAATAACGCGTGCGTCGTTTAAAACGCGAAACGGTTTTAAAATCGAATGTAATAAAAAAAAAAACGAGCGTTTAAAAATGTTCATACATAATTTCCATTGTGTACAATATAACCGCGGATGATTACTATACTATATATAGTCGCATTTGACTGTTAACATAGAAAATGATATAAACTTAATCCGTTTTATACGAGAGTGTACGCGCAATTATTATTTGAAAAATAATAATATAACGACGATTTGCCACAATCGATAAGCTATTTTATACACTGAACTCAGTACACGGAACGCGCATTCTGTATACTTCTCCTATATGAAAAATGCATTCCGTTTTGATTTTCCTGTTTTTGTTACCAACTTTGTTATGTTAAAATCATCGATTTTGGTGCTAACATTGATACTATAAGCACGTCGTTTTGTGTCCTGTTATCTCAAAATAAATAACAAAACACGATAACTCGTCGTTTTGTGTCCCGTTGTCTCAAAGTAAACAATAAAAGTATGATAAATATCACGGGAAAAAACTATATTTCATCGTATTCTCCGTGGATTTTATATACCTTGTAGAATGCGTATGGCGGCCTCCCGTCTGGGATCCACGATTAAAAACACGGACCGAGTCCGTGATTAAAGATAATCTATATCTTTAATCGTGCTGGGCTCATATTTTGATTAATATATACGCGTTCCGTGTATCGAGTTCAGTGCTATTACCTATATCATAAATAATATAACGAATCCGAGGGAGTACGTAAAAAGTGTATTAAATTTAGAGGTATGTTGTCTATAATATATATACATATACGATTTCCATTAAAACGATGCGAGCGATTTTTTTTTTTTTTATTCGTTTCTAAAAATACGTTGTTTTTTTTCTCGCCCCGAGCGAAAAATCCTTTCGGTTCGTTGACCTTGCAGCAGCAGCAGCACAGCAGCACTCTGCGTCACCGCGAAGATTTAACGCGCGCTCGCGAGTTATTTTCAGACTCGTCTCGATATACCGCGAGAATATTTTTGCGCGACCGCATCTATTACGTATGCGCGGTGTGTATCGAAAACCGATCGATACAATATCAATTCCGAGGGCGTTTTTATTTCGCTCAGAGTACACGTACATTGAAAACCGCGAAAAACAAAGACTACAATTTTTCTTTTTTTCCTGAAGAAGATTGTAGACGGGTACTGAGTGGAACGAGGAACGTGTATTATTATTGATTTTACAATTACGTGTTTTTTTTTTTATATCTGTATCCAAAAAATTCTACCGGAAAGAGTGCTCCGTGATTACCACCAGTCGCATATAATTCGTATTGTTTCCGGTGGCAAATCGCATCTAGTTATATTGCAGGTAATAAAAAGAGAAAAATACTCAAAAACTACCGAAAAATAACGATAAAAACGCGATTTCGTCGAAATCGATTGACTTTTTTATTTCTTCGTAATTCTGAAACTAACGGCGGGGTTGTGTAGAAACTTGAAATATTCACCAAACACGTGACTATATTTACATTATATTAGGTCAAAAACATTTTCAAAAAAAATTCCTTTCAATTTCGGGAATATTTGTATTAGTAGCGATTTTATAGATTTCGAATTTTTCGACTTTATACGTGCGTATACTTATATTATTTTGATGGAAAATGACTGCGATTGCAGAAATTAAATATTTTTATGCCTATATATAGGTTTGTACTCTGTTGTAAGAAATTATATTGAAATGACGTGACTCTGTAATGTTAAACGTAAATTTTGTACTCCGCATACACACTATATAATATTACGAATTTTATTTTTATTAATATTAGTTTTATCGCGGCGCTATTTTTTTTTTTTTTGCTGTTATTTGAAACTCGAGGAAATAAATCGTCGAGTGTAGGTAAAAAAAAAAAAATTATATAAATACTTGAAAAATTTACACTTTCTCACCCCTCGTGCCGTATAAAAAGAAAAATGCACGCGGGCGCCACCGAGGACTGTATAGGAAATACGGAAAAAACAAACGTCTCGTCACATTTCACACGAATTCGATATACCCTCCGGCGACGCCGCGGTCATTATTCCCATTCGAACGTAATTCCGATGACGCACAATATACACTTGGACAGCTCATTCGGTGACTTACGCTTGATAACAATATCATTAGTGTTGGGATAATTGAGACCTGACAACAAGTCTATCTACATATTATAGTGTCTAACTATATACACGTGGGATTTTCGAAAGAAAAAAAAAACGTATTTTCTATATAAATATCGAAATTTTAAACTCTTAAAAATTTGCCGGTATACATTATGTTGGCTCTTTTACATAACAGATACGACGCGTTACAAAAAAAAAAAAATTCATTAAAATCGCAACAAAAAAAAAATGTGAACCCATAGGTACCCAAAATTATCGGAAAAAATATAAATTAAAATTTGTATTTTTTCGGGACGTTAATTCAATCTAATCTACTATATTATGTAGTGAATAACGAAACGATAAAACAAGCAATAATTTTGTTCCGCGTTCAACGGGAATTCAAATTATTCAAATACAAATATTATCGAACAAATTTTATTAGTTACAAATTTACAAAAAAAAAAAACGGTAGACGTACTACAATAATACGCGCGTAACGGCGTATACGACACCCAGAACGTTTCCTTGATACCGCGACAGAGGTCGGCAACCTTTTCGCACACACGGGACATAATTTTTTTTTTAATTTTCATCGAAGGCCACGCATAAGCATTATTAAAATTTAAAAAATACATTTTTTATAACGTTATATATATAATAATAATTTTATACGGGAAAAATTGTTTAAAAAAATATATATACCGTTAGGAAATAATTTGAAAATAATCGATTTGAATATGAAAAAAAAAAAAAATTGTAATACGTAAGTGTAAAAAAAAAAAAAAGTATACGAATATTTAGTGTGATTTTTGAGGTTGAACGTGTTCCACATACATTTCGTATTATTTGAAATATCGTTTATACATCCGCTTCCACGTTACGGATATTCGTTGGACTGCAGCGTTCAAGTGCTGTTTGTAAACGGGGACCCGTTCTTTTTTTACGAGCGAAAATGCGTCTGCTATGCCGCGAAAGTATATCTTTTTTTTTTCTATACCAAAACTTTAAAAACCTTTGACATTTCTCCGTTTCAAAACGAAACGGTGTTTGTAAATTAATTATGTGTAACAACGCAGTTTCGAGAACGTTTTGCAGTTCAACGACTTTCGTCCGTATAAGTTGAATTTTTCTCTCGCGTGGCGTTTTATTATATTAGGAAAACTGTATTGAAAAATTCGTTTCGTACGGGTTTTCGATTTTTTTTCTTCTTTTCTAATCGTTTTTTAACTGTCATTTTGAATACCTCGAGAAATCCGTCTGGAGGGCCGCGCTACAGCAGGTTGTTAGGTACACAAACTATATAACAATATTCGTTTATACGTGTATACGCGATTTGTGTGCAACACGGCGTTGTGTTCGCGCGATTTTCAGCGAAAACAAAACGAGTCATAACCGCGCGCGCGCATTTGTCGGCGAAATTATGATAATTTATCCGGGTCGTAATGTCAACAATAATATAAAATTGTATACATACACACTATACACGTATTATTACGATTTTGTGTTTGGGAAAACGACATTCGCAATGTGTGTTCCGACAGACCCCGTCCAAATTATGTAGTAATCAATGCGGAGAGTGCAGGTCGCCATTACGTTTGTGTACCACCAGCTAACACGCATAAATCACACGTTAATAATATATTATGAGAATATTAGTAGGTATACGATTCGTAATGTCGTTGGCACGAAAAACGAGCGCGTTACACTATTATTACTATTCGTGTGTTATAAAAAAAAAAAAAAAATATTTTCCACGTCTTGATCGTCGAAATGGTTTTTACGCGAAAATTTTTTTTTTTTTGCATAACGCTCTGATTTTCCGAATATCGAAAATACGGCGCATTATTATCGAGCACCGGAAATCTATATGGGAGGCGATCCGGGGCACGTGCTGGCCGTAGATATTGACTCGAATTTCAAATCGTACGAAATAAAATAAAATTATATTGTAGAAATAGTCTACAATGTCTAATAATTGTTATACCAATGACCCGATTGAAGTAAAAAAAACTTTTTGATAACTATATATATTATTATAAGAGCGGTAAAATTATGTTATGCTCAGGATGCCGTTATTTGTAGATCCGACGTTGGTATTATTTTATACGATACTCGACTGAATTAAATCTATAATACGATATAGTTGGCTGGCCAGTTCCTCTGAATTTGCCTCTCAGCTTAGAGAACTCTTAGCATTGAACTGGAGACAACATCAACATCTGTGAAATTCAATATATTATATTTATTATATCGACTATATCTTTATATATATATATATTTTGTATATATATACATATATATATATATAATTCCTCTGGTACGTGTGTTTGTCACTGCACTCCTCCTAAACGGTTAGACCGATTTTGATGAAATTGTTGTGTGCGTTTGAGTGGGTCCCTGGATGATTTAGATTCACAATTAAACCCGGTATAAATCCAACGACCTAGCTAATACCAGTGGCGGTTATAAGGGGGGCGATAGATGGATCGCCCCCCCGTGGGGTTTGATATTTTTTAATTTAGTATATCTCTGACCTAACAGCACAGACTTGTGTCATGTAAGTTGGTCCAATTATGTTATGGTTGACCGACGATCAGCACTAGTTCCTGTACGCGCTGATCATTGGTCGTGATCGAGCCTTTAGTAGGTACTTAGCTGACGACAAACTCAGTCGGTCGTGTACAGTGTAAACGAGTAACCTTAAAATAAATAGTTTTTTTTTTTTAACTTTAAATATTTATTTCCACAGTCTGTTACTTATTAGAACAATTAGTGTATAAGTAATGAAAGATTTTTTTTTTTTTTTTGGCATGAAAGACGGAATAAAGAAATCTTTCAGTGAAGGCACTTTGACAGTTAGTTAATTATAGTTACAATTATTACAATATACGAAATAAATAGTAAATGAGTAAACGTGTAAACGAATGTACAACGAGGAAAGGTGAATGCTTACGTTCATTTCATTTCATTGAAATACGCGAAATAATAATATTATTAATAATAATAAAAAAATAAATAATAAAGATTGCATACGCGCTTACTACCGGTCGCTCGGTCAGCGTCAAACTAAACACCCGCATATACCGGACATGGCGCGTCAGCCGACCGTAATAAAACAGGAAGAGGAAGTAGTCACCAGATAGCGCTACGACACAACATAGAGGGCGTGGCCGAAAGGCGCATATAGCAAATAGCAGTCCGAAACCATCGAACCGCTCAGTGTAGTCGCGGCGGTCAGGCGTGAACAACGTAGTTCGCGTCTGACTGCGGTGTGTGTGTGTGTTGTGGTGTTCGAATTTGCCACACCCTCTACGTTATGTCGTAGCGCTATCTGGTGACTACTTTCTTTTCCAGTTTTATTGGTATTTCGTTTACGTTCCACGCACGTTGTTCTTCCTTTTTCTACATCTGTCTCGGTACATTAATAGATCTTTCTTCTTGGTCGTTACTCGTCGATGTGGATATTTCATTGGCAGAGGGGATTGGCTCCATTTTCGCCCCCCATTTGAACATCATGTATAATCGCCAATGGCTAATACGGGCAATTTTGGGATTCTAGGCGTTCAACAGTTACTACGGTGACCATTCAAATTGTTATTGAGGTTAAAAATAATCTATATATCTATATATATAAAACTATATATATATAATACCAATTTCAATAATTTTACTATTTTTTTTTTTTCACAGAGTTGTTCCAAATACTTCCCCGAGTGTCCCCACGTCATCCACTTTTTCATTTTTTGTCTAAGGATGGGAGGGGATATATTATATTTAAATGTTACGGTTTTTCAGCGAGGTATTTCAATAATTTTATAAATTTTTTTTTCCTAAATATTTTTATTATTATTATTATTATTCAAAATTGCACGCGGGCGAAGCCGGGTAATTAGCCTATTGTTTTGATTGTTTACTTGAACGTCGAAATAAAAATGTAAATAAAACATATTGAGATTCATTGTGATTTAAAATTTAAATAACATTTCCAATAGTTCTCACAAATTCACAAAACGATAAAGAAAAAAATGTATTGAAATTTTGACAGGACAACGTGTGTCTGAACAAATAGTAAATTTAAAAAAAAAAAAGAAGGTTTTTACAATAACCCCTTTCAACAGATAGGAGGTATAACCAACTCCGGTTTAAACGCGTAGCTGTGTATTTCTGATTAATATTTATGGCGTTTGATATTTTTAAAGAAAAGAAAAAGCCGATCGACACCCAGGCTATACACTTTTTTTTTCCGAACAAATCCCGAGCACTCTATACGCAATAATATAATAATTGCCGGCGCGTAGACGTGGCGCGTAATAGGAAAAAGAAAACGGGACGGACGGACGGTACTGCATGCAGTGTCTCGCCTCGCCCCGCCGCCACGTTTATGGGAATCCTTGAAAATCTCCGGCTTAGGAGCATAAAATAATATGTTACGACACTGTTTGTCGTTCGTGCACAAAACACAAAATACAAAAACCGTGTTCGTCTTAGGAAATATAAAAGACGCGCGCGCGCGCGCTCGTGTTTTATACACACATATTGTGTCTGTGTGTATGTCCAAGCGGAAGACCTTGGGGCCGGTCCGTTCTCGGAACGCGCACGGTACTATATATAAAGAGATTATGTGTAAGTTTTTAAACCCAAACCAAATAATACCACCTATTATAGCTCTTATTATTGTTATTATTTTTTTTTTTATATATAATCATTACGGCTGCACAATTATTTATATACACTTTTTTTTTTTTTGGAAATCATCGCGGACGGAACGTGACTTCGTTTAAAGAACAGGATGGAAGAAATGAGACGTGCGGGAGAATAAAAACAATTTTTTTTTTCTACCAGATTTATACGTAATAAGAAATATTGTGAAGCCGACGACGGGCGAAGAGGAATTAATGTAACGGGAGAAATTTGTCTCGTTAACAAAAAAAAAAAAAACGAGCGGAGTAGAAGCGTAGTTTTGTATGAGGTGCAAGAGTTGAAAAATCGCGGAGTAGGGAATTTCAATTGCGGAGGGAATAGCGCAAAATTAATATTTGTTTATAATCGTGTAACAGGCATGCAAAGAATCGACCGCTTAATGTAATATACTAACAAAATATGAACAGAGAGTTTTTTATGTACAGAGTCAAAACGAGAATAGAGAGCTGCTGCGTCGTCATTGCGGCTAACTTCGTCATACGATTTATAAGCTCATTTTTTTTTTTTTTTGATAGTTTGAGGAGAAATGTGGAACGTAGAATTGCGTTTTAAACCGCGAGAGGGGAATCTCGAAATATTTTATTAGAGCAAGCAGGGTTCAGAGAGAGAATCAATAATAGACCCAGTGATATGGTCATGCAGTGGCGCCGATGTGTTTAAAAATACTATGACATCATACATCAAGAGGCCCTCCTTCAATTCATATAGTTATTATTACATTGCATTTCATTCAATACGGTCATTACGTTACACATTCGCTTGCTGTACGCGTTTCTTTTTGGTATTACGATTTATATATTTTTTGTCTCTACGTGATTTTTTGCTACAAAGTATTATTTAACCGTCATAGTATTTCTAATTCGTCATCGTTCAATCGCCCTGGTAAGCATCGTTCCACGCATTACTGGAACGCAGTTAATATTCTTTGCATGTTTAGATTATTTCGAGTTGCATTCGTGAGGCCACGTGGGTTGTGTTTTATTCGTCGTCGTGCGTCTGCGGCGAAATTATTGTGTGCAGGGCCCTGCGTTTTCTCTTCAAGTGTCTGTGTGTCAGCAATCGTTACGTCGCCGAGATCACGTCCCCCCGAAATTGTGCACCATTGTAATATCACCGATCTCGGGACGGTCACGTGCGCGAAACAATTTGCTGACCGCAGGCACCAAAGGTAAATAAATTTATTGGTCGACCAATTTGAATTATAACTTATTTTGTTAACATTTATTTGCGTGTTATTTATATTCTTTTATATTATTAGTATTTAATTATTTCAAAGTTGTTGTTTAAACGTGTTTTATATTGGCTATGGGCAAAAAATCGTCAATATAAAGGAACTGTCATTTATATCAATAGCGTTTACATTTTTTATTGTTTTTGCATTATACGATCATAATAATTGTAATTGACAACTGCACACATACATGCAATAGCGTGAAGGTGTAATCAATCGTCATACGGTTGATCGTCGTTAGCGCGCACAATTTCTGGTGACCTCGACGTGATCCGTTTGTGTGCAATAATTACAATTACACTTTTCATTTTTTTTTCTTTTTCACGTGTCACTTGATTATTAGTGCAATTAATTTAATTTTAGTAAATAACAGTTCCTCATGTACATGTAACGTTATCGAAGTTGTATCGTTTTATTTATCCTGTACTGATTTACTATTGTATTTTCAAATTATTTTACAGTTTTGTTTATTTTATTAATCGTTGTATACCTGTGTAATTTGTATTTTCATTTGTACTTGTGCTACATCAGTACCGCATCTACGTCATGTCGTCTGCCGAAATCGTCACCGTGCCAAAAGAATTGCGCAAGTTAATCAAGAAACGTGAAACCATCAAAACGTCAATCAACTCAATAAATGACTACTACTCCAAATTCGTGCCAGGTGTGTCTTCTATACGTCAACTACAAATCCGTTTGTCAAAGTTAACCGAATACACGTCCGAACTTACTATCGCACAAGAAGCTATTGCTGATTTTGATCTCGGTTATGACAATGACGATGAACGAATCGCATTTGAAGACTTCATCTATACGTTGGAAGCCAATTTGGGTGACCTCATCGTCAAGCATGGACAAAACGAAACGCCTAATTCAACGAATTCTAGCAATCATTCAAACGTACAAACCGGTGAAACTATGAAACTTCCTACAATTAACATTCCTACGTTTAGTGGTGATCTTGAAAATTGGGCTTCTTTTATAGATACCTTTAATGCGTTATTTCACAATAATCCAAGTTTATCAAACGTTCAACGATTACATTATTTAAAATCAAGTGTCTCAAATGCAGCTGCTGATGTTATCAAAAGTTTTCCATTACTTCAGACAATTACCAAGCCGCCTACGATGAATTAGTTAAACAATACGAAAACAAGGCCTTAACTATTCAAACGCATATTCGTTCATTATTAAATTCACCAAAAGTGCACACTGCTACTGCTGCCGAACTAAGAAAATTACACCATCATGTTGTCTCTCACGTGCGTGCACTCAAAGCATTGAACCAACCTGTACAGCATTGGGATGCGTGGTTGACAACAATTATCTGCTGTCATCTAGATACCAGAACAGCTGGAGAGTGGCAATTATTACAAACGAGCAACGAACTTCCTACATTTGAAGACATTGAGAAGTTTTTATCTAAACGCATATCTGCCTATGAAGTCGGTTACATTTCATTGAAAGCGGACCACGAACAAATTAATGGGAGACAATCTCATGACAAAGTTAGACCACATAATGCAAAATCGTTTTTTACAAAAAATCCAGAAGCCAATTCTACCAATTGTGTGTTATGTGCAGCACCACATAAAATTTTTGCCTGCGACCGATTCAATCAAATGTCAGTGCCAGATCGCAAAGTTGTTATTACCAGATTCAAAATGTGCTTTAACTGTTTAAGATATGGACACCAATTTGCTTCTTGTACGTTTCCTGGATGCCCTCGGTGTGGCAAAAAACATAACTCAAAACTTCATGTTGACGTATCGAACTGCACACAAGAGCCTGGAAGTTCGATACAAACCACAATGCAGCCAACTAGTCAAGATAGTGCAGTGTTACATGCAAGGGACACTAGCAAACATATATCAATTTATAATTCGTCTGTCATGCTTGCTACTGCTGTGATATATGCACATGACGCATGTGGTCAACCTCAGCTCTGCAGAGCAGTCTTGGATTCTGGATCTCAGCTCAATTTCATAACGTCTTCCTGTGCTCAACGTTTACAACTGAATGAAACTAATATCTCAGTGCCAATTTCGGGTGTTGGCACTATGTCTACGTCCACTGTTCGCCTCATGCCGTGCACTGTATCGTCTCGATGTCAAAATTATCACTTCAATGTAGAATTTCATTTATTGGCTGCCATCACAGAAAGATTACCATCTCATATGTTCAACATTGAACAATTAAACATACCTGACAGTATCAAGGATAGATTGGCTGATCCACAGCTCAATGTGCCAGGTCCTGTGGATATATTATTAGGCGCTGAATTATTTTATAATATTTTCCTGGGTACTCGCCAACAGTTGACCAAACACATCAGTCTTCACCGCTTAATGTAATATACTAACAAAATATGAACAGAGAGTTTTTTATGTACAGAGTCAAAACGAGAATAGAGAGCTGCTGCGTCGTCATTGCGGCTAACTTCGTCATACGATTTATAAGCTCATTTTTTTTTTTTTTTGATAGTTTGAGGAGAAATGTGGAACGTAGAATTGCGTTTTAAACCGCGAGAGGGGAATCTCGAAATATTTTATTAGAGCAAGCAGGGTTCAGAGAGAGAATCAATAATAGACCCAGTGATATGGTCATGCAGTGGCGCCGATGTGTTTAAAAAATACTATGACATCATACATCAAGAGGCCCTCCTCCATTTAATAACTGGATGCGAATGAGAGCACCCACGTAATGCAATGTATATAAGCCATTTATTTTTTAGCTGAACAAATGTTTAAATCATATACTTAAAATTGGATTTGGATTTTGTGGGCCCCGGCTACAAAATGTACTATGACATATGTCACAGCTGATAAATTAGGAGGTGATCGGCGCCACTGTGGCCGTGGAAAAAAGGAAGGAGGAGGTCAATAAGCAATGCCTGTTGCGGGTCCAATACAACCGAGCCGTATATAGGTACTCGATAGCTGGTCGTATAGCTGGTCTCACAAGAGCACGCAGTATAGCTGATGTTTAAGAGAGTGGGAACAGTTTGAACTCACCGGAGATTCATTTTTAATTAAGGCCTAGGATTTTTATAGATCTGTACGGGTTATTAAATCTATGTGAACAAGAGGAAGAAGAGTGGGAAAAAACGTGAAGCCAAAGTCTTTTGTATATATTATTTACACCGTTTTTAGTAATATTATTGTATATTTTTAGTTATTATTACCAATCGCGCGTTGTATTTTTTTTTTCCTGTATAATATAGGCCGTAAAAATAATGAAACATCGAAGTGTTACAACGAATAGTATACACACAAACACACACGCCTACAATGTAGGTAAGTAGTGCATACCACGTAGTGCAGTTTATTTGTGGTTTGGCGGGAGGAGGGAAAAAAAATCACGACCGTCCGTTAACCCGTTGCAATTGGGAGGAAAAGTGAATCAGCGCGGTACACGGAAGAAAATGGAAAGGATAACGTTTTGTCGCGGAATACAGTTATTCCAGTCTTCTTCGTTTGTCCGTATAAATTCGATCGGTTAATATCGCGGTCGAAATGAAAGTTTTTTTATCGTAAAACCTCTTCTACCACATTCGGAAAGGATTTTCAAAACTAACGGTTCGCGAGTTTCCGTCGGTTACACGTGCTGCAGCTCGTGGCCAGCAGGACGAATGACGTTCGCGTATATCCGAAGGGACGCACCATCCTTTTATCGTGTGATTATTATTATTATTATTATTTTATTTCTTATATTATTATATTATAATAACTGATAATCATCGTAATAATACGTGTCGGGTTAAAGTGTTAATCGAATTTTTCTTTACTCGATTATTTTATAAATATATATTTGTGACGATATACAGTCTTACGAGTATCACGATCAGTGGCGTATTTACGGGGGGCAGGGGTACTGGACCCCCCAGAACCAAAAAAAATAAATTATCCAAAGGTATTTTTTATTAAATACCTTATGTGTTATATCAATATATCCTGTTGGAAATTTCAAAAAAAAAAATTTGGACCCCCAGAAAAAAGTTGAAAATACGCCACTGATCACGATATAATCCTATTAAATCACATTGTATAATCGAATCGACCGAAAATAAAAATTGGAATATCTATTTAATCATAAAATTGTTCGTACCTATATAGGTACCGCGATTACGCCCACGTTTTGAATTCAATTTTTTTATGTTCGTTCATTTACGAACTGCGCGAGTAAAATGATATAGAAATCGACGTGACGCGTAACAATGATAATAATCGGATCAATGATATCGAAATGAAAATTCGGTTAATCAAACACTATATACACATCATGAAGACCTTTGAAAATAATACACGTATTTTGTACGCTTCCCAGTTTCGCGTATATTAATATATAAAGCACGCGTTTATCTTTTCGTATTGCACCGATGTGTATTGTGTATCGTAGTAGTATTTTAATAAGGTGCAGTGTAGGACACTGATTATTATTATTGTACAGTCGACTCGACACGAATACGCGCGCTAGAGAAATATAATAAAATATTAATAAAACAATAAATGCGTGTAAAAAAATCCCCCCCTCCGAGTTAATAATGCTCCGGTTGTCTCCGGCGACTATCCGTTTTCTCCAGTTCAAAACCACATAATATTATATTGTAAACGTACACGCAGATGGTCTTATCAGTGTACCTATGAGTGAGTCGTTTGAAAATCTGCTGATGGACAACGCGTGTCGAGTCTGAAAATGTGTATTTGTTCGTTTTGACACGCCACCCGAGAGTATTGCGATTTAATAATCGTTGGATTCGTTCAATAACGAGTCGAAGAAACTCAACCAAAGCCGGTTCCAATAAGCACATATGTTCTTTTCGAATATGTTCTCTAATAACGGAATACATTCGTCAATTGTAATAATTATAATTTTTCTGTACAGGAATTATTATAATATACGAGATTTCGAAATCCGCGTCGATAATACGCGTAAATATAGATACAATATATTCAATAGTTTTCGCGCCGTGTATATTATCGGTACGTATCATACTAAATAATTTATAAACTGCATAAACTGCAGCAGTATAATAACACTAGCAATAATCGTTTAACAATAATGGAGATAAAACTGCGTATATAATAATACAAGTATAATAAGTACCTAAGTACTCGAAACATACGTATATGCACATCGCCCACGCTCTTGTATTACGTATATGAGAAGAGTCCGTGAAAAAACACTCGAACAATATATATATGATTATATTATAATAAATATAATTTAATTTATATGTAAAGTTTATATCAATATTAGTTCAATTTTTTTTTTTAATTGGCTCAAGTAAAGTTAAACATAAGGTAATAACTCGGAACAAATAAGATTACACCGAATAAGAAATTTCTTGTAACACCGATTTTATTTATTTATTGTACACCGATAAATTGATGAACAAATTAAAAGCATTCGTTAGAAGCTATTCGAGAGTCGGAAGCCCGCGTGC
Organism: Slavum lentiscoides; assembly: GCA_032441835.1. Lineage (NCBI taxonomy): Eukaryota > Metazoa > Arthropoda > Insecta > Hemiptera > Aphididae > Slavum > Slavum lentiscoides. The sequence continues at coordinate 8,408,158 of CM063714.1, read as the reverse complement.
CAATGCAAACCCGAATAGTTGCGGGACACAACGCGGAATTGTAATATATGTGAGTGTACCTATATCGATTCTGTTCGACGGTATAAAACAATATATTATAATATGTATTATATTCAGAAGGATATTTATTATTTTTTTGTTTTTAAATAACCACTTTATATACATATACGAACGCCGCGGCTTGTTATTGTTTTTCGCCCTACGACATGAGGTCATATTATAATATCGCGTACACACATTACATATTACACCACAAAACAAAACGATAAATACACCGTCCGAGACTCGTCATCCTTGAAATCGACACTGCTGCACCAATAGACGATACGTCCATATACGTTATTGAAAAATTGCGAAAAACATCACCGTACGTTCGTGCATTATAATATGTACCTACAACTACTACTATGTACTACTATTATTGATATTACAAATATATTATTCCAGCGGTTTGGTAAAGCATTTTGATTTTTGAATATACTGCTGCAATAGAGTGTATTTGGAAGAAATGTGCGGTACTTGAGCGTTTTTTTTTTCTAAGGTCGAATAGTGTTTTCAAAATTAGCCGCTTTTGAACTCGATAATAACTCAACAAGTTTTGAATTATTGGGGGGAGGGGAACATTGTAATTTTTTTTTTTTGTTAAAATTGTCAAAAATCGGACTATATTTCAATAATCGTTATAACATTTCTTTTTTTTTTCCGTAAAATCCTATGATTCAGCCCATTTTAAATTACACTTAAACTGTATTTATTTCAAAATATTTTTCAAACGTACTTAATAACTGGCGAAAAAATACCGTTAGTCATCCGCAAGTATTGCGTAAAATTATAAAAATAAATCGAGTTGTCAACGGTTTTCGTTTCTCATTATAATAATAATATACCAACCGCAGTTAAGTACACGTAATTAGGTAATTGAAAACTCGCGCAATTACGGTGAATGTTGACCGGAATTTTTTTTTTTTTATAATAAATTTTTTTCAGAGTCTGAACGAAGCGAATAATACGCGTATTAACGGTTTTACAATAACGTTTCCATTTTTTTTTTTTTAACACTTGTTTGTATATTATAGTAGAGGGAAGAATGCTCCGATGATACGTGCGTTAATACTTCCAGACCAGCGTGAATCGCGTATCTCGTATTCGACTGCAGGTACCTACTATTTATTTGACGCACGTTTTTCGATTTTCTCGCAGTAATCTCTACGAACGCAAAGAAAAACTTTACACGAAAAACTAAACGTTTTGGGCAATTTTTGTAATTTCAAGAGTTCGAAATGTGATACAAGCTCAGGCGTGCACGTATAATAATATTTTATCAATACTTACCACAGTGGCGTAGCCGGGGGCTGATGGGGCTGCAGCCCTCCTGAAATGAATAATCAGTTTTTTCAGTGGGTACCGTCTATACATATTAATAATTAACATATTAATTAATTAATTATCAGCCTCAGCCCCCCACCTCCAAATAAAAATCCTGACTACACCACTGACTTATCATATTCATTAGTTTAATAAACTATAACCGGCTAGCCGAGCATCGCTCAGAAATCGGAACCGTTTTTCGATTACTTACAACGAGTAACTCACTCGAACTGAATTACCCCCACAGACCGCTGCTTTTTCTTCTGTACAACGTTTCAAATACTGTTTAGTGTTTTCTGTTAAACGTTGAACTATAATATACTTGTAATAAGGGAGGTGTAAACGCTTTTTCAAAACGTCCACAGCTCTGTGAATATTATAAAGGTTTTTAAGCATTTTAATTGTTATTAGAACGCGTAGACTTTTTCGCTAACCTACAACGTACACTGGGACACTTGTAAAGGAAGGAGTATTCCAGTTTAGACCACGTCCATACTGACGAGACTCTGTGAGACTTTGACTGGCTCTATTTTCATTCTGTTAAAAAAAAGATTCCCTGATATGTCTTCTACAGAAAAAATAACCGAGGCGTTTTTTTTTTTTTTATTACATAAAATCCTATTAAGCCACAGGAAATAAAATGTTTGAAATAAGAAAATTTTACTGACGTTTCGTATTTTGAAAAACTGACCTTCCGCTATTTTTTTAAAAGAAATTTTACCGTTTTTTACAGAACTGAAAACGAATCAGTCAAAATCTGGAGCGAGAGCTCTCCAAACGTTTGATTTATTTCATCACTTTATTAGAGCCGCCTGAAAAAAAAAAACATTGCATTTATTTATACGCTAGTACACTGAACCGTCTCGTAACCTCCAGGGCAAATTTTGATATATTATTTTCATACAGCCTAGTTTCCGGCGGGACAATATAATACTTGTTCGAATTTTGGACGGCCCACGGGTGTTTGGAGCCCGTATACACAAATACTATATGTGTAGGTATATTATAATACACTCGTGGTGATGGCACAGCCTTATTGTCTCTATTCGACTTAGCCTTCAACAATGAAACACATAATATAAAAAGAACTCGGAAATGACCCGAATAATCTCCGTACAAGTTGATAATTAACAAAACGATTCGAGGAACTTGTGCGATTAATTATTATGAAAAGACTCCATAGGCCGCATGCGTCCTCATTTCGATCATAATGGCAATGTTGATTTTTTTTTTTTTTATTGAATACAAATATTTATTACTAAGACAAAAAATTACGGTTTTATTTTCAAAAAAAATTAATAATATATTTATTTTACATCACGTGGGCAATTAAAACTAATTAAATAATACCGTCATCAACATGATCCACAAGTAAGGCGCTGTACGTGATCCGCTTTATATCTGGACGGTCGTATGTACCCTAAATGCTGTAGTTCGTTCACGGCTCGTACGAATCGAGCTCTGGTACACGAAAAAGCTTAAGGAAAATTTATTTACTTCTTCATACATATTATATTTATTATTTATAAATACAAAAATCAAATTAAGAATTAATTGTGAAACAACAATTGACGATTATTGGAAACAATAAAGACACTATGTTCATTAAATGCAATATTCGAAAAATTGTGATCAACATGAAAAATTGAAAAAATATCAACCAAAGTCGAAATAAAAATAAATGACACAAAATGATTATTATTAAACAAATTCAAAAAATCCTATAAGCGTTACAAAACACAAAGATCCCATTGTCACTTTATTACATCACACTAAAGTAAGTGTATTAATACTTAGTACACATTATTAGAAATAAAAATCTAAACCATTTTCATAATTCTTTGTGTTTTGTACAACTAAATACATTTTCTGTAAGAAAAATAATTGAATATTATGCAATTAAAAGGATACTGTAATGCTGGATCTACATCATTGTCATCATCTTCCATGTTACTTTGATCGTGACAGACAACCGAAATAAATTTCTAAAATCAAAAAATAGACACTCGGTTAATGGTTACACTTAAATTATTGGTAGAAATAAAATACATTATTAATCTAATACTACCTAACCTAATCACATTAGTAAAAAGATTTAGATGGGTTTACATTATTTTGAAAATGCCTTCAAATTTTAGTTCAATAAATATTTTAAAATGTCTGAAATTTGTCTTAAATTAGGTGAATAATCACAATATAGAGTACGATTAAAATTTACCTGTAACCAATCGTACATGTTAATCTGATCGAATCTGGACTCCAAGTGTAATTTGTATACAATACAAATATCTGGCATGGTTGGCAACACTTGTTCCATAAACTCCAATTCACAGCAATTACACTGTTCATATAAATAATGTCTATCTTCATGTACACGTAAATTGTATATAATAATTTTAATGTCTTACATCGATATAGTGTTGGGGATTGACAAATGCTGTATATTGAGCAGCCCTATCTTCTCCAACAATTTTATGTTTAATCGATGGCAGATCGTCAAATATTAACAATTCGTGTAACGGCATGGTAGTAGGAGGAACGAGAAATTGCCGTAGTGTTACATTCGTTATATCGTCTAACGCTTGTGAACGTGCTTTTTCAAACTCTGTCATTGGTCGTACATCTTCGTGTTTTAGGTTGTCAATAAGTTTCTAATAATACGTAAATACAATATTAAATAACAAAAAATAATATTGATTAATTTTAAATTATACTCTTTTGAACTGCGATCTGGAAATGGCTTCTAGATTTCCTTTAGGTTTCAAGTCTTTTGGTTTTTCTTCTTCAACAACAACATTCAACTGAGATTCTTCAATACGTTTCATACAGCTCTGAACCAACTTTAATGTACGATTCACTTGTTTGTTATGATTGGTTTTGTGTAAAACCTTAATTATCTACGTAAATAATATAAACAATTTTTTAATCTAGAAAAGCTTTGAAAAATTTCAAAATATTCAGTAAAATAATAACACCGAATAAAAATAAAAATAAGTACTACCTTATCAAATTTTCTAAGTAAATCATCTTTAGACAAAAATTTCAATAACTGCAAACAAGTTTTGTAAGAAGCATTATCAATTATATGTTTCTTCATTGCAGTGCAGTACATTTCTCTGAGCTGAAAACATGAATATGTCATACTATATTTATATAATACACTAATAAAATAATATTAATTAATAAATAAATCAATTTAAATACTTGAGTGCCTAATGGAGAATGTGGTAAGTCTGCAACTAAAATGTGTAAAATTCTCAGTCCAATATGAAAATTTGCAATACAAGCTTTCAATTCTCTAACTAACTGTAGAAACGTTTCCTAGAATATTAATTTCATAAGAAATTAACATATAACAATTTTAAAAAATTATATAAAACATTATACTTTCAAGTTTTTATCAATTTTTAATTTATAATTGGTTGAACGCAGTTTAGTAATCTCTTCTAGTGTTTTATTATCTAACGAATCGAACAAAGCCCCTTGTGCTGATTCATGAGCAACACATATGCAATTAAGAGGTTTACGGTACAAATGCTCGATAAGGCAATACTGTAAAAAATTGCTTTTAACATAATTTTGTATTAATTATCTATTAGTTATTAGTATTACCTTAAGAGTTTCCACAAATTGTTTAATAGAAAAATTATAGTATAAAAAAACTTCAGTCACATATTCCAAAATTCGACCACCCAAATAAAATGAACAATCTGGTTTCAAGAACACCTAAAAAAAAAAAAAGAATAAAAATTACAATTAATTTTATTTTACACATTCACAGTAATATTATGCGCAAAAAAACCACTATTCATTCTAATGTTGGCTGTATAAATATATTTTAAGGTTTTGTTAATTATATGGTTATAACTTATAATTTACCAATTTTATTTAACATTTATTAAATTACTTCAACATTCAATATTTTCTTATATTTATATATATATATATATATATATATATATATATATATATATGTAGGTTTTCATTCTCTACAAATAACATGGAGCATGATTTTTTTTTAATTTACTCTAATTTTATAAAAATATGTAGAAATATTACTGTTGGGTATTTTGGTAAAATCTGTATTAATTTTATTGACAAACCCACATCTCCAATAAGTTTTTAATGGGCAGAAAAAAAATGTATAGCCATACTGAAACATAATCATTAGATACTTGTCATAATATATATTTCCTGATTCGACTGAATTGTATAAATAAATTATACACGTATTTAATTAACTACAATGATTTAAAATGTAAAAATAATACCTGATCCATAATATTGTTTAAGAATACCACAGACGCTTCACTAACAAACATTTTTACTTTTAATTTGGTTACCACATGATGAGGTAGAGCATTATGCAAATTTGATATGGAAGTAGCAATACCAATAGCCAACACAAATGGCAATTCTTTTGTGTAGCAACTGTAAAAATTAATAATAATTAAAAATAATAAATACATGTAAGTAATTTGAAGTTTAAATAAATGAGTACCTTAAAAGTAAGATGAAATTCTGCAGCACAGTTTGTTGACACATTTCAAAATCTTTTATTAGAATTGCTATACGAGTACCAGTTGGTCGTTGACTATACCATTCAATTAAAGTAGATAATGAACACTCAGATTGTTTTATAATAGACGTTTCTCTTATGCTTTCATCCGTTTCATCAAGCTTAAAATTCACAATGTTATTTAAATTATGTTTCTAAACATAAAATAAGTAGTAGCAAAAAAATTTATTACATCTGATTCGTCATCATCATCTGTATTTAATAATTGTGACACCATACTGATAACTACATTTTTAACATTAGTAAAGTGCTCAGAAAATAATGTTGCTACTACAACAGGCGTCTGAGATTTTTCTAAATTAGTTGCCAATAAACTAAACAGTGACTTGTGATCAGGTAAATTCACTCCTGTTCAAAATAAAATCAATTATTATCATTTTTATGATAATACCTGTATATACCTATATATACCTGTAAGCAAACAAGCCGTTGGAATATTTTGACTTTCAGTAATTGTCAAGAAATCTACAGTGTCTGAAATAAACTTGGAATATATTGATCCATTTAAATCCTGTAAAATTTAATTAATAATTAATTAAATTTTGGTAGTATTCATTAACAACGTAACATTCATATTATGGAGTTAAATCAATTAGATGGAAGTTTAATTATATATTAATATTTACTTACATCAAGTTTAGAACTGACATTAGTCCAAATATCAGTATATGTGCTATGCCATAACTCGGTTTCTTGTTGATTTATCGTTGGTTGTTTTTTTCCTTTGCCTTTCCTTTTATAGTTCTTTTCATGACTTGATTTTTTAAATACAAAGCATCCCTAAAAAAAAGTTTTGAAAATTATGATTATCGTCTAAAACTCAATTTAGATTATGTTATAAAACGTTAGTCAAGTCATTTTCATATTTAATACGAATACATTTTAAATTTTGTAAAAGAAAAATATATATGTATAATATTACAACTGTACTCGGATGTTATAAAAAGTATTAACTATTGTTTAAAAAAACGAAATGTATACTTGTACGATTTTTCCAAGACAGTTAATTTAAGACACTGAAACAAAATATTCTGCATAAAAACTTGATTTAAAACGTGACGGTGATAATATAACAGAAAGAACAGTTTACTGTTTTTCTTAAGCCTCATGGAGTCTCTCAATCATATGGCACATCAAAAACAGTGATTTTTATTCTCAGCCTTCCTAACGACCTAACCCTTCCACATCCGTTTGTTTGGATATTATAAGCCCTAATGGTCATTTTCTATTTACCTTCTTGACTAAAAGATCTTTTAGTAAGTAGTTCACCGGGTTTCCACATGAGCCCAAACCATTCAAACCAGTTGTACATCTACTGTAAGTTACTTTCAATTATTTACTACCACCATTATTAATTTATAAGAAATGAACTAGCCAAATACAAGTACACAATATCAATTAAATCTGTAGATTTTTTTTAATAAAGAATAATACTTTTCGAGTTGTATTCTCAAATAAACAACAATAGAGCTCGGCCGGCAGAAGAATTATTATTAATGTTTAAGTAATAATTTCTATTATCAGACTCACTTTTGATACGGAAAACGTAGTGTCGTCCATAGTTTCGAATCAGAGTGAAATCCTAACACAATTTTAAACGCGATTATTATTATTGTTTGGGATTTAAGGCACTGATTTTACAATAAATTAAGTGAAATACAAGAGAAAACGTATGAAAGTTCGTACTAAAAGAATAGTATACACTTTCACTATAATACGATAATCGGATTCGCATCACAGAGTAATAATTATATTCGCAAATAAAAAAAAAAACGCAATAAACAACGAAAAACAAAAAAATACACCAAACTCCTCCGGAAAGATAATAATCGCGGGAAAATCTGCCGATAACAATATTACCACACAACTGGTAAACGGTAACCAAACACGCTACCACGATTTAAGAAAACCCGCGCAAATATGAAATCCAATGGTATAATACTCGCACGAATTTACAATATATCGTACGTATCCAAAACTCAAAAGTCAAAACTTAGTCCAAGTGACAATTTCATAATTTCGCTTTGCACTATTTTTCAATCGACGAAAACGAAAATAATAGAATCCGAAATCATATATGCTCGAGTCTGATGAGATATTGACACTATATCAAATCGTTCGTCTCGCGCGCGCACTCTCAAAATAATGATGTGCTTATTAATGTTGTTGTATTGGATGTTGTGCAAATGTAAATGGTGAATTAATTCAGGCCCTATTCAAAATGTAACAATAACTGAGATTATATAATGTATAGTCTCTCACGATATTATTCCAACAGTTGTTTTCATAGGCGTGCGCACAGGGTGTGCCGGGTGTGTCGTGGCACACCCCGTGGCCCGTGGCTTTTTGTACAACTTTCATTCATTCGGGGACTTTGTTTGAATTTTAAGCTATAAATAATAAAAATTAGAGAAAATAAATTAGGCGCTCTAGCAAAATTTTTAAATATTCTAATGTAGGTTACTAACCACTAGGTATATAGGTATATACTATATTGTAAAAATATATCTAAATGTTGTGAAGCACAACATTTAATCAATAAGTTTTTATGAATTGATATTTTGCATTAAATTTATCCTTTTTTTATGTTGAGAGTTAGGTTAGATTTGCTTAGGCTCATATAAGGGAAAGCGGCCCAATTTTCTTCATGGCACACCCCATACAAAATCCCTGCGCACGCCTATGGTTGTTTTCGATATTTCAAGAGCATATCGTTTTTATAAATAATTAACGAATTTTACTACAATATTTTTAAGGCGAGGCATTTTCTTCTAATCTAACCTATAATCGCGCTCTTCGTTTTAGTAATGTTTTCGACAATGGTTAAGAGCTGGAGAAAATTCTACTACTGTCACCTCAAGTCGCTTGACGGTTTTCCTTTTCGGAAAACGCGTACCTACCTATACTATGCTATTTTTTTCACACGTTAAAATAAAATATAAAAAACTCCATGCAAATTGTTTTTTTTTTTCTTAAATAAACGAGTTCATTAAGGGGGCTAAGAAATTTTCAACGGCGATCTTCTCGATTGTCAGTCAATGAGTAACGGTGCGTCGGTATGAATGACAACGATTGACAATCAAATTTTTGGACTGATATTTAATTTTGTCATTCAAAAAGTTTGGCACTCATGAATATCGTAATTGACTACTAATACTCATCAGTCACGACTAGTGTACACGAGTGTCCAGTAAACATTTTAATTGGGGTTTTAACAGTTCGAAGAAAAAAATTATGACTTTTTAGTGCTGGAATTATTACAATTAGCACTCCGACTTTCAATTCAATTGATTGTCATTTATTTCAGTGATAACACGTGGCTCACTATATTTTTTTTATAGTGTATAAATAATGTGTTTACACGTGCATATTTCTAATGTCGCCAGCATGTGTGCCAGTAAACGTTTACACGTAGTCCACTAGCCCCACTTTTGTGTCGCCATTCTATTTTAATTATTTTAAATTTATTAATTAGTTCAATTAATAAACTTTATTAAATAAATAATTCAAAATGTCTATTGAAAAACGAAATAATTCCCGGCGTGCTTTAAAAATAGTCACCATTCAAGCAAAAAAAAAAAAAGAATATTCATTTCTTTTGCGATGTTTTTAAATAAGTGTTTTCTCGAGCGATTCTATCTCTATAGGCTTTTGAAAAAACATTCCATAAACAGGAATACTTTACATAAATCTCGAAAAATTTAATATTATACAATATGTTCTCCAATTCACTTTTTCAACTTGGTAGGTAGCCATTTCAGGAAAAAATAATAATAACAACAAAAACGCCACAAAATCTTGTTTCCAAAACGACGAAAGACATAATATACATTGGCGCGCAAATAAGTAGGAGTTTTCTGATTTTTGATATCGTCGTCGTATGCCATAGATCGAGGAAAGTACACGTTTACACATGCAAGCTCATGTCTGATAGTACCTTGCCACTGGTGTTATTTATAGAAAAATTCACATGTAAACCCAGCGTAATAAAAATATGAGAAAATCAAACAGTAATAATCCTACACAATAGTGACATGCGCGAGCTAATGGAGAGTGTTGGGTATTTATAACTTTAAAACGGATTTTCAAAACGATCAGACGATAAGGGTACGGATGTTATGCATGCTCGTCAAGTTAATTAATCTTGTGGAGAGTCCAGATTTATGGACTCCATAAACGTAATGATATAAATAAATGTTTGTAAACACGTTTATAATGGGCAATTACAGAGTGATCGTTATAACCAATAAATAATCCACGAAGCTTTTTTCCCCACCGTCCGTCGGCACGTGAATTTCGATTCGCCAAATGAAGTATAAAACTCATTGATTTTTTACTATTTTTTTTTTTATCGTATAGAATCGCGTGGTTCGATTAGTATACATACGACGTAAGTTTTTGAAGTGTTCGCTTTTCGTATAGTCGTCTATAGTGTTCATTTACTTTTACATTTAATTCGCCAATACTTTTACAAAATACGCGATCGTTATTTGTTTAATATTTTTATTTCTGGTGCGTGTAATACAATATATGAAAGTATTTAATTCGTAATTATCGATATCAATCGGTCGAAACCAATTATCTAGTTCATTTTTTTACTTTCAATTCGTTTTATTATATTTTTAAATAGTACAATGTGTGTTTTACACTTTAATTTTGGGGCTCGCGTGGCGTAATAATATTGCGTACATTTTATTGGCCGTGTAGTAAACGGTGGTGTACACGTATATTTTTGGTATGTGCCAATTTCGTTATATTCCAACGTACAATTAACGTTGTCTTCTTTGTTACTTACAGAATTTTTTTTGACATGGGTCTTTCGTCGCAACAAGTTTTGACGTTTCTTCCTGTGGACACTTGGACTCCAGTAAGTTACACGCACGTTCACATACTTTTGTTTTAAATATTCCATTAAATCTAATTATTATTAATGGTAACAATTTACGCTTCAATGAGTTGAAGGTATTTTTCATTCAATGATGTACTTGCCTATATAAACATTTTAAGTGTACAAAGTTTGACCACGTATTTTGTTAACGTAGAACATTTTTTTCAACTTTCAAGGATTATCCAGTTATTATGTGACATCCTTTTTTTTTTTTACTAAAAGTAAGCAATTTTTTGCAACGACTATAAAAAAACTTCAATCGAGTTTTATACAGCGAATTCCGATGTCGGATGTAACCCCGAAGACTAAACAATAAAATTTAGTCCAAAAAAAAAAACCGTTAGATAGGTAAATACGTTTCTCAATGGTTTATTTTTAATCGATTTAACAGATTGAACATGTTAAACTAATATGAAACATTTTGTCGTACGGAGAATAACGTTAATCGGTAGAAATGTATTTAACATTTATACACGCAGTGTAAAGCAAATAGGACCCAAATTATATTGCGTATTTAATTGAAATTTACTAGAACATTATTTAACATAATTCATGTTATGTATATATACACATTTTTTGTTTTGAAACTTTGATTTTTTTTTTTAATGTTATTGATGAATTTCTATATTATGTTTAATATTATTCGAATTTGTTTTAGGTTATTTTAATTCCTGGTAGCAGACGCAATAACAATGAGACTTATTTAATATCTACAAATGAAAAATATTTGAAACGTTGCAAAGACATGTACTCAATGGCATTGCAGAGTCATACGTTTAAAAAAGTTGAAACATATCAGTCGATGAGTTTGGTTGCAGTAGAAATTAAAGGACTATGGTAAGCATAGGCACTGTTCCTGAATTATTAGTAACCTTTATTTTTTTACCAGCCTACTAATAGTAAGTATACCTACGATTTTTTTTTTTTTGACATTTTTGTCTATAGGTATGCATTTAAATATATTTTTTTATACGTATATGTAAGTATAGATACTCATTTATTTATTTTTGACTCTATATTCTTATTTTGTATTAGTAACGTGTACAAAATGTCCATAAAACACGTTTAATTTATTATATAAATGAAATATTTTTTTAATTTTAATTTTTACATTGTAAAATGTTAGGGTTCCTCCAGAAATTTTATAAATTCAATTTTTCTTAAATTTTAGGTGCAGAGGCAGAATTTTAAGCTATAACGAATTTTTGGTTAAAAACACCATTGTGGAGTTAATTGATTGTGGATCCATTGTTAAAAAACGCTTATGTGATTTATATCACCTTCCAGATAATTATAAATATGATCCTTTAGTAAGTAATATATTTCACAGTAATTCAATTACCACTTAATGATTTAGAATTACATAGTTTATAATTCAGTAATGTCTTTTTTTTTTTCGAAAAAATAAAATAATTCTTTACTACTTATAAACTAAATAATATATCGTTTAAATACACTCTGAAACTTATTTAATGTGTTTAATGCTGTATTACGGTAATTGGATAAATAATTGTTTTAAAACAGTTACCTACTAATAATTTAATTTAAAAATAATTTTCAACAGCAATGACTATCGAATTGTATTGTTCTTTATTTTAAACTAACGTATGCCTATCCAACTGTACGAAGTATTCTCGGTTAATATAAATGTCCATTGATTACCAAATAGATGCCTATAATTTAAGCTCATACACACAAACTGCCATCTACAATTCCACAAAACTTCAGGTTATAACAAATAACACATTACAATTCTACAGTCCTTACCAATCTATTCGAGTATTTATATATTAGATTACCCCCACTTTTGAAATGATGTTTCAAACAATTTTTATGTTGGGATATGTGTAGATAGAGTAAAATGAAAAATGCACGAGTTCTTCATATTACGAACAATCGAGTATATTTTAAATATTAAAGCTAAATATAAATAATATAATATGTGTAACGAACTTGACAATTAAAATAAAACATGCACAAAATCATACTTGTAGTGACCATTAGTTTAGGTTATTCTTTCTTGCATTATACATTTTATTAATTATTTGAACTCGCATCATTATAAGTAATAATATATAATTTTTTAGTGTCTGTCGATCAAACCTGTTAATAACATTCCTCTTCCTGTGTCTGGACAGTTTTATGTTCAGCCCTTATTATTGATAAGCGTAAGTATAATATTCAAATTAAATGTATAGATTATATTTATTTCTACTGTATTTAAAGTACTATTTATTTTAGGAACTTCATTTAGGTTATGTAGTAGTTGATGCTAAACCAATAGATGTAATGCATGAGGTAGATTCAAAGGTGAACTTTAAAAAAATGGATTTGGAAAGATCGACTTCTTCAGCTATTAATACAAAATCCTCATGGTAAGTTAGGTAACTTTTATTATTAAAAAGTATTTAACAACCAATTCTGAAAGTCAGAAGAAGTGTACATTTATATTGTATATATTATTTTTAATTTCTTAATTTATTTCTAGTATTATCAAAGAACCTGAATACAAGAAGCAAAATAATTTAGTTACTCAAAAAAAGAACGCAGATAACCTTTTGAATTGTGTAAAAGAACAAGGTATAGTTAACAACTATATTGTTTATTATTAACTAATTAATTAATTAATAGTTTTATTGTTGTGTAATAAATAATAATATGTTATCGATATAACATCTCAACATTTTATACAAAATATATATATATATATATTATTTTTGTGTGTCATTAAATTGTGATAAACAACTGCCATATTAGTTTAGTTAGTAATAAAAATGTAAAATTTTATGTCTTAGAAATCGTGTAGAGAAAATTTACTATAAAATGTATTAATTCATTTACAATATTGTATTGTATTGTTATATTTTAGGTTTTAAAGATAATAATGTTACCAAAATTCCCAATGACTTAAAAGAGGTAATTTATTTATTTTTGGTTTAATATATGTATACATTTATTAAAATTTATTATTCTAGATAATCGATACAGAAAAAAAGAATGATATTGAAACTTTGTTTATTAATAATAACACATATTGTCCAAACAGTACATCTAAAGCTCCTATTAGTGATGCACCTAAAAGCCTACCTTTTGTAAGTTAAAATTTATACAAAAAAACATTGTATTCACAATGCTGTGAGAATAACTCGTGTTAATGTATGCTGACTTATTATTTTTTATTTTTTCTACAGAATTGTGTTAATCTTGCCAGTTGTCCAGATCTTGCAAATAATGATGTTGAATGTAACATATATAAAGATGAAAACAATGTTGATGATGCACCACTTGTTATAAATGATTCATGTATTGAGGGTAAGAATATTTAAAATGTTCATTTATAATTGTTGCCTTATTGTTTTTTATAAATAGTTTTAAGACCTCCTGAACAGTGTTTGTTTAAAAGTGGATCATTAGTTGAATTTTGTAATGGAACAAATACTGATTTTGTATATATTAAAAGTTACGCAGAAAAACAAAAATATTCTGGTGAAATGGAGGAGTTTTACAACTATTACAAAGATAGTAAGTTAATGGATTTTTGTGCTAACTTTCTATTAATAGTTATTATAGGTTAATTAAAAGGATAAAACATTCATAGTAGTCTAGATTTTTAGTCTGTTTGTCTAGTTTTGCTTTAGTTAATATTAACAAATATAAATATTTCTAATGGCATTGTCTACCTAGTGGTAGTAGTAAAAGCCAGTGTACCATTTAATAGGACTACAAAGTAGTTCATTTCTGTTAACATTGAAAATATTAATAAGTCTGTATACATTTAAATGTTACTAAATTGCATAATGGTTGTTACTAATTTATATACAATTTATTATTACAGAAAATAATTTAAAAATAAAAACAAATGTAAACAATGGAGATATGGTTGCAGCGAGCTTGATATATAACAAAGCAATACATAGAGCAATAATATTAGATAAGAGTACAGTAAATAGTTTTGGCCTTTCACATCTTTGTTTTTTATTGATATTGGATGTAAAAAATATGTGAACTCTGGCTTTATTTATGATTTATTTGAAAAAGCTAAAACGGTACATTTTTTTTTCATTCTATAATTTTTAGTTAAAACATTTACATTACTAAAATTAATAATTCTTAACATGTTGCATGTCTATTTAGGTTCCTTATTTAGCACATAAAGTGAGATTGCAAAATATGCCATTTTATAATACTATGCAATTAAAATATGTGAAAAACTATTTTGATAAACTGTATTTACAACCATTAGTAATTGTTAGTAATTATTAAATACTATTTATATATATATATATATATTTTTTTTTTGTAATGTATTACATTTATATAATATTTACGTATTTAAAATACAGGAATTTGATGAATACGATCCTAATGGACTGAACAATGTTGTTTTAAAAAATAAGCGTAATAACATGAACATTTACTCTGAAATAAAAGAATATATACAAAAAAACTTGGGTGATATGTTAAGTAATGAAGGTATATTTAAAGCAACCTAATGATAATTATTTGCTCTGTTGATTAATTTGTATTAATTTTTTTTTATTTTTCTAGGTGTAGAATCTAAAATGACTGAATATATGAATTGTAACGATGTATTTAAAAATGGAACAAAAGTGTTAATTACCCATTTTAATTCTGTCAGTGAAATTTATGTTCGTATTAATACATCTGAGTTAATAAAACATCGTGAACAAATAATCTCAGATGTTCATGAATTTTTTAACAATTATAAAGGTAAATATGAAAAGCAAACTTTATTTATCGTTGTCAATTTATAATATGAATCTATTGAAATAACAGTGCATTGTAGTTTAATATTGTTGACAAAATAATGTATTTAAATTCATGTTTTAATGCTTTTTTAAGATTTTTAAATTGTTTAATATTTGTGTATAGGTACATATCGTAGAATGACTCCAAAAATTGGATCACACATTGCTGTAAAATCCTTGTCTAAGAACAAAATTTTACGCGCGATTATTTCTAAAAAAATCGATGAAGTGACATACTTAGTACATTATACCGATTATGGCCATATGGAACATGTTAAAACAATTAACATTTTCGTATTACCGCATAAATTTAGAGTGGTACTTATTTTATTTTTATACAAAATCGATATTTTAAGAAAAACAATTTATTTCTCTTTTTTAGTTTCCAAAAACTGTGATTAAAATTGGTTTAAATGGTGAGTTTCTTGTGAATGAAGATAAAACTATTTCCAATTACTTCAATCAATTAATTCAACTATCTGTTCCATTGATTGCTGTAAGTTGATTTCAGTTAATAATAATAAAAGTATTTTTTTTTCTAGCTACTAATAATACCCAACATTTTAGATCTGCTATTTGTGTTTTATTAATTAATGACTTGTTATGTTCCATTTAGTCAATTTAATTACGTTCCTGTTATATAGTAGATTATGTAAATAAAATAATTTAATTGATTATTAGTAGTTTATTGAATTTTAATATATTTTGTGTTAATTATTTATTTCAAAACAGGGTGATAAATATCGTGTAGTAACAACTTAAATTTTCCGTATTGATGAGTAAATAATGAATTCTGATTTTTTTCCTGTATTTGAAATAGATGATTATTACGCTATATGGATATGATCTTAAAAATTGTAACGTGCATTATAAAAATAAAAAAATTATAATAATGGAATTTTCTTATTTTATTTAGGAGTTTGATGATGGAGATCCATTAGGGCTTCAAAAAGTTACTTTAAAGAAAGAAACAAGTGGAATTGACATTTTTAAGGACATTTTTCACCAGAATCAAGAATAATTTTCACTGTTATTCATTTGATGTACGCGTTTTAAATTTTAATGTGATCATAAACATCTGTAATCAAAGTAAATTATTTTTTAAAACTATTATTATTAGTTTTCTAATAATTAAAAAAAAGAAAAAAAGAAATTACTCGTACGAAACCTTGTTTTAGTATTTCTGTTGTTATTATTATTTTTTGTTTTCAAAAGAATTAACGATTATTATGACAGTGTTATTTTAATTACAGAATTGTATTTAATTTGAAAATGTCTTGTTGTTTTATTATATTATTATCGAAGGAAGAAATCATTGAGTAAAAAAAAATATTCATATAGGTATATTTTTAGTAATTTATAGAATATTGTCAACATTATCCTGGGCTGTATAATATTGTAGTGTATGGTGTTTCGGGGAATAAATGTTGATTATTGATTCATGGAAATATGTCTGAGAAAATGTGTGAGGAGAGCAGAATTTAGTTCTTTAAGACTTGTTTGTGAAAAAAAAAAATTATACAATGGACGTTTCTTGTCTTCTGACATACTAAATCGCTCGATTTCGTTCTGTGGACAAACATTAGGCAACTCAAGTAATCGGTATGCGACAAGTTCATTAAAAAAAAATTTTTTTTAACATATCCGAACGAATTGCAAATAAAATGTTACTAATAAAAGTAATATACTACTACTATATCGTTGTTATTAGAATAATGTAAAAAAAATTTATTTGCTATCAAAAAAAAAAATTCTCCACGTTATTAATTTTTGACCACCAGATGACGTTAATGTCGAGTAAAATTCGTTAATTGTTTACGGGAAATTCATTAACGTGCTTATCAGAAGTGTTCTTATCTCATTTCACTACATACCAATGGAAATCACCTCGACTGGCGTTTGTTTTTAATTTGTCATGGTTTCTACTTTTTCATTTGTTGTTATTGAAAGATTTCAAGAGTCGTTCTAGCAAGAGTAGATATCATGTGGCACGAAGCGAGAAAACAGGAAAAGAAGATTCGCGGCTTGTTAGTGGATTATCAGAGGCGAGCGCAACGGCGAAAAGATTATTATGAAAAAATCGTAAGTACACCGTGTAATGCTCTGTTGTTGGGCATAATGCTCGTTTTGTCGAGAGAATACATTGTTTGATCGTTTTCCAGAAAGCCGACCCGACGCAGTTCTTACAGTTGCACGGTCGACAGTGTAAAATACACATCGATCCAGGCATTGCGATCGCAGCGAATAGCCCCGCCACCATGTAAGTCGTTCGGTTTGTTCTCTCTGTACACTGTTTTGAATTGCGATGTTCTTATTACTGTGTTGCCATTAGGATGCCTTGGCAAGGAAACGAAGAAATAATGATTGACCGGTTTGACGCACGTGCCCATCTAGATTTCATTAGAGAACCGAAAAAAGACGACGAAGACGAAGTATTGTCGAACGAAGAACGTCAACTGAATTATGAACGTTATCGTATCCTGGTTCAGAACGAGTTCTTGACGAGTACGCTGTTGTTGACTTGGGCCGTTGTTATTCAATTTAAGCGATTAATTTTTTTTTTACTTTTTTAGTTTCCGAAAGTAAATTTTTACACCAGCTGTATTTGGAAGAAAAATTTGGTCCCGTTAACAAGTCGGATGCAGATGACGCCAAAAAGAAATCTGCTGCCACTGCTGCTATACCGTATAAATATAGTGATGAAGATACAATACAAACTGACGATTCGAGAAAATATTTAGACATAAAGCCTAAAACGGAAGGTTCTGACGAATCTGAGGAAGAGAGCGAGGTTGATTTTGGTAAACGCCATTCGTTTTTTTAATTTTATACAAATTGTAATCGCATTTTTGTATTTTATTTTTAGATTTATCGATTGACGTTAGTAAAATTGGTACAGATCAAGCAAATGATTTGAATTCTACTGCCCATGGTTTTGGTATGACTACTAATGATTTTTATAGTTTCCTTAATAACGATTTGGAAGAGGCTGAAAACATTCAGTTGGCTCGTTTAGCTGAAGAAGAAAAGGCAATGTTTGCTGTGAGTTTTCATCAAATTAATAATGATTAATTAAACATTCTTTTTTTTTTTAAAAACTCAGTTATTATATTCAACCATTAATGTGAAACAAAAGGGATTTATAATAAAAACTACGTATAGCATACATTATTTTAAATCTCTGTATATGGTAATTTATTCTTAGGGAAGACGATCCAGAAGAGAGCGTCGAGCTTTTCGATTAAAAGCTTTAGAAGGCAAAGCATTAAGCCCACTTAGGTACCTGTTTTTATTTTTATCAATTAAATTTAATCTGCAGTATGAAACTAATCGTTTAAAATATTAATTTAATTTAGTTATGCAACAAGAAAAAGCCCTAGTTACACTGACTTTGATCAACTGTCATCAATGTTGACATCTCGATCACCTACCCCTGAAAACTCGGGCCAAGTGACTTACATTACTAGTTTTGGAGATGAAGAGCCAGCTCAAAATGAAAAATCAAAAACTAGTTTAAAGTAAATACATAATTAAAACAAAAAAAAGATATTAATAATTCTTATTGAACATCAATAATAATATCGTTAAAATTACGATTTATATCATTTTATATTTTATTTATAGAACAAAATCTTCTTCAAAATATCAATCAAGAAAAAAATTGTGTTCTCGTTCAAAGTCTCCACGTAGAAAATCAGTATCACCATCCAAGGGTCATAGTCATCGTTATAGGTCACGAAGTCGGAATAAATCACAGTCCCCATCTAGGTTCCTTTTATATTTATATATAAATTATTAATATATTTCGCGTATATATATTAACATTAATCTTTAATTTAAAATTAATAGAAATAACATTCAGTTGCCAGCTGCCCAAAAACCACCACCTATCCAACGGTAATAATTTTAATTGATAGTACTTGTATGTATATTACATAGACATAATATATTAAATAAATATATTATCGATTTTATTATTTTACAGATATTATGGTCGTAGAGGAAATGACTCGTCATCAGAATTGAGTATTTCCGATGATGATAGTAAGGATAAAAGTACTAATAACATTAAACCTCAGTAAGTTATTTTTATTTTCGGTTAGGTAATTAATCATGTTTATTTTATCTTTTGTAAAATTGTAATTTTTTTTTAGATTAGCAGATCCCAGCCTTGCTTCTTCTGGAAAAAAAGTCAGTAATTTGTTAATATATCGCAAGAGTATATTATTCGCATGTTGCGAATAAAAATAAAATATCAAATTCTAAAGGATAGAAATTTATGAAAATAATAAATGACCTCTTTAAAATGCTTATAAGTTTGTAGATTTAGGTATAATCATAACTAAATATGTTTACAGCAGTTCTCAAGTGACAGCAAACCAACTCCACAAGAACTAATGAAACGAAAAATGAAAGTTTTGCTTAACAAACAATGTCAGTAGTATTAGTAGTTCGCTTTTCTCAGAAGAAGTTGTTTTAAAAGTCAACAACAACATAATATACGAATCATGCACTAAAACATTGAATTAAGTTAATTTATTGACAATAATCTTTAGATAAAGCTGATAAAAAAGCACAAAGACAACGAGAACTAAAAATGGAAAGAGAACAAATTGAACGAGAAGAAGAGATTAAAGAGTTGTCATTAAAAATGAGAAGAAAGTGTGTATTAAAATTTATTATCTTATATAATTTTTGTTGATTTTTCTGGAACTATTAAAGTAATTATCATATTTCAAACTTGTTCTAGGAGACGGCAGCTACGTCATCCTGAAAATAGTTCTTCAATATCTCGATCTAAATCGCGATCAAAATCTAGTAGTTCTAGTAGCTCAAGTTCAAGTTCAAACTATTCTAGGTATAATAATCTTCAATAGTAGTAGTAATAATAATAATAATAATAAAATAATTACTACGCATTTTTATCAGTAAGTGTTAATTAACTTGTGTTTATTCATTAGGTATCGGAGTCGTAGACGTAGATCGAGATCACGAAGTGGTGGACGCCGAAGATCAAAAAGTCCCGATCGACGTCGTCGTTCTAGAAGTGATGATAGGAGATGGTCGAGAAGGAGTGAAGAACGAGAAAGATATAGAAGAGATGACAGACGAGATTATGATCGTAGAGATGATTACCGTTCACGTCGTAGCCCAGAGAGAAGAGATAGGAGGACAGACAGAAGAGACAGTCCATTGAGGAAAGATATTAAACAGAGAGAGAGTCCGATTAGAAAAGAAATAAAACAAAGAGAAAGTCCAGTTAAGAAAGATTTCAAACAAAGGGAATTTCCAGATCGTAGTAAAAGGGAGAGCTTTGAACATCGTCCAGCCACTAAAATAACTTACGAAGCTAGTCCAAAACGTTATGTATCAAGTGCTAAAGTACAATCTAATTTAAAGTGAGTATATGTTTAGTAATGTTATTTATTAGATTTTAAATCGTATTTCGAACTGAAAAAAGAAAAGTTTTATTTCCTAGTGTACTTGAACATTAAAACTGTAATGTTGCTATACATGTAGAAAAAAATAATTATTAATGTTAGTTCTTCTAAAATTTTGATAAACTATTGTATCAGATAACTTAAAAACATAAATGACATTATTGTCTTTATTTAAAAACGTGATTATAAATAATTATAGTCATAGAATTTTGTTCATAATTAACAAAGGCGTTTATTATTGATGTACACATTAATGAACGATCTTTATTTTAGTTTTCAGTGGTAAAACATTGAAAATAATCAAGACATTAAAATACACCTTATACATAAGTTTTATATTATTAAACAGGTGATTTAACATTTGTTTTCTCAAAAAGTACAATTAAACGTACTCAGATATTTACATTATTGTTTTCGCTATTGAATAATAATTGTTGCATTATAGTAAATATGTATAATGTCTGTGTATAAACTTAATAATAAATTTATTGTCTAAAATGAACAAAATGTTAATAAATATTAAATACACATATTTTAGAATATTAAAACTAAAATAATTTATATGAAATTTTTGTTTTAGATCAATACATATTTGTATAAAAAAAATAAAAATGCTAAAAAAACAATAAGTATTTATTTTTTATAAATTTTTAATAAGTAATGAAATACAACTTGCGCCAAAAAATTTCAGCTTTATTTTGATGTTTACTTATACGAGTATAAACAGCACGTAGTAATTTGTGTATATATATTTTTTTTTTCAGGCCACTTGTAGATTACGAATAGTACGACATAAAGAGCTATTTATTATAAGTGAATATCAATCAAGACATCAATTTATTTTTACTATATTGTACTAGTGAAAAAATGTTAAACTATTAATTAATACATTTTGTTAATCAACAATATTAACTATTTATCTAATTATAAATTTTTATAAAAATATTCCATTTTATTATTAACTATTATTATTTTTTAAATAAAACATTTGAAATTAAATCTGTTGTTTTCAAAAGCGTTACTAGAACGTTTAGAAGATCTCAACGTGAAAATAAGAAATAAAACTTGAAAAATATCAAACATCTAATTACTGTAAACGCGTTGAGAGTGGTTATCGTTTACAACGGATCAAATTTTTGAGAAAAACATTTACGTACATAGAATTTTTTCTATTCAAACAATAAATTAAAAATCATCGAATATAATATGTGAAAATAATAATATTCACCTTGAAAACGTATCGTATATATACTTACACAATACAAAATTAAAACAAGAATAATAATAATGTACAAAATATAACTTAAAATCAAATAAAGTTTAAAGGGTAAACATATTATAATAAATTATAAACGCCCAGTATATTGAAACGATTAATACACACATATTAATATCGTGTTAAGGGTGTTAAATTATCCTCCTAATTGTGTCCAGCTGTAGGACGCCGGCTGATACGCGTTGTGTTCGTCGTCTTGTCCGACATTGTAAATAGTTACACATTTTTTATGACTAACTTGCGGCTGCGGTGGTCTGGCGAAATAGCAAGCTGTACACTGACATCTGGACATTGTCGTGTCTCTCTGGCCTCCATACTGAGATAACCAATCATCAGCATTAGCTGTCGTCGAATAAGTATCGGGTTGAACGAAATTCGAATTGTTTTCTATACGCCCAAGCGATAACATAAAAAAATATTTTACGTCAAGTGTGTATTTGATGTGAGTATATTAATCAGAGAAGATTGTCTACGTTTTCTTACCGTATCCAAGTGTAGGCGGATACACTTCTTGGTGTTCCCTTATTCTGTCCTTTTCCTCGGTTTTGACTTTGGTGTCTTTAAAAGCCTTGGCGAATGGATTGTATTTGATTTTGAGTTTAGTCACCTAAAATAAATGCATTTAATTAATTAATGTGTTCGTGTGAATTTCTCGTTTCATTTTTTTTTTTTTTTCAAAATTACAATTCACGCAATGCAATGTTCGAAAATTAGTGTATATTTGTATTCAACTGCAGGGGTGTGTTGTTCTGCACTGAACGGTGTAAAAAAAAAAAATTTTAACGTGCAATTTACCACTGAAATTATACTACAACATACAGCCACAGAAAATTAGACAATATTTCACATTTAATTTTTTACTACTTCATAGAGTTTAAACTACATCATCAGCGATCACTGCAGGTACCTAAGAGTTTTAATCGTAAACTTTGGTGTAATTAACTTTTTTTTACTCCGCCAGAAAAAAAGGACTCGAATATATTTTATACCGACTCCCTCATAAATTTCTGATATTCCGTCGTTTGGTTATCTGATAACTGATTAACAAGGCTAGGCAAATAACTCGGTATAGTTTGAAAACTGAGAATAAATATATTATGTGCGTCACAATAGTTTATTGAAAAAAAAAAAAAACTAATTGGTTAAAAATGAGCTATCCGAAAACTTTTCAATGACACGCGACAGTACTGACAACAGATGAAGACCGGCAGAGTACGACTGTTGGTCTTCAAACGACAATCGATAAATTATTTCAATTAGACAAAATCCAATTAGAGACATGCTCGTAAATTTCACCTTGCGTAAAACCAGGTATGCGACTCGGTATTGTTGAATCAGCGGATCATCCCACAGAACGATTCAGCATCTGAGAATGCACCTCGACTTGGTATTTATGTTAGTCAGAAAAAGTCGCAAATTAAGGAAAAAATGCGAAAACTACTGGCTAGTCGGAAAGCACTCCGAACTAGACCTGACCTGCAGTAAACGTTTACTGTACTGTAATGATTTAAAACCCATATGAACTTATGGGATTCATTTGCGGGGTCGCTCTCCGTACCGTTGGTCGCTGCAACAGAAATGACGTTGTCCACCGGGATATGATGCGATAGCCTCCGTTCAGGACGAGGTTTGCCCGGAAACACGAGACAAGGCTACACACCAATCCGGCAACAATTCAACTGCTCGATAACTCTCAAGACATCAGACGTCTTAAACGCCAAAAACCGTATGACTCAATAAACAGGATTCTTAGACAATACCACAATAAGTTTTGTAAAATTCATAGTATATTATAAACCGTCGGTGTTTATATAGGTACGTACAACCTTTACAATATATTGTTTAAAAAGTTTACCTAAAACGTGATTTTTGACGTGGTGGTCGGTCTTTGGAAGTTTTTTAAATGTCAGAAAATACGCGTATGTACGAGTAGGTATTTATAATGAAAAAAATTTTTTTTTGGGCAAAGTAATTCTAATGAAGTTTTTACACACAAAAAAAAAAAGTAAATTAAATACATTCGCAAAGTTTTCGTTGCACCATCGATTCCGGCGTTAGAAAAACGCATTTCGAAAAAAACGTATTGATTGCAGATATAAACTCCATTATTATAAGTCTGAAAATAATTAACTTCTAACTAAACTTTTTAACTCGTTAATCTCACGTACCTATGTAGCATTTCTAATTATTATACGAGTATTAATAATGTCTACTTATTAAGATTTAGCTATTTTATCAAACGTAGATCACGCACTATACTAATAAATGTCAATACGATAAAACTGCGCGTTTTATACCTACTTCTTCGTTTTGATACGCTGTAACTGCCATAAACCGGGTCTGTGGCATCGCAAAAATTTGAACATCGTTCGGATCGCCAACTTTAACAATATGAAGCTTGGTCTCGTATTGGTGTAACGAATTTAGATGAGTCTAGAAAATAATAGAACATTATTCGCAATATAGGTATATATAGGTACTATTTTAATATAACAATATATCAACAACGACTATATAATATATAGGTACACGCGTATGTTTGGAGGGTTATTCTATTTTCATTAAATCGCATTTGAATGTTTTTGTTCGTCTTAAAAATGTGTATTTGTGTGAGTGAAATAATAATAATAGGATAATGCTTATATGGTCAATCGGTACAAAATATTTAAAAGTATAGGATATAGCTATTTTGAAATGTTATCAAAAAATGCTTGAGATCGCTATGAGAAAAATACAAATGAAGATATATACCGAACAAAATACAGCAGTAAAAAACGTGAACCTTTGGCATAGTAATATATATATTATATGTATATACAAGTCAGAAGGGACGAACTGATGGAGCATAATATATACTGCGTCACGATAGCTTAACGAAAAGCGTCATATAGAAGATGACGTATCGGAAGACCGTATTGAAATAGAAGAAGACCAATAAGGATATAGTGGAGTACTTGAAACAAATCATGATGAACACGGATAAGGATCGTTGCTGTTACAAAGAGTTATAAAGGAATTAAATAGTTACAAAAGGAAAGCTCTCGGAGAACTGCATCAAACCAATCAGACGATTGAAAACGCGAAAAAGAATAATAGGACGGCTAAAATATTTATTAAATTAAAAAAAAAATAAAAATTTGTTATAATAATTTATTTGAAACGCGCATTTTGTATTATTTATTGTATTTGATACTCGGCGCAGAAATCTAGAGCGTATATTTAAATATGTCTGTATTTGCTTTTCCGGCCACCTGCAGTAAGGTCTGCACTCTGCAGGCCACACATATGGCTATATACGCACACAACCCATCCAGAACCTAACTATATACGGACTAAATAGGCTTAAACCGTATAAAACCTTCGATTTTTTTTTTCGGCCCCAAAATTTGTTTTCGATGATACACTACGCCATACAACGGAAAATTCGCCTAACATTGAAAGGACTTTAAAGCTCTATATTTGTATATTTAATTGTTAGGTTAACCTACAACCAGCTATAACCGATACGATCAATCTCGCTTCTTCGAAGATTAAAAAATGTTTACCGTTCTAATATATCGCAAGAGCGATAGGCCATAAGTCGACACATTGAAAGCGAACACATATAGTAGGTAGTCAAAATACTAGATTTTTATGAGCGTATGTGCATCATGATTTTTGCATCTGTCAAGAATGCGAGAAAAAATTATTTTTAATACGGCGTTTATACTCGTAGTAGGTATATAAATAACATTTATAATTTTATATATAAAACGAATGTATTCCAATAAATCGATCGATTTTTATTTTGCATTCGATAATAACGATAATATTATATTAAATAGGTATATAAGGGAAATAATGATATTACGAATATAACGTTTTTGTTGAACATTATGGGGGAAAAAAGGGGTAGAGTTAATTCTCACGCCCGTATTTCGCCGTTTTAAATCCCGAGCTTGACCGCATATATATATTATTATTATATTATATTATATTATTATTATATAAATAATATTATTCGTTAAAATATATTATATTGTAATGGATTGTGTTCTTAGAATTCATTATATAATATACAATAATGTCGTCCAGTATAATCGGTTAATAATAATATTGTAATTATATATATAGGTCGTATATATGTTACGTTTAGATGCGCGTCGTGGCACTTTCGTTCTTATAAATATTATGTACCTATTATAATATATACATTATAGGTACCTGTCCAGGATTGTCCGGTCTGTTGGTGAGTTTGATTTTGGCGAACGAAATCGGCTGTTCCATCCAGTGTTTGCCGAAATTCGGCGATTCCGGATGTTTGTAGAACGGATTCTTGGTGGCCGGGTCCGAAGTGGTGGTCGGCGACCACTCGCTGTTTATGTACTTCCACCGTTGCCCGACCACTTGCACGAACTCCAGAAACACCGTGTACATGTCTCCCGGACTCAGTCCGTTTACTTGCGTTTTAATCACCGGGAACATCCTCCTGTGGCGTATACGATTTTATACAATTTTATTATTATACACGTTTAAATTACATATACCTAACGAAAATATATTAATGTATTATCAACTCTAACGCGCAGTATACAAACGATATAGCAAAATAACAATAATAATAATATAAAAATGAATGAACGAATGACAAAAAAAAAAAAAAAAAAAAAATAGAACGTTTTTGTTTAAGTAAAATCACTCGCGTGTTGGTATGTATTGATATAAAGTATTAAAGTTATGTGTGAATAATATTTAATACTATAATGTCTCGGAATGCGATTAATAATAAATTATCTGAACACACAAAATATGTTTAAGTATATATATTTGCGTAATGTACGTAATTTAGAGCAATAATATATATATATATATATATATAACAGTTAATTACTACAATTTAGTAGAGCAGATATATATATAACAATCGAATATGTAACTTATATATAATACGTATTTCTCGACAATTTCGCGTTTTTCGTATCATTAAATTTTCATCAAATTATTATAGGCACAGCGCAAAAGACATTATTATGCAGTATATATATATTTAAACGTGTATAATTTCTATATACTAGTATGTGAATATTTAATTATTTATATTTTGCAGTGTAAAACAAAATATGTATTATTAATGTTAATAATATATACGTTTAGATTTCCGAAAATATTTTTGAAAATAATAGTATCATTTTACAGAAAAAAGTGTATTAAATTAATATATATATATGATAAAAAAAAATCTCGTTTTTTTTGTTTTAGGCGTGTATAATAGAATATTCTTAATGATTTAATATATCTACATTACAGTGTTCGATAATTGGGGAAAATGAAAGAAGAGGAACAAAGAAAAGAAAAAAAAAGAGCGTTATACAAAAGAAATTTACTTCAATATAATGTGGGGACTACGCGGTCCAGTAAAAAAAAAAAAAATACGGTCGGGGTACGCAGATAAAAAGCAAAAATAGTAGAGGAGCTCCGTCTTCCTGCGCACTTCCCAATTCGAGCGCTGCTACATTAACCTGCAAGACCCGAGTGGTGATGGCGTATGTAATACGCGTTTTTACATTTCTATATCGTACTTTATCTAATTGTTGAGATTTTCGATAGAGCTTGATCAAATAATACGCGCATTATTATAATATAATAATTGAACCGAAATCATTTTTTTTTAATTTTATATAATTCGTAAAAAAAAATTGTATAACAGTATATTTATGAACTTTTAATAACCTTTCTTTCAGACACAGACCTCGAAAAATATTCGGTATATAAACTATAATTCAGATATAATAAACCAAAAAGAAAAAAAAATTATTTTTACCTGTTCCGAAAAAAAAAGAGAAAACTCAAATTAAAATATTGTATAATTAATTATTCTTTTTTTTTTTCTTCTAAATATAGTTTATAATACACGCGGATTTATACGGACCAATATATTATGTAACAATATTATTGTCATTTTCGATTGGAAATGACTGAATATTATAGGTATATGTATTAAATTATTTCATATAAACGTATATATTTTTGGTGACAAATATTCAATATTTTTGCGGTGTAGGTACGAATAACGATTTTTTTTCAAACGAAAACGCGTAGAAAAATTGTTTAAAAAATTCTAATATTTATTTATACGATAATTACCGTATAAAACGCGGTATAAAAGTATAAAACGTTTATGCGTATATATATATATATATATATATATATATAGACGTACCTTCCTGTTTTCGTGACGATCATTTCGTTGTTGATGGCTAAGAATTCGGACCAGAGCTGAGCGTCCAGCAATCTGGCTCGCACCGCGTTCTGATGCCCCTTTACCCAGGTCAAGTTTTGTAATTCGGAAGAAGTCATATCGCGCGTTATATAATGCGTTATTATCGTTGTCGTATTATTTCTTTTTTTTTTTTTCCACTCTTCTCTCGGTTTTTTTTTTTTTGTTTTCTACAAACACGAGCGCGCGCGCGATCGGACCGAAAAAATAATATTTTCAATATAGCTGTACACGAAAATACAATTAACGCGCGAGCGCGTACATATTGTAATAACTATATACCGCGACGACGTTTTGTTTCTCACTTGGGTGTTGTCTCGTTCACACCTGAGTGCCCAGTGACTGGACACGCGACGAGTAAAAATTTTTTAGAAATTTTCGGTATACGCGCGGTCGGTGGCGCAGCCGAAAGAAGGCAACATATACACCATTCTCTTGCCTTTACTGCGACCACGGTGGTCAGTCGGTAGGTGGAGTCTCCTCTAATAATTTTATTGCACCCATTATAATAATGCTCGCGTATATATACATATATATATTAGCTGTAGGTAAACGTATGTGTATATACGTATACGCAGCAGTAGGTACATACATATATACATATGGGCGATTGTTTGTTGTGCGTTTTATTGTTGTGTGAAAAGACGTGCGCAGGTGGTGTTACATGTTCGCCGTCGTCAATGGACAACGTTCGAACACGTATGATGATGGTGGTTTAAGGCGCTAAAGGATATGTTATAGTCGCGTAACCTACTGATGCAGCATCACGCGCACGCCTCGCGGGTCTCTGCAGCAGATCAATTTACACCTTATATATGAGCTATTGCCTATTATACGATATATAATATATATACACGCGAGAATCGTGATTTTCAAATTAACACGGACTTTATAATTTTTTTTTTTAAGTGTATTTATTAATAATAAAATTATATTATCTTTATAATATATGTATATATACGCTCTGAAATAAAAAATAAAATTACTCCTCATTCATATATTATAATGTACCGCGATGATATATATTTTTTAATTTAAAATCGCGTAGAATAGTATTAAAAATTTACAACTATTTGGACACACGCTATATTACATAATATAATATATTATATAAAGAAATATGGAAAAAAAATGTTTTCGTCGTGATCATAAACGTCGTCGCGTCGTACTACAAAGAGGATGAAAAACGTGCAAAACGATACGAGAGAATGCGAAACGTTATGATGTCGCCGAACAACCACTACTACAGAGCAGTAGACGTTTTCTGCGGTGTAAACTTTGCGAGATCGCCGGACGCTGGAGGATCCGAAGAACCGTCGCCCACTTCCACCAATCTCACTTTTTTCAGAGAGCTATACTAAAATAAAAAAAATTTAATATATATAGCGAACTCCTCGCGATTATATATATATATTATATAAATTATCGTTGATATAAGCGCGTATAATGTTATATACCAAAAAAAACACATTTTCCCATATACCATGTATAAAATGATAGAGATATATAAGAGCAATGTTTGAATTTTGTGAGGGGGATGAACGGAGTATAGTACTTTTTTTTCTCCAAATATTTCAACGTCCTTCTTCTATAATATTTCGCACTAAACGGAACGCTACTGCAGTATACCTACTGCAAGGACGGAGCGAAAATTGATTTGTTAACAATAATAATTTTCCGGATAATACATTTTTCATAAACGAAAAGCTTTTAAGCGACTTGTTGAATTTTCTGTTCAATTATTATTAATGCCAACAGCCCATACACTATACGGAAATTAAATTGGCGTGTACTGCGCAGGTGTGTGCAGGGAACAAGTCCTCTTCACTAGTTTATGAGACGTTTTAGTTTTTCGGAACGTTTAATATACACTTTTGCGTCATTCTACTATAAACTGTTCCCAATCCGAACACTGCGTATATAATATAGTAAAAGTAATATCTGTCCGCGAATCGTCTTAGAGTCCTCGGTATAATATAATGGACCCCTGCAACATTTACTTAGTAACGCGCAATAGTTTATTACGTTATAAGGTTTCTATGTTTTATTGTCGTTTCTAAATACATACAATAAAATATTATAATGTTTGTATTAGTAATGACTTTTTCAAACAACTAAATATATATGCCGCTAAATAACACGCCTTTATAAGTCTATTTATATTGTCGTATAGTCGAGACATTTATAATTTCGCAGTATAATAATACATTTTCGAATATTATACTCCTGCGGGGTTATAAAACCATACGCGTATATCTCTGCATATATTATAATATGTAGGAAATGATTTTTTTTTTTTGATTTTCGCCCAAATGTTCGCAGTGAATCGAATCGATCGAAGAAATCGAACGTTTGGATAGCGTAGTTCTGCAGCAGATGTATCGTTGTCGTCAAAAAAAGTCTTATAAATTGAATATTTAAAAAAAAAAACTGTTGTTTATATAATTGTGTATATTCTATATCACCCAGTTCTACGACTGTGTGTAAGTATTGAAAAAGTAAATTTCTCATTATATATTATGTACATAGACGAATATCAAATCGCCGTGACTGTCCTGCGCTTCGGATACGAAACCGCGCGCATGAATTCGCAAATTTGATCGCTTTTTTAATACAACGGAATTCCTCTAAACGATAATATTTCGATTGTACGCAGAATTAATAATTATCATATATTATATACGATTTTTTTTGTGCTCGAATTGGAAAAATAAAAGAAAGGGACTCAAAGACTTTAAAAATCGGCTTGTGCATGGGGACGAAGACCTTCACACCCCTAACCGTTCACCAGCTTCATCAAATTATTACAATACAATATATATACCGAAAATTACAACGAATACATATTTAAAACTCGTAATAATTTATTAACGTATAAAAATTTACCTACCTACTCTAGCTAATTTGCAGGTAGGTACCTAATTAATTTCAGATAACATCACTGCCTGCAGTGACCGTGATTATTATTACTTCTGTATTTTATATTCAATGCAAATTTACAAAATCGAAATTTCAATTTTAACAAAATAACACGCGTTCCGTCCCCTCGTTCTAATGAAAATAATTTGAATGGGTGCTCTCAGAATATGAAAAAATCGAGGAGGAGCTCCGTCCTCCTGCGCGTCCCCCACACCCCGATTCGAGCACCGTATATTTTACAAAAAAAAAAAAGTGCGCATGACGTTATAATACAAACGACTACGACGACGCTACAATCGCGGTGGGATGAATCGACCTTTTAGTGTTATGCAGTCACGTATCGTAGAGTAATATACGGCGCAGGATGTCGTTGTACGTGTGGTCCAACCGTTTGCTCAGCTTTATACGATATTATTATACGGAGAGACTGCGACTGTGTACACACACACACACACACACACAGACGTTCCGCAGACCGCGGAGCCCAAAACGTTATAAAATAATTAAACAAAAGATTCATTCCTTTTGTCGGCGGGCGCATCAATAATACGCGTGCAGTACCTGCAGTACACTAAGAAGTGATTCACACACAAGCGCACACAATATAATAATAATACACTCCGAGGCCGGTACACGCGCGCGCGGGACCATAAAACCATAAAACCGCGCGCGCATATTAATACATAATAATATGTGGAAAACACGACTAAAAATCGTACGGCTACTAGCTGCAGTATATATAGGTACACACGCGCGCGCGCGGCGTACACACAAAGCAAAATACAATAAATAAAATATTTAGGTACAAACGCGCGTAAATATATAGGTAACCGCTATACGACTATATACGTTATATACTTCCTGTAAGTATGTATATATAATATAACTGCAGTGGCGTGCAGAGATCTCTTACCAAATGGGGCAAAATCATTTTCATACCTACCCGCATCACCCCCTTGAAAATAATAATAACCTATTTTTAATAAATTTGCCGACAATGTTCTTTGGTCGTACTTACTGCAGCGTATACCTATATATGCAGTGCCGTCTTAAGGCATGGGCCTGGAGGGCCCGGGCCCGGGGCCCCCAAATTTATTTACAAAATGTCATATTAATTTTTTTTTTTACTTAGATATTTAAAAAAATTAATAAATCTCGAATGATAAAAAAAAAAAATATATTTAATTTTAAAATATTAACATTTTGAACATATCATAATAATAAAGTAACAGAGATTCTAATAAAAATTGCCATGGTTTTTATTAATAAAGTATAATTTTTAATACCTAATAATATAATAATATATATATTGTGTTTTTAAAAAAAATTATGTATTATAATTTAAGTATTCAAAGGCCCCCAA
The DNA here is from genome assembly GCA_032441835.1 of Slavum lentiscoides. NCBI lineage: Eukaryota > Metazoa > Arthropoda > Insecta > Hemiptera > Aphididae > Slavum > Slavum lentiscoides. Next base: position 8,375,299 of record CM063714.1, on the reverse strand, counting down.
ATATTTTGGGCCCTTGGGCCTCACATAACCTTAAGACGGCTCTGTATATATGTGTATCGCGTGGGTTTTTGATATAATGATTCACAATAAGAATCACGGGTATAGATTATACTCCTTTACATGGATTATTTCTGTATATCACAACCAGGCCCGGACTGGGAGGACACCGGCCTACTATTCTCAGGCAGATATAAACCCCCCATCCGAAATTTTTTTCCTCGCCAGAAGTTTCAAATTACAATCCAAAAAGTAAACTATTTAATCTCGCCTTTGTACATTCTTATCGTTTACCAAAAACCAACATCCCCCGGTGCCTTTGGCATAATAATTACTCCGTGTGCTCTGTTTAAGAAAACGTGACACCCGTATTTTCTGTCTCCGTCTAACCAATCGATGTACCTAGACAGTTTCCGTTCGAATCGCACCGGTCCGCGGACGTTTTGCCGCCGCCAAACCCGGTTATCAGTATTAACCTAGAAATCTGTTATCGCGACAAAGTGAAAACAAATCATCGTGCGGCCCGTCGGTTTTCCGTTATTTTTGTTTTCATAAAAATCTCGTGCGAGCGCCGCGAGAAATTGCTGCGAGTCCCTTTGTCCGTGAACGCGCACGCCATAAACGGTGTTTCGTCGATTTCACCGAAATCCGATGCGATTTGTTACTCGCGCCAATACACGATCGCGTAACATCTCCGGAACGTTGAACGATGGCCACCAAACAGCAAAACCAAAACGCCATCACGCTCAAAGGGTCCTCGAAATTGGTTATGGACTATTTGAGTAAGCGTGCACTGTGTAGTAAATACGTGTTATTTCTTACTTCGGCCGTACGTCGTGTATAATAATACGCCTCGTTTTTTTGGCAATCGATTGTTCTAGATTACGGCATTAACAGTATTCTTTTCCAACGGGGTATATACCCGCCCGAATCGTTCAAAACCGAAGAACATTTCGGTTTGTCGATCCTGGTGTCGACCGACGAGAAGATCCAACAGTTCCTAACGCCCGTACTCAACCAGATGAAAGGTATACGGTTTATTTGTTTGACGTTAACGTTTGAAATTTGAATTGTCGTTTTGCCAATTCGTACGTTACTTGTTACGTCTTAATTGATTCGTTGGAATTTCAACGAAAAAAAATTATAAAATGTGCGAGAATAATATTTAGTTGACTGCATATAAATAGTGGGAACGAATTGTGTTGTATTTATGTTGTTTTAAAATTACTGTACTAGTGTCAAGTCTTTGCGATTAAACTACGATTCTAAATCAGTAAATCCCAACGGGAGCAGTGTGTACGTTAAAAATAAAACACGTCGAAAGTTTTTTTTTTTTCTTATTGATCGTAGTCAGACGTTTGTATTTTTCAATAATTTCTACGAATTTTTCAGATTGGTTGTTGGAACAGAAAATTCAAAAAATGTCAATGGTCATATCGAACGTCATCACCAAAGAAGTGATGGAGCGCTGGGATTTCAAATTGCAGTACGAAGCGTCCGGCGATTCCAATCCGGACTCGGTCGGCAACAAAGATTTGGCCACCATACAAAGAGAGATCAGGGATGTACTGAGGCAGATATGTTCTACGGTTAGTTTTCTACCGTTGCTCGATTGCCCCTGTGCGTTTGATCTGCAAATATACACCAAACCCGACGTGGACGTACCATTAGAATGGGCTGAAACTGCACCAAGTTATATTGCCAATTCTCAAGAATTACAGTTGAGATCATTCTCTACTTCACTGCATAGAATGGATACTGTTGTAAGTTACAAAACAATTGATTTTTAAATACAAAGTATCGAAAATAATTTAAGTTATACTTAATTTTTTTATACGTAATTTTAATATTCCACATATCGTATTTCTGTTAAAACTCCTATTTTAGGTTACAAAATATCGATTGAATTTCCATTGTAAACCATTTTTGGCTTTGGTAATAAAACCATTACCCCTTACACTAGTTATCCTATTAGGTAATCGAATTGTATTTTTTTTTTTTATCTTAATAATGTTGTATTCTTACTTTTAAGTCATATGCATTAACGATAACTGTATTATTTCTAAGAAACGCTATTTACATTTATTCTAATCGTACGGATAACACTAACTTATTTATTGTTATTGCTTATTTTTTTTTTAAATTCACTCCAAAAGACTTGTAACTGAACATAATATTTTAATTACTAACTCAAAAATATATTGGATATATTTTCCGAATGAACAATAAATTAGTATTAATTTATTTATCATCTATACTCGATTTAGAACGTGTTAAGTGAAATTTGTGTATTCCATAATCGTGTGATAAAATTATTTATTTAATGACATAATAAAGTCGCACACACAATATAAATTGAGCAAAGTGCACACTGGTCTATCTCGTTAAAAGTCTAATATTATTTAAATACATTACGATTTGTGAAAAATCTGATTGAATTTCACAGTGGTTTGAATTCACAAGTTATTATATTCTTAATTTAAATACTGATAATGATAAATTTTCCAAATGAACACAAATAAGAAATTTAATAATTAATTATTTTTAACTGTAATGGGTAATATTGCTGAATATTGTGTTCATTATGTACTGTGACATTGCCATTATAGTTTATGTAATTACGTTGAATTCCTCTTGCATTTTGTCTTTTAATGATTTTTTTTTTGTAAATGAGTTGTTTGGATATAGGAATGGACGTAATTAGTTCATATTATTAGTGTAATTAATTTCTGTAATTGCAAAATGCCGATTTTTCAATCAAACGAAAACATAATTTCCATCAAAACGTCTGCTTCACTTTTGGTAGAATATATTTGTAAGTTAACGTTTTTTCATTCAAATTTTATTTATTTTTTACGTATATATTTTTTTTATTAGACTATGCAATCAATACTATTTTATTTATACGCGGATTTTCGACATTAAATAATTTTACATTACAATTCCCTTACGGCACACCGATATGGATATTAACCGATGAAAAACTGACACATTGTTTTAAACCACAACTTAAAAGTTTAAGAGGTAAGAATATTATATCATTTGGTTTTTTATGAACAAATTTTGAATAGAAACCCAATAGTGTTATTTTATTATTCTAATCGTATAATGGAAATAAAATATTATAACGTTGTAGATACTAGTGGTAGTAACCACAAGTTCTGCCTATACTTGGAATAGCTAATATTTTTCAATTGATTTTTTTATCTTTATTTTTTGTTTTAAAAACGTAATTTCGTTTTTCTTTTTAAACTTTTATTTTTTTTCGATGTATACAGATATGTTGATGAATCGTTTCGTACGAAAAGTATTCTTGTACTTAAAGAACTCCGGTACTGATGAAATTTTGGAACGTTGGGATTTTGTAGTAGAGTGCAAAGAACACTGTCGCAGTGGTTTACCGGAAAATAATTTGTACACTACTCGGAAAGAAATTAGAGATGTTTTGCAACAAATCTGTACGTGGGCAAACTTTTTACCAGTACTGACTCCAGACTGGAAGTATTCGATAACTGTTAAACTGGAAGAACCGCTGATGTCCAACATCGAAACTCTGAAAATACCCAAGCACTGGTTTAAAAACAAGAACTCGGAAATTTAGAACACACACACATTATGTCGGGGTACAAATTCTGAAAATCCCTTTGCTGCTGCGGTAAATTACACAAAGTTATAGTATTTATTATAGTTTTTCACTTTTTATACATTTTCGAAATCAGTTTCCTACCCGTCTTGCTGGTGGGATGTGTACCACCTAAAGTATTTTCTATTATTCACGTACCATTCGATTTTCAAGTGTAATCGTTTAGTAAACAATTACATTTTCAAATTTTATGTCTCTTCCACACTTTAAATGTTATCAAATCACTTGGTCCGTAACATTTTTTTTACAGATGTATTTATAGCATAAAACAATAAATAATAATAATTTATGTTCGATTGAATAACTAACGATTTCTTTTAATTTACAGTCGTTCGTAAATATTCAATGCGTATAAAATATTTTGTAAAAAATATTAAAATCATATATGTGTGCGATTATGCAAAATTTATAATTATACGAAACATCGTAAAATTCTTTTATGAATTCATTTTACATTTTCTTTGTGTATTTTTACTTTGTTGTTCCAACTATAAAATAAAGTCGCAATTTTGAACGGTCACCAAAGTTCAATCGAGCACTTGTAATTTGTACTCGTCTTTTGTAAAGTGTAAATATTTCACCTATACAGGCTATTATATAAACATATCAATCTATTTATGTAACTACTGCTTAACTTTCGTTTTTTTTTTTTAAATGACGAAAACGTAAGCAAAAAATTTCTTTTTATAATATCTGTGAGTGTGTTTGTTAGGCATGAAAAAAAAAACGCTAAAATATTCCAAATAAATTATATATATTTTCTTTATTTTTATTACATATATATATAATTTTTTTTTTTTTTGACAAATATTACATATTATATAATATGAGAAGTCTTGTTATATGATAATAATAATTTTATTATCAAGTTTAGGTAATATTATTTACTCGAGTCATGAACAATTATTATTATACAAATGTTTTTATAAGTATTAATTAAATATTAAAATGTAGTCGGACGATGATTAGTAGTAGGTGATCAATGTTTAATATACATATAAAAAATATATATATTTTTTTATATAATAGTCTCTCACAGTGGAATTTTTAACAAAAATATTTTTTTTTTTTTACAAATATTAAACATTCGATATATATATATATATAATTTTAGAAAACTATACGAACAATTTAATTAATACAGTAACAATATTCAAATAAACACTGAACGCTTAATTTTTTTTCCCCTCGCGTAAACATTTATAAAATATATGTATATTAATATACATAAGACGAGCATTGGACCGATGATTATTTTAGCAGCTCTCTGAAAGAAGTGAGATTGGTGGAAGTGGGCGACAATTCCTCGGATCCAGCGACCGGCGACCTCGCAAAGTTTACACCGCCGAAAACGTCTACTCTGTAGTGGTTGTTCAGCGACATCATAACGTTTTGCATTCTCTCGTGTCGTTCCGCGCGTTTTTCCTCTTTGTAGTACGACGCGACCACGTGGATTTCGATCATGGAGACGACTGTGCGGAGCAGAACGCGTTTAAAAAACAATAAAAACGATCGACCTCGGTTTTCTCGTTTGAAAAAGAAAAAAATACTCACCGTTTATGATCACGATGAACGCGAGCAAATGGCATTCCGTGACCGGGTCGCGTGCACCGGATTCGGCGACCAGCTTGGCGACGTACACTTTGTGCACGTACAGTTTTACCGAGACGATGAACATCGTGAGGTAAACGATGCAAATGATCACGATACATAAAAATATCTTGTATGGCGCATTCTATAATAATAATAATAACGGATGTTTTTAATTTTTTAAAATTGAAAAAAAAAATATTACGTCTATTCGTATAATAATCCATTCGAGTACATGCAACAAATAATAAAGGATCAAGGGTGCAATTCTTACGAAGAAACAAAGAGGAAGGCAAATAACAGGGAAGAGTGGAGAATAATTGCTACAAACCAATCTCAGGATTGAATACATAAGAGAGAGAATATATTTATGTAATTAATAATTATTAATACAGAAAACGAATATTGTTTTGCTTATCTTGTCGAACGATTTTATAATTTTTTTACTGTACTGACCTGGACCGTAGCTTGCATTAAAGACATGCTGGAGAAAAGTTTAAGCAGAGTAATTATTATTACGCACGATTGTATAAAATAATGAACGTTGACGTCGCCTGAAAACACAAAATCATTCGTCAATGAGGTATAACAGCATTCGTATATATATATATATTTTTTTTTTAAATAATACGCGTACCGTGAAATATGTAAATTTTATTATACATTTCGTACAAGAAAACGGCCAAAAAGAACAGGATCGTGGAAATCTGAAATAAAAAAAAAAATACTTTATATCTGCGGTGTACACGCGCGCGTTATAGGTTTCGGGTGAAGGCGTGGTGGGAGAATGTGTTCGTATATCTCGACTTTTCGACGGGGCCTTTGAATTCAATATTTTGAATGTTAGATTTACTCTTTATATAATATAATATCTTCATATAAATGTAATATCAATACGAGTTTTTTTTTTTTAATAATTACTACAAAATTCTCATACCAGTTCGTAAAACGCCACGATCCTGACTCCCGTTCGTAGTGAACACAAACTGTAACATGTTTTGAGCATGTTCAACGACAATTTAATATTATAAAAACGACGAAAAATACTCTTAAAGAAAATATTTTTTTCTAATAAACACAATTCATACACAGCAACGTGACACACGCATCAGTACACTAAACACCGTTCGGTTTCGGCGTGCGCTTAATAATACGCGTATAATGTCTTATTATGGATTTGGAAGAAAAGAGCAACACAATATTGTTTTTTTTTTGGTGGGTTTTCACAGGAAACCGCGATCGCGATTGACGTTTATAGACATTATATTGCAAGCGGAGATTTTATCTAATTTTATTATGGTCCGCGGTTAGAACATATCGGAAACCCACGCGTTACGATAGATTATCAAATTCTGCGCGGCGCGTTATAGGTACTCGAGAATTTTGCAGTGGCGACGGGGACTGGTAGAAATTTCCCGATGGGCCGGTCATCAATAAAAGTTAAATCCCGGGGCCGTTTTGAATGTGGAGGATCTCATTGACATTAGTAAATTTTTGTTGAAAAAAAGAAGAATTGTAACGCGTGTATTGATTGTATAAAATCGTGTGCTGGAACGGTTAAAACCGCGGTATTTTCGATTTCTCGCATTATTATTATATATTGTTTTACGTTCAGTTAAAACCGGCCTTCTATATATAGAAACAGCACAGATTAGATGAATTTAATAATATTCGTCTAATGTGTATAGAAACAGTATAACATTATATATATGTTGGCACGAGAAAATTCAAAAACGTTTGTTTTTTAATGGCGACGGAGAAAAGCATTTTAAATGTCATCGACTCTAATACAGTCGTATTGTATAGACCGTTTGTACCAGAAAAAAAAACCAGCGAGGCAGTACCGATCGTTTAAATAACTAAAACGTACTTTTTCGACAAAAAATACAGTGGTTTGAGAATATTTTCGTTGTTTTTACAAGTATAATACCTACTGCCGATAGGATTGAAGTAAAAGTGAAGTATGTATTTCGAAATACGAAAAGTAAAATATACATTGCAATAGGTACCAATTTATCGGGCTGCTTCAAGCAAAATCACCCGGGTTGCTCTAAAAGGAGCCCCTGCTTGAGATCGACTTACCCACGTCTCTAATTCCTATAATAATGTTTATTTCTATTACATATTTCTCAAAAGCGCAAATCAAGACAGAAGAATTTTCTTAAAATAATTTGAAATTTATATTTCCAAATAATAATACGCTGCCCCAGTGTAATTATGACGATAAAATAATTGGTTCGTTGAAATTATAAAAAAAAAAAAAAAAAATCATTGTTTAATAATGTAATAATTAATGTTCTATTAAAATCATAAATACGTTATTATATATATTATTCGAGATTTATGTATAATCGGTGCAAGTCTCGAACATTAGGGACCCGGGAAAATCTGTTGCATTTCAGTACTTAGATACGCCACTGATTATATAGTGTTGTATACACTTATATATTATGAGTTGTATCATTTTGGAATAAATTCAAATATTTTATAAATTCGATCCTAGTATCTACACCACACGCTTATTGCCAAGAGAGTGGAAATACGCATTTATATGTAATATCATTTTTATATTCTCTCGAACAAAAAAGTTTCTCATAGAAATATAGGATATACTTTACTTTATTCGTTTTAATTACATTACACTTACTGTATGTATTATATAATATTATTATTTACACATATGCGTACTGCATACTGTCGTAATGATTAATAATTTAAAGTGAAAATGATACATAATATGCAGTAGGAAAACAATTTCTTTTTCGTAAAAAGTCGAGCCATTTAAGCGAATTTAACCTATTTTTACAGCTATATAGTATAATAATAAATAAAAAAAATAGTATAATAAATAAAAATATTAATATTTTAAAAAATAATCGTAAAATTTTCAGACGAAAAAAAAATTCATATCAATATATTGTATCAGGTATATATAGCTGGTATTCTGTATCATGAAAATAATTTACAAAACTATATTTTAAACAAAAAATAAAAAGTTACATAATATCCTCGACATTTTGCTGGGGGAGGAGGAATGTTAGAACACCCAACTAACCTGATAGTTATATATACATAAGTAACTATATAAATATGATTAGGTGTGCAATACAAAAACTTAATTTCGTCGTAATATGTAATATGTCAGATAATATAATAATGAGTATACGAGATTTAAAGTTCCACGTTTTCAAATTCATCGTCTGGTTGCTGAATCTGCGATGATAATTCGGAGCGTAATCTTTGGTAATTGGTCTCTTCGACTAACTTTTCTTCGGCGTAGAACGATTGGACTACTAAAAGCTGGTACACTAAAATAGCTAAAAAAAAAAAAACACATATACATACACGGATTAATAAATTGGATTTCATACGTGGTATATAGTAATAAAACACGATAATTGCACAATATATAAACGTAATATTTTACCGTTAATAAATGTAAAGCAAATGATAAATCCCACTAAATCTTTGACAGCATTTGTGTGTTTTGTTAATACAACAATTTCAATGGCAACGATTGTGCCAATTTGGACGTAGCCGATCAAAAGCCAGAAGTAAATTTTATGTGTCGCGTTCTACGAATAAAAAAAATACACTTAAATATCGTAATGTAGAAATTATTAATCGCGTTGTTCTTGTTTCCATACAGATAATAAAATATTATAATAATATGTTTAATTGTTGACGTACTTTTAATATCGCTTGTTTCAAACCAAAACTTGCAAACATTGAAGTAAATCCAACGAGCATAAAAACTAATGTGATGTAATTCAAAAACACATCTACAAAATAAAAAAAAAAAACTAATATTTAGGTTAAAAATTAAACGAATAACCGAAATAATCGCATATTGGTTTATAGATTTTCAATCAATTTATCGTGTGGTAATTATTACCTATTATTGTAATAATAAAGTTTTTGTTATTACCTAATTAACATTTAATATTTGTACTTTATTACGGGGTCTAAAACTATACAGAACGTTGACACATTTTGTGCAGTACAAAAAAGAATAATTCAAGTATTTCAGTTATAAAAAATAAAAAATCATTTTTAACCAAATCTCAAATCACGGGTGGTAAAACCAGGAGCACTGTACCGTAAAAATGAAAATTATAGGCTCTGCTTTATTTGCAATCTTATAGTAGGCAGTCAAGTATTTTATAAGTATTTTTAAGATTTTCTCTAGATTTCAAACATTTTACGTCCTCATAACATATAAATATTATTCGTAATTAAAATACAATTATAACTATAAATAAGTATGTTATATTTTATTAATACATATTAATATGTATATGTGTTTACCATCTAAAGTCATTGATTTTCCAAGCGTTTCGGTGAAGTCCATGTATGGTGGTTTGCCTGTTGAGTATCCATAATTTGAGCTGTACTCCCAAATATGATACAAAATATAGCAAACTGATGCAATCTAAAAAAAAATATATATATATATATATATATACTCGAGTAGTGAGTACTTTAGATATATACATCAAAAATCAAATTTTTAAAATTTGTTTTATTAAAATATTATTAATACAATTTGGTATATTAGATACATATACATCTACTTAATATGTAAAAAAAAAATTATAATAATGCAAAAATTATAATATCGTTGATTACTTCACATTACGTAGTCAGTGATTAATTATTACTCATAACTGTGTTATACCGAGGAAAAACTCTTAAGCGCCTTAAAAAAAAAAAACTAATATTATTGTTGTCTAACGTCTATATAATTATTATATATGAAGCTTCAATACAGACAATACAATATAACAATATTAAATTTATTTCGTATAGTATCAAGATTTTATTTTACTTTAAGCGTAAAGAGTATATCGTTTTTGTAAGTACAAATAATAATAAATACGTCATAAATGATTAAAAATTCTCTTTTTTATAATGTTTCTATGGCCAAATTATTACAAAGATTATATACGAAAATTCGAACAAATACGTTTTAACTTGGCGGGTTGAACATGCGTTATCACACGATATACAGGACTTAACAATATATTAATAATTACCTACATGATATACCTACTGTTTTTTTCCATACAAACTATACAGTTTAATAATGTATAATACGTACTTATAAATGTGCCCATGATTTTATAGAATACAGAAGAAATATATTTTATCGTTTCGGCTTTTTATACTTACCGAATTAACGATTGCTATAACGTTAGTTCCTGTGCGTAGAGGCAAACCAAAACATGACGTGAGCATGTTTTATTCGTAAAGCAAAAAAAAGTCCGCGAGATTTTAATTTGTATTAAACACACGAGCGAATAATAAACCGCACGAATTTTTTTTTGAAAACAACACACGTAAAACACACGAAATTTTAACTCGGACTGCGGACGAAAACATGAAATTCGCTGTTGGTTACTACGACTGTGCGCTGTGATCAGGATGTGAATTATCGATAATAGATGACCTTTGAATATTCGTTGGACCGAATACGAAGAAAAAGCGGCTATATTTATGTAGATATTTCGTTGTTTATTACGTGCACTGTACAATATGGTAAATATTTTATTTCGATTAGATAGCGTGAATGAAACGCTAAAAAATAAAATATAAAAATAAATAATAATAATAACGACACGTTTATCTGAGCTGAAAATAATAAAACAATAAACTCGCGTGTAATATAATAATATCATTTGATTAGGTAGGTACCTAACTGCGCGGCGATAGCGAATAAAATATATATTATGGTAAAAATTGTAATTGCCGTGCACACAACGCGTACTTTTAACAGTTTTTGCAAAAGACTTATACGCAGCGATCTAAAAGCGTTTTACGTTTTTATTCGTAATTTTTGAGACAATTTTTTTTTCTCGTTTCGACAGACATTCCCCTACAATTTTTTAGAATCGGATCGTTGTGACGACTGTCATTGCGTTTATTATAGTTAAAATATTCGGCAACGGTTTTATACGAGCAGAGAACAATGTATTTTTTTTTTTTTGTATAAATTTGCGATACGAATTAAGCGGAAAAATTTGAATTCCTACAATAAAATGCCGAATACCGATATTTATAAATTCTAAACGTATTCGTATTCACATATAGTATACCGTTTATTGTTCGTATAGGTTTGTTCTTTATGTAATTATAGTGGTACTCGTATATTTTTTGATAAAAATTGGACCATAAATGCTTTACATTTCGACGAAAACATTCGAACTATATGTATTTTCATAGTTTTTTTAAACAATTTTGCACGCAATGCATTTGACGGCGATTAAACTTTGTAACAATTTACAACCATAAACGGTATTTTTTACAGTAATATTTTGTAAATATTTATATTTTTATGTACAGTATAGATTTTTTTTTTAATATAAAAAATAATTACTAAATAAAAATGAAACAGTCTTATATCTTTTTTATTTAAACTTTGTTTTTTTTTTTTTTTTTGTTATATTATGAATTCTCATTGTAATGGGAATATATTATGGCATATTATACTATATTAAATATTCTGCATTACTCGACACGCTTGCACAAGTTTTCGATTTATTCCTGTTTCTCGACATAAAAAATATATTATATAAACACAACTCCATGTGTAAAAATCGTTTGTTTTATTTTTCTTAACACTAAACCGTAATGTTCGATTTGTACAGCCGAATATATACACATTGTATATATTACGACAATTTTTAAATTCCTATCTGGCGGCCGAGTATTTATTAGACCTGGTCTTTCTGAAGAAAAGTCGCGCAAAACATAAAACGTCTATGTGGTCCACCAAAACGGTGTATGAGACTTCTGGGAGAAAATAACGATTGCGATGTAGGTTGAGTCCTTGAAAAAACAAAATCTTGTTATAAACCACAAAAAAACTTTATAAACATAAAAAAGAAATAATAATAATAATCATCACATAATCACCATCGCCCTTGAAAGCGTTCCAAGTAATATTGGTAAAATAATAATATACAGTAATAAATTAGTTAGCGTTTGTCTTCTGACTTTTCGTCTATAAAATATTATAAAATCGTATGCAACAATATTGTCGATTTGCGCACTCGGCAGAAAAAAAGAATACGCGTTAAAAAATCAGAACTCTTACTATAATCAATGTATGTGAAAACGAGTTTGTTGGTCTTTTAAAAAGCGTTACAGAGACTATATACATAATTCCATTAGTTTGTACAGAAATTAAAATGTCCAGTTTAAAACACGATCGCTACACGTGTCAAGACGGTAGCGAATTATTGTGACTGTTACAAGAAGTAACTCGACTTTTAATAACAGAATCGAATAGGTAACATTGTTTGTTACGTTCTCGAGGAATTTCTTTTTTTTATCAATCTGTCGTATGATGTACAAAATGTCTGCGTGACATGTGCCATTATTACACGTACTTGGAATTGTGCAATATTATAAAATAGTTTCTATACTTAATAAATGAAAAAAAATTTTATTTGAAGTGAAAAAAACACTAAATTATCTATTATTAGACTTTAAAAAATTAAAAAATTTTTTTTAACATAATAAAATTACTTCATGTCAAAAAACACAATAATAATAATAAAAAAAAATTGGAATTTGTCAAAGGTAATACAAAATATGGTAAGTATACAAAAGTACATACTATGAGGTTAATCACATCCATTTGTTGTTAGGGTACGTATATCTTATACAGTATATAATAATAATAATAATAATGAATTATAATAACATTATGATATCATCATATTATTATCTTAAAAATAAATGCAGTTATCGAACACTGGTATTGTTAATACTATGTAAATTAAAGTATGGAGATGTCGAATTCGTTACGAATACATTTCGTCGATATTTTATTCGTTAATTATTATTATTATTAAATTTACGCTTATTTTACACTTGAAAAGATGCGAAAGTTTAACAATAATAAAAAGTTTTACTTAGACATAATAGAAACTTTACAATTCACTCACGTATACATAATACAATAATAATACACATAAAAAAAAATATATAGAAAAAGACAAGCTTTACACAAATATATATATATATAAAAAAAAATTGTTTTTTTTTTTTTTTTTACCATTAACCGTCAAAGACAAAAATTAGAAAAGAAAAACATTTAATAGTACTGTATTTAATATAACTTTGAACAAATAAAATTTTTGTGCAAACTGACATCAGTTATGGAAATTTTAAAACGATATATATATATATAAAGTAGAAAAAAAATTACTATTATTGTTTTTTGGTCGATGGTCGTCATTTTACCTGATCCAAACTACAGACGGACGAAAATATGGAAGGTGTTAGATCGTCGTGTAATGCAAGTGGTGCGGTCCAACAGTCGCGCGGTCGTGCTATGTTGTTGCCATTGTGGACGGGCGTTTGTGGAGAATAGTAATGATTGTGAAGTGTGGGAATGTCGTATCTACAGAGAACAGTAACCAAGTATGTGCGTGTTAAACGAGTCTCGTTTCGGGTAAAACATCATCATAAAATTATTATACAATATAATGGCATCTCACTTGTGGTAATAGTCATTGATGCCCAATAAAGAATCAGTGAAATTGGCCTCAAGTCAAGCATCTTCACCGGAAAGCGGCGAAACGCCGCTGGGAACATGCGTGCGGAGCGCCGCTACCGGCGGGTTGCTTGTTACCAACATGTCATCCCTTTCGTCATTGCTGCGCACACAATACAGTAAAAAAAAAAAAAGAATTTAAAAACTTTAAAAAAAAAAAAAAAAAACGAACGCCCTAATGCATCAACAACATATTTTATATTAAAAACATTTGAACATATTATAATAATATAATTTATTAAAAATAAAAAAAAATCAATTTTTGCTTGGACAACAACAATAAATTTACTTACACATATATAAATTTTAATCAATAAAATAATAATTTCGATGGTAACGCGTATATTATTCTACACTAAATTCAGTAAATAACTATCATTGGTCAAATATTTAGTATAGGTTTTTTGTTTTGTTTTACTTTTCTACATGTTTACAAAGAATCATAAAAAATACAAGATGTCCTTCAGAGTATAAAAGTATGAGTCATACTCAATTAATGACATAAAAATATAAACTATACATAACATATTATAACACTACGTATTTATGATTAATGAAGAATAACAGTTATAATAAAATATAATAAATATATCACGTTAGCTGTAATTTACATTGTTGGCCGATTTCGGATTATTATAACATATATATATATATATATAGTTTTCTTGACACTTAATCCACGTTAACAACAAAGTAGTTACTGTACAACATTTAATTCATGAGGCTCGTTCACAGACAAACACTTACCAATCTTTGTTATCGTTTCCCATTAATTTTCTGGTTTCGTCTTCTTCGATGATTGTCGGCGGTGCTTCCGACGATGGCCCGTACTGTGCAGCTACAATCAAATGATCCGTAGACGGATTCAATGTGAGTACCTGCGCAATTAAAAAATGAAAATACCGTAACGATTTGGATTTCAAAATGTCAATAATTTTAATGTCGAACGACATACTTGTCCGTTGGAAGACTGAGATTCCATTTGTCGGGCTTTGCTAGTAAAACAAGGACAACTCTCTTTGTCCTTGATGTATCGGAAGTAGCCGATCAGCAAAACGACACCAAAAACAAAACAGAATGAACCGATGACCAAAAACGCTATGTCCTCCGTGTAGTTGTCCTTAACGTCTTCAGAGCGCACGAAATTGGTGGTGATGGACAGGAACAAGAATACACCAATAGCGATCAGAACCCAACTGATCAGAATGAACGACCAGTGGAACCACCTTGGGTTTCGTATGTGATTTAGGGTACGGTTGATCAATCCGTTTGACGGCTGTGACCATTCGTTTTGTTGTTCGTAACTGACTGTAGTTGGCTGATACACTGGGCCAGACGCTGGCATTTTGATTATTCAAATAGCAACACCTAAAACAATAGGCATTTCTAATTAAAAAAAAAAAAAAATAAATTAATGTTTAAAGGTAAACAATTTGAATAATGTAGTAGTTCTTTATTGTTTAGTTTCTTACGAGAGTCGTAAAAAAAAAAAAGACTATGTACAGAGCTCACATTAAAGGTTAGAATTTACGGCATATTTTATAATTTATTTATCTTCGAACGGAATGTCTTTACTATAATTACTGTTTTGTGAGCGATATCAAACGGCGATTATGAAAAACTGGGGTCAGGGCGACCAATTAAGACGAACAACAGAATGGAAATTAAATCGCGACAGTAACGGTAAGGAAAAACTATATTGAACAGCGGTCGTGTCATTACGTACGCGTTATAATTGATCGAATACACTCGCGCAGTGGGACACTGTATTTTCACACAGAAATCGTAAACCGAATCAATAAAACATAATAAACACCTCGGTAAGTTTTTTTTTTCTCCATCCAAAACGAGATAATCGTTGCTCGGTGCGAGAACGCGGTCACTACACTTGTTTAGTTCAGAGAAAAACGGAAACCGCGGGACTCGAGTTATTATTCCTAATAAAACCGCGCGACCGAGCGGTGCGAGGGTTGGGGGGTAGCGAAAGGGATCGAGCAATAACACACGGGACGAATCCGGGACACACAGGTGTGCCTAACAGATGTTGTCGGGATGGCGCGCGCCGCCGAGTCTTCTGCGGAATCCGACGTTTATCGGACGCGGCGGCGACCTCTTCGGGACGGGTTTCGTCAGTCACTTACTGGACAACGGAATGCGACCGACGGGCGTTTTTTCCTGCGGCGATTATTCTCTGCTCTTCTTCGGTCAACGGTGTCCGGTTATATCATAATACGGATATGACGCGGCGACACGAAAACGTATAAAAAAAAAAACGATCTCTTACGGACGAAGAAATAGTGAAAAAAAAAAAAATTTTTTTAAAAAAATAAAGAAAAACCGCGACCCGGGTAAGTAGTCGAAAATAAGTGTTGTAACAGTGTGTAGTAATGTTATCTCGGTCTTGTCGTTCGTAAAATTCTCCTCCTTTCACCGTTGTGAATTTTTGTTCGCGATAAAAAAAAAAAAAAAAAACCGCAACTTTTATCGAACGGCGTCGACGAGAACTCGGCACAACTGGTCCGCGCACGAACGTCGTCGATTATTATTCAACACTGCGGACAAAAAAAAAAACAGTCGTTCGACGACGGTGGCGATAATACACACACACACACACACAGGCGTGCACACAATATCAAAGTTGTACAATAACGGCGGACGGTTAATAACTATGTGTGTCTGTGTATGCTTGTACTCAATACGGCGACGACGAATATTACAATAATAATAATATAATATATTGGTAAAATTTTTTTTTTAATGCGTCTGATAAAACCCACCCCACCCACGTCGGTCGCGGACGAAGCAGACCAGTTCCAGTGTGACCAACCGCGACGGCAGCTCACGGACACCACCCCGTTGGTTTTTTTTTTTTGTCCTTACCGATCCCCCGTATATAACACACTCGTACGATAATTATCGTACGTACCCGATCGAATCATCTCTCGGTTTGCGGCGGGGCAGCTGGCGGTCGGGAATCGATAGTCGCGCGCGCGCGCGCGCTCGCCTCCACGGTTCCACCGCGTTCGATTGACGGGCCGCTGGGAAGTGGGGAATCGAACGATTCGCGTCTGTTCAATGGGTGTGTGTGTGTGTGTGTATAAGCGCGCCCGCGCTTTGTCGTCATCCGCGAGTGTAACCTTCTACGGACTATATTATGTTTTATTACACTTCACATTATAAAAATCCCGGCAACAGCTCATTATCATGTACATTATACACACACACACCGTTTCGATTTCCTCTTCTTTTGTTATAACAATGTGTTCGTCGTCGTTTTTAATTTTATTTTTTGGATTCAGTACCTACGAGGCGAACAGCACCGGTTGGGTTTTATATTATAACAATAAAGATGTTATTTGTGTTTCTTTTAAAATTATTTACTGTGTATACCTATACCTATATTTATTATAGAGACGCGCTTATTATAGGCGTGTATTATAACGGCCGCTTTCCGTCCAACAGGTGGCCACTGACAGCTGTATAATACGCTCGACACGATTTCCCCTCTCTCCGGGAGAGGTTAGGTTATTCTTAAGCGCGCGTGGAAAAATCATCGAAAAAAAAAAATTGTTATTTTCCGTTGTTATATACGCGTTTAAATTTTCGAAAAAAAAATTTACGTGTATAAGTATATTTGTAAATCAGAACCGTTTGACATAGCCGTTCGCTGAGCGAGAAAGCTATTGCGCGTTTTAAGTAATGACGTTTAATTTTTTTTTTTTTTTTATTCTGTTCACTAATTTTCTTACTATACAGAAATAATGCTCGTCATGCGCGTTACGCGTTCCGGTGTAGCAAATTATTGGTGGTACTTACTATTTATTCGAAACGTTTTTCGATTTCGTCAGTATACATATAATAGTTACGCGTAATTCTGCAGAACGATCCGAAAATCGAAAGAAAAACTATTTTCTCAATATAGTTTAAAAAAAAAAAACGCAGCACAAAAAACCTATACCGAAAATTGGTGTTGAATACGGCGGAAAACGTCGAATTTTATCGAAATTCATTATTTTGTATTGTATATTAATAATATATTACCTACACCAAAGCACAATATAATCGTTTTATCGCGAATGATTTATCATCGCTTTGGAATTTATAGTACTCTAACATTTATCTAATATTCACTTAAGCGCGACATACACGACACCTGCGGCTCGCTATCTTTTTTTTTCCAGTACTTTTATAAGAAATTTCTTTTCGATTTTTCAAATACACTTTTAAAAAAAAACAATTATCGACACGGTGGTACACACACACACACACACCATATACCGTGTCACCTGCTTCAGACATTTGATTTTTTCTACATTTCGTAGATAACCGCCTACACGCATACGAGGTGTGTTCAAGAAGTAACGGGAATTTTCATTTATTTGGAAAGAATTTTATTTATTCGTCTACATCGATGTTATCCCCTTCAAAGTAGTCCCCGCACTTGATATTATACACTTATGCCAGCGCTTCTTACAATCCTCAAAACACTTCTGGAACTCGAATATTCTGGGATAGCTTTGAGCTCTTCCAGCGATACACTTTTAATCTCATTTAAATGCTTTCACTGGGACGATTAAGCCTTAGTTTCGACGTCATAACCATAACTCCATGTTTCAATAGTTCAATAGTTCTGCATTGTTGTTGGCTAATATAACGCGAGAAATTTTAAAATTCCCCGTTACTTTTTGAACACACCTCGTACACTCCAATATATTTTTTTACACCAAAAACCCAGTATGTATATGATAGGTGTAGTACATATAATATTTAATAGTATCTACATAATTGCATTTCATATATGAAATTTGACGCGTGTATATCGTCGAAATGAGTTAATAATCTATTATTATTCATTCAACCGCGCTTACCAATTACCACAATAGTCAACGCACAATATATATATTTATAGTTCGTATGTCTCATTTGAATACGTTTAATGTCATTTCAACTGACCGGATTTCACTGAACAGAAAAATAAATAAATAAAAAACGTAGATTCACTGCATTATACAGAGTATTATAGACTATAAACGTATGTATACGCTATGAGTTAAACCTGTAGCAGGGCCGTCTTTAGCAGGAAAGGGGCATCGCGCTGTTAAGTTTTTAAAATTTGTTTTTTTTTTTTGGTGACTCGTGCTTTTACCGTCGTCTGTAAAAATGAACGACTTATTAATGTATTACTTTATACATATTAACATTGATTATATATTACATTGATCGCTATTATTATGTATAATATATAATCATGCAATGATATTAATAAATTAATTTTTCACGCGAATTCAATATGATATACGCTGCAGAACTGCAGCAGCACGCGACTATATATTAAACAGCCAACAGAATTGCGTAGGTATACACTACACGCATAAATGAATGCTCGCAGCAGTAACTGTTTTCCACGAGTTAATGAACCTTGTCAGCCGGAGAGTTATATATAACTATACGGCTATACCTATAGTGGATTTTATAAGCTTATGCAATAATATAAAAATTATATACATTTTATACGTATATTAAATGATAATTTAACAAAATTGTAAATTTCTCGCGCCACGACGGCCGCGTTTCTAATATTATATATAGACGTGCCCTTTTGGGTTGAACGACGACGGGTCGACTGTCGTCGATATATAATAAGAATACGTATAAATTAGGTACTTTGATTTTCATTCGTATACATAATATATATATAGCCTTATACAATGCGCGTAATTTAAAATGATTGTTCGCATCCAATACACTGCAGTACACACGCACACGCAATACGAAATGGAGTTAAAGAATTTGGTTATTATTATTTTACGTATATGTATATATCGGTTCGTTATATTTTGTTCCAGTCAATTAATATACATATATATATATATATATATATATATATATATATATACATACATATATATATTAAATAGAGTTATAGAAAATCTCTTTGTTTCGTTATCATATTACCCGTTCGTATTTATTATGCAACAATAAAACAACAACACATATCGCGAGTAAAATAAGTTTATATAATATTGTAAATTTTTTTTTTCAAGTAAATATATATATATATATATATATATATAGCAATATCCGTCTACATTCAACGTCGTCCAAATAATAAGAATATATTGTATGTCGGTCTAAATAATAAACCAAAATTAAGTAAAAAGTAATTCGGCGGATACGTATATATAGACCAATAATTGTTATATAATATATAGTAATATCCGGAGCACGGAACACGCGCGTATTTAAATTTAAATGATCTATTGTTGTATATTATTGTTACATTATGTTAATATAGTCGTGAATATAGTTTATTGATGTATATATAACAAAAAAAAAAAAAAAAAAACGTTTAAAATGTGAATAAAATCAACGGTATCGATTCTGCAGCGGACTTAAAATACACTATTTTCAGTATACCTATACCTAAGTATAATAGTTTCAAATAAAAATTCTTTAACGATTTACATAATATTTTGTTTTACGATTTTATATTTTCAATCGCGCGATATACCGTCTCTTCCTCTCTTTCTCTATTCTCGTATACACTTTCCTTTTACTAACCGCGCATACTTACGCCGGCTTTTATCTATTTTTTTTTTAGATTGTTATTATTCGAAAATAAAAAACGCACGCGATACGTTTAATTTGTATTGCGTATAAGCTGCAGGTAAATCAACCGCGCGTCATCTGTAGCGCATTGCACTATCGCATTGACGACTATATTTTTTTTTAAGTGAAATACTAATTGTTTTCGATCGACGGACGAAACGATAACTATACCACGCGAAATATTTCGTATAGAATATTACAAAAAAAAACCGTTTCACCGCTATATATACAATATCAATATACACACTTGTGAAACAATTGAATATATAAAGAAAATGAAATAGAAAACGTAAAAATCGAGTCCACGGCGGCGGTTGATATGATATAATAATATTTGAAAAAAAAACGCATTTTTTTTTTCTTTTCGCCTTCCAAAGAAAGTATGAGAAAGTAACGTTTTCTTTCATCCAATCGCCCGTTCGCCTCGGATAATTTTCGGTCGAGCGAATATCTCGTCGAATCTGCAGCTAGCGCGTATTATAGCTGGTTCGGCATGTGCGCGCGGTCCGTACATATTTGTATAGTATATTTACCGTGTTTATATAGACTATATTCTAATATATAGTGGCACACTCTCACGCATTATCGATCCGCATCGAACTTTTGTAAATATAATACGGTCGAGGCGAAAATAAATTAAAACCTTTCAAAAAAAACGAAACACAAAAAACACACGTGTCGCACTGCGCTGCGGTATAGCGCGTGCCGCGTGTGTAATATTTTCGAACGTTGTGCAACGCGTCACGTGCGTTTATTTAAGCGCGCTTACAAAAAAAAAAAACACAGAAAAAAAATCATTTATTTAATATTTCATTAATTTAATATGAAACGCGCGGGGAAAACTGTGTGTATTTTCTCGGGTAAAGTTTTTTTTGTGTCGAAAACACACTTTGTCATCGCGACAGAGCGGAGAACGCGCGTAAAACATATCATTGCAACCGCGCGTTTCCGTGCGAAGGACTTATTTGCAAACATCTCACATATCGCGTATAATTGGATATATTATATGAGTATGCACACATTAGGCATGTATATATATATTATACAGATATTAATGAATCGAAATAATAATTTGTATACGCGTCACGTTAAACATTGGTTTGTGACTTAAAATAATATTACGTCTATACATATACAAATATATAATATTTATATATACGATATACAGAGAGATTCAAAAGTCATGGAGTCATGACACAATTTAAAAAAAAAATCCTATATTGTAAAAACAAAATGATATGAAATAAGGTAGGAGATACTTATAAATTATAAGCCGCACCACCTGCACTGCTGTACGCATCCACCGAATTTCGACTTGTGTCCTTAGTCCTCACATATACTGTTAACTGCAGTGTCTCGGTTGTTCTCGTTTTGAGTTCTTCCTGCAGATTAGTAGTGCGGGAACTGGGAATAAAGCGAAAACAAGATCTTTCACGAAAAGAAAATTGCAAACCGTATAAGGAACGTGCGCAGATGACCGATGCGAAAGCGCCGAATCGTGTTGCCCAGAATCCACTGAATTTTGATAGAGACCTGATCGCTAAGGTACTATCTATTAGAGCCCCGTCTCGTTGACAAAGGAAATCCTCTGTGGAAGCAGCCGATCCCTGAACACCGCGACCGAGGAAGTGTTCGCCAAAGAAAACCGGACCGTCGTCGTTGTATTATACACTTTCCGACGTGCAGATATAGCGTCCCGCAAACATACGAACACGCTGAGCCGGTTTACTTTGCCGCCCAAATGATAAATGTATCTTCGTCTCTGAAAAGATGATTTACGTTCGCGAAACACAAGCGTTTTCATCCTGCTCTCGTTCCCTCGGCCTTAACAAAAACCAAACAAGTATTCGGTAAAAAGTTATAGGCATTTGAATAACACCCGTTTCGTCTCTTCCGAACGGTCTGGGAAATATTCGTCGGCCTGGGACGTAAAACACTACACTACCGTTCGAAATCGTGATATGACTTCAGGATCTCCCTGTATACTAGCTGTACTAACCCGTGACGTCGTCGTACGAGTAGAGCGTTTTTTTAATTAAAGTTTTATACGTGACGCGTGCACGCGAGTACACGTGTATATTACTGTGTATATACTTGTATACTGCTACCTATATAGAAACACAATTCATTATTATACAGAATACAGTTAAACGCATTATAACGCATACCATTGTTTTATGAATACACTGTATACTTATACACTTATTTCAGGTGTGCATTCGCGTAATAGAACGCGCACACTAAAATAATATTATACTCCTACATAATATATACATATATACATTACACCCACATTTTGTTCAAAATGTCTTCTTTCTCGTGTTATACACGCGCTTTTGATATATACCTGAATATAGATTTTTTTTCCCTTATACTCGATTTCATCGCGAACGTTTTTTGGTATTGGTGTACGTTTTTTTTTTAGTAAAGTATTGACACAAATATTATATCGTAGACAATTGCAACTACCGTCTGTTTGTTCTTGAGATTCTCATCCGTTTCGGACGTTGAAAATTATAATAAATATTTGTTCTCTTTCTTTAATAATGTACAAAATAATTCACCTTATGTTACACCAAACCAATCTCGGAGGTTTTTCAGCAACGGTGTCTTTCTTCTTCCAGTACTTCTTTTCTCTTCTATTTTCTCTTGAAGAATAAGTTGCAGTAATCTATATCTTTGGTTATTTCTCATTACTGTCTGTAAATTATAGTCAATTTCGCGACAAATAATTTGGCTATTATTTACTATATATACAGACGAACGTGTTTCGTCGCGTATTGTCGCGTGTTATTCGAAACTTTTTCGTTGTTATAATATACGTATATATATATACGAGTGTATAATATGTCAAATATTAATAAAAATTTGTTCTTAAATATAATCGAATTTCGATAATATCAAATAGATCGTCGAATATTATATACCTATTGCCAGTGACATTTGACGTTATTGTCTCGTATACACACATATAGTATGTGCGCGAGCGTTTTAAACCAGTACATCGTTGTGTATATTTATAGTCTATATATATTATAATACTATATGTGACATTTGTTTTGTTCATACTGTTATATAATATATATAGTACTTAGCCATTATATAGGTACCTATTGTTTAAATTGAAATTATAATGTAGTCGTATACACGCGAGTGTGTATATAATGAAGTCAAAATTTCGAAAATTAACATATCGCAGCAATAATATTCTGTACTGCACTGCAGAGCTGTACTCATAGTAATAAGTTTTAATAATGTTTTCTCTGTTTTTCTACTACTAATAGCGTTTAACCACTTATATTGTAACTCATTTTGTATACTTATATTATAACTTAAATTGTACTTATATTTCTTATATTGTAATGTTTATTTGTATTGTAAACTTAAAATTTTCTTATGCATTTTAATATTGATAAGTATGCTGTGTCTTTTGGCAACCCGCTTGGTGGGCGGCTCACTTTAAATAAAAGTTGTTTCTCTCTCTCAGTAATATTATATTGCTTTAATTCTTCAAGTGTACATATGTATTATTATTATTATTATTATTATTATTAGTATATGATAGGCTATTATAACTATATAATACAGAACACAAGGGACCACACATTATCCTTTATTAAACTACCAAGTAAAATCCCATATATTTATGTATATATATATATATATATATATATATGTAGTTACGACTTCAATATGACACTGCGTGTATGAACACTGCAGATATGAATCACCAAAATATAATAATACACGTTATATAAATATTTGTATAATATATAATCATATTAATAACGCGTATGTCTTGTTCAATAATATAGTAAATATAGTGTATTGTTTATTGTTTTATATTATAATTATGCACTTTATTTATATATCCAGCGTACATATATAGAATAATAATTATAATGTTGTTGTTTATAATTTGTAATGGTTCTTACATTATTTCGTATTTTATGTTTTTTTGGTGATAACGTATTAAAATATTTGATTTTTAACGCGATATGGATAAATTAAATTGTGTTTTAATTAAATTGTCCGTGAACACTTTTTCTCGTTCTATTCGCGGACGCCAAACATTTATCGTGCGTATATCGTTCCACCTGCACGTATAAAGAGTGGTAATTTTTTTTTCTTCTGCTTATAGGTACACGTAAAGAGCAAATAAATGCAATAAACGAGTTTAACGAAAAAAAAACTGTTTTTCGAATAAAACGATTTAATCAAATTCTACGCGTAAACAGTATTTTCGCACGTACGGAAATGAATTTTATCTACAATAATGTAGGTAAATGGAAAAACGATTAAAATTCTCCCCCATACGCGGATCGGGTACGCGCGTTATTATTGTAAAATAAGTGAAAGGGAATAAATTCATTATTTAATAACGGTGGTGAACTTGCCATATTATTGTCAAAAACTATACATTTCTGAAAAAATATAATTATAAATTATAAACATATAATCACTATAACAGCAGTATAGTTTATACTTATAAGTTATATTATACGCTACACTATTCGTATTTCATACAATTCAATTTAAAAAAAATCGTAGAAATTAAATGATCAAATTACCAAAAATACTTAATATTGAGCAAATTATTTTTACCACCGTTTCAAAATTTAACTTAATAAAACGGCTATTTTGAATTTTATAAAAATAATGTCAATAATAAAAAATTAACAGTATAAATCAGGTGTGTAAACATTACAGTTAAAAAAATGTAGGGTATGCTTATATAGGTACTCGTAGAATCAAAATTATAACACTTGTCAGTTAGATCAAATATGTACACTATATGCAGGGGCGCATTAAGTGGGGGCAAAGTGCGTTAATTTTAGAGGGCAACACTGATCATGGACATTTGGAATTATATGTTTTAGTCTGTTGATTTTAATCTGTACTGTAAATTTAGGGCGGCAAATTATATTTGCCTGTTGTCCCTAAATATTGATTCTTAATGCGCCCCTGACTATATGTAACCTCATTGAAAGTGTACAATTCCTGTTGTTACAATAACTGGATCGATGAGAAAAATGAATACGCGATAATGTCAAGTATATACTCATATGACTAATGCGGCTATACACCTACTTAAAAATATTGTTGAACTTATTGCATTTTATTATGCTATTTATGTACAGTTTTGATTTTTTTTTATCTACGAGTATATATACTTACTCATATTGAATTGTATATTTTAGAATTAACAATTAATATAATACAACGAATAAACCAAGTGTTTTTTTTTGCTTTGAATTTTTTTTTTCATCCAAATAAATATGATTTTTAAAATTTTTTTACGGAACACTTATTCCATACAAAAACTATGATATATATATTTAAATTAAAGAAACAGATAACTGAAAATAAGCAATCACTTAACACGGAATTTATAATGTGAATAAAACAACCATTCATTGGAAATGGAGAATTCCAAAATCTATAGATTAACTATAAAATGTGAATTATACAGATGGTGAAATATACAAGGTTCTGGGATGAAAATGACTCTGCGTAGGTATCTTTCGAAAGACATCTTTAAGGCAGTAACTATATTGTGTCTAAGTCTAAATCACGTATATACTACTCAAGTGTACACTGTGATGTATACGATTTCGTCGAAATAACTGCGTATATATTATATATACATACTATTAATCAATTAAAAATATATAGTTATTATTGCGTTTACTATTCATCTATACACTCAGCTATAGTTGACGACGACGAAAATCAGTAAAAATAATTATAATATTATCGGTATATTACTTTCGATGTGTGCATCGATTAAATTTAATTGAAGCCTATAAAAATGTTTAGAATTGAATATATATAAAATACTTTATAGCATATAATTATCGGGTTTCGAGCAGTCACCAGTCACCACTACAATACGATTGCACTGTAGCATTCAAATTTGACTCAATTTATATTATACACACGTAATACGTATATAATAATACGTTCGATGGAAAAGACGTTTTCTTGTAAAAGAAGAAAAAAAAACAGACTGTATAAATATTATAGTAGTTAATCTTATTAAATTCTGCGATAAATTAAAACATTATTATGTCAGGTTGTGTTTCTGCTTGCATATATCTACTTTCAATATTAATTACAACTGCTGAATTATATTTATTATTCATATATGTGTAAGTACACGCAGTATTAATTATGCTGTAAATAGATAATAGTAACTGTACCATGTAATTAGTTAATTACACGTGTGATTAGATTTTCGAAGGTTCGGTAAAATACACATGTGATACGAATATAGCACGCTATGCTGTTTTTTACGGAGTGTTATTGGAATTTTACGAAATATTGTGCGTTTAAGTTTATTTTTAACGAGTATAATATTTCAAACGATAGCAAAGAGTAGAAAAAAAACTGTTAAATAAAATCATCGATTATTAATTAACAATTTTAATACGAATAGAATAAAAAAACGTAATCATTTTCGTCAGATATTAATGCGTGAACTATATAGTAACAGAAGATGTTGTAATATAAATATAAAATATAATTGTATAGACATTTAACCTAGTACACATATTATAAAGTATATATCAATTTTCTGGTCATGTTTTTATATTAATATCGGTCTTTCGATTTGTGTAGTCTGACCTATTGCTATATAGTTGTTGGTATAATTGGATGTATCGTTGCAGGACGTAATCGCGAAATTGAATACTAAACATTGCAGGTTTGCTCAAAACGTCTATAAACAGCTTCTTTAAAAAAAAACCGGATTGAAAACTGGTTTATCTTTCTGTGCAATTGCTGTAAGGGAAAAATAAAAATTCACATTTTGCGACAATATCGCGCGACTCGCAGTCGAATTAAATTAGTCTTGTATTATAGTTACTTTATTGTAATCAGATAAAAGGAAATTAGCAATTAGGTGTTAGGCGCGTCGGCCATACGCCTCTATAAAAATGTAAATATATTTTTCTTTTAATAAAATTGTTGGCACCTTAATATAATACATATATTACCATGCAAATTATATTCTTACGCCGGAGCTTGTAATTTAATGAATTCGACATTTGTTTAACAATGATTTCGGCCAGTATAAAACGAAATACATTTTCATACGCTTATTTCGTTATATAAGAACTTCAATTTACGACTAATTTATTTATCCCATAAACAAACGCGTTTGCTCACAAAATAATTTCATTCGCATAATTTTTTCGCATGCGTTTCCAATAGTAATCGACGTTTTTAATGATTTTTATAGCATGCGCCTCTAACCTTAATATTATATTTCGTTGGTGTAGGTACATTTTTCTCAACTTGAAAACAGACAATAGAAATATGCAATTATTTCAGTAAAATTTCAAAATTAAGATTGTCAAATTGAAATACTTTGTAATTTGTATACATATATACTTATCCAGTAACGGTTATAAGGAATTGATAGGTGGATCTCCTCCCATCATGGGATTTGATATTTTTAAATTTAGTATATCTCTGACCTTACAGCACCGACTTGTGTCATGTAAGTTGGTCCAATTATGTAAGGTTATGCTCCATTTTCACCCCCCTCTCTCTTTGAACATCATGTATAAGGTTGGAATTAGTACTCGACCGACGATCAGCGCGTATGGTAATATATCGCATTCCGGTATCGTAATCGAGCGTTTAGTGCTTATAAGCTATAGCTGATGACA
This sequence comes from Slavum lentiscoides, assembly GCA_032441835.1. Taxonomy (NCBI): domain Eukaryota; kingdom Metazoa; phylum Arthropoda; class Insecta; order Hemiptera; family Aphididae; genus Slavum; species Slavum lentiscoides. The sequence goes on along the minus strand of CM063714.1, from coordinate 8,347,221 downwards.
AACTCGGTCGGTCTTGTAAATGTGTAAATGTGAGTAAACGAGTAAACCTTAAATAAATAGTAAACGTGTAAAATAAACGAGTAAACTAGTGTATAACGAGGAAAGATGAATTCTTACGTTAAATTTCATTGAAATACTTGAAATAATAATAATAAAGATTACATATCCGCATACGAACGGTCGCTCGATCAGCGTCAAACTTAACACCCGCATATACCGACATAGTGTTTCAGCCGACTGTAATAAAACGGAAAAAGAAAGTAGTCACCAGATAGCGTTACGACACAACATAGAGGGCGTGGCAAAAGGCGCTTATAAATAGCGGTCCGAAACCATCGGACCGCTCATTGTAATCGCGGCACACACACACTCGCGAACTACGTTGTTCAGGCCTGGCCGCCGTCACTACACTGAGCGGTCCGATGGTTTCGGACCGCTATTTATAAGCGCCTTTCTGCCACGCCCACTTTGTTGTGTCGTAGCGTTATCTGGTAACTACTTTCTTTTCCCGTTTTATTGTTATTTCGTTTACGTTCCATGCACGTCGTTCTTCGTTTTTCTACACCTGCACTTCGACTCTGTACATTAATAGATCTTGGTTATTACTTATCAGATTTTGAAATTATGCGTATACAGTATAATTATATAATTTCACAAAATGTGCAAAGATAGGAACTAAATTATTTTTCTACACATTCGTATTTTTCGCGTGAATATAGCAAAAAGTAACTTAAAATTTATTCGCAGTGTTTTTAATGTTAACTGCAGTAGTGCGTTATCGCGTAGTAGGTACATATTATAGTGTAACGCCGGCCAATGGGCTCCAGCAACCAAATGTACATTTACAAATTTAAATACGGTATAAAAAATATAATATATACGGGACTTAATATTTCTGTTTCTGCGCGATTAGAATTTAAATATAAAATATTATTTTAAATAATACCTGTATCGGTTACCCGGGGAGGAGGGGGGAGGGTACGAAATTTCGGTTTTTAAAAAATTACAAAAAGCTTATACGCATATTATAATACATCAAATAATTAGCGAACGAGATTGACTACCGTTCCGCATTACTGTCCCAAATCAATTTTAGTAACGTTCCTTTTCTCCAATCCCTCTTTTCGACTACAAAATATTATCATTTAAATTCTCCCTCGTACGCCTTTACGTTTTAATCTTATATTAATTGTAAAACAAGTCGAAAACCACGTTTTTGCGTTACGGTTTTATTTATTTTATTAATACAATAATATTGTTAGGTAATATTATTGTATTCTACTATTGTTTTTTTTTTCGTGTTTTTCCCCTCGGTTTATACGATAAATGTATTTTTTTTTCGGGCCGTGCCTGTACAAATAAATAAAATATATAACACGCTTAAGTCTATACACACGAATGTATTTAGTTCGCTCTGCAGTGTATACAAGGCATTTTTCAATAAATATTTATATAGGCAGGACGTATACACGACAGTCCGAAGAATGTAATAATTCGAATACTTCGGTGACAACCTCCTCGTCTCGGTCACACTGTGTCTGCACGACGACGGTGACCTTTTCGCAGCTGTCAAGTTTTTCCCCGCGCCGCGCCGTGTCGTAAACGAGCGTCAATATATCGACGGACGCGCGGCAGGCAGTTCGTCGCGGAAGGCGTCCCCTTCGGCGTTAAGGCGCGCATGTCCCCCCGCCCACCCGTCTACCCGCCGCGGACCCAGAGAAAACGTACCTTAGATTTCTACGGCCGGCACGCCGTGACCGCAACGAACGCGTGCGCGTTTTATAAAATAAAATTACGCGCGTTAAATACTTTTTATAATACACGCGAGTATACCGCGGTATAGCGATAGGAGGTGGGAACAAAACGTGAAAAAGAAAATGTATTTTGTCGAGTGAATCGGTAAAATAGGTAAAATCGTCGGACGTATCCCCCCACCACGTGTGGGTGTGCAGCGTGTGCAGTGCTGCAGTACGTGTGATAAAATTTGAATTATTTTATTCGCGCACGCTCTCCGAGGCGCTGTGACGTGGTGGGAGCTCGCCGCACGTGCGCGTAAGCCCTTATTCGGTGTGCAGGGTAGGTCGGTGGTGGTGGTGGTGGTGGTGGTGGTGGTGGAAATCTCGGCTGTATAGGGACATTGCGCAGGAATGTTTCGCGAATCATGAAACGCGGCGCGCTACACGCGAAAAACTGAAAAGTTGTAACAAAAAAAAAAAAAATAATAATAATAATAATAACCACCGCGTGGAGGAGAGAAATAGGAGGAAAACGGCTGCAGAGAAGAACGCGAAAAAGGAGTAAAATTCTTTTTAACATATAATATCGTATATATACACAGTAAAAATAGATTTTTTTTTGTAAAACTATATTTCGTTTTTTCCGTCAATTACAAATATATCGTTTTTTGTTTTGTTTCCGTGCACACACACACACACACACACACGAGCGCGCACACAAAACCCCGGTCGTTCTGCGTCGGTACACGATCGGCGATTTCTCTGTCGCGCGCGTTCCACCGGATTTTTTTCGTTTATTATCACAATAAATATTTTCGTATCAATTTTTTTTCTCTCCTCTACATACTCACGTTACACACGCTCTCGTTTTGTTTTTCGCTTGACGTTTGCCGCGAATAACATTTTTTTTTTTATACGCGGTCGCGTACATTTTTACGTTAATTTATTTATTTTTTTCGTATTATTTATCGCACACATTTCCGTGAACTGTTCATTTTGTCGATGGAAGGTGAGTCGAATGACCTACTATAGAGAAAAAATAAAAAAAAAATCTTAGAGTAACGTAGCAGTTGATTTGGTAGTTGATTTAGAGTAGAATGCGTGCAGGCGCGTCAGCGCGCCCGAGACACCGCTGCGGTACAGACACTTAATGTCTCAAGACGACGATACGATAATAATAATAATTTTTGCGATGACATAATGTTACGGTAACCCGACCAAATACACGTCTCCGCAGTAGTTGTAACGCCCGTAGCGATAGACATTAAGTAGTATCAGTAGTAGTAGTAGTAGTAGTAGTAGTAACTAGTAGGTCATTCGCGTTTGTGGTTGACCTTCAGATGGATACAGTAAAAATTTATCCTCATTGCACCCCATAAACGCGTACCGTATAAGAAATCTGAAACTTTCGCGTCCGCGGTTCGCTGTATAGCCGCGTGCGTAATCCGTCAACAATAATTATTAATACGCTTCTGAATGGAACAGTTTTAAATTCGTTCGACTACACTGTAATACAGAGATATTATTACATATTATTTACGGGTCAACGTTTTAGTATTATATACGCGAAAAATATGTATATTATGTGTAATAATTAATGTACGCTAGTTTTATAGATATTATAAACCTTTATCGCGTTTTGTCAGTAAAAAAAAATTGAATAAAATAAGAATATAATATTCTGCGTGTGCCTATACATATATACCGGACATATCGATTTGTGTCCGTTCGCACGCTCTCGTATAAATCGTGTAATACGTAGCGGGTACACGTACGTAAGGGGAACGACTTTTTATCGCGTTATATAACGTTTTCGTCGTTGTTCGTTACTATAGTACGTTTTAAATGTTTTAATAATCTAAACGTCTAAATTTCCTTTAAATCCGCGGTATTTCGCGATTCATTATCACGGAACGTCGTCGGCGGGGGGTGGTTTTTTTTTTTATCTCTAAAACTGCGAACGTTATGTTTTCAACATTGTTTCTTCTTCCGCGGCATGGCGGAAAGTCGTACTCGCGCTCAAAACATCACTAGAGTGCGTTGGTATTACGTAGTTTCCGTATAAATTTCTCGAATTTATTTCAAATAAATAAATTAAGTATACCTACATAAAAAAAAAAAAATAAATAAATATTTTCGACGATATAAAACGATAACGGAATATTATCGCGAATAACTGTTTTAAAGCATTTTGACGTTTTACGGAATATAATTATTCATATAGGTACTCGAATAACAGTATTATATATATGTATACGCGCGCGTAGACTTTTGGATTAAGATTTAAGAGGCGCACACGCGTTATGCGTATATATATCTATATATACAGACGAGACGGATTATGTGCCGTATACTGCAGCACAATGCGTGAACGTTCAAAACAAATATTAGTGTACATTGAATATTTATAATGTATACTTATTATTATTATTATATATAGTATACGCGTGTGTATATCAATTAGATATGGATTAGAGGGTTACAGGGGGGGATATGGGGGATGGATCCCCTCCCATGGGCTTTCTTTTTTACATAACATATTATCTACAAAAAAAATATAATAAGAAATATTGTAATAATTAAAAACAATAAAAATAATATTTTTTTCGCGTTGACAATACATTTTATCATAATTCATATAAATATTTCTCAGTTTATTAATCGGTAACTATACCAACGTCCAACTGGAATGGCGCGGTTAGGTTGGATCACCGAAGAATGGTTTACTCAGACACTGAAGTAAGAAACAGGATGAACTACTACGCTCAATAAATTAGCTAAAAAACGAAGACATTTTTTTTTATATAAAATAAAACAATATGTCGTTTCTATTAAAGAAAACAATAAGAGTATAGAATACGAGCATTAATCACTTTAATTTTGATATTGGAATGGTTTTTACAATATTATTATCGGTTATCCAATGATAAATTTTATATCCCCTCCCATATAACATTCGTAATTACGCCACTGGAGGGTTATCGCGCTTATATTATTATTAAACGTGTAACATATTTCTTAGCACATCGATTTATCCATCGCGCAACAAAACTGCAGTTCACATATAAGCATATTGCCGGATACACACTTATGTAATAGGTTTGATTATGTATAATCGAATATTCGTGCGGATATTATAACGACTTTTTGTCCTTGTACGACAAATAATAATACAATATAATAAATGTTATTAAACGCAATTTCGTTCAATACGACCAATATTTTAATAAAATTTCTGAAAATATATGAGGCAATGTAAACGCGTATGTGTTTTGTGTTATCAATGAAAACACTTAACGCTGCATTGTCAAAACTTACTGGTAATCCGGAATAACGTCATCGGGAAATCGAAACGAGAACGTAATAATATTTACAATAAATAATAAAAAAAAAAAAATAAAATTTTTCATTGACGAAAACTATCGAATTTAGTGTCGACCGAAATTAAATATTTATTAAGGAAAAAGAAAAACGAATTATACGTAAGAGATATAAAGTTCTTGGTGGTACAAATATATGAAAAAAAAAAAAAGAAATTTGATGATGTGCGCACGAGTTATGAGCAATTAAACGTGTCAAACGAGACGTATATTTGAATTAATGACTCGTAAAAATGAGAGAATACGTCGGGAAAAATGTACGTTTTAGTTGCTCGTAAAAACGGTATAGTAAATCCTGCAAACGGAAATTTTTTTTATTTTTTATTTATCGCTTCGTATATACGAGTATATGCGTTATACGAGCAACATGGATGGACGTTATTTTAAATTTCCACGTCCGACTTAAGCCGGGAAGAGTTTTACGAAGGGAAATAAATAAAATATTTTTATATTACCTACAGAAAAAAAAAGGCACATAAATCAAAGAAATATATTTAATCCGATTGTATTACACTATAAACTATACGCAATTCGAATGTGTCATTATTATATTATAGCTTAATGATGACGGTTTCACAACACACAGTTCATCAATCTTGTCTCGCATCAGACTCACGAATAATATTAATCATATTGTATTTGTAACGGTGTTATAATTAATATATATATATATATATATATATATACATTTTTATTTAATAATAATCCATTCTCTTGATTAATTTTTAATACTATTATTGTATACGCAGTGTACACGCGCGCATATTATACCGCCGATGGAAACGGTATTTTTAATTATCGCTCACGCGAATTCCGTGACGAATTCTTTCCTGACGAAATTTCGCTTCATTTCGTCAAGACACGTACCTAATTTATTTGTAATAATAATAATAATAATAATAATAATAATAATAATAATAATAATAATAATAATAATAATAATAATAATAATAATAATAATAATAATAATAATAATAATAATAATAATAATAATAATAATAATAATAATAATAATAATAATAATAATAATAATAATAATAATAATAATAATAATAATAATAATAATAATAATAATAATAATAATAATAATAATAATAATAATAGTCTTCGGAACATAATATAATCATTTGGTGGACGTTATTGCGTTATTATCAGAGTCGTTAACGTTCAACCGTATTTGGTTTATATTTAAGTGTCCATATATAATATCTATTTAGTATTTTCTATTACGATGTCATATAATATATTTTTATTGTTTGTATAATTAAATTGCATACAAATGCGTATATGTACTTAATACTATAGCTACCATACGATAAAAAAAAATTAATTCAGTATTTAATACAAATACGCGTTAAATTTAGACTTAAGTAGAGCGAGAAAAATAATTCAGCACGTCAACACAAAGAACGTGTATTCCTTTTCAACAAAACGTCATCTGAGATAGTAACGTATCTCAAAATATTAACAGAGTCATATTAGATCGTATAGTACCGTAAATATTTTAAAGTTTAAAATCCTTTTCTTTTTTTTTTTTTTTGTTACTGTAATGACGAGATTACGGAAGAAGATCATTTTCACGTGACTTCATGCTAAAAGTATTAAATATATTACCATGTATATGGTATACTTACTGTATTTTAAAATATCTTAAACTTAGATTTTCACTTTTTTTTTCTATGAGTATTTTAAATTATAAATATTGACGTGAAATATGTTTTAATTTACTATAATATCCGTATGAAAATTATTTGTATGTTACTATAGAAACTTTACTATTACATACTATCAAATTTAAAACAATAACACTGTCTTGCACCGAAGTAAAAAAGCAAAACAAGATTTTACTCTGTAGTCTCTATATGTAATATACATATCTCGTTTATATATATATATATATATTGCATAAGGACTCTTTTATTTTTATATTCTGTTTTGAATACGTCGTCGTTACTGTAGAATAAAATGTAATGATTTTTATACCATTACTCTATATACATTTACGATAATGCATATTTATTTATAAATTTAAATTGTTTTGAACAGAGAGGTGTGTGAAAAATATTTTTATTCGTTTTGTTTACTATACATATATTTTTTTTAATCTAAATAGAAAAAGAATAATTTTGAATTCCTTATGTTAACAAAGGAATTTAATAACTTTTAAAAAAAATATGAGAAGCTGCTAATACTCGGCGATACTCGTTGCGCACGTATCGGTACTTATAAAGACTATCGTCGTCGTCCCTAGCTGTTTGCTTATAACAAAATCGATGAGTTTGTGGTGGTTATTTCTTATCGTTTTTCTCCGTAAATGGACCTGTGAAAATATCAAATGTTTTTACCGTGTGTGTATGTGTATAATATATATAGTTTGCTTTTTTAACGCGTTGTATGGCGTGATAATAAAAAGACTAGAATATCCATATGTTCATGTCCATGTTTGTGCGATGTTCATGTGTGTATGAACGCGTAAAATTTGACCTACATAATATAAATGAAAACAGTTTTTAGTGTTCCCTAGAGATTCACGCGATGTTCTTTCCGAATTCCTTTTCATCCACCAATCATAAACGTTGTTGTTAAATACGATTTTCTATCGAAGAAAAAAAATTATATACATAACAATAATAATAATAATAATAATAATAATAATAATAATAATAATAATAATAATAATAATAATAATCCCTGGAGCATGTAGTAACCATTAGTTGACGTTGAGGTTTGGAACATTCGATCACAAAATATTTAAATTTGTTTTCCTTTTATAACTGAATATTGTATTATATGTATTCTTGTCCCGATTTAGTCCTTGGTAGAATAAAAAAAGAGAACATTTTTCTTCTGTCTGTTTTTGTCTGGCAAAAAAATGATCTAAGAAATGTTCACTTCTTTATTTCATATTTTATTTTTCTGTAGTAGATTACGGTTTCCTGAAAATCCTTTTGACTACTAGTGTGGTCATATTATTATTATAATTATTATTTGTCTTTTTCGTATATTATTAATTTACGTGATTATTATCGCGATTTAGTATTATTATATATATATTTTTTGTGTATTCACGGAGAATAAAGTTAATAAATGAAAATAGAAAAAAAAATTTACAACAATAAATAATCGTCCGTTTTGTTTTTAAATATTTGAGAAAATTTTTTTTTAACTTACAATATATTTGACGGTTTGTATATTATCATAGTGTTAGAAAAGTTTTTATTATCACAAATATACGCGTTGTATACGATTATACGGACGATAAATATTTATTTGTAATATTCGCAAGACACAAGTTTTGGTTTATTTTAGTAGCGGTATTATTATTATTATATTGATTTTAAGGACTTTCAAATACTGTGCCTTATATTCTATACACGGCGTTTTGTGCCGGCAATTTTATTACTTCTACGAAAATTTGTTACGATAATAATTATTATTTTTTCTTTTCATTCCCTTAACTAACTTTAAAATTTCATTACACAACGCTTGCGTTATATGTTACAGTCGTTACGTTGTATACGTATTGTACATGTTATATAATATGAACTTTAGGAAGTTTAACAAAAGAAAACGTATTGCGTGATGCGTTATGCATAATCTAACAATTTATCATTGTCTTCGAACTGATATGAAACGCGTGCACCTATACCCTAAACGATAAAAATAATTATTTTCAGTATTGGCATAAATTTGCTTATAATGATTTTAAACGTCATTTCACGATTGAAATTGTCCTTATGACTTATTCATGATTACCGCGAATAAAGACGAATAAAAATAAAATGAATACTATAAAAACTACAAAGCTATATTGAGATAATAAATTCTACATATATAGAGTTTTTAAAAAGCGTCTGAAAAAAGTACACACATATCGCATGTATAGGTACACGGTCGTACACCATACTATAATATATATATATATATATAGTGTTATACATATATAAACGTTAAATCGTATAATATCCTGAGATCGTCATCGTAAAATTTTACTGTAATATAAATGTACACGAGTGTACATTTAACGACAACTGCTGTATACACTAGATATTGTGAATATAATGTATATATTTGCATTACACATTATACACACAAAAGTATTCTATACGCCCTATAATGAGTATATAACGATTGTGCGGCGTCGCCTCTCCTTCGTATATATTTTGTTATCAGCAAAACGATTTACACGAGGTTAAATATTATTATTATAATATAAAAACCAGAACATATTATATATTATAATAGATGCGGTCGACGAACGAAAATTCGTTTACAAATAAATATTAATTTGGCCTTCAGGATAATAAGGCGAGAATCGGTTTTACATCACGCGATATTAAAACAATCATCGGTATCTTCGCACTATCTATATACATATGTCGGAAGAATACTTATAATACTTACTTAATAATTAGAAAATTATAATAACGCGTATTGCGATTTTATGTAATGTACAGAAACGGCTAATGGTATACTTGTGATTCTTGTGATTTCTCATTTATCTTCTCGTTGCGTGCTCCCTCCCCTCATATTGCTCAACGCGTTGTTCAATTACTCATAAGTCTTCAACTTATGTATTTCTTTTTTTTTTTTTACTATTAAAACTTTGCGGTCGACATGAATTTATTATTGTTTTAGTTTTCAAACGTTTTCCAGACCGGAGTGGGGCGGGAATCGTGTGAGAAACCAACACCTGTTCACAAAACCACGCGAAAAACGCGCCATGAAAATAATGTATTAGACACGGTTATTATTATATACTTATTATATATAAACGAATAATATATATATTTTTTCATACGATTGTTCCTGCCATACAGCACGGGTTTATATTAGTCATCAATTATATAGTATACGAATTTACAAAACAATGCTTTGACGGGAAAATGTCATACACACGCGTGTTATACGCACCAAAATTAATAATTACTAGCGGCAACGCGTATACGATATAGTATTTGCTAATTATGTAATTGAACCCGCGAAACGAAACTTAATTCGATTCGGAATTCCAACATCCAAATCAATCCGAAACGGTGTATAATTGTGTTTATATACATACGATACAGTGGCGTACGCAGAATTTTCCAATGGGGGGGTGGCTTGAAAATAAATAAATATTCAGTAGACATAAGATTTTGCTTAATTTACTATAATATATAATTACATAAATAATTGAAAAAATTATGAGCATTAAAATAGTTTTGTTGCGTAATAAATTGTTTTTTTTTTTTTTTTGTTAATCGTTAAACGTCGTGTTATTTTTTTCAACTTTGGAGTCAGAACAATCAACCAAAAACCGTTCATGTTATCAATCGTAAATGTGACGTTACACTATTTGTGTCTATTCTGTGCTATACGATTGGAAAGGAAAAACTCGTACATCATTGCAGCGCATTCCATCGGTTCCCCGACAGGCGACTACAGTCTTATCAACATCATAAAATAAATAAAACTGTTTACGACCACTATAATCATTAGTAATATTGGTAATATGAAACATAAAAAAAATAGAATTATAGGTCGATGGGGGGCTTCAGCCCCTTAGCCCCCCCTGCGTACGCCACTGATACGATATGTATATAGGTATTATATAGGTACGCATATAAATCGATGATCGTCTGTAGGATTGAATAATTTCAAACCCATACGGTCCGGTATATGAAATAATAAAACGAATATTGTAATAATAATTATGGTGCGATGTGGTTTTGCAGGCGACACGTTTCGAACGGAGCAAGCATTATTATTCCATTACTTTTCAAATCAAAAATAATACTATAATATTAAATAATCAGAATACGTATATGTTAATTCGAATTCTTAGTATCAAAACGAAATGAACGGCGTGTGATTTTGCGTGGAATCTTAAAAAAAACGACGTATAAAATATACGAATAAAATTGTAACAACAAAATTCAAAAGTGTACGTACATTCTCGACTATATCCGTTCTCAAAGAAAATGAACGTTAATATTCCACTGTCTATATAACCTAAAACACTGTTAACATTACTATATTATATAATATATTAGATTATTCCCAGTAATCGGAACCAAATCCCCGCGTATTACACGGAGTTGGATATAACAGGATATAAAAAGGTGCAGCGTGTAATACAGTGTTATACAATATGTACTAGCGTATATATATACGTAAGATAAAACTAAAAAAGAAAAAATGCAGAATGAAGGTATATATTTTATAATAATATATAAATATGTTTCGTGTACATATATTATAGCGTTAAAATGTAACAATCGATTTGGGAAATTATTCTGTCAGAAACATTCGTGTATTTGGAAATCGATAAACAGAGAAAGAGTGTTTAAAATGGAGTTACTCCGGTGACGGGGGTTACACAAAGACATTAAGATACTATTGTATTGAACATCACGTCTGTGTTGTGTATAATCTCGAAAACACCGCGGTAAAGAGGAGTCAAGATGTACGAAAATTTGCGCCGAAACGAGTATTTAATTTTTGAAAAATATATTACAAAGCGCAGTTCGATCGGGGCCTATAGTTTGTATACATAATTCTTGTATACGGTATAGATTTCTTTAGAGTTCCAATCCGTGTCCTTTTTTTCGAGTGATATGGAAAACAAGAGGATTTACGTTTTAATTTCAACTTTTTACCGATTTTGCGTTTTGTACGCGAAAGAGTTCGACGAAAATGTATTATTTTTCATAATTTCTATTAGTGTATGTCTAGTGAACTGTAACGTCGTCAAAACACACCGTTCGCACGCTAATGTTTTTATACGGAAATATGTAGGTAGCGAATTTATACGATAAGATTGTTATATTATATTCGCGTTATTCGAACTCCGTAGAAACGTCATTTATTCATATACAACGTTAAATTGTTCACTTCTTTTGGAGTATTATATACACGCAGTTTTAAAAAAATATTTTATCGATTATATTTTTAAAAACATTATTTTTTTAACCCAGTATAAACATATAATATACGTTTAACCGTTTACATTAATACCGAGTGTATAACATTTTTTTTTTCTTAATAGAGACATGAATTAGTAAATATTTGCCTCGACTATTATAACAACAGGAAATAAAATATAAAATAACAAAATAAAAAGAAAAAACAGAAAAAGAAATTACAATACAAAACCCTCATCAGTAAAGGAAAAAATTTAAAACAGAATGAATAAGGAGAACATTGGATGTTTGAAAGATATGGGGAAGACATAACATTTTTATAATCAATATAATTTGATAAACGCCCGTTTACATTATATTATGTGTATATAGGTATGCTGCAACGAATATATTTGCAGCGTTGAATTATATATATAATATCAGCGCATAAAATACTCGATTGTCTTCAACGGCTGATCAACGCGCGGATTCCGAATTTAAAATCGTAATAATATTGTTTCTTACGCGTACTTGAGTAGGAAAAATCGATAGTAAAAAAAAAAAACACTTGTCCCGGAAAAATATTTAATTTTTAAGTGTTACGTGGACGGAATTGTCAACTATATAATATTATATAAAACCGCGGACTAAAAAGCGCAAGCGCGTTTCTACAAACATAAATAAACGTATAAGTAAAAAGGAAAACCTATACGACACTATTATATGTGCACGGCAGCCGCGGCGGTTCGTCCGCCCCCCCTCGTATAATTTATGATTACAGTCACTTAATCCGCGACGTTCAATGGACTGGCGCGCGAGTATTCCGCCGACGCGTAACGTCCATTAATTCGATTAGAACAGTCAGTCGTCGTAGTACCGAGTACTATATAGGAAAACACCGAGCATATAAATAATATATGGTACACGCGGAATGTATTAAACGCGTCCCGTCGTCGTCGTCGTCGTTGAATTTCGTGTCTGCTATTTCGAAACGTTTTCGAAAAGTTTTTATAGGTACCTGTATGACGTGGTGGTGTGGTTTTGGTATTATAATAATATGGCTTATAATGCGCGCATTACGGAGGTTTACAGTATATATTGGAGTGCCGCCGAGTCGTTGTCAACGATATATTTGGCTGAATGAACGAACTGGTGCGCGTCGATATAGAACTTTCGTGGACAAACGATATATATATATTTATTTTAATTTTATTTAACTGACGCGCGAAGGCAGTTTTTAAATACGTTGCGTATTATACGCGTATCGTTCATTATTCGTATATTGTTACATTATACATATTTATGAGAAAATATGGTGTACACAATATTAACGTTGAAAAATACAGTGGTTGGCTTTTGAAATTAAAATTGGTATACTATTTATATATAAATAATATAATATATTCGTATATATATATATATATAATAATAGTAATTCTTTGCTGCTCTTACAGACGCGTTTGATAACGAGTTTTCCGTATTGTGCAGGAAAAAGAAAAGAAAAAATTCACTTCTTATTATAACGAGAAATCGGTTTTTTTTGAAAATTTAAAAGCAACGCCAGAATTTACAACACTGCAGGTGCGCCCAGCCCGAGGCCAACGCTTTTTAGAGTAGGCCGTACATTTTATTACAGGTGAAATCCACGTGGGTTATATAAACGCAATAATAGTGCCCCTAAGTACGCGTAAAGATTTTTTTTTCTTCTTATCTCCGTCGAACTAAATTAAAACTAAAATAATTTAAAACGTAAAATATTATACGAAAATAATTTACACTTTACGAGTTCGTCGATTGTTTATTTTATACGAGAGTGCCGCGGGAACGTAATAGAAAAAATACAATACATATTGTACAAATTGACTTTTCGCTTTTCGTAAAATAACTATTATATATATACATATATGTTAGAATTAATTTAAGAAAAATTTATTTGCAAAATCGATTCACGTTTGAAAGCATACAAAACTAATCGAAACGGCAGTCTGTTATACGCGTGAGGCGCGTTTCTTCGTCAGCTCTTGTTACAGTCTGCCGCGGGAGAAACAAACGACCGACCGGGACTATAATATTTTCCGGGAGGTGTGTTTGGATACTATTTCTCTACGTATACGACGTGTCGTGTTCCAACCGCGTCTCCCCTATACATATACGTTTTTTTCTCTCCCCCGAGGATTCTGAAGCTGCTGCAGGAGATGCCGAGATCGTATTATATTATTACTTCTGTGTATATCAATCTTTCAAAGGCGTTCGCGGTCTACTGATTTCCCGTCACGTGCACCGCGCGATGGGATTCGAATAGAAATATATTATTATTATTATTATTTGTAATGTATTATAAGACCGATAGTCGCATTTTTTCCCTCCGAAAACAAAATCGTACTGTGACACGCGCAGCGCGTGTTTAATTATACCACGCGCGTATACGCAAATGCGTATCGTACGGAGTATAGGTCACCGTGAGTGCAAAGTATATGTAGAAAACACCGCGGTGGTCTACGCCCATGTGTATACGCGTGTAACAGTTTATTTTATTATAATTATAAAAATTTCCTATATCGTGTTTATTTATAATTAAAAAAATATATATATATGTATAGTGTATTGTTATCATTATACATTTTAAAAACAATGATAAATCATCGCATTCGATATAAAACGATTCTGAGCGTAGCTTATCGGTGTAATATTTTGTGTATATAACAAAAACTAACCCGTTTTATGAATTAAATATCTCAAGACCTACATAATTGCTATAAACAGTACAACATTTTTAAAAAGTTTCGAAATGACGAAGAAATAACGATTAATCGATTTCGACGAAATCGTGTTTTTCTAGTTTTTATGGAATTTTTCGGTATAGTTTATCAATTTTTTTTTCGGCGCTTTTGAGAAAATCGAAAAATGACCTCTCTAAACTAACTAGATGCAATTTGCTACCTCAGAAACAAACTGTGACTGTAACGATCGGAGCACTCCTTCTGGTAGAATTTGTATGCACAGATATTAAAAAAAAAACAAATCATTGTAAAACCAATACATATTCCTTGCTCCGCTCAGAATCTAAAAAATAGAACGCGTTGATTAGGGACGAATACTTTGTCTTGTAGAGACGTTTTTCACGTCGCTTTTCCGAATACGCGCGTATATATAATATACACACAGGTAATGTAAATCACCGTGTCGTTTGGACGGCGGTAAAATTAATACTATCGATGCGCGAGGACACATTATGTATAAGACATTATAAGACATTCGCGAAAAGAATAGTAGAGAACGGGCCAAACAAATTAAATGTATTGTCGAAAATGTAAGGAAAGTTAACATATATGTGATAAAAACGGGAAAGAGAAGTACGGGACACTAGGCGTATATATTATATTTATATAATAAAGAGAAACAATGGAACATAATATTTAATTCCTGCGATTTATGTTTCTGTGTATTATAATATTTTGCCGAACTTCCTATACTTGAATATTTTCCCCCGAAATATTTTCCTTTTCCATTAATATCCTAAAATATACTATTTTCTCGCGATAAATTATTCCTAACGAAAAATATTCCAGTGTAAACGAGTAAACGTGTAAATGTATGTAAACGAGTAAACGTTAAATAAATAGCAAACGTGTAAACGAGTGTACAACGAGGAAAAATGAATGCTTACGCTCATTTCATCTCATTGAAATACGTGAAATAATATTATTATTAATAATAATAAATAAATAATAAAGTTTGCATACGCGAGTACGATCGGTCGCTCGGTCAGCGTCAAACTAAACACCCACATATACCGACATGGCGCGTCAGCCGACCGTAATAAAACGGGAAAAGAAAGTAGGTAATCACTAGATAGCGCTACGACACAACATAGAGGGCGTGGCAGAAAGACGCTTATAAATAGTGGTCCGAAACCATATCTGATCGCTCAGTGTAGTCGCTGCCGTCAGGCGTGAACAACGTAGTTCGCGTCCGACTGCGGTGTGTGTGTTGTGGTGTTCGGGTCTGCCACGCCCATTATGTTGCGTCGTAGCGCTATCTGGTGCGGAGTACTTTCTTTTCCCGTTTTATTGTTATTTCGTTTACGTTCCATGCACGTCGTTCTTTCTTTTTCTACATCTGCATTTCGTCTCGGTGCATTATTTTTCTTCTTGGTTATTACTATTAATATTTATTAATCGTGAATTTTCTACGATTTTTTTTTTAAGTTCACGAAAAATGTGGTATACCGCGAGACAACCAGCGGACGGTCAGCAAAATAATGCGGATAAATCCGGACTCGTTTTGCTTAAAAAAAATTTATTTTAAAATAAATACTTCCAAAAAAAAAAAAATCGTAGAAAATTAACGATTAATCGTTAATAAACGAAATTTACGAAAAAAATAAAAATTATAAAACGACTATTTTCGACTTTGTAATTAAATGTAATATAATAAATTGTAGCGCAATGTTCTATTAATTATTAGCAAAAAATAATACTTAATAATAATAATAATAAGAAGAAGAAGAAGAAAAACTAAAAAAATATCGATTAGAACAAAAGTCATATTAGCATTTGTGAAATCTCAGTGAGACGCGGTGTATATGCGTTTATAGCGGGTGGGGAACGGGTATACCGTTCAAGCACGTTGTATATATATATATACCAAGCGAATATACCGCGCACGCAACGGCGGCGCGTGCTCGGATCACCATACCACACCTCGACGGTGGCGACGGAAATTCGCCAACGTATATACACATCACACACACACACACACTGTGCACAACACGACTGCAGTCGGTGCGCGCCGCTAGTGGTAGACTGCAGAGACCCTTTAGCCGTCGCGGTTATCGCAACGCTATATAGTTCGGTTCGCGAAGCCGCGCCGTCCGTCCGTCCGTCACAGTCCGTCCGTCACAATTCGTCCGAACACACACACACACACACAACGCTTTGTACGCGTTATATAAACTGTTGCTCTGCAGTCCTGCACTGTCGTCAACCGCGTTACCACCTGTTGTCCGTGGTGGTTCGGCCGGTTTATTTCCGCGCTTTAACCGTCGAAAAATCATCGGTTTTCTTAAATAATACAATTACCTACCTCTGATAACATTTCCCCCCTCTCCCAAAAAAAAAATAAATAAAACCACCACAAACACTTCACGGTATACGCGTTTGCAATGCGTGTGATAACACGCGAGTTACGTCTGCCGTGCCCTGCGATCATTACTAAGTACGTGCAGTGTTATTACACTCGCCCATGCAGGATATAATAATTTTATTTTTATTATATCCAAAGCGTTTATAGGCAGAAAGAAAAATAACTGCTCGACGCCCAATGTTTTGCCAACGCGTAGTTTTTATGACGCCGCGCGTCGCATCGTTTTTCCCGAAAACACTTCTTATTTATACTATAATTTTATATTATATAGCCATATTATATAATTAATTGTGGTACCTATACGCATTACATGTAACGGTCGTATTTTCGACACGTCATTATGTAATGAGCTTTTGAAGAAGAGTGCGTCTGAACCGGATATATTTCGCCGAGCTATTATAATTATGTCGCAAATCAAGTGAGTCAATTATTCATACTACGTTATATATTATTGTGGAAAGATAAGATGAAAATTATATAATAATATTAAACATTTTTCCCGTCGGGAAATTCGTTAAATAAATACGCATTTGCTTAAGATGATTCTGCCTGCACTATATCAGTGCGTATGAAACTCGTTGTGGGGGGAGGGGGACTAGTTGGTTTCTCGAACGGTATATGATTATTTACTAGGATTTCGAAAAATTTTTTAAATATATATTTAGAGGAAAATTTTATCTGTGTCATAAGGTTTTTTTTTTTTTTATCCGACATAAATATACTATACAAATTAAGTTTTATAAATGTTTTTTAGTTTTTCGTATATTTACTACAAACGTTATTGAGTAGCTTTATCACAAAAAAAAAATTAAAAACTACGACACAGATAAAAATTCTCCTGTCTATATATACATTGTATTTTAAACATTTGTCCTTCGCAAAATAGTTTTTTTTTTTTAAATATCGTGATTTATACACGACAATTAAAAAATGACAGTGAAACAGTACTCGTTTTTAATGAATTTTAAATCGTAAGATTTTTATTTTCCTAAAAATTTCATAGAAATTGCCTATTCATAGCGCCTTAAAGAGCTGGCTCATTTTATACATTTATAATACGAATTGCGCGATAAAACAATAATATTTTTAAGACGTGGAAATAATTGTATATTTACGTGGTGTTAATATATTTGGTGATTTTTTTTCAATATAAAAACATATACAATGTATATATTGTGATAACCGCGATATGACTGGCGCATTATTCGATACAAAATTAGTTTCTGTTTTTTTTTTTTAAATATTTTAATTAAAGAAAAAAACATCAATCCTATACACGTAACATAATATGCGGTTTTGCAGTTTTGTACCGGAATCGTTTACATGTATGTATGTTTATTATAAATACTCCGTATCGCGTAAATTGCAATATTCTGCTGAACACTTCGCCAAATGTTAAAATATATTTATATTTTACGTATTTTTTATTATTAATTTTTTTCTAACGAAAATTTCGCTTTGGTGAATTATAATTACGAAAGTATTGTATTTACGCGCGCGGTTAGGAGGTATACATCTACCACGTGACGAGTTATGAACGATAATATTAATGACGGAATTTGTATATTTATAAATATTACGTTCAATAAACGCAAAAAAAAAATATATATATATGTATACCTACAACGAATTCTCGTTTTGTTTTCATATAATATAAGCGCAAATTAATTATTTATATAATGGACGTGAACGCGCGCGCGTTTTAAAAATAAGGTCATGTCAATTTAAAGTGTCGAACGTATACGCGTATATATATTATATATATGAAATTTGAATTCCGTATAGGACGTCTCAAACGGAGAAATATTAATTTTTTTTTTTCCGTAAAACAAAATTGTATAGGCTATTAGAATAGGTATGTATTACGATTTATTCGCATGAATAATTTTTAAATATTATTTGTGTTAATCATATTTCGTACAATACCTATAAAATTGAGATTTTACACATAATAGTTTATTGGGTATACGTATTAAAATGCTTTCGATTTATCATTTATATTTATAAAAAAAATTGGATCAAATTTTAAGTTGATTTTTAATAGTACCTCCTATATATATAAATCGGCTTAAACATATTCTATTATGGCGTGTGTAATTATATATATTTAAGTATTATATTCATTGCGACACTTCTCAGTATTATTAATTCATATCGACACACGCGTATAATATAATATACCGCATAAAACGTCGCGCACAATAATATTATACACATATAATACAGCTGTTATACGTCATTGTGAAAATTATTATTATTTTTTATTTCGTTCGAATACTATATTATATATGAGTGTACCGGCGCTAAAATATAATGATGTACTTAAATTTCTTTGAAAAATGTGTATTTATATACGAAATAATAACGTGTTTTATTGTTGAAAAAATATTATATAATTATATATAAGTATATAAAAATAACTTTGTGAACATTATATGTATTGTACCCAATCCGGTACCATAGCTACATATACAATATAGTATTTAATTCCAAACGTATACTTGTATTTTTTTAAATTCCTATATGTATAAACCGCGGTATATATAATTGTGCGGGTTCTTCGGTCTATAACGCGAAAGAAATTACAACATTTACGACGATATATATATTATTCATAATTACTATAAATAATCGAACATTTGGTTAATGTGGTTACATAATATGTCGTTTTCCAAACTTTTAACAATTATTGTAAAAAAAAATCTTCATCGGGCATACAAACCGTAAACGTACGTCGGAGAATTATTATATTGTATAGTTATTTGTAAAATACATAAAAAAAAATCGGAAATTTTTTTTTTGTAGAATATTTGTAAAATTTACTTGTCTATCACCACGACAACGATAAAATAATTGTAACGCGTGTTTTCAGTAGATTATTATCCGCGCGCGCTCGTTGTGTTTTCAATTAATTATAATTAGTTAGTTATTGTGTGTGCGTTTGGTTTTTGTTTTTCGTAGTTCATGCGATCATGTATTGTATACGGAGAACGCATACGGATTAATTGTGTAAGAGTATATACGTATATAGTTTGCAGTTAATGTATTGCGAAAAGACTGGCCCATTTGTTAAATACCCCGTCTGGAATGCAATAACAATAAAATATTATTATATGGTATCGATTAGATTTCGCACGGTAAATGTAATATAAAATGTAGTTAAATTATATATAGAGCGCAATACGCACAAGTATAATATACCTACACGCACGTACTTAATGGCGGCGTAAAATTTTATTATTTTTTTTTTTTTACACATTTCGGCGCAATTGAAATGTTAAAATACAATTTTTATAAATTAAAATATCGCGTTAGATATTATTATTATTGTTGTTTTTTTTTTTTTGCAATTTTTAAGTATAATTTTAAAGTTTATCCGTTGCATTCTCGTGACTATATGAAAATTATAAAAAGTTTCGCGTATAACAACAGTTATAGATACAAAAAAAAAAATCAATTTGTTGTCGACGAATTTCAAGTGAAAGCGAAATCAAAGCCGAAGGGTTACCGTTGGTTAATTTTTGCTACCACCAGAAACGTTTAACGAGACAGGAATGTGTGACTTTTTTGGCATTATTGACGATTTCCCGGATCGAAACGTTGACGTAAATTGCGCAGAGAGATAGGTTCGTCCATATATAAAATGCAAACCGCGTATTTTGAACGTTATAAGCGTATAATATTCTCCTATGCCTTTTTTTTTTTTCTCTAAACTCCTTAACTTCATGAAATATTTTATAATACGGTACAATATGCCGACAATGCAACGGGGAGAGCGAGAAAAATTCGATCTCGCGAATGGTGCGCTCCGAGAGTATTTCTCGACTATACATTATAATATGAACCGCACACCGAAGCGCGATTCTCGAGTTTAATTTTCTTTGCGCCACGAATTTTTATTATAATCGCATGTGTTGGGTACACGCGCGCGTATAAAAACTATAAGGTAAAAACGATATTTATATAGTATTGTCGCGACGCATACACATAATGCGTTTATATAAGTGGTATACTGCGGTTATCACAATCTGCAAACATCAATAAACGTATGAGAATGGTCGATATATAATGGTCTTTCGTTTCAAACGTAGATTAATACATATTGTCATGAAAAAATAAAAATATATATAACGTTGTAGCCCATAATCAAAACAAATTTGAATTCTATCAAATGCCTGTATATAGGAAAGAAAATCGAATTTTTTTTTTTTATTTAGTTTTATTGTTTGTTTAAGGACGTCGACGGAGCCTGCAGTCATTTGTAAATGTATAGGCGATTGTATCACAAAAACAGGGGGAACTCGTGTCTAGCATCTGCAACAGGCATGTTTCGATCATTTCTTTTGAAAAATGTACAGGTCGCATTGCAGCCGGACTTCAGTTTTTGATTTCAACTTTGAATTAACGGCAAAAAACTTGAAATTATTCAGACGTTTATTACGGTAACTGAAATTTTCATTCTAAAAATCTGAGTTCGACGAAGCCCAAAATATCATTCCCGTGTCAAAAAAAAATTTCGACAAAAATTATCGAAATCTCACAATTCTACGAGGCATGAGAGTTTTATATATGCAGCGGATTTCTGTACTAAAATCGCATCGGCTTAGTCGTTAGTCTTAACGTTTATGTTAAAATTTCGATTTACGACTATATATACGCTTATACCGCCTTTATGAATTATGATAATATATTATAAGGTCAGCTCCGTATAACTTTTTCGAACCGAAACTTTCTTTACATGACAGCAGTATATATATAAAAAAAAAAACGTGTCCGTTTTCTTTGTATACTAATACCCGCAGTACTTTCGATATAATTATTACGTATAATCGAGTCTGGACATTAACGAGTTGATACGTTAAAATTAATTTAACTTTTTAACTTATTTGTATACCTCTTGAATTTTCGGTGTTTCTAAAAAAAAATTTTATCGGATCAATTTTATAGTTTAATTTTGAATTTTCGCTGCCTAAAATTTGTCCGGTTAACGCATTCGAGGCATTTTATATAATATAATGTATAATATATAATGTACATACAATGAGTAAAGACAAAAGGCAACTTCAGGTTTCATGTACTTAGATATTATTGTTGAAAATGTATAAATTAATGAATAATTAAAAAAAAAAAATTAAACGTACTACATTTAAAAAGGAATATTAATAATATATATATATATACGTTCACTTAACTCATTGAATTTATATTTAAATTTAACTTTTAACCCGATTAGAAAAATTTCGGGTCGACTCAATATTTTGGCGAGTTAAAACAATTCGTTAACTCGCCCTGCAGACTTGATTATAATAGGTATATATAATATTATGAATATAACATATCCGTATACGCGTTTATTGCTTTATAAATAACATTATAATTATTAAAATTTTATTATATTAACGCGTATATTATACAGTCGGTATAAGTCGTTCGTTTTGTTTTCTCTGCACACAATACAGGAGTGTGACGGAGTTGTGGTGGTGCAGGTGCTGGCGGCCGCAAGCGGACTACAGTGCTGCTGTGCGGCTCTCGCGGTATTCCGCTCTTGTCGCGTGCGTAGGCCGTCTGCAGCCGCCGCAGCGACATGTACGCGGCGGCCGGTGGCGCGTCGCTGGCCAGCAGGCGGCACAAGCCCAAGCACCGGAACACGGCGGACGCGGACGCGCTGATCCACCAACAGTTCCAGCGCCGGTTCGAGCAACACCAACAGCAGTACGCGCCCGCGTCCGTGGAACACCACCTGCGCGCCTCGTCGTCGCTGACGCCGTCCACGCCCATGTCGCCGTTCGGTCAGGTCCGGTTGCCGGGGCCATTCGATCCGGCCGAGGTAAACTGCGATCCCGTTTTTTTTATACCTTCCCACTCCATCAAAATGTGTGTGAGTACCCCCGACCACCACCACCACCACCACCACCACAGGGTGCGAGACGTATAATTATTGTATAACACAATTATACCGAAAATATTACGAGCAAGGCTCGGCTAATTAATTAGTTAATAAGTATTAAAAATTGAGTTTAAAAAAAAAACTTAACTTTTAAACTCCACGGATTATACTCACGATTTAATTTTATTTCCCCTCGTGTAAACGTCAATTTAACGGGTTTTTTTTTCGACCAATTAATTCGATTTCGAATTTTCACAATTGCCGCGAGTTTATTTGTCGACATATTTTATCCAGACACATTCGAGACGAACGTAATTATTGATGATCAGCTAGCTGCTAGAAGAGACAAACAACTTTAGATTTCGTATGAATTGTTGAAAAATGTATTTGTGTAAATAATGAATGATTAATTTAAAAAATAAAAATAAAGTCAAACGGACGATTTAAAAAGAAATTAATTTAGATATTTCATATATTTATACTATATTATATTATGTTAACTCGAACGAAATATTTGAATTATTTATTTAACTTTTTTAACTAGGTTATAGAAAAAAATCGATTAACTATTAATTGGTGACAAGTTAAAGAAATCATTAACACGCGCTCGTTTGACAGCCTCGGTTATACGAGTTTTTCACGAATTTTTTAATGAAAATGTATTTTTAAGGAATCGGCCATTTATCAAGTGGTCGCGTGTTGTATTGTACGTTTTGCACGCACTACACAGTGTCGTGTTCGTGTGAAAAGTAAAATTTAAAGTTTATGAGTGCACCGTCCAACGAAACAGGAACCTTCGCACGCACACGCCGGGTCCTTAATGGTGACTACGTACAGTCCGGATTAAGCGTATGAAATCTCACTTCCAACGGCACCGGTTGGTCCGGTAACGCGATAAGAATTCTGAAAATCCATTCGAGTTCTTCTACAGACATGGACTTTGTCGCGTTTACGTTTTCTTTGCCTTAAGATCGTCACGAAAATTGAATTTTTTTCTTTTAAATTTTTAATTTGTTCAATTACAGTTTTCTGGGGGGGAGAATATATAACCACTAGATCGATCGGTATATAATAGGACAACGTTGGAACTCGAAATTAAAACAGAAGAAAACGTCTATATATAAATAGAAAAATATATTCATAAAAAAAAAAAATCGCATTTTTTCAATAAAATATCTAATGAAAAAAAAAAAATTATTATTCCGTATAATATTTGTATATATGTAATTGAAATTTCTTCTAGAGATTCGCCTATTGAAATAATCGACACATCGAGCCGTTCATAATATATAATAATATATTATACGACGACGGGGTATTATATAAGTGCTGCTGCGACGGCAATTCTTTCGACCCACTCGTGTAATGATTTGTTCGCGAATCGCGCGTGTGTTTGACGCAACTTTTCTCCTCGAATTTGTAATTCCGATACGAAAAACGTTCTGTTCGATTGTTTTGCACGAACATAATATATATATATATAGTTTAGTTTACTTAGCTATATATTGGTACAGCAATCTTATTTGGAGTTTATAATAGAAAAAGAGAGAGAGAGAGAGGGAGAGAGAGAGGAATGGATAAGTCTGAAGTCATTTTAATCAATTGTCTCGTATCCTTCGCCTTAATAAAACTTTAAACAACCATATACTACATATATATATATATATATATATATATATATATATATACAGTTACGCACCTATTCGTTTAATACCGCATCGAATCCGACCTACGCTTTAACGTTTAAAATATATATAAACATGTTCAGCGTAAAGTGTTGTTTGCATATAAAAAAAAAATAATAATAATTCGGGGGGAAAAGTATCGCGAATTTATATTTTCATAAATACGATAATATTAAAAATCCCGTGTACGATTTCCGAAAAAAAAAATTCTTGTCTTATTTGCGCGGAATTATTATATCGAAGAAGGCGTTACCACAATTTTGTCATCCGCGGAATCGAAACGAAGTATACGCATAAATCTGATAAATCATATGCCGTCATTTTCCGTTAATGTTATTTTACCTTATACCCGCGAAAAAATAATAATATGTCGTGTTTTTCCACTTTACCGTTTCCGTTATGATTATATGGACGTGCGGTTTTCCTCGGGTCGTCGTGTAGTAATCCGCGACCACCGGCGGAAGCTCTGCGCAGCGTAGGTGTTGCGACGTTGACTGTACGACATAATATATTATTGTATTTGTTGGCCCGTCGAAATGAATTCTACTATAAAGATTTTATTATATACCCCCTGAAACTAATTTTTTATTTTTTTTTCCCCCGTGGGCGTCTTACCAATATAGATACGCGTGTAACCGAACTATTGCGGAAATCACAAATACTACACTCCGAGAATTCTGCAAATATATATATATATAGAGAACAAATCGTTTTCGAGTTTTTTTTTCCTCGCAGAATATATATATATATATATATTTACTTCGCTCATCTCAGGGATACTCTCATACTCGTTATAATAATATATAAAACTCCTGTGTAGTCCTGGACGTAGTGGAAACTAAATCCAGGCTGTTGTTTATCCGGGCGACTCACCACACGCCTACAAAAAAAAAAAAAAAATATTCTGTTTTTTTTTCTCTTTAATAGCGATTCCATTTCAAAGATTTTTTTCTCCCGTTAGTTTTGCAAACAAAATAATCGTTTAACATTCTTTAAGTATATCGGTCACTCCGCCTCTCCAGGGTGTATTGTAACCATTCATAAGTTTTTAAATGTCTATAGGTATAACCGTCGTCAGACACTTCGGAAAATTACCGATCGCCGTTTACCGAAACCCAAATATTATTACGAATATATCTCGACAACAAATTTAATTATTACATTGAGTCGATAAAGCGTATTATATCGTATACTCGCGTTTGAATTCGAATATTCCAACGCGGTTTTACGAACGTTTTCATCCTACTCCTCGTCCGAATTATATTACAAATTTTTTTTTTTTTTTAATTTATATTTTAGCGTATATACGCGTTTCAAATATACAACTTTCCCCATCCCCCACAGATCACGGTAAACAATAATTATAATATTATTGTGTATACGCGACTGCGCGTAGTGTACAGTATGTTTGTCATGTAAAGTAAACAAGTTTGTGTATTAAGCGACGAGGTTGTTGACAATAATAATAAGTCTTATGTGTATCCTCCACCTGCAGAATACCGCTACCGCGCCGCGTCGTCGGTGAACGGGTATGGATCGCGTGTTTTGTGATGTGTCATCATTACAGTAGTATAACAACTAGGGCAGAGGACTTGTAGCTCTAAAAAGTCACGAAATACGCGAGCGTATAAGCACTTGAAAACACGAAAACGCGCATTTAAAAATCAATTTTTTAAAAAAAATTCCCGGGTAAATTACGTGGAATTAAAAAAAAAAATAGAAGAAATCAATTAGAATTTAAACTAAACGACACTGAATAATATTGCATTTGACAATACGTGATATAAAATAATCGTGGCGCATCGGCTGTTTCTGATAATAAAAAAATAAAAAATATAAAATACGTAGTATTTTAGCGAAAAATAATTAAAATTGTGCCCATCGCCGCGCACCGCGACGAGAATCGACCGACCACCGCAATGTGCAGGACACGCAGGTGTACATATACGCCGTGTCGCCAACACGCATACCTACTCGCCCGCAGTCATATCCCAGTCATGTCGCTAAAAGAACTACGCTGTATACGTCTGTTAACATTAAATCCAACGTATTATAACTTAAAAAATGTATTTATTTTGTATTTTTTATTACTATAATTATAATTATTTACGATTAATAAAATAAGTGAATAGGGTTGAAAATGAAGAAATGTGCTCTAAAAGCAAAAAAAAAAACCCCCGGAATAATACGCATTTATCTATAGCTTTGTTAATAACACGAAACGTATTTGTTTCTTACTCTGTACTATTTTTCCGATTGTGTAAAACAAATAGTCCTCTGCCTTATAAATAACATATATTTTATGCGCTTGGAGTGCGAGACGAGACCGAATATACTATACATATTCGTATACTACTAATTCGATTTCGTGATTTTAATGAAAAAATAAAAAGATCTAATTTGATTTAACCGGAAGATTTCTTTTTTTTTATCCGACCTACGAAAATATATAATATACGTGGATAATAAAAATACAATATTACTTAAATATTGGCAATAACAACATTTATATATATTGTATAGTGCAGACACATATAATAAACGGGGTGGAGGCCGGTTTACTCGAATATGTCATTAAATGTGGATTATGTCTGCGTACATATATAAAGCTATTATGCGGTAAAATATTATATTTCCAAAATGTATTAAAATATAAGCGGTTAGGATAATCTCGTCGGAGTGCTAACTGTCACACACTTTTGGAAGACCGTCATTATAAAAACGAAACGCAACAGTAACGCGTTATACGCATGTACGTTATATCAGCTGTGTGGTCGTCAACATTATTGTAACACACATCTGTATAACGTTCGAATTAACAATTTATCCCTTCGTATAAACGTTTGCGCGTTGAGACGTGAATTCGCAGTCAATTTTAATACATTCTCGTGTCATTGTATATATATATATCGTATAGTGTTTGTTTTTTTAAATTTTTTACATATTATTAACACATTTATTACACGTATGTCCGCAGATTCGCACGATATTCTGTAATGTTATATATATATATATATATATATAATATATAAGGTTTATTCCTAGGGGTTCGAATCACCATTGGCAATGAAAAATGGCAGCATTTAATATTATGGTCTTTAGATTATAGTTAATATCCCTTTAGATAAAAAGGATTTTGATCAAGAATTAAAATCAATAACTGAAATCGCTAAATTCAATGGGTACGAAAAATATTTAATTAAAAATGGTTAGGAAACATAAATGGCCGAAAAAATTGAAAATGATCAGCACCACCCTTAATAATGGATTAGAGAACAAAATAATAAGGTCGGCAATGATATTTTATCTCAAAATTTCGTATGATTTAATAAATATTTTCAAAAATTACGGGGTCAATATGGTAACGACTATAAACGTTTATTGAATACTGTAACTATATAATATCAAATCAGCAAAAAACTTTTAAAAAAATGTAAATAATTATGAAGAATTGAACGTAAGAAAAGCAATAGAAATGTGAAAAAATAAAAATAACTTGTTAAACTGGGACTCGAGTCCATAACAAAATTCGTTATTAAAATGAATTTAACGCAAACCAGACGGCGCGGCGGCAGCGTAGACTTGCGGTGGGCGTGGTCGTTGACTCACGACCAACCGACGCGGCTGTTTTGTGATGACGTCATCAGAGATAATAATATAAACTGTATAAATACGGGTGTATGTAGCGTCCAACGGTTTAGTATAGTAGTTGGTTCGCGGTGAAGGCGACAACGTATAGTCACAGATTAGATGAATACAGATGGATCACTCGCGATGTAAACAAAAAAAATTACGTCATTCGAATCCCCCCTATATCAGTGTGACCGCATGGTAGCACAATATATTTACCTAAAATTTAAACATTACTCCCGTGAGGTAATCTATTTGTGTTGTTTACATAGTGATTCTGGTCCGGCGATCGTGTCGTATAATGTCTCATGTTAAATATACTCGTTTTATACACACAGTTGAAAAAAAATCTGTGCTTAATCTGCGTTAAATTTTTACCGACACGTGATAACCATTATTATGATAACATTATTTGAGATAATAAAGAAATTGTACTATAATATTGTAAAATACCAACACAATAATTTATATCGTCGTGTGTGCCTACATTGATATGCGGGGGACCAATGAGAAGAGCGTATTTGCAATTCTTTTGTTCTCGGGCCGAGTGATCCATCTGTATTCATCTAATCTGTGGTATAGTCGTTGTCGAAAAACGTATACGCAATAAAAGTGTTTTGTTTTTGGGTTTATAGTGTACGTATTGTATAAAACACAATTCACAAGTTCTCAAGCATATTTTGTCATGCATAATGTTACTCATTAATAAACTCAATAAAATTTACGTTTTATCAGGAACTGACTGATGGTGTAAGAATAAAAAAAAAAAAAACGTTTATTTTCGTTTTCGGAAAATTCTCGTTCTGTTTTCGCGAATATAGAATGTTATAACACAGAATAAAATAATATACGCGCGGGGTACTTTATTAACAGTCGTGCAACGACGATATAATATCAAATATTTTCGGGGAGTACGTGCGTGTGAAAAATTATTATTATTTCGTTAGGTCTTACTTTTTTTTTTTACTCCGCGGTGCAGCTAATAAATAAAATATAAAATAAAATTATCCGACGCGTGTGACCGAACACGCGGCTAGATTTCCGCTTAAATTAATAAATACATTATTCGCGTTATTATCGATTACGTTTAAATATTTCCCCCCCCCGCGGGTATATATGCGTATAAAATAACTAATAAAACTGTAATGGAGAAATACCTATATATGAAATGACACCGCGGGCGGTGTGCCTTGATTTAGAAGAAAAAGTGTCGAATTCTCAATATTATTTGAACACAAATTCTATATAGATATGCGCGTGCAGTGCACATAAGCGTGCGGGTTTCTCCTCGCACAGGCGTTATAATATATAGCAGGGGTCTCCAAACTTTATCATTCGAGGGCCACATAAAATATAAAAAGCTCTTGGCGGGCCAAAATATATTAACACATATAATTTATAATTTTATTAATTATTATAATATAATTTTTAATTTTATAGAAATATATATAAATTTACAAATATTGAAAAAATAATTCTTATAATATTATTATAAATGAATTCGATTAAATTCATCGAAGTGGTTAATCTCTCTCACTGTTTAAATGCAATCGTTCAGCTCGTGAATTATGATAGTGCGCGATAACGACTTTGGGTATTACACGTTTTTTTAGATTATTTACCGTCCTTTGAGGGGCCGGTTAAAACTTGTTCGAGGGCCGGATGCGGCCCGCGGGCCGTAGTTTGGAGACCCCTGATATACAGTATAGTTGATTGAAACGGTCGACGGTGTAGTCGCGGAACCCCGTGGGGGGGGGGATCTATATCTGGAGGAGACAGGGTGGCGGGCAAAAACCGTGTTCGTGGCGTATACGCAGAAATATAGATATAACGCGGGTCGAACGGTCAATTAACCCAAAAAGAGTTGTAATAAATAATTCCTTTCGGAATAGGGGAAAGAAGAAAATAAATTCGCGCGATCGAATTCGATCACTCGCCTAATAATTACATAACGCGCGTATAACGAGAGGAGGGAGCGGTTTTTTCTCTCTCTTTTTTTTGTTTTCGTTCGCTCTCCCGCCGCGCGCACTCATCATTTGTGCGCCGCTACGCCGCGTGACATTAAATTAACCTTTTGATTTCACGAGGACAGTTCCTCCCGTACCTACCTCCTGTACATAATTATATATTATAATATCGCGCGTATATACAACGACCGGAGTCGACTTTTGTTCGAAACCCGCGCGCGCCCGTTGTTTATATACGTACCTAACCAAACCTGACCGTATTGTTATTTACCTTATTATAATACACACGTTACATGTTGGCAAAACATTGCGGGCGTCGGTCCGGCGAGCGCGCGCGTTTTTCGCGCCGTGCCGGAAAGTGTAAAACACGAAGTACTAGTAACAAGCCTAACCTAACTATATAATATGTTATACAATAACCGTATATACAGGTGTGGCGTTGGCTCGTGATCGGCGTCGGTACATATTATAGTCCGTTTCCGTCGTCCTGACCCAAACTGACCCAACCGCGTTCGGTACTGCTGCGGCGACAGGAAGAACTCGACGACTTGTCATCGCGAGCTACGCCGTTCATACTATGCCGGCAACACGCGTCCCCGTCACACGTATATATACATAGATGACATTTCCACGTGATATATATATATATATTGAGCGTACTGTCCGCGAAAACGCGACGTGATCGCGTCTGAGAATGTTTTTTTTTCCTTTCTTCAAAAACGCGCGGATTTCGATAATAATTTTTTTTTAAAAAAATAAAACGAATCTCGTCGCGGCGCGGCGTCGGCGGCCGTGCCGAAAATGCATAACGGGACGCGGCGGGAAGCGTTTCGGAACGATGAGCACCAGTAATGGCCAGCTCCGGTATGCAAGCCGCACTTTACATACGAGAGAGGCAGAAGATCCGCGTGAAGAAGATCCGCAGGGATAGGTTCCAGTTGCCGAGCCACGTGGCCACCAGGAACATCGCACCGTTCCCGGAGTTCCCACCTACCACGTGGGTACGTATATACCTATATATATATATATACGGAAAACTATATACCCGTACGAGCGTAAGTATGTATCTGCACGATAGAACACATTTTTATTACACGTATTATAGAAGTTAATGATGACAATATATAGAGCGAGTTCAGAACGCGTACGAGTTTGTGTTTTTTTTTTTTTTTTATCTCTGTATTCTCCCGATCCGAGCTATGGTGTCTACAATCAGGCACGTACACAAAATAAAATTTCGGGGGGGGGAGGGGGGTTTACAAAATATAGCAATACAAATTGTACAGCAACATAATAAAACAATTTCTTCCTCCTTACTCATTATTTTTTAATGTGACAAGATATTATTTCGGGGGGGGGGTTGAACCCCAAACCCCCCCCTGTATACGTGCCTGTCTACAATTATGCGTTTTTTGCAACGAAGAGTTTTGAAAAAGAAAATTTTAATCACGTATTTTGTCGGTTTTGTAAAAAAAAAAGCGCCTACTTTTTAATATTATAATCGAGGAATTTTTTTTAGCGAAATAATTATTCAATATTCTTTAACAATACGCGGTTGAAAAAAAAAAAACGTTATATTCTCCGACGACTATAAACGATACGTGGCACTGGGCGGTTGCCGTTTAATTGCGCGAAACCGCACGCGGATAAATTATATAATTTTTTTTTTTGTATTTATTATCGTCGATTAGTTTTTCTTAAAACCCGTTTATTTGATATTTTTTTCGTTCGTATATAATAATTGATTTTCGCGCGTATATTTATTATAATTTTTCGCGGCTCCTATACAAAAAAAAAAAAATTCCTTTACTTTCGTTCTCCCCAAAAAACAATAATAATTTTATTCTTTGACGTTTTTTTTTAGAATAGTAAAAAATATCTTATCACTCTACAATATGGTATGTATATAAATCGATTGAAAACGTATGCGTATACACCGCAAATATTTATTATATAGCGCTCTTCGCGTATTATATACATGTCATATAGGTACCGCTCGAATGAAATGAAACGAATCTCACATTTTTCCCCCTCCTCTATAAATCCAAATATAATTTACATCGAAATACGTACTTGTAATAAATAACAAAGTTTTTATAAAATTTCATATATAGTGTATATATATATTTTTTTTTATAACATCGAATTTATGGCGTGAATACATCTCGTACGCTGCAGTGCGTACGGTATAAGAGTGTATACCGAATAATAATAATAATATGTTCTGTCGGTATATATTACGGAGCGTACGCACACGAAGTGAAAAACCGAAATCGACGTCGTGTTATATAATAAATTGTTTATTTATTTTTGTAATTTTTTTATTTTGTTTTTTAAACGAAATAAAATTGTTTTCGGCAATCCGAAAGTATATGATATATAGAGTATACTGCTGACAAAAAAAGTCAAACGCGTCGTGATTGTGTCGTGTATTTTGTGTCGAGAATAACCGAAAACCGTTTAAGGATTTATGTGGCAAATCGACCCTGACAATCATTATTGTTGTGCGCACACCCCGATGCTGCTGCTGCAGTGTATACCTGTGCGATCTATATATACGAGACAAAAGCACAAAAGCCCCTTTAAAGGCCTAGACCACCTCCCGGAAATCAAATTCGATTAAGACAAACCGACGTCAACGCTGCACTGCATTATATAATAATACGATACGATCACATATTATTATGTATACTTGAGAGTTGAGAGCTAAGGCGGTTAGACTCCTTTAGTGTTTTGATAACGTGTCATAAACAATAATAATAATAATAATAATACATTACAAATAATGCGTATTTACAGTCGATACGACGTTATTGCAGTATTAATTGCGGTTAAGCGACCACACGATAATATTATATTTTAATAAATTTTTTTCTATTATATAACGTGTCAATTTCTATTTTTTCTTTTTTCATCGTCTTTCTCCGGAACACTTGACGGTGTGACACACACGCCCGTGATGGCCTCTGCGTGCGCTTGACTTCATCGAAATAAGTAAAACTATAAATTCCTAAAATTGTCTTCCCCCTATATGACCTTAACGACATCGTGTATTCGTGCATGTACACGCGTACAAAATGTTCACTATTATTGCGCATTTTATTTGGAACGCGGCGATGGCCTTGTGGGTTTACATTTAAATTTCATATTTTATAAATAAAATAATAATTGAAAAAATATATATGTATATTATGCGTGCGGACCAGCTGTGACACAATCGGGGGAAAAAAAATATTTAAAAATATTCAAAGGCGATCGCGGGACGAGAATTACTTTTTATTTCCCCCGGCTCCAGTTGAAAGTCGGAGGTGTCAATAGGTATTTATACGTTTAAAAATATTCGAATTGATTTATACACGCGCTATGGCGAGTAAAAGTAAATAATTACTTATATTGTATACACTACGTAAATATTTTTTTCTAAGTCTTCAATCGACTTCGATATTTTTATTATAATATACGAACTTACAATTATTTTTTTTTAATTTCATATTATATATGTATATATATTTGAATCGAAATCAATCAAATCTTAAAATTAATTTTAAATATAAATACATAAACCGAATGTAAGAAATGTTTTAAATTACATTTTATGCGCTACGCTTTTTCTATAGTTTCTTATGTTATGATTAATATAATAGCATGTACAATTTAAACTTAAATATTCGAAAGGTGAACTATTTATTTTTAACGATTTAATAATTGTATATTTACAAACGAATTACAACTCTGCACTAAATTAAAGTCCGAAATACATTTTTTTTTTTATTGTACGATTTTTTTAGGAAAAATATCGGACAAAAATCTATGTATAACATGTAAAGGAAGCAAATTTATATAAAAAAAAAAGTAATATATTCGTTTAATAAATAAGTTTTGGTATAAAATATCAAATACGAAGGAATTGTCCATTTTGTCATCGCCACGATAGAAAAGAAATTACTATTAACACTAATCTAGGTACTTTATGAATTATATGTTTTAATGCTGTATAGCGTATATATAGGTAGTTGTAAGTTTCTTTACTTAATATATAATTTATATGTATAGGAATATGCGTGTGGAAAATACGCCATAATCTTTTCTCTGAATAACGAATGTCGCATAAAACATACGAATCTCGATTGTTATTAAATTTTCGTGACATTTCGTGTCAACCGTAAAAAAAAGTACTTCTCAAATGCTCCTTTCCCCCATTCGTATATAACTAATGTTGTATTCGAATTTATTATAATATAATTTTCGTTTCAGGAACAATATACATCATATAACCGCGTATAACATAATAATATTACATATTTTATTATAAATCGTTTTAAAAACGCAAATTAAAAAGGAAACGAAATTTGCAGAACAAGACAGCGGCGTCGGTGGCTTGGCCCGGACCGGCCGGACCGTCTCCAGAAAGCGATGGCACCGCGGCCACGGATGGTTCTATACTCATACACTTGCCGGCTGACCCGCACAGGAAATGGTCGAAGAAAAATAAGGCGAGTGGATTATTATCAAATTTCATCATAATACCGCGCTCGTCGGGAAAATTAAAAATTAATACGTCCCTTATTCGCGGACAAAAAAAAAACATATTTTTTGCTACTATATATATATATACGTATACGATTTATTATTGACGAATCGTCAAAATAAATCCGCTGCACGCCCTCGATTCCATCAAATATCCGCGGAAACCGTTGAATTCCTAATGACGATCGTAAATTTTTAATTTATATTTTACATTCTATATATACGCACAGCTATGCGATACATGATACGTATACGATGATATTGGGCGGCGCCAATCAATAATTATATGGATCACTGTCCAAAAATCGATCATACATATTATAATCTTAATCATACTGCTGCATAGTGCATATCGCAATTCGATTAACCGGAACGGTTTGTATCATTTTATGGTTTTGATATCAAAATATTTAGAATTTCCTCGCGAATGTTTTTCGTTTTAACCGCGTTTATCGTAATATTAAGTATGAGGGTGGTACAAGTATCTACATCGGTTACGGCAAATTATAAAAAAAAAGGTTATTTTTAATACATTAAAAATTCGTTTAATACATTTTAATACTTCTTTTATTTTATTAAAATTATTACTATTATAATTTATACGTGTTTCGTGCGTATAAGCTGATGCAAACATGTTATGAGAGGGGGTGGCTCTATTTCACCCCCTTGAACACCACTTATAACCGCCACTGGTTTATACACCGTTGAGTCACGCCATTAAATTGACCATTCGTTATTGTACGAGTATATAACACGATAAATTCCAAAAAAAAAAAAAATCAAACCACGTTTTTTTCTATTCCACGTTATAATATACTGTGGACATATCATCGCAACGGAATAAAAATTATTTCCACTACCTATAACATTATTGTATTATGTGATTAATGAGATTGGACGAGGTAAAAGATTTTTTTTTAAGTATTAAGAGTTTAGAATATATTAAAAACGTACCTATATAATTTTCTTTTCTAGTCTTTAAAAATATCGATATTAGCAAAAAAGACAATAATATTATTTAAAAGAGAATTCGGTTGTATATAATATATAATAAATAAATCACACGCGTTATTATAACTACTTTGTGCCAGTATATTAATTACTATATTATAAGCGCGTATATTATAAATAATAAATGATTTTTTTCGTGCTCGATTATTAAATTTCTATTTTTTCCCCCACCCGTTCTACCGTATTTCTTTGATGTTACGAATAAAATTAATTTATTTCTGACCCTTGACGCAGGTTTTATAATAAATTGAGGTTACCAGTTATATATGAATATTTTATTTGGTTCGATTTTCTTTTTTTTTCTGCGCCATAACCATATTTCGCGGTAAAAAATTAGTATTTGCACACGGACTCTCACACACACACACACACACACACACACACACACACACATATATATATATAAGTACCTACGTGCACAATATTAATTCTATTTTATTTATTATGCGCATACATATTCTTAATTAAATATTATTTAACAGAGGCATATCGAACACGAGTGTTATATAATCATATAAACAATAATTATAGAAATAGTTTGAGACTTACTTTCCATACTGCAGTATAGGTAGCAACGTGATCAGCTTTTACTAATGAGGTGGTAGGACATGCATACCAATGACATTTGGATCGTGTTTCCATAGGTTAATTTTTTAAAGGCACAAAATACTACCTTTTAGAAAATCGCTCGAAAATGTCTACAAAAGAAAATACGAAAAAATTTAACTTTTAATGGAGGGAGAACGTTTTCACTGACCTCCCGTGGAAAAACTAATTACTAATTATATACCGAATATTTTTTTTTGTAATATATATAAAAAAAAAAAACAATTCAATGTATACTTATATAAAAACTCACCCGTAATCAGGCGCGTCCCCAAGGGAGGGAAGAGGCATTCGCCCCCCCCCCATAACAATTTTTAATGTATAAAATTACTTAAAATTTATATTAATAAATTACTTTTTTACGTAAGCTTATTTGTAATGTAGTCGCATTATAAAAAAAATTAATCCAGTAAAATTGACTTAAATTCGCCCAAACTTTTGAAAAATACACATATTGGGTAATTATTGATTTAAAAATAGGTTCGCCCCCCTTGAAAACTGTCTAGGGACGCCGCTGCCCGTAATTCTGCGGGTAAACTTTTAAAAATCGTATAAAATTAAATCGTTCAAAACTTCCAACGTGACAATTTTTTTGTTTCTGTTACAAGTATTATACTAAGATTTTTTTTTTTGCAAAGAAAATTTACTAGAAAAATCAAAAAAAAAAAATTGTGATACGTCTATTGAAATGATAAAAGTTCGAAAATTTGTGCGTGCACTCTTAACCGAAATATAAAAAAAAATATATATCAGATTTAAAAATATCCTCGTATATGTAACACTCGTCGTCCCCCTTCCATAAGGATACGTCCCTGGGCCTACAGATATAATAGATACGTATATAGTATAGGTATACCCGCGGTCTATAATACCAGCCGATCTGTCCTATCGAAACAGATCCACGACGCCCTGTCGTTCAACGGGGGCGACGGCGCCGACCGGCGACTGTACGAGCTGCAACAGGGCGCGGCGGCCAACACGCTGCTGTACGTGGGCTTGTGCTCGGTAGCGCTGGGCCTCATCATATCATTCGTGGGCACCGGCGAGAAAGGTTTCAAAACGGTGCAGCTACGGTTCATCGGGCCCGGCATGATAGCGATCGGCGTGTGCTGTTGCGCGGTTCGCATAATGCTGTGCTTCTGTCCGCCCGCGTTCTGCTTTAAGCGGCGCCGGCACAAGGGCGGCGTGTCCGAAAAAATGGCCGAGTTCTACAAGTACATGCCGTTCCGGAACCATCCGATGAACGGCGGCACGGCGGCGACCGAACGACCGCCGATCGCCGCGGGTACCGCCGTGCAGGCCGAGTCCGTACCGATGATGGTGCTGAAACCGGCGCTGAAACGCGTGCCCATGGCGTCCGATCAGCAGCCGCAAATCGTCTGTCAACAAGTACGTTTTATTTACACCAGCTACACTTCAGTATTATATAATTTATATTTTACGCCGCTCAGCCGGTATTCTTGGCAAGGCGTAGCAGTACCTTAAAATTATATTACACACCCTATATTTCTATCGACTATATAATATATTATATAAATGTTGTTTATTTAGAAATAATGTTTTTTTTTTTTTTCCAATATGATTTCGATACAATATTATCAATTAAACCGTTAGTCCTTATTATAGTATTATTATACTGTAAAATATTTATAATATATTATATACGATAAACGTATTTGATTTGTTACGCGTATAGCGTAGAATGTTTTTCGTATATAGTCGTTTACGTCTCCGTTGACCAATAAACCGTATATAAAACGAATGAAATGAGGAGAGGAGAAAAAAGTGCAAAGTGAAAGTATATAACAAATACACTGTTGAAAAACCTTTATATGTATAAACGCGCATGAAAACTTAAAAAAAAAATGGATCAAAAACATGATATTTACGATTTTTTTCACGTTTATTCGAGGTGGTGTCCGTGATATTTCTCCACGGTTTATGTGTGTGTTTTTTTTTTTTTTTAACGCTGCAGTCTCGGAATAAGTCTTGATATTACAAAAAATAAATAAATACTGGTTTTACTATATCGTGATTTTCTATTATTGTGACGCCTATTAGTTTTACGTACCTGTACAGTCCCTGCACAGTAGTCCCACGTGCTCATACACACGCGTGTCCAATAATACGCAATAATTATATAGCGATTCAATCCCTGCAGACGATAAGGTTAAAACGTTTTTTTTCCCCTTGGGCCGATCCAACGCGTGTGGGCGCGCGAGGACTGTAAGGGTTCTATAACCGTTCGCGCGATAACTCCGAAGTCAACACGTGTCACATAAATTACGTCAATTACACCGATTTTAATTCCACGCGATATGAGCTCATTTTCCTTAAAGCAGTACATACACGCGCGCCATATACTTCGTATACAGTGTTCTCATATTTAAAATTTTCACGGGTGGGTGTGGGTATCCGGCTCGGACTCGCCCTTAAATTGTACCGGAGGGTGGATAAAAAAAAATGGTCGTTAGTTATTGTTGTTTTTCGATATTTAAAACGCGCTATGTTATAATAATAATTACTCGGGAGGAATAAATTAGAAAATTTTTAAACACTGACTATATAATATGTACACATGAATTCCTGTACTTGTCGTGATTACAGTGAAATTATATAGTATTTATATAAAAAAAAAAAAAACGTAGCGAGGGGCTACGCACGACCAAACAACAAAGTTTTTCTACGCTTTTTTTTATTACAAAATAGTTATTACGTTGATTCGCCCTAATACATACTGCGCTTCATTCGAGATTTATAATAATTTTTTTTTACATTCAATATGACTATAGGTTTTGTATTTGCAATCGTTATTTGATCTCGTGTTCACGAATATATCGGTATTATTATGTTTCAATATATAAAATAACAAAAAAAAAAAAAAAACTTGTTTAATTATTGACAATTTGTATTGTTCTTATATTTTGTTGTTGAATTTGACGAATTTATAAAATAATTATGCATGACAAAAGAGTATACGACGTACGAATAAGTTTAGTGTATAATATAGTCATTCACAACAAAACTATATATATTGTATATATAATAATTCCTGCTTCAGGGATGTACTTAGAGATGGTGTTTTGGGTGTTCAATCAAAATTGTCTATAAGAACGTATTGTTATTTTTTTTTTAATATTATTGTTATATGTCAAAATTAATAGATTAAAAAAAAAATACATAAAAATAAAACTATTATATTTAACGCTCCCGGAAAAAAAAATGTCCTAGACATGACCCTGAATATCATCACAGTACCTATATATATTTTACAAGGAAAAAACAAAAAATAAATAAATTAATTAATTTATTTATTTATTTATTTATATATAAATAAATGTTTTTTCCCTTTTGAAATTTTTCGATAACCTACTTTTTGTCGACATCTTAATATATATATATATATAACGTTCATAGCGCAACTTATTATATATGCGCATATACGTGTCTCGTGTTGCAGACTGCTGCAAAGAGGATGCCGAAGGCCACTCCGGAAGCTAGTCTGGACAGCAGCATGGAACATCTGATCGAACAGGACGACCATCTGTACACGAAAGACGAGGTGAGCTCAAACAAAAACCTGTCCAACCTCAAATCAACGTTGACGTTCGAGGACTCGTTGAACGTGGCCACCAAAATGATGGTCAAATCGTTCGAGGAACTGAACACTAACGCGTCTTCCATGTCCGGCGGCGGATCCACTGCCGCTGCAGCCGCAACGGGGGCACCCGTCGCCGCCGACCGTTGTCCGCTGGGACAGGAGTTGCTGTTGAGCGCAGTGAACCTGACCCGCGAGTAGACTTACATAATTTCGCACACGAAATCGGCTGTGATAACGCATTATTACACACATATTTATTTCCATATGTATAGTGATAATAATTAGGTATACGCATATATAATATGTATAGTGGCACGATGAAGGGGTTTTTGAGAGGCCTCCGAGTATTTTGGAGTGGGTGGACAATAGGTAAACAAGTTATCTGGGAATGTTAAACATTTAATATTATAGTCACATCTCTAAATAAAAGTCGTAGCGAAATAATTATTTTCCCCGCAAATCGCAATAAGCATCGCGTGT
Source organism: Slavum lentiscoides (assembly GCA_032441835.1). Taxonomy (NCBI): domain Eukaryota; kingdom Metazoa; phylum Arthropoda; class Insecta; order Hemiptera; family Aphididae; genus Slavum; species Slavum lentiscoides. The sequence continues at coordinate 8,306,682 of CM063714.1, read as the reverse complement.
AGCATCTCCTGCGTGGTAATAAGTGTTTCAAAATGTACTTGGCCTCACAGGCGAAAAATGTTCACCACGCCACAATATATATGTCGTAGTTGTGAGTGTGGCACACTTATATAATTGATCGAATTATCGCTGTATGGGCAATGAGTGTAGGTATAGTCGGAAACCGCAGACAGTTATCACGGTACACGAGCTCACGCGTGCTGTCAACGGATTCAAATCGTCATATCGCGCTTAGAAATATACACCCACAATATGAAACATTGTCATACAATCGTGTCATCCCTATAACAACAGCATCGAAAATCACTAGGAGACTCCCATTATTTAGTTCCCATTCGGGAGTCCAGTAGTCCAGTATTTGGATGAGTCCGTGTACATAAACTCCGAGGAAATTCTGGAAGAGTCCGTTTTCAAGCCCGCGTTGGGATTCCTACTCTGGAGGCCTAAGGAGTTCCCTATAGGAGCATTTTCTAAATATATTTATACACAATAAAATACCGACTGCCTGCAACATCACATATCCGTCTGGGTATCTGAGTACGTATGTCAGATGAGATTCTAATTAGACTTTCTAGAGCTTATATATATATATAGCTAAGAACAAATATTTTACGCAACTATCCATAGTATCCGCATGCATTGGCGTTTCTAGAGAGGGGGGAGGATTTGGGCGTTCAACCCCCCTCCCTCCTCCGAAACTTTAATTGCTCACTATACTGTTATATGTCAGAATTCGTAGTTAAAAAAATACGTGAAATTTACAAAAATTATTTAACCTCCCCTCTCTGAAAAAAATTTCTAGACACGTCCCTGATTCGCAGTATATTTCATATTCTCGGGTGTCTGTAATTTCGAAGGTGGAAAGCATTAGCTCGACTTTTTTTTTTATTGTTCATTGGATTGGGATGAAGAACTGAAAACTGTGGATGCTTTTGCATCATCTTTCTATATTTTTGTCATCAATTGGTTTCAGAATATTACGAAAATAGATCCAACACGTTTTCACGTGTATTTTCGAATAGTAACAGGTGACGAATTAATAGTTTACGTGAACTAATTACAAATGATACGTACACAAACAGAATACTCAATTCTTTCACAACTGTTTCTATTGAAATCTCGTTCATTTTCAATTACAGAACAGAGCCAATTAGCCAAACAGCACAAAAAAAAAAACGAATTCGTCAGGGGATGTGACGTGACTTTTTCACCAGCCATGTCGTACGTGCGGGCTCATATTAGCCATTAGGATTAGGTGACAACAGTCTGTTTTATCTCAGGTCGTGTCTTCCCGGTTAGTCGATATAGGTACCGATTTGCCAAAATCCCGCGCTAAACGCATTAATTTTATATTGGTAATAAATATAATAATTTTAAATTACAATAAATATCATTTATAACTTGACCGATTCCCAGCCAAATCCGATTCTATACGTGTTACATTATATTTCGACGTAGCCGAATGAGCTAACCCGTATGCTCGTATTATCGTATAATCATTATTCTTAAAATTACATTATACATATATCAATTATAATATAAAAATAAAAGAGTGATACTTATACATATAATAATATATAGTACTATAGTAGTATATATATAATATATATATTACTATTGGTTTTGATAAATAGGGCAATAGGGCAATGGAAAACAGTCAATCAAAGTATAACAAACTAGTAAAAAAAAAAAAATGTGTTAAATGTTTACAATAAAAAAAATTCCTAACCTAACCGTTTGAGTGACAAAAAAATAAATAATAAATACCAGTCGTATACCGATACGCGGTTTCACAACGCATTTAACAAAACAAAAAATAAAATGTCTAACGATAAAATTCAGTTCCAGTAGATATAACTTTCATCAGGCTGGTTTTCATAATTGGAGCGGAAGTCCTTTGAGCTATTTGTCTGCCTCTTTGACGAGGTTGTGTGAATCAGACGTGGTGTCTCCAAATTCGTTGATTATATTCGTTGATCGTTTATTTGTCTACCCCGCATTCACATTTTTCCGAGTCTTTGATGTTCCATTTTTTTTTTTAGTGCTACGGCACATCTGTCTTAGTATATGCAGAACCATTGCCTATTCTCTCCGAGGTGACTTGAATTCAAAGTTCCTGGCACATATATTAAAATTTAAATTCTTGTTTGATACACTTTGATTTTCCCATGAAGTGTATGCTATTTATACGTTTTGTTTTCCTTCTGCTATTTTTCAGCAGTCATCTAGAACGGCGTTCGTGTTTATGAAGTGTTAGGTGAGTCCACGGATGAAGGAGGATTTGCGTGAAATAAGGTTTATCCGTAATTGTTGATTGTTTTTGTGTTTAAGACTTTCACAGATTCTTCGCGTCTCAATATTGGTGGTGCTGGGATATTTTACAAGATAGATACCTAACCAGAAAACGGGTATGAGCATAAGTAACAATGCTACTATTTTCGATGTTTCTGCTCCAGATCCCCAGCTAATCCCGGTCAGTTTTGTTAGGAGATTATATTCATTGTCTTGAGCTTTTGTAGTGCTACCATTTCTATGCTTGTGAGCTAAAGACCGATCTAAAGTGATACCAATTGGTACGGTTGTGCTCCACTCTTTGGCCGTCGAATATGATGTTCATTGTAAAAGTTGACTGTTTAAATGAAAGGTCACGGACTTTGTCTTCACCGGTTTCGATTTGAATTTCCATCTCCTAAAGTACAATCAGAAGGTTTCTAGGTCTTCCTCTAGCGCTTTCTCGCATTTAGGAGGTACCTATGTCCTTGTTATTGTTATGCTAGTGCTGTATCATCAGCGTATTGGAAATTGTTTGACTTGATTTCAAGAATGTATGTCATGTATGTATAGGTTAAAGAGTAGGGGGTGAGCCAATACTAATTCTTGGGGTAGGCCATCGTTTATTGCCCTCCATCTGTTTTTTTTTTCTGGTCTAGATGTACTTTATATACGGCGTGCCGTGGTATGTGTAAAATTCAGCTAGAATATTGCATTATTGATTATACATCTCACTAAATAAAACTGCCAGACTTGTGAGTACTGTGTACATATTATAGTAATAATACGTGATATTATATTTATATAATTATATAGGTAATATGCGTGTGAATATGCAATAATGAACGTGTTTTCAGTTTTGTTTGAAGCAATTATTTTTATTTATATGTTAATCATATTCATTGACACATATGAAAACATTTTTTAAAATATTTATGTACTTATTGTAATAAATAAATTATATATATATATAACGTAAATTTAAGTTATATTGTTAACGAGAAAAAATTAAATATATATTGTATGTTATATATGTATATACGAAACTTTTTGTAACAAAATGTATCTCTTAAATATTAAGGGAAAGCGAAATTCACTTATTCAGACCCAAATTACGCAATGTTCCCAATATATATTTTATTATTATTATTTATAGGTGCAAGTGGTGTACTACACAAAAATATAGTTACATAATGTTTCTTTTTTTTTCTCAGTCAACTTACATAATATTTTGTTCATTACATAACGTTACCGTTCGTTGTGAAGGACAACTGAAAAAATATGTTGCCAGCAAATCAATAAGTTCACATTCTCTTAAAAACGTTTAATAACATCTTCAACCTACAGTCCTTTTAGTTTTTAACAGTACGTAATGTGACGTACAAAGGACACAAGTTGGATTTGAAAAAAAAAAAACACTATTCTTATGTTTCTATCATAAAAAAATAATAATATAATAATAATAATAATATTAATAATAATCACATGTTTAATAATAACATCTTCAACCTACAGTCCTTTTAGTTTTTAACAGTACGTAATGTGACGTACAAAGGACACAAGTTGGATTTGAAAAAAAAAAAACACTATTCTTATATAGTATCACAATATTTTTAATTGATGCTCTGATTAAATTTATTGACAATACTCTCCACACACAAACACATAATATTGTACAATGTACACACAGATCTATCATAAAAAAAATAATAATATAATAATAATAATAATATTAATAATAATCACATGTTTAATAATCAGGAGTGTAAGTAAAAGTAAGAAGTGTAGGCCTTTGGGAAATTAAACACACCGAGGATTACATGCATTACATGGTCATAATTTTTTATAATGGATTATACGTATTATATTATTATGTTTCACAATCATTCACTCGATTGTAAAAAATACAAATAAACAGTGTTATAATAATAATAAAAGTAGATAGGTCGACAGTCTAACAAATAATATAATATTAATACATTTGTTTAAATATGAATAATAATGACTTTAAAAAAAAAAATTTGTATATAATACATCTCACATATAGACTAAAAATATTTAACAGTATGCAATTTAAAATTATTATATCCCATAATATTTTATGTATTTACATCGAACACAAATATTAGTATTTAATATTTGTAATCAATGGTGTTTACTTAAATATCAAGAATTGTACATTTTATGCTTTGAAACAAAAACAAAGAGAATAGAATTTATAAATAATACTCTTACAATAATTCTTACCATTTATATACCAGATAAATTTACTGATTATTTAAAAGTAAATTAAAATTGAAAATAGTACCATTTGTAAAGAAAAAAACATTAACTGTTAATTTTCAGATTATTATTATTTAAAACTCAATATAACATCTCAAATTGATCTTCTTTCTAAGTTGCTTTATAAATATATTTTTCTCATACGAAATATTAACTTTACAAAAATTAGATGCACGTAATACTATTAAGAAAGCGTGTTTAACAAAAGTTTAATTTTACAATACTTAATCTTAATTAAATATTTAAAAAATATATTAGGATAAATTTTAATAAAATTAAGTTACACGACCAAAACATGTACAACTAACAGTAACAAAAAAACAAATAATTTATACTCTTAACTAAAATAATAGGAATTAAACTTACAATAAAAGCCAAACCCATATATTTGTTTACGCGCAAATGTGTATTTTGAAAATTTGTCATTTTTAGATTTTAGGAATATATTTTTTAATAAAATGCATTAATTAATTATAATTTAGAAGAAGGACATAATCAATTAATGAGTATTATATGAGACATAGTTTTAAACTGAACAAAAAAAAAAGTTTTTTTTACAAATGGTACGATAGGTAATTATAATTGAAACTTAAAATGGAAAGTGTTTAGAAGTAATTATGTTCATATATTTATCATTAAACTGGATTTACAAAGCACAATAGTAGTTCACCCATTCATTTTCCATAACAAAGGCTTCGACTGCTTCCTTCAAGGCCAAGTTTGGAATGAGCTGATCCACAGTTAAATGCTGCCGTGATACAGGATCAAAATGTCCAACTTTCTGATAAAAAAAAAAAAAGTTATGAATAACATTACTGTTTTTTCATCACAGTTATAATAATTATAAATACAAATAACAAAGGTTCACTTGAAAATAATTACAAAACCGTTACGTTTTTAAAGTACTATTAAAACGTTATACAACATATCAATTTAATGAACATAGATTAATAGATTACAAATAATTAGAAGAGACTTACCATTAAATGCTCTTCTAAATCCTTACGATCGTATGTTATACCACTTGGAGTAATGACGGGATCTCGTAAAATATCGTAACTTATATTACCACACAAATAGTCAGGTACTTCACGTTTCTAATAACAAAATACAAATTATATTCGTGTATCAAACAAACGCAATGTCTTCATTACCTGTCGCCTGTCATCATTCTTAGCAAATATTGTATGAAGTTCAGCAGCGTATCTTTCCTAAAAACAAATTAAAAATAACAAATATTCAACAAACACATTTATTAATATTTAAACCAACACTTTGATTTTTAATTTCCATAACGCCATTTTCGTATTCTTCGATTTCAGCTTCATCCTCTGATGGTGTTTTAATGTTGTTGATTTTACGAGTCATGTCTTCGTTCATTAACTTTGTCAGGTACGACTTATGAAATAAACAAATATAATAAAAAAAATATTAATTTTCAAAAGTATATTATTATATATTAAAGTATATAAACAGATTAGATTTTTTTACCAAAAGTTCTATTTCTTGATTCTGTCTCACTTCTTCTTGTTTTTCCCACTTTAATCTACGAGCCCTCCTGAGCTGGCTTGTAATATCGTCACCATAATTGACTTTTTTCTCTTTTGTTAAATTATGAGCTTATGATAAACATAAAAATGATAGAAAATTAAATATCATTTTAATGTGTTAATTTTCGAATAGGAATTTCGTACCTCTCTGTAACTGTTTTATGGCTTCGTCATAATTTCCTAACTCGATAAGTGCAATACCCAGAAAAAAACAACCCTTTATGAAACTGAAATCCATTTCCAAAGCACGTCGACAATCCGTACAAGCTTTTTCCCATTGTTTTAATTTTAAGAAGCATAAGGCTCGATTAGTGAAATATATGGGAACAACTGGATTTTTTATCTGTACATAACAAAAAAAAAAAAAAATATGTAGGTACATGATATTTATATCGATTTACAATTAAACAAACATATAAATTTAAAAAAAAACAAACACAACGAGCAAATCTAATTTGGCTTTCTCCTCGGATTTTTCAATTTTTGTCTGAAACCCAAGTACTTACTTCAACGTTTTAAAAACAATGGCGTAGTTAAAAATTGTAAATAATAATAAAAAAAAAAAAAATAATAACGAAAATCGTACCATTATTTTTAATGTCTTAAAAGTATTTAGGTAAAAAAAAAAAAAAATGAAAAATATGTTTAAAAAAAAAATCTAAAGTAGTATTAAGCTCTGGTAAACGACAATTGATTTTTTACTTACAATAGCTTTATTATAACACTCAATGGCTTTTTCATACTGTTTGTAACTAAACAAACGATTGCCTTCTTCCTTAAGGTCCTTATCGGTCGGACAATTGGTAGTGTGTTTATTAGACGTATTGAATTTAAACATTTTAGCAAACAAACACGCGTAGTGTACCAATAATGACTGAAAATAATAATAATTATTATTATTACTATTATACAGTATAATAATAATAATCTCGTCCGGTACCCGAAGTTTTGATGCAAGGCAAAGAAATAGTATCAAAACACCCGATTGGGCAGGTACAATAGTATAATTTCATGTCGTTTCATACATATTAGGCGTATACAATACATAGTCATTAGCTGATAAGTGATTAATTACTACAATAAACCGTATAAATATTTATTTCGTAAGCATTTCGAGAAACTCTGTACTATAACATTGACAAAAAGAAATTCCAAGCATATTAGACCCGGGGGGGGGGAACCAAAAGGTTCGACTTTCCGACTTAAATATAATATGTTGTAATAATCCACCAAAATGGAATCGAAGAAAACGGAGAATACTTACACGTACAACAAGTAAACTGTGCACACCGTCGATGACTTATATAAATGAGAAATTACTCGAGTAAAACGTCACGAATTGATGCGGAGAGAAAGAAAAAGAGCAAACGCTCCGCCGCCGTACGTTCGATCGTATGTTCTTCGATAGTAAATAGCAGCCAAATTGTTTCCTGAAATTTCGATTTACGTGCGACGAGAGATGGCGAAACGAAAAAAACAAGTCTTTATCTACAATATTTACACCACGAATGTCGATTATAGAAAAAAAAAACTTGTGACACGAACCGACGAACTTGTGAAATCAGTGATACAACCACAGAACAATTCTGCGATAACTACTATCACCACATGGCAGAGTTGTAGTAAACACGACGTCGTGGTAGTAAATTGTTTATATTTTGAAACGTCCAGTTCTACTACGGCGGATAGGTGGTTTTCGTCAAAGTATGCCTGGCAGTGAGAGTTGAGTGCTGTTGTACGGTGAGAGCGTCGAGCTTGAGCGCAGGAAAATGGATGTGGACGAGTGAGTTAAAAACCGAAACGTCGTCTGTACTTCTTATACAGTTAACCGAAACGATATAATTGCATTTTCATTTTTCCTTTAGAAGATTTTTCGTAAAATTAAAATCATATAGATCATTTAATAATATGATCCATTGTGGGTGTTATACAATTTACCGCATTGTGTATGGCAACTATATAGAGACATTTCCGTTTATATCGCTATAAATAGACTTATTCTGCAATTTTACCCATAAGTATTGCATTCCGATTTTAAACGTACTTATGTTTTTTTTTTTTTTTAATATATATTTCTGAGATATTAAAGACTACAACTTGCGGTTGTCACAATAAACTCATATATATAAATATTTGTATTTACACTTGATGAGAATGAACCCGAAGCTATTTTGTAAGAGTGAAAATTAAAAATTTTCCGTGAAAACCATTACAGAATATTAACTATTAATATAATAATAAAAAAAAAAACTTACAAGTTATAAAGTGTATTTATTTATTAACGCCGAACAGCAATTGTATGGTCGACCAACGAACTGAAATAAATTATATTTGAACGATGCTATAATAATTGTGTATAATTGTGATTACTAATTATTAATGTATTGTTTTCCTATAGGTTTTTTTTAGGTCCATCTCACAAAAGCATAAAAAAAAAAAATATATCGAATGACGACAGTGGTGAAAACCATGGTTTGAAGTGTAAAGCAGACGAAATCGAACAATTACTGTCTGCAAAAAAAATCGAATTTCAACAACCGCGTTATGAAAGACGGTACATTTTATATAATTTAAGCACTCTTAATCTATTGACATTACAAAAAAAAAAAAAAATTATATTTTACTTTTTTGTACGTTCTTATTCGTGTCTTATATTGAATTCGATTTTTGTGTAATACAATTTAACCGCCTTAAAGTACGTTATACAAAAAAATAAATAAATAATTTGCCTTAATTTTTTAATTCTTAAACTATGAATTACGTTTATTATATAAATTAAAATATAGGTTTAATGGTTTTAAATCTATAATGTAACATTTTATAAATTATTTTAAAAAAAATGATTAATAGTAATTTTGATTTATTGTAAGAGCAAAATGATAATAAAACAATTTTTTTTTTAAATATATTATTACATTGTTATTTAGTGTGGCATTATCTGAAGGTGAATGGGATGAAAATTTGAAGTTAGCAAAAGTCACAAAAGTTGGAAAAAACCTTACAAAAAATTTTTCACACTCTCGGAATAAATCAATATATTTATATCCAGAAGAATGTTTGTGTTTGCTAGAAATGGTAAGTATTTGATTTTAATAAAAACAAATTTCTATATTATAATAATTAAAATACGTATTAATTGGATGATTTTTATTTCAACTTGGAACACGTTAATATTAATACTAATTTTTAATTTTATAAATATTCTATATTTGTGTATATTTTAGAAATGTATGTCTCTTATACTGTACTGTGATTAAATTTTATTGTAAAACTAGAAAAAACTTTATTTTTAAACAGTGGCTTGTTTTCCGTTTTACAGTTAGTGAAAGGAAGAAAAAACAATTGTAAAATAATTTACAAAAAATATTAACGTGTAGTATTTAAAGAAAATAATAATAATAATTAATATGTATATTATAAAATGATAAATGTCTTATATATTATATTTTTAAATGTTTTATTTTTTAGAAAGTTTTATTGCTAAAATGGAATGGAAGAATACTGTCGATAAAAAACGCATATGCTTTATTATTAGCGGAAGGAAGTGGATGTACTTTCAAACAATTCAGGACTTTTAGTTATTTGGTAAAATTGGGGTTTCGTGTGTTTCGACATAATAGTGAGCTAAAAAACAATATTAATGGTAATGAAGTCAACGATTTAATCAAATTACCCGAAACGTCATCTAAAAGAAAATCGTATAATGCATCTTATAATATTAAGACTGATTATAATAAGTCTTCTTCTAAAGATAAAATGCCATTTTCGGGAGTAGTATCCACTGGTTGGGTAATACTATCAAGGCCGCCAGAATGCTATACGCCATACAATATACAACCCGATTATGATACTTACTCATTCAATATAACTGTGAGTCCTGACTCTCTCAAAATTACCGAAGTGATTTCTTTTTATGAAACTTTTGATTTTAAAAAAATGGCCTTTTACCCTAAACCAACGATAATATATGATTCAGAACCTACTGGAATGTATCCGGTTTATGAGAAAACTACGCCTGAAACAAAAAAGTCTGATGAAGATATTATGTATGAGCCGCGTGTAAAAAGATTAAAATATAGCGAAATCGAAAAAGATGGTTTACCTATTAATACCAGTATAATGAGTTCCTCTTCAAGTGATACAAGCCAAAGTCTAGTGCCAGACAATGAAACGTATTTGATGAATAAAGCACAAAATGTCTTGAATCATGAAGAAAGTATGATAATTGATAAAGGTAGTTTATCTAGTAGTACTGATGTTACAGCTTCTACTTTAAACGATGAAAGTACTTCAATGGAAATAAGTTTTACCAATGAAATACTTTTAAATTTAAAAATAGAAGACGATCAACAATTTAATGAAAATTCCAAGAAAAAATCAATTGTAAATGCAAATGTTGATATTATGTCTGAAGATGAATTGTGTGGAATGAAATTAAACTTGCCAAGTAATAATTTATGTACTAACACTTGTAATGAATTGTAAAAATTCCTTTTGCTTGTACCTTCAGTGTATGTACATATTAAAAAAAAAAAAATGTTTTTTTTTTTTTATTTGTATGTGGAAGGTCACGTTAGACAGAAACTATTTGCGATCAAACCAAAAAAGGAATCCGATGAATCAATAAGTAATATCAATAATGAACACAACGTGCAATTTGATGTGTATTATCCGGATAACTATATGCCAAAAACATCGAGATCAGTGCCAGATTATAGAATTATCATTTTTGAGTATGAAAATTTGTTATAAAATTAAATTTTATTACTTTATTAATGAACATTTTTTTTCCATAACTGTTTTAGCAATGATTCGGACTCATTTCCAAATATATATGATGTCAACAAGTCTAATCCTGATGATAACGTACCTACATTATGGGCCATTGTAAATTCGAGTTCGGTATCATTTTACAATGTGAATAATATAATCCTACCAAAATCTACCGACTGGAAAGACTGGAAAAAGAATAAATGATCGTTTCAATGTTTCTTAATTTTTTTATTGTCACTTTTATTCATAATAAATATAGATAAATAAAGTAATTTTATTACGCGCAATCTAAAATTTAAAGACTTAATTTATAAACAATGTTTTTTTTATACCTACTCATTTCATTAAGACGAGGCACGTCATAACCATTATTATTATATGTAAACATGTATATAAATTGCAATGTACAATGATTTTTATCTGGTAGTAGTCGTTTTTAAATTGTTTACCATATATTTAAGTTGAATTGGTTTTGATTTAAATTATAAGTTTTTTTAATTTTCTAGGATTTTAATTAGAAATCTCAATTACCCAATTCCATGAAACCCAGTATTATTATTATTATTATTATTATCCTGTAAATTAAATTAACTAATTCAGCAACTCGGTTATTAACCGACAATTATATACAATGTTTTATTGATCAATATTACTAGTGTATGTTAAAATCCACAGTACTAAAGTTTATTAAGTAAATTGCTTATAGAAGTCAAATCGCCAATTTCTCGTGGTTTTAATGTTTCGTGAAAGACCCGATCGTGTCGGTTCGTATTTTTAGTGTTCTACAAGAATGTTTTATAGTGATAGGTGTTTGACAGGTATTACGAATTGGTGGAGGATTTTGGCTCATAAAAAAAATGTGTGTTCAATTTTGTTCTGACTGCCATCTGCAAAGTGCAAGTGATACTTGCGCTACGGATAATGTTGAAAATTTAAATTTATATTATCACAAGTCGACTACGGTTATCACAACCGAAACAAATGCAAATAAGTTAGGTTAGGTTGCGGTTTTTTATCAGAAAATGTATTATTTATTATCTATATATATACTGGACTACTTGTTTACCGGACTCCTTATACTGAGGATAACGAATTTTGTATTTTTTAAATGTCTAAATAACGCTTTACGGTTGAAATTAAAATTAAAAAATAATTTCATTTTCCACCCCATTCTGTGGTGCGTACAGTTGGTTTATTGCTCAACATTTGACAATAATAATTTATTTTTGTACTGTAATTATTTTAATTATCTGTCCGATACACATTACCTAACCAAGATGAATAAAACTATAGTTTACGATACATTAGTAAGTATTCTATTAACAATGTGCTTACATACGTGTGTATATTGATGTATTATATGCATACTCGTTGTTTACATTTCATCACTGGTTTCTTGCACTTTACCAAAAATGTTTCAGACCATACCCGATCCATCATTCGTCGACGATCAAGTAAAAATGTTTGGTTCATGGTTCGGCATGAGTAATATGTGTGTACTGCCAACTAAAATTTCTGAAAAGTCCGTTTGTCAGAATTCGTCTGGCGATAACCAGAACGATTGGAACATTATACATTTGAAACATAAAACAATGCTGTTTGACCCCAAAGTAAGACAACTGGTGAATGAATCTAGCGGATTGTTCCAAGAATTACAGACCAACGTGGATGACCCAAATAAGTCAACTGATGCTTTATATTACAGCAGAAAATACAGGTACGTAATTTTATTGTTGTTAACATTTTATTATAGTATATCATTGTGTAATTTATGATATTTTTAAAATATACGTAGAGCCATTTTGTCAACTTGTATCTTGGAAATTGATCGACACAACACGGATAAATCAAATGAAACGTATAATCAATACAAATTATTGCTACACAATCTTGAACTTATTTGGCATCTCTGCGAAGTACTTTACCTTGTTACTGTTCCTGGTAATATTTTTTTACAACATTTTGGGTTTTAAATATACATATTAATTTTTAATTATTTTTACAGGTGATACTATTTTAAACAATTTGTTAGATTGGATCAAGGTTCATTATGAAAAAGCTGAAAACCAGGCTTTAATGATTCTAGGGGATAAAACCGCTTATTTTACCGATGAATGCATTGAAGAAAAGTATTCGTTTTATTGGGACTCTGTAATTGGATTAGTATTGCAAGGAAATATTGACATGGTCAGAATGTTATTGAACAATCACTCTCGACGGAACACGGAACCATTTATTCAAGCAATAAAAATTTTTAAGTCTATGCCTACATATAGTGTGAGTATTATATATTTATATTTTTACTCTATACAATAAAATTAACATTTTCTTTGCTATTGTTTTTGTATAAAAATGATAGCAATTATATTATATTTGTATTAAAATGATAGATGAATTAGATTTATTATCTAATTTTATTATATTTAAATAGTTTTATTTTACAAATTTTTTCATTATTATTTTTTTTTTTATAGTCAAGAATACAAGTATTATATGTGTTTAATGTCGTGATAAGAAATTAGTGTTGTGAGGTTAATTTAAAAATAAAAATAAGTATGTAGGGAAATGAGAAATTCAAAGGAGCATAGTTTTAAAATAAAACATATTACCAGCCTAATATTCTAAATTTCTAACTCAAATTTTTATTTTTCATGAGGTAATAATAAAAAGTATAGCTACATTTTATTAATATGAAAGCTGTATGTTCTAATTTGTTTTTATATATGAAGATCTTTTTCAAATGCATTAATATAAAGATAAAATATAAATAATTGTACTCTTATTTTAAAGAATTAGAAATCAATAGTATCACTGTACATTTTTTAACCAAAGCTATATTATTGATAGCTGCTCATTAATGTTTAGATATATGGTGGTTTACCAATAGCAGAGTACACATCAAGATTCAAAGGGTGGCAGTCAAGCGCAAGGAACAAGTTAGATTGTGGAACATTTTTATCCGATTCAAATCTCAATAATATTATGAAGGTTAATTCATTATATATAATTCTATTATATTTTATAGTAACATTTAAATTATACAACTGTTAAAATTAATTTTTAGATTGTTTGTGGAGAACCCGACTCCATAAGTTTGATTCGTAAACACTGTTCAACATGGTTTGAATTTCTAGTCGCTCAACTTATATACACAGAACCAACTGTAAAAAAACATAACCTAAGTTTATATGCTCATCGTTGTGTTATAAAATATTACAAAGAACCAGAATATAATCATATGGATACACTTGCTTTGGATTTATTTGATGGAGATTTAGTATCGGTATAGTTCAGTTTAAAAAATCAAAGTTATTTTTTTAGTAATAATAATCAAAACAATTAATTAAAAATCATATTGGTCTTTTAATCGTTTACTTTAAATTTTATTACAGTTTGTTAAGAAATTAAAATCCTATCCTGATTCAGGTTGGTCTTCTACTCATTTGACAAATTTGTTACATTTATGTGATAAAATCGAACCAGAATTTGATATGTCGGATGAAGTGTAAGTTAAGAAATATCTCAAAAACAGTGTAAAATAAATAAATAAATAATAATTATACTTTTTCAGAGAAAATACAAATCCAAATGAACAGTATCTCCTTGATTATGGAACGTTTCTTATGACTCATCACTCATTATGGCAAGCTGGTATTACTTATTTAGACTACTGTTCAACTGTGGGTAAAAAACATATCGCAGTATTACTGTCTAAGTTAGACATAGCGTCAGACTTGAGAGTATCGAAAATTTTACATTACGCTACCGTGAGACGTTTACATAATGTCGGTAAGTATATTTAGTTTTTTTTTTTTTATGTTTATGTATATTCAATAAAGAATCGTTCATTGTCAATTGTAATTATTAGTTTCTAGTATATGTAAGGTGAGAGGAATGCTGAGTTTACAAAAATCAAAAATAGGAGACGCTTTATTTTGGGCAATAAGAGGGCAAGACAGTGCTTTTGCTACACATTTGGGTGATTTGTTTTTAAAAGAATTTGCAAAGAGTGGACAATTCAGTTGCCCTGATATATTGGAAAATTTAGGATCAATTGTCCTCACTTGTGATCGTTTTATGTTTATAGGTAAATGCTAATTACGACTATTATTATTTGATAATGTCTTCTAAATTCATTTGAATTAATATTAAAATAAATTGATAAATTTTATGATTGTATAAAACTAATTTATTATTTTAGTTTTTTGCTAAGACAAAATATTGATAGTGTGTTTCATATCATTTTGCTTTTAGGAAAATACATACAATTTATTAAACTTATCCGTGATGAAAAAACAGTTAATGAAGCAGCATCATTGTACATAGAACTTTTGAGATCTAATATTTGCCCAAAATAGTAAATACTTATTACGTGTGATCTTTGTTTAAGCAATTTACAAATATTTAAATTTGTTATTGTTTTCAGTTTTCAGCTTAGACTGTTATTGGACTGTTGTGTTTTTGTTGATTATGACAAAGACTGTTACTTTGATACAACTGACATGTCTCTCATAAAACAGCGTTTGGATGATGCTATTATGGACTTTAATGGGGATGAAAAAAATGCAGACCAATGTTTTTTAAATGATGTATCAAAAATTAAATCAGCTATTATGAAATTAGTGTCATTTAGTTTAATAAAATAAACAATTATGTATAAAAACAGGTTTATTATGCAATTATTATTAATATTTTTTATTTCAATATATGTACACAATCATAATAAATTTAACTACTTAAATTTGTAATTTTGGCCTATACATTTCTTTTCTATATTATAATAATATTCATTTGTGGAAAAAACTCAACTTACGTATTAACATCATCATAATAAATGAAATATGTATTCGTGTAAAAGATGCATATTGTGGATATATTCTATATGCCAATAGCAATTTAAATACTTTTGTTTTATTAAAACAGGGTATTTTTTTCAGTTCATTCTTCACAATAAAACTAATGAAAAGTCTTCCGAAACATAAAAATCTAGGTATATTTAATTTAAAACCCTTATTCTTTATGTGCTTACGAAATCATATTATTCAGTAAAAAGTCGAAATTATATGTTGGTTAACTAACAAGCTAATTAAAATTATAATTAAAAAAATTAGGTCTTAATGTTGACATTAAGTAAAAGATTTTTGTTTATGGTGCTCATATGTTGTTATATAGACCACCTATACATTACCCAGAACCTATTCTAAAATTTTACACCTCGTATTTATGCACACAAGTTAAAATTTTTTTACCAAGATATTTGTAAGTAAAGTTTATCATGAATATAAACAGAATGCTCACAGTCATTACTGGTGTTTTAAAATTTTACAAAATAGTAACAAACATAAAAAAAAATAACAGTTTTATTTTTCACATTTTCTAAAATGTTTTCCAAAATTTTAAATCAAGGATTTAAAAAAGATTTAATAAAGTATCATTTCATCAACCATTGTACAACATACGGATACTAAAAAAAAAACAGCTACCAAAAATTCAAAATCATATAACCATAAACCATATACGTCTACCATGTTTATGGTCTACTATGCAACGATATTGATAATGAACAAATAACAACATAATGATAAGAAAATAAATTGTAAATGACAATAGACATGTTGTGGACGGTTACGTGAAGCAACGCGCTAACACGTTTTTTGGACATAAACTACTTACAATTTTTTGTTCACACATTTACAACAAACTATTTTGGATGCTTCCGATGTTTACGACATTGTTTTAAAGCGTAGTTACCCGAGTAATGTTAAATTACGATTTAATAATAATTAAACATGCTAGTAATTACGAAATCTGTTTGTTGTAGACAAAATGGAAAAGTTTTTTGCTTACCAAAAAGATAATAGAATACCTTGTAAGTACGGTAGGAAATGTTTTCAAACAAATAAGGAACACGCAGAAAAATATAAACACCCTCCAAAAAAAGTGAGATATTTTATAAATTAATTTATGTGCGTATACCTACTATTTGTTTGTTATATACATTTGTAGGACGAAGTTAAAGTAGACAATAAGAAAAAAACAAAAAAAAGAGATTCAAAAGGAAAGATCAAATCTAATAATACTAATAACAATGGAGAATCGTCTAATTTTAATCACAGAAATCAGTTGAATGAAGAAAATCACGACGGTTCAGGTATGTCTTTTAAAACGGTAGTGTATCCAAAATTGTATTAAATACCCCCACCCAATCAATAGGAGACTTCATGTTAATGCACATAAAAATACACTCAAATTATGGAAAGTTTTACAATTTAAAATAATAATAATAAAGGAATCCAGTCTATTTGACTAAATCTGGAATGTCTAGCCTTATTGTTTGTAAATGTATAAATTTTTTTATAATCTGCTCATACCAGATTTTATAAGTTCTTCTATTGGTTTATGATCTTCTATACTAAAATAATGTTGATTTCAGTCATTTTTTTAAAAATTTGCCTTGGATGTGTGTTTACGATTTTTAAAACATTCTTTTAGTTGGCAATTGTGTACTTCATTATCGTTACCTTTTTTTTTTGTAATGCAATTGTTTATACGTATATTTTGATTTTAATAGGAACAAATGACATGGAAGTACCCGAACAGTCAAATATTACGGTTGAAAGTGAAGCTAATAGTATTTCTGTAGACAATCAAGAAAATCAAACTGAGTATATAAGACCATCAACAAGGCAACGTTCTGAACAACAGCAACAATTGTTACTAGTAAGTATATACTAATTATATTGCTTAATATATAATGGATAGGTATAATTATTTAAATTATGTTTAAATAAAAACTAAGCTATTTAATTTATAAATTGTTATAAATTATTTGTTAATATATTGTAAATACATTTATAGACAAATACTTCATTAGAAGATTGTAGTGGTGATGATGGTATTGTTCCGTGCACACCAACGTTGTTTATACCTCGACGTTTAGATGGAGAGACTGTTAGTTCACCACACGTACCATCTAGCAATCAAGTACAAAGGTTTACATTTATTGGTGAATCACAAGCGTCTCAAGTTTCTGGTAATTTTTTTGATAATATTATTTATATTTCTTATTCATCATTTTAAAATTGTACTATCTTATAGCTAATGGTTAATGTTGTAATTAAAAATAAACATAATAAATTAAAGGGATAATTTTTACTTTTTCAAGTTAATGATATGCCATTAGTAACGAAATAACTTTAATTTATATATATCTAGAATGATAGCAGTGTAATAATCTGTTTTTAATTATTATACTTTGTTGGTGGTTCATTACTTCATTTTCAAAATACTATTTCAATAATTTTTAGATACAAACGATGGAGAACAGCCAGGGCCTTCTGAACAAACTATAATACCCGAAGTTGTAACAGATTCTACTTATTGGAACACACGAATCACCCAGCTATTTCTTGTGGGTGATATGCCAAAAGAATTTTATGATCTTTGGTCATTTTGTAAAAGACAGTCTCCAACACGACCTGAAGGTTTAATATTCATTATGATATGTATTACTTTAGTTTATTGGTAACAACATTTAAAACATATTTTATATATATTTAGATGCTTTTTTATCAGTTGGATTAAAATTAGTCGGACCTTATGATGTGTTAGCTGGACATATGAATGAGTTTGATTCCAATGATGTTGAAAAGACTGTTTTACATTGGCGTTATTACTATGATCCTCCAGAATTTCAAGTATGTGTGAAATAAATTTAAACTCAATATAAATACTCAAACATTTTTAACATTTATTGCAATTTAAAATTAATAGAATTGTTTATTTACGGCAAATGGATTATTTAGAAATTTTTGAAACATTTCAATATTAATATTTCTTTATAGTTAATAATGGTTTTTTTTTCATTTTTATAGACAATCTTGGCGAGCACTAGTTCTGAATTTCATATTGGTTATTTTAGAGATCAACCATTGGCAGCACCAGTTTATGTTGTTTCTAATGATTCAGATAAAAACTGTACTATTCAACGCTTAGGAAAAAGTTTATTTTACGCCATAAGGTAAATGTACAATTATTTTTGTACATATGTATAATAATATTTATTTATTTTTTAGAAAATATCTTCAAAACATGGATAGCAAAGAAACACATGTACTTCAAAAAAAATTGCTTGCATATGAAAAACGTAAAGTTACAGACATTTTAGAAGGTCGAAAAGTCAATTCAGTGGCAAAAACATTTCACAAAGCTGGGATTGTTGTTCCGTATGAATGTAAAACTGATGTTGGTTATCGACCTTTATCAGAATCTGAAAGTATATTTCTAAGACAATTTACCTACACTTTTTATTCTGATCAATTAATAATATTATATATTTAGAAACTTTACAAAAAATATTAAAATGCTACCGTGAAGCAACTGGAAATAAGAAAATTGAGGCAATGGATAAATTACAACCAATCATAACGTATGCCAATATAGCATGCGACGAATGTGATTTTGGTACAGGGCTTGAATTGGGAATTGATATTTTTTGTGATGGAAATCCTGAACTGCATCGTATTTGTAAGCAACTCTTGGTAACTGCTTACAATTTACTTAGAAGACCTCAATTCGCAACTATTATCAAAGTAATTTTAAACATTTATATATTAAATTTAAAAATATTTTATTAATAGTAATAAAATTTATCTTATAGATTATTATCAATAATTTGGTAATAGTGAATTATCACTTCAGTCTTAAAATATGTTTTTTTTTTCAGGCTCATCTTGAAAACAGAAGAACTGGCCCAAATATGAGTATAATATAAATTCTCTTTTAATAATAAGTATTTATTAATATTTTAGTATATAAGTAATACATATTAAATAATAATACATTGTAAATGTTTCTTAATGAGTTATACATGTATTTAAATATAATATTTCATTTAAAATTAAATAAATAATTTATTCCTAATTGTTTATTTGATCATTTATATATATATATATATATATATTTTATCATTACAGTTACTAATAAGTAATAATTAATAAACAATAAAATACAAATATACAATGTTTGAAAATATTTATTATGTTCTTATAGACATATTTTCCTAAATAAACCTAATTTTTCTATAGTCTATGCCAATGTAATAACAATCAGAACTAAGAAAAAAATTGAGGTGTTCAAATTCACTATGTATAAAATTATGTAATATTGATACTTAGTGCTTATCTGCTTCTTAATAAAATATTTAATATTTATGCAACATCTATTATGCATATTGACCAGCAACTATAAAAACATAACTGTAGTTTTAAAAAAAAATGTATGTATTTATGTTTATAAAATTTATATTACATAACCATGTACTACAGTCCATAAATAATTATTTGATATTATTCTAGTTAGTTTTTATTCATTTGTAATTTTTTTTTTGTTTTGTTTTAAACAGTCTGTACCTTTATATTACTGTTAATTGAGTAAATTTATTTAGAAATGTATTACCAGGTATGTTCATTTATGCATTTTCATTTTATTTATATCTTATTTTTCTTACATTTAATTATAATTTCAGGTTTCCATTATAATTTTAGCAACGAGCAATTGTGTACAAACAATTTTTGGTGCAAATATACTGGCCTTTTTCCCTCTACCAACATATAGCCATTTTTCTGGATTTGATCCTTTATTTTTAGAATTAGCAAATCGTGGCCATCGTGTAACTGTTGTCAGTCCTTTTTCTCCAAAAGAAAATGTGTCATTTACATACATCCATGTTCCTATCCCAAGAGGTATGTTTTGATATTATACAGCTATGGGTCATTTTACTTATAATTGGTAGGATATCATTCCAATGTATTTGGCTTAAGTCTATTTTACTTTTTGTAAAAATAAAAAAAGTATTGACATGGATGAATGTGTTTAATTTGGGTTATTTATAAAAATAAACTTAATATTTTGGTACCTAGTTAATATCAAAAGAACTGCGAACCTATTGGAGATACGAAATGCATATCGAATGTCAAATATGATTAACGTCAAGTTGACTATGATGAACATCGTCAGAAAGACTTTAGAACTGAAAGAAATACGAACGTTTTTGAATAACACTAAATATCATTTTGACCTGGTATTGAATGAATGTTGGTACAGCGACGTATATCTTGCTGTAGGTCACAGGTAATAATATTTCACAAAGGCGAGACGAGTTACATAATTTCTGTTTGTTCTTAAATTATAGTTTTGATTTCCGATGAAACAAATGACAACACATCCATACATAATTTATATTCTATATACTTAACAGATACTCAGCCCCAGTTGTTTGTTTGAGCCCAATGTTGCCGTCAGCAACGCTCAGCTCTACTCTAGGTGTTCCAAACAACCCATCGTTTGTACCATCCTTTTGGCTAAACTACGGTGACATTATGTCTTTCGTCCAGCGGCTTTACAATACTGTCATTACATTGGCCGAAACACTTTCCAACATCGCATTTGAAAGCACCGAACAAGCCATGTTGGAAGAACTCTATGTGTATCCCGGACATAACTACTGTCCGCCACTGAATAAGTTGAGAAACAAGATACCATTGACGTTGGTCAATAGCCACTACTCGGTGTCTTATTCCAGGCCATATCCTCCAAATATGGTATCTGTTGCCGGCATGCATATTATGAGATCAACTGCAAAAATAAATTGGGTGAAATTATTGTTTTAATGTGTTACAGATAACTAATCACATAAATATTAATTGTTATTATTTGTAGAAATTAAAAAAACTTCTTGATGATGCAGTCGACGGAGTGATATATTTTAGTTTCGGGTCCAATATAAAAATGTCAATGCTACCAGAACGTGACGTTAAAGTGTTCATAAATTCATTTAGAAAACTTTCTCAAATCGTGTTGTGGAAGTGGGAAAATGGGACTATTATTGATCTGCCTGACAATGTGTATGTTAACAAATGGTTTCCACAACAATTTATTTTAAGTAAAAGAAAACTATCTCTACTTGTCTATACATAGTATTGTTGCTATCTTCATAATGATCTAATAATTGAATGTATTTTCTGTTT
Organism: Slavum lentiscoides; assembly: GCA_032441835.1. Classification (NCBI taxonomy): domain Eukaryota; kingdom Metazoa; phylum Arthropoda; class Insecta; order Hemiptera; family Aphididae; genus Slavum; species Slavum lentiscoides. The sequence goes on along the minus strand of CM063714.1, from coordinate 8,284,778 downwards.
AAGGTCATAAAAACTGTAAATTGTTCATCACTCATGGAGGGTATCATAGTCTTGTGGAAGCTTTAAATTTTGGCTTGCCTATAATTGGATTTCCGTTTTTTACTGATCAGTATTATAACACAAGATTTGTTGTACAAAACGGATTTGGCATTGAAATTTTACTTAACGAATTGAAAGAAAATATTCTTGATAAAGCCATTGAAAAAACTCTGCATAATTCTAGGTATGTAATAATAATTACCTTTAATATGTCAATTTTTTCTGGTGTATAATACTGACGTGCCTAATCAAAAATTAACTGTAATATTTTAAATGTTTTACAGTTATAAAGAAAATGCTAAAAAAGCTTCTAAAATCTTCTTAGATTTGCCCAGATCTGCATTAGATACTGCTGTATATTGGGTTGAATATGTGATTAGAAATGAACAAAGTTATAAATCATATCAATCTTACAACTTAAATTGGTACGAATATTTATTATTCGATGTGATAATTTTCAATGCAATCGTTTTAATTTTAACTATATTATTATTTTGTAAAGTTATAAAATATGTATGTGGCTATCTGATTTAATCATTAAAATGGTAAAAAGTAAAAATGCATGGATTTAAAATATGTAATATAAATATATAATTTATGTATCTGGTGTTTATTTTTAAATAATATAAATAGGCAATCTGGTTTTTGATTTTTTTTTTCTGTTATCATCATTTTGTAATTTGTATCATATATTATATTTGAATTTGCTATAGTTGTTATTAGTTCTATAAGTAAATAATCTGTAAATCAACATGGACATTTTAATCGCCAAAAACGATCCCTAAAAATTAACAACTTCAAAATTCTTCCATATTTTGTGACCTAAAACTGGAATTTTGTTACTACCACAGATAGGTACAAGATGATTATTCAGAAAGCCTAATTTTATATTTTAATGGCTAATAAGTCAACTTTTGAGTAGTACAAACTTTTTAAACCCACCCCCAACTAAAATAAAGCTAGTCCAGAGAAAGTCGTTCTTCTAAATCTGAACGACGTGATTCTTTGGAAATATTCTTCCCCAGACTGACCTGATTTATTGTAATTTTCACATTGAATCTGTCTGAGAGTATTAAGTGCAGATAGCTCTTCATATATTGGTACATTTATTTTAGAATTTAAATAATATTATAATTAAATATATTATTGGCTAACGTGTAGTACTTATACTATTTATACTATGTTATGGTAAACACATAGGGTAAATATTAAAAATATTTTTTGATATTTTTCGTGCAAAAACAAAAATCTACGAGAAAGAAATGCATACACCGTGCGAGTGTGAGGTTTAAAATAAACGTAAGCTTAGTTTCTGGGTCATAATTCTCATGACCACTACAATTGAATCCGCTACTGACTACACATACTACATAGCCACATAGGTAGCAATGGAATATAAATATTTACATAATCCATTCAGTTTTTCGTGTAGATTTTGAAAACTAAAAATTGTAAATTATTATAAATAATATCTAATTTTTTCCAATAATAAACATAACGTGAAAAGTATTTTGAAGAAGTCCCGTTGCTAATATCTCCGAACATTATTCGCGTAGATTTACTATAGTGAATCACGATTCCAATTACGTTTGAGTTTGCGAGCAGAGTATAATATAACATGTTACCTTTTTTTTTTAATGAGGGGATCTGAATTTAGAAAAAAATTATATTCGTTTATAGTGAAATGTACTAAGTGAACTATATCCAACATCACAGCTGATTATTCCCAAATATATATATTAATTGTATTTGGTGTTTCAAGTTTGTAAACCGGGGAATTCACTATAAATCTGAATAACGTTGAAAAACATTTAAAACTATTGTCATATAGTACATTTGGATTGATGGACAATTTTCAATATTTTTGTAAAGAGTGCGTCGTACTTAGTGCCTACGAGACTTGATTACTATTAAACCGTAGCTTCTATAGTATCTACGAACTACGAAGGTACCATTAGTTCATTAGCATAAGTCGTTTATTGTTTATTCGAATTACGAGTACGAGCATTGCGGTCGAAAACGGATACGGGGGACCGAGTTGCCCGTGGATCTAATTGAACTCGGTGGTAATGGTGGTGGTGACATGTCGTATACGCTATTAGTCGTTGGCCAGGTTCAAGGTTAACAAGATAAAACGGTTACGATACGTCGTTATCTCGGTGACTGGGTATGGTTTAATAATATACAGGTCTACAGCTGCTGAGATTCATGCACGACACAACTACCAGCAGTACCAGCTATTTCTATTCTGACTGTCGAGCTGCGTAATTGCGTAGATTTTGTATTTTCTTCATTTTTTCACCAAATATTTTGTATTTTTCGAAGTTCTACTTAATATCGTCGGTATTATATAAATATTATCATCTCCGTTTTTCATTCGAAGAATAATAACGACGAAGTGTTTGGGTATGTTTAATCGATATTTTTCAGTAATATAATAATGAGGTCTATATTATTTAAATACAGACACGTATTTTGTGCGTTGTTTTTTGTATAGTAAAATACGTGTTATCTTTCGTATGCCTTTGTAGGAACGTTTCGAATTTAAAACCATCGGTATTACGCAGAAAATCCGGAAGTTGTTATCAAATTCGGATTTTATTGTATTTTTAAACGTGTTTTTCCGACGGAAACGAATCCCATATTTTTACTTTGGATCTTCACGTGATCCTACCGAACGTCGAACATTTTGACATTTATTACTGTTCCAGTATTTCTTGTAGGTGTCAGATTTGTTGAAGTTTTCCACGCCAAAACATGACCAGTAAAATCGATACTGCTAAAGTAGCTATTAAAGATTCATTATACGATGAATCTAAACCTTGGTATAAATTTTTCAATTGGGCCGAAGCACAAACAGGAGTCAATAGATTGAATTTGTTTATCGGTAAGACATTTAAATTAAAGACTATATGATTTTTATAAGGTAATTAGTTTTAAGTAGCAAAAAAATATTACTTGGCTCTTGCCTGTATTTCTTTTTTTTTTTTTTGTATATAATTATAAACATTTCAGTGTTTTGTGTAGTTCAAAAGTTGCGATTTTTGATTATTTTTTAAGTTGGAGCCGTTTAAATTTTGACAATAATGCTGGTAATGTCTGCTACTGAATTATGTTGTGTGCTTACTTGTAGGTTAACCTTTCTCTTCCTATAGTTATAGTTTACAAACAAAACTGACAAAAATCTAGTTTATGGTCCATGTAATATTTTCATTTTTTTTTTTGTATTATACGCGTCTTTTCATCTCTTCAGACAAACAAGGTAAAAACAGTTTTGTGCAAGTGTGCTGTTCAGTATTTTCAATTGTTGTCAGTAGATATCATATTTTACCAGAAATATTATTACCTTTGTGAATAAATGGTCTTTATAATTATATACTTAACGCGGACATAAAAAAAGACAATTTACAAAAGAAACCTTGCACATGATTGTAACAAATACATATCATTTCGATTCGTTTTTTTTAAATCATTCAAATTCGTATGAACTATTTTCAGGTTTGGCAGTGTTTATAGTGTTTTACTTACTAATTGGGTATGGAACTTTATTATTAAGCAATTTAATTGGCTTTTTATACCCCGCATATGCATCAATAAAAGCAGTGGAATCTAGTGGAAAAGAGGATGACACAAAATGGTTAACGTACTGGGTGGTGTTTTCATTTATTACTCTCATCGAGTTCCCAGCCGAAATTCTACTACAATGGTTTCCATTTTATTCTTTAATTAAGGTAAATATATATATATATATATATATATATACACACACACACACACACACTTGTATAATTACATAATTATATTTTCAGACAATGTTCTTTGTTTGGTGTTTTATACCAATTCACAATAATGGTTCTATTATTTTGTATACCAAAGTTATACGTCCATACTTCTTAAAACATGAAGAAGATATTGATCAAGCAGTAAATGATCTTTCCAAAAAAGGTAAAAAAAATAAGTTTTAACTCAATACCCTACTGTATCCTAAGTATAATTAAATAACTATATAATATTATTTTAATAATATATAATACTTTTATTATAATTTATTCTGTTTTTAATTTTGTTAAAGACCGCTTAACTATATTTTAATGTGCTTAATAAATAATAATCAACACTTTATTATTTATTTTTACTGTTGATATTTTGGTAATATTCAATTTTAAATTCATCTTATTACAGCAACTGAAGTGGCTTTTACTAAATTAAATGCTGAAAAATCCAATTAATAAGAGTTGTTAGATAAAATTTGTTGGAAAAGGATTTTATCATTCAAATTTAAAAAGGGTAAGTATTAATATAAAATGTAGTGATTTAAATTTAATATGCTTTTAGTTTTAAGTATAAAATAGGTCATTTGTGTTTAGGGTTTGTTTTTTTTTTTACAAATACAATTTTGTATTGTGCTATATGTTGTTGGTATGTAGAATTCTTAATAGTCTAGATAACTTCAGGCTATTACAATGAATAGTTTGAAATACTTCATTGGAAAGTTTTTGCAATAAATTCATAGTGCTATGTAAGTATAGTTCTAGATCATAAATGTTAATCTTGTTTTAATAAAATATTTACGGAAGTCTAACATAGTATTAGATTATATTATAGTCAATATATCTGTTAAATATTAAATGTGTTAATTATGCAATTAACACAAAATATAACAAGAAATATAGTTTTGTTTAAAATACATTTTGACTATTTACAATTTATTTTATTTTGACAATGACTTAAATTGTAATAGTCTATAATATGGTCTTCATAATAGATGAAATTATTTTAATTTTTTTCATTAAAAATCAGAAGTATGATGGATCATAGATACAAATGAATATAAATACACAGTTATTCAATGTTGATTTTCATTTTAAAATTATATATATTAATAAATATATATAAACATAAATACTGTAATACATTTTGCATGCAAATTTAGATATATTTTGTTTATTCTTAACTAAAATTAATAGTGAATATGAAATTTTAATAATGCTTATGATTTTACTCTATTACTTAACATTTGTTTTATTTTAATATTATGAGTTATCATAACATTGCATATTATTTAAGTCCTTAAATATTATTTATTTAAGTCATTTTTTTAATTGTGAAATTATTTTTATTTTCAGGTATACATAAGGCAAGGTCATATTACAAATAATTTTATTCTTAGTAATTTCGTCAATACACATGTGGAATGAAAATCATAAATCATATTTTATATTAAATAAAAAGTAATGATCATTAATTATTATTTTGTAAATGTTAAAAAAACAAAACACTATTCTCACTTAAATTCAGTAATAAATATAATACTGATTGACAATACTTAGCAATGATTATCTCTGCTACTTTATTTAACAATGCAATTTGAGTATTATTGTGGCGAGAAAATAAGATCACTTCTTGCAGTATTGTTTCCAATTATCCTAATGAACTTCAAACTGAAAACTTTTTATCCCTTTTTCTTTAGAATAAGTCCCATTCATTTAAAATTTTGTTTGTTTTTATATTTTAATAAGCGAACCAATTTTATGATGCACCTTTGTCATACAGATTCCTGTTTGAAGTTTGTGTTTTTCATTGTATATAATTATTGTTGCAGAATTATAATATATACTATAATGTGCTGACATTTGAAATATTTATTTAATTACAAAGTAATAATTCTAAATGGAGTCTGGCCAAAGTCGGTGAAGGTTAAAGTACAAGAGTAGAAAAGCAATTCGAAAGTAGATAGTTATCACACTATTAGCATGAAATATATTCATCAATAAAAATAAATCAATCTTTTACATACTGATCAAAAACATTACATTAATATGATAATTTAAAACATTTAATATGTATGTAGTTTCATGCATTTCTTTTAAGCACACTATTATTAAGTGGCATAAGTACATTAGAGAAACAAAAGAGTAGTAAAGGAACTCGAGAATAACTAGGAAAATTTAAATTGTCATAAAGCATATAAAAAAAATTTTCAGTGTTATGGTTTAGATATGTAAAGGGGAAGATTAAAACAAAAGTAGATTTTTTAATTTTAAAATGTTCACTGAATACTCTTGCAATAACGGTACAGAGTACAAACAAAATTGTAGAAGCAATTCTAGTCTATCAATTTTTCAAGAGATTAATGACGTGTTATCATATTTCGTGGTATTATCAGATAAGTACATACTCATTTTAAGGTTATGGTAATAAATATAGTGATTGGAGTGCGATGGTTTTTCATTCTTTCACGAATTTAAATGTTTGCTATTCATAAATACTTAAAATGGTAGTGAATAAGTATTTTGTGTAATTTTTTTTCTATTTATCGAATCCTTTCCGTTTTGACTTACTTTTAAAAATGTTGATATCCAAATTTGGACTACGAATATTAAGTAAATTAGGATCTAGTTATAAAAGTTTCGCTGAAGTGTCGAAATATTCGTATACGTTGGAATCGAGGATACAAACGATTGGCGTTTGTCGATTTTATTGTGTCAAACCTGAAGGTTCAGCGGATATGTTGGTTTATGAAACAAATTCGTCAAAAGTCTTCGACAATATTGATTACGACCTGATTACTAATGGCAATGAAGAAACATTGTCAAAACTAAAACGTTTAATACTTGAGATTGATCTGCTTTACGAAAGCGGTGAACAAATACCGAACCATCTCAGAGTAGACCAATGGCAACATTTACTAATGTTAAACACTCGATCGTCTCGTATGAAACATCTGAGGTATTTGTTTTTAAATGAAAAGAAAAAAGAGAATCGCCTTGTACGTAAATTAGAAAAACGAGCCGAGCGATTAGAGAGATACGAAAACGAACCAAAAAATAACCACATTGATTATGGGTTGATGAGAAATGCCATGTTTCACAGAATTTATGAAAAACAAATGAATTCTTTATATAATTACCGTTTATGTGAAGCCATGTTATACGGACAAGACTTTTTAATTGATTGTAGTTATGATGGGCACATGTCTTTTAAAGAACAAATGAATTGTGCTAAACAATTATTGTTAATGTGGTCATATAATCGTACACACAAGAATCCTTTGAATATTAAATTCTGCAATGTCGATAAAGAAGGTTTAGTGTTCAAAACTTTAGCCAAAACACTACCAACTATTGATGAACCAACGTTTCCATTCAATTACACAAATAAAAGTTACTTGGAACTTTATCCCAGACAAAAACTTGTGTATTTGACTCCTCATTGTAATGAACAACTTAAGGAATACAATCATGACGACGTGTATATTATTGGTAAGAATTCAACAGTAAAATAATGTTAATGTTATTAAAAAAAAAAAAAAACACTATTAATTAAATTAATGTTTTTAAGGTGCAATGGTCGATAAAATGAAAGTAGAACCATTATCATTAGCCAAGGCAAAACGAGATAAAATAAGAATGGCTAAATTGCCACTCGATTTATATTTAGATTGGAAACAAGGAACTAAAAATTTAACTATCAATCAAGTATGTAGTACTTTAAAATATCTTGATATATTATTATTAAAGTATAATTTTGTTTTACTATAGATATCAATCATACCCATAGGTTTTATTTAAATATATATATATATATATAATAATTAATAGTACTTATATTTGAATTTATTTTAGATGATTATGATAATGGCAGACTTACAAGTTGATAATAATTGGGTTAATGCTTTGAAACATATACCAAGAAGGAAACTTTTAGAAGGCGATGCTTACCAAAGGGGACTTTGTGGAAACAATCAAAAATTAAGTGCGAAACGAATTAGAGAAGATTTCAGAAGAAATTCTGTATACAACTTACTAATTAAAAAGTAGTTGTACATTTATAAGTGTTTATTGTAATGATTTAATTATTAAAAAAATATGATTAATTACAAATGGCACATATTTACCTATTATCTTGGACCTGTAACTCAATCAACCACAGTATTATGTATACAAATTTTTTTTATTAAGTGGGTTTGTAACTACACTATGTTAACAAATTAATAGTACTTTATATGAGTGATCAGCGGGCACATCGTGTGTGTTAGAGCTATATTCTCTAAATCCAATGATTTTATTATCTTAAGATTAAATTATTTAATATTTTTCAATTGATTTAACTCATTTAAATGAATATATATATATATATATATATATGTACAACAAATTATAAATACTGGTGTAATAATAACATTTGATTAAATCTCACTAGTGTATAATGTAGACACATATATAACATCATACATCATTTAATAATAATAAGTTCAATTTAAATATATTTATATTTAATAAATATAATGAATAGTAAAACATGCATTTAAAACTTGAATATATATTTCATATACTAATTTAGGAGAATATGTTCACTGTTCATACATAATAAAATTAGATGAGGTAACTGTACACAATATTAATGGTAACTAATATAACAGGATAATAACAATTTAATAATAACACAAAATATAAATTTGATTTTAATATTATAAACATAGAATTATTAAAAAATCAGTTTTACACATACATTTTTCTTTCTGTCAATAATGTAACTGTAATCAAATGATTACAGTATTGGGAAATTCAAAATTTCTTTTTTAATTTAAAATATTTTACTACTTTTATAGTTGTTATATATGAAGCAACATATACTGATTAAACCTGAATATAAGTAGACGTTATATTTACATGGCTTATTGGTTAAAAAAAAGTTGTTTTTAGTTACAATCAGAGCTTGAATTTGTTCTAATCCAGAACGCAATAAAGTTTGTATGTAAATCGATCTAATAATTATTTATTAGTAGTAGATACTATATATTATAATATTATATATATGTCTAATATTTAATTAATATATATACTCAATTCCAAATAAGGGTGCATCAGGTGGCGGACAAAAATCGGTCAGAACTCGCGCATGTGTTTCCCACTCCAGACAAGCTTTTACTGTTGTCGGACACTGAAGTGTGACAAATAGTTATTAGGTGGTAGTGGCATGTTGTTCCATGACTCATTTCGATGCGCAAAGCGCTGCTCTCTTACTTGGAATAACATATAGATAATGTAGTAATATTATATAAAATATACGATAGCCTTATTTTTTACTTTACTGTTACATTCTGTTTTTCAAGCATTTGTATCTTTTGTATGATATAATTTATTCGTATTTTATAATAATAATAAAAAAATTTTATATTTTTAACTAATTAACTATAAATATAAAAAAATTGTAACACTATACTTATTTTAATGTAACTTAGTTTAAATACTGAACTATAATATTCAGAATAATTATGACAAAGTAAAGGCTAGATATATATTATATAAATAATAAATATATATAAATGTAAAAGGCACTATAATAATGTAAGCCTAAACTACATAATATGCTTTAGATTAAACAACAGCATTTATTACCGCTTTGAGTCTTTTAGTAATATGCCCCTGAACATGTTTTTGTAAATGATCACGACGGTAAAATGCTTTTCCACACTCAACACATACGTGTGCTTTTTCTCCAGAATGTACAATATAATGTCGAGCTAAATGTTCATTACGTTTAAACGTCTTTGGACATGCTGCGCACGTGTACGGTCTCTGGTCACTATGACTTAATTCATGTCTATCTAAATGTTCTTTTCGTTTTAAACCAGCTCCACATTCCATACATATAAATCTACGCTCTACCTAAACTTAAAAAAATTGATTAACACACAATTAAATACTTAATCATTCCCATTTATTACCTTATGATTGGCTAGGTGATGTTCCAAAACAGTTTTATCAGTATACGCCATTAAACATTCCGAACAGCAATATAGCCGAGAACCATCAGGCGATGTAACTATTCTAACATCACCCAACCCTTGTCTTCTTTTTCCTTCTTGCGGAGGAGATAACTGAAACAAAATAGTTACAATTTGGTTAGATATGACTCAGCTATTAGAACCAACATTGAAATGTGTAAGAGCTTTTAAAATATTATTTTACAATTAAACTAGAATCATGCTAAATACACTTTTACGCTTTATTTTATTACCTTAAGAAATTCCCTCAGACTAGTTAAGTATTCAGCAACTTTGTTACCAGATTGTATAGCAGCAAAACCTTCCCATTGAACAAGCCTCTCTTGTTCTTCTATAGTTAATGGATCGGTCATAGTTGACACGTCTACTGATATTCTTGCTTTGACTTCAACAACCTGCGAGCGACCAGAATTCTTGTAAGAATTTTGCTTTGAAGGTAACTGTGGTTCCGCATATCTATAGTTGTCGTAAAACTCATTTTTGTCGTGGTTTTTGAAAAAATCTATATTACCATTAAAATGGTTATCTAATTTCAATGCATTTTGTAGATCTAAATGCCTAGAATCAAATATGTTACTCGACTGGTACCTAAAATACATTATTTTCAAATATAATTTGTATATTATGAATACAAATACAAGTTATATAAAAATATTGTCAATCATTACCTGACATCATTAACCATTTGGGGAAAAACAATAGTTGGCGTGGTCGGATGATGAAAACGGGACGATGAACTATTTTGATTCGTTTGGTTTGAAAAGTGATTTTGGTTCATTGTGTTTAATGAAGCGATTTTATATTGATTCAAATAATTCATAATTGTACCAAAAACATAACGTTTTACAGATAAAAACAGGATAAATAAATAAGAATATTATAAGACTTCAAAAACTTCGTGGTTTACTTTAAATGGAAAAACAACACATTTTCATTTTTTTTTAAATTAATGCGTTTTTGTGTCTTTAAAAACATAAATTAAAACTTTAAAAAAAAATTAATAATACAATACAATGCATAAAACAACAATAATAAAATCAAAACAATAATTTATTTAAAAGACAACGTAATATTATAAATATTTATTAAAATTCTAATACCTAATAGAGAATATACCATTTAAAATTTTTAAATTCAAACCAATAATTTATTACGGATACAAATCGTGATACAGACACAAAAAAAAAATGATAATCTCGAAATGGCAAGTTGGTGAACTGATAACTGATAAGAGAAATAAAAAAATGTAATCTATAAAAAAACTATAGGCATAGGAAAAAGATTGAATATCATTATCTAATGAAATCAAAAGGGAACGATTTGTGATTTAAATTTCTACAATTACCAAATAATTTTGTTTGCAGTAGTACTGTCGTAGTTGTGCTCGTTAACAACATTTTATTAATTATACAATACGAATACACAACCGTATCACTTGGGTCAATACTCAATCAATATAATATGTTTTAACAACGTATGAATTATACGCACAAATATATCTATGATCACACACAACTTTTTGTTAAGATGTGTATGAAAATGAAATTTTTTAAATCGTTAGACGTTTGAAAATGTATACCCCTGGTATGCGCTCAGTTTTTATTATTCATTTAATGGAATTTCATTCGAATTTATTAATGAATCACGTGAAAATTACAATTCACTATATATTTTAGATCCAAATGTATATATAATATATATTTACAAGTAGGTTTGTTTAGTTTTGCACATTAACTACTATCATTGCAATAACGTTTTTTTTTCATTATGAAACCTTATACCAGTTTTTTTTCCTGCGTATCGATTGAAATCCAACAATATTTATTAACAACATGAGTATTCTATGATAACAGTAATTTAAAAAGAAAATAACCGAAATACAAACAATAATCGAGGTGGATGAATAAAATCCATGTAGAAAAATGAGAAATGTTTGTAGGGTTATGGAATACACAATTTGCATTGTAATATTATACGTTTATAGTTCATACCACCACAGAATAATATTAATAATATCTTAGTCCGTGGTTACTGGTTTATTTTATACTCATTTTGTTTTTACCGAGAGAAAATTGTTTATCAATTAACAATCAAACTGAACATAGAAACGATTTTATTGATAGCTATTAATCAAATAAACTTATCAATCTTGATTCGTCTCATTTTTTTTTTCACTGTGGTTTGTACACTTGTAGGTAATTCGGACTCTTACAATAATTGTTAGTCAATAAAAAAAAAAATGTTTTAAGAAAGATTATGTTATTTTGTCGTCAGTTATGCTTAATGAGAATTACATTGTTTGTTTTGTAATACCAATGATTAAATATATTTAATCAATGATAACACTAATTATTAATTAAGTTGTTGAAAATTCTCTTCGAATATCAAACATTACACATAAGTAAACAGAGTAAGTGCATATCAATTACCTATTTTATTAATATCATATGTGTATTAGGTCATTCATTAGTTATTGTAAATTAAAACTTTCACCATAGCTTGACGAAATATTAGTATACAATTACGATATTTGTTTATATAATTATTGAATGTTTGATTTAAATTATTTGTTATTATTGTAATCGTAAATGTATACACATTTTATGTAGTTGCTCATTACTATTATTGAAAGTTTTAGTATTTATAGTCAGCATACCTTATAGCAATAATATGACATTAGAGCTTAGACATTTAGTGTGACATTGATATCTGTGAATATAATTATACATGGTATTGCTTATTAGTTTTTACTTTTGTTGTTGTTGTTATTATTATTATTATTATCAGGAGACTGAGTTACGCTCAGCTTAAATTAAAATGTAAAACAATTTTTTTCTTTTAAATTTTAATAGACAATATAAAATTTGTATAGGTAAGTGCAAATGTATGAAAAGAATATTAAAAACAAGTTTATCAATTGACATTTAATCATTAGTTCTTTTATAGTTTCTTATTCATTTCTATGGTTGCCATAGTAACACATACTAAATAAAGTTTTTCAAAAGGCACCCCTTAAATGTTTAAATATGTTGACATATTATATGTTAAAGTTTGTTTCAGTGTTAATGTGTTAAATGCAAAATATCGAATATAATAAAATATATTTTAATAAATGTTATATTTTTAGGTAAAAAATATAAACAGTATCATGGAAAATAGTTTATTAGAAGCAATAAAGTCTGGCAACATGGGATGTCATTCGGAACTGACCATTATACCTATATCACAAAGTTCAAAATCTAACAGTCAGTATGCAGTTTCGTCTACTTCCCCGCAAAGTACAGTATCGTTATCATTGGTACCAAATACTAATAGTGGTAAATCAAAAAATAAACATTCATTGCCCAGTGCTCAAGGAGGTGCACCACGCAAGCGTGGAAAATCTAGTATGCCTCCCTTAAATCACATGGCTTATGATATGAACAATTACAATCCGCTCTTAGACCTAACAATGAATCGTAAACCTTATCCTAATTATAATGCCCAACCTGAACAACAATGGCCGTTTAATTTGCCGTTTAACTATCCTGAATTGTTAATGAATTTTAGTCAAGTTAATAAAAGGAAATCATATAATTATGAACAAACTAAAGAAAAGACTGCTGTAAATTACAACAAAGAGAACACTCAAAATAAAACTAAACATTACAAACATGAACATACTATGCCTCCACCTTCTACTACTACAGACAGGATATCGGGACAATTAGAAAATGTGGAAAAAACATTTGATATTGATTCTTTAAGTACTGAAGATGGGTGGGCTAAATATAGAGAGTTATTGGTGGTTATTGAAGAGATGTCTGGGTCGATCAGACCAATTTACACAGGTTGTAAAAACTCAACTGAACGATTGAAAAAATCAATTCACAAAGCCAAGGCATTAGTAAGTGAGTGTTTAAAGGAAGTAGAAAAAGTATCCAGACAACTTTGAAAACACACATTTTGTAGTCGATGAACATAATCAAATATCTCAAAAAAAAAAAAAGTAATAAAGATTATTTAGAATATTAACAAAGCTATTATATTAGATCAAGGAAATTATAACAATTAATTTTTAGTAATGATGGTTTTGGTTAACAACATTTATAAGTAAATTAATTAAACATTAAGATAAAAAAATATGGTTTTATTGTAAGAAATTAAGTTATTAAAAATAAATGTTTTTTTTTCTAAAATTAATTTACTGTATACATTATTGGTGGCAGAATTTTCGTAAAATTTGTTTTAGTGTAAAAAAAACCCTTATTTCATTTTATTGTGATGCTACACCAGAATTTGTTGTCTCTGTGTAACCAACAAAATCACAGTAAACTGTTTTTGTGCTATATTGGTTATTAAATAGACTTAGTCGACAAATACCGATATGACATCCTTTTAACATGATTTTATCAATTTAATGACTGACAGTTATAAAGGGTAGTATTTTTCATAAACAATGTATTTTGAACATTATAATAGTAACAAAGTGATAAATGTTATTTTCCGAGGCCTTTAAATTTTAAATTGCATTTTAATTCTATCAGGGTAACTGTTCAATTTTCATATATTTTCTTCGATTGTCTATGCTTAAGAATCAAATGTTATACAAATAATTTTTAAGAATCTAGCTACTATATTACTTTGTATTATTTTTTTTAAACTTGTATGCAAAATATTTTTCTGTTGAACTGTACAAAGTTTCATACTATAACGGGTATTATTAATATAGTTATAATCGGGCACTATTTTAAATTATAGGCATTAAGTATACAATCTAATTATTTTTTACTTTTAAGTGCGGGTAGGTTATATTATTATATGAAAAGTGTATTATTAGTTATGTTTAATTCAGATGGACTATGCCATAAATTTTAATCGATAGAAATATGATATTCAATTCAACGAAATTAATTGAAGTTATATTATTTAATTTACAAAAACTGTGCAAGCTGTACAAAAAAAAAAAAAAAATTGTATACAATTATTATTTACAATCCTTCATTTTTAACAAATTAAAAATATGTTTAGTATGGTATGAATGACATTGGTCTTGGCATATTTAGATTATGAAAGGTATTTGAAATTTATTTAACAGGGTTTACCATACTTCAGTTTTGTCAAAAAATTGTAAAATTTTAAGATAATTATAATTTTAAAATATCCTAATATTTGTTAATATTTGTTAGTTGTATTATAAAATATTCATTTTCATTATAAATGTATTAGTAAATGATTATTAATATATTATTTGATCCGATAGAACCAAAAAAAAGTAACCATTGTACAAAGTTGATAAGTATTAATTGATATTAAATAGGAACATATTATAATTATTTTATTGATAGTTGAAGATTGGTTTTAGACTTTTACAAGTTTTAATAAATATTAAATCAATAAATAATATTTTGCATCGTATTTCATTTGTTAATCACTTAAATCTAAGTTGAGCTACAGAACTATACATTATAATCTAGTTAATATATTATTATTTTGTTTTGTAAACACGTATTTGTTTTTTATTATTGTAAAAATATACCAGTAATTGATTTTTACTTGGATTAGATTTAGTTTTAGTACAAATTATTTTGTTAATAATGAAAAGAAAAGATAAAGTAAAAGGAGTCAATTAGTTTCATAAAATACTTTTTAATACATAAACTACTTACATAAGTGGATTAATTCCTTCGATCAAAATATAACACAAATTGCGAAAAATTATATGTTTATAAGTGTTAAATAACGGGTCCAACACTATTGTTTTCCAAATTTAAATGCAGAAATAACAAAAATGAATTTTAATTGTCATAAATATAATATCCATAGGCGGATATTTGGTCACATCCGTGGGGGGAGCTTAACATTTTTTTTTTATTTATATTGAAACACAATTTTTTTATTTTGACGTCTGGTGTGGTCTGATTGTGTTCTGGGGGGGGGGCTTAAGCCCCCACCTATATCCGCCTATGATAATATCTAACGTTCAAATATTTTTTTATTAATTGAGATATCAGTTTAGATAGGTCTTGAAATGAAGAAAACCTTATTTTAGTAGAAGGGAATTGCACAAAAGTCAATTAGCTATAGTCAACTTGGCAAACATTGATAAATAATAAAACACTTATAAAATACTTATTTTATATTTTTTGTTTAATATTACAATCTTAATCAACACAATAAAATGTAAAATTTATTTATTCACGAGTTTACCTAACATTTGAGTCACAGAATATAACATATAAGCTCGAGTGAAGCTCGGTCTTCCTACATATTACATCCATTTTCAAGCAATATCTTTTTTTTTATACTATTTTATCAACTTGACATTTTGTTTTACATAAAAACAAAACAAATATTTTGTAATTCACATTCCATTGGTTGGTTCAGTGGTTGTGTACCTAATACCTCGTTTTCCCCAAATGTGTATTTCCTCTATACTTTATTAAATATCTACTAATATTATGGATATAAAAATTCTTATTTTGTACTACAATGTTTTAAAAATAAGCGATCCAGTTTGTGTTCAGAGACTGTCAAACATATGTGAAATGATTATGCCTACTAATAAGACTTGGTCAATTCGACATTGTAAAGTACACCCAAAGGCAAACAAGAATGGTTTTAAAGCTTTTTCGATGAAGCTAAAAACATTGTCCACATTGACGATACAGATATGGGACGATAATTGGCAGTAAAATCCAAAAAAATATTTTAGACATTTATATATTATTTCTTGGGTTTTTAAAAAAGTGTGAAGTGCGGTGTTGAAAAATCAGGACTGCAATGTTATAGTTAAAAATGTTTTTCTTATGAGCAGCATATTGGCCAATACAAAAGGGAATTAAACAGTTTCAGATTTTATATACAATACATTTTGTAGATTACTGTGTGTATAGAACACGCTGGATATTAATGGGACATTCCTATGATTTTCATAAAAATAATTGCTTCACGCGGGAAAGAACTCCGAAGGCAACAGTCATACTTTAGACACCAAATTTTTACACAAACTAAATTACAATATTACCTATACAATAACATGGTCACTTTTTTATCACCTTTGATTCTTAATTAAAGGTATTTAAAAAAACAACTGTTAAAAATTTTGTGTTAAAAATTTGGTATCTAATGCACGACTGTGGCCTTCGGGTTTTTTTCCTAGCGAAACGGTTTTATCGTAAACATTCACAATTTTCGAGATACACCGAACCCTACGCATTCTTTCGTTTCGTTTTTCCTATGTAGCGACGTCCTCTCAAGTATTAAGACTGAAAATTCTTTGGTATTAACTAATAATGATTCGTAATTCGTATACTACTTCCAGTTCTTTTTTTCACATATTGATACTTGACAGAACGCGCGAGTATTGTATAACGTTCGTCATTATCATTATCATTTCTTATTATCTTTTTTATTACTCTATGCTACACACTGTGTAGTACACACCACGGCTTGGCGTACCACATAAGCATTGAGGTTACTCTCGGAGAACCGTACTTCACACGGTACACACTATAATATTTACTTATAGTTGTGTATTGAATTTTTATTCGAGTTCTCATAGCGAAAATAAATACAACTTTCAGGTAATTCCTTTCAATAAATACACGAAAATTGATTAGTTCTTTTCGTGATACGGAATATTACATATTATGAATTGTTTTCGAAATTATTACGAGAAACAAAAATACACATTGCACAATTATAATTTATAGAAATTACGTTAATATTAAGAACATTAAATTTTTTTTGTTTTCGCGTAATAATAACGCAAAAATATTGCAAAACGCCTGATTTTGCATAGAGACGTCCGTGTTTTTCCCGTGTAACACCGCATCGCGTTACTAACTTCATCGAATCGTACAAAATAAGTAACAACAACGTTTCCCGCCATTTATTGCCATTTTAATCTGTTGCTTTGTTGTGGTGGCTTGAAATCGTAAGGCGTGTGTTTACGGGTTTGGAATTTTTTTTCTTCTCGGGTCCGCGTTTCCCGTGCGATTATTTGTAACGCATTTTTCGTTACTCGTCGTTTAACGGTTTCTTTATTGTTAAAATTATCGTCTTTTAATAATAGTATTTAAGCATGGAGGGCTTCGATACGCCTGGGATATTTTTCTCCGATACTTTCGGCGATGACGATAACTTTACGCCATCGTTGTCAAACGCGAGATCAATAAAGAAAACGTTCAAAGAGTTCCTAAAGACTTACAACGAAGAGAATTTCAACTACAAGTATAGAGACGTTCTGAAGCGCAATTGCAACTTGGGTCAGTATTGGTTGGAAATAAATGTTGAAGACCTAGCTGGATTCGATGAACATCTTGCCGACAAGTTATACAAACAGCCGGTGGAACATTTGCCCGCATTTGAGGATGCCGCTACAGAATTGGCCCAAGAGTTGATTGCATCCGATAATTCAGAAGACGTTGAACATGTTCAAATATTGTTGTCGACAAATTCATTGGCCTCCTCTTTACGCTCCATCAAGTCCGAGTCAGTTTCTCGTTTGGTGAAAATTCCCGGTATCGTAGTGTCGGCATCGAATATCCGTGCTAAGGCTACACAGATCACATTGCAGTGTCGCTCCTGTCGTAATATAGTACCACATTTACCTGTAAAACCTGGTATGGACGGTTATGTATTGCCGAGAAAATGCACCACTGAACAAGCTGGCCGTCCGCAGTGCCCTTTAGACCCATATTTCATTCTACCAGATAAATGCAAATGTGTTGATTCTCAAATTTTAAAGTTGCAAGAACTAAGCGATTCTACACCTCAAGGAGAAATGCCGCGACACGTACAATTATACTGTGATCGTTACTTATGTGAACGTGTTGTTCCAGGAAACCGTGTTATGGTAGTTGGTGTCTATTCTATAAAAAAGGTACCAAAAATTTATTTTAAATAAACCTACATTATTTACCAGTAAGGATAATTTACATTTTAAATTAATCCGTTTATTAAAATTTCATTTTAGGTAAAGACTTCGAGAAAACAAAAACTTGCTGAAAATTCTCGTACTGTAGTTGGTGTGCGCGCTCCATATTTAAGAGTTCTAGGATTTCAAATGGATAATCAAGTTGGAGGTTTCACTTCTTTACCTACATCTGTTGAAGACGAAGAACTGTTCAGAAAATTAGCCGCCTCTCCTGACATTTATGAGCGTATTTCCAAATCTATAGCACCCTCTATTTTTGGGTTTGGTGATATCAAAAAAGCAATAGCTTGTCTACTATTTGGAGGATCGCGTAAAAGACTTCCAGATGGTTTGACTCGTCGTGGAGATATAAATTTATTGCTTTTGGGTGATCCTGGTACAGCTAAATCACAACTTCTGAAGTTTGTACAACAAGTTTCTCCTATTGGTGTGTATACATCTGGCAAAGGTTCTTCAGCCGCTGGTCTCACAGCTTCTGTAACTCGTGACCCAACATCTCATAATTTTGTGGTGGAAGGTGGAGCCATGGTATTGGCTGATAGTGGTGTTGTGTGTATTGATGAATTTGACAAGATGCGAGAAGGAGACAGAGTAGCAATTCATGAGGCTATGGAACAACAAACGATTTCAATAGCTAAAGCTGGTATTACCACTACTCTTAACAGTCGTTGTTCGGTAATGGCTGCTGCAAATTCAGTATTTGGCCGATGGGATGATAGTAAAGGCGAAGATAATATTGATTTCATGCCTACAATTTTATCTAGGTACAGTATGGTACATATTAATTAATCTAAATTGATTTAGAATTTTCGCATTTCATTTTTTTTTTTTTTTTATTATTATTGATTAAGGTATTATTTTAATTTATGACTGTTATTTAAAAAATTTTAGGTTTGATATGATTTTCATTATAAAAGATGAACATAATCAAAATAGAGATATGACGTTGGCTAAGCATATTATGAACGTTCATTTAATGAATGGTCAAGCAAAACAAGAAGTGGAAGGGGAATTACCATTGGCGACAATTAAAAAATTCTTAAATTACTGTCGTCAACATTGTGGTCCTCGATTATCTGATGAAGCCGGTGAGAAGCTTAAAAGTCGTTATGTACTTATGAGAACTGGATGTCATGAATTAGAATCCCATAAAAAACTTGCCATCCCTATTACTGTAAGACAATTAGAAGCCATTATTCGCATTGCTGAATCGTTGGCTAAAATGCAATTGCAACCGTTTGCTACTGAGAGTCATGTAGATGAAGCATTAAGATTATTTCAAGTATCTACTCTTAGTGCAGCTACATCAGGTTGTTTATCTGGAGTTGAAGGTTTTTCGACTGAAGAAGATACAGAAACTCTACAGAGGATTGAAAAACAATTGAAACGCCGGTTCCCAATTGGATCTCAAGTATCTGAATTCAGCATTATTCAAGATTTCTTGAGACAGAAATACCCTCAAAGAGCCATTGACAAAGTTATATATTTGATGATTAGACGGGGTGAAATACAACATATTATGCAGCGTAAAATGTTAATTAGATTAAAATAATAATTTGAATATAAAACTGCTTTTTCCATTTTATTTTGTCGAATCTTTATATATACTGTTTAAGATTTTAATTAATTTTATATTTAAAGAATAATAATAATAAAGACAGTAATTTGTGTATTTTTAGTTTTTATTTTTTGCAAATTATTATATTATGATTACAACTATTAAAAGTTTGTGTAATAAATAACATAAGTATAATGAAACGTTTTCAACTTAATTTAATATAAGGAATACTAATTTACTTAATGTAATTTTGGTACATATAAAAAAATTAACATGAATTGGACACGTTACAGGTTGTTAATAACTATTATTATAAATTAGTTAATTTATGTCTATAGTTTTTCTTAATCAGTGAATGACCAATAAGAAATGTGGTTTATGTGGAACTAAAATCTTCCAACATAAAATTAATAAAATATTCTTACATTTCTGTACAATAAAATATGTATGTATATACAATATATCTGTGTTTGAATTCAACCGGTCACTTGATTAATTAAAAAAGTTATTTCCATTACAAGCATTTGCATGGAAAACTATTGAGTAAATTTTAGTAATTGATTCTCCTATCTTATTAATATGGTTTACAGATGTCTGCGGATTTGAATGTAGATATTTTTGTGTCACATAATACAGTTTATCCAGCAGATACTGTAGAATGGTGTCCAATATCAGAATATAAAAATATATTTGTGTGTGGAACTTATAAACTTGATGAAGCAAATAAAACGAAAATTGGCACTATTGATTTATTTTCTTTAGACAAGTTGAATAAAATAAGATTGATTCAGAGTGTTCCTGAAGATGCTGTTTTGGATTTAAAATGGAATACTTGTGTTGTTTCTGACAAAATACTACTAGCAGCAGCATTGTCTGGCAAACATGTTAGTATATATAGCTTGGGTAAGTTAAGAGTTCCCATTTAATAGTTGGGCAATTTTTAAAAGAACTATTCTTTTTTCTAGAAAAAACAGACACAGATTTTTGTTTAACTTTATATGCTAGTTTTGATCTTCCAAAAACTGATGGTGAATCTCATATGAGTTTATCAATTGCTTGGTCATCTCCTGATGAATATGGATCACAAAGTATTGCATTTAGTGATTCTCGTGGATATATTACATTAGTTAATTTAAATGATCAACTTATTCGTAGTTTCAAAGCTCATAATTTTGAATCATGGATAGTTACGTTTAAATACACGGAACCGAACATATTATATACAGGTCAGATTGTATATTTAATTACTTTTATTTTTTACAGTTATCAAATTAATGCTTTTGCTCTTACTTTATACATGTAAGTAATCAATATAATGTATATTTCGTGTTGAACATTAAAAAAAATACATTTATTTGGTATTTTGTAACAAATATATTTTTAAAAAAGGTGGTGACGATTGTAAATTTAAATGTTATGATCAACGTTTACAATTTGACAAACCTGTATTTGAGAATAAAGAACACGGGCAAGGAGTAACGACTTGTTCGTCCAATAAAATTAGAGAAAATATAATTGCTACTGGAAGGCAAGTGTAAAATGTGTATAAACAATATACAATAGTAAATACATGTTTTTTTTATAGTTATGATGAAATTGTAAGACTGTGGGATTCACGTAACATGAAGCAAAGTTATAACAACGTTAAAGTGGATGGTGGAGTTTGGAGATTAAAATGGGAACCTATAAAAGAAGAACATCTTTTAAGCGCTTCAATGTTCAATGCTGCACATATAATAGATACATCATTCAATGCTGCTAATATTTGTCAATCCTTTGGTGAAAAAAATAATAGACTTTTTTATGGAGCCGATTGGTGTTATTTTAATGATACTCAACTCGAACATTGGACAAACATAAATAATAAAAGAATAATTGCTACATGTTCATTTTACGATCATAGATTAGACTTATTCTTTGTCAATATGAAATTATAAATAAATAATTGAAAATATACTTTATTGATTTGATTATCAGTATAATTACATTATATTATGGGATATTAAAATACTATTGCTTAAAATATCAAAAATACAATTTTAATTTTTAAAAACATCGTAACATATTTATTATTTATTAGTATTATAAACTGTAATTACAAAAATTCATCACACCATGCTTTTAAGCAAGCATGGCAATCTCTTGATTGTTTAGAGTTTGCTTTAATCGTGTCTTTCAACCATTCACAAAATAATTCTTGATCCATTTCTAGAAGAAGAAATTGACCCAATACATTGTATGCCTGAAACAAAACATTTACATTATAATATGAGCAGTTTGCGACATTTAATATATATATATATATATATATATATATATATATATATTCATATTACACAATACATTTCATGACGTTTGTGATCAAATACTCAAAGTTTTTAGTGCATATTTTGATGGTTTATCAAAATCAAGCACTTTAGTGAATATTTTTCATGAATCAGACAACAATTATTATATTAAATTGTGAATTTGTCATAAAGACTTAGAGACTGCATATTTTTAATTTTTTGATGCAGAAGTGCATATTTGATTTTTTAGTGCATAAAAGTCCTTGTTTTAGACTTATAACGTATAAATGTTAAAATCCAAATCGTCGCCGTCATGCAAAATGTGTCTGTCAAAAGTGACCAAGTGCAATTATATGACCAAATAGTCCCAATAGTTGTCTTTGAAGTGTAGAAAAATTGACCAACTAAAAATTCAAAATATTTATCAAGTTGTTGTTATAATTTGACTAAGTGTGTGATTTTTCACGGCATTATGAATAGTAAATTGTAGTTTACCAAAAAAGTTAAAATTTAGACACTTTTTGCATGACGGCGACGAAATTGTTTCCTGATAAGTCGGGATGTTTTCCAGTGCTTGGAAGGAATATGTTCGTAGGAACTAGTTCTTTTGATTTACATGGAACAGGAATGGAACTTGCTTTCTCTTTTACAAGGTGGAAAAGAACGTAAACTAACTTTCCAAGCACTGGTGTATTGTGCGGATATCGTCATAAAATTAATACAAATTCAAGATATTAAAAATATTTTGCACGTTAGCATTACCTAATGTAATTTTGAATAATTAGTTTTTACTAAAAATCAAATACCGATGTAGAATTTAGAAAAATGTGAATTTGAATTTTTACATTAGAATTTTAATTGTAATATGATATTATAAACTTAAATACTTTAGTAAATCCTTGTTCTTTCAATCTGCTCGCTAATACAGGTCCTATACCGGCAAGATCATCAACCGGCTTATCTCGCATGGGTTCTCCAGTAAACTCGCGGTGTTTTTGGCTGGTTGTGGACGACGGAGTAGTCATGATTTTGAATTACTTTGTTTTATTTGCTAAAACCAATGTTAATATTAGAAACAAAAATATAAATAAATAAAATCACAAATATTATTGATCGCGCATCTACTACCTTTTAACAGTACGAAAATAACATAAAATATTTCAAATACGACAAGCTTCAGACAAGTATAGTATTTAACGAATGAAATGAATGAATAAGATCTCGAACAAATGTTTATAGTTGATACGAAAATGCTGAATGCTGATTTGTTAGCTGAACACTGATAAGGGCCAATTTGAAAAACATAATAACGACTTACCTAACACGTTGCATGGTCATAAATAGATAACAACATAAAATCGGTAAAATAAAAAAAAAAACCGTTTAAATCGCAATACATTTAATTGTAGTAATTATATTGTAATTATTTACTTAATGCTTTATTATTCCGATTTCGTCGTTACGCATATACGAACAACGGACTTGATATACGGTAGTTGAACGATGGACTCGGTAAACGATCAGTGCAAATAATGACGGTAAAATAGTTGCATAACAAAATGTTTTTACTGCGGCGTAACTATTTAAAAAAAATTGTATAAATAGAACACGAACTGTTATTATAAGATAACTCGTGAGTTGGATTATTATGTTTTTAATGACTTAAGTAATAAGTACGAAATATAGATGACAACTACAATAGGTAAACGATATAAGATTAAACACGTTCGCGATGTAAATACAAAATATATGTGTATAATCTCTAGTCTACGGGCAGTAGAGTAATAAATAATAATATCTCTTCTCTGAACATTATTCCGTGCTACGGGCATAGATTAATATATTTAATCATTGATTACTAGTAACAGTAGTAATCAGAGAATACAGTCAATTATGATTAAATTATTAAATTAATAATTAAATTAAGTAATCAATGGTTTAATCTATGCTTCGGGTTCGTCTAATCGTATAAACGTTCTCTAACGGACAACATGCGAACCGAATTGCGGCAATTTAAAATTGTCAAATCGACCATAAAAATTAATTTGAAATAAATCACCCGTTTCTCGAATGAAATCATTTATAGACGTTTTAAAAACAATAATAATGTACAAAAATCATTTTAATTTTAAATTAAAATTATTACTGTTTAATCATTTTTTTTTTCCCGACGTACAAATAAGCGTTATTTGCTTTATACGTGTTTGCATAAACGCATGATATAAACCAGCGGCGTAGCCATAGTGGGGAGGGGGGGCTGACGGGGCTGCAGCCCTTCCCCCGAAATGAATGAATAATAAGTTTTTTAAGTAGGTACCGTTTATTCTTCTTAATTATTAACATATAAATTGATTATCAGCCTCAGTGCCCCCCAAATAAAAATCTTGGCTATGACACTGATATACAAATCTCTTTACCGTATATTGCTGCAGTATTTGCGACCCTCGACCCACACAAACCATTATCTTTTCATAATAAGTATTGGCGGCGTTGCCATTGAGAAACTATAAATAATATATAAGTTAGCGCGCGCACGTGTTACCCCTCGCCACCCGCCGTGATCGATCAGCCCGCGAAGACTCGGCGGTACCGATGAATCGTCGTCGTTGCGAGTGGTGTTTTTGCCCCCTGGACGGCGATGTAGTTTAACGCGTCCTTCGGCGAGTATAATAGTATAAAGAATCTAAAAATAAAAATAGTATTTTCTACTGGCGGACGACGTGTTAAGAAGTCCCGTTCACACGGTGACAGTACTGTCACACTATCAACTATCTAGCCGAGCTAGACACAGATATGGAAATCTGTGGAGCTAAATATATAGTGCGATAGCTGACAGTTGACACTTTGACAGTAGCTGTCATGACAGTGACTGTCACCGTGTAAACGGGGCTTTAGCCGCGGATTCAAGCGTTGCGTAGTTTACACACTATAGTGACGTCAAATTCTCTTCCCCCAATTACTGTAATCGGACCAAATGTGACGGGGGAGAAAACGGAAAAGAGTTCTCTTATATATCATTATTAATGTTCTCTGTTATTACTATAATAATGTCCTCAGTAGTAAAACTCGGCCGTTTTTTCTCGTACGAAAACACAGCGGCATTGTGACGTCACGTCCTCCACCGCAGTGTCGTCTGACACTCTCCCGGACTCCCGCCGCGGTCGTTATCAATTCTCCGCGCCGCGGTCGTTGTCGTACGGCGCAGTAGTCGTTCGCTCGGTCACCGCCGTAGTGCCGTCGACGACGTTTTACGTACGTCTCTGGTTTCCACTTCGTTCGGTGTACGTTTTTCTTTGTGTGTCTCGCGGGCGATCGAGGTGAGCTCCGCTGTGCGCGGTGCGGTGTGTGTATGCGCGCGTGTGTGTGCGTGCGCGCGTGTGGTGGACGTGTGGCGCGCAGCCGCCCTGCAGCGCGCGTACGGGATACGTTGAACCTGTCGACGGGGACACGGCGAGTCGTCGCGACTCGCGAGATGATCATCGTTGTGACGTTACGGTGAGAACTTGTGTGCTCCGACTCCGGTATATCATCTGGGCCATCGGCGTACTCTGGTACCGTTTGACTGAATAATAATCTACGCACGTCCATACCGCCTGTTTCGGTATATTATTATTCGCCGTATAAATAGGTAGTGAAATTGTTTACGTTATTTTTAGTTGACCTAATGCGTCGCTGTAGTTTAATGTGTTTGCGCCGTTTTTAATAACGAAAAAATTGTCGTTATTATAATCCGATTATTAAACGATTGATATTTGTTTATTACAACATCGGCGTAATATTTAAATTGTTCGTTTATCTGCGTGTGTGTATTACTTTATTCTGGTTTTTGTACAGTCTTTGGTTATTTTTCGTCTGTAAAACTTTTATGAAGTTATTCCTGTTTAATAACGTAACGTCCGTGTTGTTTACAGTATTAGTCAATCGTACGTATGAACAGACGTCCTTTACTCTGCCATGCAAGATAAATTGCCCAGGTCCGATCCTGCAGACACGCAAGTTATTTCGCAGTATCCGGTAAGTCTAGTTTTTCGCACTTATTCAGTGCCATTGGGTCGGTGAATTTATTTCAGTTCTGTTTATCCGCTAAATAAGACTAGTGTCGAGTTGGGACATTGTGTGAAATGTCGATTTCTTTTTTTTTTTAAAGCTTGTCATCGATTAAAAACTACGTGACAATAGGTCGTTGTGATTTTTCATCCGTTTCGTTTTTATTACTGTTACAGTTGAAGAGCTCTGTCGTATGCGTACACAAATATTGTTGTACAATTTCAAATTTAACAGGGGACTTTCAGTATTTTTCTCATAACGACTTACCTGAATTCTTCCTTTCCCAAAAAATATTCAAACAAATTCAATATCTTATATACTTTTGATATTTTCTAGAAGTTTAATGGTATTTTTATAATTTAGTATTTCTGTTACTATTATTATTATTCTTATAAAAATATAACAGTTTTATCATTATTACGAACATGTTTAATATTAAGGTATAAATGTAAATGTTGGTAAAGTGTGTCATTTTTTTTTTTTTTTTTTTATACTTATATAAATACTAATAATAATAATAAAATAATTTCTAATTTACCATTTTAAATAAAATATGTAAATATATTTAAATAATCAAGTAATGTTTATCAGTATTAGTTACTAGTTCTAGGCAGTTTTAAATATTTAATTAGTGTCTCAACAGTATTTATCCTTTATCTATATACTTATAGAACGTGAACTACCATTAATTTTTAATGCAGTGTACGATGTAACTAAAATCATTGATGTTAGTTATCAATAAAATGTATTGCATGAAAATATTATTTTAAATAAATTAATGTTTTTTTTCAAAATAAAAATAGATATATATGAAAAAATAAGTACCTACCTGACAACTTTTACTATAATTACGGTAGTTGTTGTATAATTGTATCAATAAAATTTAACATTTTATTATGATTACAGTATTGATTATTATCCAAAAAATGTATAAATATGCATAATATAATTAATATGTAAATTGTACAGTTCATATAATTATATAACTTATTTTAAGCTATATATATTTTACACCTCCCATAATTTCAATTACATTTTCAAAATGTGTTCTGTTAGTAATTAGTGGATATTCATCGGCTTTTATATTAAATATTTAATAACATTAATTGTACATTTGGTGTTTAAAAAAGTATGTAATTGTTTATATAATATCTATAAGCTATAATAATTATTTTTTATAAGTCATGTAAATCAAATTCATTAAAAACATTTGAAATTATTGCAAATTATGTATTTTACCTGTACATAAATATTATTTTTCAATATTTTAGATATTGTTTTTGTAGTACAAGGTTATAACTGAGTTAAAATGAGTGTTTATTTTCTGTGTATGTTTGAGACAAAATAACTTTTATTATATATTTTACAAAGTGTTTAATAAATTTAGACACTAAAGTTAATTCCTGTTTGTGGACAGTATATAAGTAGTTTGTAACATTTACTTTTATTCAAGGCTTAATGAATAATTTGTTATGTAGTTGTCATTAAATAGCAATTACTAATTATTTTAAGAATATCTACTTAATTGAACATGAAAATTTTTAATTTATTACTTTTATTGTAGGTATTGAAACTATATAAACTTTATGTATACACACAAGTAAGAAAGTCATACGTAATTCTCTTATTATTCATGGTAACATATTAGTTTTTGATAATTTTATTATTGAGAAATGTAGATGAATAAACATTGATTTCCTATTAAAAATAAACATAAGTCTATGGACCTAACATAATCATTAAAATTGTATACCTACACTTTAAATTATTTGTATAGATTTAGTGATCTTTATGACCTACAAGATAATAAATTTCATTATCAGTTAGATAATGTTTAATAAAAAGAATAGCTAAAATGTTTAGTACATTTCAATTTGTAAAATAATATTTCGATTAATTTCAATAAAAAAACGATTTGTTAAAATTTTTTTAGAACCTTTTCTGACCATTTGTCTTTTGTAAGGGATTTTTGCCCATATAATTATTGAGAATTTAATTTTAAAATGTATATACAAATAGAAAATGTAAAAGACTCTTTGACAAAATCAAGTTTTGTGTTATATAAGTATCATTTTAAGTATTATTAGAAAAAATTTAAAATTTAAATTTCTTAAATGTAATGTATTCAGACTTATAAATTTAGCATCCAGTTATAATTTTAATTAAAAGTGTTTCGTATTATATGATAACAATAAAATTATGTTCGTTCAAAGTTCAAATTTAATGTAGGGTACATTTTGTATTAAAAATAGGTTTTAAAAGTTTTCAAAAAAAAGTAATTAATCCCATAAATTGGTTTTCACTGTTATTGTTATGATCTGTGAAAATAATATTTTTCAAGTACCATTTGTATCTACTTTTCAGTTATAAAAATTTATTTTTTTTCACAGCTTTTGTAAAACTAATGGTAAGTTTAATTTCTCATTTTCCTTATGATATCGAATGTATATGTTTGTTTAATAATATACATGCATAGTAATATATGTGTGTGTGTGTGTGTGTGTGTGTAATTTAATAGTAAGCTATAAAATATTTATTATTACTTAAATATAAATAAAAATTGTTTATTTTATGAGTATGAAAAGTAAGTAAATGCTTATGTTATAAATTACAATCATAACAAAAGTAAAATATAATTGTATATTTATAAAATGTTGTTGGCCTTCAATACCAATGTTAACTATTTTTTTCACACAATAGATTTATTCTGATTTTGTATTTTTATTTTATTTTTAAAACTCATTACTTTTGGTAAAATATATTTTACTTAATTATAAATTATTTTACCTTGTATGTAACATTGTAACGTTATTTTATTCAGTTTGTGCTGTTAGATTATTATTTATTGTAATTATTTTAGATGACCTTTACTATTGGCAATAATGTAATATTACAAATATGAAAAATTTGTTATATTTACTATATCTATAACATATTATGTATAGAATTAATAAGTGTATTTTGATCATCATTATAGTGATATTAATGACTAATACAAAAATATTTTAATTGGTCTCTTCTGTGGTGTTTAATGATAATGTTATAACATTGAATAATGGATATTAATAATGTATGTATTTAATGGTTATTGTTTACCCTAAAGAATGTATTTGACCAAAATCAAAGTTTTTGATAATTAGTTATTCTATGTGAATTAATCTAAACTGTATATGTTTAAAAATATATTTTAATTATTAAATAATTTCTATTAAAAAAATATATATATACAAATTATAGTTATATTATTGTAGAAAATTATTAGTATTTCAGTAAATATATTACTAAATTATTAGTTAAGACTTTTTTAATTTTTAAAAATTAAAATAATATACGGTTTAAGGATAAATTGGATTTAATATTTTTATTTCTATAAAATAACAATTTGGTACATCGATTTTTGCTCGCATGTAATGTATGTTCTGTTAATGTTGTTTTTTGTAATTTAAAGTAGAAGATATATAAGTGTTTATTTACCAGAGCTTATCATTCAGGATTTTATTTATATCTAAACGTTGTAAACTATATTATATATATATATATATATATATATATATATATATATATATATATATATATATGGATCACTATAACTAAATTGTTATCTTCTTTTTTTTTATTATTTTAGAAGATGAAGAATGATGAAGGATTTTCAAGAAATACTAGTTTTTCTTCAATGAATTTTGACATTTGCAGGTATGATAATTAAATTGTATGTATATATTGTGCAAAGATGGTCATATAAAGTTGAAAGATAATTAATAGGCTAAATGTCTAAATAATTGTTTATAAACATTTATAACAATTAGTTAAAGTTTGTTGAAATTAAAATTTAAAAAAATAATTTATCTTTATATATTTTAATTTTAATTTTATTTAATTATGTTTTATTTAGAATATGCCATTGTGAAGGCGACATTGATACACCTTTAATAGCACCGTGTTATTGTGCTGGTTCGTTACGATTTGTGCATCAAGTGTGTTTACAGCAATGGATTAAATCTTCAAATATACGATGCTGTGAACTTTGTAAATTTCAGTTCATTATGCAAACAAAAACAAAACCATTCAGTCAAGTAAATTAATTTATATTATTAAATTGTTCAATTAAAATATTTTATAAACCAAACCTGGTATATTTTTTAGTGGGAACATTTAGAAATGTCTGGAATGGAACGTAAAAAATTAGTATGCGCAATGCTATTTCATATAATTGCCATGACGTGTGTTTGTTGGTCACTGTATGTACTCATGGACCGGACATTAGAAGAAGTGGAACGTGGAATGTTGGAATGGCCATTTTGGACAAAACTCATCGTTGTAGGCATTGGCTTCACTGGTGGTGTTGTTTTCATGTATATTCAGTGCAAGTCGTATTTTATGCTTTGCCAAAGATGGAAAGCATATAATAGGTAATTTAAGAATATAAATATTTGCATAATCAAATTCATAATTATATTATTTATTGAATAATTATACTTCAGGGTTATATATGTACAAAATGCCCCAGAAAAACCACGTAAAAATCAAAATGTGCTTATTGATGTTGCTGAGAGTAGTTCAATTGAAACTAATGCTGCTACATCGATTGTACCCTATAAGCCACCTATTGAACAAAATGACGAAACCAGTATCGATCTCAAAGGTGTACGTAATGTTCATATATTTTTCAATAATGAAGATAATCCCATTAGATTTCAAGAAGTTGATAATCGCGAACAAGAAGATGTTGAAAAGCCCATTTCAAATGATACAGGAACTTCATGGCATATACAAATAGGTAAAACTCAAGGAGAAAATACCGAAAGCGAATGTAGTAGTCAGGCAGCTGTTTGTCAGAGCAATCAATCAGATCCATCTTTTTTGAAATTACAAATTAAAACAGCAGAAATAGTAATCAAATTTGGGCAAAACGAATCTGTGCCTAATGAAAACGAATTAGATAACAAAAATGTAAACATCCAAATTGAAGAATCAAAATCTAAAAATGATGTGCCTGATATTGCAAATCCAGTTCAAATACGATTGGATTTTGGAAGAGACAAAAACTATGAAGACGCAGAAGAAGGTCGGTCTCCTTCTCAATCACCATTATTGTCATCTAGACGACTTTCTAACTATAGAGATGATAAATAATATTTTAACATACTTATTATAAGCTGATCTGTGATTTAACAGAAAATAAAACATCATTAAAATTTATTTTCTTCCACTTAGTGTAATTTTTTTTTTTTTTTTTTTTAAATTATAGTTTGAACACTGACGGAATATATATTTTCTTCTTTTATAAAACTTATTTTATGTTAGAATTTATGTTTTTATGAATTTATTTGTGTTTAGAAGCTCAATATTTAATAAGTGTGATTATTATTATAATGATTTGATTTCTTTTTATTCATATTATTATTATTATTATTAGTATATTATACTTAATGATGATGATGATAATGTAAATGTTGACCCGCAAAGACTGAGTTTTAAATATGTGATGTTGATAAATATGAAAACTTTTTTTCAATATTTCATTTTGAAATAATCCATTATATATTATATATGAATGTCTTTAATTAATATTGATTACACTATTAGTGTCAAACATCAAAATTTTATGTCTTTTAAGTTATTTTAATTTTCTTAAATTTTATTATAACATTATTTTAAGTTTAATTATTACTTTATGATTGTCATTGTTATCATTATTATTTTTATTATTGTAATTATTATTTTTGTGGAACAATATTGGTAATCCAGCCTTTTTCTGGTATATAATGTGTAATATTATTACTGTCATGAGCTTACTGATCTAACTGGTTTAAATTGATTGTATTGTAAAGTTAACTACTATGTTAATCTCTTTAAAATGTGGTCCATTTCCAGAGGGGCACAAGATTACAATGGGTCGGCTACAGTGGCGCGCCAAATCATAAATTTAAGTGAAGCGAAATCGAATTATTTATACACCCACCCACCCAATCATTATTAACTGAACTTTTATTAATTATAATATCAAACTTATTAATTATTTAGTATAATATGTAATGTAAGAACAAAAACACATATATCAATAAGACCATCCACCCCTTTTATTATATGAAGCGATCGCTTTAGTTCATGTATAGGTTTGGCGCCACTGGTCGGCTATATATGTCTAGTGGATAACAAACTATTGAAAACAGTTATGAGTGCAGAATTGGAGAGAAGATCGCGCAAGAGATGTGTTAATGAGCAATTAATAATAGAACTAATGCAGAATCGAGTGGTAGATTAGAGCATAGCATATGATAGGGAAAGATGAAGTGACTTAGTTTCAGTAACTAAAAGCCTAATGGCTCGTAAAACTACATGAACAATTTTGTAAGAAAATCTTAAGTTATCTTTATCAACTGTGTAGTGTAATTTTGAACATCATACTTATGTTTATAATTTAAACAATACCTTGTGTACGTTTTTTATAACTACAGTTCTGGATTGCCGAAATTATACTCTTATTTTTAGCATTGTTAACAACTGTGTATGATACTAATGTATGTGATTATTTTTTTTTTTGTACAACAACAAAACAATATATTTAATAATGCCATTTTACATCAAGTTATTAATTATTATTATAGCATATTGTAGAAATACTTAGAAAATTAAAAGTATATCTTTTTAGTAATTAATAATTACACATATTGTTGTATGTTATTATTTATTTCTGATAAAACATAAGATATACATTTAAGTTTAAAAATACGTTTGCTAATTTTTATTTCATGTCCAACATACATCATTCTTTACACGTCTCGCTCCTTGAGCAGTAACATTAAGTACAGTCTACATACGACAAACTATTATTATTTTATTTTCGTATAATGGATACATTTGGTTAGATCGCAATTCCTATTGAAAATAACGTGCAATTTCTTTTCTTGTTTATAAATACACTAATAATATTGAATTATTTTATTATTAAATGGTCTTGATCCTGAAGTAACCGTGTACACTTACATCGTGCTATAAGCAAAATCACAAGACCCAAATACACACCATTTAAGTAGCATAAAGAAAAATGAACATAGTGTGGCAGGAAGAAATATTAGATATCACATTTATAATCCTAAATATTTAGGAGTGAAATCGGATGGAGCTATAACGTTTAAAACGCACTGCGAAGAGCTACCTTTTCGCTCGAATCCTCG
This sequence comes from Slavum lentiscoides, assembly GCA_032441835.1. Taxonomy (NCBI): domain Eukaryota; kingdom Metazoa; phylum Arthropoda; class Insecta; order Hemiptera; family Aphididae; genus Slavum; species Slavum lentiscoides. The sequence goes on along the minus strand of CM063714.1, from coordinate 8,250,958 downwards.
CAGTGTAATTTATATATTTATTTATATATATTGTCAATTGTCCAAGGTGGTAAATTTTTATGCCACAAAAATAAAAAAAGTACCGAATAAATAATATAATAATAAAAAAAAATGAAAAGTACGAGAAAAAAATTAAACGGTGAATATTTTATTATTAAACCGTTTTATAAACTGCAATTAGTAATAAATACGATAATCTGTCGCAATTATTATATCTTAAATGCTGCTACTTGCTAGTGCTCATCCGATTGTTCAATCTTCTGTGAATGATTTATGATATTCTGTGATAATAGCGGGAGACGCGTAAAATGTCCGAAAATATTTTTTCCGCAGATCAAATTTCACTAGAGAATCTGTGATAACAGTAATTATCATGGTGATAATATTTACCGCAGTCACAGATATCTGTGACCGCAGTTAACAAGCGCCTACGGAAAATTTGATAAAAAAAATTAAAAAGTCAATATTTGAAAATCAGAATGTCATTCAGTTATTGACTGTTGTTAAAACATGTCACAGTGAGTGTGTAATTTAGTTGTTTAATTTTGTAATTTTTAATATCGAAAAAGGCATGGCGATTGTTTTTAGTCGACCAATACTGTGTAAACGACATTTCGCATTGTATTGGCTGAGAAATAATTACAAGGTGAGTCCCAAGTAAAGTGTTTCCGATTCTCCGTACCAATGGGCCGTACGGCTCGCCGCCGCGGCAAACCCACGCCAGACCGGCCTTTCACTGGCTATCAGCTCGAAATCGTCTCTTTAACCACATGGATGAAGACTTATGGATGGAAACCTACGTGTCGTTTGGCGCCGGCATGTTTCGGAGATACAGGACGTGGACTGATGGCAGCCCAAAACATTGGGGTTGGTCAGCCTCTCGCCATTGTCCCCGGTCGTCTGGTTGTCACGGTTGATTCAGTGTCCGTGTCGTCATTCGGGAAATATTTTACCACTGTGTACAAAACACAACAAGTGTTAGCAACGTATGTGATGTTTGAACGACATAAAGGATCTGAATCCTTTTGGCATAATTATATTGTGTCGTTGCCAACAACCATGTCGAATGCTGCATACTGCACTGTTGAAAATTTGCCCGATGATCTCTCTGAGAAAGTTTTAGACCATCAAAACACAATATTGACCACATTTAATCAAATCATGTCTGAAATGTCTTCCAATATTTGTCCGCACTGTTCTGAAACTTTCAGCAATATTTTTACATTTGAAGTATATAAATGGGCATGGTCGATTGTAAACACCAGAGCAGTTTACATGAGTCCAGACTGTAGCGTAAAAAATAAAATAAAATTATCGGACGTTAATAATTTAGCACTAGCACCATATATTGATATGTTCAATCACTCTCCTGTGGCTTGTGTTCGAGCAACAGTTAATCGTTTGAATGGTGCATATACTATTGTCACTGAAAAATTATTTAAAAAGCATTCCGAAGTGTTTATTAACTATGGACCACATTCCAACATTAAATTATTTCTTGAGTACGGATTCATTGTACCATCGAACCCGCAGGATTCTATTCATTTGTCAGCTAATGAAATAATTTCCAAAACAGGCAAAAGTTTGAATAAGAATCGGATGGAAAAACTTAAATCTTACGATCTATTAAATGGACATTATTGTACATCTGAAGGCTTATCTTGGTCAACAAGAATTCTAATATACCTGTTGAGTTATTCAGATCGACTGAATGATGAAGAATTAAAAAATCGGGTGTTCGCAAACTTGTTTGACCAAAATGAGATTGAAACGATTTCTAAAATCGGAGCTGTGATTGTGAAAACAAAGCTCGAAGAGACAAAGCTCTGTGAATCAAATATGTCAAATGTATTAAGTCATCAGACTGAAAAATCAACTGGTTTTGTGGTTGCTGCGGAGCTGGTAAAGGAGAATCGGAGATTACTAGAAAAATGTTTGCAATCGTTAAATGTTAAATAATAATCTATTAATTTTTTTATTTTGTTATAAATAAAGATATTATAAGGTAAATTTGTTGATTTTTTACTGTTGGTCCTTTGCAAAATAATTGTGATAAGCCAATGATTTTCCAAAACTTCTCTCAATCGCCTATATTTTTTACACACCTTTACTACATTAAATACATTTTCCAAAACAATGCAAAACATCAACATAACTATCGATGAAAACATTTGTTGCCAATATTATGATACTTGTTTAATGTAAATTTCTGTATGGTTGTAGCCTTATAGTAGGCATATTGGATCTTACACTAGGTATCTATCATAGTAGATCAAAATAATGCTCATAGTTTCATTTATATAGATTTCTTTTCTAATAAAATATGTTATATTTTAGTTTTTACTAATATCTTCAAAACAGTGTTCTCAATAAGTAATTTAATATAGTGACACTGAATTTTTGAATTGAATGACTAGAGCCTATAATTGAGAGTACGCCTCAATGATAATAAAGTAAGTAATACATTTACAACTATTGAAATTATAAATTAACAAGAAATATGCTCAGCTGCGTCTTAAAATAAGGTCTGATACAAACTTCATACAAATGGACCAATATATATATATTTTTTTAATTTTTCAGGTTATCTCTACCAATTCTGTATATCACAAAAATGTTCTTTGCGATCGCCATAAACAGATACAAGTTTTAAACAAACCAGCAACACTTCCGACATGTTACCACATCGGTGGGTCTCACGTCAAAGAGAACTTACCCATAATAGAATCCAACACTGTGACGGGCAAAGAAATGATATTGGGCATGTTGCAGTACATTTGGCCAAAGGTTGGTTTTGATTTTAAGTTTTATCAACGATTATTTATCATAGAATAAATATATCAATTAAATGTACAGGATGATGTGACTATTCGAAAACGAGTTACATTAGCACTTGGGCTATTGGCTGCAGCCAAAATTCTAAACGTGTGTGTTCCATTCACACTCAAGTACGCAATGGACAAACTCAATGATAATCTAAGTCCTGGTGGAGATGCTTTGTTAACAATGGATTCAGCACCTGAAACTATATTGACTGTTGCAACAACACTGCTGATATCGTGTGAGTATGAGTAAGTTTCATGTACATGGTAATTATGAATTACAATTTTATAATTATTTTACTTTTTATGTGTATTGATTTTCATTATATATATATATATATATATTGTCAATTACTGTGGTATGTTAAAATGGTGAGTAAGTGATGATGTATCGCATATACGAGTATGCCTACTATTATAATTAATATAAAATCAATGGCACTGGTTTTTAGTAATATACTTTGTGTTTCTTTGTAAAATAAAATAAAGAACATTAATGTTTTGCGATATTTCCAGATGGTGTGTGTAGAGCTGCTGCTGCTGGTATGAATGAAATGCGTAATGCTGTGTTTGCTAGTGTTGCTCAGCAGTCCATTAGAAAAATAGCTAGAAACGTTTTCTTACACTTGCATAATTTAGATCTTAGTTTTCATTTATCCAGACAAACTGGTGCATTATCTAAGGTTTGGTTCTATTTATGTTTAATGCATACTCTTTTTTTAAAAATAATTATCTAAATATAAATAATAATACTCGTTTCTATTTAGTAGTAGTAGTAGTAATAATAATAATAATAATAATAATAGTACTATACATAATAACTAGATGTAATCTTGCATCTCTATGTGTATTTTTAATTCATATTCTGAATTTTCCATTCATTTTATTAATAATAATTATAAAAAAAACAAAGTACTTCTTTGAGCATTTTTACTCTAATTGACTTAAAATATTATTTTATATTTATATTAAAATAATAGTTATAATTTATTGGGTAAAATACTAAAATATTTCTGTACATTTCATGGTTAAATTTATTTATTTTAATCTTATTTCAATTATTTTTCTATGTACATAACTTATATGCTAGTTTAAATAATTTTTTCTAGGTAATTGACCGCGGAAGCCGTGGAATAAACTTTGTACTTACAGCTATGGTATTTAATATTGTACCCACAATATTTGAATTAGCCCTAGTCAGCACCATTTTGGTATGTTTCTATAATTAAAATAAGTATCATATAGTAACGTAGATTTTTTTCAGCTGGTAAAGGAGAATCGGAGATTACTAGAAAAATGTTTGCAATCGTTAAATGTTAAATAATAATCTATTAATTTTTTTATTTTGTTATAAATAAAGATATTATAAGGTAAATTTGTTGATTTTTTACTGTTGGTCCTTTGCAAAATAATTGTGATAAGCCAATGATTTTCCAAAACTTCTCTCAATCGCCTATATTTTTTACACACCTTTACTACATTAAATACATTTTCCAAAACAATGCAAAACATCAACATAACTATCGATGAAAACATTTGTTGCCAATATTATGATACTTGTTTAATGTAAATTTCTGTATGGTTGTAGCCTTATAGTAGGCATATTGGATCTTACACTAGGTATCTATCATAGTAGATCAAAATAATGCTCATAGTTTCATTTATATAGATTTCTTTTCTAATAAAATATGTTATATTTTAGTTTTTACTAATATCTTCAAAACAGTGTTCTCAATAAGTAATTTAATATAGTGACACTGAATTTTTGAATTGAATGACTAGAGCCTATAATTGAGAGTACGCCTCAATGATAATAAAGTAAGTAATACATTTACAACTATTGAAATTATAAATTAACAAGAAATATGCTCAGCTGCGTCTTAAAATAAGGTCTGATACAAACTTCATACAAATGGACCAATATATATATATTTTTTTAATTTTTCAGGTTATCTCTACCAATTCTGTATATCACAAAATGTTCTTTGATCGCTATAAACAGATACAAGTTTTAAACAAACCAGCAACACTTCCGACATGTTACCACATCGGTGGGTCTCACGTCAAAGAGAACTTACCCATAATAGAATCCAACACTGTGACGGGCAAAGAAATGATATTGGGCATGTTGCAGTACATTTGGCCAAAGGTTGGTTTTGATTTTAAGTTTTATCAACGATTATTTATCATAGAATAAATATATCAATTAAATGTACAGGATGATGTGACTATTCGAAAACGAGTTACATTAGCACTTGGGCTATTGGCTGCAGCCAAAATTCTAAACGTGTGTGTTCCATTCACACTCAAGTACGCAATGGACAAACTCAATGATAATCTAAGTCCTGGTGGAGATGCTTTGTTAACAATGGATTCAGCACCTGAAACTATATTGACTGTTGCAACAACACTGCTGATATCGTGTGAGTATGAGTAAGTTTCATGTACATGGTAATTATGAATTACAATTTTATAATTATTTTACTTTTTATGTGTATTGATTTTCATTATATATATATATATATATATTGTCAATTACTGTGGTATGTTAAAATGGTGAGTAAGTGATGATGTATCGCATATACTGAGTATGCCTACTATTATAATTAATATAAAATCAATGGCACTGGTTTTTAGTAATATACTTTGTGTTTCTTTGTAAAATAAAATAAAGAACATTAATGTTTTGCGATATTTCCAGATGGTGTGTGTAGAGCTGCTGCTGCTGGTATGAATGAAATGCGTAATGCTGTGTTTGCTAGTGTTGCTCAGCAGTCCATTAGAAAAATAGCTAGAAACGTTTTCTTACACTTGCATAATTTAGATCTTAGTTTTCATTTATCCAGACAAACTGGTGCATTATCTAAGGTTTGATTCTATTTATGTTTAATGCATACTCTTTTTAAAAATAATTATCTAAATATAAATAATAATACTCGTTTCTATTTAGTAGTAGTAGTAGTAAATAATAATAATAATAATAATAGTTACTATACATAATAACTAGATGTAATCTTGCATCTCTATGTGTATTTTTAATTCATATTCTGAATTTTCCATTCATTTTATTAATAATAATTATAAAAAAAACAAAGTACTTCTTTGAGCATTTTTACTCTAATTGACTTAAAATATTATTTTATATTTATATTAAAATAATAGTTATAATTTATTGGGTAAAATACTAAAATATTTCTGTACATTTCATGGTTAAATTTATTTATTTTAATCTTATTTCAATTATTTTTCTATGTACATAACTTATATGCTAGTTTAAATAATTTTTCTAGGTAATTGACCATGAAGCCGTGGAATAAACTTTGTACTTACAGCTATGGTATTTAATATTGTACCCACAATATTTGAATTAGCCCTAGTCAGCACCATTTTGGTATGTTTCTATAATTAAAAATAAGTATCATATAGTAACGTAGATTTTTTTTCAGGGATTGAAATGTGGATATGAATTTGCTGCTTTGTCCTTTGGTTGTGTCTCTATTTATGCAGCTTATACTTTGTTGGTAACACAATGGAGAACAAAATTTCGAATTTATATGAATCAAGCAGAAAACGAAGCAGGAAATAAAGCTATGGACTCATTAATAAATTATGAAACAGTAAAGGTATAATATATTACTCTTTTTTTTCAGTTTTAAACTGGTTAATTTACAGATGTATTTCATTATTTCTCGCTCTTTCACTATTTCTATTAATATAATTGATTAATTTTAAATAATACACTAGTTTAAAGTTTTTAAAACATTTGTAGTTAGCAATAAAAAAAGAATAAAATGAACAGTTTAGAGTAGTAATATTCTGAAATTTGAACCGTTGTTGTCGGTTTAGTGTTTAATATTAATACTTTTAAAGCATAGATTAAATGTATGTATTTTTAACAATTTTAGTATTTCAATAATGAACTGTATGAAGCCAACAGATACGACCGTGTCTTACAGAAATTGAGGCGGCTTCACTCAAAACCAGTTCGAGTTTGGCACTTCTAAATTTTGGCCAGAATGCCATTTTTAGTATAACGATGAGTGCTGCCATGATATTGGCTGCCAAACAAATAGTCGAAGGTAACATAAGGATTTAACTTTTAAGTTCAGTTTTGTTTTAATAGTACTTTCTTTTTAATTCTTAATATGTTTCATAACCTATTCCTTTAATTAGCTTATGTTATCCTCTTATATTATTATTTATTGTATTGTAGTATAATATAATTTTTTTGTTATAGAATAGTCTGTTGTATTTTTAATTGATTATGACTATATACATTTATAATATGAATTCATGCATTTCTTGCTTATATATTGTGATTTCAGGGAACATGACAATTGGTGACCTGGCAATGGTGAATGGACTTCTATTCCAACTGTCAATGCCACTTGGATTTCTGGGATCTGTTTATCGTGAAGTCCGACAGGCTTTGTTGGATATGCAGTCCATGTTCGCAATTATGGCTTGCAGTCCATCCGTTAAGGTAATTTTCGCCTATGTTCATTATTTTATACCAAGAACAAACACATGTGCTAAATATGTTTCTTTCTATCAGAACCGACCAGATGTCATACCATTTACTGTTAACAAAGAAAATGCTTGCATTGAATTCCGAAACGTCAGTTTCAGCTATCAGAACGGCAAATCCATTTTGAACAATCTATCATTTTACGTGCCGCCAGGCAAAAAAGTGGCTATCATTGGAGGTTCCGGAAGTGGGTAAGTTAGTATTACTAAAGTGTAATACTATTTAGTTTTAGCTTCAAATTTCATGTTCGGGTGAGTCAGTTAGTTGCTCTATAAAGTAAATGAAGAAAACCTACTTGTTTCAGTCGTAATCAAGTCCTTTAAAACAAATTTTTTAATACTTTTTGGAGTAATAAGTTATAATTTTATTAGACGAGATAGGTGGCTACTTCAAAATTATTTACTTTATATGCATATTGATATTACGCATATAAAAAAAAAAAATATATATATATATATATATATATTGTTGATTTAAATCGTTATAATAAATGTTGACAATGTGACGTTTCAGAAAATCGACAATAATCAGATTGCTATTCAGGTTTTTTGAACCGACATCAGGCGAGATACTCATCGGTGGAAAGAACATCAAGGACGTTGATATTGACAGCCTTCGGAAATGCATGGCTGTAGTTCCTCAGGTAGGCTTGTGTGACATTAAGCAGTCGCAGTTTGCATTGTAAATTCAATGGCTTGACAATCAAAGTTTTAAAAGGGGCAGATGTCCCCAACTTATTTGTAAGTATGTCATATGGTGGATTGGTATAATCAGTAAAGATCTAAGAATACACCATTTTATGTAAGTATATATAATACTTGGAAATCGCTGGTGTGTAGAAACGTTTTCTTACACTTGCATAATTTAGATCTTAGTTTTCATTTATCCAGACAAACTGGTGCATTATCTAAGGTTTGGTTCTATTTATGTTTAATGCATACTCTTTTTTAAAAATAATTATCTAAATATAAATAATAATACTCGTTTCTATTTAGTAGTAGTAGTAGTAATAATAATAATAATAATAATAATAGTTACTATACATAATAACTAGATGTAATCTTGCATCTCTATGTGTATTTTTAATTCATATTCTGAATTTTCCATTCATTTTATTAATAATAATTATAAAAAAAACAAAGTACTTCTTTGAGCATTTTTACTCTAATTGACTTAAAATATTATTTTATATTTATATTAAAAATAATAGTTATAATTTATTGGGTAAAATACTAAAATATTTCTGTACATTTCATGGTTAAATTTATTTATTTTAATCTTATTTCAATTATTTTTCTATGTACATAACTTATATGCTAGTTTAAATAATTTTTTCTAGGTAATTGACCGCGGAAGCCGTGGAATAAACTTTGTACTTACAGCTATGGTATTTAATATTGTACCCACAATATTTGAATTAGCCCTAGTCAGCACCATTTTGGTATGTTTCTATAATTAAAAATAAGTATCATATAGTAACGTAGATTTTTTTTCAGGGATTGAAATGTGGATATGAATTTGCTGCTTTGTCCTTTGGTTGTGTCTCTATTTATGCAGCTTATACTTTGTTGGTAACACAATGGAGAACAAAATTTCGAATTTATATGAATCAAGCAGAAAACGAAGCAGGAAATAAAGCTATGGACTCATTAATAAATTATGAAACAGTAAAGGTATAATATATTACTCTTTTTTTTCAGTTTTAAACTGGTTAATTTACAGATGTATTTCATTATTTCTCGCTCTTTCACTATTTCTATTAATATAATTGATTAATTTTAAATAATACACTAGTTTAAAGTTTTTAAAACATTTGTAGTTAGCAATAAAAAAAAAGAATAAAATGAACAGTTTAGAGTAGTAATATTCTGAAATTTGAACCGTTGTTGTCGGTTTAGTGTTTAATATTAATACTTTTAAAGCATAGATTAAATGTATGTATTTTTTAACAATTTTAGTATTTCAATAATGAACTGTATGAAGCCAACAGATACGACCGTGTCTTACAGAAATTCGAGGCGGCTTCACTCAAAACCAGTTCGAGTTTGGCACTTCTAAATTTTGGCCAGAATGCCATTTTTAGTATAACGATGAGTGCTGCCATGATATTGGCTGCCAAACAAATAGTCGAAGGTAACATAAGGATTTAACTTTTAAGTTCAGTTTTGTTTTAATAGTACTTTCTTTTTTTAATTCTTAATATGTTTCATAACCTATTCCTTTAATTAGCTTATGTTATCCTCTTATATTATTATTTATTGTATTGTAGTATAATATAATTTTTTTGTTATAGAATAGTCTGTTGTATTTTTAATTGATTATGACTATATACATTTATAATATGAATTCATGCATTTCTTGCTTATATATTGTGATTTCAGGGAACATGACAATTGGTGACCTGGCAATGGTGAATGGACTTCTATTCCAACTGTCAATGCCACTTGGATTTCTGGGATCTGTTTATCGTGAAGTCCGACAGGCTTTGTTGGATATGCAGTCCATGTTCGCAATTATGGCTTGCAGTCCATCCGTTAAGGTAATTTTCGCCTATGTTCATTATTTTATACCAAGAACAAACACATGTGCTAAATATGTTTCTTTCTATCAGAACCGACCAGATGTCATACCATTTACTGTTAACAAAGAAAATGCTTGCATTGAATTCCGAAACGTCAGTTTCAGCTATCAGAACGGCAAATCCATTTTGAACAATCTATCATTTTACGTGCCGCCAGGCAAAAAAGTGGCTATCATTGGAGGTTCCGGAAGTGGGTAAGTTAGTATTACTAAAGTGTAATACTATTTAGTTTTAGCTTCAAATTTCATGTTCGGGTGAGTCAGTTAGTTGCTCTATAAAGTAAATGAAGAAAACCTACTTGTTTCAGTCGTAATCAAGTCCTTTAAAACAAATTTTTTAATACTTTTTGGAGTAATAAGTTATAATTTTATTAGACGAGATAGGTGGCTACTTCAAAATTATTTACTTTATATGCATATTGATATTACGCATATAAAAAAAAAATATATATATATATATATATTGTTGATTTAAATCGTTATAATAAATGTTGACAATGTGACGTTTCAGAAAATCGACAATAATCAGATTGCTATTCAGGTTTTTTGAACCGACATCAGGCGAGATACTCATCGGTGGAAAGAACATCAAGGACGTTGATATTGACAGCCTTCGGAAATGCATGGCTGTAGTTCCTCAGGTAGGCTTGTGTGACATTAAGCAGTCGCAGTTTGCATTGTAAATTCAATGGCTTGACAATCAAAGTTTTAAAAGGGGCAGATGTCCCCAACTTATTTGTAAGTATGTCATATGGTGGATTGGTATAATCAGTAAAGATCTAAGAATACACCATTTTATGTAAGTATATATAATACTTGGAAATCGCTGGTGTGTATGAAAAGGATGCAAGAGATAAGAGTCAAATGGAAGCTGAGGACCATGGTGGTCGACCCCAAATAGTTGGGAGAAAGGGCGAAGGAGAAGATATAATACTCAGTAATCGTAAGGATGACTGCATGAATTGCTGTTTTTATTAAGTTTTACAGTATGAATAAGATTTTTGTTTTTTTTTCTTTTTGTATAAAATCAGTTACAACAGACTTCATGAGTAATTTATTGTGAACGAGGATGGTGAACAAGGGGTGTGGGTGTTCTGTGAAAATGGTTGAAATGATACAATATATTTTAAAAACATTGGGTCATTGCAGGATTCAGTTTTGTTCCACGATACAATCATGTACAACCTTCATTATGGTAACATGAGCAAATCCGAGTCTGACGTGATTGAGGCGGCCAAACTCGCAGAGCTACACAACTCAGTATTGAAACTGCCTGATGGATATTCCACCCAGGTGGGCGAACGAGGTCTGATGATATCAGGTGGTGAAAAGCAACGAGTATCCATTGCCAGAGCTATACTTAAGGGCAGTCCTATTTTGATATTTGACGAGGCCACGTCATCTTTGGACTCCATCACTGAACAGGTCTGTTGGCCAGTTTTGACTTAGGTTAATTTTATTTTCACTTTATTTTAACAATATTAGTTTCTATAATCAATCTACAATATACAGATTATAGAACATAATGAAAAATACAAAATATGTTTTGTATACCTGTATAGTTTTATTTTGTAAAATGGACTGGAATAATGATAAAATAGGTTAGTAGGTTATGTATTATATGGATTTCGAGTAAATGAATAATATATTTATATTTTATTTCATTTCACCCAAAACCACTGACGTTAGTTTGTATTTATTTTTTTATTGTTATTCATTTTACATTCTTAGTGAATCGAGATTTATAATGATGTTTAATTTTTTTTTACAACCTTTCAATTAGTAGGAGTGATCTGATCATTACAATCTTATCCATTTTTCAGTACAAAAATTTTGCTGGGATGGTACTGTAAGGAGGGCATTTTTCAATTTTGTCAAAATTTATTATTGTAAATTTATAATTAATATAACATGGAAGCTTTACTCAATAATTTTATAATTTTATTGTAATACATTTATAGTAATAACAAAACTCTACAACTTTATCGAAGTAATTTGCTTGAGCAACATACACGACACTCATGGTTCGCTACTCTTTTTTGCATTTGCTTTGAGTATATATATGATATATATATATATATATATTTAAATTATTTAATAACAAAAGGGCACACACTGCACTCTAATATAATAGGTATGTTGTATATTGTACACTTATAGAAAATGAATACATAGACTTGAAAAAAAAATAAACGTTACGATTTCATAGACTGTAAAACAGTGGCAGTTCTAAGGAAAAATGCTTAGATAACAATCATTTCCAATTAATTGTTTTACTGTCAATCTTTTCAAAAAAAAAAATTGTATAAATCTCTAAAGTTGAGAGCAAATAAATATTTTTACTCCATTTTATAATAATATTTCAATATTTTTAATCTCAGTTTTATTTCTATATAGACAATAAGTTTTTTAGAAAATTTAAATAATTGTAAAACATACCAAATTAAAAAAAAAAACTAAGACCAAAAATTTGTCGGTATATTGACACTTGTATAGTTGTATATACACTTATTGTATTGTAATCCACCACCACTGTAGAGCCCTTTAATTTCTTTTTGTAAAAAGAAAAGAAAAAAAGGTAACGACGCAGGGGTGTTGTGAATATCGCTAAGTGAATTACTTGGATAAAGATTTTAGAGTTTTGTTTCTATTTTAAATTTGAAAGCAATGATAAGTCATTGCATTCGATAAAATGATTCTGAGCGGAGCTTACTTTTCTCGTAAACACAGTCTAAAGTTACATATTTGGTGAAAATTTCAGGTTTCTATGACTATTAGATTCAAAATTACGAAGAAATAAACAACAATTGATTAAGACGAAATTGCATTTTAGCGTTTTTAGTTATATTTTAGGTGCTTTTGAGAAAATCGAAAAATGACCTCTCTAAAGTACCAACTAGATGCGAATTTCTGCCGGAAACAAACTGTGACCGAAGAGATCGGAGTACCCCTTCTGGTCGAAAATCTGTACACAGGATAGAAAAAAAAAATAAACATCATTGTAAAAACAATAGATTCATCGCTGTCAGAATCTAAAAGTTACTTTTGACATATTTTCACACACACACACACACACATATTTTTTTTATCATTTAGACCAGGGGTTCAGCTTTATATACCTACATTCAGTGCCGTCCTTACCACCAATAACGCCCTAGGGCAATAATATTTGACGCCCCCCAAAAAAAAAATGTACAACACGTAATATCTAATTACATAATTATTACTTTAATAGTAAATACACTCATATAGATACAAGGGAAATTAATATCTAAAATAAAACAACAAATTTTTTCTTTTTGTCATTCATTTTAATGACGCACCCTGCATTCATTATACTTTGGACATCCTAGGGCACTTGCCCCCCCTCCCTTGGGACAGCTATGCCTACATTACTATATGTTTGTATATTTATACATTATACTTAACTGTAGATTGATAGTTTTTATTTTGTAAATCTTAATAGAACATACTCAGGGCTTTGCGGCGAGCCACCAAGGACAAGACAAGCATGTGTATTGCTCATCGACTTTCGACCATTAAAGACGCTGATGAAATTTTGATCTTGCGCAACGGAAAAATTGTGGAACGCGGCAGTCATCAACAGCTGATGGAAAACGACGCGTCTGTATACTTAGAAATGTGGAACATCCAACAAGACACGCAGAAATGAAATCGTAAATTTATACTTTACCGCCTTGGTATAGGTTACCAATGAAGTATAACAAAAAGTTAATAGGTACCTACTTGGTACACCAAATACAACACATGCTGTAGGTACTCTCATACACATAAATATTGTTGACTATTATTTGTTTTCTTAATAAATTGTTTTTTTTTCCTGAAATGTATTGTATTTTTTCTTGTAAAAAAAAACCCAAATAATCCTCGTAATTGTAATTATACCCTAACTTGAAAAAATCTTTTCAACTATATATTTGACTTGTCAATCCAGTCAACAATAAATCGCATGTTGTCATCGGTTACACATAGTTCATGTGGAGTTTACAATCAAACTTACTTATTCCTCTGAGCTATGTGGACCACCAATAATCGTACAGAAAAATCAAAATCTATGTACAGAGCTGCGTTTCAACAATGTTATGTACAAAGGTTTATTACAACACAAAACGTCTAGGAGACATGTCAGATAGGACTTTTTTGGAAAAGTAGTGTAGTTAAAAGAAAACGATAATAATTAAAATCAATTTGTATAATTGTCTTAATTTATGGTTTCAATTTATTTACAGTCAATATTATTATATGTATGTATATGTTTTTTCTCTTTTCAATTTTATGCAACTATTTATAACATATTTATATCAATTTCTTACAATTATTTATTACAGTATCCTTTCTAAATTAATAAACATATTATGTCGTCCGACTAAGCAGAATAGTTCCGTACATAAATATATACCTATATATTTTTATATTTTATTGGACTCAAAATGTCCCTCAATGTCTTTAAATGTATAACTTACATTATAGAATATAATAAAAAAAAAACCTTAAGTTACATTATTTAAAGACTAAGGACAACCAAGAAGCCTTACACGGCTATCTTAGAAAAGCTGTTAAGGATTAAAATAATTGTGTGTGTAAAAAAAAAAATATGAATAAATAAGTTGGATAAGACTGTCTAGTTGTCAATTCCCCATTTTATAAATTATATATATATATATCCCTTAATAATAATAATAATAATAATAATAATAATAATAATAAATAATATATAATTATAAGAATATTGACACTTGTATAGTTGTATATACACTTATTGTATTGTAATCCACCACCACTGTAGAGCCCTTTAATTTCTTTTTGTAAAAAGAAAAGAAAAAAAGGTAACGAGCCGCGGGGTGTTGTGAATATCGCTTAAGTGAATTACTTGGATAAAGATTTTAGAGTTTTGTTTCTATTTTAAATTTGAAAGCAATGATAAGTCATTGCATTCGATAAAATGATTCTGAGCGGAGCTTACTTTTCTCGTAAACACAGTCTAAAGTTACATATTTGGTGAAAATTTCAGGTTTCTATGACTATTAGATTCAAAATTACGAAGAAATAAACAACAATTGATTAAGACGAAATTGCATTTTTAGCGTTTTTTAGTTATATTTTTAGGTGCTTTTGAGAAAATCGAAAAATGACCTCTCTAAAGTACCAACTAGATGCGAATTTCTGCCGGAAACAAACTGTGACCGAAGAGATCGGAGTACCCCTTCTGGTCGAAAATCTGTACACAGGATAGAAAAAAAAAATAAACATCATTGTAAAAACAATAGATTCATCGCTGTCAGAATCTAAAAGTTACTTTTGACATATTTTCACACACACACACATATTTTTTTTATCATTTAGACCAGGGGTTCAGCTTTATATACCTACATTCAGTGCCGTCCTTACCACCAATAACGCCCTAGGGCAATAATATTTGACGCCCCCCAAAAAAAAAATGTACAACACGTAATATCTAATTACATAATTATTACTTTAATAGTAAATACACTCATCCTCGAAACCATCATATAGATACAAGGGAAATTAATATCTAAAATAAAACAACAAATTTTTTCTTTTTGTCATTCATTTTAATGACGCACCCTGCATTCATTATACTTTGGACATCCTAGGGCACTTGCCCCCCCTCCCTTGGGACAGCTATGCCTACATTACTATATGTTTGTATATTTATACATTATACTTAACTGTAGATTGATAGTTTTTATTTTGTAAATCTTAATAGAACATACTCAGGGCTTTGCGGCGAGCCACCAAGGACAAGACAAGCATGTGTATTGCTCATCGACTTTCGACCATTAAAGACGCTGATGAAATTTTGATCTTGCGCAACGGAAAAATTGTGGAACGCGGCAGTCATCAACAGCTGATGGAAAACGACGCGTCTGTATACTTAGAAATGTGGAACATCCAACAAGACACGCAGAAATGAAATCGTAAATTTATACTTTACCGCCTTGGTATAGGTTACCAATGAAGTATAACAAAAAGTTAATAGGTACCTACTTGGTACACCAAATACAACACATGCTGTAGGTACTCTCATACACATAAATATTGTTGACTATTATTTGTTTTCTTAATAAATTGTTTTTTTTTCCTGAAATGTATTGTATTTTTTCTTGTAAAAAAAAACCCAAATAATCCTCGTAATTGTAATTATACCCTAACTTGAAAAATCTTTTCAACTATATATTTGACTTGTCAATCCAGTCAACAATAAATCGCATGTTGTCATCGGTTACACATAGTTCATGTGGAGTTTACAATCAAACTTACTTATTCCTCTGAGCTATGTGGACCACCAATAATCGTACAGAAAAATCAAAATCTATGTACAGAGCTGCGTTTCAACAATGTTATGTACAAAGGTTTATTACAACACAAAACGTCTAGGAGACATGTCAGATAGGACTTTTTTGGAAAAGTAGTGTAGTTAAAAGAAAACGATAATAATTAAAATCAATTTGTATAATTGTCTTAATTTATGGTTTCAATTTATTTACAGTCAATATTATTATATGTATGTATATGTTTTTCTCTTTCAATTTTATGCAACTATTTATAACATATTTATATCAATTTCTTACAATTATTTATTACAGTATCCTTTCTAAATTAATAAACATATTATGTCGTCCGACTAAGCAGAATAGTTCCGTACATAAATATATACCTATATATTTTATATTTTATTGGACTCAAATGTCCTCAATGTCTTTAAATGTATAACTTACATTATAGAATATAATAAAAAAAACCTTAAGTTACATTATTTAAAGACTAAGGACAACCAAGAAGCCTTACACGGCTATCTTAGAAAAGCTGTTAAGGATTAAAATAATTGTGTGTAAAAAAAATATGAATAAATAAGTTGGATAAGACTGTCTAGTTGTCAATTCCCCATTTTATAAATTATATATATATATATCCCTTAATAATAATAATAATAATAATAATAATAATAATAATAAATAATATATAATTATAAGAATATAATAACAAAATGTCTAGGAGTACAAAATTGTAAATAAAATATTACACATTAATATTATTATTATTATTCCTGTACAGAAGGAAAAATCAACAAATATTATTTTACTAAAGTAGGAAATTATAAATGTTTTTCTTATGGTTAAATGTTAAGGAAAACATCCTTAACTACATTTCTCTAACTAAATAACAATGAATAGCAAAACAAATGTACACAAGTCATATAAGTCAACACGGCCGATCAAATTACTGTACAAAATTATCATTTTGTACTTTAAGCTGCCACGTTTACATTAATAAATGTAAACAATAGAAACAACATCAATATTTTTAAATAAGCTCAGAAATCATCACTTTATAAGTGCATTCGGTTTTGCATATTTGATTGAGGCTGATTAGGACCTTGTGGTCCAGGCTGTGGTTGCCCTTGCATTTGTTGAGGATACATTGGAGGGGCAATAGTGCCGCCCTGTTGTTGTTGCTGTTGTTGGAACATTTGCCTTTGCCGTTGGTTTCTGATAAATTGGGCCAACAGCTGAGGGTTACTTCTCAATATTTCTCTCAGACGTTGTTGCTGTTCAGGTGGACTGTCAGTATTAGCGCGCAATGCATTAAGTAACTGTTGTAACGATTGATTGGGCACTTGATTAGGATTTTGTTGATATCCCTGAGGTCTAGGGGCCATGACTTGTTGCTGCTGGAGCATCGGATTTTGTTGATTATTAAGTATCATTTGTTGTTGTGGTTGTATGTTCATTTGCCTCTGCTGCTGCACTTGTTGTTGTACTTGCTGTTGCTGCTGCTGCTGCTGTTGCATCATCATTTGATTATAATTAGGTTCACTAACCCATTGGTTGACTTGTTGTGGAGCAGGCGGGGCAATTTGCATGTGCGGCCGTTGCATCTGTGGTTGAGGACCGCCTTTTCCATACCCTACATTATCATGTTGACGTGCCGCTTCTTCTTGTACTTGCTTAACTACTTGTAAAACGTTGGCAGGAGGTGTTTGTTTTCCTGGAACCATAACTGGACCTTTGTGAGGTATCATTTTTGGTTGATTGGTCATATGTGGCGTAGCCACGACAGGAGCGGTGTTCTCTGTCCCCAGAGTACCAGTATTCATAATGGCCATACGCCTCCTTAATAACTGTGCTTGTTGTAATCTTTGTTGCAGTTGTTGTTGTTTGATCTTATGTTTCATATTTGGACAGAACAACACTGGACACTTGGCTTCATTACAGTACTTCGCATGGTGGAAGCAAAGTGCAATATATTGCTTACATATCGGACAGTTACCATTTGATTTGATTTTACAAAATTTAACGTGTTGTACAACCCTTTTCATACGTTGACAACTTGCCAAACGACAATTCGCATCTCTACATTGACAAGCGTGTACAAGTGATAATATGCACCGACGAATAGATAATTTTCTAGCTTCTTGAGGATCTGCTTGTTTCTGATCACCCGGGGATGATCCATCATCCAAATCAAGACCGAGTTTCTCCATGTTGTGTGGATGTTTTTCTTTCTCATAACAGGTAATACATAGATCGAAATCATCACAGACAGTACAATGGTATCTGGTTTCCACATGTGATTTACAACTATTGCATGTGTAAACAAACTTATCTTGTCCTTGGTTGTGTAATTCATATAACATCGCCATGGAAGAGAACTTAGCTCTTCTAAGTGACGAAAACTCGTAATGTTTTTCTCGAGCCATGGTTAAAAATGCATCTCTGCCGTCCATCAAATCGCAACTAATTAATGGATCTGGGTCTTGTATTGCTCCTAAAGCAGCTGCAGATTGCACACTATGTAATCTAATTACAAAAAATACTTCTTTATGTTTATCCATATTGTCAAAAATTTTAGCAGATAGGTCACTGCTTGTTTGAGGTAACATAGTTTTCTTTGAACTACTTTTCCTCTGGCTAGATTTAGACTTGTTCGATTTTTTGGACTTCTGCATCCCTTTTTTCTTTCCATCAGCCCCAATCTCAACTTCATCACTTACAAACATTTCAACAGATTCTTCAACTTCAGCTAACTTTCTTTTTTGTTCTTCTTCTTGGTCAAGTTCTTTAATGCTGTCTTCTAATGCATTTGGCCAAAAATCACCTTCAAAATATGGCAATTCTGCTGCTGAACTTAATTTGTCTTCAATAGCTTGTTTCAAAATATCTTTATAATCAAGAATTATACGTTCAATTATTCCCTTATCTAACATTTTCTTATACCATTCTTGCAATCGTTTTGGTTTTGGTATCTTTTGTTCAGGTGGATGACAGTGAAATATATAATCGTCTCCTTCAGATGGAGGGCAAGCCCAAATGTGAGCCATAGTATATCCTAATTGTTTTACATAATCAAGATAACCTAGTAATATTTCATGATATACGTATGTTCTATACTGCTTAGGTCTGAAAAAGTTAACAGAATCTAAATATGCAATATAAACTCGTCTCGTGTTGGGCGATGGAGCTTCAGACCCATATTCTTGGACATGCATACCAAAAAAGCAAACATCAGTTCCGTCAATTTCTTCAAAGGCATAAAGTGCTTTTGCTCTGTAAGGAAATTCTCCTACCATGTCTCCATTCTCAACAAAGCGGTTTCGCATTCCAGGTTTCACTTCAACTATTTTATCTGAACTGGATACAACACGTATAGCAACTTCACCAGCACCTGCTTCTTTCTTCTTAAGGAAATTATTTACTCTTGTTTCGATATATGTTCCTAATTTTGTTATAGCCAATTTTTTAGCATTAAATTTATTGTCTTTTCGTTTTTCCCCACGTTTTTTCATACAGTTATCACAAACATATCCTTGTGGATTAATATTCTCGTTATGAAGCACACATATTTGATGAAGTTTTCTTCCACAATGAGTACACATTATAAATGGTTCCAATTCTAGATGATCGTTCTTCATTTCCATAAATTGTTCTTTTTTAATAACTTGTTGTGCTTGTGTTGGATCTTCACCCAGTGTTACAGCATCACCAGGTATATCATTAAAGCATTTAAGACAATAAATATACCGATTTTCAAAACTGAAGTATTTGGCGTCTCTTGGAATGGTGCATAATTGTTTGCCAAAACAACAAAGTACTTGTGGATTGAATGTGTACTTACGACCACAACAATAACCAAGACTTCTCATAACAGGATAAATTTCTTGTTCAAATACTTCTGAAAGTTTTGTACAAGATTTATATACTTTAGTAGACTTCTTATTATAATGCCAAGCATTTTCGAACATCAACCAAACATCATCAACATAACTCCAAGGGTCAGAATACTGACCAGTATTAAGTTTTTCTCTAATAGTCGATAAATCCATTGGTCTTTTAATAATAACAAAATAGTCAGGTATGTTAAGTGCTTGAGGATCAACAGGTTGTTTGAAAGGATCCGATTCGGGTTCTTGTTTATATAATTTTTCAAGAGTAGGCATTAACGCTTGTCGAAGTTCATCAGGTCTAAATATACATTTCTTTATGGCCGTTTTACTGTCAGTAGTAGTTGGTTCAAATGGTTTAATATCTGTAGTGATGTTTGGTTTGGGACTTATGGGTTCATCTTTAATTTTAACTTCCATTTTAACTGAACTTGTGGTATTATCATCACGTTCTTGTTTAACTTCGGATTTCACAGATTCTGAAGGCGTTTCAGAATTCATTTTTCCCTTTCCGTATGCTCCTTTTCCATCATTACTATCATCATACTCATCTTTTACTTCACCTTTGGCATCTTTGGGAGAATCATCTTGTTGTAAAGCAGAAGCAATTGCATTCATTTGACTTGAATGACTAATTGATGATGGTTCTGATCTAGGATATCCTTTACCCATACTGCTAGGCATCATTGATGGAACACTTGTAGTCGAAGGTATGGTGTTATTGGTTATCAAGCTAGGTCCATTAACCACTTTTTCCATGTTCATTTGATTTAGTCTATTTGGTTGTAACATTTGATTGTTCAAGTGTTGCTGCTGCACTTGTTGCTGCTGCTGTTGCTGTTGTTGCTGCTGCTGTTGTAAATGTATTTGTTGCGGTATTTGATTCATTGACTGATTTGGAAACTGAGGTTGAGCGAATGTAGCTTGAGATATGTTTGACATAATTTGTGGATTTGATGGAAATTGACTAGTATTGATTGGACTTTGGGCAGGTGGCTGAGTTAAACCAAAAGCATTTTGGTTTAAATTTGTATTTGGACTTTGTCCAGGTACTGGTGAAGTGATTGGAAAATGCACCCTATCTGACATTGGTGTTTTCATTAAACCTGATGTTGTTACTTGCTGTTGTGGCAAATTCTGTTGATTAGGTTGAATTGAAGTATGATGTATAGGCTGTTGTTGTTGTTGTTGTTGTTGCGGTGGTTGTGTTTGTTGTTGTTGCTGCTGCTGTGTTGGTAATCCTTGTGTAGACGCAGTTGGGAAGCACTGTGTGTTGATATTAGGCTGTTGTTGCTGAGGCCCCATTTGCTGCTGTTGCATTTGCTGTAGTTCTTTACGCTTTTGCATTTTTTCTTCCAACTCTTTCTGTATTTTATAAAATGTTTGAGCCAGCCGATGATAATACTCCGATCTGGAGTTCGCAACATTATACATATCGCCTTCCACTTTTCTGGCATAAGCTACTAAATTATTCATACGTTTGTCAAGCATTGCTTTAGGATCGTAAGTTGGAAAAATTGCTTGCACTAGTTTATGTACTAAATGATTTCGAAGTTCAGGAGTAATAGACTCGTGCCATTCTTTACTTTCAATGTGATTTCCTGGCATTGACTGACTTGGCTGTGTTTGATTATTTATCTGAGTGGTCATTGTGTCTGTACTGGTTGTCATTATAAAAGAATTAGGTATATTTGATGCGGGCTGTTGAATACTAGATGGAGCTTGTACAGTTGTATTAACAGTCTGCAGCATGTCATTTACAGAGCTTGTTCCAGGATCGGTACTCATTGTGGTTGTTGCTTGAGGTTGTGTATGTGGAACTAATACTCGTGCATTTTGATTAGGTGGTGGTGGCAGCACATTGTTATTAGGAGGATGTGTCATTTGAGATGGCATGGCCGTTCTTATACCAACATTGTTTGGAACTCCCGGTACTTGATTTACTTGATTATTAACAGTATTATAACAATTTATATCATTCATTCCAGTAGTACTTTGAGTAGGGTTATTAGCTATAGCATTGCGATTATTCGATGACTTTAATGGCTGACAAATAGGACAATCTGGTCTAGTGCATTGTTTCCAATGCGATATTATTTGTCTAGATGATGAACAGTGAGCTACATTACAATTTCGCCAGCTAAACAATTTGTCATATGAGCCAACACTCCTTTCATTGTATTACAATGCTGCAAGCGACATTGTCTTACTTCGCCATTAGCCTGATTATCTCGTCTCTGACACTGATGTGCATGTAATAGTAAACAAGTTGTTGGGTTATCATTTTTAATGCCAAGCATTTTCGAACATCAACCAAACATCATCAACATAACTCCAAGGGTCAGAATACTGACCAGTATTAAGTTTTTCTCTAATAGTCGATAAATCCATTGGTCTTTTAATAATAACAAAATAGTCAGGTATGTTAAGTGCTTGAGGATCAACAGGTTGTTTGAAAGGATCCGATTCGGGTTCTTGTTTATATAATTTTTCAAGAGTAGGCATTAACGCTTGTCGAAGTTCATCAGGTCTAAATATACATTTCTTTATGGCCGTTTTACTGTCAGTAGTAGTTGGTTCAAATGGTTTAATATCTGTAGTGATGTTTGGTTTGGGACTTATGGGTTCATCTTTAATTTTAACTTCCATTTTAACTGAACTTGTGGTATTATCATCACGTTCTTGTTTAACTTCGATTTCACAGATTCTGAAGGCGTTTCAGAATTCATTTTTCCCTTTCCGTATGCTCCTTTTCCATCATTACTATCATCATACTCATCTTTTACTTCACCTTTGGCATCTTTGGGAGAATCATCTTGTTGTAAAGCAGAAGCAATTGCATTCATTTGACTTGAATGACTAATTGATGATGGTTCTGATCTAGGATATCCTTTACCCATACTGCTAGGCATCATTGATGGAACACTTGTAGTCGAAGGTATGGTGTTATTGGTTATCAAGCTAGGTCCATTAACCACTTTTTCCATGTTCATTTGATTTAGTCTATTTGGTTGTAACATTTGATTGTTCAAGTGTTGCTGCTGCACTTGTTGCTGCTGCTGTTGCTGTTGTTGCTGCTGCTGTTGTAAATGTATTTGTTGCGGTATTTGATTCATTGACTGATTTGGAAACTGAGGTTGAGCGAATGTAGCTTGAGATATGTTTGACATAATTTGTGGATTTGATGGAAATTGACTAGTATTGATTGGACTTTGGGCAGGTGGCTGAGTTAAACCAAAAGCATTTTGGTTTAAATTTGTATTGGACTTTGTCCAGGTACTGGTGAAGTGATTGGAAAATGCACCCTATCTGACATTGGTGTTTTCATTAAACCTGATGTTGTTACTTGCTGTTGTGGCAAATTCTGTTGATTAGGTTGAATTGAAGTATGATGTATAGGCTGTTGTTGTTGTTGTTGTTGTTGCGGTGGTTGTGTTTGTTGTTGTTGCTGCTGCTGTGTTGGTAATCCTTGTGTAGACGCAGTTGGGAAGCACTGTGTGTTGATATTAGGCTGTTGTTGCTGAGGCCCCATTTGCTGCTGTTGCATTTGCTGTAGTTCTTTACGCTTTTGCATTTTTTCTTCCAACTCTTTCTGTATTTTATAAAATGTTTGAGCCAGCCGATGATAATACTCCGATCTGGAGTTCGCAACATTATACATATCGCCTTCCACTTTTCTGGCATAAGCTACTAAATTATTCATACGTTTGTCAAGCATTGCTTTAGGATCGTAAGTTGGAAAAATTGCTTGCACTAGTTTATGTACTAAATGATTTCGAAGTTCAGGAGTAATAGACTCGTGCCATTCTTTACTTTCAATGTGATTTCCTGGCATTGACTGACTTGGCTGTGTTTGATTATTTATCTGAGTGGTCATTGTGTCTGTACTGGTTGTCATTATAAAAGAATTAGGTATATTTGATGCGGGCTGTTGAATACTAGATGGAGCTTGTACAGTTGTATTAACAGTCTGCAGCATGTCATTTACAGAGCTTGTTCCAGGATCGGTACTCATTGTGGTTGTTGCTTGAGGTTGTGTATGTGGAACTAATACTCGTGCATTTTGATTAGGTGGTGGTGGCAGCACATTGTTATTAGGAGGATGTGTCATTTGAGATGGCATGGCCGTTCTTATACCAACATTGTTTGGAACTCCCGGTACTTGATTTACTTGATTATTAACAGTATTATAACAATTTATATCATTCATTCCAGTAGTACTTTGAGTAGGGTTATTAGCTATAGCATTGCGATTATTCGATGACTTTAATGGCTGACAAATAGGACAATCTGGTCTAGTGCATTGTTTCCAATGCGATATTATTTGTCTAGATGATGAACAGTGAGCTACATTACAATTTCGGCCAGCTAAACAATTTGTCATATGAGCCAACACTCCTTTCATTGTATTACAATGCTGCAAGCGACATTGTCTTACTTCGCCATTAGCCTGATTATCTCGTCTCTGACACTGATGTGCATGTAATAGTAACACAAGTTGTTGGGTTATCATTTTTCGTTTCTCTGGATTAGCTTGACTACGATCTGCAGATACACCTTGCGGTGGCACGACCACATTTTGATTGGCCATATTATTAACTTGCTGGGGTCCTAAGCGAACGTTTGGTTGAGGCTGAGGAGGAACCACCGAATTATCAACCAACATTCCATTAGTATTAGTACTGAATCTTGGTACTTGTTGTCGTACAATACTAATTGGTTGCTGTTGTTGTTGTTGTTGGACAACATTTATTTGCTGGTTATTTTGGTTATACGCATTAAAGTTATTCACTGGACTCATTGAGCCCATTGGGGCTTGTAACCTTTGAGTATTCATTGGCAAACTATGAAGCTGATGTGGAGTCTGATTACGAATTTGCTGTTGATGATGCATAGCAATATTTCTTCCCATCATAGGCCCATTTTGTTGTTGCGGGGGTATCCCATGATGTGGATTATGCATTGAATTATTAACCAAATTATTTCCCATCATAATTGGCATTCCACTAATACTGTTTTGTAGTTGATTAGAATTAAGGCCTGTATTTCCCATATTTACAACCATTGGCTCTCCAGTCTTACTGACCAAAACATTTGGTGACGGCATATTTGGATTTATTGGTTTGTTCATAGACATTCCGGCGCCCGTTACAAGATGTTTGTTACCCATAAAATGATGAGCTAATTGTGGATTGACTACTAACCGTTGTTGAATATTGGGTTGCTGGAGTTGTTGAGGATTATTTTGTGGAACAAGCATACCATTTTGCAACGGTAATTGAGGACCAAGATTTTGTTTAATATCAGGTTGTTGGTTCCAAGACGATGTGCTGATAAGTTCGTCGGGGAGATCATTCTCGAGATCAAACATCTCATTACTGGAGTAAACCCCAGATGAGTCTGAAGACCCTTGGAATGGATCTTCCAGCTTGGGCCTTTTGTTTGGAGGACTATCAACCATTAAGTCCGACATATTTATTTTTTAATTTTAAACGAATAAAAACCTAGTAAAAAATTACTAGTTACAACAATTACATGTTAAAAATTGCACAATGTCCTAAAACTATTTTACATAGTGATTTAAAAACACAAACGAAATGGTAAAATGCCAATAGTTAAAATACATAGTTCAGGAATATGCAATATATCCATACAATGGGATTAGCCATTCTGCAATATGTCTAAGGATGATGGTAGATTTCATTTATAGATATCTTGTTTTACCTTGGTTCATGCATGTTTGAAATTATTGGACAACTGATTTTGGTAGTTCAATCTAAAATGAATATATTTAATTAATAGAATATGTAGGTAATAGATTTATACGACAGGTATATAATTAGAAAAACAAAATATAAAATTATATATTAATGAGCAAGTGATACCTTTTGTGGACAAAAATATTTTCGATGTATAGAAACAGGAAGTTAAATGATTATATTTAATTGAATTATTATGAATACTTAATGAATAAATCGATTAATATTAATTTTAAAAGTTAAATTTTTACCCAAATAAGTAACAATAATTAAATAAAAACCTTTTTACGTACCAAAATAAGAATAAGAAAAATACCTTATCATTTGTATAAAAAAAGGAGACCGAAATGGGCTAGCCAAAATACATGGAAAAGCCAAAATCAGCTATTACGGACAGTACTGGAATAGATCCCTATAGGGAAAATATAAAAAACCATGGTAAAATATACTGAAGATGTGGAAGCTTTAGGTGGTGGACCACATTAGATTTTAGCGATGGACAGAGATAGCTGAAAAATTGGTTGCGAGACGGGATGGTTTTAAAGCCCAAATAAAGATAAACAAAAAAAAAAAAATTGTCCACTCATATATTCAATTAATAATTAAACATTCTACAATTAAATACGAAGTTAATTAAAAAAATTAATATAAATTTCAAAAGCAGAAAAATTACATACTATTTCTGACAGTTTTATTTGGAAAAATAATTTTTTTTTATGTTTACATAATATAACCTACGTCTTGAAATTGTTTAACAATTAGTACTTAATAATTAATAAGAAGGGCTTGGAATTCAATGCATTTACATCTTTTTATCAGAATAATTGAAATGAAATTTGCAAGCTACACGTTTATACTAAGCACATAAGACATCTTAATTTTTTTTTTTTGTATTTTCCCCCTGTATTCTAAGGATATAAAAAAAATTTTCTGTAAGTACTTGAATCATAAATGCTTTTTATGCACATTTTTAATTATTAAATTTTGTAATCATAAAAAAAAAAATGAAATTATTTGAAGTGCATTAATATCTAAACTCTAATAATGAGTAAGTGAACAAAATATAAATTAAAACAGAGATTAAGACATATATCCTTTATACACATTACCGAAGTATTAAAAAAAAGGATTGTAAATTTCAAACTTTTTATTATGTAAAACGATTTTATATGCTTAGACAACAGGATATTTATGAAAACTTTCAGTATTCTATTTGATCGAATGCCTTACACTATGTTAGAAAAACTTTAAATACCTATACATATCATGGTTTTTAATCATCTTGCTCAAATTGTAAATAATATATTACATAAATTCAACCATTAAATTATTTTAAATAAATTAGGTAAATACTTACAAAAAATAATATTTGAAGCTGGTTAATAATTTCAGGTCATAACATAAGATGGTCATGGGCAGCCATATGCAGCACCAACCTAAAAATTTAAATTATTCATTTCAGTAATAACCACCAAATGGTTTTTAATTTTTAATACAATTATAATTTTTTACGAATGAGAATGTGTTTCAGAGAAAAATAAAAATACCTATATGCGGTAATTGATATACTTCGATAAAATTATTTAATTTTTAATCGATGAACAATAAATACTAATAATATGGGCAAAACTTAATAAGGAATGTAATTTATTGTAGATTTTTATCAATATAAAGTACACGATACATGTTTTTCTTATCGAATTAAGATTTGGTTAGACTTGAGCAATACTTAGTTTACCTAACATATATGTCATTTCGACAATATATATATATATATATACTTGATAACATAAATTTTATTAGAATAATCGTATAATACGATGGGCTAGGATAAAAATAATTTGAATAACTATTAATTAAAAGAAAAAAAAATTATATTTAATATGTCTTTCATAATCTACCATAATAATGCATTACTGAAATACATAAACTATAATATATTTGTAAATCTATATCTAAGCAATTAATATTAATCTAATTTTTAATGAAGTTTAATTATTTGTACATATTGTAATCAATTGAAGAAAAATACATTTTTATTTGCATATTAATTTCAATTAAACAATAAGGAAATGTAAATATATATATATATATATAATTTAGTAACATAAAATAAAAACTTGTGGCAGAGTTATTTCTAGGTATGTTTATTTTAATTGAATTTAAAGCAGTCAGTATCTGCTATAATTTAAATTCCAAATTATAGACAATTTAATTTTAAATGTAAATTAAAATTAAATGATGCCGGTCGTGAACCTCCTACACAGTTCATGAAACTTAAACAACTTAGATAATAAATACAATGCATTCAACCTGATAAAGATAAAAACTAATCAAACGAGTATTTCACCTAAATAGTGAAAAATATTAAACAAAAATCGGAATCCGATACGCGAAATATACCTCAAAAACCAAGTACGAGGAGTTCGCGTTGTCATTATTGTTAACGAATAACAATAGTAATTTTTTTTGTAAACTGCCAACGCATTCGATGGTTCAAAAAACCAGAATTTAGATAAGCAATTGTATCTGTTCATTTTGGCGAATTAAATAAAAAACACTTTTTGTTCTTTGGACGATTAAATGATACTGAACTAAATCCTACAGGTAGATATGATACACTGTTAAATATATTTTTTGATTAGTTTATATGAAAAAAATTACAATACACAGACGTTCTCTGTCTATCAATCACTAGGGATTTCTCAAAAACCGAATTAAGTATTCGATACGTACACCATACATTTTTAAACGTTATCGAATTAACATCGATCAACAGTAGCGGTGTATATGGTTTGAAAATTGTACAGGACAATTGAATGTAGTTTAAAAAAAAAAATCGATTTGTTCGTAAAATTGGAAAATTCTGTCGAGCTCATTGTGGGCTATCGGTCAGTATGGGAGAAACTGACGCGTTTGGAACTCGGAACGAGAGTTCCGCGACGGGAAAGCGAAAATACGCTGAAAGAGTACGGGAAAAACTGGGTACGGTGAACACTATCATAACGGAGTGATAGTGGGAAAAAGGTGGTGAAAACCACAGCGTGAAACGATCGGGGCGGCGTAGAACGAGGAGAAAACCGAACGGGACGGTTTGCGTGGGCCCTGGACCCCGTGGAGGGGGAGCGGGGGGGACCGCGGATTCAATATAAACGTTGATAATTGATTTCGGGGCACCGCGGAAAAGGTGATAAATCCGAGTGGGGACGGTGAAAAACGGACGGGCGTCGCGAAAATACGACGGAAAACGTAAAAAACTGGCCGGGAAAACCGGTGTCGGACGGTGCGCGGACGCCGTGGCCCGGTCGGGTCGCGGGAAAAAAAAATTTTTACCGCGCGCGCGATGTAAACACGGCCGTCGACAAAATGGTCAAAAAGTAGGCTGTCACGAACCGCGTACTCACCGTGTCACCGAGATTGACGCGATCCGAGCCGATGTTCGCGGCCGATAAGCGCGCCGTCGGTGTACGCCTCGGCGGCCCGTCTGAATACGTTCCTGGACACGTTGCGCTATACGCGGACGGTCTGCGACGGTTCGGTACGGTAAACGCGACGGATCAACAGCGATTTCGGGCACGGGAAATGTATTTTTCGACAACAAAACTGGATGTAAATAAAGCACTCACGGGACACGATGGACAGTCGGGGAACGGGGGGCAGTCATCGGCAGTCGGGTCAACGATTGTTCCGCGCCGCTCAACTATCGATAGTTGGGATGTGGTGGCGCGCGAACGGTCGACGCGACGAAATCCGCGGCGGTCAACGCCGGACGTCGGGCGCGCGTTGCACAAACCCCGTCTGGGCGACGATTCACGTCCGGTTCTCGACGAGATTTTCACGCGACAATTGTCGGAAAACCGAATTTTCGCGAAAATTTTTATCAAGAATTCCCGTTTTTTTTTTTTGTCTTTTTATCGACGTATCGGCGCCAGTGTGACCGGCGTCCGGGGAGCCCGCGATCGTCCAAGGTCTGCCGCCAACGGTGTTGCCAACAGCGGCCGTCGTCGTCGTCGTATCGTCACGTCCGTCGTCGGAATCGAACGTGCGCGCCGCGCGTAAAACCGACGAATAACAATAATAATATTGAGAGACGGTAAAAAAAAAAATGCGTATTAAATTTTTATTTATTATACGGCGAAATAATAATAATACGCATAACGCGCGCGCGCGCGGTATACGGTCGAGTATAATAATAAAATGTACTCTCGTGCGCGCACCACACACACACACACGACTACGTCCGCGTCGTCGTCGTCGTACCCCGCCCGCGGTCGAAGCGCGCACGGTTCGCGCGAGTGGCGGGAGCAGCGGCGGCGGCGGTCGGTCGCGAGTTCGCCTTCGCCGTCATGACGTTTGACGCGAAGCGACGCGCGCGCTGGTACAATAGCCGTGTGTGTGTGTGTGTGTGTGTGTGTGTCGACCTGACCGCCGCGGCGTTTTTTTGTTCTGCACTCTCCTCCGATAATATTACAACAGTACGTTCTCAAAGAGTTTTTTTTTTCCGCGGCCAGCGGACTTTTCGCAACGCCACGCGATATATAATGTTATGTAAATATATATATATATATATATACACACGTTCTGTGTAATACCCGCGCGACGAGCGTGTAAAAACAGTGACGACGACGACTACGCGCGTAATGCGTATTTTAAATAATACGGTTATTATACCAGTCGGTCGTAGTAGAAAGGGGAAAAAAAAATGCGACCGGGTGGGAGTGTGGGCGCTCGCCGTTTTCACACTCCGGAACTCGCGCGAAGGAGAAGTACTGTAATAATTTTACGCGTATCCGCCGCGGGCTCGCGCGTACACCCGACGTTTTCTCGCGTAGTAGTAGTATTTTTACGATTATTATTATTCACTCGCGTCTCGGCCGCGTGGAGCGCGGCGCTTTAACCTTTTTTTTTTTTATATATCGCTCTTTCTGCGCATAATAAAAACGTATTCCCTCGTCCAAACTTTCCTGACCGCCGCCCGACCGGGCCCCACCCCCGCGTTCACGTTCTCGCACTCTCTTCTCGGGATTTTCGTCGATTTTTTTTTTGTTTTCTCCGTCCTACGCCGCGTAATCGCCGTGAAACGAACCGGCGGCGGCGGCCACCCCACCACCGCCAAACGCTAAAAGTTTTATCGGTTTTTATTGTCCCGCGACACGGTCGTCGTCGTTCGCGACGACGCGATTTTAATATCGTCGATTAATATAATAATTATCACGCGATTCCCCGTACATGCGAAATAGAATATATTATGTTTTCGGAGTAATTCGCTTATTTATAACAACGCGTTTATTCGTAGGTATTGTGCGCCGCGCGATAATAGTAATAATTTACTATAACCGCGCGGTCCGCACGCCGCGATCGATACGATTTTATGTGATATTCTTGTGGCGGCGGCGGCGGCGGCGCGATTTACGCGGAATACGCTGTGCACTCCAACC
Organism: Slavum lentiscoides; assembly: GCA_032441835.1. Taxonomy (NCBI): domain Eukaryota; kingdom Metazoa; phylum Arthropoda; class Insecta; order Hemiptera; family Aphididae; genus Slavum; species Slavum lentiscoides. The sequence continues at coordinate 8,219,627 of CM063714.1, read as the reverse complement.
GCCCACCGCCGGTCGTTATCTGAGAATATATATTTATAAATTTTTGTAGAAAAAAAAAAACGTACACTCGGTGAACGTACGATTGAGCCAAAAAAGAGCCGTTTTTTTTTTTATCTTTTTCGCTAAATTTCTTTTGTTTTTTCGTCGAAACAGCGATAGTGCAAATAAACAAATTTAGCACAACAGTATTATATATATATATTTTTTTTCGTTTTTCATAACACTCTTTGTTAAAATTTTTTTTTTTTTTATAGTTTAAACTATATAGTAAATTTTGTATATTATGTGAAAAAAAATAACGTGCATACAATCACAAGAGTATTGTGAAAAATTCTATATTTTCTCGAATTCTTTTATTTGGTTTTTTCTTTATTATATAATTTTGGTGACCACTGTTTTTTTTTTCCGTAGCTTTGTACGATTTAAATTACCCACTAATATACACGTTCAATCGCTATACACAAATAACGTTATTTTTATTGTTATTGTATATATATATATATACATCCCGCATGATATCATACGAAATTCTTTTTATCTTTACACATTTCTGTATTGCGCAAACTATAAATCCCGAGCACAATAATAATACAATATAATATACACGCGCGGTACCTATATACATATTTGATAATATTATAACATATATATACATACGCGTGTACACAAATAATTACCTAAATATTTTTCGTAGATAATATATAGACAAATATATACAGACTAAATTAATAATTATTAAAGACAAAAAAAAAAAAAAAAACGTGTTCAATTATTATATAGAACGAAAAATAAATAATAAACACGTGTCATTATAGCCGTAGAGAATAGCGATAAATTTTTCGCGCAAAATCATACCTACGCATATATAATATGCAGGTGTAAACAATAAAATATCGTCGAATTATAATAATATTAATTTTCTTACAATAACCGTCGTCGGTATACACTATATTATATAGGTAGGTATATTTGCCGATTTTTTTTTTTTTTTTCAACAATATATTTACTTTTTTTATATAAAAATAACAATAATTGTTCATTATATATTTATATATACATATATTATATATTCCCGGGTTTTATAAAAACTCGTTTTAATTTCATAAACAATACACTGTAATAAGTATAATATATTTGATATATATGCGCGGCCGTCGCAACTGTCTTTAACGATTTAAAAATAAAATATATTATACGAGGGACGTTCACCTATATGAATCATAAACGCGCGTAGCATTACTATACGTGAGACACCGTACTTCATTCGGCAGCATCTACTGCACTGACTATATATATATATATATATATACATTATTATATCTAAATATTGTTGTCTATTGAATTTAAATATTAACGCGAGGTCCGCTGAAAACAAAGTAATAAACTGCATAGTAATTACTCGTGTATTTACACACTTGGGTTGTGACTTCGCCTTAAATCCCAACTATATATAACATAGGTACACCATCATCATAATATACGTTAAATATTTAATCTACGTCACGATACCGTATTGACTCCACGGTCGGCCTTTTTTTCCCTCTCTCACCTGTTGTCGGCTCGGAAGTGAACATCCGAGACGGGACAACTACTGTCAGTGAACTCGCCTACATATTATATGAACGTATTTCTTCGGAATTCGGAGTGTTCATTTTTTACTCGGTTCCACGTCGCATCTCTTCAAAAGCTCTTTACGACTGGTGGTTAGAAGACCAGAATAGAAGTCGAATATATTCGACCGATCGGCCCCCTCCGTACTGATACATAGATATATACTTGGACAATGGGCTTTACAAATATTTTTACGAAAAAATACACTCGAATGATATTGTATTTACGCATGTAAATTTTGAAGTAATCTACGAGATCAGGATTTAAATTATTTAGGTCTTGCAGATGACTTCAAAATTTAAACGCATCATATATATATATATATATATATATATATATATAGGAGAATACAAACATTTGTAATACATCGGTATACATACCCACATTTGGTATATATAATTATATATAATATCTATTATTGGCTTTTAATGATCCAAGAAATACGCGCGGTGTTTGTCAAATTCAGATTCGTTTATATTATTTCAATAATAGTTTTATAAATTAACTTTTATTAAAAAAATGAAACGAGTCGCGGTATTATATAATATATATATAGTTTTCTAATAATATATAGGAAACAATATTTTATTAATATTATAGTCTAAAATGACAGTTATTATTGTACATTTTCTATTCCGCAAATCAAATAAATTCGTTAAATTTATATATTGTATAATAACAGTGATGAGTTCGAGGCTCAACACTATTTTCATAGAATAATTATTTCAACGACTCGTGAAAATTGTTTTTCAAGCTGTATATGGCGTATAATTCTCCGCATATAATATTCAACACGTGCTTTTAAATAAGGTGTATTATAAAATGTGTATATATGAGTGTATAATATATATATGGATAGTGGTTACCGGGTACGGGGTAGTTATTTTTTATAAATATATTTGTCGTATATTTTTTTTTTCATTTTTACTATGAAAATATGTTATTATTCCAATATTCTCAATAAAAAATTTGACATGAATACCGCTACTGAATTGTGTAGCTGCATGGACGCATGGTTGTAGCTGATTTCCAAAAGGATTTTAAGTTCAAAGTACTTCTCATCGAATCGTAATCTCTGTATTCGAAGTATGAAAGAAAGCACTCACCAGAGAATTAATAGGAATTCGTTATAGTTTCGCTGGTCATATAAGAAATACAATCATACGTGTTTACTGTTTATGGTCCCCTGTAGTGGTGTATTTTTAGACGGTGACGTAGACTGTAATCGATTTCAATATGGATTATTAAATTGTTCAATTCTTGCTAAAAATAATACTTGACAACATTTATTACAATAATATCAATAATAATAAGATAAATAATAGATAAAATATAGTATAGATAAAATATTAATGAAAAAAATGTTCAGTCAGTATACATTTCAAAGTTCAGTCAATAGACCACCTTCATTCATGTCTCCAATCTTTTATATACATATATTTTTAAATGCTTTACTTATATTTATAAGTTATACAGATTATAAATTTTCTTTTTTTTTCGTTAAATAAATTATAATAATTATTCAAATTTTATTGTAATTAACTGTACACAAAATGTATAAAAGTGTTTAATATATAATTAATATCGAGTTTAATATCAGTTTAGTATACACATGCGATTTTTTGGTTTTTCTTAAATAAAATTTCTTTTAACCTCGAATTCAATCGTGTTTTAAAAATTGGCCACTCATTCTTATTTTCTGAGTTAACGACGGAGGGGACACACACTGAAGACAGCAATTTTTTTAAATGTGAAAATTAAAATTATTTTTTTATTAAAATAGTAAAAAATTTAGACTATTCCTATAGTTTAGACCAAGTAGCTTATTCTCAATCAATTTCTCTCCAAAGTGGCTTAGTACTCTCATCTACCAAGGCCACAATGTCGTCTGTGAATATTATACACCATTTAAAGGCTTCACCCTACATTTCCTATGCAGTGGCGTAACCAGGATTTTTATTTGGGAGGGTCGCGCTGAGGCTGATAATTAATTAAATTATATGTTGATAATTAATATGTATATTAATATTCCTACTAAAAAAACTGATCATTTATTATATTTCAGGGGGAGGGCTGCAGCCCCCCTTGGCTACGCTACTGTTCCTATGTAATGCTCATCCATTATAAATGAAAACAAATACCTATACGGACTCAACACCGACACTCGGTGAACACCTAATTTCATCATAAACTCTTCTGTTTTACCGTAAACATTTTTTACACTGGTTTTCGCTTCATCATACTTGTTATTTATTTTTTGCACATACACCACTGGAATCCCTTTCTTTTTTAAAACCCTCTACAATATTTTTTTTGGGTCCCTATCATGTGTTTTTTCAAATTTATGAAAACCATTATCAAATTTTTCTTTTTCTCAATTGTCATTAAAATTATATTTTGTTAAATTGTATTCTGTATTATTTAATTGTTTAACAGAAAACACAAGAATTAATATTTTAAGTAAATTTTTATATATAAACATATTCAAATGTGTGGTATTTTTTATCATTTTTAAACAGTTGTTTATTTTTCAAAAGAAAATATTAACAAACACTGAATTAGAGTTGGTCTAATAAACTTTGTGTTTCACGTTGGCATTACAATCATACACATTCAATAACAGTTGAGAATTACGCAAAACTAATTTTGCTATATCCTTAAAGCTATTTACGTTATTATCATAATGGCAAATAAACAGGTATACAACCGCAGAATATTCTGTGATACAAATTACATACAAGGTTTCTTATCAGTTATCACATATCAATAGCCAAATATTGACTTCACAGTTCACTTGACAATTTGACGTTCGTTTCTTAAGGGTATTGCTGGTGCATATTTTATTTTTTTACCGATTTAAAGTCTAACAAAACATCTCCGCTCATGATTTTGACTATAAGTAGTTTGTTGATGATGTTTGCCAATCTCATGCAACAAACAAAAAGAATCATACAAGAAAAATATTTGAAGAATGACAATGGGAGTATAACAATCGAGACTAATCCGAGTGTGGCTGAGACTACCGATGAACAACTTGACGAAAAAACACAAGAGATGAAGTACCAAATTTATGGTCAGTACTGTATCATATGATTTTTGGTCAATATTTCATTTAATTTTTAAATTATGTCCGGTCGTTAGATCTTATTAGGACAATTAAGGATCCTGAAAAACCAGCGACTTTAGAGGACCTTAATGTTGTGTACGAAAATGGTGTAGAGGTAAGTGTTCAGAATATTGGTAGGTATTATTTGGTCGACAGTATATTTTCTCTGATTCAACTAAGTAAACTTTATGTTTGTTCTTTCCTGTATCTTTGTTTTTATAAATAAAATTCTTATTAATCCAACTAATTTATTTTATCGGTTATGTGATACAAGTCGAATAACTAGTAACTTACACACATTATTTTTATTTCTTCGGAAATGAAGTGTAAGAATTTAATTGTTATTTTAAACATTTACAGGTAATTACTCGAAGAGACTTGAAATTATACACTGTCAGAATTGAATTTAATCCTACAGTACCACACTGTAGTTTGGCTACATTAATTGGTCTTAGCATACGGATAAAAGTTATACGATCTATTTTGGAGAATGTTAAATTGGATATATACATAAAAGAAGGGGCTCATACTACTGAAGAAGAAAGTAATTATTTTCACCAACAATTATTACATTTTAAAATAAATATGTGTCATTTACACATGTGTGTATATTATTTTTACAGTTAACAAACAAATAAATGACAAAGAACGAGTAGCTGCTGCAATGGAAAATCCAAGTTTGAGAGATGTGGTTGAAAAATGCATTAATGAAGAAGAATAAAGTAATTTATTAAGTTATGTATTTTTGTACATGTTACTCGAAGATCTGCTGAATTCATATGTATTGTGTAATTTTAATTACTGAAGCAATAATTAATAATATTTTATTACTATAAATGTATACAATTATCGAGTATTTTATTGTGCAACTAGTATTCAATACTACTACTTTAAAACAGTAAAACAGTTTAGTTATTTCAATAATAAAAATCATTCCAATTTTTCTTAAAATATTAACTACATGAAATCAAAATTGTTTTCTTTGTTTTAATCATTATTTATTAATCCATATATTTTTTAAAATGTATTTATGTCACAGTATTAATAATACAAGTTGTACACGAATAAAATGTTTAATTTAAAATTTATTATATTAATAAATTAGTTTATATTTTTAAATAATAATTGTTGCTAATGATTTATTTTAGTATCTTACAGACTTAATGTTGTGGTAGACTTGAAACAAAAGAAAATATGTGCAAGTACTTATTTTATTATTTCTATTGTCCTATGATTAATATATATATACACACACTATGTGTTTACAACGCCTAGGCTTAGAAAATGTATAACTTTGTCACATTAAATGAGAATTCTATGATGCTCATTAAAATTATCAGATTTAAGAATGTTTGAAGATCTTAATAGTACGTAACTTTCTATACATTTTTTTCTGAACATGTAAATGTGAATTTGGTTGGCTACAGAAATAGGATAAATGGTAAATAATATTTACAGTACGAATGTTGTTGATTTTATTTTCTTCACAATTTAATAATCAAACAAAATTGCTGTAAATTGTAATATTCTTGTAAATGTTTAAGGTATGTATTAAGTTAAAACAATTTTAAAAAATAGAAAATTATATATTTTTAATTGTGTAATTTTATTTTCATTTCAATACACAGCGAATTAGAAAAGTTTTTGCATCAACAAACCATTAATCGTTTAAACCCAGTGTTTCCATTTCCTTTTTGGTGATAGGATTTAAAAATAATCCTTTTGCTGGTTCTTTATATTCCATATCTCTCAATTTTTGTACATTTACTTTCATGTTACTACGCAGAATATTAATACGACTGTCTAAAGATATTTGCTCTGAAAATTATTTCTAACAGGTAAAAACAATCAATAAATAAAATAATGTAATATACCTTCCAGTAAAATTTTTTTAGCTTTATCACAAGAAACTTTTACTAAACATGGTCCAATAGCCATCCAAGTCTTTTCATGTGGCATTTTACAGTTCATTAATGCTCTGATGGCCATCCGATTATTATTTCTTATTTTATCCAGAGCAATTATTTCACTTTTATCGACAAGTATTGTTTCTGCTTGTCTTTCTACACGAAATAAGTATTCCATTGTTTTGTTTTCAATACTCATAATGGATTATTTACTAAAAAATTAAAAAATACATTTTAAATAAGTTTTATAATGATTTTTACTGATTATCCAAATGAATGAATGTAGAGTTTATTTGTGATTGACTTAAAATTCTAATTACTGATATTAAATAATAAACACAAATCTTTATAGCTTAAATACATTTTAAATATAATTTTAATGATAGGTAATAAAAAAAAAAAAATATATATATATATATATATATATATATGTAAATAGAATTAAACTACAAATCATACAAATTATTTATATAAATACTAATAATTATAACATTATCTTTAGATTATAAATTGAATTATTATTTTTTTTCAAGTTTCTCCACTAATTTTTTTGATATAGATTTCATTGTTTGCTCTGCTATTTGTACTGCTAAAGTTGCTTGATCCATATTTGGTGGTAATCCATGGTAAATATTTTTCTTTTCAGATTTTAGTTCAGAAGTCTGTTTAGAAATATCTGTTAGTTTTTTTTCTATGTCAGCAATTTTTTTTATTAATTCTACAATTTGCTCGCAGTTATCAACAGTTTGTACATTTTCAATCGGCGTTATATTAATCGGTTTATCCATATGACCAAAGGGTTTATTAGTTATACTGGACAATTCGCACTTAAGGTCATCTTGTTGTTCAATTACAAGTTTTAATTTATTTATATTTTCATCGATGTCATCAATAAACTTGTTTTCCATTTTACATTTTTCAATCATTGACATATATTTAGTAAACAGGCAATCTGAATAATAGTCATCAATACCAGTTTCTTGTAAAATGTTTGCGGCTACTTCTAACTGTACGTCATTCGGTAAAGTATTAAGGGAAATACCAGTTTTATTCAAATAAAATGACTGTTCATTTTTCAAACATTCTTCATGATTTAACAGTTTAGTAGCAAAATCAACGTTTTCACCTTCGGCTAATAAAGACTTAACAATGCATTGCATCTGATTATATAACTCGTCGTTGCCTCCTAACAGTTTCACTTTATCACAGCTGCGTTGAACTTCACTCACAATTGATTTTATGCCCATACTCAATTTGTCTGCATCGGATATGTTTAATTTGGCTGACATTCTGTATGTAGATGATATACTGTATATGTATATATTATATTTTAATACACATATTAATTTATGAGATCTGTCAAAACAAAAACACATACGTATTGCTTAGAATGTAAAAGGTAATAATCGTATAATCCTGAAGTTAAACATTTGAAACAAATCGTTCGGATAAAATGCGTAACTCCCGTCTAATTTGAATAGCTGGGAAAATGTATAAAAAGTTCCGATACATTACGATTGATTACCAAGACAGTCAGGGTCAGTTTCAAAGAGTGGAGGACATACTGGGTTCGTAGACTTGTTCACGTTTATTTCAATAATTTCGAACAAATCATATTAAGGATTTATAAACGAATTGTTGTTAGTAGCGGCTGATATTAATTATTATGTAGCCAAATCGATAAACGTTCGTTAATTTGTAAATATATTAAGATGCACGTAATGATTATATACTCACATTGAAATCGACTTTTCCACAACAAGACGCAATTTCCAAAATTGTGGAAAATAATAAAGTATCACGGAACAAAAAAAATCACAAACACCCTTTTGTTTAACACTCACCAATACGTTCATTCGCGTTCACGCTTTTCGCGGTTTTAACACAACGTGATTTCCGTTCGGTGTTATCAATGAATGATATCATGAAAGTATTTCATTTTCCCCTCGAAAAAAACATTCAAATTTTATAAATACCAGGCAACGTTTACAACGATTGTAGAATTGTCAGAATCACTAATTTCATAGCACCGTAGGTGTAATGTAACTTATAATTATTTATATTATGAAAAACAACAAAGTGGCGAGACGTGTGTGCTTTTTTCTTCGACTCGCACTCCAAACTATACATTGGGTTGTCCACCCCGTAAGCCTCCATAGAACTCGATTTATACGAAACGTGTAGTTTTGTTTAATTTTTTTTAAGAGTAGACGTATTGTAATAACCAGCTAAACGCTTTTTTAAAGTTTTTTTTTCCAGTCAATGAAAACTACACGTCGTTCCTGCAAAATGATTTAAAAAAAGAAAATTATTGATCGTCATCATAGATATGATCTGTAGTAAATGCAGTGCGAACCGAAATATACTCGTATTGCACATTAGGGCGTACAACTACGAAATCAAGTAGTGTGTTCAGTATACGGTACTTATTGTGTATTATTCAAAGGTCTTATGTTTAATTAATCGAATTCGCATTTTATCTATCCACAACGATTTATAGATCGAAAAAACAAAAAAGATTTGTATGTACTGTAATATAAATACTTTAACGTTTACATTTTATGATTGATTTCTAATATTTTACACTTGTTCGTAAATAAATAATAAAATGTTTTTTTTTCTAACAAATTAAATTTCAAAATATAGATACAGTCAAATTCCAAGTATTTTTTTTATTTTATTGTAAACGAGTATAAAAGTACAACAATCTGTACCTACATAAAAGCATGCGTACACTTAGTATGTATTGCATTGTTAATTATAGGTATTATTTTTAAATTTTAAATTCCTTTTAAATGTTATTGTTCATTGTGATCCGATCAAGTCCCTGCACCATGTTATTTTGAGGAGGCGAGGATTTCCTGGGAGTGAGGGAGGCGAGGTCGTTAGGTTAGGTTAGTGGATTGGGATAATTGTGGAGATGGCTGTGGAAGAGTTTGTAACAAGATATAGCTGTTTGTTTATCTAAAGGTATGTATAAAAAGTATCATTAGGTAATAAATTATAACCATATTATTGTATAGTATTAATAACTAATATATTTTAAATATAATCAAAACGATAAAAAAATTCACCGTAAGAATAAAATATATACAAAAATCAATGACAAACGACCCTAAAAAAAATTCACAGATTTAACATTATTATGATACAGTTTTAATTAAAGATAATACAAATAAATTAAACAAATAATTTTATTAGTAGATATAATGAAAATTGTATAATTATCAGAAAAAAACAATTTTTATTTTATAAAACGAAATTGAGATCAGATTAATTAATAACTGGAAGAACACAAAAACATTATTATAAAATTGAAATGTGAAAAAATTGAAACTATGGTTTAGATGAACTTTTAGTTGTTAGTTTCTAAGCAAATGTTGGAGATAAAAAGTGGAAATTGAAAATGTACGTTTAAAATTAATTTAAGGGTATTTACGATTAAAAATATACCGGATACATAATGCTCTAAGATTGATTGTTTATAGTGGAAACAATATCTTTAATTGTGATGGTAGTATATCACACAATTATATGAAAGAAATTTGTATTCTGGTATACTTTGTTCCACGAGAGACTATGTGTCTGCATACGTAAAACAGTTGAGTAGCTATATATTTTCCTCGACATAGTTCAATATCACAGGCGATGACTGACGGGAATACCGACAGAATTCAAAGGAAGCAACTAGACCACTATGTTAGTAAGTGGGTATATGAAGTGAAGAGTATAAAGTCATTGGTTTTGGAAGAGCCGTGGCATGTTTTCTTGTGGTCCAGAGTATAGACTATTTAAATAAAAAAAAATATTAGATTGAAATAATTAAATAATTATAAAAAAACAGAATTTTTATAGTAACATTACAAAATAATATTCATAGAAATATATAATTTATATTTTGTATGTTTAGTAATTAATTAAATTGAATGAATTAAGTAAAAAAAATATATATTCTTATATTTATATGTATATAAACTGTGTTAATACATATTTGGTCAGAGAAATAATAAATATATTTTGTGTTTAATTTTCAAAACGAGGTATGTTTGTAACATATGGTCATCAAAAACCATAATAACCATACAAAATTAGTTTTCAAATGTCATGTAATGAGAAAGTAATATTAAAATTGTATTTTAATGAGTAAAAGAAGTGTAAAATAAATTTTTATGATGTAATATTTTAAAATGAATCTAAAAATGTATACAAAAAAAAAAAGAAATCAACTGTTAGTGCTATTGGATCCAATTTCGATTTAATACATCACATATGAAAAAACAAAACGAAACAATTTTACTTGTTTAATTTTATAAACGCTTGTAGTCTATTTAGATTTTTTAGAAGGCTTTTCTGGTTCCAAATTATGATCTTCATAACTGTGAAATTATAAAATGTCAATATGAATATTTATTTTATATAAAAACATTTAAAAAAAAAAAAAAAATATAGCTATTTATTTTTAGTATGTACAAATATAAAAATCTGTACGGCACAACACATATCAAACATAATAGTATATATATATATATATATATATATATATATATATATATATATATATAGAAATAAAGAATAGTTTTGAAAGAAACTATATTTAATAGAACATTCAGACATTTAAAATTAAATGAAAATATAAGTTTATATAAAGTGTGTTGGTCAATAATAAATAAATGTATTTATACATAACAATTGTTTACTTTTAATATTAATATTACCTGAATAAAGCCTTTAAATCTCCAGATACTAAAGCTACTAATATAGGAGTAATCAAACATGCAGGAACCAAGTACAATAAAGCTGGTTGAGCTGCTTTAAATACGTGCATGATAAATACGGTTGTAAGTAATCCCAGGAAATAGGCCAAAAATGTAGCATTGAAGTACAAATTTGTTTTACGTTTTAAACTATAAAATATAATAGAATTATATTAAAATATATTATTTAATTCACGAAGAAAAATATATACCTCTGATCAAATCTAAGTAAGAAAGCAATAAATATTCCTGGGATAACAATGTCGCCTAAGCCCAACATAGCAAAATTTTTAGCACCTAAAATGCCGTTTTCTAATAAATCTTGAGGGAATATGACTGTAATAAAAAAATGTATAAATTAAATTCAAAATATTATATAACAAATAAAAAAGCTTCATGTAAAAATATAATTATTTTATTTATAAACTAACGTTTAATTGGAGCATCAAAAGATTTAGCAACTGTAACCATAACATTAGTGCCAAATACCCAGAATATATCATAGACAAATAGACCACATAAGAGGATACATCCAATTTTGATGTTATTGAGATGTAACAATTCTACTCCGTTTATAGCAAATGCCAATCCAAATAAATTGTTTGCAATCCAATGCTGAAATAAATAATAAAAAAATTATTGTTGTCTGACGCATACTGCTAGCAGCCGCACGACTACATTCCCATATAGCTATGATTTTTTTTTGTATCATTTCCTAAATGTACATGGCTATATTATGATAGATTATTAATTGTTATATTTATAGTGTATAGTAGCAAGCGCTCACATGGCGTCATAATTATATTAGGATTAATCAATTGCCATGACTGTCAGCAGTTGTGCATATAATTTTTGTTAAGTATATGCAGGAGTCAGGTTACTGGAAAGTGTCGTTTTAGACCTCAGTGGAAGACATTTACATACGAGCTGTACTATAGTTATGTATAATTTTTACACTTCAATTACATTGGAAAATAAACTTTTGATATGCATCAAATAAATACATAATATCAACTCATAGACCAAGATATAATAGACAATATCCATGGGATTGTCATTGAAAAATGGCATAATAAAATATATGTTATTACGTTATCAATCGTGCAAGAAATTAAAATTAAATTAAAACAAGAAAAAAATAATGTAGCAATAATTTATTATGCCTGAAATAATTGTAGATTACAATTCGGGAAAATCTGCAATTGACCTATCTGATCATTTTTTTAGCTACAGTACAGCAGTTGTTCGTAAGTTCATTCATTAATACCATAAAGTAGTGAGACATTTTGTTTGGTACTTCTATTGTAAATGAATATAATAAAATTAAACCAGATACAAAAATTAAAATAACTAGGTTCTGAGCACTGGTTGATGCAATTCTTGGATTAGAAAATCAAATGCCACGAGAAGTTCAACTTCGTTATCTATTATGGAACAAGCAAAAGTAAACACAAAATGTGTATAGACTTCAGAAAAATAAGGAAGAGAATAAGCATACACTGCTTCTTTAAAATAGAACAGTACTTGTTAAATTAGTAAAAGCATCGAAAGAATTGAAAAAAATAACGACCTTTTTGCATACCATGTAAAACGTACACTTCTATAAGCTGTTTTAATATTAACCATATAAATTGAGAATGTACCTATTTTTTTTTTGTTTATACCAACTTATCTTTTTTTCCCCTGAGATTTTTACATTTTTACTTACATATTTTGCGAATAATCTGACAGTATTTTTAAAATTATAACAAAGGTTTCACAAGGATTTAGCCACTATTTTTGGCATTTTTTTACTATGTAACATACGATTTAGTTCTTTGTTATTGGACAAATAGTATATAATTTGACGCAGAATTTTCTTGTCAACGCCATAGTAAAATAATATTCATTATAAGTTTAACACCATAGAAAAAACTGAATTAATAAAATATACGTAATCATAAGATAATCCACAGACATGTGTCATATAGACAATAATACTGTGTGGACATTGGCGTCTGTAAAAACATTTGTATTTTGGTACTCTGCGACGGTATGGCAGTTAAAGTGTTAAAACAAAAAATTACCTTGCTGTACAAGTAAAGTGTTCCTATTGTTGCACATGACATAAAACATATTACATCATGCAATGTGAATTTTGTATTTATCCAATCTAATTTATTATCACCAGTGCCTTCCGTAAACTGAAGTTGGTATTTTGTTTTAGGTATACTTTTTGGCAACATGGCACTGAATTTAGCACTAGCAAAAAAAAAAAAAAATTGTACACACATTTTCTTATGTTAAGTTTACTAAGTAATTATGCGAATAATGTGATAACTTATTTACCTCAAAAGATTACTTAATGCTGCGACTCCAAGGATGTAAAAGTATGTAGTCACTAATAAATTAATGTGTTCTTTAGAAAATACCTACATTAAAAAAACAAAATAATTGGTCTCAAAATAAATAAAATATTACACATGTTCAATGTAATAATAATCATTTTCAGAAGTTGAGATATAATTTTAGTTCAGCTCTCAGACAATTTTCTGATTTTTTTGGATCACATGTAATTTTTTTATAATTACAAACGATTATGTAGTTAATTTTTTCCAGTGTTGTGTTAAATAAGTAAAATTATTATATTCTAGCACCTCATATAATGGAATACGGCATCATTCCCCGTACTCACGGACGCGGGTTTGATACCTACCAGCCATTTTGAAATTGTTATGCACATATTTAGTATGCAAAGACATTTGTTGTTACTTTGTACGCCACTTGTAATATAATCTTGTAATATGATCTACCCGAGGTGATTTTTTAAAATAATTAAACGAAGAATATTTTTGATTTAAATTCTGGCACGAGCTTGCAAAGCAAGTGAATGAAGGCATCTGATCGTGCGACGACTTTCATTTTAAGCTAGGTAATTACAAATTATTTTATATTTTTAAGAATCCGTAAAAACATATTTGTATAATGCTTTTTATTTCGATATTAACTCAGATTTTCTAGTGCAAAATCACCTCAGATAGGTAACAGGTAAAAATAAACGTCTTTGCAAACAATAATTTCAAAGTAGCTTATTAGTATTGAACCCACATTCTTGTGAACGGGGATAAAGCTATGGCACGAGGCATTGACGCGTAACAATTTTATCTATTTAATACAATTAATTGTAAAACGCTAAATTTCAAATGGTTATAAAACTGAGTTTGATCAAAAAGAATTAACTACATAATCGTTTATAACTTTTTAAAAATGACATGTTATAATTAAAAAAAAAAATCACAAATTCGCCTGGGGACTAAACTAGAATCGTTAGCGAGTCGATATTTACAATGCACATATGGTATTTTATACTATACGATTTTTTTACCCTGAAAACAATGTAAAGCGTAAAGAGGGCTCCACTGGCAATCACTGGAAACATCATAGCGTCTTTTTCTGACATGGTCTCCGGTATTTCCTTGTTTATCTGAAATAGGAAACAAGTTTATGTTTACCATATTGAACTGACTACAAACACTATTTTTTAAATATTACAATCGTTGTACTCACTTTGTTTTTAACGTGTAGTTTTACCGATCGGAACGATCCAAGGAATATGGGCACTAGGGCCATGATCACTAGACTCGTGTACGCGATAAGCATACCTTCAGTAGACGCTGGTATTTTTTTAACGATCGTCTCCGAAGCCGTGTTATTTGTATCGTTTAACGTCTTCATTATGCTATCCATAATTTCCGCCATGGTTTATGAAATAAAACGCTACAATTATAAATATAAGACCGCGTAAAATTTCAACAATATTAGGTAGTGACTGGAGTAAAAATTAACTGGGAGAGAAAAATAATTTTAAAACGTCGTCACGAAATCCACATCACACGTAATATGAAAAGCGACTATCAATTAATAATTTTTGACAGGTACACTACAATACGACATTGTAAACATAACGCTATGCAGTTGGCATATTACGAGTTTTACGAGAACGGACACGTTTATCATCTATACCGTGGTTTTGTGTAAATAGTGCACGTCGACAAAATGACCCGAAGAACATCACTGATTCTGAGAGTTTTTCAACGCTCGTTGTCGGTCACACTGTTCGTTTTATCAAAGAAAAGAAACCTCCACAAAGTTTAGAATAATAATTATTAAGAATTATAATTATTATTTTAATAATAATTCATAGAACTGTTTTTCTTTCCGCTTCCAATTCGTGTGTTAGTTTTCTAAATACTATAAAACGTTTTTTATATACGACATTGAAATTCAAAAAAAATTATCTCACGCGCCACACAGTGGATGTTATTGTAAAAAATACGTGTACCATAACTCGGTTTTTCAAATGTTGTCACACTGATTTAAGGAGATAGTTCGAACCGTTGATGTTTTTTAACCGGTAAAACATTTGCGGGGGAAAAAGAACGTCGGGAGGACGCCGTGCGGTTCAGTTTTATCTGTGATCGTGGCGCGTTTTTGTTTTTGACTTTTGTTTATGAAACGGCCCGTAGTGGTTTTTGTAAATTTCAAAATTATATTTTTGCCACTGTGTTTCCTGCGTTCCTGAAGTTGGCGCTCTTGCGATTTGATGTTTCGTTCCGTGTTACCGACGACGATGTTGCCCGCGGTCTTTTGTCTGTGGTTGCCGGTACTCGTGTTGTGAATTCTGCACGTCTGTGATATCTGTGAACACTTGTGGTTTTAACGTCTTCACCGCAATGGCGGGCAAGAGAAAGGTAAAAGAGCACGAGCCGCTGCCAAAGAACAAGCGTACACACCAAGAGAAACCCAGTGATTTCTCCGACGACGAGGATTTGTCGGATATCGATGGTGGCGGTGAGATGTTTAACGGCATTTACATACCGCCAGAATTGCCTCCGATCGTGTCCGCGGAAGAAAAATCGGGTCCTCGCATGATCATTAAAAACATTGTCGCTAATAACTTCAAGAGTTACTACGGAGAAGTTACTGTCGGACCGTTTAATAAGGTATATAAACTCGCGATTGCGAGGATGAATATATTAGGAATTTGCATTATGTATCGCAGTGCGATCTAAATTTAAATAAAAATATATGTACTCCAAAATTCATCACTTTATCCTTTTTATTTTTAACTCGCTTAAATTCCCCGATATTAACATTTTATTTTCCGTACGTATAATGTAACGAATATATCCATTTCTCCCAAAAAAAAAAAAAAAAATTGTTTTCATCACTTGGTTTTTATTATTATTATTTAATGTTTATTTGTTATTGATTTAAAATTTTTATATTATCGAATTATGTTACAGAGTTTGACGAGCATTGTTGGTGCTAATGGCAGCGGAAAGAGTAATGTCATTGATTCTTTACTTTTTGTTTTTGGATATCGATCTTCAAAAATTCGTTCGAAAAAAGTATCTGTACTCTTACACAAATCGGATAAACATAAAGATGTTCGCCAATGTTCTGTCACGGTTAATTTTGTGCATATTAAAGATGATGTAATAATTTATTTTTCGATGAGTGATTCTTGTGTTTTTTTTTTTTTTTTTTTAAATTACAAATGGTTTTATTTATTTATTTTTTTTCTAGGATTCCCAACCTGATGGTTTTATTATTATCCCCGGTTCCGAAATAACAATAACGCGTACAGCATTCATGGATAATACGTCGTTCTATACTTTAAATAACAAACGTGCAAAGTTTAAGGACATAGCGATTGTTTTGAAGAAAAATGGAATAGATTTAATCCATAATCGGTTTCTTATTCTCCAAGTAAATTATTTTAAATATTTTCGTTGAATAATTAAATGTAGAAGTGAAATCTTAAATGTACTATTGTTTACATTGTAAGGGCGAAGTTGAACAAATTGCCATGATGAAACCTAAAGCTGAAAATGAACATTCAACTGGTATGTTAGAATATTTAGAAGATGTTATAGGAACTGTGAGATATAAGGTTAGTTTTTATTATTTTATTTTTATTATTATATTTTGTTTGTCGAGATAATGATGTACTCGTATTCTCTTGGTTAGTAAAATACATTTAATTGAAAATAATTTGGTTAATAAGCTTGATCAGTTTGGTTTATAAAAAACACTAGGTATATTCAATATACATAGATATGATAGATTTAATTCATTTCTCTTTTTTATAGACAAAATATAGATTTAAAGTTGGTTACATAAATTTAAAAACCTAAATTTGTTTTCTTTGTAGGCTGTAATATTTATGATGGTGTATATGTCTGAATGGTCTGAATGCTGGGGCGTTGAATGTGTAAACCCTTCCATGTGAGGTATGACAATAAATTTGTGACAAAAGACACAAAGTGTCTTTACCAAGTGGAAAATCCAATAATAAAATATTAGACAACCTTTACAAAAAATAAAAATATTGAATTGAACACAATAATACGATAAGAGACTTCAGAAATATGTATTAGTGTACATATTCATAGCGGAACGGCTTGCATCTATGATTGCTGGCTGTTATTGAAAAAAAATATCTAACAGTTTTAACATTATTTCTCAATATATAATTATGGTCACATATTATACTTTTATATTAATAGAATTGTAAAATAATAATAATTAAAAAAAAATAATAAATAATAATTTGAGGTGTTGTCTTGTTTATGTAATGTGTGTTTTAAATCTCATTATTACTGTGTGGCTTGTGCTATGGCTAAAACATTGAAAACTGTGGCCTGTGAGTTGTGACTAAAAATGTTCAACTTGAGGATCTTTTAGTGCGAGGCTCTGGACAAAAATGTTCCACTTGCTTCCCTCTTCCGTCTTCACTAGGAGTACTGTGCGCAAGTATTATTTTCAAAGAATTAAATTGTTGAGTTCAATTCAACTCCTTGGTGTTAAATAAACTGATGAAACCATTAAATGTGGCAAACTAGGTAATTCAGTTATAAGTTATGATTTATAATAATGTTAATTATAATGTAAATTTTATAAAATGTGTAACTTGTAATTTCAAAAGTATTACGATAATGATGATTAGTTAGTTGCCATATTTTTCTTATTTTATGGTTTAACCTATGATTATGATTAATTCACTCTTGGTTTAGTTTAGATTAACAATATACATACATATATATATATATATATATATATATATTTGCATTTTGACACAATGTTTAATTTTAGAAGCCAATAGATAAACTTGAAGAAAAAGTAGCAGATATATCATTGGAGAAAAATGAAAAAATTAATCGTTTAAAATTCTTTGCAAAAGAAAGAGAAGAACTTATAGAACCTGTTGAAGATGTAGTCAGATTTCTTAAATTAGATAATCAAAGAATTCTGTGGGAAAATAAACATCTACAAAAAATTATGTTTGTATTTTCAATAAAATATATTTATTGAAATTTTTTTTTCTATTTATACTATTTTTGTATTAATTTGTATTTAATTACTTACGACATTAGCTTTGATGAAAATAAAATAATAAAAACAGCAAAAGAAAAAGATAAAGAGCTCAAAGATAAGTTAGAAGCTATAGATAATGAACTTCAAGATATTGAGAACAGTAGAAAGGATAAAGATGGCGAAGTGAAAATTCTTTCAGAGTATGTAATTTTTTTTCACATTAAACATTTACCATTGATTATGTAATATTACACAATTAATACATTTATACTATACTATATTGCAAATGGAAACTTTTATGTTTTGTATATGTTAAATAAGTTTTAACATTGTTTCTTTTCTCCTTTACTTTATTGAATGTCACTGATAATAACCGATACATAAAGCTGACCCGTTTTTGTTGGTGTATTTCACGTGGTCATATAGAAGTAGGAACTGAGTATATCCATTAGTTGTGAAATGCGTGATAATATAAATTGAAACATAAGTCTGTATAATTTCGTTATACCAAAAATATGGAATTTTGATCAATTATTTATTTTAGTATTTTGTAAATGATTGTGTCAACTATGAACAGTTGAGTATTTTCCTGTGAAAGATTAATTTTCTAAGTACACTAAAGTAATACAGTTATATATATATATATCTTAATAAGTATACAATAGTAGTCTCATCTTAGGAGTTCATTTTGTTCCTTCTGAGTCCGTGATAGAAAAGAAAAAATAGTTCATCATAGTAGATAATATGTATATATTATATTGTTGGAGGTCATTCAGTTGTTATAAATAAATAGTCTTGTTGCAGTTTTTTGTTATTAATTATTATTGAACAATCATTTTAATATAATATATTAACATTAATTTGAAAATTCATTAATATTAATATTTACTTGCATTTTTAATTTTTAAATTTTTTATTTAGAAAAATTAAGTCTGATATAAAAAAAAAAGAAAATCTTGAAAAAAAATTGAAGAGTCTGACAGATAACAAATCTCAGTTAGAAGGTGATATTACTCAGGCAAATGATCAGATAAAAAAATTTGAAAATTCTATTAAACAAGAACAAAAGAAGGTAAAATGAATTAAGTTTGAATTATATTTATCAGTTAACATTTTGTTTAAGTTTAGCTTCTTATGTATTTAAAATAGTGACGCTCCAAACTGTCAAACTGTAATATAATTTAAAAATTGTTTGTTCAGATTACTAAAGCCAAAAGTATACCAAAAGTTAAAGAAGAAGAACGTGAGCGCTTAGAATTGCAATTGGCCCCTTTAGAAGAAGAATGCACAAAATTAGAAGCAAATTATACAAAAATTAATTCTGATGGTTTTGAAAAATCCAAAAAATTTAGGGAAGAAAAAGATTTATTGGCCCCTGAGGAATTAAAACAGCAGAAACTTGTTGGAAGTAAACTAAGTCTAGTGAGTTTTAAAGTTTTAAAAATTGTGATACATCATTCTTTTAAGTATTTAAATTATTTCAGTATATTTTTATAATAAATTTAAATTTAGTGTCTTTTACAATATTTTAAGAGGATATTATACCGAAAGTAAAATGTTTGCAACGCTCAAGAGATAGCTTTCCATCATTATATTGGGGGTTCCCCATCAATATAATAAATTGCCGCTGTTCAAACTTGTCAGTACTCGGTAACAATTAATTCCGGGAGAGGCGCATCATTCTAAGTTTATCATACGACAATGACACATTATGGTGTAGTAAGAAAAGTGGTTTAGTTTAAGTGTTGATATTATTCAGGAGTGGTTATTCGGTTAGGTGCAATGTGAACGCTGTTTCTGGAAATGAGCGTGTAAACTGTCCTTAATGATTTCAGACAAAAAATATTTGTTTAATTCTTTAGAAAGAAGAAAACGGAGCTTCCTTTGATTACTTGAATATATAACCCAAAATTTATAAAAACATTCATTTATATATTTATATATATTATACATTTTTGTTTTGTATGAAATAGAATTTAAACGCTTTCCGAGAAAGCATAATAAAAATCTTTTTATTGTTAAAATCATGTTTTTGGCATAATTATGTAATGAGTTGTGTACATCAAGCTCAACCTTGTTTTCGATGATGTCTTCTTAATTTATAGATTTTTTACCTAGATAAGATTATAAATACATAATTGTATTAATTTATTATTATAAATATAAGAATATAATATTTTATGTTTATGTTGATTTATATAATTGTTATTGTTTAGTTTCAAACCTTAAACACTGAATTTGATGTACTCATAGATACTGAGAGATGTGAATTACAAAAATTACGTAATCTAGAAGAACAATTAAAAACAGGAATTGATGAGTTTAATGCAACTTCAAGGTAATTGTTGTAATGGCTAATATATAATTATAATATTTTATTAAAAAAACTAATTTATATTTTTATAATAGGGAAAAAGTAAAAGCTGAAACAGATATGAGTGTTATTAAAGATAAAATTAAAGACCTGGAAGGAAATATTGAAAAACTAAAGAGTGATGAGTATCACATAAAAACTGATTTACAAAATATACGACAGAGTTTAACTGAAAAAAGGACAGCTTATGCAGAAACAACTGAACGAAGTCGACCAATTCAGTATATATTATCATTGAAAGAGAAAGGAGAAATCCGTGGACTACTTGGTAGATGTGTAAGTGATATTTATTTAACTCAATACAAATGTAATGAAAATGTAAATTTAATCTACAGGGAGACTATGGCCAGGTAGAAGACAAGTTTGATGTACCTGCATGTACAGCTTGTGGATCTGTTGATCAAATTGTTGTTGAGACATCAGATGCTGCACATGCGTGTATTGATAAATTGAGAAAAAATAATATTGGTCGATTGACATTTTCAATTTTACCCCAAGTTCAAAAATTAAAACCGCGCGCAGATGCAAATAATAATTAGTGAGTAATGAATTTATATTTTTTTAAACTAAAAACTTAAAGCAAGTTTTTTAATAATTAATTCAATCACTAAATATTTATTCTATTCTATTATAAAATGTACTGCAGTGTAACCTGTCCAAGACTAGATTCTTTGAGACTAAAAAGAAATTTTATATAGTTATAGATTTCCATTTTATTGGGAAGTAAAATACATTTTATTTTGAGAGTTGGTAAGAGGGAAACTACCATTTTATAAAGATGTCCAGCTTAATCAAGGTCCTAAGACAGGTTTCACTGAATTTTAACAACGTGTAAATTAAATAACAATTTGTATTGTTTAATTTTTATTAGTCCTGAAAATGCAAAAAGAGTTTTTGATTTTATTGAAATATTGGACCAGCGTTTTAGACTAACATTTTATTCTGGTTTATATGATACATTACTTGCTGAAAATTTAGAACAAGCAAGAAGAATAGCATTTGGCACCAAGACACGATATAGAGTTGTTACATTTAAAGGAGATTTAATTGATCAATCAGGTATGATACTATTACATTTAACAAAATAAGTTATTAATTTGTTATTGACATGTAGGTATTATGTCTGGTGGTGGAAGACCTATAAAGGGTAAGATTGGACCTCAAGAAACTAAATCTAGATATGCTGGTGGAAATACTTCACTGGTGAGTCAAAATGAAGTAGAAAAACTGGATAAGATGGCTAAAGATTTGGAGATTAAGTTAAAAGAAACACAATCAAACATTTTTGATTTTCAAACTAGTATTGAGCAACATCATAGACAAGTTGGAGAGTTAAATATTATTATTAGACAGTGTTCCTCACGCATAAATGTAAGTTATTTTAACTCGAATAATTGTTATATATTAAAATATATGAAATTTTAGGCGTGGAAAGAAAAAGAGAATCAAATTAAAAACTTGATTGAAGCTCAAAAATTAGAAGTAGATAAAAAAGCAACTGATCTAGTTGCAGTTGCTAGTAAAGAAGAAGCAATAAAAAGAGCAAAAAAAGGTAAAAAGATTGAATTTTAAACATACTTAAATAATATCCACAGTTTACTTAAAATAATGTTTTAAGGCATAATAATTATTATATTGATTTTAAATTATACATATATAATTTTTATTTAATATAAATTATAGGATGGTAAAATAAATATATAGGCATATTATTATATGTGCAATAACTAAATTTAATATTACAATATATTTACTAAAAAAAACTAATAATAAAATATTTGAATTTTATTGAAGAATTGGATAAAGCAACAATTGAATTAAATAAAATAAAATCTAAAACGGACAATTTAAAGAAACAGATTGAAGAAATTACTGAAGGAGAGCCTAGAGAAGCTAAGCGTTTGCTAGATGAAGCGGTTACTAAATTAGAAAAAACTCGCATTGGTATTAATCAAGTCAATGTTGATATACAGGCTGCTGAAAGGTTAGTTACTTCATTTTATCTATCATGATATTGCAACATTAAATTGTGCTAAAATTCAAAATATAATACTATTATGAATCGTAAGTCAAATATTTTAAATATCTATATAGTTGCATATTGATTAATTAATATTCATTAATTGACTTGCTTTAAAGTAATTTTGAAAGAATTAAGTGTGATGTTGTATAACGTTTTAAGCATTTTAACCGCCTAAAAAAATAATTTGAAACAAATAATTGAAATTATTTTTATACACCGTAATCAGAATTTAAAACGCAAATTATTTCTTAACTTAATTTAGATCAAATTCTAATATTTCAACTAAATAAAAAAAGTGTTATTCGATACAATATTTCTTTTGATATTTTATTTTAGTTTCTATTTCCAATCAAAATTTAAGTGAAGAAATAGTATTCATAAATTACATTAAAGTAAGTCTGATATAGTTTTAAATGAAAATCATAGAAGAAATTCATTTATTGGTAATTTCATTTAATTATTAATTGAATTCAAATTTCATAAAGTAGACCGATAATTGTTTTTGATTTCATTTGTACTAGGCTTACAAAAATAATCATGTTGATTGATTATGAGATAAAATTATATTTAATAATTAATAATTATTTTATTGATAAATTGTTTGTTACTTAGTCGCAGTACTTAAAATAATTATTAATTTTTAATAGGCAAATCAAAAAATCGGAAGGTCAAATTGAAAGTTACAAAGATAATATTGAAGTGTTTAAGAAGAACATAGAATCTTTTAATGAAAAGTTGAATAAAATTGAAGCTTCATTTGCAGAACTGGAAGAAAAAATTCAGGGAATGACTGTAAGTGTTTAAAGTTTGAAATTAATATTTTAGTATTTATATGTCAATATATATTTTTTAATGTACATTTATATTAATATAATTCTATTTCTATAGACAAGTATAGATGAGCAAAAACAAATTATAAAGGAAATGGAAAATAAAAAAGATGACAGTTTACATAGAAGTAATGAGTTACGTAAAGATAGAATTCCATTGAAACAAAAGTTTGATGAAATTAAAAATAAAATTGCTAAACATGAGGCTAAATGTGTTATTACTAGAGATAAGGTAAATATGAATTTGGTTTTCAATATTGAATATTTTTATATGGTTTACAATATTCCATACTTAGAAAATTTAATTAATTAATTAATTAATTAATTTTATAATTTATTAGGCCTAAGCTGTGTTCTGTATAGTAATGTAATATCCTCGATTTTAATCATTAGATATTAATATAAAACGATAATTTCATAAAAAATTTTTTATATTCGTTTTTATACCTTCTTTTTTTTTTTTTTGCTTTTCATATTTGTATGAATGTATATATTGGTTTGATCACTTTATTCTTGTTAATATGCAAAATTTTTGAGATGACCTTTTTTTAAATATATTTATTTACTACTATTAATTTTTATCTTTTAGTTGAAGCTTTTAAAATTGCATAAAATACCTAAAATTGATAAAAACCAACGTGATCCAATTATGGAAGCGTATCAGGATTGTGACTCTAAAGAAACTAAAGAAACAACTGCTGTAGATAGAGAAAATATAAATGAAAATGGCGAGTCTCAAGAAACGTGTGGTACAGATCAGTTGCAAGTCGATGATGGATCGAGTGAGAAGGAAGAAGACCCAAATCGCATATATGATAAAGTCTTGCGTGAATATACTGATGAGGAATTAGAGTCATGTGAAGAGGCTGATGTTCACATGAATCTAGTATTGTATTCAGAACAAGTTAAATCTGAGGACCCCAATTTTAAAATACTTGAAGAATACCAAAAAAGAGTATGTACTTTATGTAAAATAATTGGTAATTATTTAGAAATTTGTGGCTGGGCTAGATTTGTATGTTAGTATGTTGACTTTTTATGTAACAGACAAAACAATACAATGAAAAAGCAGACGAAGTGACCAGTGTCTTAAAATTGTATAACGCTCATAGCGACAAGCTTAATATGGTACGGCAACGAAGGAGAGATGAGTTTATGGCTTCATTCAGAAAAATAACAATTAAATTGAAAGAGATGTATCAAATGATTACACTCGGAGGAGACGCTGAACTTGAATTGGTTGATTCATTAGATCCGTTTAGTGAAGGAGTCAATTTTAGGTTTGTACCTTTAATATTATTGTTGGTAAACACTTAAATGTGAATTTAATAATAGTGTATTATTAACAAATATTTGTATATTTAGTGTACGGCCGCCAAAAAAAACATGGAAAGTTATATCCAATCTGTCCGGTGGTGAAAAAACACTGTCATCTCTAGCCCTTGTATTTGCTCTTCACTACTATAAACCGTCACCATTGTATGTTATGGACGAAATCGACGCAGCGTTAGATTTCAAAAACGTATCGATAATCGCTTATTATATTAAGGTAATATATTTTTTTAAATTGTCTATGTTTTTTTGTGTTGAATGATTGTATTAAAAGTTAAGACAACATCAAAAAAAAAAAAACCCCTGAAGTTTAAATGTGAACATTTTTATTTTTTAGGAACGTACAAAAAATTCTCAGTTTATCATCATTTCACTGCGTTCAAATATGTTTGAAAAAGCTAATCTGTTAGTCGGCATCTACAAAACCAATGACTGTACTTCAACTACTTCAGTTAATACGAGTCACTATAAAAATTTGTTAAGTGGGGCTTTGGCTAAAAGAGCGAATTAATTCGAACATTTTTTTTTTTTTTTTTATTTATAATTTTATATTATATTAGATAAGCATATAAATTGTATATATAATTTTCAAATTTAATAAATCATTCAAATATTTGTATTAATAAAAATGTATAATATTATTAATGGAACGTATTTAATTCTGTGTAATAACAGTGTTAATAAAATAAAACGTATTTAATTTTCCTCCTCTGACGGCGTAATTGTTCAAATGTTTTTAATTTTTAATACGACACTCAACGAACAATAGTTGAAAGAGCAGTAAAAAGGTACGTCTGAATGCGAACGTGTTGATGACGAAACGGAGAGACAGAAACGACCAGTACTGCTATCACGTCCAAAACAGGAGGTACCGTGTGAGATTGAGCGCGCGCGCGATTTCAAGTGTAGAGTCCTTCTGTGACGGAAGGACGTACTCTGTTCAGTAGACGACCAGTTCTTCGGGCGACTTTTGGGGCTGTCTTCAAATATTTCTAATGCGATTTTAGCTTTTTTTTTTTTACGTAGCTATAAAATATTCGCATATCAGGTAGAGTGTGCGTAGTCGGTCGAGACGTCTGTTATTATTATTATTATTATTATTAGTATTTGCTAATTTGGTATTGCAGAGTGAACATATCGGCGCACATTCTCGTTTTAGCCACATTCCGAACGATTTCACGAATGGATCATTGTAGGAACGATTGAAATGATCCATGACGTCATTATTTGTTGTTATCAAATTTACTTATTTGTGCGCATGCGTATACAAAATGACGTCATTAAATTTGCTTGTTTATGCACATGTATGTACAAAAAAAACCCATGTCTATATTATAGGCATTTATAAATTTATATTTTTATGTGTATTTGCGAGTTTTGCGATTTAACTTATGCTTATACGTACTTGTGGATTCAATAAACAAGCGTACGAAACATAGTCCTATGCGTATATATTTTTATGTTTTTTTTTTTATCATGATTAATAATTGGCTCTTTGTCGTGTGAAAATTTTGGATTTCAAAGCGGTCCTATTTAATTAAATCAAAATCCTAGTAGTATGTTCATATTAATAACTAGTTCTTTTTTTTTGTTATAAATCCGTAGATTTGTTTGTTGCAGCTCTCATGCTTCTCTATCGTAGCACAATTCTTTCAGGTCCTTGTAACTTCCCTTATTCGTATCCTGCATTATCTGTGTCATGTATTCTGTTCTTGGTCTTTCTCTTGCGATGCGTCTTGCAATAACTAGTTCACTCTGTTTAAATTGATTTAAAAACGGTTACCAATAAGAAACAAATCGTGGCGATTTATAAAATATTAAATGAAATGTCAATTTTTCGGCGATTATATTGTGATGATTTCAAGCGAGTTATATATTCAGCCATTCAAATACGAATTAAATAAGAACGGTTGATAACAACCGCGTTTTTTGATAACGACCAAATTCGGTAACAACAAATAATGACGTCATGGATCATTTCAATCGTTCCTACAATGATCCATTCGTACGATTTCAGCGGACGACATATAAATACGGTAGGCAGCAGGGGTGGGTAATAAAATTCTTATATATTTTTTTTCAATTTTTTTTTTGTGTAATAATAAAAACGCAATTTTATCTTCTCACCACTTCGACCACTGATTATATGTTGTTACCTTTACATTTTACAATTTCTCTCCCAAAACTACCCTCGTTATAAACACAACACAATTTATCGTTCGAAGGCGATGTATGTAGGTGTAACTGCGATGGGTAATAGTTTTTTTCTATTATATTACAACATTTTGGTTTTCAATGAAATTTTCATTAAAAAAAAAAGTCCATTGTCGACGGGACGATATCTTTATTCCGCGTTGTAATATATTATACATCCGTCTTCGACTAATGAAACGGGATTTTCGGAGTGTAAACAACACAATATATTTCCGTTTTCAACGCGATGGATAGCTGCTGTATCCGAAACGAACTACTTTGATGTCACGTCTGCCGAAGAGACGTGAAACAACTATACTTTGAACACTTTATAATATGGTAATAGCCTTTTACCAATGCGCTTAAGACGTGTTTCGTCGAGAGGAATAATAATAATAATAATAATAATAAAAAAACACTTTTATCGGGTTTATGCGAAGGCGAAGGATATTATATTGCGGAGAATATAATATACGAAGCGATGGAGATTTTCGTAGACCGAATTAATTTCGTATTCGTTTATTATAATGCTTTTGTGTCTCGCATAATATTGCGTCTTTTGGCTACGCGAAATGGATAATATTGTACCGCGACAGTGCGACGGATTTTTTTTGTTTGTTATAGAAATATACATTTTGCTGCACATTGTTTCGACTGAGATTTAAATATTTCAACGAATGCGAATATCTATAACGAATAAGACTGTTGTTTTGAGAAATACGATATCCCAAATCATCTCGAGTGTTCTATAAATTAATTATTTAAAATATATACTGCGTATACTCGCATTGTGTTTCAGTGTGAATTGATTTGCGGTTATAATAATAATAACATTATTCGAAAAATCGAAAAGATTATACCTATTTGATACGTATTATCATTGTCGCCATGCGATTCGTTGTGCATTAAATAAATTGACAAAACGTACCTACGGGAAAGTGGTACCTATGTCGTTTTTTTTTTCTTTTTCGGTGTTCCAATAACCTCGAATTTCAAAAGTATTCGAATGAACACTCGCATCGAGAGTCGAGGTATGAACAGTTTAGAAATAAAGCAATTTTCATAAAATACTATTGTAACGGATAATTTTCTAGTAAAATTAATATTAGGCGTACGTACACAGAACATGGTAGATAATAAAATATTATGGCGCAATATAGTTTTAATGACGCGTCATAATGTTTTCGCGGTGTTACGATCGTCAACTTGCATTATAAAAAGAAAAAAAAAAGACCCCGTAAAATATTAAAAAAAAAAAAATATATCGACATATTTATTATTATATTATAACACGATACATAAGGTAAATTTCGTGGCCACTTTTTGCCCCTGTACTACAGGAGGATTTCAATAATTTACAAGTTTAAAAACGTCGAAACACGTTACGACAAGTTCGAAAACGTCGAAACACGTTTAGATAGGTTTAAAAGTGTCTAAACATTTTGTACCAACCTCGCTCCAGCATATTCAGTTATCGATAAATATTATTGAGATTATAGGTAATGTTAAACGTTTATCAAACAAATATTGCGTATTAAAATATTTATTTTACAAACAACGCCGTTGTCGTAACCAAAACTCTTAATTGTGTCGACTAGTAACTATAGTAATAGTAATATCAATATAATGTGTATATTATTGTCAAAATAAGTTGTATTTTTTTACTAATACACTAAATTGTAGTTGTTGTTGAGTAGTAATCTATATATACGACGTTCGAGTAAAGATTTTCCATTTACTAAATAATCGGAAAAAAAAACGATTTATTTGTAATGTTTAAAAAGCACTCTGCGTTCTTTGGACGGCGAGTAAACACGCGCATTTGTATTGCAATAATGTTATCCAGTATATTTTATCGAACAAACGACTGATATATTTTTAAGTAAAAAAAAAAAAAAAATTAGGTATCTATAATCGTAGTTTTGCTAAAACTATAGTATCTATCTGCTATTGACATATTATTTTTATTACTGTTATAGGAGTACGTATATTATAATGTTTTCGTTACATTTATTGGCGTAGAGTTAAGTGACGTGTAAAATCAAACGAGAAAAACCGAAATGAGTTTGTAATTCGTACAGTATAGTTATTAAAATTATGTACGTACCGCGTATATAATTTGAATTTTCAACGTATATTTTATGTTATATGTATATTATTTATGTGTTGGTAATGAATAATCACTAAACTTTGGTGAATATTTATGAATCACAACGAGGTATATGTTATGCGCACATAATATAACGGAGACGTTTTTGAAAAAAAAAATTAATAAAATTCAGATGATAGTCACGGGTAAGAAATTATGGAAATTTTCGTGTCGAAAATTTATATTTCGAAAAACCGCCTTCGTTATTCTCCAGAAGTGATATATTAATGATTCTTTAGATTTTTACAGAACCCGAAATCGGACTGACCAAATCTTTTCACTGTATTTAGAGCACCTTAGCCGCGATTATATTTAAATTTTGTTGCTCTGTAAGTATATAACCGCAAATGATGAGCGATAAGTTTAAAGAAAAATGTTAACAATTTCTTAGTTGTACGAAAATAAAAAAAAATTATTCCCAATACGCATTTTGTATAATTTTTCTAAAGTTTATTAAAATGTGAATATATTTCTTAAATCGTATTCTAAAATTATTACTAAAACATTATTTTTTTTTTTTGTAAAAGTAAAATTGATTTGTGATTAATTTTACGAAACGTTCAATATAATTTAATTTAAAACTATAATACGAGTATATCTTATTGTAATAACTGGGGCGAAATATATTGATACTTTTTAATAAAGTTTCATATAGGAGAAAAAACGATATTATTCCAACAAAATACAATTAAGTAACCATATTAACGATGAGAATAATAATTATTTTTTAATAGAAATATTAAAAAAGTTTTTAAAACATTATTATACGTATATATATTATAGTTAGGAATTGTAATTTTCGGTAAGGTGAATTCGTCGTAATTAATGAACTTTTAATTTTAAAAGTGGTCTCTCATTGAATGTCAATTATTATTAATATTAAAAATAATAGGGAATTCTTTTTTATTTTAAACCTCGTTCGTCGACGACAAAAACAGAATACATTTCAATCTCGGTATATATATATATACAGGACCGATGTCTATATGACTATTGACTATATACGAAGCTGCAATGTAGAAACGAACTCATCTCTCCGTTGTAGTGTTGTTATAAGCGTGAAATAAATAAAAATCAATTTACAATGAAATTCACTGACTGGCTAGATCAATAAATACGAGTATATTCGTATTGTTAGATATCTTTGGACGTCGACGATATATAGATATTATGGCGGAGTATGGTATACATATATATAGTTTGTGTTGCATAATATTTGTGCCGGATTTCGTACAGTTTGAAATATATATTATGTCGTGTCTAGAATATTTTTGCTCGTGTTTATATTATTATATTATATGTCAGTGCGCCTTGGCCAAAAAAATGCGAGAGAACAAAAGAATTGTGCACCTATATCATATGTATATTTTTACGATGAGCTTTTTTTTTTTTGTGATAATACTATATTTACATATTTTTCTTTTTTTTTTTTTTTTACATCGAATAACTGAAAAACAACGCATATTTTTTATTGTTATAAATTATTAATTTTAATACCTTCCGTATATATTTCTTTATAGATACAGCGTTTCATTATTTTCGTTATTATTTCGAACGATTTTTAAGTGGATGTTCTAGCTGGTATACACATCTACATATTATATATAGGTATACTATAGTAAGTTTTTGTCACGCACTCTAAATGAAAAAGAAATTTACGTTTTGCGAATATTTTCCAATATTCGATACAATTGAACGCTCGGTTCAAACACATATAATTTACCGTTAAAATAATTTTAAATTCGTCGAGGATATAATACAATGCTAATATCCGCATTTGATAATTTTTTTGAATATCCATACATATTTAAACAATATTATAATAGTCCGGGGGCAATGGCGTCCACAGGTTTTTCAAAAGCCAGTGCAGTTATATTTGTTAATACCCACCCACAGAAACCAGCAGATCGCTCAGTGTAGTCGCGAATGATTGCTGGAACGACCACCCACAAACGCGCGCGAGCCACGTTGTACGCGACCTACGTTGTTCACGCCTGACCGCCGTTGACTATACTGAGCGGTCCGATGGTTTCGGACCGCTATTTATATGCGTCTGTCTGCCCCCCTCTATTTTGTTTAGTAGCGCTATCTGGTGACTACTTTCTTTTCCGGTTTTATTACGGTCGGTTGACGCGCTGTGTCGGCATACGCGGGTGTTTAGTTTGACGCTGACCGAGCGACCGATCGTATGCGCGTATGCAATCCTTATTATTCATTATTATTATTATTAATAATAATATTATCTCGCGTATTGCAATGAAATGAAATAAACGTAAGGGTTCGTCTTTCCTCGTTATACACTTGTTTATTTTACACGTTTACTATTTGTTTAACGTTTACTAGTTTACTCACATTCACACGTTTACTCGTCGACACTGTATACGACCGACCGAGTTTATTAAATACTAAATTTAAAAATATAAAATCCCATGGAGGAGGGGGGCGATCTACCTTTTGCCTTCCCTCCCTTATAACCGCCATTGGAATATAGTTAAAGTGTATACGCGCGGATATTGTCACGACGATTATTGGAATTTTTTTTTTTTTTTAAAGAAAATCTTCACGTGTTTATCGACTATGACGTTTTTAGTGACGACTTCACGAGATCAATGTTATAGTTTTACAAATAATATATATAAATATTAGACTTTTTTTTATTGCATATATTAACCTCTTTTCCCCTGCATATTATATGACATTTTCATTGCGTTAATGTCCGTGCTCTGCTAATAAGTGATTTGTTCGCACGATACATCATGTTACCGGAGAAAAATGAAAAATTTGATTCGATTTGATCAGCTTTTGTTTTTCGAAACGTCAAGAGTCGATTCGGTTTTTCGAGTCACAGTGTCGCACAGGAGATGCAAAAAATATAGCTACAGGTGCTCGAGTCAGGAAAAGTTTCTGTCGCGTTTTTGCGCGATTTGTAATGAAATATTTCGATTTGTTTGGGATTTCAAAAATATCGACAGTGCCGACTTAAAAAAAAAAAAAATAATATTACGTTATTGCTTGCCCCCACCCCATGTTTCGCCCATTTATGGTATATTATTGCTTGTCGATTGAAAAGGTATCGGATTACTGGATAAATATATAACGATTAAAACAGTAGAAATCCGCATGTACAGCGCCTAGGCTGTGGGGCATTTGTGCAATTCGATAAACATTATTTCGTCGGTAAAATTTCGCGGACGTCCCGTGAAAACTCCCGCGTTTTAAATTTTAATATTTCATTTAAATATTCGAAGACTGCTACATATAATAAAATATAAAAACGTTTAAATTAATGTATAGAAATTACAAAAAATCTGTACTGTATTATAGTATCGCTGAAGTCAACTAGCTATATATTTCCGAATTCGTGGTAAGTGCAGGGGAAAGTCGAAGCGATATAAATAAATTAATATTTATCCCGAAGCACTTACCCCGCTTTTCACCGCACTAATTTTAGGTAATTAATAATTTCCACGTGCGTATATTATTCATTTAAAACAAAAAGTTTTTAAACTATATTATATCCCCGTACAGTTTTTAACGGGAAAACGAAACAGTCACTCTTATATAAAATATAAATTATTATACATTTGGCTCGGGCTCGTGACGAGAATGAATAATAATATAAGCTGCGGACATTCAATATTATTTGTTTAAAGCGAAATATTTACATAACGCGCGCGTTATATGGACAAAATCGATTTGCAAAATAATCAAAAACTGCGTATATATTTTATTGTCTATAGATTTTCTCGTCTGCGTGACGTTTGCATAAACAAAAATACAAAAAAAAAAAAAAAAACTATTAATTTCAACTATTTATAATTTAAAATAATACTGCGAGGAATTGCGAACACCGATATTGGAAATTTACGAAGCCTTTAAAAAAACGTTCGGGGAAAAAAATAATAATTTTAAACGTCGCGTTTTCACGTTTATTTATAATATAGTTCCTTGCATTTAATTTTAATTTTATTCGTCCACTCATTTATTTCTCTGTACAATAATAATTACATTTAATACGGCAGTAAATGTTTTTTTTTTTTTATAATTTTATACGCATTTTGCGAAAAGTACTCGTTGCAGAATAATATTGATATAGAAAAATTTAAATTATTAATATTTGTAATAGGTACAGATTATTTATAGTTTATAAACGCTTTTAAATATTATGAAGTACGATTTTTACTCACTCGTAAAAAAAAAAAAATTAAACTTTTATAAAATGTTCAATGGCCGCGTATAAACTTTTATTATTATTTATTTCTAATAAAATAACGTTTTTATGAAGCGGACACGTGGATTTCCTCGTATATATTGTCTATATGAGATTTTTAAAGCATGCACGTGCTCCGATAGTAATATAAAAATTTATAATATATACGTGTATGTTATACGCGTTCAGTATATACAACAGTATGTCAGTATCCATACATTTTTTATATATTATATTGTTAACAGAGTTTTATCACATGCAAAATACTACACGCATGTCTTTTGAATACAATTCTTATATATGTAATTGATCAGATAGTATTTTATCATTTTTGAAGAATAATTTTTATTTTTTGAAGAAATTTAGCTATACGGTAGGTAGGTATAGCCGGTTCACGGCGTGTTGTATATATTATCGGTTTTTTTTTTTTAATATTACGGAAAATATAATAATAATAATCGAATAAGCGTCTGTCCATTTTTACAGCGACATTGATAATAATTTGAACGTTTATTTAGTAGCCGAATACAACAGCTGCGCGGTGTAGTCGGCGTACAGCGAAAGACATAAATGAATTACGCGCGGGTGGAAACGCGACGTTTTTTTCTTCGGGCCGTTTTCTAGCGATTTTATAGCGTCTAATTTATTATTATAAATAAATTATTATATTATATATATATATATATATATATAAATAGAACATTCGATTTTCTGTACGATTATTTTTATTATTATTATTATTTTTTTTGCACAGCTGCGTATATACGTTAACGTTGTATAATTAAATAACAATAATATTCTTTCCAACTGCTGTTATTCGTCGAAACGTCGAGTAAAAAATGTATAATATTATATTGTGTACTGCAGTTGCGGCTTGCAGACCGATAATAAAATATTATTATTATTGTAAAACACGTAAATAAAATTATTCGTTGTTTGTTGAATTTTTATCGATCGAATAGAGTTGTTCCAGTTTATTATAATAACGGGGAAAATTTGTTATAAAAAAAGCAATTTTTTTTTTTACACGAACAAAAACGAGCGAGCTATAATATCGTTGTTATCAGAAGCGCCTTAATAAGAGTACTTTTAAAATACTCGCGACTAGTTTGACAATAATATTATAAAAAAAAATTTGCCAAAATTGTATCCTCAAAAGATGATATGTATCAATATATTTATATATCAACTGTCGGAATCTCAATTTTTCAAATATAAGACAGATTTATTGTCGCGGGTTTCGGATTCATATATATTAAACATAAAACACGCCGGTCGTAGTTTAACATTCGCCCAAATCGATTTGTCGCAACTTAAACGTTTACTGTTCATATTTTTAGTTTTTGATCGCGAGTAATATTTAAAAAAAAAAATTATATTTTTACTCGAAAAAATATACACGATTAAAATCGCATGCTGCAGTAATACCCGATATGAGATAAGTACATTTACTGCAGGCATATTATATACATACAAATGTAGATATTAGGATAAAATATTCAACGGCCGCCGCGGAGTCATCCGTCATCCTTACTCCGAGAAACGATCGAATTTTTGTTATATACGCACCACTGCGGTTTTATTGCGCATATATATACAAGACGTTCATAAAAAATCACGTATAAATTTAGGATCAAACGGAAATTTGCGCTATAATAATATAGTGTTTTAAACGAATGTAATTCGTTTGGAAACGAATTTTTTTTCCCCGCCCCAAATATTTGCAGACGATTATGGCGATGTAGTTGATTATTATTATTATTTTTCTCGTATATATACGCGTGTAAGGCGTGCGTTTGTTGAAATGCGTTAAATCCTGCAGAGAGATAATATACGTATATTTGATTAATTTGATTATTATATTCGACGTTATTGTAAATGTGTATATAAATACGTTTCGGTGAAAAATCGAAAGGCAATCGCAACCTTTCGGAACGGAAACATACGCGAATGTATACCCCGCGAAGATCGTCCGTATATTGCAGTAAAATATTCGCTGTTCACTGCAGAACGAGGCGATTCGGCTGACCTTTTGGGGAGGAAAAAATGCGCGATAACAACATCAAATATATAATTTCAAAGGGAAGGCGGGGGAAAAAAAGCGAACGAAAAAATAAAATGTATTTGAAATTCTTCGTCCTATATATATATATAATTCGCGCGTATTGTTCCTCGGTACCGCGGAGGCGAAGCAGCAATGCGATCGCAATAAATTTATTGTCCGACCCTTATTATTATTATTATTTTCCAACCGTACATACAATACTATATAACGTATACCTACTTTTTTTTTTCACGTCTATTATTTTTTATTTTTTTATTCAGACTTCACCGGCCTCCATCCTCCCAAAAAAAAAAAACGCTAACAACCCACTCGTCGAGTTGTTTCGAAAAATCGCGCGCTATATACTCGTACGAAATATGTGCTCGTTTACCTACATATACGTCGCGGTATATCCTGCGCAGAGTTTTGCAGGATGAAACGCCTCGTGCGCGAACCCGTAGTGGCGTGTTTGAGGGGACCGAGGACTCGCGCTCTTCCCGTTTTTCGTATTTATATATATAATTTACGTTTTAATATATTTTATGAACGCAAAATCAAATATGTTATTATTAATATTTAACACCGTTTGTGTAATTATTATACAAAATTATTAATTGCAATTAATACGTAAAATGATTTTGAAAGTCAAATTATATTACACGTTCTTAATCACATTTCTAAAAAAAAAAAATTACGAAGTTAACGCGATAAAATAATCGAAATTAAATTTAATAATAATAATATTTTTATTTGTTTTGAATAATGGTTTTTTTTTTATTGTTCAATATGTTACAAAATATAGAACGATAATTTGTTCTTATGGACGTGCGACGACTGCTCCTCTGCAGGACGAATGACGATGCAGCCGTATACATATAGCATATAGTGAATCGTGCGATCACCGCCAACGTGTGTCGGCGTAAACCAGAATTCTTTTTACATAAAATTATTATTATTATTATTATTATTGTTATTGCTCTCCCCCAAGAATTGTTTAACGGAATTTCGCGTTCGACGGTGCGCAGGTTTTCGTCCGCCGCAATATATACTATTCATAATAATAACCAATTAATTAAAATTATTTGTTATAATATTGTATGCTTAAAATCGCTGTTCGCAGATATTTTTCTATCGTCCACGATATGTGCACGATTATTTTGGCAATTATGGTTTCGCGAAGAGCCATATATCGGCCGTTACTTGCAGTCCTGCATTATACGATATATGTATATGTACATGGATTATCGCAAGAAATTTTTTTAAAGATTTTCCATCTTCATGTACCTCGTGGACTATAGTATACGGTTGCCAATCTTTCTTACAAAACAGAATAGAAGAAACGGATTTGATCGAACCAGCTGACCCGACCGATTTGAAGCTTGTGAAAATTTACTATATCAAAACTCCAACCCTCCCATTTAAAGCCATTTTTTTGTGTATTTATTTTACGTAAGAAAATTATTTACATTTTGTGTCATTGCAATCATAATAAAGATATATATTATATCCCCGTACAGTTTTTAACGGGAAAACGAAACAGTCACTCTTATATAAAATATAAATTATTATACATTTGGCTCGGGCTCGTGACGAGAATGAATAATAATATAAGCTGCGGACATTCAATATTATTTGTTTAAAGCGAAATATTTACATAACGCGCGCGTTATATGGACAAAATCGATTTGCAAAATAATCAAAAACTGCGTATATATTTTATTGTCTATAGATTTTCTCGTCTGCGTGACGTTTGCATAAACAAAAATACAAAAAAAAAAAATAAACTATTAATTTCAACTATTTATAATTTAAAATAATACTGCGAGGAATTGCGAACACCGATATTGGAAATTTACGAAGCCTTTAAAAAAACGTTCGGGGAAAAAAATAATAATTTTAAACGTCGCGTTTTCACGTTTATTTATAATATAGTTCCTTGCATTTAATTTTAATTTTATTCGTCCACTCATTTATTTCTCTGTACAATAATAATTACATTTAATACGGCAGTAAACGTTTTTTTTTTTTTTTTTTTATAATTTTATACGCATTTTGCGAAAAGTACTCGTTGCAGAATAATATTGATATAGAAAAATTTAAATTATTAATATTTATAATAGGTACAGATTATTTATAGTTTATAAACGCTTTTAAATATTATGAAGTACGATTTTTACTCACTCGTAAAAAAAAAAAAAAAAATTAAACTTTTATAAAATGTTCAATGGCCGCGTATAAACTTTTATTATTATTTATTTCTAATAAAATAACGTTTTTATGAAGCGGACACGTGGATTTCCTCGTATATATTGTCTATATGAGATTTTTAAAGCATGCACGTGCTCCGATAGTAATATTATAATATATACGTGTATGTTATACGCGTTCAGTATATACAACAGTATGTCAGTATCCATACATTTTTTTATATATTATATTGTTAACAGAGTTTTATCACATGCAAAAATACTACACGCATGTCTTTTGAATACAATTCTTATATATGTAATTGATCAGATAGTATTTTATCATTTTTGAAGAATAATTTTTATTTTTTGAAGAAATTTAGCTATACGGTAGGTAGGTATAGCCGGTTCACGGCGTGTTGTATATATTATCGGTTTTTTTTTTTTAATATTACGGAAAATATAATAATAATAATCGAATAAGCGTCTGTCCATTTTTACAGCGACATTGATAATAATTTGAACGTTTATTTAGTAGCCGAATACAACAGCTGCGCGGTGTAGTCGGCGTACAGCGAACATAAATGAATTACGCGCGGGTGGAAACGCGACGTTTTTTCTTCGGGCCGTTTTCCAGCGATTTTATAGCGTCTAATTTATTATTATAAATAAATTATTATATTATATATATATATATATATATATATAAATAGAACATTCGATTTTCTGTACGATTATTTTATTATTATTATTATTTTTTGCACAGCTGCGTATATACGTTAACGTTGTATAATTAAATAACAATAATATTCTTTCCAACTGCTGTTATTCGTCGAAACGTCGAGTAAAAATGTATAATATTATATTGTGTACTGCAGTTGCGGCTTGCAGACCGATAATAAAATATTATTATTATTGTAAAACACGTAAATAAAATTATTCGTTGTTTGTTGAATTTTATCGATCGAATAGAGTTGTTCCAGTTTATTATAATAACGGGGAAAATTTGTTATAAAAAAAGCAATTTTTTTTTTTACACGAACAAAAACGAGCGAGCTATAATATCGTTGTTATCAGAAGCGCCTTAATAAGAGTACTTTTAAAATACTCGCGACTAGTTTGACAATAATATTATAAAAAAAAAAAATTTGCCAAAATTGTATCCTCAAAAGATGATATGTATCAATATATTTATATATCAACTGTCGGAATCTCAATTTTTCAAATATAAGACAGATTTATTGTCGCGGGTTTCGAATTCATATATATTAAACATAAAACACGCCGGTCGTAGTTTAACATTCGTCCAAATCGATTTGTCGCAACTTAAACGTTTACTGTTCATATTTTTAGTTTTTGATCGCGAGTAATATTTAAAAAAAAAAATTATATTTTTACTCGAAAAAATATATACGATTAAAATCGCATGCTGCAGTAATACCCGATATGAGATAAGTACATTTACTGCAGGCATATTATATACATACAAATGTAGATATTAGGATAAAATATTCAACGGCCGCCGCGGAGTCATCCGTCATCCTTACTCCGAGAAACGATCGAATTTTTGTTATATACGCACCACTGCGGTTTTATTGCGCATATATACAAGACGTTCATAAAAAATCACGTATAAATTTAGGATCAAACGGAAATTTGCGCTATAATAATATAGTGTTTTAAACGAATGTAATTCGTTTGGAAACGAATTTTTTTTCCCCGCCCCAAATATTTGCAGACGATTATGGCGATGTAGTTGATTATTATTATTATTTTTCTCGTATATATACGCGTGTAAGGCGTGCGTTTGTTGAAATGCGTTAAATCCTGCAGAGAGATAATATACGTATATTTGATTAATTTGATTATTATATTCGACGTTATTGTAAATGTGTATATAAATACGTTTCGGTGAAAAATCGAAAGGCAATCGCAACCTTTCGGAACGGAAACATACGCGAATGTATACCCCGCGAAGATCGTCCGTATATTGCAGTAAAATATTCGCTGTTCACTGCAGAACGAGGCGATTCGGCTGACCTTTTGGGGAGGAAAAAATGCGCGATAACAACATCAAATATATAATTTCAAAGGGAAGGCGGGGGAAAAAAAGCGAACGAAAAAATAAAATGTATTTGAAATTCTTCGTCCTATATATATATATAATTCGCGCGTATTGTTCCTCGGTACCGCGGAGGCGAAGCAGCAATGCGATCGCAATAAATTTATTGTCCGACCCTTATTATTATTATTATTTTCCAACCGTACATACAATACTATATAACGTATACCTACTTTTTTTTTTCACGTCTATTATTTTTTATTTTTTTATTCAGACTTCACCGGCCTCCATCCTCCCCCAAAAAACGCTAACAACCCACTCGTCGAGTTGTTTCGAAAAATCGCGCGCTATATACTCGTACGAAATATGTGCTCGTTTACCTACATATACGTCGCGGTATATCCTGCGCAGAGTTTTGCAGGATGAAACGCCTCGTGCGCGAACCCGCAGTGGCGTGTTTGAGGGTACCGAGGACTCGCGTTCCGTTTTCGTATTTATATATATAATTTACGTTTTAATATATTTTATGAACGCAAAATCAAATATGTTATTATTAATATTTAACACCGTTTGTGTAATTATTATACAAAATTATTAATTGCAATTAATACGTAAAATGATTTTGAAAGTCAAATTATATTACACGTTCTTAATCACATTTCTAAAAAAAAAATTACGAAGTTAACGCGATAAAATAATCGAAATTAAATTTAATAATAATAATATTTTTATTTGTTTTGAATAATGGTTTTTTTATTGTTCAATATGTTACAAAATATAGAACGATAATTTGTTCTTATGGACGTGCGACGACTGCTCTTCTGCAGGACGAATGACGATGCAACGTACATATAGTCGTGTAAACCAAATTCTTTCGGCGTAAATTATTATTATTATTATTATTATTATTATTATTATTGCTCTCCCCAAGAATTGTTTAACGGAATTTCGCGTTCGACGGTGCGCAGGTTTTCGTCCGCCGCAATATATACTATTCATAATAATAACCAATTAATTAAAATTATTTGTTATAATATTGTATGCTTAAAATCGCTGTTCGCAGAATTTTTCTATCGTCCACGATATGTGCTTATATCAAAGAGCTCGGCCGTTACTTGCAGTCCTGCATTATACCATGGATTATCGCATTTAAAGATTTTCCATCTTCATGTACCTCGTGGACTATAGTATATTTCTTTCTTACAAAACAGAATAGAAGAAACGGAATCGAACCAGCTTATTTGAAGCTTGTGAAAATTTACTATATCAAAACTCCAACCCTCCCATTTAAAGCCATTTTTTTGTGTATTTATTTTACGTGGGAAAATTATTTACATTTTGTGTCATTGCAATCATAATAAAGATAAAAACAAAGTTTATAAGTTTTATTTTTATATATTTTTCATTTTACAAAAAAATCCTATCCTATATTAAGCAGCTAAGCTGTGTCGATCGTCAGAAACACGCGTTTGAAGTTGATGAATTTGTTCAAAACAGAAAAAAAACAGGACAAAACAACAGTTTTTCTTTTGAGAGGGGAAGGGGGTGCTTTGAATTCATTACGAATGTTTATATCCGTTCGCTTTTATAAAAATCGTTTATTCGACCCTCTCTAAAAAAAGTCTAAACGCTTTCCTTTTTTTTTTTTTTTTTTGTCGTAATCTCATAGTCCGATCGTTTTTCTAAATCGTAAATCTACGCATTTATAGTGTGTGTACAATGTTCGTTATATTATAGTTTCGTCCTCTGCCGCGATCGGTTCGTTGACAATTCTTTGAAAACTCGAAAGTCGCTTGGGTATAAATGCCGGTTAACTGCATCAGCCCTCAGAAAACGGTGTATCTAACTCGGATAAGTCGCGCACGGTTTATATACGCAGCCTTTTATAACGAGAATATCGAATTTCGTTTTAACACACGTCACACACGCGCACACAAGTATATCATCTCGTTTATATTCCTATATCCCGCCGATTTATACGCATACCGAACACAAACCGACTCACGCACTATTTATATTGGCCATTTTATTCGCTATTCATTTTGAAACCTAAACCTCAATCGTATATTTTTATACGGTTACGAATTAAATACCTATATATAAAAACACGTATCCGGTAAAAAAAAAAAATACCCGTGTAAAACTGCATTATAAAACAACTATTACGCGTATAAAATCAATTGTTATAAGGTTTATGTATTCATATAATATAGGTAATCACAGGCACAATATTTTACAATATTATCAAACCGAC
The DNA here is from genome assembly GCA_032441835.1 of Slavum lentiscoides. NCBI lineage: Eukaryota > Metazoa > Arthropoda > Insecta > Hemiptera > Aphididae > Slavum > Slavum lentiscoides. The sequence continues at coordinate 8,177,233 of CM063714.1, read as the reverse complement.
TATACACACCGACACTTATTCAGATGCACGGCTTATTCTAAGGATTTTTTCCTACTGTCCAAAAGCTAAATATACATTTTGCTGGGATTTATTCAGATTATTATCCTAAAAAAAAAAAATTTCGTATAAAAACCACACGTTTTTTTTTTACCTTTTAATTTTACTCCTTATTCTACTTATTTTTTCATTAATTTTTAAAACTCACTGCCTACGATACGTGACGTAAGATAACGGGCTTTTTTTTTGTTCAAAACTCGAGATAAAAATAAGAAACTGTATTTTATACGTATGTACATAAGGAATTATAAAAAATATTACGTGTACTGTTCAGTATGGCGGTTATACGTGATGTTCAAGAGAGGAGGGGGCGAAAATGGAGCCGACCCCCTCTGCCAATGAAATATCCACACCGACGAGTAATAACCAAGAAGAAAGATCTATTAATGCACCGAAACGAAATGCAGATGTAGAAAAAGGAAGAACAACGTGTATGGAACGTAAACGAAATAAAAATAAAACGGGAAAAGAAAGTACTCACCAGATAGCGCTACGGTACAACATAATGGGCGTGGCAGACTCGAACATCACAACACGCACACCACAGTCAGACGCGAACTACGTTGTTCACGCCTGACCGCCGTGACTACACTGAGCGGTCCTATGGTTTCGGACCGGTATTTATAAGCGCCTTTCTGCCACGCCCTCTATGTTGTGTCGTAGCGCTATCTGGTGACTACTTTCCTTTCCGGTTTTATTACGTCCGGCTGACGCGCTATGTCGGTATATATGCGGGTGTTTAGTTTGACGCTGACCGAGCGACCGGTCGTACGCGCGTATGCAATATTTATTATTTATTTTATTATTATTAATAATAATATTATTTCGCGTATTTCAATGAAGGAAATGAACGTAATAAGAATTCATCTTTTCTCGTTGTGCACTCGTTTAGACCGTTTACTCGTTAACGCCGTGTAATAACACAGAAATCGAAAAGAAAGGGGAAAAGGTCTATGGGATCATCGAAGGTGATCGAAAGAATACGACACGTAATAGTGTAGTGAATGATGAAATTTAGGATAAATGAATTATAATTATATTAAATAGAATGTTTATTAAGATCCCCGGTTATTACCTTTCTCCTTTGTCAAGGAGAGTCCGGGGTCGTGAAATCGAGAATCGTCAGGAAAAATACAAAACAAAATGAACACATGCAATATACGTAGTAAAAAACGTCACTTACCTTTTCTCGTTCGTTCGGCTCCAAGATCTCAGTGAAACGGCGTGACGTCGAGAGAATACGATAATAATAAAAATATGAAAGGTTGGGACACCGCCTTCAACTTTACGTGAAGTCAGTGACAAAAAATACGAAACAACTCAACACAATTTTAACTACGCAAAGGACGATGCTTCTCCTCACGGAAAACCGATTTCTAGAGTTGTTGTCGTGGTCGGGAGTGCGCGCACACTCTCGTGTGGCCCACTAGGGTCACATACAGTGTTTCTTTCAGGCATGTTTCCGGGGGGGCTTTGCCCCCCCGGAGAATGTCCAAGGCCCCCCCGGAGAAAATTTGAAAAATAGTAAAGAAATATCAAAATAATATTAAAAAAATTTAATTTTGATATTTCGTAACTTCTAAGCAGCTGATAAGAGTCAACAAAATAATCGGTTTATAAAATTATTTTTCCTGATGGAAAGCAGTAATCCCATAGATAATTTATCGTTACAAATTATTGAACACCATGTTTTGAACTAAATTTGTACTAAACAATAAAATCAATTTATCGTGTGTTTTCGTGATGAAAATAACACGGAAACCGGGTTTATTTCTGCTCCAAATTTCACATATTTTGCGTCGTTCATTCCGCATTGCGCATTCGTTCATTCGTTCTGTAGTGTGATAATACTAATATTCTTACTCTATGGATAATACGTTTAATTTCGCTCTTGATACTCAAGCAAACGGCAGTATTTTATTTTCGTAAGTAGGTACTAATTCCTATTGATATATGTATAATATTATTATATAAATATAATAATAATTATTAAATTATAGTAAATAATAGTCCTAAAGTCTTGAAATTGTTACCAAATACGTAAATATACGTAATATATATACATATATACAGGGGCTAAAGTAAGGGGGGACATAGGGGGACTCAGTTCCCTTACCTCTGATGGTGGTTAAATAGCGTCCCCTTTAACAATTTCGGAGTAAAGTACGCAGAAACGCCCAAATTATATCCAAATAACAATATAATTAAAAATTCCGTTGAAAATAAATCTTAAATAAGTTTTTAGTCACTTTTTTTTATCAAATATTATTTTATTTTTATTGTAGTAAATAGTGCTAACTACACTGTGATTAATAGACATTCGGTATAACTGATGATTCGTATGCATTTATGTAATTTAAAACATAATATAACTAAAGAAAATACAATTTATGTTCCTATTTAAGTACTTTATAATAATTGTTTTATTTTAAAAAGTAGCTCTTTTTATGTAAATTTGAATTTTTTTCTTGTACAATTTAAACTTCAAAGCACTAATTACACAACATTTTTATGAAATAATTAATTTTAGATTCTGAGCGAAGCGAGGAATGTATTGGTTTTACAATGATGTCTGTAAACAAAATTTCTACCAGAAAGAGTGCTCCGATCTCTACGGTATTGGTTTATTTTCGGTCCCAAATTGCATCTAGTTGGTACTTTAGAGAGGTCATTTTTCGGTTTTCTCATATGCGCCCAAAAATAAAACTTAAAAAATGCGATTTTGTCGTTATGTCTGTACATAAATTCTACCATAAAGAGTTCTCCGATTTCTACAGTTACAGTTTGTTTTCGACAGAAAATTGCATCTACTCGGTACTTTAGAGAGGTCATTTTTTGATTTTCTCATATGCGCCCAAAAAGAAAACTTAAAAACTACTGAAAAATTACATAAAAATGGAAAAAACGAGATTTCGTCGAAATCGATTATCGTTATTTCTTCGTAATTTTGAAACTAGTCGTCATAGAAACCTAAAATTTTTACCAAATATGTATCATTGTACTATATTAACGAAAACAATTTTTAATATTTTTAAATAAATAATATTCAACCGATTCTCCGCTCAGAATCGTTTTATCGAATGCAATGAATTATCATTGCTTTCAAATTTATAATAATGACAAAACTCTAAATTCATTATCCAAGTAATCCAATTAAGCGATATCCACAATACCCCGCGGCTCGCTACCTTTTTATACTATTTTTTTATCCGAAAGATTTTTTAGTTTTTAACCACTGCTTTATACTATGAAAAAAATATTCTCTTTCAAATTATTAAATTTTCATAAAAGTGTTATATAACTAATGCTATAAATTTCACATGAAATATATTTCAAATTTATTAATTTTGCCGGGTTAAAATTGGGATGATAGCATTAAAAATAAGGTTAAAATAACCTATATACACCAGATACCTATTATAAGGTTATAATAATAATTATAATAACAGACATAGGTAATCATTACCAAAAAATTTATTTTTCTTGATGTAATATTGATGTTTAATACCCAGCTCCTCCGATTTTTTCAAATGCCCCCCCGGAGAAAATTGTCTGAAAGAAACACTGGTCACATATATTTATAGACTTCAAAAGGTCATTCTTTTAGGTTTCGGTCCCATGCGATAATCGCTTGTTGACTTTATAATGAAATTTTTAATGTTCTTTTGTAATGCGTGTGATTTTTACGCATTATGATAAAACTCGTATTTACTTAGTTTTGTCGCAAAACCATAACCTTTGTATTCATCTTTATAAATTAATTGGATGTGATTAATTCTTTTGACATTCGTTCTTCCGAATTGCCAGATATAATCTATTCGAATTTGATTGATTATTTACTTTATATTATTAATCACAAAACACGATATGATGGCGAGATTTCATCATGGGACTGAAACAATTAAATTTATCGTGTGACGATTTATAAATCGTATATATTATATTCTATTATAATATATATATAATATTATTATTATTTTAGTAGGGAAAATATAATCGGTATTCCGTGAAGATCGAGCGTTTGTCCATGTTTTATTTGAATATAACATACTTGTGTGTAATATAATTACTTTTTTGAAAACTAACGTATTTAATTTATATTAGAAAAATTATAAAGAATGATGTGCGTGCACATCATTACAGCCGTACACGACCGACCGAGTTTGTCGTCAGCTAAGCAGCAAACGCTCGATCACGACCGATGATCAGCGCGCACTGTCAGTGTCGGTCGAGCACTAATTTCAGCCTTTACATGATGTTCAAAGGGGGGGGGGGCGGCCGAAAATGGAGCATAACCAGTATATTCTTTCTATAAAATTATTCGGGAATTTCGAATGTTGACGAGTGTGAAACGGACGATTTCCGCGTTTTACGTCTATTTTTGTTTTTACCTTGACAACATTTTTTTTTCTTTTTCTTGAAATTCCTCTCCTGTCGGAGATTGGAAATCGTCATGTTAATCTGGATTTTCTCTTGGGCCGCCTCGAATAATTGATTGTTGTTGCAATCAAACCATCGCCTCAGATTTTGTAACCAATTTGTTCCAGGCCTTCCTCTACTTCTCTTACCACGTATATCTTCCCTTCTATAAAATGAGTCGTAAAATTCGGTATTTCTGTTCTCTCACCATGTGCCCAAAATATCGCAACTTTTTCGTTTTGACTGTTCTTACTATTTCCTCATATTTTCCCATTCTCCTCAGCACTTCCAAACGTGTAATTCGATCTACCCGTGATATATTATTTAAGATTCTTCTATATCACCTGCACATCTCGAATGCTTCTATATACATATTTTCTTCATATCGGCTTCCTTTAAGGTCCAGCTGGCCTCCACACCGCATATAATAGTGTGGAAAGCACACAACTGCACTTTAACATTCTTGTTCTCATTTCCAGTGATGGGTCGCGGTTTGAGAAGAATCCACTTTAAAAAAAAAAAATTAAAAATTTTTAAATTTTTTTTCTCTCATACCGTTGTCTCGGACAGATACGCGTGTGCTGGCCGCCGGCTAATCGGACAGCGCGCGCGGCACGCGGGCTCAGGTGGTCCGCCGCCCCGTTCGTCGAGGTTTCGTATATACCGGTCGCCGCCGCCGCCGCGGTCATCCCCTAGCGAGCGTTTCATTCCCGACGCGGTGGCGTCGTCGTCGGAGCTTTTTTTTTCCGGGGCGGTGTTCAGTCGTGTCGACGCCGTCGCGCAACACAGCCGCGCACTCCGTTTTGCCGATACACCGGTTATCGTCCGCGCCGCGTGTCTACCGCCGCCGTCGCTTAAAGTGCGTCCGTCCGTCTCGTTACACCTCTGCCTCTCTCCCGCCTCTCCCTTCCCCCCCCCACCGCCGTCAACGTTTCGCGCGTTAGTTTTTTCATTCTGTACGGCCGGTGATTTTGATTTGTTCTTTCGCGTCCGGAAATCCGCTGTCAATCCACTATATTACGCACACGGATTCGGTGTGAGTATATTTATATATATATATATATATATATAGTCCAGCGGTTCCCAACCTGGGGGTAATTACCCCCCAAGGGGTAAAACGGGATTTTCTGAGGGGTAAAGACAAGACTAATTTTTATTTTTACTATAACGCGGTCGAAAGTACCAAGGCGTGACTAACGACGTAATATTATAATATTGTTGGTTAAGGTTATAGTAGTAATTGCGGTAAATTTCATTTTTGATTTTTTTTTAAACTTTTAAACTAAACGTTTTTTTAGTTTTGGGGAGGGGGTAATTGCTAATATCTAACCCGATTAATCGGGAAACGGTCTCAAAAAGGTTGGGAATCGCTGATATAGTCTTATCCGTATATAAGGTCCGAAAAGGTGTTTTTTTTCCTAATTAAAGAAAATCGAGCCAATCTAGTCGCGTTAGGCCGTGAAAGCTATAGAAAAAAAGTACGCGAGGAAAAATGTTTACGAATTAAAATTTTATTCAAAACTGATTTTTATCCTATTATACTATATGTATATATTATAATAACAACTATTTATTATTCTATTTTATATAATGTACGAGCGTTTTTTTTTCCGTTTTGAACCGACAACACTACAGTGGGGGATCTGCTTCCGCATTGCTACCCCGAGGTAGAAAATCTCTGCCCCACCCCCGGTCAGCCGACTGTTGCCTTCGTTTATTGATAATTACAATAACATATAATTTGTAAAATTAGTCGTCACAAGTTGAGCTCGGATGCAACTTGTTCCTGATACTGTACGTTCTTTGTTAACAAATCTTGGCCGTTGGCTTATTTTCGCCCACATTTTGCTCGTCTAAAAGTATTCAGTCGAGGTCCATCTTCCCGGTCCGGTTTCCTGGACCAGTCAGCCTGGAGTCTCGATGTACGAGCGGATAGGATAGGATAGAACACGGATTTTTTTTACTTTTTAGTATTTAATCTCTGTATTACTTTTCTTTTAAACGTTCTTATAAAAAAAAAAACACAACACGCACGCGCTATACGTTTTATAACAAATTTTTGCTTAAAATTATAGAATCTATTGAAAAAAAAAAATCGTTCGCGTGAACATTTTTTATAGTAGACATTATAGCTGAATGCGCAGTGTATATGACTTGGGTCGCGGTGGATTTTTACAATAAAATATCCATATGATGTATAGGAAACACGATGTGTGTATGCATTAAATGGCCGTTTTAACAGAAATTACAAATGTTGTAAGGTTGCAGCCCGCGCCACGGGGAGTTAAATCCTTTAAATCCACGCGCTAATTCACTGCATGTGCGTATACACAATACCATTGACCGACTGCAGCATATTATCCATTCCGAGTCGGAATATTCGACAATTTTATTATTTTTTTGGCGCTAATAATCTATGTATGTAATTATTACCATTATAGATTAGTGGAATCTGCAGTATGAAACGAAACTCTGTATAACAATAATTATAATTCTTCACGAGTTTACGTTTTATGTACAATAAATGTCGACACGTGTTTCGGCACCATCTAACGCACCGCGTCTGTGTATATCATCGTTAACATATAGATATTTTATTCTGGAATGAGTCAATATTGGAATAGAATAATATGAATTTAGTATATACGTGTGCGTATGACATTATTATCGTCGACGCAGTGTCGTATTGATCTTGGACGATCTGGCTGGGAACATGAAAAAAAAAAAGTTGCCCAGTGATTAAAGTACGCGCGTTTTACAAGTTCGTGGGGTAGCAAAAACAAAAAAAAAAAAAAATTAAAATTTATACATTTTTCTTGTCGCGAACAGAGTTTATACACGAGTTGAAATTTAAGAAAATGTTACGGGGGTATTTTTTTTTTTTAGTTGGTCTTCGGTGAAATTAATTATGCGCCATAAAGTTCTTTTTAACGTTCACCGTTATACACCCTGCACGTCGGTGCAACTAATTGGTCACGTCACTGAATCACGAGCGCGTGCGGTAAATTAAAAAACGTGCTTTCTCGCAGGCGATCGTACTTGAAACAATTTTATTCTTTTTTTACGCGAGGTTTCGAAGAATAGTGATATTTTTTTTGAGTTTTACTCGGTATAAAACGTAATCTCGATTAGTAAAGAGTCCAACAGTATGTTTTGACACGTTTTACTATATAAAACACCGTAAGTAATCTCATGACTGAAAACCGCTTTCGAAAAAATAATAATTCATTTCGATAAGTGGCTATTTTGTGGAAAACGTATAAGAAAAATATTTATTGTAATTTTCTGCGACCTTTACTGATTCAACCACTTCTCAAGTACGTACTTTCGTATATTTTCATATTGTTAAAACAAATTGAAGTTAAAAATAAAACGTAACAAAGAAAATTCTTTTTTGTATATATACTCTCAAAGCGAAAAGTATAAGTATATATTTCTAGTGAAAATTCCTGACTATAAAGTAAAAAAAAAAAAAACCACATCGGATAAACGCTGGATGCACACAAATTCGTTACTTTGATATCTTTTACGACTCGTTATATCATTCGTATTTTTATATGTACCACGTTGCTTTAAAAGTGTACGGCGGATAAATTATAAGAACATCATACATTGTACGAACAAATCAACAGTGTTTTAAACTCCGGTATGCCTTTTCAAAATTAGCGTCATCAATTTCAAAAGACCCGCACGGGATAACGTACGTACTATAGCTTCCTGTGTACACTATTCGTATTGTGTGCGTGTGTGATATGGAATTGTTCGTTGAAACAAACGTTATTGCAACTGTTAGCTATAGACAACTAGTTAGCTCGCATTATCGTTATAGTTTATTCAATATACGCGACGGCGTTTCGAACGCCGATCAGTGTAAAGCCGTTTCGTGCGGACGTATATAAACGACTTGAACAATTATTCAAAAACGTATTCGTGATTCGATGTTTTTCCGCGTACAGGAGAAAATACATTTTTTTTTCTTTCTTTTTTTCCCAGTTAAAATTGGATTTTTTTTTTTGAAAATCTAACAATACTGTAGGTGATCGGGTGAAAAATTCTATCCTATAGCCGCCAAGCGCACGTCATACTATATTTTAAAAATGTATTTTCGACGTCCAGATTTCTCAATAACGTGTGCGACACCGGGGTCGATTTTCCAGTAACCGTAGTGTTTCGTATTCTGTCGCGTGCGAGTCTGTTATTAGTCTGCTGGATGGTATTCGACGCGCATGTAAATGTTTGGTAAAACGTTTATTTAAGAATTACGGATCGCGTAAAATTTATTCATTTGTCTACGTAACAGACATGAGTCGAATTTGGAGTCGACGAATATATATAGTTTTATTACGCGGAGAGGAAAAAAAAATCGACAGACACTCGTGAGCAAAACAATCGACTCCGCGAGTCAATTAAAATAAATGAGCATTACATAGTCTCGTGTTTATCGATCACAATATATTTTATTGTAGGATAATTTAAAAGGCAATCATATTTTACATGTTTTCTTTGAGCCTAAAACGTAGAATTTATAGATTCAAAAATAAAAACGGTATACGCAACGAGTTTTAGTTTTTGGTGCTAGAGACATTTTTAACTGCGGGTTCGCGGTCTGAGTCTCGATTCTTTTTTGCTCATGAGTTTATGTATACAGGTATAGGCACGCGTTAGAAACGCTTGCGTTTGGAAATTCGATTCGTAACGTTTCTGGATTGACGGCGAATCGAGTAGGCATTTTCACTACAACGCTGTGCACACGAATACGGACCGACGTTTTTCCGCGTTGGTTAACACATTCGGAAAGATATCAAAGAAAGGGTTCGACGGGGGCGGGGAAAAAAAAACAACAAATTGTGTCTTTCCAGGATTATAATGCTCGCGCGTGAGTTCCGTCTGTCGTTTTCTCTCGGCTTTTCTCCCCATTATTTATCGGGTGTCGGTTGTCTGTTCTGTACGCGGTTCGGTTTAGCAGCAGGCGTCCTGCCACGAACCGCGTATATACCAGACGCGTTTTTAGGTGAAAAGATTTACGAGTTTCAGCTAATGTCATTTCGAATTAATCAAAATTCCGAAATAAACCCGCATGAAAAATGTTTACGACGTATTTATTAAACGGACTCGCTAAGATATTGCGCGCACGCGTAACTGTCGCGTATATACAACTTGTCGATACATGATTTTGTAGGTTTTCGCGTACGTTTTTCTTTTTCTGTTCAAGTCGACTGCATAAATTGTACATAAGCCCGACTCAGTCGTAGTTACAAACATTTTTTTCTAATTATTTTTAATATCGACAATCAACAAAATCGTTTTCGCATTGTAATTTTTACACGTTTAAACGTTTATGGAAGGTTTTTTTATCCCGAAAAATGTCACGATTTTTTCCGGTTGAAATAATAGATCATAATATAAGGTTGGTGACACACTGCGGGGGCGTGTTGTTTTTAAATATGGAGCAACACTTACTGCTGGTGTTTCCGAAATGTTATCATCCAATATCGTCACTTTTTTAAAAAATATAATCTTCCGTCGACTTGACCACTACGTAACAATAATCATCGGACGACGTCTGTAGACCGACTAGAACGAACTGTATGAACTGCAGGTAGCGCGAAAAAAATATTTACGAAATAAAAAATTATTTCTTCTATATACGTATACTGACTATGAAAATATATATTTCGTGCGATTAACCGTAATATAAAACAAAAGGAAACAAATTTCCCCTGTGTGTTACCTATACCCGGGAGAAAAATGTGTTCTCGAGCTGCTTTTTCATTTTTTTTTTTTTTGGTAAAATATCGTCTAAAAAACAAGTTTTCGACTTTTAGGCACTTAATTTTTAAACTGTCATATATTAAGTCATTTGTCTTTTCCTATGTTTATAACGATTAAAATAATAAATAACCTATAGATTAATATATATCCAATTATTTTTAATTAAAATGAAATATTTATAATTTATTAACCGATTTTTTTTCAACAATCTATATTATTAATATATTTTATTATGTTTTATTATTATGTAGTAAGTGCGTGCATATATTATATAATATGGGAATATCGAAACATAATTTTTTTTATACCATTAAATTAATAATTTACGTTTTATCTTTCCTATATATATATATATATACATAAATATACTATAGGTATTTGTTTATTTAAAGTTATAATTTACTTTTTTTCTTTTTCGCCTCGGTATAGAATTAAATTTTAATATATTATTTACTCGATTCTCATTCATAATTAATTCATTTCGGTGTATATACATACGTGCTATTTTTATGATTTTCGTTTTATGTTCGCTGTTGAATATCGTACCACGAGATATTTTTTTAAAATTCATTTTCCGCGCACATCTGCTATCTTCGAAGTGTTGATATTTTTCTCTTTTTTCCATTATCTCAAACTCATAACTAGCTTTCATAACTTTTCTTTTAATTTTTTTTTCCTCGGATAATACCATCAGAGAGCTGATATCAATCGCTTTCGCCATAAAAATGTCACGTATTATTAATATTTTAAAGACTCATCCAAACAACTTTTTCACTAGTTCATTATTCACGTCAAATCTTGTACATTTGTATATAATAACAGCATATTAATTATATTATTATTATTATTATTATTATGGGAGATTGGATTATTTATAAAATGCGTGAAATGTGCTAAAGTTTTTTTTAAAATTACGAAATAATGTTAAAAACGATAAATAAACATTAATTGTACACAATATTATACAAATTAGAGTTTAATATCATCGATTTCGTGCACTTGCTTACCGTATAAAATTAATAATTATCGCGTACATTATAAATATAAATACCATTTTAATTACACAGAAGCTTAAGAATATCTTTTGAATTTTTAATAATGAAATTAGCGTTTCTTGATTGTATGTGTAAACATGACGTATAACAATAAATACTAATGGTGTCTACACAATCTAATAGGCGGTACGCGTATATTTTATTGAGTACCTACTCAATGTCAGTCGATCTCAGTATATACGTATTAAGTATTATTAATATTATAATATTGCTTAACATATTAAGGTCAAGTGAGCTAAATTATTATTCTTCGTTTTTTGTTATACACTCATGGAACGCATTGTTTTGTTATTGATTTTTTCGGGTTCAAAATTTTTCTCCGTTATTTATAGGCGTCTGAAAATATAAAGATAATTACAATTTATTTATTAAATTTGACATATATTTGAATATTAAAAATATTAAAAGTAAAATATACATTTATGTGTTCTCTTATATTTCTAACAAAACAAATATGTTTATATATGGAACGTTGTTCATAATTCGAGTGTTCGTAAAAATATGTTTTTTTTTGTATTATTTTCAAAATGTTAAAAATTAAGTAGTGAGTATGATGTACTGGCGAGTAATTGAGATGACTGTAGATAACTAGAAATCTCGTCACGAAACAACTTCATGTGTGGAAAACTTGTTGAATTATTCATAAAAAAAACGACGCGAAATGGCTAACAGGCGTGTATGTGCGAAATTAGTTCTGTTCATTTTCTTCGAATAATTTCACCGGGTTTTCTTCTTATTTTGCTATATATATATATATATACGGACTGCTTTCTTAACAAAGACGTCGCTCAGATGACATTCTTGTCACTTTATGTTGGCGAAAAATACTTGCACCACGCAATATGACGTACCTACCTATTTCATAAAAATTCATTTTGAAATTACGCCGGTGATATTCTATAAGGTTTCATAAGAAAAAGAATACCTTTTTTTTTCTTTTTATATACAGTTTTTCTTTCTTATCATAATGTAATTTATTAATTAAAAATTTTTTTTATAGATATATATATGTATAATATTTTTATATAAATATAACGACCGTATATATTACAATATTATCGTACAATTTCATATAAATACAGATATTTTCTAAATTAATATATATTATATATATAATTCGAGGTTTAAAACGACGCAGATTTCTTTTCATAATGTAAGTAACTTTTTAAATATATAAAAAATAAAAATGATTAAAAAATACGTAATATACAGTCATTTAATTATAGTCATTAAAATAGCTTACACGTTCAAACACGCTGGAACGTTCGGCGTTTCTCACAGTCGGACCTTATAACGGTATAACGTATATTGTTTTTCGTTTTGCAGCTTTTAAAACCCATTAATTGAGTGACGGTAGCTTTACGAAGTAAGACACGACCGTATAAGATTTAGGACTTGTGGGTTTTACGGTTAGATCGTCATGCCCGGGCGCGTCAATCTACAGTTCAGGCTAATAATGTTAAAACACTATATACCTTACAAATAACCCTGAGCAAAATAAGACTATGCGCGCTGTACCACTATATGTCTATATACATATAATACTGCGGGTTATTTAATCGATGAGATCGAATAACACACACACATTATTATCTGGTTAATTTACGTGTAAAAAAAAAAAAATCCTTTAAATATATTTTATAATAATCGTCGGCTAAATATTGAAATCAACAAATTATAAATTTTCGTATTAGGCTTATTATGGTATACATTTTAAATCGCGTATTAATTTTCGGCATTAAATTCGAAATTCGTAATTTTTTTTTATTAATTTCTCAATTTTAAAGTATTATAGTATTGAAATCGGATATTTTCAATAAATTGTATATTAAATACGCACTCATTTGTGTTTATCGTATATATATATATGAATATAGAAAAACTTTTTAAAATTTCGTCGAGTCCCTTAAATATTATAAAAGTTCCAAATATGCGAACGGACGAAAATCGATTAGTCTCATTGAAAAGGCCGAGCGCATAGTCTGTTGACAGAATTTTTTCTTCTTTTTTTAGCGTGATCAGCGAATATCATTATTATTATACACGCAATAAAAACTTTTAAAAGTCTCCCTCTTCCGTGCGGGTTTTCCGTATAACCACCAGAGTGAAACGCTTTGTTTACAGATTGGAAATCGTCTTATTTTATAGGACCTTTTTGATATTAAAATATGCGAAACAATACGGCCTAAAACCCGATCAAAATACAAAACGCTCACGCCCACCGGCTTTAATTTGAAAACAAATAGCGAGTAATGGATTCGCGCCGCGTTATTGTAGTTTCGTAATTTTCACATAAAATGGTCTAGACCCCGTTGCGTTTTTATCAATTAGTCAATGTTAATTTATCGAAACAATATCTCTCTCTCTACATTTATGTATATTTTAATAATTATTTTAGTACGCGTATTGTACAGGTTTTTTTCAATAAATTATAGTTCAACATTACTCGGAATAACGAATTTATACGCTGCGTATGAACGCGCCGTATCGAATTATTTAGATTACAATGCACACGTATATACGCGAGTAATTGGATGAATATTGTAAATTGAAAATTCTATACGTATATATAATATTACCTATAATAATAATAATATGCACTACGCAGAGATATTAATTTGAATTTCGATTATTCCAGTGGTAATATACGACGAATTAAAAATGAAAAAAAAAAATTCAAATTAACTCGTGGAAAACGTTCATCAAAGACCGATTAAAGCAATAGTTTTGTAATATATTTTTACTATATACGTTAAATTAATTTTTATGACCGCGCGTCGACTGCGTACATTTTAAATATAAATTTACCGTATTATTTTAAAATCGTTTTTTTTACTAAAATCTTAATTTTTTTGCTCGTTTTCGACCGAAATCGTGAAATTAAACCTTTCAATACTATATATATATACGTTTTTAAAAGCGTCGAAATTCCCATAATTTAGCATAATATATACGCGTATGTTCCGTCACGGCAATGGAATATAATGTCATTGAACGCGCGTATATTATTACGTTGAAATGTATTCGGCTCGATTGCGGGGCGATGAATTTCGCATTAACCGATATTATAATATTATGTACAGCGGCAGAGACGTCGAACGTGTCAAGTCAATATAATATTATTGACCGGGCGAGTATTATTAATAACACCGCGGCGGTGTAAATGATATACTGTCGCGTATATATTGAAATAATTGAATATTATAAATTCCAGTTGATTTTTTCCATTTATTCGATTTATCGATTTCGACGAAAAAAAAATCGGACGCGACGTAACCGTCATTTTGGTCTTTCTAATAATAATTTGTGCAGTTCTAATATGATTTGAAATTTAAGAGAAAAAAAAAATGCCTGAGTATAATATTGGTTCGGTTATTATTACTTCGGTCCTCGTATTGCAGGTAGGATATAGAGCGTATTATTATTTTATTGTGTTGTATTTGAATTTTGAAAGTAACTACAACAATCGTCGCGCGTTCGAAAAACAATTCCGAGTTCGCGGTGTATTTAATTTACAATTATTTGCAAAAAAAAAAATTTCGGAATTTGCGTAATGATATTAAAATTTGCAATAAGAATAAAAATATCGTTTTTAGAACTATTATATTTTCTGAAGAGAAAAAAAAATGTAATATTGATTTCGTAATTTTATTATCGATTACGCGGTAATAATAATATAAAACGAGTGGTGATTATTGCGTTTAACGATTTTTATGTTAAAAAAAAATGTACGGCCGTATACACGACCGATTTTATTGTAACGCTTTTTCAGACTTTAAAATCTAAAGTTTCCAGTTTGTCAAACTTTAAACTTAAAAATTAATATTATTTTTTTATAATTTTTTTTTTGATCACTAAAAAAATAACCCACGCACCGGTGGGTTATATAATACTTTAACCGTCTTCGGAGACGTTAATTTAATGCGAATCAATAACAATATTTAAAATTATCTGTATATATATATACGCATAAACGAGAACGAAATCGTTGGGTGCTAAGTCCTCCTTCCGTGTTATAATTATACGCATTTATATAATGTATAATATAGATAATATTCGACTATTTTTTTTTAAACGAAATTTTATAAAACGATAATTATCGAGAACCCTGAAATTGTACAGTAAGAAAATTTATAATTTTTATATACGCGATAGAGATTTAGGCGTATTTACTATACACTATAAACAAAAACAAAAATCACAAAAATAATACGCTTTTATTGCGTTTACTTACTCGTATTTCGACAACTACGATGTCATCTCCAGCGCGAACCGACTACTACTAAACCGTTAGACACTGTGTACACCCGTATTTATACAGTTTATATTCTCTCCGATGACGTCACCACAAAACGGCCGCGTCGTTCGGTCGTGACCACGCCCACCGCGAGTCTACGCTGCCGCCATCTGGTTTACATTAAACTAATTTTAATAACGAATTTCGTAATGGACTCGAGTCCCAGTTTAACGAGTTATTTTTATTTTTTGCCACATCTATTGCTTCTCTTACGTTTAATTATTTACATTTTTTTAAGAATTTTGCCGATTCAATATCATGGTTAGTGTTCAATAAATGTTCCGCGACAGGCGATTTTTCGTCTTCTTCTTTTTTAATATTTCTCAAAATGGACATTACAAAATTCGTTATTAAAATTAATTTAACGTAAACCAGGTGACGGCAGCGTAGACTCGCGACGGGCGTGGCGGTCGTCGACTCACTACCAAACGACGCGGCCGTTTTGTGGTGACGTCGTCGGAGATAATGTAAACCGGGGGTGTCAAAGACACGGCCCGCGGGCCATAACCGGCTCCCAAGACATATGGATTCGGCCCATGCGGCAGTCGAGTCTTCATCAACCAACTTCATTAAAAAAAAAGTAATAATAATCGATTTTGGTACTGACATTGATAATATGTGATAATACGTGGAAAGCGTCTATCAGTCAAAATATGGTCTTAGGTCGCCATATAGATTCCGAAAGTATGAAAGTCAAGGAGGATACAATGAAATTTACATTTCTCCATGATATTTATTTTTCTTCGTATCCTCCATGACTTTCAAATCTTTGGTTATGTTTTGTCCTTCAATAAATTTTTCTATATTATTATAAATTTAGAGTTTTTTTTTAAAAAATTGGCCCGCCACGCATGTTTCGAAAAAAAAATGGCACTCAAGCAAATTGAGTTTGACATCCCTGATGTAAACTGTGTAAATATAGAGTGTTTAACGGTTTAGTAGTAATTGGTTCGCGCTGAGGATGCAGACAACGCAGTCGCGGCTCCCAGGAGCGTCGCGCGAGTTGGTCAAGGGATCCGCGTGGCATAGGAACAGGAAAAGAAAATCGACCATGAAGACACAATGGAATAACGACGATGAAATCTTGATCAGTTTTATCGATTTATTTTATTCAAAACATAAAACCCATTTTGATTTCAGTTTATTTTTTGTCATCATTAATAATTTCGGAAACGTGAAGATATCTTGAACACATAAAGGAGAGGGGATGAAAAAGTTTGAATACCACTGGCCTACTACCTATCGTAGTTACTTATACTATTCGAATGTAGACGAACGTCCGGACTATCTGTCGCGACAGATATAAATAAGGGGTGATACGCGGTAAATTGCGCCAAGACTTTGGTATACTTGCAATATGCTATCGGAACGTATACAAATTTTAAAAGCCCCCGTCGCGAACGTATACGTATCAAGTTTTTAAAATGTTCATAATTCAAATTTCTATATGTATTTAAAAGAAAAGTTCGGAGAGATATTTAACGATTTTTTTTTAAAAACTACCACTGGTAGACAATTGCGAGAAATTCACGAAAATATGAAAGCTTTCTCGTAAGGTTTAAAAAAAAAAAAGTCGACTCGTATTTTTAATTCTTTCTGATTTGTGCGATTAAAAACGCGGACGTAAAGAGGTCAGCGTTAAATGGAATACGTTTATTCTTTAAAAATATAACTGAGAAATCTTTGAAAATATACGCGTATTGTCCGTAAAACACGATGTTATTCCCAATAATTTCGATTTCGAATTTTTTGTTAATTACTATCGAATACATTAGCCGGGTGGTGAGTAGAGCCGGGTTCATGACGTCATGGTAACGCTCTCGGTGTCGCACGAATTTATAGAATGACCCCATATGCCATAAGACATATACATGTAAAAAAAAAAACAAAGTTCTGCGCTGAGAAAAACAAAAAATGTTTACAAAGTCTCTATATAGATAATAATCGTTTATTATATAATATATTTTCGTCTCTAATATTTTTTTTCGTCGTATTAAAACTTTAAAAGAATTGTCGTTCTTCGCAAGAGGGACTACCTATTCGCTACACAAAAGTCAATCTTTTTGCACGGCCCGTTTCCTCGTAGTTTCGTCAAACGTTGTATGATCCTGCATATACGTTACGCGATTTACGAGCAAAGTGTGAGTATTTTTTTCGCGCGTTATAGGTACCTACGCGGTAAACGTCGCCCGACTCCGCCGTGTTATTCAGTGGCGGCGATTTGCGAAAACGTTATTATTATTATTATTATTATGACGACGGAGTTAAGGGACGGGTTAGGGGCCTGCAAGGGGTTGTTCCGCATTCGTCCGGATGTATATGTGTGTGTGTTTAGGGATGCATGAAAATAACATAAATTGCACACGACGCACACGTGTATGTATGTATATATAGTAATAATAATAATGTGTACGAGCGGGGAAGTCGGTGTGCAATCCGACTGGAAAGCAGAAAAAAAAAAAGAGAAGAAGAAAAATAGGAACGGAATAAAGTTAGGACGGTAAATCATTACCAAGCGTTTGCCGTTGGAAGAAGGCGCGGAGGGGTACCGTAAAACGAGACGCGTAACTTTTGCGAAATATAAACGCGACGACTCGGTTGCTCGGAAAAACGGCGCGCGGCAGGGACGTGCGGCATAGGCGTGTGAAGCGTTCCGGGCGGGGGCTAAAAGGAAGAGAAAAAAAAGTTTTCCGCAGCCTCGTTCTCTTAATCTGCTTATTAGAACTGTATTCTCCGAGTACAGTATAACCCTAACCCTCTCCCCCCCCACCCATTCACGACACCGCGGAGCCGTCGTCGCCACAGCACAAACTATATACTTTCCACAACGAAAACCCGAGAAATTCCTCGTACCACTGCAAAAAAAAAAAAAAAAAAAAATGGACACACTATACGCGGCAACACGAGACCGTTTTACAATAGAAAATCTATCGGAGTCGAAAACGTGTCTGTCCGCTTTTTTTTTTTTGTGTCCTTCGTCTGCACACGTTCGTCCCTCACACACACACACACACACACACACGATTCGGCGGCGATCCCTTCGTCGGCGCGACGAATACACAACGGCGCAGTCGCTGTTTACCCTCGTTTACGACCCTTCGCGCGGATACCGTCCAAACAGCAGCACGCGAACTACACGTCTTTCTCTGTCTTTCTCTCCACGCTCTGCAGTATATACTACACCGCGAGTCTCGATTCAAATCGTATCGTTTTTACTGTCACGTGAAAAATGTATAACACTGCAGTCTGCGATACCGAATACCTAAGAGAAAAACCTTTTTTAATTCTGCGCGGAATCGAACGAGAACGTATATTTGGTTTTACAACGATACGTCTGTAATTCTGTCCTGAACGAGTGCTACTATCGGATTCAGTAATTTTCCGCAAATTTTATCCGTAATAGTCGGTACTTTAGAGCAGAGGTTCCGAAACTTTTCGTACATAGGTTCGATCCATTTCTTAACAATTTTTAAATTTACGTGACCTACCCTTCACCCAAATCAATTTTTTTTTTTTTGGTATGAAATACGGATGATTAGAATATTATCAATATATTTTAGTAAAAATAATTTATATATAGCAGTAATGTCGTATAAGGTATGATTTATTTTGGTGAACAAATGTAAAAAAAAATGACCGAAAATCCAACTTCACAAGATTATAATACGAAGAATCGGATGGGAGAAACAGCGTTTATAGCCGTTTAGCAGAAAGTGCAGTTAGGTGTTTTGAATAGAAAACCTGCAAAACTCCATTAAGTATATATATTACGGTCGAAAATCATTTTTATCGAACTGTTTTCAAAGTTTCAATTAGATTTAAATAATAATTCTTTTTCAGCTCGTGTTCTTCACGCGAAAATTTTTCGCGACCCGTCAAACGTTTTATCGCGATTCACATTTTGGGAACCTCTGCTGTAGAGAGGTAATTTTTCGATTTTTCCAAAAGCCTTTTTAAAAAAAAATCGCATAAAAACCGTAAAAAAATGCGATTTCGTCAAAATATTTCTATTATTACGTAATAACGGATGATTATATTATACACGGGATCGAACGCGATGATTTATGCGATTACTCTCAAATTTCTATAGTATATTAACAAAACTCTAAAAATCTCTATCTGAGTAATTCACTTAAGCGACATCTATAAAACACCTGCGGCTCGCTACCTTTTTTACTTAACGAACGGTCGCATAAACTTCAACGCGTTTGATTGAATTTACGATTGTATTACGAATCGGTGAAAATCGTAATGTTGTCACAAATGCGAATTTACAAGCACTCACGAGCATATTTTATTTGACGATTTTTATTAATCGAATTATACTCGCCTTGCAAAAGTTCCCGTTCTTAGCGTTTTCCCTCGAGAATATCATTACACGTAAGGCGTATATATTATACAGCGGTTCAAGTGGAAAATAATTACTAAAGTTATTGAAAAAAAAAAGTGTCGCCCGAACCGTTGAACCTATTTAGGGGGTGAGTTATGCTTTAAATTTGTTCCAAAAAAAGCGAACTAAAATACGTTTTCCCGTTTTAATTAATAATTTGTGAGTTGAAATTGTTAAATATTTCGTAAGACATTAATGTACGAACAATTATTGATACGACATAACACTATAATCATTGACCGTGACAAGATCGTTACAATTTTGACGGTTGATACGTCAAATAATTTTCGAATTTTGTTTAAACTTTCATATAAGTATGTACGGGAAATAATTATTAAATGCATATTTCGAACCGATCCTCGGAATTCAAACTAAAAAGTACGTTAAAATAAGAAGCGGCTGGGTATACGCGTAAAATCCATAAAGTTATAAGTGGTAAACGCGTACTAAACGCATAAAAAAATATTATGTTTTGTTTTTAACTCTACTATTGATGTAAACGGGTTATGTTAAATTACAATATTTAATTATCGCGTAGAAATTTCTCTGTTTGACGTGACGTTTTCGTTTCGGGTAATTTTCTTTTAAATCGTATAGATATTACGCGAGATCGTCTGCGGATAAAACGGGCGTTAACGGTAAACGGGTCACCGTAACACCTGCCAGTATCCATAGCAGGGACGGATGATACACGTACATATTAATAATGATTATATTGAAATTCTGTAAAAAAAAAGGACGAAAACTCCGCGTATTTATTTTTGTTCGCTGTTGTAGTGCGTAATGTGTAATGGACGTGTTGCCGATGTATATAGAAGGAGAAAAACACAATATCCTTTCGTTCGGCTCCTATAATAAAACACGGGCAATAACGACGGTTGGCGTAAAACAGGGCCTATATATACGTATACACTTTTGGTTCAACGTGTGTACGGCGAGAAAGAAAGACGAAAAAAGTAAAAGTAAAGCGAAACGTTCATAGGTTTCAGTTTTCCACCTGCCGTAATTGAAACCGCTGATTTATTTGTATTTATATTTATATATCGGTTGCCCCACGCGATATATATATATATATATATCTAAAACACTGTAGCTGCGTTACGATTTATCGAAATTCTAGAGAAAAAAAGAAAATACCGCTAAAACAAGCGTATATATTAATTATTATTATCGTTTCGTACGCTTCGATATTTGTATAAATTATTATTATTATTATTCTTTGAAAACGGTTTACAGCGATGCACGTGAATACATATACGCGTGTAGAGGGACTCGTAGATCGTAATTTCAGGACACTCCTTGCAAATATTACGCTGGCGTCCGAACCCTAAGGGCCTATAAAGTTAAATTTAGGGACTAATATTTTAGATAAAGACGAAATGTATTCATCGCGCGAACAGCAGGAAGGCCAAAGTGCTGCACGCCGCGCCCTGTTCTATACACAAACGTCGGTTTTAATTTAGTTTCCAAGTCGAGCAATTATTATTATACATCTCTCTATTATTATTATTACAGCTGATATACTCGCAGTGTATATACGACGCATTCCGTTTTAATATTATCATTGCTGCACTTTGACAATACGCGTTAATAATATTAATACGCGACTATTTTGAATCGTAAAATAATTATTGTTCGACGCTATTCGTTTCATTATGCTATATAAACTATACGATTTAAAGTATATATTATTATTAAAATTTTTTAGTATACATTTTCACGTTATTGTATTTATTAATATAACGCGTATTGTATTGCAGATATTTATGTTCTTTGAATTCTGTAAAGAACCTATATTTTAAAAATTATTGTGCGTCGTTAATGTAAAAATATAAAATCGAATTCCATAAAAAAAAGCGTTTGTAAAATGAATAAGGAAGAATTGATACACCTGAACGTTCTGTACATTTTTTTTTCTTACGGTATTAACAATTTTAATTATTTCGCGAAAAAAAAATTTAACTCTTCGAAGCTTTTTTTTTTCTCTACATTGTGTCGACGAATCGAGAAAAAGCCAGAGACAACAATATAAAACGTAATAACAGTTTTTAATAAATTTTTTGGTGTAGAATGATGCGACGTGAAATAATAATGGTCGAAATTTCAAGTATACCCCGCGGTTTTTTAAAATATTGAAATTGCGATTATTATAACGCGCGTTATAAATGTAATAATTTGCAAAACTGACTCCACCGTAAATTTAAAAAATAAATAAAATCGGAGTTTCGCAAAGAAGCGTAACGCTTTTTATACACAAAAGTTCTGATAAAAGCTCGGTATACACACGTGTAAATATTATGGTGCAGAATTTTAACGAAAAAAATTAATAAATCGTGAATGTATATGTGTACAACATATTTTCAACGTGGTTTTCTCGATATTTATCGACGATATAAATTTCGGCGGTAAGAGGACAAAAAAAAAAAAAAGAAACATAAATATAAAGTAATTTAGTTTTATTCGAAAAAAAAAAAAAAAAATAAGAAACGAGAATAGTTAAATAATAATTATTATATACGGTTTATCGAATAAACTTTTGTCGAATACGAGCAATATATATATATATATTTAATACATTTGCTAAAGTAACAAAGTTCTTGTTTGAAGCGAAAACCTCGTCTTGTATATATTTATATACACATACAGTCGCTCAAATGAATGCGTTCTACACGAGCACTTGAAGGCATCGCAGTGTTATATATACAATATATTTTAATGTAATAGCCGCTTGTTTTTCAAGCGGGATAAGAAAATGTCTTTATATGTTATTATTGTTGTTTTTCGGGAACAACATGTAATACGGTTATCACTATTTACTCGTTCTCCATTTCGTTTCTGGGATCTTCAAACGCATAAACGTTTTTGTAACGCGATGACTTTTGCAAAAACGACTTTGCACCGAATATCGTGTTCGAACTTGCGGCTAAACAGTCGGAAAACGCGCGTGTATCCAGTAGTAAAACGGTATAACAGGGGCGTATTTATGGGAAGGGGGCTGATGGAGCTCCAGCCCCCACCCCCCGAAATTTCAGGAACTTTCTTTACTAATTCCTATGCCCTATGGCTATATAGGATGTAATATTTTTTCCTATAATATGTATAGTTGTTTTTAAAATGTTGAGAATCTGGTAATTTGTCCTATTTTTAAGATTTAGTCTTGGATTAGAATTTAGAAATAATTCAACAATGATATTTATTCAATGCCTGAGCCCCCCAAAAATTTTTTTAAATACCTCCCTGCAGCGATATAATTATTGTACGTATATACAGTCGAGTTATCTCGTCGAATAACAAATAAATATGTATACTATAGTCAAATTAGTCAGTTTTAACGTCGACCAGCTTTCCGACCGGTCAGTTGGCGAACAAACGTTGAATTAATAATAATACCTACACAATACCCGCAGTGTGTGCTTTAGGCGGCGGCAGTGGAAAAACGTCCTTTGCCCGACCACCGACGTTTGCGCGACGGGGAACCGAAGCGCGACGGATTTTATACGCGTATAGAAATATGGCTGCACGCCGTGTACGCGTATGTACGAATATTACATAATATGATAATATATGACAGCCAACGATAATCCGGTTGAGTTATTGCGCGAAATGTATATCATCATAATATTCATATATTATTTGACCCGCGTCTCTTCCAGCCTCTTCTTCACTTCCCTCCCTCCCACAAACGCTCTGCACCCGTCGCTGCAGGTATATAGGCGACGTATATTTCGGACTAAATCTATAAGTGTATTTCCCGTGATATCGCCATGAACTGTGTACAGTACTATTTTACGTATAGGCATCGTGTTAAGCGCGAATAAAATTTTTTTTTTTTAATTTTTCGAACGAGTCGAGCTGTGCTCAGGTATGCGGATTTTTTTTTTTTGTTGACAAATATGACGTTTTTCGGACAATAAAATGTATATATATATATCTTGTTTGACTAGCTTCACACATACAATATATATATATAAATTGAAAATCGAACACGCTTTGTGTCGCGTTAGCATTAGATTTTTTTTGAAATTTCCCGCAGTGGTTTTCGAGAATTTATTTATATTGATATATATTTTTTTTTTTGTACACTCGTATAATATACGTCCATTCGTTTTTTTTTTTCCCCATAATATATAAGTTCTGTAAAATCGCTGTATTCCGCACACGCGATTGATGCAGTGATTGTACATACATTCTCGTATTGAATTCATATTGCCGCGCTGTACATTGTCTTTTTTACCTATTGATTCCTCCGTGCAGGTCGATTCAATTGTTTTTCTACGTGTTTTTTTTTTAATACCGTTATTTATACGTTTCCGTATTTTTTGTTGGTAATTTCTAGAATCGTTCGGATATTATTCGAATAGAATCGAACGAGTACACTAATGAGTTTTCTACAAATCGATTTCACGCGGAATCTGGAAATTCGTTCTACAAAATATAAATTCGTACCTATACATTACATGTGCGTGTAAGTTTGTACGCGCGTTTCCACTCCATTTATAGAGCTTTTTGCGTCCCAAATAGATTATGATAAAGCGGTTTTCACGAAGACGTGTGACTGCAAATCTTTGGCGATCGTCCAGTGTCTTGAACAGAAAAAAAATTTTCCGTTCGCGTTTTCGTTTACACGGGGGGTTTTTTTTAAATCGAGCGAATAGCGAACATTTTTAAGTCGCGGTACATTTTTAAAAACGATTTTCGGCTTTGAGTAATTTTCTGACGTAATTACATGTGTGCAGTCTGCAAACGGGCTTGAAAATTGTCGCTCTGTACGATGAGGTCCTATAAATGTGTTTTTCTCGAGTCCGTCCAAAGAATTTTGTATGTCTAAATGGAAGTGCAGAAAGGGGGAAAAAAAAATGTTAAAACTGTTTTCCTCCCCTAAACAGCTCTCAGGTCCTTATAGTAATTGGACGTGATAAATTTCCGGCATGTTTTGGCCGGGAGGGGTTTCGGTGTAAACGCATTGTCACGTCGAGTTATTTTGGCGCGGAAATTCACATTTATTCGGGGGGGGGGGGGTTTGAAATCGTTGTGATACTGTCGTATCGAGGGACACTAATACGTTGGCCAACACAAAGGTCACAAGAGCCTATAAATGACAATGTAAAAACGCGCGCCGGTAATAAATTTCAGTGACGCGCCGCCAGTTTTTTAAATATAAATCTGCGGATAATGGATATAGCGATGCGTGCGAGTGTTGTCGGTTCTAAAAAAAAGTTCGAGCATCATTTTTTAAAATTATACAATGCGTACATCATAATATTGTACGTATTATATTATATAGGACGGGTATATGTTACATATATTGATTTATACGGAGAAAAAAAAAATATAGAAACGATTTACAGTCATTAATCGTTGTTCGGAGTCGATAAATTTCATTGGGAATATATTATATTATACATTGTTCGTTACGTTTGGGAGGCAAATAAAACGGGTGCGGGAATTTAATGGAGCCTTAAATTCGAGAATTTCAATATCGTTCCTCGAACGCGAAATCATATTATTTATTAATATTGCGATAACCGGATTTCGTTAAAATATTCCCGTCGAGATAATTAAACGTATTTGTTATAATTACCTAAAAAATAAAATTTACCGAGAAAATCTTTCTGATTAATCTCGAGTAATCGGTTTCGGTGGTGGTAGGGAGTCTGTTTGCGGCGCGAAAACAGCTCTGGAGAGATTAGAATGAAATTTTTACGATTAAAAAAAAAAAATGTTAAATACAGAGCTGGAGGCTATATATACACCCAGAAAGACTATATATATATATATGTACCTTTAAACGCGCAAGAAGTATAATCCTCGTATTGTTTTATTAAAAGTATATAATTTTACGATTTACATAATAAGTATTACTGAACGCGTAGGCGGGTATTATTTAATTAAAAAAAAAGCTTTGCATTAAAAAAAAAAAATTCCTCATTATTAGAAATCATAAAATTAAAAAGATATATATATATATTTATTTTTCATCGGTATAACGCGTGGAGAGAAACAAAAAGTACGAACTAATTTATAATAATTACTATATGATATTGTGTATATAACGATAATATATATATATACTTTATAGTATATATAACGATTAAACGAATTCGATGAAAAGAAGTCTTTGCAGGAGAAGAAAAATTGAGTCCGAAACTTTAATTAATTATACTCTTACGCTTTTAAATATTATTATAAACATAAAAAAAAAAAACGTTTTGTTTTCGGTTTTTTTCTTCTTTTGCAGTTATATCTCGCGTGTTTCCAGAGAATAAAAATAATAAAAACAGACGCGTAATGGTCGCAAACAAACGGAAACATCGATTCGGTTTAGAATCAATTGTATGTCTGCGTGTATATACGTATATACGTACACACACACACACATTTATTTTTATTGCTCCCTATACATGTTTTACTTTTTCGATTCGTTACAATCTCTTGTACGGTATTTCTTTAAGATTTCGTGGTATGTGATTTTTTTTTTTTGTTTTTCCTCGTCAATTTCATTTTTGTACGTTATTCTAGCGCAGTAAACGCGATTTTTCTATTTTTTTTTTTTCTAACGATCAATAACCCATTGACACTCTATCGATTTCGTCGATTATAATACATAATGTAATAATATTAGACACGGCGTGTATAAATACAGTACAGAATTCTCCGGTGTTGTGAATAATACGGTTTGATTTTCACCGTAAAACGAAGTCGGTAAAAGAAAATTAACCTGTCAGTAAGGCGCGCGCGCCGCAAAGGAGGGTTTTTTTACCACCGAGACACTGGAATAAGAAAAAAAAAATGTCTTCATTAAATAAACGTCATAAATTCTTTCATTTCTACCAACAAGACGATTATCGGAATAAACTTCTTAAAGGGGTATGTAAATTTTTTTATTTTCTTTTTTAGCGATCACAATACCTCTTTGCCAAGCAGACGATGTGCGATATAATCGTATTATATATATATTTTTTTTTTATGGATTTTCTGTCTCGTTACGGTTCACTCGGATTTTCACCGAATATTTGTTATATTATTACGATATTTTTTTTTTTTACATTTTAATTTGTTATAAATTTATGCGTGCACGTCCCGTTATTGGACTAGTATATATTACAGATATTCCGTCAAGCAATATCGTGCGCATTATATTATTATAATGTGCATAATAATAATAATATAATAAAAAATATATATTATACGAATTACACGTGTTTGTCGCGATATGGTTTATGGAAACGAATTGACAACACAATACGAATTCACGGTGAAACCATTTGATTTTTTTATTCTGGTAACCTGCAGTTCTCCGTCGATCATAAATTATGATTATGATTCATAATCGACGGTAGGTAAGCACACAGGCGGTTATATTATATTTTGGATGATTATTATCTTATATATTCCACAATGTATTATATGCGTACGAGCGCATTTTCATATAATTTCTCGTAATTTCTGAAAATCTAATGCTCGTTGTGTATACACTCAAATAATTATATTATATATATATACGTGTGTATTGATAATTCACTATAATGGATAATTTTTCAAATGATATTACGTGAACGGAGTAGAAAATCTAATTTAAATTCTTATCGATAAATATACAATATTACAGTGTGCGTCATTTATAATAAATTTCTATTTGCCCCTGCGATTATATCGAACGTCGTTATATAAACGTTAAAACTGTGTGCTTAGACCTATGTATACATTATTGCTTCGTATTTGCCGATTAGACAAGAATTTTAATTGGACGATATAATAAACCTGCGTTGTACCGTTTTAAAATCTGTTTTTTTTTAAATTCAGGAGAGGCGGTCGACAATGTCGGCAAAGATTCCGTGCATGTAAGTACCCCAGCGATGTATTATTATTATATACACAATTCACGAAATATAATACGGTAATTATACACGAAAACCAAGTATAATGTCGTAAAACATTATCGCGCGATATTAAACGAGCGAGTTTAATATAAAATCATTAGAAAGTTTTCTCTATACAAGAGACAAAATATTGTTTCTCGAAAGTCGGTTGTTGGAGTAAACTCAATTTATCACCGTGAGATCTTTTAATAATATTTTCTCTACGAATGACGAAGTTTTCTATTTTGGCAACAACAACTTCGGCAAAATACGAGGAAAACGTCGCGTAATGTCCGAACCACGCGATTTCCCGAGAGATTTATCTCGAAGTAATATTGGCCATTTCGTTTTGCGCGCGCCGGATCTTATGAGATTCTCGCCGAGTTAATTGAGAAATCTCGTAATAAAACGAAAATATTTTAAAAGTAAAACGCGCGAATAGATATACAAATCGTATTGCTGTAAATACAGCGCGATGTCGCAGTGTAAGAATAATATAATAAAACTCGATATAACGTATATTACTCGTATAATTAATAATCGTTTTTGAAATGTTCATTATTAACGATATACAGCAACGTATAATTATTCAATTAAATCTGAATTAAATTTGGAATACACACGTATAGATACCGTTTAATCGTTTTTGGCTTTCTATAATAACGGTCTTCTATATAGTTATGATTCGATTAGTTTTTGCGTTCAGATTTCAATAGTT
This sequence comes from Slavum lentiscoides, assembly GCA_032441835.1. Taxonomy (NCBI): domain Eukaryota; kingdom Metazoa; phylum Arthropoda; class Insecta; order Hemiptera; family Aphididae; genus Slavum; species Slavum lentiscoides. Next base: position 8,148,666 of record CM063714.1, on the reverse strand, counting down.
TTCAAAAACGGATTCGTTATTGTTCGAGTTATATTTATTCCATATATGAAACACGTCGATTTGCGTATCTGTACTATAGTATTTTTGTTAGAAAATTATTTTTTTATTACCGTGACAAGGGTAATAGAAAAAAAATATTCTTTATGCGTTCAAGGATCGCAAACATTGGCAGTCTAAAATACGATTTTAAACGTTTTTTCTCCTCCAAAAAATAAAACCCCATTAATATCATGTTACGCACGTAGTTATGAGAATAATATACAGTTTTATTAAACGGATGTATTAAAAGTATAAAGGTATTTTTCTCTAAATATACGCACTCGTTAACGTCTGCGGACGTTCATTTGTGGTTTTTTTTCTTCTGTGCAGGTATAATCGATGAAGACGTTTGCTGATGAAGGAACGACGAACGAGGACAGTATACAGTCGTTTCGTTTTTATATAGTACGTAGTTGTTTGTGGAAAAGTGCGTTTTGTGCGGAAAAATTATTGGCGTGTTAAAAGGAAGACGCGCGTATTTGTTTCTTTTGAAAGGGTTCAAATAAAGTATTGTAAAGTTGTTATTTGGCAAACATTCCCTATGTGTGTGTGTGTGTGTATAGTCCTTTTTTTCTCTCTCTTTTCATATATATATGCGTGTTTTTAAAATATCTACGGTTCAGCTTGTTTTTCGGTATATACACGCGTGTTTTGTGTGTAAAATCGAATAACGAATTCCGAGCACTATATACTGTAGGTCAATAATAATATTTACATTTTATTTTCATATTATCGTTTTTATCGAAAATTCGGGAAAAAAAATTCTGCGTATAATATATATATTTTTTTTATTCGAATTTTATACGAGTTTATTATGATATTAAATTTAAAAAAAAAAACGCGGCGTAGTTTTTTTTTTTTTTATTCGGCGTATATTAATGTAAAAATATACTTACAATTACTCGACGACTGTATATCTATACAGGGTGTTTCAAATCAAATTTAATAAACGAATGTATACACGTAGTTACCTACACGAAAAATGCAGATCAACGATTCGCCGGTCCAACTCTCTCGCAGCACCATTTCGCATGTACAAAGATCGATATAACACATTTTTCCTGGACGCCGTCCTTTTGTTCGGTTGCCCATTCAACACTATCGGCGGAGACCACGCTTTGTGCACGTCCCCCCAGAAACGGCTTCAAAAGTGCTTCCATTTTTTTTTTTTTGCTTCTTCCTCAACGCTTCTCTATACAGAGTTCGCACCCTCTTAAATCTCAAACATAAAACACGTCGAAAATCGGCTAATGTTTTATACTTTCTGTGTGAACACACCGCACACTGTATATTGTGTACGTAGTGCGTATAAACATTAAAAAAAAAACGCGTCCGGCACGTAAACACGGCGGAGATCAGCAAAAAAAAAAAAAGGAAAGGAAAGGAGGAAAAAATGTTTTTTTTTTTACTCCTGTTTATACGCGAAGGAAAACTGTAGTACGGAGGTTGTGGATGACGCGTCTCGTTTGATTAATAGTCAGGGACACAGTACGGTATCTGCGCGAAACCGAACGGCGGTACGCGATAAACCGATATGAGTGAGCTGCTGATGGCGAAGTGAAAAACAAAAAAAAAAAATTATGTTAAGATGTAAAAAGGACGAGTTTGTCAAACGAATTTAACAGAGATGATATTACGCGTCTCGTGGGGCGGAGTTATACTAGATTGTGCGCCAAATTACTGTTATTAATGTATATATCATCGTTATATGTGTATAAGTTCGAAACAAAATCGGAGTCGATGTTGCGAATTGCAATATTTAAAACGGCATTAGGATTGATCTTCAGTGCCGATAAGTCGCGACACCCAAAACTATAAACGCCACACGCGGCAGTTTTAAAAATATTTTATATTAATAAATAAAATATTCGTATCGAAAACAATAATAGCATTATGCGATTAAATTCGTATTGATATTGCGTTATATCTAATATTACATAGTTTAATATTAAATTAAAACGATTTCAACCCACGCTTAAAAGTCAATAAGTTTAGAATTAAACGTTTTCTATATATAGCTGCCCGTAATATTATTCCGCCGGACGATTTCAAACACAAACGGTTCAACGAATTTCCATATATTTGATATATGGGGGGACGTAACATTACATTTTATATAATATTGTAGCCACGAGTAATCACTGCGTTGTTCCGTACACCTGTTTACAGAAATAATTTCACGTTAAGGGCGTTACTTGTTTTCTGCATGTAAGTCGTATTCGCGGAATTTGTAACGCTATGTACTTGTAACCTAATAATATTCGCGTGTATTCGAGTAAATTATACTCGAAATATATTATTTCGTTACAAGCCACGTGCGTACAACGGTGTTGTGTTTTAAAACATTAAAATTACTCGTCGTAATACGCAGAACAATTAATTCAGTGTATTGGTTTTTTTTTTCTTCAAATATATTATATTACATAAAAATATGAATTCGGAACGCCCATTAAGTTTGCGATTTTTCGAACGAATATTTTGTCGTTTTATATTTCGAAATATAGACGACGATAAATCATCGCGTGTAAAAATAATAATTCAGCGGGAATAAAAAGCGAATAAATCTTATTACAAGTGGAGGGAAATTTCACGCGTCAATTCGGAAATGTGTCCATTTCAAAACGAAATAAAAATAAACCGGAATCGCTATCAAAACGCAACCCGTCCGAACGTATTTTATCGTATTATTGACGTTAAGCCACTGCAGTGCAGCAAGTGCCGCCGATTGATCGAACGGAGACGAATTTGTACACGTTTAAAATTATTATCATACCGCGCGTGTATTTTATGAAATTGAAACACAGTTTAGTTAGGACGGTTATATGTTCCAATCGAATCTCGCTCTAATAACTAAACATTATAATAATACGATAATCAACTGCGGCACGCGTCCGGTGTAATAATACGTATATACGGACAAAACAAGGCGTGGCGTCTTGTACAATGTCATGCGCGCTTTTACATATATTATATATATGTATAAGAAAGTACAGTGGTGGATCTATAGGCGTGGTAGAGGAGAATTCAAGGCGTCAGATAACCCTTATATTTATCCTAGTAATATACGTGGACTATTTAAAATTTTTTTCGCTCGAAAACAGACGAAAACACAAAGTTTTAGTCGTTTGAAACCAATATAAAGTATCCTTTCGACAATAACGGAAGAAATATTGTCAAACTTAGCTTGTGCTCGGGGCATTGAATAGTCGGTAACGCTGTGAAAATCGATTTGAAAAAAGTTATCGGAACATTTTAACAAATGAAAAAGAAAAAATTATAATCATATTCGGTTAGTCAATTTTATTTGTTATAAATACCTAAACAGTGTATTCCGTATTATTTGTTTATGGATATTTTATTGCATTTTATATAGGCGATTTCTTCTTTATTATTATTTTTAATATTTATACTCGCTCCATAACAAAATTTGTCAGCAAAAAATTTAATGAGCAAAACGATCGGTCGAAGAAAAATAGGCAGCTTTAAAAGTGGCCACTTTTGAAAACGACCGACTCACGTTTTTCCCGACCCTATAGATCCGCCAGTGGAAAATTACAAAACTATATTATATCATTGTACGTCATGATAATTCATTACTATCATTAATGTAGAGGGTTAAACGATAATTATGAAACGTTCTGCCGGCCATTAATTATACTTTTTTTTTTTTAATCGTGATTTTTGCTTACTAACCCGTTCCGCCCAAACTCTCGCGAACAATTTCCCGTTTTTCGCCCAACGAATTTTCGTTCATTCCAAATTAAGTTGGAAACTGTTATTATATAATAATATAATATTCGAGTTTTATACTCAGTTCTTTTTTTTTTTTTTTTTTAATATTTTGTACGGTTCAACGAGAACAGACTCGTGTCTCGGTATCAAAATGTATTAAGTAGACCAAAAACAAAAAATGAAAAACGCGTATGCTTCCACATAAATCCGGGGTAAAATCACTCGGTATGAATTTGTTAAAAGTATGGGTAAAAAATTTTTGAAAAATAATTTTAACGTGCTAATGGTGACATGTAAGTTGTACGCGTATTAGTTACACGTGTGTTGTTTGAAGTGAAATAATTGTTTTGTGTTTTTTCAGATAAAAAAAAAAATTAATATTAAAAAAAAAAAAAAATATATCGATAAACATACAATTTCATTTTATTATGATTTTAATAATATTTATACATACGTATTGAAAAACTATATAATGTGAAATGAATTTTAAATTTTAATTTAAAAGAAAAAAAAAATTAGAAAAAAAATTTCCCACAGACTATTCGTAATGATTCGTCGCAACCGACATTTCAGAATTCGTAATACCTAACGTGAAGTCGGCCGGTGTGCCAGTATAATCATACCCCCGAATAATCTTACCGGGGGAAGGTAAGATTATTCTAGTATATTATTACCTCCCGGTAATATAATATTAGTGTATCTATACCCCCGGTAATGTTTTTCTAGAATTATTATACCTCCCTGGGGGAAATTATCCTAGTATATTATTACCTCCCGGTAACAATATACTAGAATATCTATACCCCCGGTAATGTTTTTCTAGGATTATTATACCCCCCCTGTAGTAAAAATTGAATTTCTGAATATTTTCACACATGGTAACATAATCCTAGTATATTGATATCCCCGATAAGAAAATAATCGGTAAAAAATAACTTTTTTTATTCCGTTACAACGTTGGCGCTATTTGTGATAGAGGTACAAATTCAACGGGATACATTATGGTTTTGGGTACTCTAAGACGAAAGTCCAGCGAGTTACCCCCCCTCAGACAATTTTGAAAGGGGGGAGGGGGTGAATTTTGAAATCGTCCTAGTGAATTCAATTTTAATCGCAGAAGACTCGCGTTACCATAGATAGATTGAGGCTACTTCAGTGTATAACATACGAAAAATACCTCCCCCCTTCGTTTTTTTGATTCTGATATAACTCCGGCGCTATTGGTGTTAGGAAGGTAGTTCCCGCGGGAAACGTTTTGTTTTAGTGTCATATAAGAGGTACACCTAGCAAGTTTTCCCAAATCACCCCTAAATGAGGGGGTCCAAAAACGGATCCAAAAATGTACTCCCTCATTTAGGGGTGATTTGGGAAAACTTGCTAGGTGTATCTCTTATAAGACACTAAAACAAAACGTTTCGCGCGGGAACTACCTTCCTAACACCAATAGCGCCGGAGTTATATCAGAATCAAAAAAACGAAGGGGGGAGGTATTTTTCGTATGTTATACACTGAAATAGCCTCAATCTATCTATGGTAACGCGAGTCTTCTGCGATTAAAATTGAATTCACTACGACGATTTCAAAATTCACCCCCTCCCCCCTTTCAAAATTGTCTGGGGGGGTAACTCGCTGGACTTTCGTCTTAGAGTACCCAAAATCATAATGTACCCCGTTGAATTTGTGCCTCAATCACAAATAGCGCCAAAGTTATAACGGAATAAAAAAAATTATTTTTTACCGATTATTTTCTTACCGGGGCCGGGGTATCAACTATCAATATATTATGTACTAAGATTATGTTACCATGTGTGAAAATATTCAGAAATTCAATTTTTACTACAGGGGTTTAATAATCCTGGGAAAACATTACCGGGAGGTAAGAATACACTAGGATAATAATACTGCCGGTAAGGATGTAAGATTTGACGGCTACACCGGTCGTCCAAACTTGAATGGCTTACTACAAATTCGGTCATTAATTTGTAAGTCATTTGTAAGTATTTGTAAGCCCGAAATTACTGTAAATTGGGCTTATATATAAATATCTATAGATGACTTACAAATTAATGACCAAAATTTGAAGTCAGCCGTTCAAGTTTTGGGCGGCCAACTTCACGGACATCGGCGCGCGGTCGCGTGTAAAAATATTTATCGAACGACGGTTTCTGCAGCGTCCCAAATCTTCAAACAATATTAATTCGCGTTTAGGACGTTATTATTATTACTATTATTACTTAATGCAGTTTATACGATGATGCGTATACCTACTACGCGTATAGCAGAGTTCCGCAATTTTCACTTGAGCAGCGCATATAAATTTGTAATTTATTCATGTTTGTCCAATTTCTCGCTCTTTATCTTCCCCTCCCCCTCCCGGCGTATGAATAATGGATTGCGTACACATAATATACTCGTATACGCGTTGCCGTCGTCGCGAAATTAGGTTTATTGACGAGGACGAGACGTATTATAATACATAAGCACCGCGTACATGGGCCGTATAAATTATACACACACACGTTCATTTGCAATGTGTACATATTATTATATGCGTACACACACACACACACACACATATGGGCGTCAGTTGATATTATACACAAGTATTCATATACGCAGTAGTATCGCGCGTTAAAATAATAATATGCGCGTATTATTATTATTATTATTACTATTACACCATCTTCGCCTTTACTATATTGTTTAGAACCTACTCGGTGCTGCACATGTGTTTTCACGGCCTTAATCCGAGAACAAGTAGTTTACTGTAAAATAAAGCACATGCGTATACACTGTTATGAGTTACTGTAACTAGCTGTCGGCCACACCGGGTTCGTTCGTTCGGTGCGCCTTGGAAAAATATACAAAATAACGTCTTAGCGCAATCATAACAATTGGTTTTCTGACATTTCCAGTTCTCGATAAGCATGTATGTGTCCGCGAACACCGAAATCTACACATTTGCAGAACGTTCGAGCTGGAGTTAAAATTATTATGCGTTTGCGAAAGTGTGACTTTCGCGAGAGAGGCGAAATGTAAATGTTCGAATTGACGAGATATTATCATAGAAATTCTGTGACTTAATTTCAAAGAACTGGGTATCACACGCCACTGCTCGAGTCTATATAATATGCAATAGCCTGTACTGATAAGTATACGTCCGCGCGAGGGACGAGCCGAGTGAGACGCGATTTTTATTATTATTATTATTAAAAAAAAATTAACTCTACTCGTACAGTATTCTCCTTCAGCGCGGCATAAAAAGCCGAATCAAGTTCTTCCCGCACACGTTTCATACAATATAAATTATTATATAACACGCAGGAGCACGCGAATTAGTCGACGACGACGACGACGACGACCCGAAAATGTTTATCGATTTCCTACGGCGCGTATATAATACGTAACAACGCGTACAATACGGTTGCAGCAGCATCGGCAGCTACACGGGTGCGTGCGGTGGTCGTCGTTTTAATCTGTGCAGTCCCCAGCTCTGTACCACTTGTATTCGTTTCCTTTACGGCGAGGCGCCGCCGCACACATTTCATATATCGCGTACGCGAGCAATTAAACCGAGGATAGTGCGCATTGAATAATTATAAAATAAATAATATTATCAGTTTTTTTTTTTCTTTTTCGATGTATATACGACGATAAATAAAATAATTTTTGCCGTCGTAAGAACGTTGTGCGCCATGAAATCAGCCGTTATCATCGGCGACCAGTGTTGTCGTCTAGTCGAGACGATGACGATTTATTAAGTCGGCGTGTACTCCGTTTCTTGAGTGTTGTGTGCGCGAGACGTGCCTCTTGTAGTACACGATTTGAAAAGGCGAAAAATGATCGGCACGAAACGACCACAAATGCTGTATCACGAGTGTCGTTCCCGGACCATACGCCCTCGAGTGGTCGAAACGCGTCGATTATCGCGTAATTCGGCGTCAACCAGCCCGTTTTTCTTTTAAACTACTATATACTATTTGGTGAAATTGAGACGATTTAAAAATAAGATTATTTTCGTTATAATAATTAGTGTAGGGTCATCAAAAACAGTTGGAAAAACAATTGCGGAACATTTTTTGTTATGTTTTAATATCGTATGCGTTTTCACGGGATTATTACCGAAAACAAATTGACGAGGTCCTTATATATATATATATATAATAGTTACGCGTTTCCATTTGAAAACTCGAGAAACCAGTGTATTAGACGATATTTGCAGCGAGGAGCCATTATATTATTATATGTAGCACTCGAGAACGGTAAACGTAAAAACGACGTCGTGACCCTATGTACCACCTATACATCTCGTATATTATAGAAGTAAGTTTTTAGTAGATTTTTATAAACGTTTTTTTACGTACGTATCAAAAACGAAAGCGTTATATAATAAAAATCGTATTATAATTTTACCGTATTATTGATAACGTTTACAATATTGTCACGTGCGGAATCGATGTCATTCGTCACTGTGTAATATGTTATACAAAAAAAATTGACTTTTTACCACCTGCAACCGTTTTCTTACAGTATTGAACTTCTCGCCGTCCATCAATTTTAACCCTATAACCGCCGCGCCTCATCGTAGTAAACACATTTTTTTCCAATTCGATTTACGAGATTTTCCAAACGGATATACAGGAGCAGGTATCCATTCGTGTGTGCGTATATCAATGATGACGTACAAATAGTATCGTAGAAAAATGTACGAGTTCTTTAAGTGCATATACACACTGTACGTATATAATAGACACACTTTTTATCGAAAAGAAATAAAAAAAATGCATTCGGCATTTTTTTTTTTTCCTCGGGATTTTTCTACGGAAATTTATAACGACGTTGTAAATTTACTTTTATGCGTTCTCGCGTGATAACTGTGTGGAAATTGCCAAGCGCGTGACATTAAATTGCCGGCACAGAGCAATTGGCGTTTGGCAACGGAACAACCGAAATTCAATCGTTAATAACGAAATACTACGGGTAATAATCAACAGATTTATTTATCCCGTAATATTGTTATGTTATAATACGCGTGTATAGCGAAACGATATTTTTATTTTCCAAAATGAAAAAAAAAAAAAAAAAATGAACGCGTATTGTAAAAAAAAAAAAGTCGTACGACGAACAATATAAACGTATTGTATAAATATGAATGAATAAATAAATATGTATATACGAACGAAAACTTTTCCTTCTTGTCGATACTACACTACGTAATAATAATAATAATAATATGATCTCGTTTGGATCATTGTCAAACCCGTATATTGCCCATAATTATAATATAAATTATTTTGACGCGTTAAACTTTTCTCACTCAATATTATATGATCTTTCATTTCAGTGGCGGTTTTGACGAAACTTTTAGGGGGGGGGGGCGATTGAAAATATCAAACCCCTTCTCACATGTATATCTCTAGTGTAGTTTAGTTCATTAGTAGAAAATGGGGGGCTTGGAGGACTTCGCCCCCTAAAAGTTTAGTTAGCCCTTCAAAAATGGTTTGAAAAATTATTATTATATTAAAATGTATTTATATGTAGACACATATTGAGCGAAGCGAGAAAAAAATTTTTTCAATGGCAATTTAGTGTATTGTCTTATAGCGAATTAGACCCCCCAATAATTTAACCCGATTTTCGCTAATGCACCGCCAGTACTCCTCAAATTGCGGAATCGGGCATTAGCTTCACTGATTAAATAAAATATAGACAAATGTGACAAATTATGCATAAATATGTAAATTTCAAAATAAAATTTTTTGGGATTTGTGATAGTGAAGATGACTTATTCTGTATTGTTTTTGAATTTTTTTACCTTTTGTCATAATAATATTAATTTTTGTGTACTTATTTAAAATATAGATATTATGTGTAAAAGTAACGTCCAGGGGGGGGCGATCGCCCCCATCGCCCCCCCCTAAAAACCGCCACTGTTTCATTTACCGTTCTGGAGGAAATACGGAAAACTTTCGCGACGCGGTTTTACGTTATAGAAATCGTTAGAATTATTACTGCTGTCGCACACACGTACGCTATAATATAATGTCGATTCGAATTTCAAAACGCCGCCCGTCTTCGCGAAAATAAAATAGAAAAACTGTATGTGCGAATATGATGTATATCATACAATCAACGTCTAAACGGTATTATGGAAAATTAATAATTATTCTGTTGTAATACGTTTTGTGTTGGTCAAACGAATAGAAATTTCAAAACAAGATATTAAAGTAATAATAAAGTATACATCTCTGAAATAAAATTTAAAAAAAAAAACTTATCCGAATTCAAATTTTGCGGAACATGTTTTAGAAAATAATTATACTATTATTTTTATTACGGGTTTAATGACTTTTAGACATTTCGAAACATATAAAACATAATATTTATATATAATTTTTAAAAATTTAAAAACGTTGAATTTTGGCCAATTGTAACTCATTATATATTTATATAAATTTAGTTTCATTATATTAACACATATTGACATTTTAGTTAATACATATATATAAATTAAACATAATAAATTAAAAATATTTGAAATATACAAACGGAATTTATAAGAAAAAAAATTTTTTTGTCAATATACATTAAATAATAATATATCGTAGTTGTTTTTTTTTCAAACAATTTAATTCCCCACGTATATACACAATTTCTTTGCTGTTTTTTGTATTTGTATTAATTTTTTAAACTTTTTATTGTAATATTTATAATTTTCTCTACGTAATTTCGCTAATTCTGTTGTATCGTTCTTTTTCACTGAATAGGTACCCGATGATGACTTTTTGTCAAAAAACCGGCAAGTATAAATACACAAATTTAATACCTACACCAACTACTATATATTTCTTTATTTTTTTATAATACTCTTTGGCTCGATTGTATATTCACATATACAAGTGTTTATTATTTACGAGTATTAATTTATAGTTTTTTTTTATTTCTTTCACATATCCTTTTTATTCTTTTATTTATTTAATTTTTTCTTATTGTTTTTACTATTTTATTGTATATATATATATATATAAAGTACAGTTTGAAATGCGCTACGCATTGAGTAATGTACACAATTTGGTTTCAGGCCAAAATATCCGATTATTATTACTGCGTCGAACTTAAATAAAATTATCGTAGTGACTGGTGCAATGAAAACGATGATAAATGTAATACACATAAGACTCGGTGACAGGAAAAAGTTAAATAAATAAATAAAATCATCCGGACAATATCCCGCACAGTGTTTCGCAGGGCACTGCAGATAACGAATTTGCTGGTATCCTTATTCTCTACCTTCGTATACACGTATAGAGCGAGGGATAACCTTTTTGTGCATTTTCCGTTTGGCTGAAGATTCAATATCCAAAAGTTGTTTGTAAGTGAAAATGCTTCCCCACGTTCCCACTCCGAACGGCCATCGTCAATTTCAGTTTACTTGGTATATAGATTTAGGCACACTGAACTCTGACGATTCAAATTTCATTGCTCTTTTATTGTTTTCCGCGTCACAATACCTTTAGAAAACAAACAATATACGCGTATATTAAATAGATTGAGACGATACTCTGTATAGTCTATATATACTATATAGTCTTATAGTCTGTTCGCCGAGTGAAAGCTGTACTGAAATATATTCGATTGAAATAAATTTTTCGAGTTTTGATGAATTCATTTCATTGTATTACACTCCGCCGCACTTTGAATTTTACCAATTTATTGAAACGATACGTAAAAGTGTTATTTACTAATAATAAAAATGTATAGGAAAAAAAAAGGGATGGACATATTTTTATCTAAGCGATAACCGTTTATCTCACAAACAATAATTATTTTATTCTGGTTATAGTTTCTGGCAAATCTATATTATTTGTATTCATTAATGTATTTCACAGTGATTATAAAAATATCGATAAAAGTTTGAACGATTTAATGGTTCGAATATGAATGACGTCAAACGATAATATTGATGATTTTTTAATTCAGTTTTTATTTCATATACCTAACGTGTTAAAAATACGTAAAACGACAAAATCGTAGTCAAACGGATTTCGTTATCATAAAATTTGTAAACAACATCGAACATTTTCGTTTTTATTTTTGACGATTAATAATACATTAAAACTTTTCAAGTCGTTTGGAACGAACGACGATGTCGAATCGGGTTCGATATATTGGTATGGTCTTCAGTTTTTCCGTACGTTTTTATCTTTTATCTATTTTTTACGTATGATTAGAGGGGATAATGCATTTAAAATATGTCGAAATCAAGAAAAAAAAAAAATTGGGTGGACGGATATTATTCTAATTTCACTTCCATCAGAAAATGTGAAAGGTTCTTGTTATTGCGAAGGCGCACTGTCTATAGGACAATACACTTCTGGAATTTCAACATTTTCCCGGTATACTGCAGCAATCCTTTTCGAACGGGTTTTATGATCCATTCCCATCGTATAGAGTCGTCACTCGTCCCCGCGGGGGGAATAACGAAAAACGTTGGATTTCAGCGCTCGTAGCAGATGTCCGCATTTGCATTTGAATTTGGGTAAATTTCTTTGTTCTATCGGAATTTTTTTTCCAATGCCGCGTACGTACAGCGACAGATATTTTTCGGAGGCTGGTGCAATAATAATAAATTTTCTCTCACCAACACACTGATTTTATCGTTAGCATAAAAAAATATGTTCGACCGTTGTAGATTCTTGTCGGCCCGACAATCTCGACCGTCGTTCGTCACTAAAAAAAAAAAAATTTTATCCTTTAGAAGTAAACAAAACCACGTGTAACCGAGCAATTATTACGGTACGCGTTTTTAACATTATACTCTTAATTCGGATTTTTTTTTTCTCAAAGCGATTTTCTTCTGTAACGAGAACTATACGCTGTGTCGATCCTAGCAAAAATTCGATCCGTCGCGCATTGCTCGAGTGGCGGCGTGGTGAATACGCCGGAGACGAGGTGGAGAACGATCGAAACTCCGGTGAAACGTTCTATGTGCTCAGATTAATTTTTTTTAAAATATTAATACGTTTTAGAGACTCGTAAAAAAAAACACACACACTGATAAATGTAAAAATTGCCTCTACGACCTTATTTTTTTAAAATTTCGTTTGTTAAAAAACGATTTTACAAAATATTGGTACTGGTTTGGAAAAGCGAACGGGCCGACTATAATATAATGAAAAAATTCGCCGAAAAATAGAAATTCGATTTGAAAATTTTGAAAAACAAATTTTGGAGACATTCGCGAAATATTGCGGTCGATCGGACAAAGCGAGATGGCTAATTTCCCGTTCGACAAAAACCACTCGGAAAACAAAATAAAATTATTATAACACGCGAACAACTGCGGCGTTTTAAAGGCGCGCCGACGTCCTCTCTATACAAATCTACTCGGCTCGTATATACGCTTATGTATAACCCGCTCGCGCTCATTTATACAATATTATGTACTTTGCCATAAACGTTTTCCACTGCGATATTGTCGCATTTAATACGTCCCACATAAGCTCTCAGCTCGGCCGTTTAATTATTATTATTATTATTATTATTGTGGCTATTTTAAACGCCGCGGATTATGCGCGTTTTTCCGCCCGCGCGGCGCAATCTCGCACCTCCCGCCCCGAACGTTATAATATTATATTGTTTCTCGATTAACGTTCCGCGCGTCAACTCTGCTCAATATACGTATATAATATGTACTCGTATTATGTCATACGGTATACCGGGATTTGCTAAATTCTCTTTAGTATATAAAAATCTCGTGTCACGGCGTTTGCGGTCGCAATGCTCCGAAACGACTCGACCGATTTTAATGAAATTTTTTTTTGTATATTTGATAGGTACGAGAATAGGTCGTAAAGTATTTTTCACTCTGCCGTCCCTCCCGAGAGAGCGGTAGCCAATACGGGAAATTTTAGGATTCAAGGCGTTAAACAGTTACCATCACGGTGACCGTTTAAATTGTTATTAAAAAACGTGCGCGATGTTCGTTCTCGATAAACACCGTAACCACTTAACCAATTTTTATTTTAAATTATAAATAATTTTTTAATAACGAATTAAATGGTCACCGCATGGTAACTGTTTAACGCCTAGAATCCTAAAATTTCCCGTATTATATATATAATATATACATAATTGAACAAGTTTTCGTTCAAAACTGCGCACGGGCCATAATTCAGCTATATATTTGCATAAAAATTAATTTTTTTCTCGCGGAATTGAATTTTAGTTGCGTACTTAATTGTAAGTCGAAACTTTGCAGTAGATTATTTTCCCCCTTTTCGACACACACACACACACACACATCGCCTGTCGCTTTCTCGTCACGGAAAACTTGATCGTTTTTCATTCAAATCCCTCGTTTACGATATTAATTATAGTGTCACGAGAGGGGGGGGGGAATGAATCGTAATATTATTTTTATTTCGTCGCGCCCATAGACATATTATAATATATAGACCGCGATTAGAGAAATAAGTACGGAGCAAAGATACGCGCGAGAGAGAAAGAGCCATTTGAGGCTCTTTTCACGGATAAATAAATAATCATGTATCACCGTTCGCTACGGATCCGGATATCTTGTTGCCACAATTTTCTTTTATCATCCATGAAGAAACCTCTTCTAAGTATGTCTCTCTCATAGACCTATTAACTATAGTCAACAGGCCTATGGTGTCTCTCGCACATATCTATTGGCTCTAGTGCATTACATGTGATACACTGGTCGTTCGCGGTCTATATATCATAAGTCTATGGTCGCGCCTGACTAGACGTTCCCCCGAAAATGGCTTGTCGTTTTTTTCTCAATCGAGAATTAAAAAAATTTTTTTTTTTTGGTCGCATAATTGACACTTGAACTCGGCGTTTTCGTCACTGCGCGCTCAGTTTCGCAAAAATCTTAACGTCATTAGTAATAATTGTCGATCGACCGGAATCATTGCGCCGATAAACGACAACGCGGAAAAATTGTCGACATCTGAATTTTAAACGAAATTGTCGACCGAAGTCGTTAAACTTTTGATTTATATGAATTTTTAAAAACGCTTCGCAGTTTCGACTCAAGAGTAACCCGCAAAAACCGTCCAAAAAATGTAGCGTTGAACTTTTAACATTTTTTTTTTCTCTACTTTCAGCGGTTTTCTGTCGGACTACACTGATCCACAGAATTTTTACGGGTGCGACGATCCCACATAATTTTCTGGAATATTTGTAATAAATATAACCAACAAATCTGTATTCAACCGATAAGCGTTTCTTTTACGTTTCGTACAGGCGATACCGGCGAAATAACGGCACGTTTTACAATTATGACCAACAATTTTTGAGAGGGGCTATGTCCGTCCCGATCTCCGCCAATGCCGACGCTGTAAATCGAATCGGAAGCTGCAAAAACTATCATCTTTAGTATAGAGCGTGTACAAATAATAAAAACTTCCGGCGGCGTATATACGCGTTATATATATATATAATAAAGGTCCTCGGCTTTTGACGAGGGTCCGAGTAATCTTCACGGCTGAGGCGATGGGACGATATGTGTCGCGTCCGCGATGGCGGTGGAAACAATTTGCTGCTGAGGCTGTGATATGGGCAGGCGGCGGTGGTCCAGAATGATTGAATGCCCCGTGCGCTCGAGTGCCCGAGATGAGAGTACAGGTCGGCGCGCTAGTGTAAAGCCGTTGGGGTTTCAACGATTTCTTTTGCACTCCGCAATTTTCTCGCGCGACAATATATTATAGTGACGCGCAAGCGCAAACGTTATTACTTAGAGTTACCTGTTGAACGCAATAAAAATAAATTCAACGAAACAACGCGTTTAAAAAAAAAATTAATTAATGATGTTTCGCTTAACGGCGAGAAAGAAAGAAAAAATGGATTAATAGAAGCTATTATAGAGAGTCAAATAGTTTGTGTTTTATTAAAAAAAAAAATTGTATTTCCGTCATCATTACGACCTCCTTTTGAGAATATCTTTTTTGAATATTTGTTAAAAAAAAATAAAAAATAAATAAATTCAAAAACACATTTAAAAAAAAAAATTATTTAATAATCCAATTGTAAGATGTTGAAAAATAACGGACGGAACTTTGTAAAAAGCGATCCACTGTACTGGCATTGGGCGAGTAAACCGGTACCTAACAGACATGTGACAAATCGCATTCAGAAAGTGTTCGATACGTTGTGCAGACGTGCACACTGAAATCTGCAATAATTCTCACGTTGTAAAACGTTTAAATTAGTACGATTTTGTCTGAGAGAGATAGAGAGAGAGAGAGACAGCAGTAGAGGGCTTAACTTTAATTAACTTTAAATTACTGCGAAAGACGATAATTTACATATTTAAAAAAAAAAAAACGAATCGGATATTTTATTGTATTACTCGTTACCAAAAAAACGCCTTTTAAGGTTATGTGAGGCCCAAGGGCCCAAAATATTTGCGGGCTTTTAAATACTTAAATTATGATAAATTCATGTTTTTTTTCAACACATTATATATTATATTAGCTATTAAAAAGTATACTTTATTAATAACAACTAAAATGTCAATTTTTATTAGAATATCTGTTATTTTATTGTTTATTATGAAAATTATAAAAATGTTAATATTTTTTATTTGAATATTCTTTATCATTCGAGATTTTTTTTTTTTTAAATATCTAAGTAAAAAAATACAAAATAAATACATGGTATTTTGTAAATTAATTGGGAGTCTTTAGAATTTGGGGGCCCCGGACCCGGGCCCACCGCGCACGTGCCTTAAGGCGGTACTGCCTGCAGGTTTTATTTTTACCATACTTTCGAAGTAGTCGATCGTAGATCACTGTAACAGACGCTTATAAGTATATAATATACTGTTTGTAAAAATATGTAAACAACGGGAAAAACTTGTTTTGTTCACGTTAAATGTACCGAATTACACCCGCGGCCACATAATATAAAACTGCAGTATATAATAATGTTTGTTTAAACAATTTTAGGCATATATTTTATTATATATATATATATATAGTACCACGTATAAAATATATTACTGAACTTATTTTATATGAACCACAGCGTTGTTACAAACTTATAAATAGAAATTTATATATACCCGTAATTCTTTTTTTTTTCTACTTACCCTAAAGGTTTTATTTTCCTAACGCGCAATAACCCCGACTTTATACGATTTTCCTATAAAAGTAATTTTGACGTTGAAAAACCTTGACGTTATTCAACGAGAATAATTTTTTTACTTTTCATTTTCAACGGTAATAATGTACTCGTATAAATCTTTCGGGTACGATTTTATTTAAATTATCGACAAGTATATAATATGATACAATATGGAATGGTAAGTATGAGGGAGAAAAATAGGTAAGTAACAGCAGGTTTATGTATTATTTAAAATGTCGATGATCTATAGTTTTTTTCTACGTATTGTTGTGTGTATATTATGCGAATTATTTTTGTCGACGTGAAAAACTAATTTCTATATCATTTTTTAAACTTCAAAAACGATATATCCAACACGTTACGCTGTAAAAATTCTATAAGGATGTGTGGATATTTTCCCTTGTACTTGTATCACAGTTCCGGACGGACCGGACTGCGGGAACGGTTATCAAATATTGTATGTACGAAAGCGATTTCGTTGACATAGTCTTTAAACAATATTTTTGTATTTTTTTTACTATGAACCAGAGTTTATACCATTTTTTAAAAAGCTTAAACGTATGTATATAGTGACATTAAAAAAAAAACTTTTAAAATTATATTTGCGCGATTATCAAAGTAGTTTATATAAATATAAAAATTTTTTTTTTTTTGGTCATAATTCCACGATAATGTTACAAAATTATTATTATAATAAAGTTATTATTGCATTTGAGTAAATAAAAAAAACATTATGAATAATCTTAACGGTATTACTTTTTGTAGTTCATCCTTTCCAGTAGGTTTTTTTTTCTTCAAAAAACTTTTATGCTGTTTTTTTTTTTGAATTTCATTATAATGTCATCGATGCTTAGGTTTTTCTTTTTTATCATCATTATTAATAAGAGCTCGTTCCTACAATCGTTATAACGTCGCAGAGCGTGTCCAGTCGTTAGTTTTATTTCTATGGTATACATATTTTTCGTTACTTTTTACCGTAGAAAATATTACAATTAGGGATTAAGGATTACAATTACAATTGATGATTTTTTTCCTGTAGAGTGTAGACGACTTTTCGCGTGGAAATAGTGCTCCAATTTTTACAAGTATTTTTTGTTAGGAAATGTTTCACGACGAGCAATAACCAAGAAGCAAGATCTATTAATGTACCGAGACGAAATGTAGATATAAAATATGGAAGAACAGCGTGCATAGAACTTAAACGAAATAACAATAAAATCGAAAAAGTAAGTACTCACCAGATAGCGCTGCGACACATCATAGCAGGGCGTGGCAGAAAGGCGCATATAAATAGCGGTACTGTGTTGTTCGCGCCTGCCCGCCGTCACTACACTGAGTGGTCCGATAGTTTCGGACCTCTATTTATAAGCGTCTGTCTGCCCCCTCTATTTTGTTTAGTAGCGCTATCTGGTGACTACTTTCTTTTCCGGTTTTATTACGGTCGGCTGACGCGCTGTCCGTGTACGCGGGTGTCAATTTGACGCTGACCGATCGATCGATCGTACGCGCGTATGCAATCTTTATTATTTATTATTATTATTTCATTACTCCATAGCTTTTCACGAACATAAGTTATTTTAAAATTTTTGAGCTCATAAATATGATATACAAAATATTAGTGTGTATATAAAGATTTTAAATTAAATTCATTAACTATATTATATAATGGTGACTTGTTTTACTATAATTGTTAATTACATCATTATATCATTAAATATATACACGATATCGTGATTTCCAATCGAGTATTTGTCATTGTCCGTCTAAACGACAAATCTAAACGATTCTTCAATTTTATTCGATTTGAATACATATGTAAGATTTCTAAAATGACCCGTTCCACCCCATTCGATTACTGGTGCAGTTGCTTTACTCGGTAACCTACGTGGGCGCCACTGGCGGCCTCCTATATCATATTTTGATTGATATACGCGTTCCATGTATTGAGTTCAGTGACAGAAGGTATGTAAAATCGGAACAAGCGGATGTGGCGAATTCTCTGAAGTCGTGGAAACGGAAAGCGGTCTGGAGGTATAAAAAAGCGTTTTATATAGCGGAGTAGCATATTACACAGCGGAGAGTGTGCAGCCAAAACCAGTGTCGAAAAACTGCGCAGACATGTAACCGGTAACCACCAAAAGAAGAGAGAATAATTATTGTCAACGAAAATCGCTTAGTTTTTGGCCTCAAGTATACGCACAATATATGCGAAATATGCGAACGATATACTTACACGTGATGTAAATTTCCTGACGTGTGCAACAGTGAAACGACGCGTGTGTCAAGAAGTGTAATAACTGTAATAACGTGCGGCAGTGACTATCATCGCGCTTTTATTATATGCGTTATATTGGTACGTGCCCGACTTATATATATACGGTTTTAGGTGCCGGTGACACGTCAAACACATACACGGTGGTGTAATAATTATAAATAAATATATTATATGCGAACTTTATAGGAGGCAATTTTTTATTTTTATACCCCGAAACGGCCGTGACCTAAAAATCCGAATATAAGTCAATTTTATCGGTATAAAATAATATTTGAATATTTTTAATGCGTATATATATATATATACGAGAATTTCTATCAAAGCGAACGTGTCAAAAAAGAGACGGTAAAAAAAAAAAACCGTCTTGACCCGCTATAGCTGCTCGCCGCTACAACGGTATGAGTTCTGACTTCTGTACTGGGTCTTTTTTTGTGCGAGGATCCTTTTTCTCCACGCTTTTCCAAATCGTACTTAAATATATTATTACACGCGGTCAATATATATATA
Organism: Slavum lentiscoides; assembly: GCA_032441835.1. Taxonomy (NCBI): domain Eukaryota; kingdom Metazoa; phylum Arthropoda; class Insecta; order Hemiptera; family Aphididae; genus Slavum; species Slavum lentiscoides. The sequence goes on along the minus strand of CM063714.1, from coordinate 8,128,961 downwards.
TATATATATATAGTATGTATTACGTCCTTTTTTTTTGTACAATTTTGTACAACCAAAAAGAAATTTTGTACACTACTCCAAATTTATTATGCGCGTGTTGCGGTAACGTTATAACCCAGCACTCGCAAAAGCAAATTTCACTCCAGTCCAAATTTCAACCTTACTGCATTATGTAAGTTTGAAGAAAAGTACAAAATTTCTTTTTGGTTGTACAAAACTGTACAAAAAAAAAAAAAATACATAATACTGAATAATTTTTGGTATAGAAATTCAAAAGGCACTGTTGAGGTAACTCACCTGGACGAGGTTTATTGTTGAACACATTTATTGTGTGTGTGTGTGCGCGCTGATAGAATATACAAATAAAATATTTAATAAAATAAATAAATATTATTATTTGTAAGAAAAAAAAAACAATTAATATACGGAATAAGCCGTTTATAAAGATATTCAAAAATATTTTTTTGAAATAGGTTATCATTAATGTTTTTTTTAGGTTTTTTTTTAAAAAAAAACTCGATTATTATTGCACGCAAATGAGAAACAAATAGGTACCTACTTAATATATAGCGTTTACATAAATTCGACGTTTCTTATTGTGTTTTATATTAATACGATCAATGCTCGTTTCATGATTCATAACGAATAATATGAACGCAGATAGAAATCGGATATTTTACCGCACAGAACAGAGTTTTTTTTGTCTCCGAAAAATCGTAAAATATCGACGTAAAGTCATAGGCAGAAATCTATTAAATTTTCTGGGGGGGGCTAACGTTTTTAACATCAGCCATAATCAGTCAAATAACCAAAATACATACAAATTATAAGATATTTGGGGTGCTTAGCCCCCTAAGCCCCCATTTCCGCCTATGCGTAAAGTGCACGCGCGGCGTGCCTTCAATTCTTCTTCAGTCATAACGCCAGTAGGATTTATTTTTTAAAAATAAAAAAAATTAATAATTTCTCGTTAAACGAAACGTAATCGGCCAACAACAAGTGAAAACAATCCGCGGTATCGGAAAAGCGACGGGCGAGTCAATACGCGTTGTTTCGAGGTCGTATGCCGTGCGGGTCCAGTGGCGCAATCGGTTAGCGCACGGTACTTATAAGACAGTAGTCGTGAGCGATGCCGGGGTTGTGAGTTCGAGCCTCACCTGGACCATACGCGAATTTTTGTAGAATTTTTTCGACGAACAATTATTATTGTTATTATAATATTTACTACGCCTCCTCCCCGCCACCCCCCATCGGTTCCATTGTGACCTCGCCGCGCATCCGTTTGTCAACGCGCACCATTCGTGTTTCCGTTGCGCGCAGAGAATTTGAAATATAATTTTTTTTTTCCTATCGCATATTTATATTTGAATCGCGTACGATTCGTATTAGCGATAATTAAAAATTTTGATAAAAAGGGGAAAAAAAATGTTTGACTTTTAAATACACAAAAACGCAATGCAAACGAAAAAAAAAAAGAAATATTATTACAACGGACGAAAAAGCAAAACGGCTCTTACACGCGATAATCAATATTAAAAAAAATAAAATAAAAATAAATGCGCGTTAAAAAAAAAAAATAAACCCTGTAATAAGTAATAACGTTATTTATCAATTCGTGAATTCAAGATTTGCATCGAATGTCGTTAGTTTTCGAAACATGCCGCGCGGGTCCAGTGGCGCAATCGGTTAGCGCACGGTACTATTATTATAAGACGGTACAACCGTGAGCGATGCCTGGGGTCGTGAGTTCGAGTCTCACCTGGACCATACGCGAATTTTTGTAGAATTTTTTCGACATTGTATTTACTACGCCTCCCCTACCCCCCATCGGTTCCATAGCCGAGCATCGTTTGTCAACGCACAACTCGTGTTGTTTCCGTTGCGCAGAGAATTATATCAAACATAATTTTTTTTTTTGTTAAATTTTTTTTTTCTTTCTTATCGCATTTATATTTAAATCGCGTACGATTCGTATTCGATGATTTAAAATTTTGATAAAAAAAAAAAAGTGTTTGACTTTAAATACACAAAAATAATACGCGATAAACAATTTTTTTTTTTTTAGGCTTTTACGGGCCATTCAGGTCCATTGCCGCAACAACCACTTGCCTCCACCCATCTCTATCGCGATAAACAATATTAAATAATAATAAATGCGCGTAGAAAAAACAAAACATTTTAATAAATATATAATATTATAATTCGAGCGCGTGTAATATTATAACTCTCGGTTAATCGCGGTGAATTTGTTAAAATTGAACCGGAATTTCGTTAATTTTCCAAACGTTTTGAATACATTCAAATACAATAATTGTATATACAGTGTTCGAATTGGCAAAATAAAAGTAGACGGACTCTGTTTACTTTTAAAAGAAGAGCGTCTCCATCACTTTTTATACCTTGTTGTACCGTAGTATAGTATAGCGAGTAGAGGTACGCTAAAATTTCTGAAAGATTAGTTCAGGTACTTAGTCCCCCCCGCGTCCCCCCCAATTCGAGCACTGATTGTACATATATACCCCGTACGGTATATGTGCAAATCTGCAGCCGTATATAGTACTATTCTTAAATCACAATGTATTTTCAACAAAATTTCTCTAAAAAAAGAAATAATGTCAATACGGGTGGGGGGGGCGTGCTTGCGGAATCCCCCCTCCTCGCCCGCGGGCGTTTTAAAACGGATTTATTTAACCGAATACAAATTGTGACTGTATATTATACGGATTGAAATTTCGAGGGCGGTTTGAACACTCAAAACCTCTAGGCACGCCCCCGTACAATATTATTATTTATATGTACGCGATTGTACAGGAGAATGAAAAAAAAGAAGTGAATACGTTTGTATCGCGCGACCGCACATATTGTATAAAATATATTATCGATTTTCGAAAAAGAAAATATTAACAAAAAAAAAAAAACGAACTCTTTGACCAATTTATTTTTCGCCCGGTTTTCCCGCGCGGACGTGCGAGACAATTATTACTCGGGTATTTTTTTTTTTTTTTATTCAACTTTTGTTTCGCCGAGACGAAAAGTGATTTTTTTTTTTTGTCAATTTATTAATTCGATTTCGATACTAATCGGTTTCTTTTGTTTTTACAACAGACCGACGTTAAACGTTTTTTTCGTCGTTATATATTATATTACATTATAATACGCGTATATTGACAAAACGGTTTATTTTTTTTTGTTTCGTTGTTTTTATTTCCTCTCAACACTCCGTTTAAACCGATTTGAATAATTTCAAATATACGACGTCGCGTATAATATTGTTTTGCAGGATTTCCGCCGTCGTTGTCTGCAGCGCGTATACGGACGTTGTGAACCGCACATTCGCGCGTCGCGTATGATTTATCGAACGAAAATTTATTCACAAAAAAAAAACCGTACGAAAAAAAGAACGAATTTCAAAGCGAATTTATTAAAAAAATTTAAAAAAAAAAAATTACCCTCTTATTAAAATAATATCGTTATTTCCATTGCTTGATTAAAACACGCGGTTTTATGTGGCAAGTATAATTGACACACGCATTCGCACCGCGGCTAGGTCACGTATATACGCGTTTTCACGTGTAATTTTTTTCGATAGTTTTTGAGTTTTTTTTTTTTCAGGCGCAACTGAGAAAATCGAAAAACGACCTGTCTATAATAAAGTACCGACCAGACGCGATTCGCTGTCGGAAACAAATACCACGTTATATGACTGTATAAAGATCGGAGCACTCCTTCTGGTAGAATAAAATGAAAACCACGTCATCCAATATACGTTCCTCGCTCCGTTCGGAATGTAAAATTGAAAAATTAAATTTTGTTATTGTATATATAAAAAAAAAAAAATGTCTAATGTCAGCCCGGCCGATGGCGTTTTGCACTCCCCCTGAGATTTTTGCGAGGTTACGTCGGTGGAGCTTAAAAAAAAAAAAATAAATATAAAAACGAGTCTGCTAATACTCGAGACATTGATGTGTAAACGTCGCGCGAGCGGTAAAAACGAAACGGAATTACTGTGAATATTGCTGCAGGTATCTTTATACAAAGTAATTTCGATATTAAAATTTGTTATATTTAATATAATTAGTTGTCGTGATAACAGCTTACACATTACACGCAATTTATAATTGCGTGTAGATTAATAAATATTAATAAATATTATTATTATTAGTTGTCGTGACAACAGCTTACACATTTCCGTCCCATTACCCCGTAGATTCACCCTCATACCGCCGTAATAGATGCGTTTACGCATGAAAAACGAGAAAAATGATTTCGTCACTCGCGCGGTATTATCGCGAAAGGATTAGGACGCGCGCGCGCGTACATTTTTATCGGATTTAAGTCCGTATGTGTATCGATCGTATTCCTCTCTTTTTCGCTCATCTTATCGTATACACATATAATATTTTATTCGGGTATTTTATTATTGTCTGTCGCGGCTTTATCCCCGTTTTTTATATATATATATATATATATACGCGTTTTATATATAGACACAATATATTATATTATTCCGAGACGTTTAAAAAATTGATCGCGCGGAACGGTAAATCTGACGATCGTCTCCTGCAGGATAATCGCGGTTTACGCTCGAGTCCCGTCCACGATCTCCATTCATACACGCGCGTATAAATATTGCGGTCGTGGCGGTGCGCACCAACGATCTTATATATTATAACGTATACGGTCTCTCATTTATATAATATACGCGAATATTTACCGACATTTTTATACGACGCGCTATACGTTTCTGTGTTATATATAACGTGACGTTTAAATCTTCGGTTCTTTTTTTTGATTTTTTTTCATTAAACTCGGTTTCGTTAGTGGAATCGCGTGCCACGACCATTATACACTGATAAATAATGTGGGAGGAGGGGAGCTATGAAAATCATCGGGAAAGTAACGCGTGGGAAGAGGAATGATAAAAAAAAAGGGGAAAACGAACGAATACGTGTGGGTAAATAAGAACCGGTAAAGCGTGTATTTGTATGTATAAGGAAAATTCGGGTAAATATTTAGGTAGGAATTAAAAACGTAGCGAGACAGGAACATAATAATACGCGCGTGAACAGTGGCGTGGCGAAATTAAAAAAAAAAAAACTAAAGAAGCAAACAATGTACTATAATGGCCCACCTCACTAAATTTTAATTTTATAATTTTTTTTCTTGTAGACAATTTTTTTTTTTTTGGGTAAAAATAGTTGTCCATTTTTTAAGAGTAGTGTATCTGTTTTCCCGTAGCAAATGTTCCGCATAGACACTACTTTTTAAACGGAACCGAAGCAACAATTTTGTCAAAAATTCATGCACAACATTTATAGAATAACTATAAAGTAGACGGGGAAAATAAAACAAAATCGGGAAATTTGTTAGGCTGCAGTATTTTTTTCATCAGTAACTACAGACTTGTTTTTTTTTTTTACACGATTTTAGGACCCCATCATTCACCCGACTAAAATCCAGAAGCTTCTCAAAAACATGCGGTTCGCTACGCCACTGCGCGAGAACGTATAATATCATGCAGTGAAATATATCGCGTGGTAATACAACGCGTGTTATTAAAAACAAATAATAATAATAAAATAAAATAATAATAATACAAAAATAATACGAAAAATCGTGTAATGTTTTCTCGCGTTTTATATTCTATTACGTTACGTCTTCCTGAATATTTTAAACGCCTATACTTAAATATATTCCTCGAATTTCAATTCTTAAATGGTTATCCTCAGTATTACTTTCCTCAAATTTACTTTTCTCGTTATTATTGTTTTCACGCGATAAATTATTTCTAACAAAACGTTTTCCTGGATATTATTCCTGACGGATATTCTCCCGATTATTACGCACGCCCTATACTGAACGTACAATAGTTACGATCGCGATGAAACGCTGTTTGTAAAGCTGCAGTATAACATAAAATACTAAAAAGCGTGTCGTGCAGCTTATCGTTATATTGTTGTTATTACCGTGTATATCAAATGTATTTACATATAGTCGAATTGAGCTTGAAATTTATGACTGTATCGACATTCTGAAGATTAAATCAGTTAAAAATAACGTGTTTAAGAAGGCGATTTTTTTTAAAAACGATAGAAATCTGCAACCAAACGTATTAAGTACATACTATACGCGATACACCGTATCATTTTTTATTTTTATTTTTTGGTCAATAAATCGTTTCGGATCGAATTAGAAGTGCAGGAAATTCGATAACGTTTGAATAGTAATAATGACGAATTTCGTACAATACACTTCCCGAATTCGCACAGTTTACTGGCACGGTGTGTGTGTGTGTGTCGTAGGCCTTGATCGAAACGACATAAATAAAAAAGGGGCAGGGAGCCGCGGGTGTTGTGGATGTCGCTTAAATGAATTACTTAGATAAAGTTTCAGAGTTTTGTTATTACTATAAATTTGAAAGCAACGCGATAAATCATCGCGTTCAATAAAACGATTCTGAGCTTCGGCGCGTAATACACTTTGTCGGAAAATTTAAAGTGGTATATTAAAAAAAAAAATCTTTACTTAGGTTCGTCGAGATTTTAAAGTAACGTAAAGTTCTGCCCTTATAACCAAAAATTACTCCTTTATTGTGCAAAGTTACACGTTCGACGTAAATTTCGAGACCCTAGGACTTTTCTTTTTGTGATGCGTTTGAAAACTATTGAGAAAATAGTTTTTTTTTTTTGCCAATTTTCGGGTTGTTTTGAATTGCGTATAGGGAAACTACTGAGAAAATCGAAAAACGTTTCAAATAAAGTACCAGCTAGATACGATTTGTTACCGGAACGCGTAACGCATGACGACATCGTCCGAGCATTCTTATTCTAGTCGAAAATTTGTACGCAGACAAAAAAACATTATTGTAAAACCTGCACAAATAGCTTTCTCGCTTCACTCAGAATCTAAAAGTATAAACAATTAAATGTGAAATACATACCAAAAAAAACATTAACTGTAATTTTTTTTTTTTAAACAAAAATATGTTTTTTATACGTATTTATATTTAGATCATATTGGTTTGACGTATTGCAGTACTCGTGGTAATAATCCGTTCATTATTGGAATAACAAATCAAACGGCAGCAAAAAAAAAAAAAAATGTTTCTGGACTTTTTTAGTACAAATAAGTAGAATAATATTTTGTTTAATAAAATACAAGAATAATAAAAATCTATAAATATGTAAAAAAAAAAAAAAAATAATAAGGATTCAAGTAGTACTCGTCCAATTTGCAAACGTTAAATAACAGTCGTTATTCGTATTAATCCGGAGCGCAGAAATAATATCGAGGCCGGGCTGGTTAACGAGTTGAAAAGTTATTGTTTGTCATAATTTTGAACTTCACGAGTTGTTTTTCGTTTCCGTTTTAACGTGAACTCAACGAGTTATTATTATTTAACGTTGAAAAGTTGCCGAGAAAATTTAAATTTTCTTCAATACATCGCATGCAATGTAATCAAATTCGTCGAACTTTTTCGTATGTGTTGTAACATACTTTATCAACAGCGCATTTTCTCGCGATTTTTTTTATAACATATGGTTTTTTTTATATAAACTTGTATCTCAACGGAGTTACTTCTCTTTTTTTTTCAAACAATTTGATATAAAAAAAAAAGTTACTCGCCCCATACACGCGTACCTATAATTCTCGGTTGAGTGTCTGTGCAGTATAGTCTTTACCGACGCAATGACACACGCGGAGCGTTTTAAAACGTTCGCGAAACCGTCAGTGACATAAGTAAAAGCGATTTTTTTTTTTTTTTTCGTTTTGCCAATAATTCAATTAATCGTGTTTCAGATTCGTGTTTTGACCACGGTTTATAACGGTGGATAAATACAAATAGTGTCCAGCATCAGCAGCAGCTACACGACCATGCTCGCGGTACTGATGATGATCGGACCGACTTCGCTGCTGAAGCTGCTGTGCTTGAACGTGGCCGCCGTCAGTTCCCAGCTGGCGTGGACGCCGATTTACGTCGGTTCCAACAGTAAGTCCGTCGTTAGGTTCACCTCGGGTTTTGACGATTTTTTTTTTTTTTTTTTTTGCAAGGCATTATTACATGACACAAGCAGTGGTTGGATCGGCTAACCGATCTTCTTATTTTATCCAGTAATGTAGTTTTTTTGTCGCCACGGTTGTAGATCTTCTTCTGTACACAGTCGTGTTTTTAACCTGAAATTATCACGAAAACGTATTTTAGTAAATTGTTCGCTTTTTCGATCCAAAGCAACGTGGACGTTATATTTTTTTCATTAGCTTTAGTCCCTCTCTGCAATTTTACTTTAGCCACTGGCTAGTAAGTAACCAGCTGACACGCAGGCGTTGTGTATGAAAAAAAAAAAACGTCGTTATTACGCGTGTGTATAAGGCATAGGTAAAATGAAATATTCGATCTACGACATCTATTTAAACGCCGTACAATCACTTGGTTGACGGAATCATTTCGTGCACAATATACGCGCTATTTGAATAAAGTGTTTATTGTACTCGTATTTATACTCGACTTCAAAAAGCAGCTCGTCTCTTTTATTTATAATATATAGCGGTGTGTACTTTATACATTATAGATGAGCACTCCTCGAAGTCAAACGGCGTATATCATTTGAATATTATAAATTTAAAATTCCGTTACGAACAACTGTTGTAGCAATAATAATATGATATATATATATTTGCTTGCAGCGATTGCATATATTATAACGGACACCCATCCGAATAATACACGCAAATAAATACAAATTATCTCGACGTACGTATTTTTAAATGCAAATTTCGTTACCTACACAAATATATTTATATTTATTTTTTTTTACCACTTTGTATATCATTGTAAACGTCGTATATATAATGTACAGAGTGCGATGATGTTTTTATTTCGTGTTCGGCAGTGGAAAAATATCGATTTTTTTTTTTTTATTAATTTTTATATTCGCGCCTAGTGTTTTTAAATTAGTCGCCGTTCACTAATAATAATAATCCGTTCTCGCTATTCTTCCCCTTCATTATACGAAATCTCGGAAGTTTATCGCCCTTATTATTATTATTATTATTATTATTTTAAGCGCGAGTTTTCGATAAAATACGATTGCTCGCGCGGGTGTTGTTCTGCGGAAAACATAATTTCTCGGTTGTTCTTCTTATTGATTTCAGTCGCATAAAGGCGTGTACATATATAATGTTTTTGCTATTATTATACCGAGAACGAATAGTTTTCTCTTTTAGAGTGTATAAAAAAATAATTGGACGCACAATGAAAAGTAATAGCTTAACGCAAATGTTCCCGAACCGTCGTGGGTCGCGATTGTCGTTTCTGACACGACGAATAAAATGAGCCGAAGAATCGCGCGTCCGTTTGAAAAGAAATCCGTTAAAAATGAATTTCAACCGTAAATATTCAATGGAGTTGTGGTCGTCTGTCTGTTCGAGAACTTTTTGCTTTCCCGTTCGATTGTTCATATAATAATTATTGTAAAGTCGGATTTCCGGTGACAGATGCGACAAAAGAAGAAGAAGAAAAAAGTAAAACTAAATTTCGAAAAGAATTTCAACCGTCAAACTCCTTATATACGCGTTTCGTATTAACCGACATTGATGCTGCAGTTATCGAGAATAATCGAAAACGAGTGCACAATATTCTGATAATAAATAGTATTTTTTTTTCCATACTTTCAAGAATATTATGACTGCACAAATAATTTTTATTTATCATAAAAAAATTAATTTGTGCGAGTCGCCTAAATTTGAAAATTTTCAAAAAACCGGGTCGCACGTATATAAAACGTTTGGGGACCTCTTCTGGCTTAGACGCGGATTGCGCTAACGTAGACGCGTGTGTTGTAACATTCTACAAACATTTATTCATAAATTAACTATACTATACCGGATATAATCGGACGTGCAGTTTGCAACCTCATATTCGTATCGTTTCGCGCGATTAATTATTATATTAATATAGGATTTTTAATTCCATTTTCGTCCGAATTGTCCGAACCATATAACGGAAAGGTATATACACGCGAATGTATTCCGTGTGAATCCAGACATACGTTGTTTTAAAAATATTTTTGACTTTATACGGTTCTTTTTGGAGTAGAAAAAACGTGTGCGCAGTTATAAACATTCGGAGCAGTGGCGTACTCAAGGGCGGTGGGTTCGTGGGGTTTGAACCCCCATGACCTCACTAACCGATGTAGTTTTGTGCGTTCGTGCTTATAAATAATATAATTCACAAGAGCAATTTTCTAAAAAAAAATTTTTTATAAGAAGGGAAAAAATAAACAAATATTTTTTTTACAATCTACTTTCAATTTTATGTTAACAAAATTTTCAACTCCTCCCATTGAAAATTCCTGCAGAGTACGCATCTGATTCGGAGAGATTTTCTGTAGCACACAACGGTAAAACGCTGTAATTTTTAAGATTTTTCCATTCGTGTACCTATACAGTTTCGGAACGTCGAATTTACATTAACTAAACACAATATATTATACACTATACCTATAGTCAATGCGAGATCGTTTAAACAATTTTTTTTTTTATTATTTTCTTACTCTTTTCCCCCTTTTATATTATAGTAACTCGCGATAAATGTCTCGACGCGGATTCAATGTTCGCGTTGATAGACAGCCGAGGAATTTTCGACTTCCGATGCCGCGTCGCGTCGACGAAATAAATAAATAAATAAAAACTTTCTCGTCGTATACAACGAGTTTATGCACTCAACCTGTCGCGTAGGTCTTCCCTCGACTCGTATTACCGAGTTTCAATTCCGGACGTCACGCGTAATCTGTCTACCGCGACACGGCGTATCGTCGATTATCATTATTATTATTAATCCCGCGATCGATGATAAATCATTTATTTGAATACAGATCGCGCGATCTACCGTATTGTTCATATTATACAAAACGTTCCCGGTTATTTTCTTTTCTTTTCACAATCCGATCTATAACGTCTATCTATATCGAATCTATCTATCATTCAACGCGCGCCGTATTCGTTGTATTGAGATCAGGATGTGCGCCATTTCAGTTATAAAACAGAGTTGCCACAGTTTTAGGCAGGCCCGTAAATACCGGACCGCAGCGATGACGGCGTACACAATCTTATATTTTATAAATCGAATTGAAAATTATAAATTCCCTAAATTTTTTTTTTATTTTTATACAGTAATAGCACGTAAATAACACGTAAGATACAATATATTTGTGAAATTGTACATTTTAAAATGTGAATTCGTAGTTTTCTCATTTATCTATAACACGGAAATATGTTAGAAATATATATACGTTTGATTTTAATAATAACAAAAAAAAAAAATGTAAGTTTTAATAAACCGTAATCAAACAATTAAACAATATATAACTTCAAATTTTAAAAGTAAATAATATCACGTTCATTTTTCATTGCTCGCCGTACGATTTTCACTTGATTTTCACTCTTCTTAAAAACTTTTGCTTTATATATGGCCACGAATTGAAACCTGTAATTAATAAACGCACGACTTCTAGAATTTTCATCTACACAGTACACTAGTAAGTGTCCTTGATAAAAAAAACTTCTTCAGGCAAAACAATACACTGCATAGTCATGGATGTTGATTTCGCATCCAATTACAACAATTAAGGCATGGAATAAAAAATAGAGCAGCCAACGTATACCCTATGCGATTACCCCAAATGGCGCCCCTGGCTGAGATTTAAAACTTCAGTTTCGAAAGAACGGAATATTTCTCGTTATTAAAGTTGTACGGATTTACTAGGCTAAAATATGAAGAAAAAAAACTTTCCAGAATTATTTTTACGAATAAAAATAATATTTATGCGCGAGTGTTTAAAAAGAAATTGATTTCACTGCAGTATGTCGTCCGTGTCTTGTATCTATGTGTGTTTAGTGGTGTCGTTGAATTGTGTATATTTTCATTCTACTTGCGTTCTCGCGTGTTATAACCATCGCATACAACAGACGTGTATAACACGGATTTTTAAGCGAAATTCTTTGGATTTTCGCGTGTAACTTTCGAGTTTAATTTTTGTAATATTTAGTTTTTTTTTTTTTATATAAACAATCCGAGTGCTGATTCAACACTGAGACAGCGGGAAACCGCAGCAGCCGAGAGTGAAATGATAATAATACAGCTGTGGTGTGAGAGGAGGGATGTTAATATAACTTGCAGGTACCCGGAAAAGGATGCGCGGTGGAAGTTTACATTGCACGTGTATAAATCTTTTTTCTTTTCTCCTCCCCTATCGTTTTCTTTCTTTATTTTTTGTGCTCCACCCTTCGAGTTGACCGCGTATAGAAAAAAAAAGGTGAACATTGTCGAGTCGCGCGGGATCCCGGGAACGGCAGAGGGGTTTCTGTGGCGTGCAGAGTGAGGATGAGACGCGCCGCGGGTAAAGTTAGCCCGGCGAATCTGTCGCTTTCAGAAAACTTTTCGATTGCGTTTTTACTCGGAAAAAGGGGAAGAGATGTAGCGAATAATAATAAAAAAAAATTAAAAAAGAATTATATAGATAAGGGTTTTTAAGGACAGTTTAAACGTTTGTTTGTTCCCGCCGTAACCTACTTATCTATTTTGTCAAACCGCTGATTGTCCAAGTCTCCATATAACATGTGTCCGTATACGTTTAGCGTTTGTTTTCGAGTGTTTTACCGCGTCCTGCTCGTACCGGGCAGCATAACATTTTTACAATTTCCTCAATTAATTTTTATATGTATATATGTAGGCTTAAGAACAGCCCACGATCTACTTTGTACGATTCCAGAATCCAATGCGTCAACTGCTGCAGCTGTATAAGGCGAATCGTAACAAACGGTTCGCTATACATTTCGGTGGGAGTTTATAAAAGTTTTTGCGTATTATTTCACTAGCCGGTCAGCGCGGGTTAATGATTTCAAACGTGTCAAGTGTATAAAAATTTGCGAATTTCAAAGCGTATTAAAATTTGACTGTATTAAACGCGTGCATGTATTTCCGAATTTTCTCTAATTCGATCGTTGTAACGTTTGCTATACATAATATGTAAACGTGAGCAAGGCGTTTCGTTAATACACTAAAACGTTTATGACTGTAAAAGAGAACAGTATAGAAAACGCGTTATTTGTTTATTAATTGAAAAAGTTTTGAAAATATATTTGCTGCGACGATAGCAATATGTATATAATATAATGTGTGATATTATAATATTAATAATGAACGGCATACGTTCGATTTAATTACGTTTATTTTCTCAACACGGTACTATTGTAATGAGAGTGAGTTTTATAACGACTACATAATCGTTATTTTAAACGGGATGATATTATCGTATACTCGCGCGTACTGTATATTGTTTTTTGTTCGTACGAGCCGGGCTTATTCGAAAGGATTATTCTCAACTGCCAATTTATACGAACTTATCTCGTGGGGATTCTGGAGTGGGGAAGGATGAGGTTCCGAGTTCATACAGAACGGTATAAAAAATATTCGCGAGTATCACTGAAAGGTGTTGTCGGGAGCAATTTAATAAAACTATAGATTTTCGGTATAATGATAAATGATAATAAATAAATGTAGGTCACCATAAATATAATTTATACATACTTTTATCTCGTTTCAAAGTCGTAATTAGTGTTTTTTTTTTGAAAGGAACACGATGCGATTAAAATTTTCTTCTTTCAACCGAAATTTCATTATATTCGCGTCCAAAATTTATTTTCGACGCAATAATATATACCACGAAACCTTGTTCTTGTTCCTTCGCATTACGCGCATGTACTTGACACGGCGTTTATTTTGTTTTATATAGCTGGTCTTTGATCCCAGTTTTGAAGAGGAGGCTCGTTGTAACCGAATAAACATAAATATTCATTTTCTCTTTCTACTCGTAGACCATGGCGATCTACTGATTTTATACTTTCACTGGTTTAAACGTCAGCACTGTGAGGGCGGTTTTATAATATACGAAAAAAAAAAAAATTGTTTAATTTTACAACGGCGATGTAGTGATACCCATGGCTAAATGAACAGGTACGTCAGCTAGACGTACGTATAACACGGCGAAGGAAATGTCCCCCCCGGCCTTGGAATAAACGACAAAATTCATGGAAAAACTTTCCGGCGTAATTTAAAATTGTTACGTTATTAAAATATTCCGTATTGACTCCATTAGATGCCCATTACACACCATAACTGAATCGCGAATAAATAATTATTTATTAAAATAATAAAATTTTTTTTTTTCAAATGTCAAAGACCTCACCAATACTCTTTCATCCGTGTTATTGATATCGTTTTTTCCATGTCTGGGGAACACGCACAGTGATAACGAAAATAAAATTATAGCCGACACGCTTGTTTATTTAGTCACGGTGATACCAGCTACCAGTTTGAAATATCACGCACAGAAGTTCGATTACGAAAAAACCGGTTTTGTCAAGTGCGCGTCCGGCTTTCTCGACTGCGCGGAATACGTTCAAATGCGCTTTAAAAATAAGCCCTGCATTATACACACATAACTTTTTTTTTTTTTACATTTATTCGTCCGCGTTATTTTTTTTTTCCATATCGATTTTTCATCTTTTTCTATTACACACGCACACACACGTGTCAATATGCCACCGATACGACGTATCTGTCGCGCGTGTAAAATACGATATTATTATTATTATTAAATAAAATACTATTTTTTTTTCTTTTTTAAAACAATATTTCTCCCAAAAGCCGACGTGACACTGATTAGGGTAGACCTGCAGTGTGTGTAGCAAGCACATGCTGTCAACGTATAGCAGTGTTGTATTATATATTCATATACCAATGAATATTTCAGAAGAGATATACGGTAGCAATTTCCAAGCGACGAGACGTCATTTTCGAAAAAAAAAAAAAAAATTGACCAAAGAACGTCCGGGAAAATGTATTTTTCGGACACGACGACGCAGCGAGAGAATATTTTTTGGATTTTTTTTTTTTTTTTTTTGTTGATATATTCACTTTTTATTACAAAAATTTTAGACACTTTTCGTTACAAAAATATTAGAGAGCGGATTTTCAGGCGTTTACTTATTTTTATTATTTTTCTACTGACCGTATGTCACTGAACTCAACGCACGGAACGCGTATTTTGTATAATTCCCGTATACGTGTCAAATATGGACCCCTATACTGTGGGCCGCCATATGCATTCCGTTTCTATTTTTCTGTTTTTGTTACCAACTTCATTATCTGAAAATAACCGATTTCGGTGCCAACATATTATGAGCACGTCGTTTTGTGTCCTGTTATCTCAAAGTAAATAATAAAAAATTATATTTCATCGTATCCTCCATGATTTTTATATCTTATAGAATGCATATGGCGGCCTCCTGTCTGAGGCCACATTTCGATTGATATATATATACGCGTTCCGTGTATTGAGTTCAGTGCTGCGTATGTACGCGCAGTTCGACGCGAGAGCGAAAAAAAATGTAGACCGTTTTTGGAGCGTATTTTATAGAGGCCAAAGAATATTTTGAGCGACTTCGAAAAATATATTGTCACGTGTAAAAAAAAAAAAAATCATATTTATTCATTTTACGAATTCGAGTTTTTTTTTTTGACTTTAACAATAAATATCGTACAATTTCTAGATTTCTCGTTTGTATCACTTTATTATTATATGTCGAATACCGAATTTTCGATTTCGCGCCACACGCGTCAACGAAATCCCGCGTTCGTGAACCGTCGCAACATTTTCTGCTTCTATAGATGTTTAGGTTTTCGCGAATTACAAAATTCTTTGGAAAAAAAAAAATACGCGTTTCGCAATATCAGAGAATATTTTCAAGTTTTTTTTCCCTTAGCACATTTCACCGGTTTTAATGGAATATTTTAATAAAAAAAAATCTAAAAATCCGCTCTCCGTACGCGTTTCGCAATATCAGAGAATATTTTCAAGTTTTTTTTCCCTTAGCACATTTCACCGGTTTTTAATGGAATATTTTAATAAAAAAAAATCTAAAAATCCGCTCTCCGTATTTACTAATTTTCGACAATTAGTCGTTAGTATTTTTTTACACAGCCGTATTTTTTTTTTTTGTACATAATAATTTTATTTTAACTCTCGTCCCGGATAAACCGAATGGTTTATTCAAATCACAGCCACACCTATATGGCTATATGTATATATATATATAATATCTTCTTCCGAATCATTAGGTACATACAATACCTATACATTATAATATAGGAGAAGTTGTTCGAATTTCCAAAGTCCGCGAGTTACAACACAATTGTCGCGGTTAATTTGTGTAGAATTCTGCAGTACCTATACGGTAGAAACTCGTAGAAATACGCCTACCAAACTTATTTCTTATTATACGCATTCGCATAACGTTGTACAAACGGGATATCCTATTAATGCACATCAACTGATTTTCCTGTTTTATCACATTATTCAATTCGCACCGCAGCTTTATCGCGTTGTTTATCCATTGAAATAGTTATATAAAAATAATATCAAATTATTTTTAATTCTGTTAATAAAGAAAAAAAAACACGTTTTTTTCTTACGTAATATTACACAGTTTAATACGTATTTTTCTCGTGAAAATATGTTATACCATTATTTTTCGCGTTAATTTTTTTTTGTTTTATTCTTATTTTTTATTAACGTAATTTCCATTCGTTCGGCACGTAGTCCGGTATGGTCTAGTGGCTAGGATACCTGGCTCTCACCCAGGAGGCTCGGGTTCGATTCCCGGTACCGGAATTAAAATTTTTTTTTTTTTTTCTACTACTAGTGGAGTAGTAGTAGTAGTTGGTAATTTTTTTTATACTTTTTTTTTTACATATTTTATTCTCACTCGTATTTTGTACGCTTATTACTCTTCGCGGTCGTATTGAAGTTTTTTAAATGCCGGAAATTTTAGGCGTGCCAAATGAACGGATAATATAAAAATATTCACTAAAATAAAAAAATATTATATCGCATATTATTTAAGTAATTCCGTTTTTTTTTCTCGACGTTAACGTATTCGTGTCACATCTGTTGTTATTATACCGACATTATTCGATTTTCGCGTAAAAAGATATTATATTATACGTGGGTTCGAATTCAACGTGAGAGCGTCAATTATACGTATATACGCGTTGTGTAATGATATGCACACATATCGTTATTGTCTTTCAGAACACTATAAACTGTATAAACACACAGTTTTTGTTTTCACATCTTGTTAAAATAAATACTAATATACTCGTTCTTCTCGGAACACCGAATTATGTATTTTCATATACAAAAAATAAGAAATTTAAGTCTTGACACGTGTAACGGATAACTCCTAAACGGATTCTTTGAATATATATCAAGCATAACACGAGACACGCTGATCATCGAATTTCAAACAGCACAAATTAACTATACACGTATTAAAAACAAAAAATAAAAAAAGGCTTTTCATAAAATACGCTCGCACGCGATATAAGTTAATTCCCAGTGAGTAATAAATGAATACACACACACACACACACACACACACACACACAACACACACAATTTCATAAAACAAACACCGAGCACTCTAAACAAAAAAACCGTATGTGTCACTCAATCGATTATTTTTTATTCATATATGCATTGATATCGACTGATCGCTACCAAATATTATTTTAATCGAATATCCGTAACACACTAACAAAATGTACCCTCGGCCGTTAAATGATCTCGTGTTATCGTCAGCTTATGTGTGCAGTGTGCGCCAGTGGCAGTTATAAGGGGGGGCGATAGATGGATCGCTCCCCTGTGGGATTTGATATTTTTAAATTTATTATATCTCTGACCTATAACAGCACCGAATAGTGTTGTGTAAGTTGGTCCAATTATGTTATGATTATGCGCTATTTTCGCCCCCCTTGAACATCGTGTATAAGGCTGGAATTAGTGTTCGACCGACGATTAGTATGCGTACGTTACGCTGACAGTGCGCGTTGTTCATCGGTCGTGATCGAGCGTTTAGTGCTTAGCTGACGACAAACTCGGTCGGTCGTGTACACTGTAAACGAGTAAACGTTAAATAGTAAATAGTAAACGCGTAAACGAGTGTACAACGAGAAACGATGAATCCTTATGTTCATTTCATTTCATTGAAATACGCGAAATAATATTATTATTAATAATAATAATAATAATAAAAAAAAAAACCGCATACGCGCGTAAGATCGGTCGCTCGGTCAGCGTCAAACTAAACGCGTCAGCGGACCGTAATAAAATAGGAAAAGAAAGTAGTCACCAGATAGCGCTACGACACAACATAGAGGGCGTGGCAGAAAGGCGCTTATAAATACCGGTCCGAAACCGTCGGATCGCTCAGTGTAGTCGCGGCTGACAGGCGTGAACAACGTAGTTCGCGTCTGACTGCGGTGTATGTGTTTTGGTGTTCGAGTCTGCCACGCCCATTATGTTGTGTCGTAGCGCTATCTGGTGAGTACTTTCTTTTCCCGTTTTATTGTTATTTCGTTTACGTTCCATGCACGTTATTTTTCTTTTTTCTACATCTGCATTTCGTCTCGGTACATTAATAGATCTTTCTTTTTGGTTATAACTCGTCGATGTGGGTATTTCATTGGCAGAGGAGGTCGGCTACATTTTCGCCTCCCCTTGATCGTTTTGTTTAACCCCTACTGATGTGCGCAGACTACAACTTAAGAATAAAATCGGTCTTTCGCGTGGACAAGCTTTATAGACTTTTCATGCGCTGAAGGATATCTCCAGTCGAGTTATTTCGTCGCTGACTTTGCGATTAGTTAAACACAACGTTTACTTTAATTTATCCTCTCATATGACATCATTGAGCTGTGTTTATTTCGTCACACATCGTCGCGGAAGAGTTGAAATCCGCAAGGCACCGGCTCCTTCTTGGCAAGTACTTGGGTCGTAAACGCGGACAGTGAGTTGTAAGTGAACTTTACATCATATATTGCTTTGCGGTTTGGTTATTTCAGTATGACCACGACAAACTCTCGCGTTCCTACGAACACCCGATTCAAAAAAAAAAAATCTTCTTAACGTTTAATATAACCTTTACATAATTCAATTTTCTTATTTTTTTTTTGAATTATTACATTTGATAAAAAAAAAATTGTAAATTTTACATTTCATAATGCTCACGTTATTCCGAGAGATATGTTTTTTTTTTTTACTGTAACACGCGTATTTCCATTTCTGCAGCAGTGTATAACGAACTTATACGGCTTGGCAATATTTTTTATAACACCGTTTCTATAGCACTCTAATGACCCAGTCGCTGTCGTCGTCCCTATGTAACACGTGTCATTTCAATGTTTTCTCGAGTATGAAAAGGAAGCGAAATGTCGGTCGAAAATTTTATAGTCGTTCGTTATATGTACGTACGGCGAGCGATTCTCATTATATTACCGCACGCGGTAGTGTGTTTTTCAAAATTAAAATCGAATTTACAAATTCGTTCACGAGTCGAATATATAAATAAAATTATATAGAAAAAAGAATTTCTTTCCGCGGATTAATTTTTGCAGAAAATGATCAAAAATTTTACGCGTGCAGGTTCAGTGGATTATTTAAAATGTCGACAGAATTAGGTAATTAAAAAAAAAAAAATTGTTATAATTGTCTATTAAATTTTAATATGTTTTTATAATAATCAGCGGTAGAAAATCGTGAAAGTAACTCTTGACTGCAATTAATTTGATACAGTAATCATTTTTATTACCCGAAAATCCTATTTGTTGAATAATAAAAAAAAAATCGCCCGTCCAGGACTATAAGGACGTATAGCCACAAGGTATGTATAATACGTCCTTTTTGTACCTATCAAACGTTTATTAAGATGTATAATATACGTTATGACTGCAGTATGTGGTATGAATTCTGTGTACCGAAAACGTATTAATTATACAAACGTACTCGAAAATGTTTCTTTTGTGCTTTTGAAAAGGAAAGACGACGACGACGACTACGGTAAACTCGCTTTCGAAAAATTCGTTGAAGGCATTTTCCTCTCCCTTCGCTTTTTGAAGTTCATATACCTTTATTCGTGGATAAAGTACGAACGTTTGTCCGTCTCGATCGCACGCAACATCGCGTGATGAGTGTGTTATTATTTTACAGGATAAAATGGAATAACGTCTGTCGACTGTCCGGCACCTTATTAGGATCGTCATGGAAGGGATTTTTTGAAAAGGGCTCTGGGAAAGTTTTCGTCTCGCCTAGCGATGCGAAAAAAGTGGAGGAAAAAATGTAATTTAATTTAATCAACAGTTTCGAAATAAAATGTATAAATGTTATTCGTAAAACAAATTGATACCATCGTAATTAGTATAAAAAAAATATATATCGATATTGCGTTATCAGAAATATTATTTGCCCGCGAAAACATTTGTCTGATACGTTGTGGGTACTCTAGATGGTTCAATACTATTAAAAATGACTCTTGTAAGAATCTTGTCCTCGTTCATGACTATATGGCCCGACATTCATATAGATTTTGTAAAATAAATGTATCAAAAAATAAAATAAAATTAATACACAATAATATAATATCATCAAGTTAGCGCCTGTAGTAATGCGTTAAGATTTTACCAAACAAGAGGCGAAGGATTGCCGCTCTAGATTTCGCGCGATTAATTGGTCCAAAACTTTTACTGCCCCCATCACGATCTCGTGACTTATCCGTATGTGATTTTTTTTTCTACGAGAAAAATCCGTACGTTTGAGAAATTAAAAGTAGCCATCCGTTGAAGAAATCATCCAGATCAACTGCAGAGATCTGTCGGAAAAATCGGTGGCCAATCGACGCCTTCAACGCGTCAACGAAAACGATACGTGATCTTCCGTCCACGATTGTGTTATGAAATGCTATTTTCTCAAAAATATGGTTCTATACCATTAAATTCGACGTTTTTCAAAGCAACGATATTTTATACTCTTATTTCAATAACACTCGGGCTGAATAAACGAATAAATCGTATTGTACTCTCGTGTTGAATTCGTAAATTTCATTACAAAGTCTCGAAGTCAACGTGTTTGAACAGATGAGACGTGGACAAGACACGATGTGTAAAGGTTGGCAATAATTTTTATTGTATCCCGGCGATTAAACGCGGATTTAACGAAAAAACAATTTGTCGAACGTTTATTAGTCGTATTTGGCACGCAGCGGCCGCGGGGATTATGTGTTTGGCATCGACTAGTGTCCTAACTCCATAACCTCAAAGCTGGTTTCCACACATTACCCCTTGTCGTGTAATTTTTCCCGATCGACCGAACAACCGAAGTTATTGCGTTAGGCCGCGTGTTTTTCACTGTTAATATCCGTGTTTAATTATTAAAAATAAATAAATAATATTTAGTTTAAATCGTTGCTGGACGGCTGACATGCTTTAGCATATAATTATTACATTTCTTTGTTGTCAGTTCGAATCATCTGTATTTTAAATACACGAAAATTATTAATATTACTATAGTAAAAGGCAAGTGAATTCAAATACGCAATAGCGTAAGTCATTTTCACTATCATAAATCCTAAAAGAAAAAAATTGTTTTAACCGTACACGTACACATTAATGCATAATTTGTTACGTTTGTTTTAGTTAGGGTCAGCGAAGCCAATGTCCGATTTCGAGGTACGCACTTGTGCGTAGAGGGTTGATATTTTAAATCACTTCCTCCCCCTACTTGAAATTCGGTCAAAGCCGCCGCTGAGATCTAGCGGTGGTCCTTTGGAAACAGATTAATTTTGGAATGATCTCCAAAATACCGGAAACGTATATGTATATATCCACGTTGAAAAAATAGGTAGTAAATTGCCCAACCTCGGGAATACAGTTTTCATACAGTATTTGCTTCGTATTGGGACCATACATATATCAGAGACGTGTCGCTGCAGGGACGATGTACGCGAAGCGAGCGTGACGTCATTAAGTCGTGTGCCCTTGCGAATTACGCTCTATTTCACGTCATATTTATATATGGCACGTGCTCAGGCATGTACGTGAAGTATGTATTATTCCAACAGCCTATGTATGCGTTATTCATGACTTCACGAGAGAGAGAGAGATGTAAGACCTACCTATACGAAGCAACGTGGCAAAACCCTTTGATCCGGTCCGCGACTGTCCGCGGCGAAAAGGGACGAACGGAACGAGGCCTTTACGTCCGTGCCGCCGCGTTTACAATATAAACCGTTGCGCGATGTAAATTTGTCAAAACGGAATAAATGATATGTAAAAAAAAAAAAATAAACCAAAAAATCAAAAGTTCTAGTACTACAGACGTGTTCAACCGGTTCAACCTCTATTCAATGCATTCGATAAAACCGTGAACCTCCGTGAACGCTCAATTAAAAATTATAAAATCGCGTTGAGCAACAATACGTGATGCTCGTATGAGAACAGCAGCTCGTTTCTACCCATGACGTTCCATGCTGAATTACTATTATGTGGCAGTCGACTTGTTAAAAGGACTTATGTTAACGATAAGTTTTTATAGGTTCTGAGCTAGGAAGCTATTGCAGGATTTTACAATGACGTTTATTTATTGTTTTTTTCTGTGTGTACATTTTTTCGACTGGAAAGAATGTAATATGCTCGGACGATTTCGTCATGCTTTATTTTCGGCAAATGGCGTCTGGTTAGGCAAGGTCGAAACGTTTTTCTCAGTGCGAATTCCTCGCGCGTAATTCAATAGAATCCCAAAAAAAACTGGAAGAAAAATTATTTTTTCAATAGTTTTGAAACGCGGCACATAAAAAAAAAAATCGTGTTAAAAACTGCGAAAAATTTGCCGATTTTGTCAAAATTATATATAATAATAGGCTCGGAATCGGTTTGATTGAATGCTGTTACGGATAAATCATCTCTCGACGATCATCTGCAAAACGGTCGGTCATTCGTATTAACCATATCGCTCCAGACTCGTTTATCGTTCGCGGTTTACGACCGCGTCTGCTCGTATACACTCCGGAGTTTTATATATTATTTTCGTTTCGTTCTTTTTTTTTACGAGATCATAAAGATCCCGGTCGTCTACACGTCGTACGCGAGTGCAATATATACGACAGTGAAATTTCCCGAAATTATTTCAATAGCGCCCCGTTTCGACAGAATTATATTATTATTTACTTACTATTGCGTAAACGATCGATATTGTTCGACTGGCACTGCAGAGTTTTCTCCCAATATATAATATATATATATATATAAATGTGTGTATACGCGAGTTTGTGTGCGTAGAATGGTCATAAACCCTTTCGGCGAATCGGCCGTGGTCTATACTTTAAAGTGATTATGTATACGCGCTCTCGTGTATAATATTATATACATATTCACGGTTTTATCTCTCTCTCTCTCTCTCTCTCTCTCTATATATATATATATATATAGAAATACGAGGCGTAATGGTACATATCGCGTACGGTAATCTCGGCTGCAGACGCGATTTACGAATATTAATTAAAATCTCCGTGTATATATATATATATGATATTGCGATAGCTCGTGTGAAATCCGAGTGTATAAGAACGACGACCGCGAATATTTACTTATTTTTTTTTTTTTTTGCCGACAATATTCGGTGAAAAACAATTTTTTTTTTGCCACTGCACGCTTAGTTATGTGGACGTAATATAAACCGTGTATTTTCTATCGTTTACATTTCGTTTTAGCTGTTTATATAAGCGCGTATAACTGTTGGATTTTTTTTTCACAAATAATATATAGGTGTTTTCATCGTGAACAGTGCACGCGCAATCAAGTAGTACAGAGACTGATTAAAAACAAAATAGTTTAATAGATTTAGATTTTTTTTTTTTTTACATTCAATCACCTTCAAAATAGTCACCTTTTTGCGCAATGCCTGCGATACTTTTGGAAGTAATTGTTTTTTTCCGACACTGTCATTGTCGTTTTGTTTTATTTCACGCACCTACCTTGAAAAGGTTTGCGCCGTTCTCGTTATCCTCCGGAACAGGAAACGGCGCTAGACGAATACGGCAATGGTCGTTGGTCAACTGCTGGACCGCTGGAGATGATGCGATTTCCATCAGCCGTCTGGTTATTTGAGCCAGTGCAGTCTTCGTACAGCTTCTCGCGAATAATTTCGACGCGAAGTGTGTGTAAAGCGATTTTGAGCCGTGCTCCAGTTGAATAATAATAATCCGTCCGCAGTCGAAAAAAAAGCATCGCTTTCGCTTATCAAGACGTGCGGGCTTATGAGCTTCTTTGGGCCGCGGCTGTGTTCCGCACTGCTATGTCGTTCGTTCATCAGTGACGAAAATATTCAATGACAACGATATTATCGTATGAAAATTGATAAACGGATTATCGAATATAAACAATTTGTTGTAAAAAGCGAGATATTGTTGGGAAAAAAAAATTGTGTTTAAAACGGTGGGAACGAACGAATTAAAACTAAAACACGCTATTATTGTAATTTTTGTAATTTTCGCGGGAAAAGTGGGACACTCCGAACGAACGGACGGCTTGCCGAATCAAGGCTAGACGACGTGGAATGTCGAAAAAAAAAGTACGAAATCATCGAACGTACGGATATACGTATGTACGTATTCCATTTAATGCTCTGTCGAAAGGTTGTAAAAAGAAATAACATTTGGATTGGTCGGTCGGGAATTTTTCGTTGGTTTTTTTTTTTGTCAATTGTCAATATTGGCAGAAGAAACGGTCGTCGATATGGGGTGGAAAAAAAAAACTATTTCGAGTACTCGCCAGTCACACCGAAAAAACGAAACGTGATGTTTATTATTATATTATATAGAGAAAGATCCGCTTTGTGTATAGCTTTTGATTTTAAGGTTTTGAGTGTAGGAAAAAAGTAATTAAAAACTTTACACACGCGATAAAACAATGTATCGGGAGAATTCGTTTTAGAAATTATGTCACGAACGGAGCGACGCGTATAAGTGTGAAGTACAGACTTTTGGAAGTCAGCAGGGAATGTGATCGGTAGGGACGGTGCACAATCGACGTGGCTCGAGAAAGAGACGGCGTATATATCATATGTACGTGGCGCGTACAAAACAGTTTGCAGGAGTCTGCAATAGTGCGTATAGACACGAGTGATATCGTGACTATTTTTATAATTTTCTATTTCGCGTTATATTTTCTATATTATATAAATCACTGGTGGTCCGAGAGAAAATTTTGCTGGTTCGCAGACAAATCTGAAAATTATTTGCGATTTAATACGTTTTTTATTTTTCAAATTAACTAACCTAAAAAAAAACGGTGTTTTATACGCGAGATTTAAAAAAAATTATATTTATAAAATGACTGTCTCGATCAAATATTGAATTAAACGTATACGGGTTCGGTATAGAGCGCAGGAGTATATAACAATTAATATTTGAAACGAAAACAAAACTATAGAAAATATAGAATAAAATTAGTATATATTATTATTATTGCGTTTGTCCAATACACAGATGAAAAAAAAATCTATATATATATCTTCTAATATTGTACTATTTAAAATTTGTCAATAATTATATTTTGTTAAATATTATGAGAAATAATTTTGCGTTTTTTTTTTTTTTTTACTGAGACCAGTGACTTTTTTTTAGTTATATCAGTTCGTTATAGAAAGTATATTTGTAATTTGGCGAACTATAAAAATTCGAATAATTTAATTCGTAAAATTTTATTTCGCGTATATATATTCAGTACTACCTAACCGAGATATTTTAAAATAATTGTTAACGTTTTTTTTTCGTTGATATTCTACAGAAACGGTTAAGAAAAAAAAATTATTTTATATAAACATATATATATATTCGAATGTAAAAATATATAGTAAAAAAAAAATCCGCGTGGAATTCTACCGAAAAATTTACGCGTTATAATTTTTTTTTTTTGTAAATGTTTCGAGAAAAAAAATTTTCAAAACGCGTGTCGCGAATGAAACGTCATAATATATAATATTTATAAAAATATCCACCATCGAAACATACCCGTGTTATATATACTATAAATTATATATTCGTTATTCGCACCGGTAAAGCAACTGCGTCCTTTTTGGCACACACTCTCTCTCTCTCTCTCTCCGTTCTCCGCAGCAGTACATATTATATAATTTATATGTTATTAATATAATAATAACGCCTTATGTGTGTGTAATATCGCCAACTTGGCGTTCGTCGTATTTATGAGACGTACGGTGCTGCAGTAGTCCCCGAGGATCTATGCAAATTTCATCCGTATAAAACGTTCACTCGCGAACGCCATACAAATTATGTGGGTTTTTGTGTTGGTACGTAGGATGCGTATATTACGCGTCCAGGTGAAATGAATCTCATCCTTTCGCGTTATAATTCCGCAGAAACATCCGGACTTTTGTCTAAAAGTCTCGGGTGCTTTTTTTTTTTTTTAGATATTTTTGGACTTAATTCATTTAAAGGGCATAACGTATATATGTATATATATAGAATTCAATGGCATTTTTCTCTCGATTAAAAGGCGTGATATACTGGACAATCAATAAATCACAAAATCGATACAGTATAACTGCCAAATTGAGTGTTGCGGGAGTCGACGAGAAGTCCGGCTATTGTAAACTTTTTTCTTTTTATATATTTAATACGGTAAAACCCGTTTGCGAAAGGAATGTTCGATATATTAAAAATCGAAATTTCCACGACCTTTTGAAATGAAAAAAATAAAATTAATAAACTACGCCGTTGTCGAAAATCGTAAAAAAAAAAAAAAAAATTCAGATCGGCCATTTTTGACCCAAGCCTCGGATGTATATACGGCTGATGTACATAACACGCGCGAGCGAGATCAAAAATAATAATAATAATAAAAAAAAACGTTGGCGTAAACGGGCGAAAAACAAAAGTATACGAGTATATTTTTTTTTTTATAAAGAAATTTCCGATGGACGGGGAAGAAAATATTCAATAAATAACATAAACGCGCCCCGATACCCCGTTTACATCCGAAATAACGAAGTACCGAGTACCTATATATTACTTTATTTTTTTTCCTTAAAAGTTATGCCTCAAAATGTAAATTGTACAGCTGTAGCAGCACGCGCTGACGACTAGTGGCTCGTAACACGCAATACGTTTTTATTCGTAATTTTCTTCTTTTTCTTTATCCCAATCCCACACACGCGCGCGCGCGCGCGCGCGATATTGGGTCAGCTATTCTTATTTTTGCACATCACATTGCCTGTCCACGATGATCATCTCTTTATCTACTCCACTGCGAACCTCCATACGCTCGTCAATGCCATCTAACTACTTTTTTTTTTACTTCGTCTCGACTTCATCCTACAAATATTCGACTCGCGTATTCGTTGTCCTTCCTTTGCTCACCCTTATCCTTTGGTGTTTTTCCGAACAAAACTGTGATTCCCTGCAAACTATCAGCTCATAATCCAAATCCTGTTTGACCCAGTAATCTTTTTTTTTTACTTTCTTTTAATTCTCACAAATTTTCGTTTCAGTTTTTTCTCCGGGATTGTTATACTTCATTATGCAGTATTAACTGTAGGACTACGGAGAGAAAAATTCACGCTCGGAGGGGAGACGCTCTTGAGGACTTGGTAATGTTCTTAATAACGCGGTCCTACAGATGTTCGTTCAGCTGCTAGAAGTTAAAATAATATTTAAAATGCGTATGCAAATCTTATATTTATTTATACTGTATACACATACGCATTACACGTGCTGAGATTTCGAATAGGATTATCTTACGGTAAATGCGAAATGAAAAAATCAGAGATTCCACTTAATGCTTGGCAGTGCGTATTGCTAATTCTGAAAATCTCATATTTTGTTTTCGAATGCGCGCTGAGCGTTCGGCATTTGCAGCAGAAACTGGTAACGTATAAAATCACACACATTTTCGGGAAAAGTGTGTCCAAATGTTTAGTAAGTAATCGCATTTAACAAGTCAAAAGGAGAAAGTCCGGTCGTCAAAGACGTGTTTAAGGCGAATCATTTAGGCGTATTAGTTGTATTCAGGTGCGTCGGCATCGTACTCTTTTGACGAAATTGACAACATACACTCATATCAGCTGATACTGAATTTATTCTTCAAACACTGTCATAAATATTGCCAACGGAAAGACAAAAAAAAAAAAATATTGCTTGATTTCCGAAATTCCGAGCCGTTCAAATTCCTCTTAAAATGTCGACTGGCTTACACATATTATTATCGTAATCCACGCGATTCTTTTGAATTCGCGACGTTTGTTCAAACGTATTCTCTCCCGAAAAGTTCGCGGTCCTACGCTCGTATATGTGCAGTGTGTGTTTGTACACACACTTTATGATACAAGTTTTGCGGTGTAAAACTTTTGTATGACAAATAGTAAATAATTTGTTATACACCGAACACAATGTTCAAAACACAATGGATTCGTCCGACAACGAACGTGTTTAAACAAGTCTGTTGAGATTTGGCAATTGTGTATGTACTGGTTTTTAAAAATCGAAATTCGTTTTGCATTGTTTTACTCGGTGTAGGATTGTAGGAATCATCGTGGAAATAGTCTCCGCATTAAAATTGAATTGAATTTAACGTATAACGGAAGTAAAAAACCTAAACTGCTCTGACTTGGTCGATATCTACTCAATTTCGATGAAACTCATCTGTTAATACGCACGTATACGAACGTATTTCACTACAAGGTCAACAAAACGATTGTTTCGAAATCGCGTAGCGTCTTTTTATGTATATTTTTTAAAATGTTATCGCTGCGCAGTTTGTAATTTTCTCATAGATCGTGGTCGCGACGATAAAACCGCTGCAGAACATATTCGTTACGGCACTTTTGGGACACGTTCCGTGTAAGACATACACAGTACACGAGACGCGTTTTATTCTCGTTTAAATACGGAATGTCACGGTACATTTTATTTTGTCGCAATAATAATGCCGAAACGCGAGCAATATTTCTGTGTAATACATTTAAATTGAAGGTCGGTTAAATTGGAATTTAAAAAAAAACGTATCGAAAATTTCGATTGGAATTCAACGCGAGTTTGAAAATTAAAAACACTGTTACGTCAAGTGTGTGTTCGGGATTCTTATCGCTTCGTATAATACGTGTAATACGCGCGTCGATTGTTGTGCTGGGACTCGACGGGCTGATTCGGGGATGTTAAATAGAGTTTTAACGAGAAAACAACGAGAAACTTTTGTTGACAAAATAAATAAAAACAAGTGGAATTCAAAATTTCTTTTTTTTTGTACAATTTAAACGTATTATATATGCGTTTACAGCAATTCGTTTAAATAAACATCAGATGCTCTTGTTTTTTTTTTTTTTTGTTTCATACAGTCGTTTTGATAATAATATATTCTCTTATAATGGCGCGTCGAGTTAAAACTCCCCTCTCAGGACTGTAAGGTCGATTATAAAAATATTGTTTTGGTGATTTTTTTGTACTGAACACGTTAACACTGTCCGCGATACTCGACTAACAAACACGTTTTTCAATTCTCTCTAATTTAAAGAAAACGTTCATCGTGAAGGGATTTGTCGATTCCGCAAAAGGATATACACATAGCGAAGATGGAAAAACTTACTCGAGGAATTCTACGTCGGTGGCATCGATGTTTTTTAAACAAAACTTTTCGATTTAAAACCGGTTATTGTTTTTTTAACGGCAGACACTTCCATCGCTCACAGTCAGCCGAGAGAACGCGATCAAACCTGAAACGATGAAACCTAACATATAACCTCGTCGAACTCTCCAACAGAAATGTGGACGTTTGAAATTATTGTTTTCTAAATTTTCTAATAAATATGTATTTATATGGAAATAACCGATTTACTCGATTATACTATGACCGTTCGATTTATATGTACTTATGCAGGTTTTATTTGTACCTGCAGGACCGCGCCAGGTGTTCTGGGCGGACGACGATATCGACGGATCGCGTGCACAGTCACCATAAAAAAACCGGCACGTTCGCAAGCCACAATAACACTGTCTAATAACACTCGGCATATTATAATAATATAATAATTGTGTTTGTAAACCGTCTGCGTGACTCAACTTGTTTATGAGTCACCATTAATACCATAAATAAGTTTCGCTTACCAAACTGCAGTCACGTTGTAGTCGGTACGACGATCGTTGTTGTTATAGCTGACAATAATATTATAATCAGTGCGTCACGTAAGTATTTTAAACATAACATTTTGTTACTAAAAAAAAAAAAACGAGTGCTCGTACTGCTCGAAAAATAAATGTAACGATATCTTTTTATTTTTCATACTGTCGATCTGCAGTTTTACATGAAATATTAAATTATATATAACCGCACGTACATGTTCGTTCAGTTATAACAGTTTAGAACTGTTTGTGATCGTCGGTGGTAAATCGATTTTGCAATACGACTTGATTTTTAAATATTGAACTTTCCTATATTCGAATAACAATCAATTTTTTTCTCAACGTTTTTCAACGACCTGCGAAATCGGCCCCTCAACCGCCTTTAAGGATACAAATATTAAATAGCAATCCAGCTTTCAGAATAACCTATGAAAAACCTTACAGTTTTATATTTCGTTTGTAACCAGATAGTTTTGTCTGTATAAACTGGAAAAAACGAAAAGAAAAAAATCCTAAAACGTTGTACGAATAGTACGCACAGAGACAAAAACTCCAAGCACAAAAACTACGACGAACGGTTAATTTTTTTTAAACGGTTAAAATAAAAAGTTTTAATTGAAAATTAATATTAAATTATGCGTTATTTATATGAAAGAAAAAAAATGCGCTGAAATATCACCGGACGTTTTGGCCAGATCTATATAAAAAAGTTCTAAACACTCCTATAAATGTTAAAAAAAAAAAAAAATTGAAAATATGGATCTTGGTATACGGCGAACACATACAGGATGTCCTTTGGAATTCGGACAAACGGTGCAATATACATTTTGTTCCATTCGATATTTTTTGAATATAAAAAAAATTAACGTTTTTTTTTTACAAAAATACAAAATAGCCATTTTACGAATCTATTTGGCGTATGTATAAAGGTTTACACCGGGAGAGGAAAAACATTGGTGAACAAACGTACTTACATATTGGCAATGAGATATTGTCGAAAAGCGATTTTCGATCACGAATTAAATCCGCCGACCTCATTTCGAATGCAAATCATACATACTGTATATTGTAGTGTGTGCATGTGTATAATAATCGTAACGCTAAGTTTCAAACAAAACTTTGAGTTTTCCGTTCGCGCGGTACTGCGCAGCAGGTGAAGTCACGTGAATTCGTTAACAATGATTAATTTATGCCGTGTTGATGTATACGCGAATAAATATATATATATGCGGAAACAACGCTTTCTCGATCTTTCGCGTGTAAAATGTACCGTCGTGATACGCGCAGTCTCGGAATAATTAATATTAATAGGAATAGTCGCGGCATATTATAATAATATAGCCTTTTATAATTCATCATCCGTCATTGTCAACGATACACACATATATACGTATAAAATATATAAAATGCGTTTTTAGTATAGGTAAGTTTCGGTACTCGATACTGGGAATGATTTCACTCTCAAGCCTTAAACGCTTCGGCACTGTTTTTCCCTAAAACCCAAACTGTAACTGTTGTTCTCATTTCATTTCTCTCCGAACCTTTCATCCGCGTTATTCTTAGCAATATGCCTTTGTAATAAATTTGGTCGAAATGTTTAAATATTTCGATTCACCTGTGGGTCAAGGGAACGCGGAGGCATCGAAGAGTGTGTAACGATTAGGATAAGGTGTAGCTGGATGGAGTGGACAGAGGCGACGCACGGGTGTATAGTGCGATACAGAAAGGTGCCGTCCGGAGAGTAAAAGGAAACGGTACTTAGGCTTGCGGTGATGTATGGGATATTGATTGTTGGACATTGCGTGAAAGGGATAAAAAAGAATGATGGATGAGAATTCTGAATACACAATGTAACATAAGCGCTGGTAGTTTGGGAATTACGTCTTTAGTTGGAAGAATGAGGAGAAAGGACTTGTCCGAGAAGGATAACGAATTATTTGCAAAGAACAGGTAAGTGAGATAGTTGTAGAAGAAAGTCGAGGCAGAGTAAAAAGTGGTCATGGGCCATTAATGATGACATGGAGGTTTTTGAAGTAAATAAATGGGTGCAAAAATAAGAATTGTTTACTCAACGTGTGTGGAATTACACAGAATCGTACAGATTTATTTAATATATTTATATAGCAGCCTAAAATTATGTTTAATCGGTTAATATCGATAAAAAATTTCTTTTATTTCAATTTTAACTATACGCGAATGATTAGATTAATTATTATATCATTTTTTTATTTTGTGTGTGTGTTCACGTCATTGGACACAAAATAATTAATTGCTCTCAACCCACTTATTATAATAAAAATTATATATATTTTTGGTACAGAGGGCGTAAAGGTTTTGGTGTAGCGGGAGTGGCAAAATTAATTAAATAAATAAACAACACTTTTTTGTTTTTTGTAAATTTTCTTTGACTGTGCCTCGAAATATCGGGGAGTTTTTTTTTGTTCTCGAATTATTAAATAAAATATTAATTATCATCGTTATTATCGTTTATTTGATAAAAAAATTATATATACGAATATTTGTAAGTCTTTGCATGTACGAAAAACTTAAGTGTAATTAATGTTTATTAAAATACGCACGTAGTACACGTTTCGCCAAAACCTCGGGTAAATAAATATACTCGTGTACATAATATTTTACACGGCAAACTATTCTGATCCCTCGAGTATCGATTTCAAAACGAAATATACGAGTACGTCACGAAATTCTCTACACGAAAACGCCGTGGTTTTCTTTACCGTCGAGACTTCACTATTTATTTACACAAACGTGTTGTTTATTTTATTCGTCGGTCGTTGCATATATATATATATATATATAATTTCCGATCGGTTTAGTTAAAATAATCGATTTATATCGTCTGAAAATAATCATGGGAAAATTTAACATAGAATAAACGCAGCTGATGCTTCATTACGCTTCAAGAACAATATTCAAGTCCAAGACGATATCGCTGAAAAATAAACTAACGTTGTATACGGTACGTCCTATTGCGCTCTATGCTAGTGAGAAGTGGCCCACGACTAAAGCGGACGAACACTGCCTGTTAATATCCGGTAGAAAAGTTCTACGTGCCAAATTCTTGGACCAAAGAGAGACCAGAACATTGCAGGAACATGCGGTGAAAGAAGAAACGACCAACATCTAAGAGAAATGTGGGGCTGGAGAAGAGAATATATGGTATGCGGTGATGAAGAGTTGAAGGATAAGACGGACGGGACACGTGTGTTGGGCGCGAGAACACGTCATTATCCGAGACGTAGTAAAATGGACCCCCGAGAGTCACTAGGAGGCCTTAGACAGAGATGGGTGGATAGAGTACGGAAAGATCTCAACACGTTGAGAATAAACAACGGTGATGAAAAGGCGGCCGATGGAAATAGTTAAAAGAGCAGTGGTGGAGGGCGTGGATGGCTTGTATTAAGTCAAGGAAGAAGAAAATCGATTTTTATCGATAAATATATTTGGGTTTGAACGTTACACAAAACTGTACACCGAATTTTACGTTTGTTCATTGCAAGTTTTAAAATAGAACCGAAATCTTATTGTAGAAAATCTGTACAAATGTGTATTAATCGATTCATATATATATATAGAGACGTTCGAATTAGTTCGATTTATTAACCCCATATAATAACTTAAAAATCAAAATTAAACAGTGTATACGTGCCGGATAAGCGGGGTAATAAGGCGTACAAAAATGGTAAAAAACTGGCTGCAATTCGTACCCAATATTTATTTTTACACGACCAGAAAAATCGATAATATATACGGTTATAGTGAAACGTAATACTGTATAAAGCGAGTAATTTATATGATATATATTTTTCATTTTCAAAACGGATATAAGGGTTTGTACGAAATACGGTGAATTTTACAGTTATACTGTTTTGAGTGAAAAATAGCGATTTTTTTTTATCAGGTCTCGATTCAGGGAAAATTCATTTTACACTTGAAATACAGAGTGTAAACGGGTTTTTTTTACGGATGTTACCATAGAAACACATTTAAAATTTCTATATTGGCTAAATATAATTGTATTTCTTTCAGCTGTGATATTTCATTTTATACCAGTTCTGAGGATTTTGATGAAAATATTTGAGTGTACAATGTTTTCAGGGTATACGAGTAAGAGAATAAGCTTGGTTACAAAATTGGGAAAAAATAATTTTTAGGTATTTTTCTGGGAGGTTTATGATCAGACAAATTACGATTATATATACGTAGAAAGGATAATAACAATTCGTTTGAATAATTAAACTTTACGAATTCGTAGAGAAATATTAATTTTTTAAACGAATCGCCGTATTCATCGTAGCGTATTTGTAAATATTTATATATTATAAATTAATTACTGTGTAGTATGAAATATCAAAATATATTATTATCAGAAAAATTCCTTAAAATATTATTAAACAATAATGTTAAAATCGCGTTCAATACTAATAATAATTTAAACGAACAAAATAAAACAATTTTAAAGTAATAAATTGAATCGTACACTGGAAATTACAAACGTGTAAAATATGTAGTTGTAATAAATTTTATATTATATTTTATTTTAAATATACGAACAGATTTTATGAAAACAATATTTTATTATTATTCATATTTATTATTTACTAGTATTAACTTTCAATTTTCACATATCCTTTTCGTTTTTTTATTTATTATTAGTTTTTCCTTTTTTTTTTTTTTTAATTATAATATCCATAAAACACGCGTATTGACTACGCGAAAAGATTTCCAAATAATATGACGAAATAAAAAAAATATAATTTCTATAAATTTTTAGATTTAACCTTGTCCTTCGTGTATTATAAACGACACGGCTATTATTATTAATATCCCGTTGGTCGTTTATCCGTTACAATATAATATTACATTTTTATCTCCGGATTCTCCTTCATTTAACTCGAAACGATGACACGGAATGTATTGTGCGCACACCGTGTACATAATAATAATAATAATAATAATAATAATAATAATAATAATAATAATAATAATAATAATAATAATAATAATAATAATAATAATAATAATAATAATAATAATAATAATAATAATAATAATATATATACACATATAAAAAAAAAATTCGTAGGCCAAAAATTTTTTGTAGGCCAAGTTCACGGTAGAAAAATGGGGTTGGTGGGTGGAGGGGTGACTCGCAAATTTCGAGACAAAGCTCGCAAATTATGACACATTTTTTGCTATAGGTTTTGAGATTCTAGGACAAAGTGGGTGAAGGAGGAGTAGGACTACGTGAAGTTCGGTTTTTTTTTATTATTATTCAGCAATGACTCAATCGCAAATTTTCAAAATGGACTCGCATATTCTAGCGAATAACTCGCAAAATATTGGTACTAGTTTCGAGTGTATACCTTGAGGTGGATGGGCCAACCTGATACGTACGTCCCTATAGCAGTGTTGCCCGACATGGCGGGAGGGAGCGTGAACACATCGTTGGGGATGCGCAAGCAGTCGTCACGAAATAAAATTTGTATTTAATTGAATTATAGAGTGTTTAACCGTTTAACGGCTAAAAGCTCTATAAAGTATACAAAAAAAAAAAAAGCGATCGATTTTTTTTTTCAATTTATAGTCGTGAGATTTTTGAAAATCTACAAAGGGGGCGTAGAATAGTATAATGGTTGGGAACCACTGCGATATATATATAGGCACAGTTCTCGTAGTGACGATGCGCTAATACGGCCCTGTGTGTGTGTGTGTAGGGTATATATATAGAGGAGAGTTACTTAAAAGGAGAGAGAAAAAAAAAAAAAGATCACATCACAAAACGGTTTAATACGGTATATAAATATATATATATATAGTGAGGCGGCGAAGATTCGGGAAGTCTCGGAAAGTATATAGCAGCAGCAGCAGTGCGCGCGCCGCCGCCGCCGAGAAGAATAAATAAGCCGCGATAAAGGAAATTAATGGGCCGGACGAAAGTCGGCGTGGAAGGGACGAACCGAAAGCGAGGGCGTAAGGCGGCATAAATTGATGGCGAGTTGGATTCGGGGCGATTAGCGGGGCAGACAGTGTCAACTCCGGGCCGAGAAATATACGAGATTTGCGCGCGACAATCGCGCCGTGACGACCGGCTCGAAGGAGGTGCTGCGAATCAAATTTATATTGTCGAATTTTTACAAATATTTTTTTTCCTTATAAATTAATCCGCCTCGGGGAAAGTGAAAAATTCACGGACGTTTTTTTCTCCGATTTTCGTGTAAAACAAAACGTACAAAATAATCGTAATTATTTAAATAAATATTTATTTATTATAAAAATTGTTGATCCGGTTCTTGTTACGCATAACATGCGTCCATGGACGCGGTCGCGATATTTTCGGACATTTTTTCGCTGGACTTAAATTGTTTTCCGTTCCGTTTCGGTCGACCGAACGCGGTTGGGAAAATGATCGTATCCGTACCATATTATATCGAGAGAAATTCGATACGGATTTCAAAAATTTAAAAAAAAAAATCGACGACTAATTATTATCTTTTGTGAGAATTAAAACACAATTTTATTTTTAGGTAAAAAAATTATCTAAAACTTGCAAGAGTTCTTACGATTGGGGTATAATATAAAATTCAAACAAAAACTCTTAAAAATATCGAATATAGAAAGCTGTTACGCGCGAGACGATCTGTATTCGTATAAAAATTGTATTGTATGGATTCAACGCGGAACGAAATGACGATAAAACTATATTCTGCAATTTTCAACGGATTTTTTTTTTGGTCGTGTCGACAGTGATAAATATTTATCCGCAGTCTAGGGGATTATAACAAAAAAAAAAAACTTCGACTCTAATAATATACTATTTGATATTGAAATATTTTGTTAGAAATAAAACGACAGCGCGTCACGCAAAAGAATTTCCGAATTGATAATTGAAAAAAAAAAATTCCGAAAAAAATAGATTATAGTATATAGTAAAATCGATGTATTCGAGTTCAAACGAGTTTTGATATATATTATATAGTTCAATCACGTATTCGCAGGATATCGCGAAAATTCGAGGCAATTTTTTTTTTTTTTATATAGAAATAACTTATTTTTTGCGTTTTACGTTCGCATATATACATTTCGTAGGTATGGAAAAAAATTTTTAACTCATCGAAAATACGTGTACAATTATTAATATATTATAATATATTTGAGTATCGAAAAATGCGATTTGACCGCTCGCGGGAAATAATTGCGGTTATTATTTGACAGGAAAGGAGTTAAAGAAAAACACCTAACAAAAAATATATATTAATAATATTAATATATATATATATTTGTTTGTATCATTGTAATAATGAAAACAATTAAATTTCTTAAATTTCGCACATAAATTTGTCAGTATATGAAAAAAACGGAAATTTATGTTCGGATTTTTTGAGATTCTGAGACGGAAATACGTTTTCGGGCCAATGACGTGTAGCGTGTATCGAGCAGCAGCAATCCAAGGAATTTTCGAGAAATCGAATGATTTTATTTTTTTTTGTAATTTAATTGTAGTCTTAAATATTTTATATCGCCGTCACTGGCTCAGTGGTTATTATAATAAATGTTATATTTTTTGTCCGTTTAATACGAGTATAATAATATATTACAAAACAGACTTAAAATTGTTTTTATCTTTTTATTTCACACACGCGTACACTCAATCTTTATTGCTATCGGTATACTGTATGACGTACAGTATAATTATCATAAATACGCGTCGCGCCACCGACAAGAGATGGCTTTTTAAAACACTTTATAAATCACGCAGTTTAGCCCTGAAATATATTATAATTGAATAAAAACAGAATTTATATACAATGTGCCATTTTTTTAGTTGTAAGGGATCGGAGGGTGCGAAAATTGGTTTGATACGATTTTCTTGAAATTTCAATTGTACCGTCAATTTGTATGTCAGTTATTGTGAGCGACAATATTACTATAAAAAGGTGTCCGAGCATCGCATATTTTATTACGTAACTGAATTTTGGTTAAACGAATGTTGATATTCGTAAGTCGTTTCTACGAATTCAATAATTTGTCCGATATGGAAAGTCAATCTATAAACTAATATCTTTCCGACGACTGGTGGAACAATAGTCGGATTTCGTGACTGAAATCGTCGTGTAAAGTTCTGCGTATAGTGGTATGTCTGTGACGACTGTAACGTTATGGGTCGTAGAACGCTCTTTGGACTCTGCGGATCAGTAAACGAGCGCGATCGTTTCAATATTTCTTTATTTCAGTGCGTTTAGGACCGGGAGTACTTTTGTTGTTGGCCACAATGTCAGTATTTTTGCGAAATGATTTACCCGAGAAAGAATTCTGTTACGATTTGGCACTTTCTCACCATCCATTAATCCGAATTTCTGTCAGAAAACAAGCCTTATATTATGTAATAACCTACTCGCGGAACGGCCAAGTTTTTTTTGTTACTATACGCGATCGACGATTCCTTAGATTCTCACGATATTCTACGTTCCAACGAATCGCGTTAAAATAACACAATAAATTATTACTTAATGTTAGTTTTTTTTTTGATAACCAAACAGAAAATAGATGTTTCCTTCCGAAACGTTTGATAAATGATTAAAGGAGTACATTTATGGAAAGTAAAGCAAACGGTAACAATTTTTTTTTTTGTTACACTTTGATGCGTAGCTGTGAATTCGTTCTGTGCGTAATTCCAACCGTTCGACCTTAACGTCATTTTTCACACTCAGCAAAATAAAAACTGCCCGAGGCCAAATGTTTTTGTTCGGATAAGCTGGAACGCTTTGGTTGTACTTTACATAATATACAGAGGCTCGTCGCCGAATATTTGGATTATAGGGATACAATAAAATAGCATTTGCGCAAAAGCAATCGGGAAAAAAATTGTAAAATAATAAAATACAATTTTATATATTTATGTAAACACGCGTAACACGCGTAACGTTTTAGTAAAAATAAATAAAATGAAGTACAACTTGACTTTTTTTTTTGTGGGGGAGCGTAGCGATCTATTAAATACCGTTTTGAACGCATTACAAATTCGATTGATACGTGATTTTTCGTCTCTTTTTTTTGTTAGAAAATCGAAAACCTCGGTTATTATTTTGGTCGATAAAAATTTCGAAAAGCACACGAATAACGATTATAAGAAGAAGAAAAAATCAATAATATTATTTCGCTGCAGGGCGCACATAAACTTAACGCTCTCTGCCTATATATACAGATATATTATGTGCACGACTTTTTAAGTGCCTCGTGCAATTTTTTTTTTCTCGTGGTGGCACAGATCCCGACAGAATATCGCCTGCAAAACCGGAAAGTTTTTATTTATACGCCATTTTATTAATACAACTTTGACCATAAAGAACGGTTCTCAAACCCGAAACGATTTATGACGAGAAAACATATCGTTCACGTTGTTTCCTCTGTCCTGCCCACCACACGCGGTTTCGATTATAATATTTCTTTTCTGGTAAACGTTTATGTTGTAATCTGCAGCAGCTATCGTATAAATCGAACCACGCCATCAGCTATATAATACAACGCGATTCGTAGCGAGTTTATATTATATTCAATGAAAATATATACAATTATTTCACCGCTAAATGCTTTAAATAGCCCGAAAGCATTTTCATATGTATTCATTTATACAGAAATTTAAATGATTGCGCGTGATTAATATACACTTATTACGGTTATTAAATATTGCGCTTATATTATATGATTTAACGAACGACAACACAAGAAAACGTGTTTTTGTACGCGGATGAATGTCCATACGTCTTGTGCCTGAACATTTTTAATCCTATCTGAAAAGCTATAGTAATAATTGGTAAAAACTTCATTTCTTTTATCCAGTATATACAAAAAAAAAAAGTTTTAAACGTATTTCTAGTATAAACACGTTTCCTGTTTATGTTGCGTTAGAATAATGTACACTTGGCCTACCAGACCAATTTATATAAGTTATGATTGCACGAAAATGTCATGATATTCGTAAATGTGTCATTATCTAATAGAATTTTTCCACAGTCTTCTTATTTGATTCGGTTATTTATTGCGCAATACTTTTAGTGGTTTAGAGTGTTATTTGCGTGTATAGTGCTATGTGTATGTTACCAGTATATTTCGTCGCGATTTCATTAAATGTAATATTTTGTAAACATATTATTACAATAAAAATCGAAGTGAAATTGCGGATTTACTTGACGATGTATAGTGATTGAACGTTCAAGTACATGGCTAACATCAATCATTAGACGACACGGACGAAGACCCCGCCGATCGGGAATGTTTATGATCCGTAAAATAAACGGAAAAGTATTTTCAATGTAAATCTGCGAGAATATTAATTTTAATAATATTTTTAAGAAACTAGTACTCGAGACATTGACGTGTAAACGTCGCGTGAGCGATAAAAATGGAACGGAGTTGTGATTGGGATTTGTGAATATCGGTATTTTTATTCAAAGTAATTTCGATAATAAATATTATTATTATTATTAGTTGTCGTGACAACAGCTTACACGTTACACGCAATTCATAATTGCGTGTAAATTAATTAATATTATTATTAGTTGTCATGACAACAGCTCACACATCATTTCCGTCCCATTTCCCGAGATTTACCCTTATACCGCCGTAATAGATGTTTACACATACAAAAAAAAGCGTGAATGAAATGAAAACTATTTTTCGAATATTTATAATCGTTTTATTACACTGCATTTGTTTTGTTTGTTTCTTAGATTATTTTACGCAGAAATAGTCGAAATAAAAATTCGATTTATATGAGAACATATTTGATTTTGCTAAGTATTCAGACACGGTTCTAGGGGTCACGAGATTTCCGGTTCCGATCTAAAATCAACACGTTCCTGTACATTTTTATGTACACAGCACTATAGTTTAGAAAAATAGAATATTGTTGACGCAAACAAGAATGGTAAATCTGTTCATATGGACTCTGGTATCGAAGCACACCATGGCAATCCACTGGTTAATTGATAAACAAACAAAAACTGTCATTGCATTTTCTTCTTTAATTAAATAAATGTATTTTGCGTACGATAAAACGCA
Source organism: Slavum lentiscoides (assembly GCA_032441835.1). NCBI lineage: Eukaryota > Metazoa > Arthropoda > Insecta > Hemiptera > Aphididae > Slavum > Slavum lentiscoides. Next base: position 8,087,795 of record CM063714.1, on the reverse strand, counting down.
AGGCCTTTACGTATAACCGCGAAAAGGCTCTCCACTGCAATGGCGAGAGTTCGAAAAGGATAATAATCTGCGCTTTTATAGCTGCACTCGAAAAAGTTTAAATAGGTGTGTACCGTATTCATTAATTTCAAACGGACCGCGTCTCCTTTTTTCTCTCTTGCGTTTTTGTAATTGAAACAAATGCCGCATGCAATTTGTCGACAAAGTTCTGGTTAATTATTGTAAATGTATTACTGCGCGTGTTACCGTTCCTCAGATTGATCAATATAAATCGGTTTCACGTTAAAAACAACGAAATATCATCGACGCTTTCCACGTATGCTGTGATCTGTGATAAATAAAAAAATTAGTTAAAATTAAAAAAATAATAATAATAATTGTTCTATATTTTGTAACAGATTGAATAAAAAAACTATTAAAAAAAAATGTGAAATCGCATTTGACGATTCTATGAAATCTTATAATTCGTTAAACGTTTCGACTTTAAATATCATACAACTACGATGATACCTACACAATAAATAAAAATAATTTAATTTTCAACGATTATTTCATTCAAAACTTTTATCCGCTTAGGAAATATTCAAGTTTTTCGTTCCAAAGAATAATGTAAAAAAAAAAAAAACCTCACGTTTGGAAATTTATTTCGCTGTTTTTATAATATATATTGTTCTTTGGATAATGGTAAAATGTTGTTAACTTTTAATTACATTATGTTAATTTCTTTTAACTTAACACTCAACTTATAATTATTTTTTTTTTATTAACCTTACTTAAAATAACGAGTTTAAGCAATTTGTTTTTATTTTTTGCCCAGTCTCGATTTAAAGTTTTTTTGTTTGTTTTGCAATTCAATTTGAATCGAGTTTAAATAACGATTAATAATTATATTAAAATCTCCGTTGATCGAACCGGCGATACGTACCGGTAATGGACAGTGTTAATACCGGCTATAGCGTATTATAATATAATAAATAAATAAGTCTTTAAATGATTATAATTTTATGAGTTCATAAGGTTAATACTATTTATAAGTCATAGGCGCAATTAAATGTTAAAATTGTGGAGCACGACTTATGAATCTTCCGCGTCAACAAATATAATAATTTTTATATATTATTACAACGTCATAAAGAACTTGAAAGTTATTTAAGGATCGTATCTTTATGTTTTTAAGACCAGGTTCGTCTGAAATATTATGTCATTCTGTTAATGAAAAACCGTTATTTTCCAATAATAACTCCTATGTCTCCGTGCTATTTTCTATTGTAAAACCATTCGATTGTCGTTATTTATCCGGTATTTTGTCACCGTTTACTGTTTTAGGTAATGTACCGTTCTGTTTTCATCCAATTACCGCGCTAACAAATCATAACGCCCCAGTACAACAAACAAATCACTAAATCTCCGTCAAAGCATAAATCGGTCCGACGTAATTTTTTTTTTTACCTAAAGCGTACTACTCAGAGCAGCTGCGTTTACATACCTACTGGGATCGTAATTGCTATCTGAAGTGACCATATTACATCATCATAAATTTGGATACGTTTCTTTTTTGTAAAAAAAAAAAATACTCTTTGTGAGACCATAATATGATACAGTCGTCCAAAACGGTGCAAACAAAACGAAACGATTAGATTAAATAATTAAAATAAATACATTTAATTAAATTCTGAAACCATTCGGGTTAAAATGGGCAAACAGTTTTCGGAGATATACTAATATTGTAAACGTTGTTACGTCCGCGTTTATATTATGTTTATTCATTAGCCGCGCGCTGTTGGGCTAATGCTACAATTTTGACCGGTTAATCTTAACAAGAGCTACATATGTACACACGAATAATATAAAGCGTATAAGTGTCTCTGGTCACGCAGTTATTCAGCGGCAGTCTCGTCTTAAATATAACACGATAATCGCGTTTCGGGCGTTATTTCTACACGTTTCGCGTTTATATCATAGTCGCGTGAAGCAGGACTTCATTTGAAGCACGTGTTTTAACTTTATGGATGCCCCGGATGATTGCTATGAATTGAATACGTATGCGTAAGCAGTAAGCAGATCTTTGATCTTACGCGCCATTCGTACAAAATATCTATTACGCTTATTTTTAATTAATTTAAGTCATAGAATGATATGTGTACAATACATTTCCTAATCTTTGTTTAATTTTCCCTTTAATCCATTTGTTTGTTACATACTCTCTTACCAAGACTATCTCTTCTATTCCGAATTCTTTATTAAAACTTCTAATATTGGTTTGTTTTTCCTGACTATCATTAACATTTCTTCTGATGTTCGGTTTAAGTAAGTCAAACCGGGTACGTATATTTCTACCTAATAGTAGCTTAGCTGGGCTTTCTTTAGTAGTTGTATGTGTGCAATTCTATAATCAAATAAAAACTGATCTAAACGTTTATTAATATCAAGTATATTGATTTTCTTCAAAAAATTTTTAATTATTTTAACACCACTCTCTGCCTGACCATTACTTTGAGGATAGTAAGGAGATGATGTTCTATGACCTATTCCATTTCCTTCTAAAAATTTTTGAAACTGTAACGATGTAAAAGGTGGACCATTATCTGTTACTAAATATTCAGGTAATCCAAATCTTGCGAATAAGTTTCTAAATATGTTAATGGACCCTTGAGCTTCTGTTGACTTAACTTTAAATACTTCCAACCACTTTGAATATGCATCTTCTATTATCAAAAATTGATGTCCTTTGAATGGTCCTAAATAGTCTGCATGAAGTCTTTGCCATGGACATTGCGGCCATTCCCATGTATGTAACATAGTTTTTGCTGGCATCGATCTAACCTCATTACAACTTTCACAATGTTTTGCAACATTTTCTATATCTTTATCTATGCCTGGCCACCATATATAACCCCTTGCAATTGACTTCATTTTAACTATTCCTAAATGATTATAATGTAATTCATCTAGTATTTTATTTTGTATAGCCTTCGGTACAGTTATTCTGTGTCCCCATAATATAGTATTTTGCTCTACACTTAATAACTCCTGTTTCTGTTTAAACACTTCTATTTCTTTTTCAACCTTCTCTGGCCAACCGTTTGTTACATAGTACTTCACTTTACTCAATATTGGATCTTTATTAGTCTCTTTTTGAATTAATTTTGCATTTACCACTTTAATTTCATCTAAATAATGTAAATATGATATTCCAGGATGTAGTTCCCTTTCTCTATCTACTGGTAGTCTAGATAACCCGTCCGCGCTATTTTTATTAGATGTTACAAATTGTATTTTGAAATCGTAACCTGAGAGGAATACTGCGTACCTTTGTAACCTGCCCGCAGTCATTATAGGAATGCCCTTTTTTGGCCCAAATATGCTAACTAATGGTTTACAGTCACACTTTATAATAAACGGCCTTCCCCATAAAAAATTATTAAATTTATTTATTCCAAATATTATTGCAAGTGCTTCTTTATCGATTTGACTATAGTTTTTTTCTGCTGCATTTAATGTTTTCGATGCGAATGCTACAGGGTGCTCTTTGTTTAAATTATCCACTTGTGATAAAACTGCACCTATACCATATGCCGATGCATCACAAGTAAGGATTGTTACTCTGTTTGGGTTGAAATGTTTCAAAATCCTATCTGATATGATTTCATTTTTAATTTTATCAAATGCTAACTGACAATTTTTGTTAAAAATAAACTTTACATCTTTTTTTAATAAATTAGAGAGAGGTGCTTGAATCGTTGATAGATTTGGTATATATTGCCTATAATAATTTATTGAACCTAGGAATGCCTGTAGTTGCGTTTTATCTTTGGGGTATGGTATTAAATTAATGGCTTTAATTTTCTCAGGATCTTGTTTACTACCATTACTATTTATTATATATCCTAAAAATTTTATTTCATTTTTAAATAATAAACATTTTTCCTTCCTTACTGTTAACCCTAGTGATTTGATTAGATTTAGAACCTCTATCAGTGTTTCTAAATGTTCCTTTTCACTATCACCGAAAATTAGGATTTCATCAAAATAGACTTTAATATTTGATATGTGTTTCAGTCTTTCACCAAATCTGTTCAAAAATATTCCTACAGACGCATTAATACCGAAAGGTACTCTATTAAAAACATATACTCCTTTATGTGTGCTTATAGCTGTCAGTTCCTTTGATTTAGAGTCTAATGATAATTGAAGATAAGCTTGACTTAAGTCTATAATTGAGAATTTACCCTTAGTTTTAATTCCTATTAATAATTCTTCAATTCGAGGAACAATTGCTCTTTCTAACTTTAAATATGGATTAACCGTTACCTTGTAGTCGCCACAGATCCGAATATCTCCTGAAGGTTTGATAATTGGAACTATAGGCGTACCCCACATACTATATTTTACTTTACTTATTATACCTTCTTTTTCTAATCTATCTAATTCCATTTCAACTTTAGGCTTTAATACAAGTGGTAATGTTCTTGGTTGGAAAAATTTGGGTTTTACTCCTTCTACTAATACTAGCTCAATTTCTTCACCTTTATACAACCCTAATTTGTTACTAAATACTTCAGGGAATTGTTTAATAACTTCATTGTTTATATTGTTTTGATCTATGTTTAATAAAGGTTTTGTGTGTTCGAATGAGTTGCTAATGCCCAAATCTAATAACATACCCATCTCTTTTAACCATTCTCTACCTAACAGCATAGGTCCTTGTCCTTTAAGAACATACCATTTCCCATTAAACTTTTTGTTCCTATACTTAATATTTACTTGAATATGTCCTAACGTGTCTACCATTTCATTTGTATAGTACTGTAATTTTAATCCATCTGACTCTAATTTAATATCTCCAAACTTTCTTCTATACTCATACTCTGATATAATTGAAACCGATGCTCCAGTATCTAATTCCATAGTCACCATTTTTCCTTCAATTTCCACCATTAACTTTATTGGTTCTACTCTATTAATTTGTTGAATATTTTCCTTCACATGAAATAATTTATTAAAACTTTCTGCCAATTCATCATCAATCACATCTTTTTTATTACTTTCCTCTTTCAGATAATATGTCCTTTCTCCTTTCTTTTTACAGTTATACGCTAAGTGTCCTACACGTTTACATATATTACACGAATACTCTTTATACTTACACTGAATAAAGAAAACAAACGATACAATTGAAAACGAACAAACCAATAAGACAAAAATATGTGTTGACACTATCAATAGTAGGTATTTCATCGCCTAATTATCATTTGACTTGCGCACATAGTGTTGGGGAATTATTTCAGTTACTTCTACGGAGTAAAAGTTTCAAATTATCGATAGAGTTTAAGTATTTTTTTTTTTCGGAGTCCTTATTATTTGTAAACCCTATTATTATCTTCAACGATATGCGATTATACACAATATTGAATGATTGGTTAAAGACGTTTCGTGTTAGGTCAAACATAAAACACGTCCTGCAATGGACCGAGAACGTTTGGGAAGTTCAGTGATTTTGAGTTGTAAAGGGCAATATTGATTACGAATAGAGACAATAATAACCCGTTTGTTGAAAGATGTGTATTCTTATGTTCCAAAAAAAGGTCTCGTTATTCGAATAATGACGAAAGAAAGTATTTCTCGTATAAAAAACATGTTTTCCGTTCTTGTTTTTTGAGGATTGACTGATGATGAAAAAAAATGCTCGTGCCTTATTATTTTTTCGAGTTTCTCACGCCACTTTTACGTTCAAGCCATGTTCACCTATTCCACTTACGCGAACACAAGAGGCGCATTCCACTTAAAAACATTACAACCCGCGCACAGTGTCCGTTTCGTTTTCCCCACGGGGTCATTAAAATATGGAAACGGCTCGGTGGCTTGTATACGTACACGCGCGCTAATGGAACGCAGCCGAGGGAAACTGACCGGAAAAGAGTTCGGAAGGCGAAAGGGATGCTGCAGGAGACGTGTGCCCCGCAGTAGCACGAAAACGAGAGAAAACCATGGTCGTAAATTTTTTACATACACACACACACACATTATTATACGGTCAAAACCTTTACGTTATTATTGTTGTTTGTTTTGTATCGATCTCGTTGTACCGAGCTGATCATTTCGAAACGGCGATTAATCCTATTCTCTTACACTGCAGCAGGGTGTCGCGGAACGATTCATTTATACATATATATATATTGTAGTTTCTCCGCGATAAATGGTGAACAATTTTCGAATTCAGTTTTTTCTCACAAAAAAAATTATTATCACACTTATGTTGGGTTGCATAAATTCGTTCTGTAAACGTTTAATGAATTGTTGACTAATGGCTCTGGTAAACATTTAACGGCTCGTTAAATCACTGTTTAGTTGCACAATAATTTTGTAAATAATTCAAGGAGAATAAACATATATAATTATTATATAAACGTCTATTATCTTATTAAAAACATGTTCATATCATCGAATTTTGATGATATGATATTTTGATACCAAAGGTTGTTGATAAATTTGTATTGATAATCGTTTATTACTATAGGATGAAATACTGATAACACATTTTAACGAGTCGTTAAAATTTACAGAGCCGAAATCGGATCATTAACTAATGGACCGTCAAACTGAAATTTAGCGGCTCTGCAAAATTTAAAGAACGTTTATGCAACCCAAATTTTTTACCGAGTCGTTAACATCGCTAATAGTTCAGTAAATGTTTAAAGATCGTTTACGCAACCCAGCACTAGACGACGGACCTTATTGTAATTTTATTTTATTTTAAATATTTAGTAAAAAAAATAGAAATATATACATTTTTATGTTAATAAGGTTAAGTATTTGAGCGTGGCCAGTTCAAAGAGTTTACTCTTATGAAAAATTTGATGCCTTAATTTCGTCAATAAGTGATTTCTGTATAGGCGTTTTATAGCTATCGATTTTTGTTATCACTTGATCGTAGCTTTTACGATATTGGCAAAATGAATTTTGATACGTCACGCTATAATATTTAAACGATTACGATAACGCGGTATTAATATTATATTGTGCTTTCAGTACACGAAAAGAAATTCTTAAAAATCGCCATATTGATGGAATTAAAACCGTATTGACACATTACATTTCTCATACATATTCTTTAACCGGGCACTGATGTATTTAAAAAAATAAAAGTCGTTTGTTTAGCGAATATTTAAACTAAAAAAAAAAAAAAAATACATAATAACGACCAAAAGATCAATTAAAAATATTATTATGTAATTATATTATTTAAACTCGTTTAATAATATTTAACGTTTACGCTACTGCCAGTCGACAACAAACACACATTACTCCGATTCGTTGTCTAAAGTTAATATGTTTATGACGAAGTCTTCATGAAAATTTCTCAAAAGAGTATACAATGAAGATCTGCAGGAAATTGGAAAGTCTTTACTCGAGGAATTCTACGTCAGACGCACGGCGATATATGTACAATATTTTTTATTAAATAAAACCTTATTTTAAATTGGTTATAATTTTTAACGCGGGGAAGGGAAAAATCAATGGTTTAGCCGTGCTCACGAAATCGGTGGAAATAAAACCTGAAGTTTTCATTTTCCAATAAAATATGATTTCGGAATTTTTACTAAAATTTTTTTCTTAAATTCTTGTAAATATGTATACACATATTGAAATTTTCGGCCATTACACGACGAGTTTCTATTTGACTTTTATATCCGTTTTATTTGATTTTTTTTTTATGTATAGCTTTACAAGCCATGTAGGCTTTTGGCTGCTGAAGCTAATTCTTTCCTCCTCTGTCCTTTGACATATACCAGTTTATCTCTCTTGACTGCATAAGTTCTATTATGGCCTCGTGTACACTGTCCATCCGTGTTCGGCGCGGTCTCCGCCGTGGTCTCGTTCCTTCCATTTCTTCGCTTATGACTCTCTTCATTAGTCTTCCATCTGCTCGCCAAACATGCCCCATCCATTCTAGTCTTAAGTGTGCTCCTAACGAACTGGACTACATTTTCTCTTTTAAAAAGTGCACTCAATTCATTGTTTGACCTTATTTTCCATTTCTGCTCTTCCTAGAACTAGACTATATATTGGGCCGTGCATTTTCCTTAGTATTTTCCTCTCGAATCTCAGGAGCTTCACTTCGTCACCTTTCGTCGTTGCCCAAGTGGCACAGGCATGCAAAAAGACTGGTCTCACATAACTAATATATATAGTTGCTCTTTTGTTTTTTTTTTGATATTTATTTTGATCTAAATAAGTTTGCTAGAGAAACATATGTTTGCCGCGGCCAGCCTTATGTTTATTTCGCCATGCATTTTATTTTGCTCGTCTAATGTCACCCCTAAATATTTAAAATCTCTTATCTGTTCTATTCGATTGTTGCCTACAGTTATGTCTCTTATTTGTGTTCCTATTTTCCTTGTCATTATCATTTGATAATATTTGATTTATTAAAAAAAAACTATTTTAATATTCGAAATATTACGGCGTAAAACCGAGCGCAGTTTCCATTCAAACGACCCCGCCGAAAGAAATTGAAAGTAGGCCACCAGTATCCTGTGTGACGTGTACACAACGTATTACGGTCCGTATATATATATCGCTTTGTAGATTATTAAATTATTATATATATACTATAATAATAACAAATATAAAACAACGATTTGTTATAATAATAATAATAATAATGTTTTCGACGGTTTCTTCCGAGTGCGTATCGGACGGCGATAACGAAATATCGACCGATACCCAGTTCGGATAGTATAGAGGTCAAATAATAAGCGCCCGACGGTTTTTTCTCCTCCCGAAATCGCCATATCCGGGGGAGTCTAATAAAATATAATATATAGTGCGACCCCGAACCGAATATTACATTCAAACTCTGGCAATAAGTATATATGTACTTACTTATACATAATACAATAATATAAGGTCGATTGTAATTTTTTTATTCTTTTTTATCTCGAGCCACGCTATATCTCGGTAATTTCTTTTATGCGCAGAGTTTTACACGAATTTCTCCCGTATTTTCCGTTTCCATATATTAAAAAAAAAAAAATAATAATTCTTACCTCTTATTCGGCCCGTGGACTTTTGATTTTATTTTATACGGTATTTATTTATATTTATCGAATTATATAATATAACGTCTCGAGGTTAAGAAGACTGCACCGTCAAGTGTCTACGCACTGTATATAGCGTATAGTAGAAGTTATAAAAAAAGAATGTCGCACGCCGTTGTAGGAAACGTTTTTTCTTCTTCTAAGTAATTATTATTCGTAAACGGAATGTGGAAAAAAAATGAAATTTGAAAAAGCGTTTCGTTCGTTTCAGTGACGTTAACTTATTATGACCGTCCGCGTATAGTTACCCTACACGCGATTCGTTTTGATAAACGTAGTCGTTTTGCAACGCAAAACACAACACACATTACACACACGGTATATATGTGTGCGGAAAATTATTCGGAATAGTTTCCCGAATCGGGGTTAAATATTGGACCATCCTGCAGTGGCGTAGCCAGAAATTATTCGAACAAGGGACGGTTATTAAATAAATGCGATTTACTATAGTACAGTGTTTCTCGAACTATTGAACCACTGGTGGTGGGTCCCGAGTCTCAAATTTTGGTGGATGGCGAGTAGTTTTTTTTAATTATATGGGTAGATTAAAAAAAAATTTATTTTAAATAATAATTTAATAAAAATATTCTATTATTATGCAAGGGAAGAAAATAAACTTTATAAAGTATTGTGAATCCCGAAAATTACACAGAACATGTTAAAACGATGTGAATCGCGACAGATTTTCGGCGGAGAATTTGGGTCGTGGTACTATAAAAAGATTGAGAACCACTGTATTAGTATGTATCAAACTCAAAACGCGTTATTTTTACAAGACGAAAAATAATGAATATACTCTCGATTTATAACGGGCTAAACTAGAAAACCGTTCTGTACGCATACGGAGATGAGTTGAAAAAATTAAAAATCAAACTGCATATTTTTCTAATTAAAAATTTTTTTTTTCTATATTTCTTAATTTTTATGTATTTTTGTGCATATTTAATATATATTATATACCTACATTTTTTTGTTTTTTGTAAAAAAAATGACGTTTTTGTTTGAAAAAACGGTGTGTTCTTTTGGCAAAAAAAAATCCGTTAAAAAAGAAATTTCGTTACAGAGAAACGGATTTTTTTTTTTTTATAAAATCTGTCGTATTTATTACGTCAAATAAGTGTGCGTAAATACGTAAACTATACAGAATAGTATTGTACTTGTGTGTTGTAAAATATAAAAATACATTTAAATTAAAGCACTTCCGAAGTGCCCGTCTGGGTGCGAACACGCGCGACAAAGATTAAATGAACGGATCGCAACGAAACTACAATAATCCGGGGTTCGTTTTTCGATTGGAAAATGCGTTTGTAAAACACAATATTTATCGATCGATAACCGAAGAAAGCAATAAAGTTTAACGAGGCAACGCAGCACACGATCGTATCTGTGTATTGCCGAAATTGTACTGGCCTCGGTATCGCGTTATAATACAAAACGAATTCTAGAAACGTTTTAAAAAAACGGAATTTCATGGTTTTCTCAGAAAAAAAAAAAACGTTACGAGAATAATTTTTATGATATTTTTCAAAAATATTTATAATATACACTAATTTTCAATAGAAGTATTGACAAAACGAATATATGCAGAACACAAGTGGAAAAAGAAAAATGTGCAAGCATTACGAAGGGGATGCGTTTGAACCACGGATTAAGATAGACTGGATGCGGAACGAAGCTTCTCATCGCACCAAAATATTGAAATCCAAAAGTGCTAAGACAGTCAGCTGTTGTGTCAAGACCACTAGCGCTCTCATACCTGCAAATTATTTGCCGCGCTTACTTAAAAACTGCCACTAACGCTATTCATTTACCAAGAATTCAAGAAAAGGATCATTTACCTACCAAGAATTAAGAAAATTATTAGCCATTACCTACTGATTTGATAATAAATGATTGATAATAGGTGTCTGTACTAGGCCGGAATAAGGTGAAGTAGTAGTAATAAATTGGTATATAAAGAATCCACTAGTGCTGAATGGCGCTAGTATCATTGACACGCCAAAAGCACTCTCGTGATTCACTTTTTTCGTTCTCGTTCGGCATCCGGTCTATAACCTTAATCCGTGGTTTGAACCGCTTGTACGGTAATTTACCGCTGTAGTGTGACGCGACCCTTACCGCGCTGCGCTACCGCTGTTGTAGTGTGACGCAGGCCTAACCGATAATTTAAATTTACTCAATTGTGCGCGTTTCGTATAATATTGAAACCGACGTTTTACAAGCGAACAATTAAAAACAGTTATAAACGATTAAAACAGTTTTATTCAAACGCCGTGTGACGTTTTCTTCATTTTTTTTTTTACGTTTAAAAAATTGTGCTAAAATACAATTAACGACGAGATTAACGGACATCGAAATAATGTTATCGAATGGTTTCGATGGAAACATATGATATTACATAACGCTTCAAAAAAGAAAAAACTTAAACACTTTATATATATATAAATATCGTATTTATCAACGAAATTCACGAATTATAACGAAGATAATTTACGGATTTACGCGTTAAACGTGTTTTTTACCTCGCAAAACAAAAAAAAAAAATATTAGACGATAATAATCGCGTGAAAAATCGTGTAAAATAATTTTGGAACTGTTTCGCGGTTAGGTTTTTGGAATGGAGGAAAGATTGAAAAGAATAAAAAAAATTCGATGCGAAATCCACGACGTGTTGTTTATACGACGCTCGCGGAAACAATAAATCGAAATTCACTGCCGCCACTGTTGCGACGACATCAAAAGACGTATCGATTTTGTCAGTTCGCCCCGCGCGCTGTCGACCACTGATATGAATAATGCAATGGTCTTCTGACGACGTCTCCGTTTATATAACAATAATCCGAAGTCGTTTAGTTTCAGGGAGGTCGACGAAATTCCTTGTACTCGGTAAATGCAAAACGAATTAACTCGCGACAAGGACGAAACACAAACTGTCAAAGTCACCGTTTTGTTTTTATACATATTTATTATAACGACGGCGATGAATAAAACAAAAAAAAAAAATCAACAATATAAAATGAGCTCCTCCAGTCGTTTTCAACGTCTGCTCACTATTCGAGTGACATATACGAGTATACCTTTATGAATAGGAATTTTAACGCTCTGTGAGATGCTCAGTGCGGTTTGTGATTCGATATACCACGAAACCGGACCATCTGCACCTATAAGTGCTAATAAGACGCAGCAGATTTTCCGTGTGCCTCTAATACAACACATACATTTACAAATTGAATATAAAACTTTAACGCGTATTTATACAAATCTAATAAAATATATCCATTTTATCGCAATTATGTAGCGCAATTTTTTTTTTATCGATTCGACGAAATATATGCTAACGACGCTCGGCGTAAATACACAGAAATAAACTATCTGTTATTTAAATTAAAATTTTTATAACTATATTAACGCTATCTAAATTCTAGTTGAAACTCGTAAAACATTGTATATGATTTTCGATCGTTGCGATTTGGAGGTCGCTTAGATATTACACAACCGGCGGGCTTCGTTATAAATATATACGCCTCGTTGATCATATAACGCTAGTGCAAAACTCGGTCGTTTTGAAACTATTAAGTAAAAAAAAAAAAAAGTAAATACAAATATTGTATCGAAATAACCCTATAAAGTATCGTACGTGTAAAAAAGAACAATGATGTCGTTACAAGGGTGTGATTTTAAGGCCTTTGGATACGTAAACAGGAATTATCCTGCAGTCCCGGCGTAATATCGTTTCGCGGCGGCGCGTTGAGTTCAACGTAAAACAAAACCGCGTATAGTAGGCCGGTGCACATTTTAATAAAATCACCTATTTTTTTTTTTTTATGGTAACAGAGAAAAATTGAAATCTTATAACACTTCGATTAACTAATAGGTTTTGCGAATCGTTATATTTTTTCGCGAATATTATTCAATTATTCGACGCGCGAACACGTTATGGAAGCGTTTCAGACCCTTTTAGAGTTATTATATATACACTTTTGCACGAGATACCGCGTTAATTTTTGTCGCACTTGTGCGCGACTTCCGGTTTACTGGAAATCCAGCGACTGGAGCTTACGCGTAAGTGGATATCCAGCGATTGGGTTAAAGCACTTTTTTTTCGGCGGCGTGTTTTTTAAACACAAGTTTAACGATAATAAGAATACAATTTTGATGTGAGTATTGGATTTTTTCCCTCCCAAAACACGAATTTTAGTCCGGCGTGTCTTAGTAGGCGTTGTAATCCTCGCAATAATAATATCTACGGAATAATGTCTCGCCAACTCAAACATTTCGGATCACATCACTATACGAGTATTTTATATACATATATATCTTACGGGAGTGTACAGAGTTTTGGAAACATTTCGGATCGCGGTAGGAGTTTTTTTTTTTTTTTGTAAATATTATTTTCCTCCGTGCGCGTGTACACGTAACATTTATTTGGATTTGAATAAATTTGAACGCGGCCTGATGGGCTATACGCAGGACGGGAAGTGTTTTCGAGGCACGCGATTCTTTTTTTTTTTTGCTTTCTGTCTTTATGTATTATTATATGCCCTATATACAACCATATATATATATATATATGGTTTTTCTCTCTTTTCGCTTTTTTATTCGGTATACTTTTTTTTCCCCCCGGCGTTTTTTTTTTTTGTCGTCGTTGTTTTCGTTTGATTAATATATTATATTATATGTAAACGTGTCAGAGGAAAGAAAATTAGCGGCGGGTTGAAACGAGCGCAGTCGTCGTGAACAGCTAGCACGGAAAAACAAAAACAAACGCGAATTAAAGGCGACGCGGGCAAATATTCGTATTTTTTTTTTTTTTTTTATTTACTGAAGTGTTTCAACTTTATGTGATAATTAATGTTTTTTGTTTGTTTTTTGGACTCGTACATCTGCGTAAACATATTATACCGCGTGTATAGTTTAAAGTCGGGATCGTGTACTGTTGTCAAACACTGAAACGGCAAAAAAAAAAAAATACAATTAATTCGTTTTAATTTTTTACTGTCGTTTCGCGTACACGCATACAGAATACAACGCCGCGGTGTTAAAACTGTTATATAAATATATGAAAAAAACAGACGTTTGAATTAAAAAAAAAAACTCCGTTAGTTTTGAGCCAAAAACCGAAAATCCGGGTCCGTGACTGCAGAGAAAAGCGTTTCTATACATCATGACCTGCACATTCGAGTGCTCGGTCGCGCTTAAGATCAATTCCAACGATTTATTTACTACCGAATTTATTTGTTATTCGTAAGTCACTCCATTTTTTTTTTTAACGAATTTTCGAATTTATCCATTTTTTTTTCCAGTGGCGAATTTGAGGATTGTATAGAGCGATAGTGCCTCTCTTTTTCATTTTGGGTATTTTTTTTATTATTGCATTTGTATTTTTATATGTTTATTTTATTCTGAATATTTCGCCTAGGTAAATGGAAAGTATATTATAACAAAAAAAAATTTTTTAGAAAAACAAAATTTTAATTCCAACACTACGTGGTAGGTAATACAATAATTCGAGAGGGCTCGATAATGACCGACCGTAATCGTTAAACATATTTTTTCTTTATTTTTGTACGAAAAAGGATTTACCAACGATGATGTTTAAATTTAATACGGAGTCAATTAATATTATTAATATACAACCTTATTCGGGCTGTTACGAACATTTTTAAGAAAAAAAAAAAATAAGCCAAATCCGGTGCAGCCGTTCTCAAGTGATGCGCTGTTTTACCATTTCGATTCGTCCGAAATAATATTGTACTGACGAAGTTTCTATTCCCTGTATCGACACGTATAGGATTTCGCGCGATTATAGGCGAAATATTTTTTTTCATATTTAATTTCACATTGGTTTATTTATTTTTATTTTCATTATCCGGGAACGACCGCGGTCGTACCAGACGTTTTTCTTTGCACATCCGAACGACTTTATTATTATTATTAAAAAGTCAATCGGAAAATATTCTAACGACGCGTCTTTTTGTATTGCACGTTATATCTACTAAATATATATGTATATACGTACAAAATAAGTAAAATATCTCGAATTTATTTATATTTTTTTCACCAGCACTTATTATAATTTGAAAACGCCGTATTACGTAAACTCACAACTATAACTGCTGACAGAAACATCTCGAAACGTATTTTTCTTACCTCGTTATTGTTTTCGATTATTAAAAAATAATAACGTTATATAATGCGCGAGTAAAATATTATTATTTGTTTTTTTTTTTTTTAGTATAAAATTATAATATGATAAATGGCTAACGCCGAGATGAACGATGTGATCTAATTTTGTTCCGTTAGTTTTTTTATATTTATTAATTTGCCAATATATATATATATTAAATAATTAATAATAATATTTATATAGATTCACGCGTATGTACCTATAATTTGTATGCGCGAAGTCAGAATCTAAACTCGTTCGCGGAAATGTTACGCTGTTTGTAATAAATTATCTCTCTCGATTTATTTTTTTTTTTTTGTAATATTAATTGCTTTTCGTCCAATATTATAACACCCCGTGATTTGTATCGGTTACAATTAAAAAAGAGAGAAAAAACGACTATACAGATTTCGGAACTCGTTCGTTTCTATATACATATAAAGATCCCAAATAAAAGAAAATTAATATTTACGTGTATACCGTTAATAAGTATCGAAGCGTTGTGTTTTTCGAATTTATCGATTTATGAGATAAATCGTTACACGTTATTCACTATACGCTATTTATTATTCATAATAATACATTTGTATATAATGGAAATCGCGCGATAATATTTTCATATTCGGAAATAATTTTATTCCGATGTTCGTTTGTTCACGTTTGTAAACGGTGTATGGAAAAAAAAAAAATTCACTCGAGATTTGCGACTTAAACGGCGTGGAAGTATATGCGCTTTTCGGTCATTTCCAAAACGTTCGTTCTCATAAATTTGTATAAAAAAAAGATATATGTATAAATTTATGTGTATGTGAATATACGTTCGAGCCAAAGAACATTATGAAAAATAAAGAAATATAATATATTATACGCGAATCGTTGTATTAAATTCGTTTGTTTACTACCGCGGCGGTTTCGACAAAAAGACGTCTACGACGGGGCATTAAGCGAAAAAGAAAAATACCGAATTGCACGAGGGAAAATTATGAATATTACAATAAAAATAAGTGGAGTTTTAAAAAAAAATTTAATAAAAGAAACTGCGTGTACACAATATATACATATAGTGAATTGAATTGTTTAAAATAAACAACTTTACGGCGTATATGGTTAATACATATTATTTTATACGCGTTTTTTTTAAATTTATATATTTTAAACGTAATTCTTCCGGTTTATATAAATATATATATATATATGTTTAAAAGTCAATATCGTCCAAATACTCGTATCGAAAATAAAGAGTAGTGTGTAGTTTGATTATTATTATTATTTCGGCGAAACGCGAAGTCGAATTATAGCTTGTTTTAGAGATTTTATTTCAGACACTACGTAATACCGATGAGACGTCTATTATTTTAAAATCGCTTTTACCGATATCAAATTTATTACAAACACATTACGAGGTTTTGTAAATTCCGGTATAATAATTTTTTTTTATTTCTATTCCTTTCACGTATCCTTTTCATTTTTTTTTTTGCTATTTTATTATTTGGAATATGCAATATATATCCTCGAATGTGTCGGTTTTATGTTTGTATATATTTCGCGTACGCGTAATACGTGCGTATATTTATAGGCGTTGAAACTCATATTAACGGTATAGGTATATCGGTATTATTTATCGACGGTGCCGTAAAAACGCGGGTCAACGATATTATTATTACACGACCCACTGCTGTGTTTCGTAGACGATATTATAATATATTATTATAAATGTTCAAGTATATATTATTATTATTATTTTTTTTTGTACGCAGTATAACGTCAAAGTTTATGTGATCGAAGCAAAAAAAAAGAGAGTTTTAACGAATCGTTTAAAACGCATATAAATATTACAACATTTTAATATTTTTTTTTTATTAAAAAACTTGAAAAAATATACTTTAAAAAACTCAATAGTCGATTTTTAAATAACGGTTCGAACGATATGTTTTAACAGTGTGTTATCTTCACTATATTATAATAACAAAAAAAAAGAATTAAACCGAGACTTTAGCCGATCCGATTTCAATCGTATATGAGAAAACATTTAGAATCATATTTTTCATACACAGATAAACGGAGGCAATTTTTCGTTTTTTTGCGAATTTCCAACGTCGGATTGATAACTATTATTTATGACTGTTTTTTTTTTATTTCCATTTACGGTATGTTTGTTTTTAGCCTAAGTATTATGATTTTCGTTACCGATAAACTAGAAAAAAAAAATTATTTATTAAGTCCTTTACGCCGTAGTATATGCGTACTGGAATTTATGCGGCGCATTCGAGAGTAAGTCTCTTTAATAATCCTGTATGACAGTTGAAACTGAAAAGCGAGACGCTTCACTTCAATAATTAGATTTATGCGAGTTACAACATACAGTTCCGCGTGTTTACGATGCGAATGCGCTTTTGGAAAACTTTACCCGCTTAAAAATTGTACGAAATTCCGAATTCGAAAACGTTATTTATACATTTTCGGAACGTACTTTTTTTTTTTTTAATGTCCTAATATTGAACGTATTAAATCGAAAGAAAAAAAAAATCGTTTTACACATCGCGAAACGCTTATTTCGTGTTTCAAATTCAGAAATAGAAATGACTACGATTTCGTAGTCGCGTTATCCGTCTACGCGTCAAAGTAATATTTCAGGAGAATTGTAAAAATTAAATGTATATATAAAAAAAAGATTAACGCCTATTATTAATGCGGTTTATCCGTTTTAACATACTGAAAATCGGCACATTGTATACAGTGACTCGGGCCGTCCCTGCAGATATGTTAACCGCGGATATACGCGGACGCGCAAATAGTATAAAATATCGTATATGCGGCTGAAGTTAAGAAGAAGAAAAAAAGGGATCGGGGGAAAAAGAAGGATATCGTACGTGTACGTGAGAGATCCGTTTTATAAAACGTCGTTATTTTTATTGGACACAGGCTTTACTCACGTGTGTGTGTGTGTTTTTTAAAGCGTGGTATATTGTGGTATTTACCTATATATATATAGTACGTGTTCGGTATACCTACTTTCGCGGGGTGGTTTTTTTTTAAAGAGGGAGACGGTGCGAGAAGTGTAGTTGCAGGGTGAAAGGAAATCGCATCTTTTTACAAGGCGCTGTATATAAAGTCGCGTTGTACATATACACGTCGTATATCATATTTTTTTTTTTTTTTTATATATATAAACTGGACGAAAAGTCGAGCGAAACCCGACGAAACTATATATATCGGCGATATAGTCGGAAGCATATTGCAAGAAGGGACTAAATTAGAACAATTCTCGTTTTTTTTTTTATACGAATTTCTTTTGTTAATATCGTTTTAATTAATTAATTCGAATTATTATCGTTATTCACGAACGAATCTGTTCCTCGTTTTTTGTGCAAAAAAACACCGATCAGAGTTTGCCGGCCATAATATTTTATTGTATTAGTTCGTAGGCGTAACTGAAACGAGAGGACTCGAGGGTGTCAAAAAAACGTTGTTTTTTAACATTAATTCGATTGTTTCGACTATGCGAAACAAAGCAAAAAAAAAAATTACACAAAACTGCGTCTCGCGATAATATAGTGAAAGAAATGTTGACGTCACTTTTAAAATAAATGTGTACCGAAAAAAAAGAAGAAAATATTCGTTACTGTAAAAATAAAATTATTATATAAATATTTATTACTGATAAAATATATCGTTTCGTGATTCTAAAATAATAAAAAAATCATTATAAACCTCCGTCGTCGCAATAATAATAATACATACAAGGCGAAAGGTATTTTTTCGGGTATATTATACACAAAATATTGTACATCCCCGTCCTTCCTATCGATTCGTGGTCACCATAAAAAAATCGATTATGAAATCATTATTCATTCGTATATTTATACGCACGAATAATTATAAAATAAATACAAATTTTAATTATGTGTCTTTATTCACTTTGTTTAATGTGCAAAAATTGATCGAATCGAATTTTATTGCACTGTAATCCAGTGGTTTTCAACATTTTTCGAATCGCGATCACCAATACTTAATTTTTTTTTTTGTAATGCAAATTCAAAAAATGAATACACTAGAACGCAAATGATTTTTTGATATGAATAATAAATAAAATGAAATATGTAAAAATAAATCAATAATATTAAAAAAAGTATAATTGCTATTTTCACGTGTTAATGGAAACTCGGAACTTGAATTTTTAATATTATGTAGTTTCCGTATTTAGGTTTTATATTGTATTAGAGACTGTTATTACTTTTAAGTCCGATTCCGCGTTTGAATTCGTCCGATATATTTTTTTTTCGTTACCGTAAGGGTTGAAAATACCGTTCAATCGATCAATTTACAAATTATTAAAAAAAAAAATTACCTATTATAGAAAACGGAAATATTTAACAAGCTGGCTGCACATTTATTGTATTTATTTATTTTTATTATATTTTTAAGAGAAATCCAAAGATCTAGAAATGTTATTCGTTCTGCGTCTATGCGTATTATACATAAATATATTATTTTCGACTAGTTGTTCCGAAGGCGACCGCCACCGGAGTCATGAAAACGTTTTCATTTCACACTCGCGCGTAGGTGATACGTACGCGTGAAATTTCCGGTTGTTTCGAGCTTGTTTTCGTTGGAAAAAAGCAGTTTGTAAACGACAAAAAAAAAAAAAACGATCAACTTTTCCTTCGTTCGCGTACACACGAAAAAAAAAATGTTCATTATATACTGCCGCCGTCCGTTTTTTTTTTTAAATGCTTTCACTACCAGAAAATAATCGTCGAGCGTTAAACGTTTCAACGGAACGATGTCAAATTAGTCGTTGTTTCGGGTTGTACAACAAATGAAAATAAAAAAAAAATTACAATTTTGTTTACTCCTCGTGCAAAACAGTCTATTTTTATATACTTGTAAATGAATTTCCACGTGGGAGAATACAAATTAAATGCGTAAATATTACTGGCTGTCGGCGATGGAAAATAGTTTATTAATAACGTAAAAAAAAAAAATTTAATTTATGAAATTTACACTTTTTACATTTATACGAATCGACATTATTATTCACTTAATATAGTGCAGATAATAGTTGAAAATCGAATTTCATTTCTTTTTTCGACAAATAGAAAAATTAATTTATCGCGCGTATCTGTACTACGAACGCGATATCCGAACTTTTTAATTTTGATATTTACGCAGGAAAATCAAAATCTTAATTGGCCATTTTCAAGAGAAAATCTGTTTCGATAGACGCGTTTTAAATTCTTAATCTATTTTTAATTTTTTCCCCTATACGAACGCTCATACCGTATATACATGACTCGTCCAAGACTATAACTTCATCTTCATAGAGACTTTCCAAGAAGAGAAGTTTCTGTTTTGTTAGACAAGCTCTTGTATACCAATGCTACCGCGAAAATCTCACCGTTTTCGCGTTCATTTGCACGCAATGATTTCCCGGAGTAAATCTTATATTTGCGACATTTTATTTGGCACGTTTGTCCGTACGTTTTCTCAATACCGTTTCCTCAAACCCGAGGAAAACGTACGGGAAATCGTCTTGAAATTACGAAGGGAATAAAATACGTATATCCGTCGTTTTCGACTCGTGTTTAAAGTCAGAAAATATAATGTTCCGTATAATAAAACGCGATACTCTGGAAATCGTTTGTCGTGACTTTTTTCTGGTGTGGGTGTGAATTTTGAATTTCGATAAACCGCGGCGCAAAGAATAATAATAACAGCACGATGATAATGGCCAGAATCGTTTTGCTAGTGAAATCAATTATTGTTTGTCGTCACTTTTAAAAATATTAAAACTCGTTCGGGTGAATCAACTCGCGTCTTTTTTTTATTTCTATACGAATTTTTTTTTTTTTATCGCTCGGTATACAGAATATTATAAACGTATATTTTTTGGAATGATTACACAACAGCTGTTCTATAACGGGAAAGCGTACGCGGAAAAACTTTTCAATCCGCAGTCTTCTGTTAAATCCCTACTGGAAACATATTATATCCTCTCGGGAGTGAATCTCTCACGCGCACGGCGATAACTATATACAGCTGATAATATTATATATGCCTCGAGAAAACGGCGCGTATTTCCTTCTCACCGATTACACTCCGGTGTATTAATTTCGCGACCAAATATGGACGTTTAGGTTTGTGCTAACCGAACGCGGTTTTCTTCGAGCGAAAGTAGCCACTGTTTGCGTAGGCTTAAGAAAACCGTAATACGAATTCAATTATCTCGTCGCCGGTTCAAAAGAGTAAACAATATTAAATTGTGATTTTATTAAGGAAACAGAAGAAAACAAAAAACGAGAACAAAAAAAATTCTATATAAACGTTATATTGGAATATAGCGTTTAATATAGAATTTTTTTTTTTTTTGTTGCAGATTTGGACCAGCTACGTATAGTATTTTTTTTTTTTGTCATATAAACTATACGAAATCCGGTATTAGAATTACAATTAAAACGCGATATTTACCCATTACCGTTAACAGTATTTGTGAAATATTCGTACAATGTTTCGTACGAGGATTCCTATTAGATTTTTACGGACAAAAATTTATCTACACAGGCGAAACACCGAAATTTGAGGTATTTTATTATTTTAAAAGCTACGCGGCACGCTGCTGGTTTTATAAGCGCGCTCTCCTGTCGTACAGTATAGTAACGCGAAATCACAACTCTGATACGTTTTAATTTAGTGGAGACCGATTTTCCGAGTCTACAGGCCATTGCCAGAGTGGTCGGGTCCAATATCCCAATAAGACAATACCGCGAAACGTATAACGTCCTGCAAGTAAGAAACAATAAGTTTTTCGAATCGATATTGCTCGATCGTGTAAGGGCGCTCAGTATGCGATGTCGGCAGGCTTAGCTGTTAAATCCAATCGGATCGTTGAGTTTATCCGTTCAATCGAGAGAAATGTAATGTATCCATTCGATAATGCCTATAATATACGCATGACATTTATGTAAAACCGCATTCGTACACGACGAATATTATTTATGTTTCATACTAGTTGTATTATTATTATTATTATTATTATATTTTATATAGTAATTGCGGATTAAAACAATTCCGTGTCGGTTCGTATTTCGTATGTACATTGGATCGAAAGCAATGCCTGGAATCCTTTAAGCGACCCGCGACCATGCAGTATTATCCGAGTATTTGATTTTATAATTTTCGATTGTATGTACATTTTTTTGTACGCGCGTGCTCGCGAAAAGCCCACGGAATAGCCTATATTTGCATACGTGTGGGGCGAATTTAATCGATATTTATCGAACATATATTTTTATGATTTTTTTCGTTATTTATTTCTTTTCGAAAAACGAATTTAGTTCGGAGCGTATATATATATACATTTATTATCTTATAATATCCAGTGAATAAAAAGCGAAATTGAATTAACCCGATTATATAATACGTTTATAGTTAATACGTCTACTGCAGAATGTCCCGCTTAACATTAATTATTTTTGTTCCGTTTAACATTTTTTTTTCTTCCTATAATAATTACTAGAATCCTGCGCTAAATTAATTGTATTTATCGATTTTTTTCCAACTTATAGCCGTTCATTATTGATCGATCTATTAAAACATTTTGCTGTAGGGAATTTTTATTAAATACGTTACAAATTTTCGGATATTTATGAAAACGTCAATTTCTTTTCTTTCGTTAGGTTAGGTTCGCGTTGTCACTTGACCCGAATAACGTTAATCTGAAAAACTGATTTCCAAAAAAAAAAAAAATCGTTTAAAAATTAACGGCGTAATCCGATTTTAAAAACGTTTTATACAATTAAGATTTTCCAAAAAAAATCGCTCGATTGAAATAATAATAAATTGTAAAAAAGCTAATTTATTTCGAGAAACGAGAGAGAGAGAGGACACTCTCCGAATATTATCTGATGCAAATGTCATAATCGAAACGCTATATTTTTATTTATAGACTGCTGCTACTGTTTAGTTCTTTTCAGGTTTTGTACTAATGAACGTGGTTTTCTTCGGGCGAAAGTAGCCACTGTTTGCGTAGGCATACGCTTAAGAATACCGGAATACGAATTCAATTATCTCGTCGCTAGTTCAAAAGAGTAAACAAAATTAAATTGTGATTTTATTAAGGAAACAGAAGAAAACGAAAAACGAGAAAAGAAAATTAAGCTTTTACATCAAACTTAATTTGAATTGTAATCAAATGTTTTTTTTTTTTTTTTTTGACCGAGGCTACAAATAACGAAAAACAGTACGTTGTAAGAATGTGTTTTATTTGCTTATTTCTATGCGTTTGGATAATTTTTTACATTATTATTTTGATAATCAAACGTTTGGAAATCGCTTTAATATTTATGTATATATAAATTTATATATTTTATAATAAAATTTTATTAAAAAATAAATAAATCGCAAAGGTGATTCGAGCGTTGTTTGTTTTTTGACTGAACGTTTTTTTCCCGTGTCATTTTTTCGCAGAATCCGTCGGAAGACGTGTTTTAAATTTCAGAAATTATTATTATTTTATTTTTACGTTTTAACTGTTTGGTTATAAGCGTGTATTGTAAAAATATAGTCAGAGTCATTAATATTCTGTTAAGTTTCAAACAATTTTATCGGTCGAATAATTAATTATGTTTTGAATCGTTTTTAAATAATGGCGCGACTGGTGTGTCGAAAAGGACCAAAGGACGGACCATATATTATAAATTAAAAGTGAATACTCCGATTTCGAAGTTATTTTCCATAGGATTGTCGATAAAATATATAAAGGAGATCGTGAGATAAATTTTACGGAAATAATTTTATTTTTTTTCAATTTCTCAAATACGAGACTTAAATAATAAAATATAATCACTGCAGCGGTGCACGCAATATATTTGTCCGTTTTTAGAAATTTAAATAACGGGACTTTTATTTTATTTCTCCGTAGCTTCTTCGTTCAATGCCACCTGCAAAAACGTATTTCACAATTTCAGCAGGATATCATATATTTTTCAACGCAATTTTATTACAAATAATATATGTGTATGTTATATTTTAATCATTTTTTTTTTTATTAATACAAAAACATATAATGATTGATAATATTTTAAAATGTTAGGAAAACTATTCGAATATTGAGTCTTTTGCTTATATTTTTACATACATTTTTTTTAACGTTATGTGTTATGAGTTATAATTGCAGTTATTTAATCATAAATCGTAATTTAGATTTCAATGCTTACACTTCTCGGGTTTTTTTCGTATTTTTCTGAATAATTTTCACACTATACCGTTCAATAATATTAGTTGATCTGAAAAAAAATTCGTGAAACACACCGAACTGCATGTAATAGTTTTGAGACGCTTATTTAGAAATTACAATTATTCATTTAAAAAGTTTTTATGACATAAAAAAAAACGGTTTCTGTTAGTAGGAACAATTTATTTGTAAACTGATGCGCTAATTTCATAAATAAATAACGTCTATTCAATAATAAAATCGAAATTTTTTTTTATTAAAACATTTTTTTTGCCAATACCTCAAAGTTTTTCGACTTATTTTTTAAAGTATTATTTTTATTTTAAAATGTTTTAAACATGTTTCAACGTCACTTCAAGTAGAGTATAATATATATACGACCGAAAACGTTCAAAGGCCGAACAGAATGACTACTTTATTTTGATCACATACGATAAAAACGCGCATCATAAAATTAGTCGACCTTTTTTTTTTTTTTTGAAAATATTTTCACCGCGTATAACTTTTTTATCGTCATCTGCAATAAATTATAAAACTAACCTCGTAACAACTTTAAAGTAAAAAAAAAATATATATATATTTGAAATTATGTCGCATAAAATTGTTTTTGTTTTCCGAAATCAAAATACGAAGACTGTTCCAAGATCGTATTACTTATTCAATTATATATTACAAGTAGAAAAAAAAAAAATGGGAAATAAATCGCGGGACCTGGTTTCGAAAGAACGTGATAAAAAACGTGCCGTTTAAAGTTTATTCAAAGTTTTTTCCACACACACGCCTACGTATGCTGTCGATTTTCGATAATACAAAGTTATGAAAGACTTCGAATTATCGAGTGTTCGAATAGCTAAGTGATCGGAGAAATATACGGAGATAGCGAAAAAAACTCCAACTACCGAGTACGGAAAACGCTAAACGATATAAATAATTTATATAATATGTGAGTGGTGGGGAAAAAGATAGCCGAGTTTTAACATTTAATTATTGACCGTATAAGAATGTCATATGTGCATTTTGGAAGCTCAATCGCGGCGAAACTACTTCGATTTGCCGAGAATTGTGTGAAAGGAATTTCGAATTATCGAGTGAGTCGATTGTACGTCATATACAGCTTGTCCCAGAATGATTTTACTAATTTTATGATTTTTTTTTCGCGATAAATTATAATTTTTTTTTTCTCTTCAAATCGTTATAGTTATAGGCAACGAATTGTATAATACTGTTATTATTATTTTTTTTTCGAAAAAAATTAAAACACCTAGTAAAAATATAATTTTTTTATATTTTTAACTTATGTTAAATTCGAAATTGGCCATTGTAATTATAATTTTGTGAGAAATTCGGTTTTTGCAATTTCGTCATCAGACTGCGTCTTTTAGGAATATTATTCTTATTCCGTTTTTCGAAAAATTACTATTTACAAATTTTTTTTTTTTTTTGTAATCGTCTGTATTTGTACGTAATATGGATTTTATCAATATCGCGAACGATATTAAGTGATGACAAAAAATTGTTAAAAAAAAAAAAAAATTAGTGAAAAGCGAAAATTTACAATTGTTAAGTGTAAAACGTATTTGTATTTTGTAACGTGCTTTATTGATAAACAATAAACTTAAAAATTATTATAACGGTTTTCACCCAGGTATAACGGAATACATTAAAAATCGTGGTCAATTCAAATAACAATTGAAAATATAAATACAATATATTTATACCGTATCCGCGCATGTGTTCGTCGCATTAAATTATTTTATACAATTAAAGAGTATAGAAGACACTCGGAGTGTTGCTTTTATTTTGAACATTACACTTTTTTAGTATATTTACTAAAATAAAAAAATATATATATATATATATATATAGCTAATATTATTTTACGTACATATTTTTAAAATTATTTTCACTTTTAAATTTCTTATCGTTAATATGTGTAGGACGTATTCATTGCAGGTTAAAACTTGTGCTTATATATTATATATATACGAATTTTTTTTTTTAATTAATCGATTTGTAGAAAATCGATTAAAGAAAAATTTTGTTTTGTTTTTTTATACGTTATTAATGAAAAAAAATAAATAATTGGGATGTTTTTAAATTATTTAAAATCATTAATTTTTCACTCGCGCTGTTGACGTTAGGCGAAGTTAGGTTTAGGTTGACAAGATGTCGTTTGAACGGCTCGCGTATTACGCTATTTCTGTAATAATACTCGTAACACGAGCGAGGACGATTTATTGTTATTTCGACGACACATTCTGTAAATATAAGTACGATCCGTGATTGTGTGCATAAGCGTTTCGAAATCGACGCCACTGTTTGCGCGCACTATATCGACTGACGTTTCGAGCTTCGGGGTGGAAAGGGAGGCAATAAAAGCGAAATAACACTTCGCAAAAGGGTTGTGTGTGTGTGTGTGTGTGGTACTGTAAACACTGAGCACCACATATTTTCGAGGACGCGAAATCTGCTCGCGATTAGCATACACTTGGACGTGAGATTAGGTCGGTCTCAGGATTCGAAGACTCGAGGTTTCCTGTTTTAGAGCGTTGCCAAATTCCGAAAGATTCTTTTTTTTTTTTTTCTTCTTTTATACATATTTTTCCGTTCGAAATGTATATACACGCGGCCGCATTGGCGTAATACTTTCAATCTCTCTCTCTCTCTCTCTGCGAGTGGTTTTTAAACATAGAAAATTCGTCTGCTCTATATAAAACGATTTTATTTCGAATTAAAATACATTATATGTATATAATTTTTTTTTAGTAATGAATAAAACATTTACCGGCGTATAAACCGAATAATAATAATTTATTCGTCGAGTACGGGAGAACTCGCGGCGATAATTTCGATACAATTTTATTTATTAGAAAACAGAAAAATAATAACGCGTAGATTTCAAACGTTTATATTTCTATTGGAAAAGTGAGTTCGGGTTTTTTTTTCGTTTTTTCCGCTAATTACGAGCACAAACATAATTTTTACGTGTTCCGAATACTAAAAAAAAAAAAGATTGCTTTTGTCAAATTTTAAAACATCATTATAGTAACAAATGATATCGACTTTCAAATTGAATTCTATTTGATTACCTTATTTATTTTTTTTTTTTTAATGTCGCCGACATCATACCGTTACTGCGGTGTTACACGACTCGCGTGGAGCACAATATATCGCAATCCACATATTATAATATACGAGTTTGATTCGTTCGTTTAAAACGGAATAAAAACAAAATATATTATTTTTGTATAGTGCCGCCTGTATAGTTTATTTCATTAAAAACGTGCCGAAAGTTTTCGCCCGGATTCGCGAATGTTCTGCGGCCGACACGAGATTTGCATATACGATGATTTTTAACGAAAACCCTTGTGCACAACGGAAAACATTAATACAATAATAAAATATAAAAAAAAAAAAAAAATAGCCAAATACGCTATTTATTTTTTCTTTCGAGTTCTTTTAATATAAATACGTTCTATAATAATAATAATAATAATAATAATAATAATAATAATAATAATAATAATAATAAGCCGTCCGCGTATACGAATGCGTACGGTTGCACCGCGACATTCTATCGAGTTTTCCTTTTTGTATCCGAAAACCGAAGAAAATACGTTTCTCGACAATTTCCCCGACTTCTACGAAATAAAAATAACAGTTTTCTTATACACCGCAATATTTGTGTTGGCACGTTCGCAATGATTTTCACGGAAACGTTACAGACGAGCGTTTAAAAACGAAAACGGAGAAATGCGTTTATACTATACGCGCAGTACTCTAGGAAATTAATAATTTCCTATAGAATAAAACTCGACGACGACGTAACGACGTTAGAAACGCAATAATATATAGAAAAACGAGAGAAAACGTTATCCTTATGATTATATGTAGCGAATAAAAATCGAAGGTTTCCAATGCTAACGTTGAAATCGTTCAGTGTCGAAAAGTCTGGAATTCAGAAGGAAATTTGATTATAATTCGGTCATATAATTTGCTAAGTTCTAAAAATGAAGTACATTAATGCCGTTTGAACGTCTCAAATTTCGCACATCCACTTCCACGTTCCACGTGTTCCCGCGCGTACAAACGCAGTAATTATTGTCTTTATTCGTACCCGATGAACCGAATGTTAATAGTATAAACTGTCTTTTCGAAATTGTTTATAAAATAAAATCTCGATTTATTGCAATAAATATTATTTTAATTCGATTCGTTCTGCTGCTTGTTGTTTTTTTTTTTTTTAACGGTGTCACTTTAATTTTGTATCTCGTATTTATTATTAATCATTACACGCGTGTTACATCTACTTAATTTCTGTTGCCCGTTTGAGCGTTTACTTTTGGAAATAAAAATATAATAAAATGTGTGCGTCAAAACTCGTTAAATTAAATAAAAAGTTACTTTTTTTTCACATTGTATTGTATTTTTTTAACGTTATAATAAATACTTACATATTTTTTTAACAGGCGAAAGTATTACATATTTAATTATCGAAAAAAAAAAAATAGTTTCTTAGATATATATTTTTTTCCGCTTATTATCTAGAAAAAAAAAATTACAAAAGTATTTTTGTTATCTTCCGTTGTGTGTGATTATGAAATTTTTAGTCTGTATATAGACTGCAGTATATTAGCGTAAGTTCGAATATATTCGTATTGTACGCGTGTTCGTTCTGATCAAAACGCCGGAATAGAGGTCTGTTTTATTTAGAATATAAAAGTACAATAACGTTAAAAATGTATTTCGGAAAGAAAGTCTATTGCGTATAAGAATAAAAAATAAATAAAAAATTACGAGGTAAAAGGTAAAAAAAAAAAAAGGTAGACGGTAGTATTTTTTACTTTTTTTTTTATTGCAGGAAAGTATGTTTAGAATTTTTCTTTAACTCGAACTGAAGGATACTCTACACGAAATCCTTGGCTCACGGTAGTTATCTGGAAATGTATATATTGTACCTTCGATTTTCCACATATTATTACTTATTATATATGAATATCGAAAATAAATAATAAAAAATACAATTCAAATATTGCGCGGTATACAAAGTATTATGCGCGTGCAGTGTACGTATATAATAATAATATACGGTTAAATTTTTGAATTACATTTTGTTTTTTATTTTATTCACACACGAGGACGAAATGTCAAAAACATACTTGACAACCGCAATGTCTACGTCTCAAATAAACGTAGCGCAATGTAAACGGTTTATGAAATGGCCGTGCAGGAAAAGTAAACGAGAACTATACCATATATATTATAACGTCACGAAACGTTTTATGTTGTGTTTAGCAAATTTCTAACTAGCGAAAAATTGTCTTCAATGGGCAATTTAAAAAAGATTTCTCGGCAATAAAAAAAAACAATATAAATGCAATTAAAAAATATATAAAAATATTTAAATCTATCATAACGACTCGTGTGATTTATCCGCTTCCGTGTCGCGCCGCGGTGAGAATATTGTCCGAATTGTCCACACAATGAAATATTATATAATCGAATTTTATCGAATTGATAATATTGATATAATATAGGACGGCGGTAAAAGAATAGAAATTCTATTCAATTCCATTGAAAACGTCTAAATTATAAAAAAAAAAAAAATCCACTGGTCTTGTTTGAAATGGGTTTTGCGTGATTTATAAGCGATTTTTTTCTTTATAAAAAAAAAATAAAACGACGATAACGTTCCAACTTAAAGCGCTTAATATTTATTGACAGGATAATATTAGAAAAAAAAATTTAAGTATCGCTCTATATATATATATATATATATAGTACGGTGAAACTTTATCCGTTTTGAGCTATAATACGTTCATTAATTTTTTGCAACTTCAGCATACGTTCGCATTCCATATATACGCGAGCATATATAAGTAATTATTTTTCTTTGACAGATTTTCCTTTTTCCACGCTGATCGATTGTTAACAAAGTTTTTCGATATAAAAATTTAAAAAAAAAAAATCTCATTTTCGCGTTTTTAGTTAAATCCGGGCGGAAATCAAAAAATTCAATTAGACATTTTTCGATAAAAACGGAACGATTATTACTGAATGCGCCGAATGCGACTGTCCTCGGAGAACGAGCACGAAGAAAACGCCTGCTGCAGTAAAGGATATCTGACAATCCGTAGTAGAGTAATTTTCGGCTTAAAATCAAACTCCGTGTCGCTCCAGAACGCGCAAAATTCGCCCCGCAGGTCTCGTTCGCGTTAGCATTTTGATTATTTTTAAAAAATCATATAAAAAAAATGTTGTTGTTGAGCGGTCAACGCTGTGAAAATTAAAACGACGGAAGTGTTAAAAGCGATCCGAGAAAATGAATGGAAAACGCGGAGTAGACGCGTTTAACGTTAGAAGGGGAAAAATTAAAAAAAAAAAAAAAATTCTTAATAAAAGGTTTTTATACAGTACAGAAACGTCTCGTTAATGCATATAAATCTTATACTTTTAAAATAAATATAAACGTAAATACGTTACGATTATTTAACGTCATAAATATTAGTTTTATACGTATATATAAAAAAAATGTCTACAATCTACTGTGCACACGAAAATAAATTATAAAGCTTAGGAAATGCCGTGCTATAAGATATTTCGAAACGCATTAAAAATTATAATTTTATTTTTCAATTTAAATACGCCGTAGAACTGAACCAGATACGTGTTGCGATTCATATATTATGTGAGACGCGGATTTATAGCTGAAAAAAAAACGTCTTCATTTTTTACTCGTATATAAATGTATGTGTTTGTATGTAGGCAATATGTAGTAGACGCGTTTTTTTTTCTCGACCATTTTAATAAGTAAATACGTAGAAAACTAAAATTATTTTTTTACAGCTTTTCATATACGATAGACCTGCAGCGGCGTGTGCGTTCAAACAACTGTAAACGCGCGTAGTGTATTTGCTTCTCGTGTTTAAATTTATTATATTATAAAAAACGAAAAGAGAACGCTTAAAATATGTTCCACCGGCGTGCTATTAATATTAGATTCAGGATTTTCGCGTGCACATAAATCGTATTTTTATATATTAAAGGCGAAGAGGAAAAAGTAAAAAAAGTAATCCGTTTAACGTCGATAGAGAAAAAAAAAAAATATACAACCGTACCTGTACGCGTATTGCGCAAAAGGTTTTTTTTCTTCTTATATTACAGGAAACGAATTAAAAAGAAGAATTTTTACATTCTAAAATATTGGTCGCAACGCCATTTTCAAAAAAAAAAAAAAAAATCTTCTGCAAGTAACGGGAAGAGAAGTTGACGTGTTCGCGAAAAATCTGATAAATACGATAATTTTTCTTCACTTCGATATTTTAAAGATTTTTTTTAAATTGTTATACTTTATATATTGTTTAAACATTTTTTTTTTTTAAATTCAATTTTAATTCCGAGTAAACCGAAACAAAAAAGAAGAATTAAATTCAATTTTTTTTTTTTATTTAAGATGGTCATTTTATTAGTATAATATTTGGAAAAATGTTGTTCTTTAAAACAGTTAATTATAAATCTTTAAAAAATGCGTTACGTTTCGATAGAGAATTGTACGTCTATTTGGTAATGTATTCTTGAAACGTTTTTCGATTTTCCCAGTAGTTTCGTTAGCTTTTTTAAAAACCAATTGAAACTTGCGAAAAAAAAATAACCGAATAAAATTGTCGACGTACTCGTTTTGGACACGCGGTCAAATTTTAATTTTTCATAAGGCGTAAGAGCTTAAAATGTAATACGAGCTTTGGCATATAAAATATTTTCACGACGTTTATCGTATTCATATTAATATTATACAATAATCGACTATAGTAGTGTCGCAGGTCCGTAGGACTTTTGCTTTCAATATAAAAACAAAACGCTAATATCTCTCTGTCCGAGTCTCGGACTCCGAGAGGACGCTACACTGCACAGCCAAACGAAACCGTATAAAACAATACGAGTAATTGATTATGAGCGTTACGGGATTGGAGAGAGCTAGGCGTTGTATAGTTGTTGTGTTTATGCCACCAGGGATAATTCAATAATAACACGTTAAAAACTAATTGTTAATATTTTCCGTGTACAATAAAAACTGTTTTGCGGAGCACAAGATTTCTCGAACCGTATTTATCATTGGATTTCCAAATTTTTTTTTATATAGAAGAGAATTTTATCTGTGTCGTAGTGTTCTTTCTTTTTTCCATAACAATATATATTTAATAATTTTAAATATGGTAAATATGGTAAATTAGTAAACATACAATGAAAATACGAGATAAAAAAACCTCCAAAGACGCAAATGAAGTTCACCGCTATATACGCGTATACCCTAAAAGTTTGATTAACTATATAAATACGATTCGAGAAAACTTGTCCTCCGCACAATGAGTTTTACGCTCGAATTACGGGTTGCGTGGCGTCCTCGTAATAATTGTCCCGTTCGTGTTCCGAGCACTCGTTAACTTTTTCAAAGTAAAATTGCTATTTCGTATTAAAAAAAAAAATTCAAAATATTCAATAGAACAGAATCATTTGTCGTGTTTTCGCGGGAGACGCACTGTCTATTGCGTACAAACCGAATAAGGAATATTAATAACTGTTAAATATGTGAGTTGTTCACGGTGAACTCTTCGTTTTTATTTTTCCTATATTTTTTTTTATTTTGTTTATCTCGTTTTAACGAACATTATGTACGTATATATAGTGTTCGCTCGTCCGTCAATAAAACCCTACGCGTTTGTGGACCCGAGCTGGACCCGGAGTCGCGAGTGTAGGTGTTGGGATCAGCGAAGGTAACGCGCGCTGGCATCAGTTATTCACGCGGAAATAATTTTCAAAAAAAACCCATCGAATTATCGTACATTTACCTATATACGTATATGATGGATATTGCGATTTTCTGTGTGCGGAGGCGGAACGGCGTGAAACTTATATACAATGGGACTTTTTTATTTATTTTTTTTCTATAGACGGGATGACTACAGTAGGTGGAAAAAAAATCAGCCGCGTTAGGAAGGAAAGAATCCTGCGAGAGGTCACGTTGAGACGGACACGTGACCACCCGGCCCCGATGCGTAGGTCGGCGGGCCTTGAATCCCTGCGAAAACACAGCCCATACTGCAGTAATATTACGTCCCACGGAGATCTGACACATGCACCTCGACTTTTGTTCTATTCGCAGCGTTTCGTTTAGTTTTTTATTTTTTTATTTTTTTTTTCACAATAATAATCGACTTGAACGCGTGCGCTACAATCGTTTACAGGTTTTCAAAAATAGTCATTTTATAAATGTAATTTGAAAATAAAATTGTGTTAGACATTTTCATCGAAGACAAGTCGTCGGTTTTCCAAAAAAAAAATGTTGTAAACTTTATGAAAACGTCAATTTCTTGCGGAGAGAACGCACGCGGTAAAACGAGTTTAGTCATGGGTTTATTTGGAAAATTCTTTACACATTAACGACGTGGCGTGATTAAAAGTTGTGCGTACACAGAGATTTTTCTAAAACTCGTATTTCCTAAACGCATATATCTGGTTTTCTATTTTACGATTCCTCGGAGTTAAAATTAAAAACGTACGTTTATTAAAGAGCATAAAAGTGACGATTGCTCGGACGAAAAAAAAAACCTTTAAAATGTTTAATAGAACGAAAAATCGAGCCCCCTGCAATTCCCACTGTCTCTAAAAGAAACAAAAAGTTTTATTTAACACTGTTTGTACGTTATTATACAGTTTACGTCGCCTAGATGTTGACTATATAGTATTTTGAATTATTCCTGAGATATCGCTTTCAATTTTCATTCGACAAAAACGAACACAAGTGAGTCGTTCTAAACTCTCGAGTTTAAATTGTACAAATCAATAAATGCCCGTCTTAAGCTCTAACGGAATTTTCGAAAAAAAAAAAATTGTTTGTAATAACAAATTGTTACACGTCTCGTAATTAATACCGGGGGCGTTTTTTTTTTTTTTAGAATAACGGGACTCTTTACACAACTGGATAAATATGAGACTTTTTTATTTTTGGCGTGCGTATACACGCCTATATTTACTTCGTTATTTATTCATACGGCAAGATTTCCCGAGCGAATTAAACGACGAGTGCATGTGACGATACTTTATGATCGTTTTGTGAATGAAAAATGTTGATTTCGATTGCTCCAAAACGACGGGGTTTCAGGAATAAAACGGAGAAAGCGCGCGAAAAGAAAGCATGTGATTTAACAACGCTATTATAACGAGAACCCAGTTGGTATATTTGAGGTCTGATAGGGATGGCTGGAGAATTGGATGTGTGACGGGATGGTCTTAATGGCCGACAAACCCCAAAGAAGAAGAAGATTATAACCCCATATATTTTCTGACGACAATATTGTGCTATGATATTTGATACGATAATAATGAAAATTTACCGAAATTCAACCCTCGTGACACTCGACTACCTAACGTTTTATAGTATTTAAAAAAAATACGTTTTTCGTTCTGACGGTGTAACCGCAAAAAAATAAAATAAAAATTGTTAATCATTTCCGTCGCTTTCGAACGATCCAACAATGTGTTTCGTTCATTAATAATATCGCAATATAATATGTGCGGAGACAATTTAGTTTCCAAAACGGTATTCGCATTTAATTATAATATAGATACAGGGGAAGTGGTGGGGAAACAAAAACTATAAAAACACGGAACATAATCCTTTCGCAGTATACATCCGTCTGCCGCAGTCGACTTAATGTATACAAATGTATGAAAATTAATACGTATATATAACAAAAAAAGAAAAAAATTCGTACTTATGTGTCGTCATATAAATATTTTATGAACGCGAAATAACAATTAAAACACACAAACCGTATAAAAACACGTCATGACCATTTCGAGTATACGAGAAATTAAAGCACTGCGCAATGAATATATTATTTTATATATATATAAAAAAACCTATACACACACACCATACCGACAATACACATACGACAAATGAAACGTGATATTGTTTTTTATTTTAAGCTTCCCTAAATTATTACCGGATATGTTTATTTAACTGTATAATAATTTATTCGACAATAAAAAAAAAACAGAACATAATTATACAAGATATATATTATGCGCGTTCTTCCTACATAACGTAATTATTATTATAACAATACAAAAAAAAGACATTTTTTCTTATTAAAAACAAACGGTTTAAATTATAATTACGATTGACGTGTAGAAGACGTTGAACGATGAGCTATGCGGCTACGATTAGATTCTGACTTTTTAAACGTTCACAAACGACTTCAAAAAAAAAAATCGATAAATCCAAAAAAAATATTCTTAAGGTTTTGATTTTTAAGATTATACCGAATACCAGATTTTATATTATAAACAATTATAATATACTATATACGGTGGTAAACGACGAATACGTTATAAATAATAAAATTAATTAATATAAATAATAAACGGTGCAGTCGTTGCGGGACTACTGACAGAAACTTTGCATGCTCCTATTCAATTACAACAGTGAAAAACACCAAACTTCAAAAGGCCGTAACTTCAAAACTGAGTTTGTTCAGAAAAAATTAATTCCATATTCGCTTCTAACTTTAAATGTTACATATGATTAGAAAAAATAATAATTCATAAATTCGCGGGGCCTAAACTAGATTTGTTCTAATAGGTTCACTCGCGCGAATAACGCGTTTCGTTTGACGATACCTTTAGAGCAGTGGTTCTCAACCTTTTTTTGTATGACGACACCCTTATTTAGATCTATAAAACGGCGACACGCTTAAAATATCTAGTGGATATTTGAAAAAATAACAATTATAAACCTATGTAAATTATTACATTTATATGTTACATTTTATTAAAAAAAGCGAAATTCATAAATTTACATAAGCAATTGAAATTTAAACAGTTAAAGAAATGTAAGAAAATAAGGTATAAGGTAAGGCGTTTAAATAATAATAATAAAAAAATTATTAGTTTACAAAAGTAAACACTTTCAATATCTTTATAAGCGTAGACCTTTTTTTTCTCCTGGTCTTCCAATGTCGAAAACGCTGATTCGCACATGTATGAAGTTGAGAAAAAAGAAGCAAAATACGCAATGTTCTTTTGCTCACTCCGGAGTATTCTTTTCGCAAAAATACGTCCAAAACGAATCGACTCGAGACAGATAAATATAAACAATTATTTTGGCGACGAACATCGCGGTAATACGCGACACACTGGTTGAGAACCACTGCTTTAGAATTAAGACCGTACACTATTACACATTACAGCGTATATTTTTTAACATTAAACACGTACAATTATTTATTGGTTCGTTTGATGATTGAACAGATTTATCACTCTCCTAATTTATCGATTCGCTCAATAAGTACACTATGACACTCGGGGATATATTTTATTATACATATGTACTCCGGTCTCGGGCCCACGAGAGAATAACCGGAAAAATTCGTTCGTCGCTGCCCACCACTTTCGCGTACACACGCCGCCGTCGATTCGTGGAATAGTAGCCATTGGTTGGAGAAAATGAACCTCGTAGGTTAGGTTAGGTTAGGTTAGGTTACACACGTTTGAAGCAGTAGAGTGGAGAGAGCGTCTTTTTAATACGCACTGTGGTATAACTCAATAAATAAATATTACACGGGTCGTGCGGTCTGATTGATTTCGCGTCAAAACGGATCGTTTTGAACCGATAAAAACGTTTTTTTTTTATATTTTTATTTGAAAACATTAGTCTTAAAAAAAAAAATCAATCAAAACGAGGACATCATT
Organism: Slavum lentiscoides; assembly: GCA_032441835.1. Classification (NCBI taxonomy): domain Eukaryota; kingdom Metazoa; phylum Arthropoda; class Insecta; order Hemiptera; family Aphididae; genus Slavum; species Slavum lentiscoides. Next base: position 8,050,543 of record CM063714.1, on the reverse strand, counting down.
TATTCATTTATCACTTAGGCAAAAGATATATATATATATATTATATGAGAGGAAAAAACGATATATATATATATTTTTAAATGCGATTTAAAACTTTTTTTTATTCTTTTTCCCATTTTTTTTTCTTCTTCCGTTATTATTTTTATATAAATCAAATTACATCAGTATACGAGAACGGTTATCAAGTTTCTTTTTTTTTTTTATAGAACCGTATATAAATGTCGGTAATTTTTTCAATATATATATATATATATATATAGGAGTATTAACGTAGAAAGACTTTACGTTCGGTTCAATCATTCGCTTTCACGTAGCGCGGCCGTTGGTGCTTTGCAAAAGTTTCATCCGTTTTATTATTTATTTATTTATTTATTTTTTTTTGCTCCTCGAACCTCATTCGTTTCGTTTTAATACACTGCGCAGGGCCATGACCGAATATATATGTGTATACACATTTAACGGGGTAAAATATTTTGTACGTCTTTTGACAACATTTTTATTATTCTTTTTTCCCCCGTCCCTCGCCCACCGACAGTTTTCCGCGATTATTTTCGTTTGGAATTGATTACTACATAATATACGCGCACGACTGTCGGCGCGTGTAAATCGCTCGGAATAAATTTTCGAATTGAATAAAATACGACGACGCTGCCATAATAATAATAATAATAATAAAATTATGTTTTAGTAAAACGTTTGCGCGGAAACGACGGTATATTATTGCTGCGAAGCGCAACAAACTCTCAACACCTCTATAAATGGTCGACTTTTTTATGGAGAGGAATTGATCGTTTTATTTCACTACGAGTTTCTATAGGAGAAAACCCCGTGAATACGGTATTTAAAAATTTAATTCTTAATCGATTCTCTTCCGAAGTGTGAAAACCCACCGAAAATCTCGGTTACTCAGTATAGGTCCACTGTTCACTGCTTAACACGAGCATAACACGTCATGTGGTGTTTTGGTAATATGATTTACAGGCGCATCAGTACGTTTTATTATTGTGTAAAATATTTTCCAAAAAAAAAAAAAATTGTATCGTTTTACAGGCCAAGTGGATCTATGGACACAGGGGTCACAGGGATGCCGGTGCAATCACGATTTGGTCAGACAGGACTGCGCGTGTTGTGTGCCACAGGGCGGATGCCAATGCGGCGCGTTAGCGCCGAACCGATGTGCGCAATGCGGACTGGAACAACACTGCACAAACAGTAAGTACAATAAAATGCTACGAGATTTGAAAAAAATAAAAATGTTCCGTTCGCGACCGTTCTCAATCGTACCGATTGAATTTTGTCGTTATATTTATATATATATTTTTTTTTGCTTCGTTTCACTCAAGTGCGCGAATAACGTGTAAAAAGGTTTTTGCGCGACTTTTGGTGTTTTTTTTTTTACCTTCTTAATACTTACACGAACACGTAACATGTAAAACAATATTAAAAATGTCGATGAATGCGATTAAAATAATTATAGTACGAGTGCTTAGCGGGGCCGTATTTAGGATATAATATATAGGCTAGCCTATGGTGCGGACCCTACCGTGGAATATATTCAATATATTGGTGGCCGGGCGCTCATTATTTTTCTTGCACTCCCCGTGCGTCCAGACGTGGCTTTAGAAATACATTTCTTAAAATAAAAGCAATGAATTATTAACCAAAAAAAAAGTTAATGGTATAAAAAAAAAAGAAATATCGAGTGTACAAAAGTCAGTATTTGATATATTTATACGTATAAACGAAAATAAATAAGTCTTTTCTAATATTTTCACGTTGAAGTCGTCTTAAAAAACGCCACACTTTCAATGTTCATCGGCGCTAAAATATTTGGCATTTCATCCAGCACGGAAGAGTCCGGAGCCGATTTCAGCTTTGAAAATGATCTCTCTCCGTCGGTCACTGTTAGTGAGACGAGACGTACTCATCGAAGCGATCTCAAAATCGGGATATCAATCGCTGACGTTTTTTGAAATTTTCTTTTATAACGCACCATAGATAATACATAATGGATAGGCCATGTGTATACAATATGACGTGTAGCGGGCAGTGTTCCTGAACAAAGAAAAGTGGTAGCAATATTAAAACCATATCTTCCATCCTGTACTCGACAAAAAATTATTTTTGTTCCATGAAATAATAATTTGTTTCATGGAATAATAATTGAAAAATAGTGTATTCTGTTATCGACGTTACGGTAATCTAAATATTTGCTGAGTGAGACAGAAGATTCGGGAACGCCTGATAACGAACATGGCCAAATATGGCAACAGATATGTGATACGCGGGTATGATTTTTTCTTCTATGGAAGTGGTAGCTCTTTCACAGAAGAAAAAAAATCTTTATCGTATTACTTGTTAATGTTGCGTATGTCAAAATAATAATCCGAGTGCCAGTTCCATGGAAAAAATACGATATTATTGTTTTTTCCATGGATGCGCAGACCCAGTCGCAATTTGGACAATCTGTCGTCATGCCTAGACATTTGGCCATGGCCTATCCATTACGCATTATCTATGTAAAGCACACGCATACTAAAAAAAAAAAATTTTCACTTATTTATCGATGCGAGCCCCTAGGTTGCAGCCTGCGAAGTTTGCGTTTAAATACGGTCCCGGAGAGTATTAGTTCTTCTCCGCTTCCAAAATCTCGAACGAAAACCCGAAAATTGAAATTTCCTCAGGTGAATTTCGTCGAGTTTCGCGGATCATATAAGCGCCGGATGAGCGTACCCCGTTGTCGTCGCCACCGCGAATCCTTCTCATATATATATATATATATATATATAATATAAACTCGGTATTCATTTAAGTACGTAATCGTATTCACCGCGACGACGCGATCGAGTGGCACTTTTATAATAAAAGCAGACGATATCGCCGTCCGTTTGTTTTTGTGAACAATGCAAAAACACACCGCCGTCTGTATTATATATAATATTTATGGAGAGCAATATTATATGCGTCGTATAATACTTGGGCGGAGGGCACAGACGACGGTATTGTACGTATGTGTGTATATATACAGAGTGATCGTTTCGTCGTCGACCCGGCGAATATAATACGTTTTGTTTTTCTGATTTTTTTTCCCCCGGGCAAACGCTTTTGTAATACAATATAAAAATACGAGTATTGTATATAAAATTATTATTTTCAATCCCGTATATTTTTAAAACAATGTTTCTCATATAAAGGTAACAGATATCATTATTTTTCCATATACGCGTATCGTAAACGTTGTGTATGTGTATAGATGAAAATCCACTGAATTTTGTTCAGTCCGTACTGGAGGTTTCCGGCAGACTACGGGTCGCGAAAAGTGTTCACGTGACACGTAATCGATAAGAGCTGAAGACGAACTGATTTGTCCCCGTAGACGATTTCGTAGTAAAAAACAATTTTCCACCGTAAATATTTAACGAAATTCTGATTGTCTGTTCGAGGTGCAGTGTATACCTAAATTGTCGTGCGACAGAGTTTCTGTGAAAGTTATAAACCGCTTTCCATTCGATTCTGTAATGCTGCAAAGTCGGATTTTCAAACACAATTCTACAACAAATCTCAACTGCCAGACTCCTATTACGCGTCTCGAATTAACCGTACGGCGTCGATTCGGAGTGTGGAAAATGCGTGCGCTTCACGTTCGACAGTGATTGTAATCATTTTTTTTTTTTTTTTTACCGAATAAATAAACCATTTTATTGCTACATATAAAACATTTTCTTTTATTTAACGCGTTAATATTTTATTTGTACGATAAAAATGAAAAAAATGATTTAAATGGATTACAAAAATTAAGAAAAAAAAAAATCGGTCACACTTATTAAGGGTTTTGGGAACATCTGGGCTGCATATAGTCCGTTTTAAAACGTAAACGCCATTAAAAAAAAAAAAAACATAAACATCACAACTGCCTTATTATACTACATTAAAAATATTCACGGTTGAATCTCAGTTTTATTGAATTGTCTTGAAAGTTTCAAACAGATTAATAATAATTTTTTTTTCAATTCATGTTCTTCGTGTAAACATTTTTCGCGGCCCATCAGACGTTTTATTACGACCCACAGTTTAGGAACCACTGTTATATTTTACTATATTTCGTCCAACATTTCCACCATCTGAAATCATTATCATTTTTATCACGGCGACGCCGTCGAAACGTAAAAACTGAGCAAATACATTTTTTAACAAAATTACATTTTAAGAACTTCAATTCGAGTTTGAAAACGCGTATAACTACGGAGTTGGAGTAGCGTGTAATTATTATTACACACAGGACGAGGGTGGAAATTATTATATATATACTAATAAACGCGTTATGGAAATTGGAAAATCGTTTTTTCACATTCTTTTCGACGGAAATAACTTTCGCTAAAAAAAAAAACTATCTGTACGTCGCATCTGTTTATACATATTGTACCGCCCTTCTGTTTGCATATTGTAATATGTACGACCTATTCGCACACCGACCACTTCATAGATGCACTTAACTGTGTACACTGAAATCGTGCGGTCGTTTATTATGCATGGACGACGACCGAGAAGCTGTACAATACCAATCTGCGCTTCGGGAGATGAGCGGACGGTGATAGGTTCCATCGGAGGTGGTCGCTTATCGGAAATATATGATGTCACAAGTGAAATTGTTCGGAATAAAGAAAAAAAATACACGTCTCGTCGGAATGGATCAGGATAAACGTTACACGCATATGTATATGTCATACATACAGAGTACCTAGTATCGGCCGGGTCGAGAATTTGTGAGGATTGAAAATACATGTTTTAAGAACGTATAAATCTTACGACCATTGCAGGCGTATCATTTTAAATGAATTCATGGACATACGCGCCTTTAAACTGGATAGTAATTATTGAGGGGGTGGAGGAGAACCGTAAAGCTAAAAGAGGACATTTCTCTCAAAAAAATATTTTTCGAGAAATTACACGACAGTTTATGAGTGGACTTTTTTTTTTTAGCAGGTTTTATAAATAAGTATTTTTTTTTTACACGAGTTGAAAATATTGTGGTGGCTATTATTACGTATTTTTAAGAAGTACCTGAGTGAACGTTAGATGTAAAATATTTTATAACTTATTACTAATCTAACCCAAACCGCCTCTAATATACTGATAATAAAAGTACCGAATCCTTTTTTAAATTCACGTGTTAAAACAGCTTATGATATTAAATGTACGATCCTTTTCTTCTGCATAGGCTTGGCAAACTTGAAAGAATATATTGTGGCGTACGAATTTTCATTGTATTCGAAATTTTAATTTTTTTCCTTTGTCGTTATTTAAATAACGAGACTTCTTTTTTTACCACGTCAGACGATGGGTTATTGTCTCTTCATAATCAATTTCGAAATCCTTTTCACGACTCGAAAACGTAAAACTTTCAAGACGCTCTTGCGGGTCCATTATAGAACGTAAACGTGTTTCTTTTAAGTTTAACCCGAAAATCGTTAAGGATTTACTTAATTTTTAAACAATTTAATAATTTCTGATGATAATAAAAGGGAAGAGTTTTTAAATTTCAAGCCCCGCTCCACCCAAAAAAAACAACTTGAATTCTTTGAACAATTTGAAACTTTTACTCTATTAAAACAAAAAGCAGATTTAAAATCACGGACCTTTAAGACGCAAAGTAAGTAAAGATAGATATAATAAGATTTTAGATTAGATATTGGAGATAAGCAAACGAATCAACGAACAAATACTTTTGCTTTGGGAAATGATCTACGAACTACAGGAGTAACCGGAATAATTCCCAACACTTTTTTTTTATGACAAACGATGTGTACAGATAATGTAATAATAAACAGTATCGATTTTTGTCTTGTTCGTTTGTTCGTATTAAATTATATTTTGTTTAATGAAAGCTCACGTATATAATCGCGTATTATCCTCTGTAATAAGACTCGGTGCCAATAAGGACAAATATTGCGAATAAAATAAAATTTAAAGTAAATATTATGATTATTGAACTTCATCAATTTGTATTTTTTTTATTATTTTATTCGGATTTATTATATTCAGATATAGGACCATCATCAATGTTAAAACATTCAACAGCTTTACGAATAAAATTGTAAATAAAAGCGTCTAAAATGCTGGTATCGTTTAAGAATAATTGAGATTTCGATTAGAATTTCGAATAATAAAACATTTTTTTTTTTAAATATGTTCTGAAAATCTCAATAATATAAAGCCAGAAAATTCTTTTACATAACGCATTAGGTTTCAATTGTTCACGGTAATATTTTGTAACTTTTTTTATTACTTCGCTAGTAGCTTTAAAACTATACTAGCTTCAGTTATATAAATACCAATATTTTTATTTTTATTTCGTTTTAACCTATATTAATCAATCGTTTTATTATATGTTAAAATTGTTTATATTAGTGTTTTGACGTTTGCGTATATAATATCTAAGAACGCGTTTAAAAAATAAATTCGATTAAAAAGAGAAAAAACACTATAAAATATCCGTTAACGTCTAAAAAAAAAAAATTATTAATGTACGCATTGTCGTCGTAAAATTATAGTAACTCTATTTTTCTTCTTCTTTTTTTCTAATCGACATCAATAGTATAGTCGAGCCAGTGTTCAACGATTATCATAAAGACAATACATACACAGAATATAATCTCGATACATAATATTATGCCATATCAATGAATAATAAAAATAATCAATATCATTTTATGAAATTATGCTATTAAGATTTTATTATATTATTTATATGACTTTTCCCGTCATATTAAATTCGTATATATTTTACATATACTATCGCTCGATGGTCGCGAACTGCACGAAATATAAGCGTTTTACGGCCGATAAAAACAGAAATATATAGAGAGACTCTAAAAACGTATAACGAACAATGCATAACCTAACCTAAACTTTTTTTTATTTCTTGCATCTCAGACGATCCCGGAACGCCGGTTGACACTATTTCGGGGTGACCAAACCTAACCTAACCTAACCTAACAAGTCGAGAACTAAATTGACTAGTGATGCGCGATTAAACAATTATTCACAATCATTTTCGACAACGACCGAGAAATCGAGTACTGAATTGTCGGAATATTTTTTAGCCGCGTTTTTTATGCCGCACCGCTTACGTGAATTTGGCGACGCGAAATATAAAAAAAAAGCTGATAATTAAAAAAAAAAAAAAATTTCAAAACGTATATCTGACAATGAACAACGAATTTCACTGGAATGGTTGTAATTGAAAACTCTTAATTTCGCGTCGCCTGCAACTTCACGGACTTTATTATATAAAATTGACACGCACACGTATATCAAATAACATTATATTACTAATATGAAACGTTCGCAGTGAAATTCGATTATTATTTTTAAATACGCGCTTGAATTATAAATTATTGTGTATTCCAATCGTCTCAAAATATTATATTATAATAAATCGTACAAAACGTTTTTTCTAAACGACTGAGGCGGTTAAAATTATTATGAATTTCGACAATTATTTAAAAGCGAATATTTTTACAATATTCGAATTTCGAGACGTTTTTCGTTTCAAACCGCGGAGGGCGCAGGTTGCTGTTGTATATTTCGGGCACTATTTACACGTTACGATAAAAAAAAAAAAACTTTACGATTGATATAAAAAAAAAAAAAAAAAACGCGCGTTTCTCCTATACACTTTTCTTTTTATAATAATTATTTTAGCGCGTTTTGAAATAAAAATTTTATCGATTTGTTCGTCTCGTGGACTATACTCCGCCGAGCGGTTTAGTTGAATTTATAGCGACGATAGTACTTTCGAAAAAAAAAAAAGTTTTCTTATTTTTTTTTTTTTTTACTTTTTACTTAAAAAAATTGTTACGCTCGTGCACTCCGCCGCACACTTACGTACATTATTTCAAATTTATACCGCGTTCGCCGCCGTTCGGATTTCGGTATTAAATTGAATTTAAATATTATTATATTATTCACGAAAGGCTATTGTAATTGAGCGAATACAAATTGAACACCGGTCGTGCGTTGAATTAAACGTTTTTAAATAGTTATATATATTTTTTTTTTTTAAACTGTTGTTTCCCGACGAAATCCGCAAACGGCGCCGTGACGTTTAAATATACGCCAGCCAGAAGTCAAAATATACAGAATGCGACTGCTGCTGTTCTGGAGAAATAATAATAATAATAAACGGTTTTATCTCGCGTTGTTTTCGGGCCGACGAAAACGATATTTCTGGCACAAAATCAACAGCGTAAATATTTCAGACGACAATAATGTGTGAGCGCGGAACTCTGAAAATAATGCCACGAAGCGGAAAATTTTCAATTGTATAAAAAAAAGTACGCACTCGAATTTATTCTATTTCATTTCGTTTTTGGCTTGCCACAATACAGTGGTGTTTTTCACTGTAAAACAACAAAACGTACGAGTATAACAGCACGTTTCGATTTAAATGCAATAACGTCGAGATATTGCTTGTGTGTGTGTGTGTGCGTTTGTTTTAGATTCTGAGCGGAGTATTGGTTTTAACAATAACGCGTTTTTTTTTCTTCTTTTGTGTCTGCAGTATACCCAAAAATTCTACCAGGAACAGTGCACCGATCTCTAAGAGTCATAGTTCGTTTCCTGTATATAGTGGATTTCATCTAGTCCAGTGGTTCTTAACGGGGGCGGTACCGCCCCCTTGGGGGCATTTCGGTCTCTCCGGGGGGCGTTGAGGGGGCGGTGAGCTTTTTCAAACTCGGAGGTTAAAAATAATACAATTTATTAGTATTATTAATTTTCATGAAAATTTGATTTTTCATGGGGGGCGTTAGCAGTTAGTTATTACGATAAAGGGACGTTGAGCCAAAAAAGGTTAAGAACCACTGATCTAGTCGATACTTTATACGAGTCGTTTTTCGATTTTCTCAAAAACGCCTAAAAAAAAACCCACCACCAAAAATTGCATTTAAAACGATATAAACGCGATTTCGTCGAAACCGACGCGGTTATAGAAATTTGAAATATTCACCAAATACGTGACTTTATATTATGTAAGGGGAAAAAATTTTCAAAAAAAAAAAATTACTTTCAATTTTGGGCCATTTATGGAAATTATAGATTTTCAGATATTTAATTCGTAAACGACGAAATTTTCGGGTTTTAAGGCTTAACAATTTAATGTATAATGTCAGACGTACGTTACTTTACTCAAAAAGTCATTTCCATCGAAATTATTTCGGTTGGAAAATGATAACAATCGAAATTAAACACTTTTAACTACCAGCTACGTTTATTATCGTACTGTAAGAAATTATATTGAAATGGTGCGTACTTTATAAGGTGATTAATCGTAAATTGTGTATTCTATACACGTTATATTAATATTATTTTATATAAATAATAATATCACACCGAAGCTCCGCTCAGAGTCGTTTTATCGATTACAATGGTCCGTGCGATTGCTTTCAAATTTATAAAAACACTAAAATCTTTAATTCGCTTGAACGACGTCTTCAACAACCCGCTCCTTTTTTCTTTAATTTTTATTGAATATTGAATATTAGAGGATATCTCGTATATGGCATATAATAAATTGGCGCGGAGTGAAATTCATCGAGCCGAAAGAATACCGTTGTTAACAATATGAAATTATTACGTCGATTTTGAAATTTTGTAAACACCGCTGGAATTAAATCAATATTATTACCGCTTACGACGGAGTGTTTTGAAATAACGAATAATATAATATTATAATATACAGCGCGTATAATTCTGGGCATCGAATAAATATTTTGTACGTTTCAATAATTATATATATATATATACCCACGTATTTCACGTACATAATAATTATTGTTTTAATAAATGATCAATCAACGCAATAATAATGATTTTATTTTTTCCACGCGATTTTCTATAGAAAAATTAAACAAATCACTATGTTTATTGATTATTCTCTGTATGCGCGATTAATTTTAATATGTTTATATTCTCGATTGCGTTCAAAACTAAGTCGTAAAATAACGTATATTATTTAACATATATATAACTGTTTATTTATCTCGAGATAAAACTTAATCAAACGTAATTGAATCGTTTGTTTCAGAAACCCCCTAACTCCATATTTCTTCGCATTTCGAGATAATCAAAAAAAACTGCGTTTCACGGCTTTAAAACGATTTTTTTAAACTCTCAAAAATCACTGAAAATACTATAGGTACTCACTCTTTCAGATATTATGGTGTTGTCTTATAGCTAAATGATTGTCTGCAGGGCAAAGGGCAAAAATATTTTGTAATTTTCACGTATATGGAGTTTCTGCAGTAAAAATTATTCTAAATTATTTAGATATACGTTTTTTTTCATTATCTACGTTTTTTTTCCATTATGGAATACAAATTCTTTCGAGTTATACTCATTTAAATAGATATTTTTTCCCCTGTAATATTATATTAATTCGAAATAACAATATATAGTAATAGCAATTCGAACGGAACAAAAAATCCGTTCTATAAATATATTGATTTTTCTCTGTTTTTATTCAACCGCTCAATTACAATACACTACGTATTTGTTTATGTTTTTGTATTTCTTTACTAAAAAAATGTCTATTCAACTTTAATAAAACGAAGTAACTTTCCATTACTTTTACTATGCACTCGGCTATTGTAGCTTTCCGTTGAATTTTAAATTTCGCAAAACTTAAAAGTTCTACAATACATTATATATTATGCGTATACATAGGTATACGAAACACAACAAAAAAAAAAAATTTTTCACGGAAAATAAATCATTTTATTGCTCGCGTAATTATATTATGCAAATATATATATTTCGTATATACAAAATGTATATTTGAAACGACACGAATAAATTGAATTGATCTCGTTGTACCTAACCTAACTTATATAGTATATATAGGTAATATGCTTTTTTACGATATTTATTTGCATTTAATAATTGATTTAAAAAAAAAATTACTTTGATCAATTCGTTTCTTTTCCCGAAAAACTTATAGATAACCGAATGGACACGATGAATATATGAAAAACAAATCTCGCGCCTCGACATTTCAGAATATTTCAAAATATATATTTTTTTCCTATCTGTAGCGGAGAATATGACGTGTCCTCGTATTAATCGAGTACAATAATTAAACATTATTTATTTATTAAGTTACTAAAACGCGTCGTTTACTGCATGTAGTCTAAGCGTCGTTTAAAAATAAAAATAAAATTATTTTAAGAAATTCGCGTCAAACGTTGTTTATAATTGACATTTATTGTATTTACGTCGTTTTCGCAACAAAAACAAAAAAAAAAAAACGGAACGGGAATTTCAGTAATTTTTTTTTTTTTCCAAATTATTTTCAACCACTTTGATAATTTCTGTGTCGCGAAATTAATTTGTTTAAAACAGGTTTTTATAAAATTATAAAATTTAAAAACATTATATATATATATAACGAAATAAACTATATATTATAGTTTCGACAATAATTGGTTAATAATATACGCGGTTTGTGTGAATTTACAAAATACGTACAAAGTAATGTTTAAAAACTTTAAAAATATCATTTAAATTCGTTATTATAATATGTATAATACAGAACAAATATTTATAATAATATACAGTTTATAAATATCCGTCGAATGACTTGTTACAAATTTACTGAAATCTCGTGATATATTTTATATATATATATATATACACACCAGTTACGAAATTCTTTTTCTCTATTCTTTTTTTGCGAAAAAAAAAAAAGAAATGATATTACAAAGATAATACTTTGATAACGGTTAGAATAAATTGAATTTCCTCCGGATCTTCCAATTTGTGTACTTAGGATTTCGTTGCCCCGGGTACGAAATTAATTAGGAATGCCGTTCCATTTATAACGTAACAATGCCCAGCTGACCCGGGCCATTTCGCATTGTCGGAGAAAAACGTCGAGTTTCAATATGTTCGCGAAAACATTTGAGGAACAAAAGGAAAAATACAAATAAATAAAACGTTCGCTCCAGGCGATCGGCGCGCGCATATATTGTACAAGAGAATTATGCCTACAGCGTTATTATAAGAATTTTTCGTATTTGCCGGATTGTAAAAATGATGTTGCTCGAGACGATGTAGTTCTTATGGAAAAGCACACTTACATAACGAGTACCGAAATTTATCGAACGACTCCTCATATTATTATTATTATTATTATTAATTCGTTGAAACGCGAATTTGATTTTGGAAAATTACTCCAATAATTTCGATATAATTAAATAATATTCGAATATTTTCGAGAACGTAATTAAGCGGGTTGTGTAAAGTTGTATATGTATATACACGAATCCCCCGGGTAAATAACGATTGTATTGAGTGGATCTGTCTGTGAAGAATGTCTGGGGCGGAAAGCAGTATAAAAAAAAAAAAAAAATTGAAATTGAAAATTGTACTAAAACGTATTTTAAAAAGCGCTTTGGTGTATAATATTTAATATAGTTTCATTTCTTACGCACGCTAAATACGCGTTACACAGTGGCGGATATCTGGGAGGGGATAAGTAGATCGCCCTCTCCTTGGAGTATATTTTGATACTTAAACACATATATTTTAAACGGTGAAATACCTGTCTTAAACTTTTGAAAAAGTGCAGGATTTGAATACAGGCTCGGGTGAAAAAGTGTCAACGGAAGAGGATGGGGATTTTTTTTTGTCAATTAAAATATCTAAATTATCCGTAATTGATTTTGAGTACTATTCTGATAATGCGGGGAGATGACGGATGTTGAACTCACCATTGAGTTCGAGTTCGCCCCCCTCAAGACTCGGATATAACCGTCACTGGCGTTACACGCTGTATTTGAGTAGAAATTAAAAGTTTAATTGAAATATATAACAGTTCGCAGTATTATACATTATTCGTGATTTTTCTTCCTATAAATACACAGAGTAATTTTTTTATTCATTTTTATTTTAATCACGACTCGTGTGTGTGTGTGTGTGTTTTATATTCTACGGTATATATATATATATTTTCAACGTTTTATAATAATATACATAATTTTTAAGAGATTTGCGAAAACCTTTTTGACCGCGTGTTATTTAAATAATGTAATATTCATATCGAATAATGCGCTTACCGCGCGGTTTGAAATATTGTTTCGAGCGCGGACTTTTCCTCTCCCCATATAACCGTGTATATAATGTATATATTATATAGTGTTATGTACAAGTTTTGAATTTTACACCGCAAAAGTGAATATTATTATTACAAAAAAAAAAACACCGAAACTGATGTTCATATTATATACGTGCGTACACTAAATATACAGACTTTGATAGATTATCGTCGAGACTTGGCACCTGTTTTTCACGCGCTACAGCGTTTTTAACACATTTTTTATCCGCGGGTAGACCGTGCGTACACGCTAAGTAATTTCTGATATAATTCTCCATGAAAACACCTATACTACCCCTGCAGATGATTTTTTTTCTATTATTACAGTTTCAGTTTTTATATTTTTTGTTATATTATATATACTCGATCGAATAATTTGCTACAAAATGTATAATAACGTGTAAGCGAATTAAATCGAAGATTTATGTACGCGCCGATTGACGCTGTATATATTTGTTTGAAATCGAGAAAAAAAAAAAGTTTCGTGTTCGTTGGAGTTTACGTACGGCCGAGACGAGATGAAAAAAAAATGATGATAAAGCGATTAAATATATTACTTATTTTTCTTCGAATAAACTGTAAAATGTATTTGAAACTGCACTCGCGGGTGCCGCATCCGAGTCAAATGTCGTGCTGTGTATATAGCTTAAAGCATTGCTGAAAAATTAAGCGACTTAAAATGTTTATGTTTTCTCGTTACTCGGTACGAGATGTATACGCACATATTGTTTGAAATAAATACCGTACCGGTAAATTACTGGAATCGGTGTCATTAAATATTTCAAAAACTCTTGTAAATTATTAATAAGAATACACTTTTGAAAGAATATTGTATACTTAATGAAATTTTTATTTTACAATCGGAACGCGCAACGAGAATTCGAAACGTTTTTACGCGAAACGCGCGTATTATCAAATTGTAAAACCGAATTATTATATTCTTCAGTTATGTTAGTAAAATCCGATTATTTTTTGCCGCTCAGAATTGCGGTCTGTATTATAGTATAGGTATATGTAATATATTCCGTCGCGAACACAAATTATTATTGTTATTATGATATACAAATTTTTATTGAAATTATTCGGTGAATTCGCGTATACGTTTTAATTGCGTTTTACCGAATAAGCGCAAAAAAAAAAAAAAAAAATGGTAAAGCAGCAGGTTTCGAAAATGTCGTTTAAGCGAATTATATACGAAGTACAGAGATTTTTCCGAATTTTTTTTTTGCGTTATATGAAAGCTGCAATGATAAATTATTATCGTTGTATTCGAAAAAAGATTCTGAGCTGAGCTTCGGTGTAATATTTACAAAACAATATTGCTGTCCGTGGTCGTGTAATCCGCTCATATCTACAATATTTATATAGATAGCGCAAATATTGGAAGAAAGTTTTTGAAAAAGATTTTTTTTTTCGTTATATATACTTACGTAGTACAACGGTGCATAACTATATACGTTTAATATACATTAAATAAATATAAACTTTTGATTTTCAAATGGAAAACGAAATTTTTTTCCGCGTATATGTATATAAATAGGAATTTTTTTTTATGTGTATTTCGTTAATAAATGATTATTTCAAAAAATATTCGGTCGGTTTTGCCGTAATTCAGTGCGAGTATAACGCGCCAAGGCCCGTAGTGTAACTTCGTTACAATAATAAATTTATATTTGATAGATAGTGATTACGACTAGTTTGATCGGAAGGGAAATTTAACTACCGGGCTTAAACGTTTCTGATAAATCGTCTTCAAGATGACAAATATGTACTTACGCTCCACTCCATCACAGTGCCGTAAACTCAAATATGCTTATACGTCGGGAAGTTTAATTCGACGGATTATAAAAATAAATTCGTGAAAAATTTCAAACTAAAATTTTTAAGTTATAACGTTTAAACGTCAAAATTCGTTATGTAGGTTATAACGAGACGGGGTAAAAATATAGAACGGGAATGTGCGAGAAAAATGTCTAAAAAAAAAAATTATTTATATATTTCCCAAAGGTATATATATATATATATGGTCTGGGTCGTGATGCGATTGTATACGCAACGTGTATATATTAGCTGAAAATGAAGAAATTATTGTTGGACAATTTTTACTAAATACATTATACGTATTATATATATAATAACGCGATATTATATTACTTTCTCGATTCATACTGAATTCACAACTATAAAACGATTAAAGAAATTTAGCAATTTTTTTTTAAACAAATAGAATTTGCCAATAACGCATGCGCTGGAATCGATGCGGTCGGATTTAATTTGGAAGTTATAATCTCAAAAAAAAAAAACTCAATTTTTCTGATTGAGATTAAAATATACGTTTTTTTAAATTTCATTTTGTGTGTTTTTTCGTGCATAAAACAACGGCGATATAAACAAAATTTTCTTACTTTTTGGCATTTAAATCGAAAACCATAGTTTTTTTTTACAATTCGTACGGTTTTTTCAATTTATTCTCAATCCGCTTGCTTCGTTTGCGCTCAGTCCGGTACTCGATCGAAAATGTTCTTGCGGATTCGCTGTGGAACGCCGTTTGAAAACCGAAATAATATTTTTTATTTTGAATATATTCGTGTATAGCAACGAACACGCGTTTTCAGAACACATTCAAACGGGGTGGGGAAATGAAAAAAAAGTTAACATTTTACGAATCGAATATAGTGAAATATTTATTTATAGTTTTTTTTTTTTTTAACATAAATACCGATTTCGACGAAAGTATTATGTTCGCATATACAATATATCGTTATAGAGATTATTGCACGTCATATTGTGCCAAATAATAATATATATTATAATATATACGAGTATATTGTACGGACCCCATTTTATTATTATTTTCTATTTTTTTGGTCGAGATTTTTTTTTTTCGATTCAAAAGCGAAAAACGTGTGTCGGGAGGTTTTTTTCTTTTTTTGTTATATCGAACAGCGAAATCCCTCGGGTAATCTTTCGACACGAATTTTAATTGTACCTGAGTTACGTGACGATTTTTTTTTTAACCAATCATTAAACGAGCTTTGATATAATATAATTGGTTTTTTTTTTTTTAGTCTTTTTGACTTATAGTTATTTTTCTGTTTTTTTGTCCTCCCTTTAATTAATTTCCACGCATAAACACACATTGAATATATAATTTTAAAAAAACGAACGTACGCGCGTATACATATAAAACTAACGCGAAACACAAAACATGTATTCGAGTGTATATTATCGCCAACGCTCTGAATTTACATATATTGACATATAATATATTTAATAAGAACGAATACGCGTAGGTATATGGTTGTAATACGTACACGCGTATGTATATCGATCAATGTATCACGATGATCTATTATGTAATTATTATATAATACGTGATTATTTTTTGTACAAACTATATAATAATAAAATGGTAAAAACCAAAAACTAAAATAACTAAGAGAGTAAAAAAGATACGCGAGAAAATAAAAAAAATTAATACTCGTAAATAATAAATTTGTGTACAGAAAAAAAAATATATATGAATGTACAATCAAGCCAAAGTGTATCATGAAAAAAAAAAAAAGAAATATGTAGTAGCGAGTCGTTGTATTAAATTTGTTTATTTATACTATACCGCGATTTCACGAAAAACTCATCATCAGGCGATGAAGCAAAAAAAAAAACACAACGACACTGTATTTCTGTATTTTTCGTAATATTCTTTGACTTGATTTTATATTCACATATACATTTATTTGTATATTTCTTATGTATACAAATTTATAAAATATAATACACCCGAATTTTCTATTAAGGCGCGGTATGCGATACATATATGTTCCGTTTCGTAACTCTGTTCGCCTGATAATAATTATAAATAATAATGATAATTATAGAATAACATTATGTTGTGATATATAGCGCAGTTAATAGTCGACCTTTTGAAATATTATAATTTTTTTTTTATATAATTTTATCGAAAATGGAATTTTTCGTTTGATCTGGTGAAGAGGTGAATCGTTAAGGAAATAAAGGGAGCTTTTGGCGAAATTTAATAATAAAAAAAATTCTTGCAGAATAATACGATATAATTTAGTGAAAAAAATCTCGAACAAATATTTAATACAGTTTCGACGTCTGTACAACGTGTTTCGAAAACAACGCGTTTCTTTATACTTTATCGACGACAAACCCGTTGTTTTTTGGCTTATAGGAGCGGAAGATCAGATCCCCAGTCTCCTATACGAGCTGACCGTGTACGTATATAGGTAAACACACACACACACACATAAAAAAAATGTGCTCGAGGTTTCATTTTTTTTATTTATTTTTTTGGATTTTGGTTTCTATATATATTTGTACGCGATGATTGCGTTATGCGCCGGGCGTTGTTGTCACAACTATAAAACGTATATATTGTACTGGGTAAATATTGCATTTCGTTCCAGCTGCGCACACGCCCAACCGAACAAAAATACTACACACTCCGCTGTTGTACACGCGTGTCATAGCGACGCCATATGATATCGTTTTTTTTTCCTGTATCACCTCCTCACCATCACACTCACTCTCTCATGGTCGTCGTTATACGTGTTTTTAATCGTTGTCCAGGGTTTTTTAAATTTTTTTTAATTCTCACATCACACTGTAATATATAAAACGCGGTCTCCGGGGATTGTAAATTTATACGAGTATTTACAAATTTTATCGTCCAATAAAATAGCTTAGCGAATTTTAAAACAGTCGTCGTTAACACGGACGCGCGTACACAAAAATCCTCAGCGCCGTATGATTTCGTCGGCTAAATTTTTAGAATCTTTTAACTGAGGGCCGTATTTAAGGGATTGTTCGAGAGAGCGTTTGCCCCCCTTCGGCATTTATCTTCGGTCGTTTCACAATTTTAAACATTATATGAGTTTTTTCATTGTTTTTTAATTCTATTCTTTGATAGCCAAACCGAAAACGTTGTCGTCATCTGCGACTTATAAAATCTTCTAGCGATCCTTCTGCAACATTGTTACATGTGACTTTATTAAGAGTAAATTTATAGGAAGAAAAGTAAATGATAATAAATACGATCTGGTTTCATCCAGTGGCGGTTATACATGATGTTCAAGGGAGGTGGGTGTAAATGGAACCAACCCCCTCTGCTAATGAAATACCCACATCGACGAGTAATGTACCGAGACGAAATGCAGATGTAGAAAAAGGAAGAACAACGTGCATGGAACGTAAACGAAATACCAATAAAACTGAAAAAGAAAGTAGTCACCAGATAGCGCTACGACACAACATAATGGGCGTGGCAGACTCGAACACCACAACACACACAACACAGTCAGACGCGAACTACGTTGTTCACGCCTGACCGCCGTGACTACACTGAGCGGTCCGACGGTTTCGGGTCGCTATTTATATGCGCCTTTCTGCCACGCCCTCTATGTTGTGTCGTAGCGCTATCTGGTGACTACTTTCTTTCCGGTTTTATTACGGTCGGCTGACGCGCTATTTCAGTATATGCGGCTGTTTAATTCGACGCTGAACGAGTGACCGTTCGTACGCGCGTATGCAATATTCATTACTTATTTTTTTTTATTATTAATAATAATATTATTTCGCGTAAATCAGTGAAATGAGATGAACGTTCCTTACGTTATAACGAGGAAAGATGAATTCTCTCGTTGTACACTCGTTTACTCGTTTACTATTTATTTAACGCTTATTTCTCGTTTACACTGTACACAACCGACCGAGTTTGTCAAAAGCTATAAAAAAAATAAATAAACACTGTTTCGCTCGATCACGATTCACGACCGATGATCAGCGCCCATTGTCAGCGACCAGCATGTACCGTACGCGTTAATCTCTCGCTCGAGCACTAGTTCCAGCCTTACACATGATGTTCAAAGGGAAGGGGCGAAAATGGAACATAACCATAACGTAATTGGACCAACTTACATGACGCAAGTCGGTGCTGTTAAGTCAGAGATATACTAAATTAAAAAATATCGAATCCCATAGGGGGCGATTAACCCCCTTATATAACCGCCACTGGTTTCACCGAGAACCGCATCGCGTAAGAAAATAATTCCGTTGCTTTTTGCGCGAGTTCCGTTATACGCGAGTGTTATTGTTTGCAAAGCTATTGGAAACTGTATTGACATACCGAAATATCATATATATGCGCGTAACGCGTTTTCACGCGTGTCGTTCAGTGTTGTTTAAAAACCCGTTCTCGAAATTTAAATTCACATTACTATATACGAATCCTACGAATCCTACGAAATATAATATATATATATATATAACCGCTTATAACGCTCTGCGTTTTCTCAAATACCGATGTAAACGTTTGAACGAAATACGCGAGCTCGTATAATATAAAATGACGCGGAGTGCACGGGAAAAGAAAACGACGATTTGAAACCTCACACTCACGCTTATATATTGCGTTTATGTGTTTTTAAAAGGATTCTCGAATAAAGTGGAAAAATCGTCTAAAGACCCGCCGCCGCGACTCGGCGAAATCTATTCCAATTAATTAGCCGTACAAAGAATACAATAATATCTCAAGACACGATCCCCCTCGAATCGAATACTAAAATATAATGCGCGGGTTTTAAGTAGATAATTTGTATGAATCGTATTCTATTACCTATAAATAAATAGAAATTTTTTGTTTTCGAGCACGATACATACAATAATATGATTTTATACGCAAACGTTAAAAACGTACTTCGAAGAGTATATTATATTGTAATAACGGGAAATTATTATTGTTTTTTTTTTTTTACATATCGAAACTTTTACGAAGTGCGATAATAACGTATTTACGAGAAATGTAATCTACGGTTAGCGTTCGTTAGAATTTCGAAGTATATGATAAATCACTTCTCATAAACGACTCGCCTGAACTGAAACAAGAGGATTTGCATATAAATATTTTCGGCGAGCTCTACTTATCCTCCGTAAACGCGTGTATATATATATATACACGTCAAAAATAAATACATCTCTTCAAGTACGATCCGACCTAACGATATCGCGTTGTGGACTGTATAATATGCGTAGTATTACATAAGATATACTCGAAAAGGCAAAACTGTTATTCAAACTAAATATTTAAGTAAATATACGCGCGTGTTGTTTTGTATAAATTTTAAATGTAAATGGTCCCCCCTCAAAAAAAAAAAAAAAATGTATTTATATAACCTAAACAAACTGCGGAGAAACGTGAAGAGGACGCGCAGTTGTTTATAATCCGAAACTAACTTTTTGAAATTTCAAACAGCGTTTTTTTTTTTTAACGTGTCAAGCTACGTTGCGCACGAGGCGACCGATGTTTATTCGCAGGATAACTATACCAATTACTACGGCACACTGCGCATATTATATGTTACCTGAACTATATACAAGAAACGTTATTGTTTTTAAAACTAATTCCGCCATCGAAATAAACCAATTACATTTAAAACGTTATACTCTGTACCGTATATTTCGCATGTGCGCGAGACGAGTTTAAATTCAGTTTTAATTGATTTAAAACTTATACAGGTAATAATTTACGCTTTACAGTATATACAATTATTGTTTTGTACGCAACAATCGCGTACTGTAACACAATACGCACACCGCACTCGTATATCGAAACGTTATTAAAACATAAAAAAAACA
This sequence comes from Slavum lentiscoides, assembly GCA_032441835.1. Lineage (NCBI taxonomy): Eukaryota > Metazoa > Arthropoda > Insecta > Hemiptera > Aphididae > Slavum > Slavum lentiscoides. Next base: position 8,029,734 of record CM063714.1, on the reverse strand, counting down.
CAAAAGTTTTTACAAATATTCAATAGAATTTAACGATATCAAAATAAACACATATTATAAAATATCGATTTTTATCTCGATTATTACAATACGTGTATATAAAGATAACTGTTTCTTACCCGGTAGAATCCGGCAATGTATATTGTAATATTAAGTTTTTAGAAAAATGCAATATTAATTTATAATATATTTATAACGTATTTTTGTAATTAAATAATTATGCGCGATTCCAATAACGATGAAAATGTGTAAAAAAGGGGGTTTAAAAAAAAAAACCAGCGTTTTATCCGCCTATTCGGCGTACACAAATTCATCTTCTCGTTTTACATTTTTAGTGTGCAACATTACGATAAAAGCGGATCTGCTGTTGGCCCGATCGAATTCCACGTTCGGCCAGATCAAATCACCAGCGCTGTCCGGCCCGAATTCGTGCTGGTACACGCTGGACCCCGGATTCGACAGACGCGTGGAGCTGCAAGTGTACAGACTGGTCAACGCCGGTCATTTCAACGGATCCAGGTGAGCCACGCTAGAACGATTATAAATAGATTATAAATAAAAAAAATAAAAAAAAATTTGCCGAGAAAAACGCTATAACCGTTATGTACGTATCGTAAAAGAAACGGTAAACGTCGGTTTTAAACGAGTATTTTTCGTTTGTCTTACGTATCAAAACCCCCAACCGAAATACAGTGTGGTAAACACTGCACGACGGTTTAAAACGTGAATTGCTATAACGAAAAGGAGGCAAAAAAAAAAAACGAAAACAGTATTAATATCATATAAACTATCTAGACAAATGAGATAGCTCGTTAGAAGAGAGAGAAATATTTCTCTTCCCGAAATTAGGATACTCGTTTGTACCGCGACGAGCGCGAGACGAGCTCTACCATAGTATATAAACGAGTAGAATTCGGTGAATATAATTTGAACTAGAAAGCTGGATTGGAACATGTATAGCAGTATAGCAGGGGCGGGTTTGATTGCTCGCCGATGGCGGAGGAGAGGCGATTTGAAAAAAAAATCGTTTTACTGTACAATTTGTTTTAATATTAAATATATATGTAAATAAGGCTTTAACTTTTGTCTACCAAGACCCAAGGAAAGAGAGAGAGAGAGAGAGGCGATTGTCTACTTCGTCCGTCTTTAAACCCGCCTATGATGTTTGAAACGAATCTAGCGAAAAAGGAATGTATTGAAGTACAGCGACCGGTGGACGATATAAGAATTTCTGCTTAGACGTCACATAGAGAAAAGTTCTTATTGGTTATTTCTTATCATCACGTTATCGCTTATCGAATATCTCTCCAAATCTCTCCTCGATATTTGAATATTGGATGATTTTGATTTTATTTCTTTGGCCACTATTATGAATAATTACGTTGACAAAACCGATACACGTGAAAAACCACTACTGCACAATGCTATTTATATTTTCGCTGTTTTGCAGTTGTCCTTGAACAATCCATAATGCTTATTTTCGCAATAAGAATAGTGTTTATCATTTAAATTACTTCGGAAAGTATGCTTGTTTTATTTCCACCGCTATAATATGGAACTTTGGTTCCAATTCACAGTAAAATCCAGTTCGTTAATATTCTTTATTAAAACGTCCATTAAGACGTCCGCGAGAACGTCGTTTTTGGCTGTCGCTAACTAACTAATAAGGATTTCCGTATTGGGTTAAAGGACGAGAGTTCAGGGCGGTCAAATTCAAAATTCGTAATAAACTCGAGTATTAAAAAAAAAGTTGAAGCGGACGAGCGAGTTGGACCGCGAGGAGGATGACGCGTGCGGCGTCTTGAGAACGTGACGGAAGAGCAGAAACGTATATTATTATATGAGAACCGGCGTGGCGCGGAACGGTTTCCGGACGCAGTAATATACTGGCACAGGATTGCGCACGTCGGTGGAAGGGTCCCGGAGGACGAAGGATCCGCGTGCACTCCAATGGCGCGGGCTAGTATAGAGAGGGTTTTCAGCGGTTTCGTACGGCGAGGACGCGAAATCCTTTGAACGAAACCGAGAGTTTCGAGTGGTTTACGCGGAAACGCTCCTCGACGCGTACGTCCCTGCAGGGATCGTATATAATAATATGTATAGGTGTACACGAGTAGAGTACCACATCGCAGGGTAGTAAAAATTAACAACGTTCAAAACACGCGACTTTCTCGCGCGGTTTGTTCTTCGGGACTTATTATTATTTTTTATTTACGTAGAGTTTTTCGTCGTTATAATATGTTACGCCAAAAACCTATCGAGTGTAAGGTAGGGCACACTCGTATTTCATTTTGAGACCATTCAAAATTTAATATACATTTTTTGTTTTTTTTAATTAGATGCTATAAGAAAAAAACGTACCAAAACAGTTCTCGGTTTTTGAAGTTTTCTTTACAGCTCATTAAGTCTATATACGCATAACGCGTCCACCGCCCTTTTGAGAAAGTGAGACAGTTGCTCTACCTTGGTACAGAATTCAGCGTCATAGTACGTAATAAATATTATATTCTCGATTCTCTTAACGTAGATAATATTATATAGTCTTATCCGTCTCAAAAGTAATCTCGATATATACTTTTAATTCTATTAACCGGTAAAATTGTAAAGTTCGTATTATGTGTGTTATAACAGTTACAGAAAAAAAAAAGTGGGTAGTCACGGGTGTTGTGGGTGTCGCTTAAGTGAATTACTTAAAGTTTTAGTTCCTATTCTAAAATTAGAAGACATTTTTGAATTTTTTTACGTATATATATATAGTTAGTGCAAATTCCGGTGTAAATTTCAATAATCTATAGGACCATTATTTTTAGTCGTTATTTTTTTTGTTGTTTCGCGTTTAAAAAAAAAGGTATTTTTTCAATTTTTGGGTTGTTTTGAATTACGCTTAAGGAATAACTACCGTGAAAATCGAAAAACGTTTCATAAATAAAGTACCGAGTAGATAAAATTTGCTACCGGTAACGTGCATGATCCGAGCATTTTTCCTAATCGAAAATTCGTACACAGAAAAAAATAATAAACATAATTTTAAAACCACTAGTTTCCTCCTCGCTTCGCTCAGAATCTAAAAATCGCATTAATTATAATATATAAAATAGTATTCATAAAAGATAACGTAAATTATTATATACATATACGCGATTGTATAATATGTAAGTCGACGGGACTGAATATTTTAATGTGAAATGTATTCGAAATGGCGCGCGTTCTCGAGATCCGTCATCGAACACCAGACTAAATTAAATCTATATTTTCTATTCCTTAGCGGACAATAAGCAGAAGTACAGTGAGTAGGCCGAGAAGATATTTTATGATTCGAAAGTTTCTTGGATTCGCAAAAACACTGCAACTTATAACAAATTATTATATTAGTATTAATGTATTATACAGAAGGGTATATGTTCCTCATGTCAAATATATATTGTAATAAATTTTGTTTTATTCGATGTTTTTAAGTGTTTTTTTACTGATAATTACTAGAACACTATACACTATACATAATTATAGTATTTTAGATTTTTTTTTAACTAACAATATTCAACATAAAACCGTTTTGCAAAATTCAAAATGGCCGTCTATTCGGAGGAAGAAGGGGAAACGTGGCGATAAAATTCTTTTATTAAAGTCGTCGATTTTCTAAACTTCGTTTTTTTTTCTAAAAGTTTATAAAATGTCAATTTCTTTTAATTATAGTGGTATAATACGGGCCACGAGTGAACGCACTCGAGCGGCTATAGCAAAACGAGGCTATTCATCCGTATCACGACCGCTATATACACATGAATAACAACAATTTATTTGAAATAAATTCGCTAATTTGAACAAACTTTAAAAACAGTTTAAAAATTATAACTGCGTAACTTCGAAGAAGAAAAACCGCCGAAATTTTTCTAAAAATTGTATTTATAAAGCGGATAAATTTTTATTCGAAAAAAGCAAAAAAATTGTTCATTCATTCATTTTTTTTTATTTCGAGTTCGTTGTAATAATTGAAATTAAATTTAAACTATACGTTTACTATATTATACAGCGAAAATATGATAATTATTTGAAAAAATAAAAATTCTAAAATGTTGCGCGCAGAACAAATATATATTGCAATCTATAATGCCACTAACAAACTAACGAGATTTTCTTTTCAATACATATTTTAGCGGTTCTTCAATATTATTTTAAAACATTAATTTTTATAAACGATTTGCAACAGCTCATTTATTATATAGTCTGCCGTGTTCGATATTTCTCGAAAGGTTCTTTTGGATTCTGGGCGAAGCCATCAGGAAACTATATTATATTCTCTTTGAATCCGCATTTATTAAATCCGCTGTTTTATATATAAAAATGTGTATTTTTTGTTTCCCACGGAACGTTTATTTTCTCTTCTACGTGCATTCATCTCGCACAACTCGAAAACGCAAGCGGTGCGACTGAGCGACGCAGAATTTCCAATAATTTCATCTTATCGTATACGATCAGTCGTTACGAGTAATTTGAATTGAATTATACGAGTACGTTTGAGTTTAGATTTGTAGTCGGCCCGACGGAAAAACTTCCACATGTGCGCAGGAAAACAGTTCGTACGCGTTATTAAGGAGGGGAGCATGTACGAGTCATATAGTTTAGTGCACGGAACCACATTATTTTTATAACCGAGAATCAATACCGCGTATATATAGTTATACCGTTACTATTTATGTTTACACTGCAGGCCGTACAAAAACGGTTCGCGGCCATCGTCGAACAACGTAATAACCTTTTCGATATTGCGTTATTAACACGTTTTTACAAAATATTAAATTATTGAGCGTACGCTGAACATTCGCGTCACAGCGCGTCCACATTACTGTAAAAAAAAAAACCAAAACATTATCGAACACAAAGACCGGAACACGCGGTTAACTAATTTATTTAGTTTTAATTTTTTTTTCCACACGACGGGATAAATACAATTTATGACGTTATAATAATAACAACGAGCTACGCGATAGAGTTCAAAACTAAAAAAAAAACCGTGTAAAAGATATTTATACTCATTAATTCGAAACATATTTAATTGTTGTTTTTTGTTGTTTCGATTTTTGTTCTCTTGTACGAATTAATCCTCGAATTGAACAGACGAGCGAAAAAATGATATATCGACACCCAATCTACGGAAAAACGAAATAAAACCGTTTATTTTCTTGATTTTTTTATATGAGTAAAAAAAAATTATTTGTACAATACAGGTACATTATAAACCTCCTAAGTTATGGAATCGTATAATAATCAATAGGTTTTTTTTATTTATGTATATAACATTAAAGGAACTGAAATTTGTTTTCGTATTTTTGTAATATTAACCTTTTTTTACTGAACTGTTTAATTTAAAAAAACATTTTTTTTTCACTTTTATAACATATAGCATCGAACTGTTTCAAAATCAAAATAATAACAATGCGAATACAAAAAGTTTATGGTCGAAATTTTCACTAATTATTTGATTTTTTTTTTTAACAATATTACATTTTGAATAAAATACAATAAAATTTTTTTTATCGAATTCCGAAAGAAATCTTATGTACATAAATAAAACGTATCGTATAAATGCGTGTTACGTTCTCGGGTTATGTTTGTCTTTAGAATCGCTTTATTCCCGCTCAACAATTTCACGCAATAATAAGCAGTGAATTACGACTACACGCATTCCATCTGGTCTACGCGCGCATCGTCAAAATCGATGAATTTTCTCGCAAAAATAAAGTACTTTTGCCTGCACGCATCTATATACTTAACAACAGCATATTCTCTATTATTCTATTTATTTGAAAATAAAGCTTTTATGTATATATATATTAAACAAATTAATTTATATTATAAAACAATATATTAGAACGACATTCAAATGTAATGAACTTAAATAATTATCAAAATCATAATTTAATTACGATAATGAGTGATTGTTAATAACAATAGATAATAGAACAACAAGATATATTGGTTGATTTAATCACATAACAAGCTAAAATAACAATTTTTATAATTGTTACAAAAGCAACGTTTAACGTATATGAAAAGAAAAATTATCGAATCAACAAGGCTCCATTGATTGATTGAACATTTTAAGAAATTATACAATGAAATATTATCAAATATTGATACGAAAATCTTGTTGAATCCATATTAACAATTATAACGTATTATCAATCCAACATAGTTTTTTTTATCAATATGATTGGGATTTTTTGTTCGGCGTATACGTTTGAATTTTTGTTTTAGAAATAAATGCACGTCTGTCGCGTGGCCGGAATAATAATAAAAAAAATATATACGTATATTTATTATAGTTTACCGTATACGGAAACGCGGCAAATTGAAAATTATAAATTTAAATTCACGTAAACCCTTTATGGTTACATTGTATAGGTATAGATTGAAGGGGAAAGTTTAAAGCGTTCGCGGAAATGAAGAGGATATAATATGTAGCTCGAATGTAGTACGACTGTGTATACACAACTGAAAAGCGACTATTTGGCGCCTACGGCGAGATATTATTGTGTTTAGCAGGACCGTTGATAAATATAAGTGCCGGCAATGGGAATGGGGTCGGTGTCGCGTGAAAATATAGTTCTGTGCAATAAAGAACGCATTACGTCTGATTGTTTATTGTTTGATTTACTATATTAATCGCGCCAAAAGATTTGTCGTATTTGAAGAAAAAAAAAAATGCGAGCATAAATAAATTACGTTAGACGATGAAAAATGTCCGGTTCAGTAATTATTATCATGGCGTCGACTCTTTCATTTCCTGAAAAAAAAATATATATATATACGAATTGTACGAGGGTTGTGTTATTCGCAGCATCCGCGGCGAGAGATTTATACGTACGTAGACTAAAAATAAAAACCGAATTATACGAGAAAAACGAACAGATATACAACATGAACGGATAATAATGATTCAGACGAAATCGATTTGAAAAAAAAAAACGGGAGAGGATTATTTAGAAATTTAGAATTTTTTTATCGATACGGCGCGATTTTCAATCGATTTCATCTGACAAATTTAATACAAAACATTCGGATTATTTATATTATATAATTGAGTATTAATATAGAAAATAATACCGCGGAAGAAAATAGCTGAGTACTTGCGTGCATGATTTGTAGAATATTTATTCGAGATACGAAGAGGAACAGTATTAAATTGTATATATAGGCGATGAAATGAATGTGTCACATATAATTTATATTACGTATCACTTTCTGCGTTAGATTTCGTGTTACGTTTATGAAAATAAAAATATACGTTCCGATTAAGCGGTAAAATAATCCGGTATTTTTTTGTTTTCTATCGATAATGGTTGCACATTATTAATTGAAGTGTCTCAAATCAATATAGTTCGTACTTTACTTAGGAATTATATGCAAAGGATTTTGTTAAGTATAATCTACTTATGTTATTGGAACATATATATATATTATGCTTTATATTATACTGTTAGTTCATCTACTTTATCCGCGATTTCTTTCCACTGTTCGTTCTAATACGATACGGTACTTGTGACTGAGTGTTTATTCAACTCGAGCTTCTTGAGCGATTTCCTTTTTTTAAAAGACCACTTTCGAGTGTCAATAGAAGACCGAAAGAGTTATTATAATTACACAATTAATCGATAAACATCTGATTCGCGCGAAGCCAGAGCCCGTTTGTTCCGGAATTTCTGCAGTGATTATACACCGATTGTATGAGCCAACGTAATTGTTGAGTGATGGTCTACGATGTGTTGTGTAAATTTTTTAACGATACACGGTGATTACTACCGTAGTAGAAAAATAGAATTTTTATCAAGTGCAGTCTAAAACAAATGTGTCATCTCGTAGGAATTTCATCGTTAAAATGTTTAGGTAATGTTGAAAATAATTACGTTAATTGTATTATGTTTTATTCGCATCGGCCAACAACTAGTACAACATTCCGGAGTTGAAAAAAAGACAAATTTAACTTGTGATAAATCGACGGCGGGCGGGACGACTGCGAACGAGTGCTGATCGACTTGCAGCTCATCGGGAAAACGGAGGTGGCCCGATATCACTTTTCATCGTTAAAAGGGAACGCGATTATTGTGAAAACATTTTTTTTTATTAAATTTGTTAAGAATGTGTAAATTTTTAAACCCGATATTGTGCGCGCCCTGTATACCTATATATTTATACACACATTCCGCTTGATAAAATATAATAATTCGATTTTATATAGAAGCGCAGCAGTAATACTGTCGTCTGTCGACAGTATATACGTTACCCGATTATTTATGCGCACACTAAATATCGTATCCGTAAATTATTGTATTCGTGCGGCTATCATTTTTGCAGCTTTTAAAAAACACTTTAATTTGTCCATTAAATTTCGAGTCGAATTACACGGGGGAAATGCGATTACGGCGCTATATCTACGCATAAGACGCTTAGTGCTCTAATTATACGGCACACGTCACTGCGAATTATAAAATACAAAAATTAAAATTAAAAAAATGCTAATAATTTATAACGCAAAAACATATTTTCTAAACAAGGTATCGCTTAAGTGCGAAATATACTTTTCTCGCCGTTTAGATAAGCTATTAAAATAAATTGTATATACTTGTCTACAAAATGTCGTTCTACGTATAATGAGCGGCTGCTTTTTTTCCCCGAACTAATATTTCAGTCGTAAAACCGTAGATAATACATAATGGATAGGCCGTGTGTATACAATATGTGTAGCGGGCAGCGTTCCTGAATAAAGAAAAGAGATAGCAATATTAAAATCACATCTTCTATCCTACTCGGTAAGAAATTATTTTTTGTTCCATGAAATAATTGAAATAATTGAAAAATAGTACGTTCTGTTATTTACGTATCGGTTATCTAAATATTTGCTGAGTGAGACAGAAGATTCGGGAACGCCTGATAACGAATATGGCCTATCCATTATGTATTATATGCATATAAAACGCGTTTAACAAAGATAATATTTAAAATTTCAATACCTTAACGCGTTTAATATACGAATAACGCGGATAAAAATATTTATTCGTTGCGCGATTGGATTCCATCCGTACTTTTTTTTTTAAACGTTACATAATCGCACTCGAATTCGGAGCCCAGAACATCATTTATATAAAGTATTCGGAGATCCGTAGACGGACAGACGCGCGTCAATATTATTTTTCCCCTCTCCTCGTCAATGTCCTTAGGGCGAATTGGTTTCATAATTATTATTTTACTTGTCAATGTATACACGCTCGAATGACAGCGGCACAATGGATTCGTATAAAACAATATATACATGAATCGTTCGGTGGAGAAAATCTAGGATTTTCATCAATTCCAGTCACATATGACAACGTTTTTTTTTGGTAATCTCACATAAACGTATAATGCGGCGTACGAGCGATTGAAAACAACATTTCATATTTTTCACGCTCGTCAAAGGATCGAATCAATTCCCTCGAGCGCTTCAGATAATAATAATATATATATAGTAATAACCGTGGGAGCATAATCTGATTATTTTTTTTTTAATATCTCTCGGTTAAGTGCGTTATAATATTATCACAGATTCCTTTTATATTTTCTCGTAGTTTTTCTTTGCGGGGAATTAGTGATATTGAAAAATAAAAATTGTCACGTTAAAATTTCTCTAGAAATTTAATAAAAACGTAATTTTCAACCGAAATGGTACCGAAATTCCATAAGCTTTTCGAAAACGCGTATTATATAATATATATTGAGAAAAATTAAGGTTTACACTATAATCGGTACGGCAGTATGATGTACGCCGACGGCGGGCACGCGCGCACGCGCAACGACGCGACGCAACGGCGAGTTGTGATTGGTCAACCAATCACAGTGCCGAGAAAAAAGTTATATATAGGGGACGGTCGACCGAAAATATTCATTAACGGCCGTGCAATGTGTAATACCTCGGCGTCACATCTGACAAAAACCTCTCGTTTTATCACCACATTAAAAACATAGTAACAAAGACACAAAGAGTACACAACGGGTATGCTCTCTGCCCAGTACTAAACAGTAACTCTCCACTACCACTAAAAACGAAAATACCAATCATTCATTATACCGCTACTAAACTATGCTGCAGAAGCCCGGGGTCCAATTATTTCAAGAACCAGATGGAAGAAACCAGAGAAGATATTTAAACTACGCATCATATCGACAAAAAACAACAGCGGATCACTATTTAATCGTAGCACACTCTCAACATATATCCGAAAGCTTGGACGAACCGACGAAGTCCAATTAATATTTAAGATTATCCGGCCATTTGATTGGTCAACAGTATAATTATCACCGCAATCACAATTCAATCGTCATTTTACATAACTCTTTTAATGGACAAAAGCCCGAAAAGAATTCATACTTGCAATGTAAAAATATTCATTTCCAATTCAGCAGCAGTCCAGACCACTATACAACCTCCATTCACGCGAAAAGAAGCTCCAGCGAACGCGACACGCGGATTCATCTACGACTTACGAATTATTCAACGTTCAGCCCTACAGGCTACAGTACGGATGCCGTCAGCAATCTACAACTAACGCCAAGTTGTATAAAACTTACCATCTGTAAAATAGAGCGACCTACTTAGGCTCGAGAATTCTGGCATGTAAATACCGGCAAGAGCACTAATTTTAGTTTCGTCCGTCGATAGCGTACGTAGTACGTGTATTTATAGAAAATCAATGACAGTGATATTTGATACCAGAACTAATCGTTTTATTCAAATTGATACGGACGATAAGCTAAGTCACCCGGGAGTCCGTAACAATGTATACGACGATATATGAAATCGATTTAACGGGTTTAAATCAAAACGTTTTCCACGAGAGGTCAGTGAAAACACGTTTACGTTTTAAAATGTTTCCGAATCGCGTACGAATTGTAGAGAAACGCGATTAAAATGAATTTCTAGTGAGTATTAATTTATTTCGTACCGTCGGAAATTAAACCAACGAAGAAAAATGTGATAAAATTTCATCGATATGCGTATGGAAAAATTTCCTAGCGCTCGACTCGTGTGCATTGATTACAAAATTAGTACGTTTATACGGTCGTAAAGAGAATATTAAATTTTTCAATCGCGCGTATGTTTCCGTGAACGTGATGAAAGCGAGTGCTTTGAAGTATTCGTACGAAAAAAGCAATCGGTTAATAGGTATTCGCGTTATTACTCGCAGCTAATTACGAAGGATTTTCAATTTTTTTTTTTTTTTTAATAATAAAAAGTTACTACGAATTTCGTGGTTTTGATTTGCGTGTATACTCAGATACGAAAGATTTGAAATATTAATTTTCCATAAAACGTTTTGTTAATAATTAACGCTATGATTGATAGCCGCGCATATAAATTTTATATAGCCGATGACGTGCGAAATCGGTTGGGTCGAATGAGAATCCAATACAGTTTTTTAATTTCAATAACGCAATTTTTCCATTCATTCAGTTTTTCTTTTCACGCATTATCGTAATATGTGATAAATAATATTGTATAAAATTTTACGGTAAAATGTTTCTGTATTAAATTTCAATCTCTCGTAGTCCATACAGACGTTTTAAAGGGCGGATTAAAAAAAACCCTCCCGGCGAAGTGAGTCTCGTTTAATTTGTGTGCGCTCTGTGTGCTGGTATAAAATATTTCTAAATATAATGTATGTAATTATATAATAAAATTTCAATACTCTATACGGTTCGCGTATAAATCACTCGACGACGCAGTGATCCGTTCTAATTGACTGCGTATAAACTGTACAACGGATTTTCAATTGTTTTAACTCTCAAATAATTTGTCGATTCCGTATCGATGATTTTCGAAAACAGTTCGGTCCACTCGTCTAATTTATTACAATATTTAATAAAGCGAAAATATTTTATTCCGACATTTTTCGAAAAATTCTTAACCATTTTTACGAATTATTTTTATTTATTTTTTGTTCTTCGTGTCGCTTTCATTATGTCAATCGAGGACTAATAAAAATATAAAATAAAAATTTTTTTAAAAAAACGACGTTAACGTTTATGAAACTAAAACTAAAATGACGATAAATAAATCGCCAAAAATATAGCAATATTGTTTAGAGAATATATTATTAAAGCGATTGGCGTTTTCAACGTAAACGAAACAAACGGCGGAACGTTTTCTGCAATTATTCGTACACCTATAATATAGCTTATACGAAAACGTTCTGTTCAAACACCTGTATATGCGCATAATACATTATTATGTTATTTATGAACGAAATTATTTTGTTTTCGCGGTCCGTTTCGCGCGCACATATCGAAATATATAATATGGCATCGGGTCCGCAGATTGTTTTTATACAAAAATTTCAAATAAACAAATAGGGGAGTTTTTTGTTTGCACTCCTCACAAAATCGTATACGCCACAATATGCAGTTTTTTTTTTTTAAGCGACCGAGTAAAACGATTTAATAGAACGCGTATAAAAATATATTCATTCGCAACAGAACGAGAAATGTTCGTTGTGCTGCACGTGGTTTCGCTACGAATATATTTTATTAAACAATAAACCGTAGTGGATTAGGTACATTTAGGTGGATTGACCGAGATAACTCGGTGCGCCATTGAGATAAAACTGTTTTGCAAATTAAAAGTACAAATTACCTCGGTCGTGTGAAAATGGCCGTGTTTTATACGATACTATACCGCGAGTTTGCCTCGTTTCTATCGAGTATTTCGCGCGCGCTCTACGCCACGAACGGATCTAAGAATATATATATATTTTATTTTTTTAGACGGGCCCCGCATAACCTTAAGAAATAATTTTTTATTTTCATTACTAATATTGAGACTTTATCGAAAAACCTTGATCTTCTTTATTTTTCGTTCTTCTTCGTCGCGTGCAAATTCATTTAGAGATTTCTTCTCGGTTCGTTATTAACTCTTCCGTTTTTTCTCTGTCGATCGATACGTAAACGTTTTCTGATAACGGTAGTTGTCGGTTTCATTTCTCCTCACACCGAGTTCGAGGATCGTTAATCTCTACAGATCCAGGATATTGGCTGGTCGTTTGAGCATCGTACGTTTTTATTGTGGAACAGGTTGTACGGTGACACGACTGGTATAGGTTTTATTTTATATTATTTTAATCGATTTTATATTTAATTTTAGATAATTCCGATGTTATAAAAGAAATTCGAGCGGAAACATGCATATTAAAACGAGAAAGATATTAAACAGAATTGTCAATCCGCGTTATTACGCTCTGAGGAATTGAAAAACGTATAATTCGTAAAAGAAACTTATTTTAGAATATACAAACGGCGAAATAAATCGTAAACAATTTTTTTTTAAAGAACAACGGGATACGGATTTACAAAGATTTAGATCAAACAAAATATATATAACAGTGTAAATAATATAATTTTAAAATTTAACGCGGCTTAACTCTATAGTCGCACAATTAATTTATTAAAACTTTCACGGATTAAACTACTATTATTATTGCGTGGTTTTCGGGATTAACCCTATGCTGCCACGGTTGAAAACCGCCGTGTTTTGTCGACTTGCAGTAAGTATTTATAAAACTATTAGAAAACCATGACGGGTTTCGGAATATTAATGTGATTAATCACAATAGTTTGAAATCTAAATAAAAAAAAAAAAAAGAATGATACGAAATTATAATTGAAATATTATTATAAAACGATCAAAATACGCATAAAACGACAAAACTTTTGTGTATAAAAAAACGTGGTAACACTACGCGTTAACGGAAATCGCCGCGAGTTTTATATAAAAAAAAAAAATTTTCTACGCGTAATAAATATAAATTTTCAAAAAAATTATAACAGAGAAAAGAATAACAGTTTTATGTTTGTGACCGAGTTAACTGGGTAAGGAACATCGTCTAAAATCGTGTATCGAACAAATATTTCGTTATTTTCAGTGATTATATAAAAAAAATATAAAATATAAATTTTTTCGCCGGAAGATGGATTACACGCAATTTTTTTCGGATTTCACATCTTGATATACACTCGAGAACATTATATATTTATTATTGAATAGCCGAAGGCGATGCCGACGAGAAAATTACAAAATACAAAATACAAAAGACGTCGTTTTTGTCCCTCAAAAAAAAAACTACCTAAAACGCTAAATACGTGCTTATATTTATCAAAAAAAATTTCAACTCGTCCCTATCGTACGTCCTTTTATTATTTTTTTTTATTTTCAGAAACAGATTAACGCGTTCTAGGTAAAAAAAAAATACCTGTATAGATATTATATTATATGAATTCGAACAGAATTCCAGTGACACTGCAGATTATATACGACACTACGTGACAATACGCAATTTTATTATTATATAGAGACGAAAACTATTAAAACGTTGCGAAATTATCGTTTTCAAATATATATATATATAAAAAGAAAAAATTTAATCCACCAAAATAGTATATTGCTCGAGATTTTAACGACGTGTTTACTGCCAGTAAAAACCGATGGTGAACCGAAATGAAAACGTGCCAGTCACGTATATAATCGTAAAATCCTGCACTCGTTTGTATAATATGACTTGGTTGAGCGCCCGAATATAAAATATTATCACCACACCCGATAAGAATTAAAATATAGCGTTTTATTCCATTTCAAATGTGTTTTTAACCGGAAGAAAAAAAAATTTGAATTGCTTATAATAAAGAACACGCTTTCCGTTTTCTTTTTCTATACATATTTATTTGTACTTCATAATGAAAATCATTATTAGTTTTTTCACTCAAATCAGAGACGCACTCGGGAAGAACTGTATTTCGAAGAATTCAAAACGTTTTTCTTTTTACGGGTATTTTTTTTTTTTATTTCAACGCACTAATTAAATGTAAATTATATTTGAATATATAAATATATATGCGCGCGTAAGAAAGTGTTCGAATAAATATGCGTTTGAAATATTTGAAAACAACCATTCAATTCGTTCTCGGCGGAGTCCTGCGAGGAAATTATATTAATATTAATAATAAAAACAGCCGAGGAATAGTCGATTATTTTGAATGGTTTTTTTTTATTATTATTATTATTATTAATTCGATTATAATTTATAGTAACATAATACGTTTAATGTTGTAAAATTGACTTGATGTTTTTAGTCACAAAATATTAACTGTTAGTATTCAACACTATTTTTTAACTATACAGTATTTGCGATTAAATGTTCTTGTGAAATTATCTAAAAATTGTAAACAATTCAAAATCCGGACGCCGATAGAAAATTAATGATATTATCCTGCCCTCCTTCATCACTAACAGCCCTCCACCAATCTTGATAACGACGACGACGACGATGAATGGAAACGAAATCCTGAAAAAAAACTTCAATTACGTTCTTATTATTTTTAATTTACTAAATATATTATTCGTCGACGCGCCTGTTGATTTGGAAAAAAAAAAAAAAAAACAAAATCTGCGCTCCGGAAACAATAACAACGAGAAGATTCTATATATATATAACCGTTCGAAGATGAATTATTTATCGTGATAAACACAACGAGCGAGCGGCGAGACGACAAAGCTCGAGGTGAGAGTTGTCGTCTCGAACGGAGAAAAAAAAATAGCAGAAAAATATTAAACAAACGAATAAAAGAAATTAAAAGTCGAGAAAAAATCGCGGAAAATAAAGACAATAAGCGGATTTGAATGTATATACTTTTGCACTTTACAATATAATTATTTTAATTATAATAAAATTTCCACGACCTTCTAAATAAATCCTGAATCTGCGTCTGAGGCTTTAAATATTTTTCCACGAATCCACAATATTTCATAGCCGAGACCTATAATTATAGACGTGTGCGGACCTTATCGGAATTACGGCAAATTCTGTACCCTTTTAATTATCTGTTTGTCTGTCTAAAAAAAAAAAATACACATTTTATTAACGTCTAGTCGAATTTGAAAGCCTTTTTGTCGTTACCTATAAAACCAAAAACCAGAGCCTTATTAAATTTCAATTTTTCCTTACTGCACATACACACACACCAAATTCTGAATATTTTAGACACTTATTAAATATCTACACATATTTTTATTTATTAAATGAATCAGAAAATCAATTTTTTCTCTATTCGATAAATCGCTTTGGTACAATTAAAAACTGAGAACCCGAACTGGAGACCTTTGAATAATACGCATTTCGTACGCAATTCTTAAACATACGGTAAAACATATTGTATTGTACAAAACGTGTCGTAGTGCACACAATTTCAGGCCCTGGTTAAAAATTAAACGAATATTTTTACACCACCTCGTTATCGACTAACTATTAAGTTCTTAGGGAATTTTTTTGAACAATTTCAACACTAAAACTATATATAACGTTTCTTAACATTGGATTCGTTCAGACAAGTGGCCCCTCCCACAAAACAGGATAAATCCTTTTGAAATTTGCCGCCGGGGAGTCGACGGCGTAACGTCGACGCAGATCACGTGATTAAAAACAATTTGTAAATCGTTCGTCTGTAAATGACGGCATGAAAATCATGTGTTCACTTAATTTATTTCTTATTTAACCCGCGGGAACGATTATTTATACAGACACGATATATTTATCGAGGTACTCCGAGAAACGATGATAAATTTATTACAATTATTTTGTAATAATCATATTAAATGGAAAATGGGCAATATATTGTCTTTCGCGAAACAGAATTTACGACGAGGGCGAATTATTATTCGATTTCCTTGAAAACGGTTTTTATATTATTATTTTTCGTTTTCAATAGAATTTAATGAAAATATATTTTACAATTCGAATAACAAAAATTATTATTATTTTTTTTTTTAAATTGTAAAACGACAACTGCAATATTATACGCATGCGATAAAAACAGTCAATTATATAATTGTAGTAGTATAATAAAGCGCGAATATGAAATAAAATGAAATTTCACCGTTGAGCATATTTTCAGCTCGTCTGAAATTTCTCAAATTTATCGTATCGTACTATATCAAACACGCGCCCGAATATTCGTCACATTATAATATAAGAATTTGATTTTTTTACTATAATATTATATTTTCTTCTCGGTTTTATATTTTTATCGCGACCCCCGCGGACAGACGATCTACCTTTAAGTGACTAAAATACGTGCTATTCAATATAATAATATAAAAACGTAATAACCATTTTTTTTTTTCAATAACGACGTATACAGCAGAACTCTGTCAATACGATTCGGATGAAGGTTATAAAAATGCCATTAAAATCGATACACGCTATACGAGTATACGCGCGTATTTGAACATTTCATACTGCACAATATAATAAAACTTTCCTTTGGGTTTCTTAAAATGTATTTTTTTTTTATCATAGAATTGCGCGCCAGCACGACTGTAGCAATCACAATCGATGCAATCTCGTAAACAGCCTTTTAGACACTCGCTTTGTGTTCTCCCCCGCGTTGGAAATACGCGTATCATCTGTACGACTACGTCATAGGTTATGGTTAAAGTGGATATATATATATATATATCGAAAACGTGTTCGAGGAAGATATAATATTGGAGAAAAAAAAATAAAACGCCGTGAGTGAATAAATGAAACTCGTAAGGGGGAAGAAGCATTCGTCGAAAAACGAGAAAAAAATTTTTTTTAAATGACCGTCCGATAGATATATTTGGAATTTTCAAACCATACAATGTCATATCATATATCTTATACACAATTGTCGTGGATCTGTGTTTGGAGATGAAATACGCGACAGTTATACACACGTGTATCTATCGGTAAAATCCGTTACGATTGGAAATGACAGCCCCATTAAATTGTCGGTACCGTCTGCGGCGATAATATTATCGATATATACATACAATTCTCGGATACAGCCCTCGAAAGGGTAGGAATTTTTTTTTAATATTAATAATTATTAGTATTCGAGCGAACAATATATTATAATTATTATATCGGATCCTGCACAACGCGTGCGTTTCTTCGAATACTCGCCGTATTATTCGTATAGCATCATCGGTACAGCAGACCGTTATGAGCATAATTATTTATAGATATACATTAAATTTTTATTTTTTGACCACCACGTTTGATTGTAAAAATATTCCACGCAGCGACGATAACGGCTTTTCTTTTTTCTCTTCGTCTTACACTCTCACAACTATACACGTGGTCAACCATCCTAGTCTTACACGTCTGTAAAGTACCATTTCCCACCTCTTGCAGTACACTCACATCTGCAGCTACCTTTCCACCTATCCATTTATTCTTCGAAATTCCGAAGACCTAGCACCTCTCACTCCGTTCACCTATTCTCCCCCAATTTGTCCACAGTAGATGCCACTCCCATACTACAATCTTAAACGTATTCATTTCTTATTCTATCCATGTTGGTTACTCCACACGTCAATCTTATCATTCTAATCTCCTGTTTTCCGTTTTCCTCTTTACTGCTCGACATTCCTAACGATACAACATTGCTAGCCTCACTAATTTTCTTTTAAATCTTTCTTTCAATCTTACTGGTACCTTTTTGCCACACAAAACACCTTACGCTTCTCTCCGCTTCATCCTTCATCCACACTTAAATCCTATTTTTCATGTCTTCCTCAAATCCACCATTATTTTGTCCTACAAATCCTATAGATATTTGAATCTATCAATCTCATACACTGCATCCTCTGTCATCATCATTACATACCTATTAATTCCCGGATAATTACGTTCAAAATCATACAAAATGTTCACTGTTGTACTTCTACAGCTCTTTTTCTCTCAAGTACTAATCTCTACTCTTCAAGTCACTTATTCACTTTTTCTGGGCTTGTTCACGTTAACACGTTACATCATCCGTGAACATCAAACACCATGGTAACTCGTCATGATTATCTTTCTATTTTTCCACGCACACTACTCATTCTCGTCCTTGTTCTTTATATAATTCTAACGTATAGCCTCGGTAAACACCATACACAGTTTTTTTTTCTTCTCCCTGTACTTCTCTATATTCTGCCTCTTACAAAATATTAGTTTCATTACTGATTCTCCTAGCATAAACCCAAAAATAATTATTTGATACTGCGCAGTCCCACTCTTTATTCTCTTACTCTAACCTTTTTCCATGCCTTCATGTCTCATAAGTCTTATACTTCCACAATTTTCACACACTTGCACATCTCAATTTCCTTTGAATATGGTACTAGAACAACACCAATGACGATGGCGATTAAAAAAATAATCACTATTTGCGTAACTTATAGTAGTTTATTTTGATAAAAAAAGGTTTCGACGATTGCTATATACTCGTAAGTATAAATATAAAAAATATATATATATTTATATTTAGGTTTACTGGTATTATTCATTATTTATTCAACTACAGATATTATAGCGTTAAAAATAACTGATTCGCGTTATGATGTTGGTTTTTAAAGTTTTTTTAGCCGTAAAATAGTCGCAATAAAAATTTTATTTGTTGAAATAAATAATTTTAACATTTTTCATTAATTATAATTAATACTGCGGACTAGCTTACGCAATTTTTTTTTTGATAAATTCTCCCTTGCAATGAAAATATATTAACGCTGTTCTACGACGATAATAAATAAATATGTATATAATTTTAACGCGTTCTGTCACGTATTTCAAAACAAATTATAATATCGCAAGCATAATTATTTTAAATTTTTTTTACAAGAACACTTATACCAATGTTGACATATAATATAAAGTAAATAATTACATTTAACCTTTTTATACTACTCGCGCAGTCGTGCGTATACTTACGGTTCAAGAATCGGATTAAATTTCCATTGATATTCAAAATATATAAAACATTTATAAAACACATCGGAAATTCGAACTTCACGCCTTATAGTATACAGGCTGTGCAGTGTCTCACCGATATATGGGAAATGTAATAACGTTTTTTTTGTAATTAAATATTCTTAAATTTTCTTTTTTTTTCTTTTATAATAATAATTCCTAAAATCCTGCGCTACGTAATTATTATATTTTAGATCGTTTATTACAATTTATTTGAAGTGCGTATGAAAATGTCAATTATACTTTCATTAGGTGTGCTGCGAGCCAAGAGTAATCGAGCTAGTCACCCGCATCGTAGCCTTCCGTTAAATATCATTTTATTTGAAAAATATTTGAAACTTCAAAAATCGTTACCGAATTACCGAATCAAAAGTTCTGTACAGTATAATTTATTTAAAACTAGTATATTTTTATAAATTATATACCTAATTTAAAAATTAAAAATAAATATTTCGATTTCCTCAAAATTCAAAATATTTAAAATATGTATTGTTATAAAGAAGAAGCACTCGAATCATTTGAAAAATACAAAACTTTAAAATACTGAATAGAACAAAAGTTATAAATTCATATATACAAGTGTAGCTGATATATTAAACGAAACGAGGAATTGAAATAGGTTCTTCAAAGTTCGAAACGATTGCTTACAACTCGAATGTAAAGTAGAAGCGTCGAAGCTCGTACGCATACAGTTGAAGTTTAGTGAAATAGTGTAGCTCCCTTCCAACAAAAAAAAAAGAAAATAACGCTGATGGCCTGACGTGTCATATACTAAATATTTAAAACTTTTAGCACACATGCCAAGGTAATTCGGATGACGCTTAAATCCTGCAATACGAACGTTTAAATTGCAAAGATGTGTACAGGTGTGTAGTATGTAAACACACTTCCTCCCCCCTAACACAGCGTTCCAGATACGTAGCCGACCGTCTAACTACACACTGGAACGACTGCGTATAATACACTTTAGGAACTTCCGAATAGATGAACGTAACAGCAGTCAGTATAAAGCGTATTTTTCGCATCAGTACCTATTATATATTTGGAATACTTACTAAGTTACGATTAAATATGTTTTGTTAACGTTGGTAGAGAGAGGCGACGGGTGTATTGCGCGATGAAAAAATGTGAAATTTTATAAAAAAAAAAAACAATACGATGATGTATGGAAATGAGTGTTGAGCATTAAAAAAAAAAAAATCGAAGTAAACCTAAAATGTGAATTTTAAGATGGACGTATGGGGTTAGATGAAATTCGAAACGAATGAGCTGGTAGTTAGATGGGAAAACGACGAGAAAGAATGTAAGTTGAGATGGTCTGCGGGAGCGTGTTGGTAAGAAAGAAAGAGTAATTTGTTGTAGAAGGAAGTCGATTATACACAACAAACGTCTATATAAAGAGATGGTTATAAGGAAGTCGTGGCAAAAATAAGAATATATCCGATCCCGAGTACTGGGACACTTAAATGCTAAGAAGACGTTTTGTTGTAAAAAAAGAAAATTTATTTTTCATTCTGTTCTAGTTGCGTGTCGGGATATCTGGAATTGATCGACTCCTTCGGCCAAGGAACGGGTCCTCGGATATGCGGTCAAAACGAACGGTTTACGCCACCGGTCGTTATGTTCGCGGATCGTGAATCGGCAATATTAAATTTCCGGTAAGTGTATAAACTGCACATTTACATTACATTACGCATAATATAATACATATATATTATACGAGTAAACGAGCGAACTGCAGTACGGCGAATGAATTTTAAAAAATATTTCCCGCTAGCCGCTGGAGAAAGAAATGAGAAATTTTTTCGCGGTATAGGCATATGTTACACCGAACAGAATATTCCATGTACCTATACTACACATATATATATATATATATATATATATATATATATATTCAATACAAATATATATCCGAGCGCGCAAATGAGATATTTTAGATAAGGTCGAGCTCGTGCATTACGACGGGTCTGAAGTTCTCGATATATATGTAGAGAGAGAGAGAGAGAGAGAGAGACGGTTGAACGGTCTCCAGTCGGTTTCCACCCTTGCGCGTGTTTATGACTGCGTGAAAGAAATGATATATCGAGTAATGTGCACTGGTGGTGGACCGGAGAGAATATTTCACGAAACGGTGAAAGTAGAACGTTATATTATTAAATTTTTTTTTTTGCTCTCTTTCTAATGTAGGCACACGTTTCAATATCATTTATTTATTTATTTTTTCGTCCCCTTTGTTATTACGTTTTACGAAGCGAAGTTTCTTTGAGCGGTGTATAATATATTTATATAGAAAAAAAAAATCGGTAAAAGCGAATTCGATTCGCAGACGGAAAATCGCGTTTCCTGTGTGTTTGTAAATTATTATTATTATGAAACACACACTGCAATATCAAATTAGTATAAAATATATTGTAAAACGATAAAAAAAATATATATATATATATTAATCATTATTAGGGCTCGCGATATTTCGTTCGGTCCGTGAGAGTTATTTTTCATTCGCTAACGCTTCTTTCATACGGACAGCTATATGGCCGAAATACTTTTCGCCAGTGGATACACAATACACGTCTTTCGGTTCATTTCCTCTTGCGCGACTGAATCTTTTGATATTTTTTTTTTTATTCGCCAAAAAAATAATATCGCGGAGAAAGAGAAAACAAAAATGTTACAAAAGGAACTAGAATATTATAAATGAATTGAACTCAATGAAACGATATTACGTATTTTATTATATATTGTGTTAACTCGTGCATGTGTATATAACAACAACGCGTTATCATAGTCGTTTGGTAGTCGCAAAAACTTTTCTCAAAATCAAAATTAGATAAATAAAATTATCAAGACACTGCTACATACTCGTAAATATATATTTACCGCGTGTACAAGAAATTATTTTAATAAAATTATACTGTAAAAAGCGCTCTGTCAAAATATATTTAAGACGCCCCGTTGTAAGACCACCAAAAAAAAAAAAAACGAATTTTTTTTTTTTACATTTTCAATTTTACATTTGCATGAAAATGTTGTTTTTTTAATAGAAATATACAATATTATTGTAAAAAAAAAGTAAAAGTAAAATACACAATATTATATAAAAATGTAAGACTAAAGAAAAAACAAAGACTCGGAAGGTGTATTGCATATATAAATTCTTTGACTATTTTTACACGTGTAGAATCGCACGTTTAATCGTACCGTATTGACTAGCGGATGAATAAAAAAATTCCGACTGACCTCGCGAAAGCGTGGCGCAGTCATTATTTTGAATAAAATCAGTTTTACACCGCTGTGGCATGTTTTTCCCTCTTTTTTTTTTTGTATTATCGTAAAAAAAATTTTCGGATAATAAGAGTATTTCAAAAGTTTAGCACACGGTCATAATTCGTTAACAGGAAGCAGAACGTGTTTGAAGTACTGTGACGTCTTTAGCGCGTTCTAGTGGTTTTTTTGTCCAGAAGATTTCGAAAAGCTAAGGGGATGTTAAAGCGATTTTAACAGTGACGCGATTAAAGGAGACCAGTCGATATCATAAAACTATCTACGCCCTTCTGAAGTTCGTTTTAAACGTTATTCAATCAACAGAATCTAAAAAAAATTTGTCGTCGACAATATCGGCTTTTGTACGACGTTCGAATATTATCGCGCGACAACCGACTAGCTTGTAACGGTATACGAATGCGCATTACATTAATTTTTCCATATTCAGCTTTTGACATTTTTACCAGTAAATCTTTTTTTATGAGCACTTAACGTTTGATAAACGTCTTGCACATTGTTGCTGAAGCCGGATTACGTTCAGAATCGTTTTACACGCACGCACCTAATGATTTATCGTCGATTTCGAATTCAAAATAATTACGACACAACAATACGCGTTTAAACTCGGCGTTTTAACAAAAGTGCCACATACATTATGTGCGTTACGTTTCCCTAAAAAAGAAACCACGTGAATTTTCGGTCTATTTTGTTCAGTCGACTTCCATTCGCGGAATGTGTATTCTGCAATACCTATTGCGCCTGATAAACGGTGTGCGCCTATTACAAAAAAAAAAAAAATTCAAAAAATTTAAACGTTAAAATTCTATACGGTTTCGTACGATTTGTTCGAAAACAAAGTTTATACGTGTAGAGAATGATCCATTAACAGCAGCGTTTGAATGGATACTTCAAGAAAAAAAAAGTCCAGAAAAAGATGGTTGCATGGAGTAGAAGAAGATCTGAGAGCGATGGGCGTAGCGGAATCGGGAATATCTGGTACGACCGACGTAGAAGTAGATGGCGTGATATTATGGTGACGATCAAAAACTCTTAGACGAGAGCAGAAGACACGAACCAACTCGTCTAGCTCTATCTGAATAATTAACTATTTTGAACGTTTTGAATATTTGACGGCGCGGCAGTTATTGTAAACCCGGGATGGTATTTAAGTCCACCTTGCACCCACTTCCTTTCTAGCTATGTTAGAAACTAAGATATTTGTATATATATATTTTTTTTATTAGTTATCTATTTAAAATTCACGTCGAATATTACTGTACACCACCTACGCACGTTATTGCGCATTAATTTTCTCGGCGTGGTCCCGAGGACACAATATAACATATATTTATTATTCGAGCACAATGCGTTTAATAATAATAATATAAACGTTGAGAATTTTCCGCAAGCGCGCGTTGTACGCATATAATATCGTTAAAAACGATAATATATTATTATAAAATCGCGCATCTTTATTAACGAGGCCATAAATTCAGAGACGTTCGCGCGCGCTCGCCGGACAAAAGTTTTTCCCCTCGCCGATCCACGATAACGCCGTAATAGTATTATTATTATTATTATTATAATTATTACATTTTATTTCACATTGTCGCCGTGTTCGTGGTCGCGCCGTATTTTAAAAACATATAAACTGGCGCGTACAATACGCTCGCGATTCGTTATTAATATTTCGACGAAATCTTAATGGGAAATCTTTGACTCCGCTCTCTATTTATTGATTTAAGGGAAAATAAGGGAACGAGTGTGTGTGTGTGTGTGTGTAATGATAAAAGGGTAGACGGCCGAGATTATATAGGGTCAGATTTCGGGCTGATGGGTTTTTGCGGTCGGTCGCTGGTGCGTAGCCAAAGCGATGCTGTGCTGCCGAGACAGACAGACAGACGCCGACATTAATTTTCTATGGACACACGAGAGCGCCTCGATCTGTGCACTCCTCTCTCCGATACCCAGAAACTGAAAAGGTTCATACACACACACACACACGGATCGACTCCTTCTCTCTCTCTCTCTCTCTCTCTCTCGATCTGTAATCCAAATCGTTTGCACTGTTATCGTCAGAAAAAAAGCGTTCGAAATTCCTACACATACAGTTGAAAACGATTTATCGAATGCGGTCTCAGCCGGGCCGCCACAGTCGTTCGTCGAGCCAAACCGCGCGTAGCAAAACCGTCTTTTTTTTTTGGTCCAAGATTTTATTTTTACATTTTTTGCTCCAAAACAGAAAAAGCCGACCATCTCTTCACCCGGCCTTCTTTTTTTCACCATCACGCGTGACAGATACGGATAATAGATCGCTCGATTTGATAAATACTGCGCGGACAACACTTGCTTTTATAATATTATACGCGTCCATATACAGAGCTGACGTATTTAGGATTTGGCCGCCCCGTACTGTTCTTTCATCGAATATCACAAAATACGGAGTCGGTGTGAAACGACACGATCTGTTTTATTGATATTATCGATTTTTAATTAAAACTGTTCGCAATCAGGGCTCGGATTCTGTTGTAGCGTTTGCTTATTTGTTATCTATATCGACTGAAAGAAAGTCGTTCCTGACGTTGAAAGGGCTTTAACACTCTATATTTGTCTTTAATGAATTACTACGACCTATAACGTAAAATCGCGAAGGACTATCGTTTTCGTTGCTTCGACGGTGTTTATCATATTTTATATTTACCGTTTTAATACGTCGCAAAAACATTTTACTCACTTAGCCGTACTGCAGACTATTTGAAAGCCAACAACAGTCGTAACACCAGATTTCGTGAGTATTGCGTACATGATTTTGTTGCGTCCACCAGAGCAACGAAAATATATTTCTAACCGTTTTAGTAGAACTAAAATTTTTCATTACGATTTAATTTAATTTTACAATATTGTTTTCAATGAAAAGGCGAGAAATTATTTTGCTCCGTGAATGTTTTATTTCGCATTTGATAGTTAATGATTAACGTCGTGTGCCTATAATATATGCCTATGGAATGTGTTCGTTATTAAACATTGAAAAAAAAAGTGGTTATTACTTTTTTCGAAAATTAGCTTTTTACTTTTAAAAACTTTCAATTATGTATGTATCGTGGCGATTCGTAGGGAAATCGTTTCATAAAATGAAAGTGTTTACAACGTTTTATCAAAATAACAACGAAAGCCGTTCGACGGATTTTATTTTTTTCTCTAAATGGTCAAGCTAAAATTTTGCACTTATACAATTCAATTAATTAGTAAAATATATTATGTTTACGAACATAAGTTAAAGTACATGGAAAGTCGTTTGAATTTTTGTTTTTCTCACCTCATATAAACTATTAATTATTCACAGTTGGTTTTAAACCGGATTATGCACGCGCAAAACTTCTGCACATTATCAATCGTGAGCTTTCCGGAAAACGAACTGTTTTGTACTATGGAATCGTTAAATAAAAAAAAAAAAATTGAAAACGAAAACAAAAAGCGTATTATTAAGAGAGGACTATAACAGAGGCTTACCTCCATTTACCAACGGGGGGGGAAAAGTATAAATATACGAGTCGAGTCGTCAATACGAAATTTATGATTTTTACAATTATACGTTCGAAATTAGAAAAAAAAAATTGTATAAGTAAATTATTATTCAGCCGAAATTTAGCGAATTTTTTTTTCCCGTTCGTTCGATGATCGTTCACGAATCACCGCATATCAAGTAATTTTACGTTTTTGTTTTCTCATATTATAGGATCGAAGAACCCACTTCTAGATCACAATTTTTGGCGTATTTCAGCTTTACGCCGTTAACAAACGTCCATAACGGTCTTGCGTTCAAACCGAAAGGAGGCCGAAGGATAGAACACACGGGTAAGATATGTATATATATATGTAAATATAATATAATCATCGTGGGTTTTAATTAAATATTGCTATATATATATATATATATATATATATATAGCACCAAAGACTTCGGTGCCGTACTTCGTTTACCGTACTCATACGCTCCGATGATGTTCCGGGTCCGGAACCCTTTAGAGGTAAAAGCGGTTACACGATAGAAAACCGTTCGTATATTATTAATACGTGCGTTTATGCGATTTCCGCCCCATGTCGTGTCAAAACAAAACTCACCTATACACTACATATTTCCTCCCGTAGATAGTTACTCTAATTAGAGCTCTCTAAATTTATTCTATGAGTGTAAACAACACCAAGAGCATTCTAGCAGTTGCCCTCTGAACCCTAGCTAGACCACTTAGAATGAACCGTGATATACAACGTATGCGGAGAAAAGTAAAATCTAAATCTATTATAAACAGACTAAAATAGAGAACGCGCATTCGTTCTAATTGCTGTTACGACGAGCGGTATTTTATATGGCACGAGGATAAAACGTACAAATTAATATAGAACTTTTTGAATCGTCTCTTGATCTGTGGAACGTGGTACGTTTAAGAGACAGGTGGCTGAAAGCAAGACACACGAAGAAGATCGCAGGATCAGTAGAAATAAGTATCGCGGATGTTGGCAGAAAATTGCATAATGTTCGGTGTCAGACGAATAATGAACTGGGAAAAATAAATAATATGAAGAGTGAAACATTTGTCGACGATTTCGTGAAAAGCACAGCGTTTGTGGTCGGACACGATTTGTACGAACTACAAGCTATGCTCATTCAATTTATTGACAGATATATATATTCGGGATTGCCCTACTTAGAGTATATTTCTTCGCAATGTAAAAACACTGCTAGTGCAATATAACTTGACAAAATCTATTCCATCCTTAATCTTCTCTATATAGAGTACAATTACATTAATGATTAGCAGAAATATAGCGTATTGCATCTCAATACTACTCCAAATTTTTTTTCCTTTTTTTTTTTTTTTACGTCATATTGCCGAATAATATATTGTGTAAAACAACTATATATCGATCGGATAAACATTTTCAATTTAAACGACCGATATTTATGTGTACGATTAACGTAAAAAAAAAAACACGAATCCTATGTAACGTTATTAATCGGCAGTTACAGTAAAAAAAAAGAACCAAGTTCGGCAAATGTTTTTGTATGATTTTTTTACTTACCGCGTGTTTAAAACAACAAAAACATTTTTTTAAAACTTCGAGTTTTCAATAAATATATTAAAATGCGATGTCTTAAGTGCCTCGGTATTTTACAGTGTTTTTTTTAGAGTTTTTTTCGCTAAACGATAAAATACATTGCGCAACACGGAGATTCTTGTACGGACATCTGTTTTCGAATAGTGTTTTCGGGACTGTTCATTATATTTATATAATATGTTTAAGTGTGTACACGGTGGCATAATGTTGCTTCTATTACCTCGCTAAAACATTTTACATACTTAATAAATCGTCTTAAACTAATCACCACCCTGTTAATGTACACAAGCGCGTCCATTGTGCAGTGTGAAACGCATATTTTTAGTTTAAAGAAACGTTTAAAATAGGTAGGTAGTGAATTAATTTCGTATTCGTTATATATTATTATACGTGTTTCCTCGATTAATCTGCAAAGACCTGAGCACGATTCCGACAATGAAATTAAAGATAGTTTCTTATGTTTTTATATAATAATATTCTCGTTTAATACGTAATGACAAATATTTACGCACGCTTACACCGATACGTGTGTTTAAAAAAAATACAAGTTTTTTGCAAAATCCATAGACTGTGCATTATAGCTAGCTAAAAAAACTCTGAACAGACCTAGATAAATAAGGAAACAAATATGTAATTGTTATCTGAGACAGAATTCATTCCTATATTATCTAAACGAATAGCGTTAAATGTTATGTCATCACAATATTATTATAGATAACATTTCTCGTGTTTGTCCCACAATGACTTTTTATTCTTTTATTAAATAAAAATTATTTTGTTTTTGTTTTAATTATTTTATTAAAACTATAACTCATAACTTAATCTAGATAAAAATAAAGTCATCTGATCAAGTCGTCTTAATCTAGACACTGTATATTATTGTATATAATGCAATTTAAATTAATTGACGTACAATTGCGTAAGCACAATCGATCCGTTTACTGATATATATATATATCAATCTCAGTGTAGCAAATATAATAGTATGTGTTTATGATACGAGGACGTTTGTTTTACCGTGTCTAATATATTTAATGTTTTTTATATTTTACAACGTATACGCATTATATGTCGGACGACTTTTTTTCAGTTTCGTGACGAGTTCGCGATAATCGATATTATAAATTGATTTAATCGCGTTTAGGGCGTATGCCGTACGTCCGACGTTAAAAAACTTCACCGACAATGTATAATGTTATTTATACGAACGATGAATTATTATATAATAATTCGACTCTCTTTAAAATTTTCAATTCAATTATCGCATTATTTACATATGTATATATAAATATAAAAAATCGGCTTAAATAAATACGAGAGATTAAAAATTACACCGTATTTCGAATAAAGTATTATTGACAGATTGCCTGTATTTCCTATTATTGTACACGTGTTTTATCGGTTTTCTCCGATGTCTTAATACACTGTAATCTCGGAACGGTTCGGGTGGAATGCATTTGAAATCGTTACGATACGTGTAATGGAGGCTTTCGAAACAGGCAAAACGGACAATTACAGCGTGAAATCGTAATGATTAAACGCAGTAACATCAGCCGATTATTTTCATTCCTCTGGATATTTTTTTTCCAGCATGCGATTGGCTGTACCAAGATTTCTCGTGCAACAAAGACTCCTGCACGCTTTCCAGCCCGGGGTTTCCAGGGATTTACGGTACAAACCTTTATTGCAAGTACCACATTACCACGAGTTCCGTTCACACTAAAGTGCGTCTCCAGTTTCTCACGCTATCGTTGCCACTCAAGTAAGTTTACAAAAATTATACAGTTTCAAAGTGTCGGACAATATTTCACGTCTTATTATTTTTTTGTGGAAAACGTGACGAAGTGACGAGACCTCTAGGTTTAGAAAACAATTTTTTTTTTCTTTTTTACATGTCCATTACATTTCTCGATCGTCGATTAAGCGAGTGACACGCATAACGCGCGTTATACGTACATTATAGTGTTTTTTAATTATTACGAAAAGATCAAATTAAATTTCGATAAAATGAAAAAAGAATACAAGCGCGTTTCTTTACGCAAATTAAATTTCACGAGTATACACGTCAAAAAGAAACGTCTTTTTTTGTAAAATTCGTATATGATACTTATTTTATGAACATTTATATTTCGAATGACAACATTTTCAGAAAATTGAACACCATATAAGAATGTAATAACGCAAAAAAAAAAACAGTAATTTATATTTGAAAAAAATTTCATAAATTTCATTGTAAAATTTAAAATTGTCTTATAAAAATATCAAAAAACGCGTGTTTTTTTTTTCTTCAAATTTTCCGAAATTCCATACGATCATTTTGTAATAATTTTTAAAAAGGAACCTACGTACAACGACAAAACTTGCACGCTGTATAATATTCTCTGTATATTATCCACGATTTATTTATAGTTTCCACGCACCGTCCCTCCCCTCACAAAAAAAAAAGAAGGATGATATCGATCAGGTGTCGCGACGACTTTTATTCGATATTACGAAAATTATATTTTAATTTCTACGTCCATATAGATAGTACGACGCAGTGAATATTCCTATTATAAAAAATTTGTGAATTTTCGTCGACGAATTCGTTCAAAGTATTAAATTACACTCGCGAAAAGTATATATATATTATATAATATATACCCTTCTCTTGACGTTTCCATAATATATTTACATCGTCTCCATATATATATAAATACATATACCAGTAGGTAAAAATAGTTAGTTTTCGTTCTCTGTTCGGAGATCGAACGATGGAAATCCGGTAAAACGAAATCCGTATATACGAATTCATTTGGTTTCCCGGTCGAATCTCGTCAATCGTCCAGACCGTATAATTTATAACATACATGTGTATATACACAAAGCAATTATTATTATTATTATTATTATTATTATTATTATTATTATTATTATTATTATTATTATTATTATTATTATTATTATTATTATTATTATTATTATTATTATTATTATTATTATTATTATTATTGTGTTTTTCTCGTTGGTCCGGTACGTACTGTTTTTTTGCAATCCGTTTTATTACGATATTTCAATGAAACGACCCGTTTTAATTTCGAGCCTTTTCACATTAATAATAATGTACTAGTAATAAATTATGGCGTTATATAATATTTATAATGTATATACGTATATTTCTAACAAATCCGTTTGTCTTCTACGTATGTTTTTTTTTTTTCATATAAAATCGTTTATCTTGTAATCGTTTTCCGCGCATCGCTTTATTAAAAACACATTATATATATATAGTTATTCCCTACGGTCCTATACATAAATCACTATAAAAGACGAATAAAAAATATTAATCGTTATCTAATGAAGACGTGTGTGTACGCGTTTAGAATAGAATGCGCGTGCGTGCGAATCGCAGCGACAGACACATCGCGGAATGATATACGCTGTTCCAACCGTGGCGGTAGAAAATCGATCGTGGTAAATTTCGATTTATCCTATATCCTTAATCTCGTGTACCATCTTTAAGAGAAAAAAAAACCTACCTAGAGTAATTCGTACTTAAGCGGCATATATTAAATTACTTTTTCCACATTGTAATTTCGTCGGTATACTTCAAAGCGTAAAACGCGTTTTCGTGCGCTTGCCGTAAATTCTCGTTTATTTCGTGTCACAACTCTTGTATAGGCACTGTACGAATATCGCGAGATAATTAACGATTTTTCGGGCGTCGAACGCGTTATCTTTCGTTCAGATTTCGAGTGAAATACGAGTACGAACCGAACTGGATACTTCGAGCGCGTATGTTTTAGCTACACACTCGTATAAAACAAATACTTGAAAAGTCTAAGAAGTCACCGTCACACACAAGGCGTTATAAATAGTTTGAATCGTACGCCGAGTGTATTATTAGTAAGATACCTGCCGTACGATATATAAGGCTTTAGAAACTGAAAACGCGTTTTCGCGTCAGTGCGCGCCGCTTCCGTGTTATTAAAATAATAAGCTGAATAAACGTAATGCCGTCAAAAAAAAAAAAAAAAATTCTTCACTTCTAACCGCACGCACTTTAAATTATCGTAAATTGAACTCAAATCCATTTGTGCGTCGTAGATAATACTCTTATTTATACATCTTTCCACTTAAAAAAAAAAAAATTGTAATATATATTACGATGCGTCATTTCTATACGGACTGCTGTAGTTGATATTAACGAAAAACATCGGCCTGTACGTTAGAAAATGTTTCCTTAAAAACAAATATACGAAATTATCTGAAATCGCGTACAAGTATAATGTATATATACATGTAGCGATCGCGATGAAAAAATATAAATGAGTAAACGCAAACTTTAATTAAACGCGTTTGAAAGCAGTGGCGGATGTACGGTGGAGGATATGGGGGTCATATCCCTGCGTGGGCAAAAAAAAAAAATAGGTTTTTGCCATAGGGCACAGATTTCAGAGCGATGACAATTCGGACACAGACCAACAGACCATTTAAGATGGGTTTTTACACAGTTCACACGTCGTGCGTAACACATAGGTGTCGCACAGGACAACACCTATATCACCCGTTGAAGTGATTGATATGATGGCACAGTCTTCCAGGAAACCAAATTTCGTCTTATAATAATAATTCAATCTATTGAAATAATAATAATAATAATAATAATCTATTAATGAAGAATATTGCGTACATATTTTTATATTCTCTCCCGTGAAAAAACTAACAGGTCCGCCACTGTTTGAAAGAATTGAACGGAATCCGTAGTACGTAATATTATAATAAGATACGGTTTTCACGATTTTTCCGCATATTTATTATGTATTTTGTCGTTATGCCGAAATTATGCCGGAAGCCCAACAGTTACGTTGAAAAACAATAAAAAAAAGCACGAATTTAGAATTTTTTTTTCTTTTTTTAATTGACCGCACGGAAAGTTGCATATTTACACTGGCAACAGACGATTATTATAAAACCCAACACGAACATACCGCGTATTACGCGTTATGCCGAAATTATGCCGGAACCCAACAGTTACGTTGAAAAACAATAAAAAAAAGCACGAATTTAGAATTTTTTTTTCTTTTTTTAATTGACCGCACGGAAAGTTGCATATTTACACTGGCAACAGACGATTATTATAAAACCCAACACGAACATACCGCGTATTACGCGTACGCGTTATTGGTACATGCGAAAGGCTAAAGACGTGGCAGAACGGAACGGTTATATTGTATACGCGACGGGACTTAAATCCGTCGCCGCGGTTTCCTTTAGTCCTGCAGCGCGCCGGCGGCGGTGGCGGACAATGATTGATAAAACGGCGAGCTCTCTGCGCGGAAAACTCCGGAAACGAAACGTGACATAAATAATACAATCTGCGGCGTTTCCTGCCCTCGAAAAAAAAAATAAACGTCGTCTTATAGCCGGTTTACCACTCGCGGTCAGCCGTATATATACAGGGCTGAATATAAGAGACTTTATATTTTGTAAGAGTTCGATAAAGACTAAAACGGTCGTTGTAATTACACCGAAACGAATTTACCGTAACGAATTTCGCGACACGCCGGAATTTATTGGATTTTTTTTTAATTTATTCTCTCGGTACAAATAGTTTCAGTCGCGAATACCGACAATACTGGATGACGTAAAAACTATAATAATAATAATAAGCAATCCTCGACGTTGAATACGATGTTTTTGTTTATTATTCCGTCTTGTAACGCGACTGCGTGTGTACGATTACGGGAGAAAAAATTATTACAAATTTTATTGCAGAATATTTCGACAGTAATTTACGGTAATAGAGATTCGTTTTCTGATATCCTTTAAAAACACGGTACAAATGTTACGCATTTCGTTACGAATTCTACGCGCTAAAAACAAGACAAATACGAAATAATAATAATTATATAAAAAAAAATATATTAAACGCGTATTGAGAAAATATTTGCGCTCGATACGTTTCAAATGTACGCATTAAAAATAAATTAACAATTCCAAAAGTGTGTTTATTTGGAAAAAATTAATTTCGAGCGCTTTTAATTTGACCAAATGAATTTCGGACACTCACCGACGCCCCGGGAACCGTATGTGTACGAGATAGTACATTTTTATTATAACGTATATTTACACACAATATGTTATCGCGTGGCATTTTCCGTTTTTTTGCCAGAAAGAAAAACAAAAAAAAAAAATATATACATTTTTTAATAATCGGCCAACGGATTATCTCTTGTATAGTACGCGGGAGCAGTTCCTTTCTCGTTTCTCCACCGCCACCACCAGCAGCACCAACTGACGCGTGGAACCGCAGTCCTTTATTCGCCGTCGCGCACAAAGGGACGGCGGCGACCGACCGCGGCGAGGACGATTATCGTCCCCGCTCCTGCAAGGGACTGCCGACCGTCCCGACTACTGCAGCGCACCATCTCGCTATCCGTCTAAACGTCTCGCTATCCTGTATTACATACTATAGCGTACCACGCGGTGAGCTTTATCCCTGCACGTCCGTCGTCCCTAGGCCGCAGTATAGCGATTCGCAGCGGGGCAACTGTACGCGAACACGCGCGGTGCCGATACACGAGGTCTTCGTAACGTGTCCTTATACACTTTCTTCCCGCTCATCCCTTCGGGAAAACGACCGGCCAGTGCGTAACGCGTATACGTAGTACACACACTCGTGTACAGCGTATTACGGAGTGTACGACTCGACGTTTCGGTGCGTTAACGTTTTACGCGGAAAGAATATTGAAAACGATTATTATTTAAATATTCGATATTGCGCGCGAAATCGGAATAAAACGAAAAAAAAAAGATATAAATTTGTTTTCAGCAACGACAAACTCAAATACGAATATTTATTTGCATATTTTTCATTTTTTTTTTTTTTTTGTACGTATTTAACACATTTTAGCAATTCTTAGCATATTTACGTGGCTCGTTTTCGGTCAAATCAATTATTATCAGTCGGCTAAATCGTTAAAGACGGGACCTGTTTTTTTTTACTATTGCTTTTCAGTAGGCCAATTATATTTTTATATTTTAAAACCTCACTGCCTCTCTAAAAAAAAAACGACTTTGCTTCTGCGCATACATACGAGGTAATTATTATAAAAATTCTACGCCCGATCCCGCGATCAAGCGGCTCGTGTGGTATATACGTGGATTATCATGAAAATGATGCGATATGAATTAGTGTTAATTGTGTCTTATGTTCGGCATTTTTGTCGACATCAACACTCGTTATCGCGAACGACTCGACCGGTTTCAGCCGATTGACTGGGTGAAATTTATTATTGAATTGTGTAAATACTCAATTCATTGGCGGAAATCCATTGAAAAAGTTGGGGGGGAGCTACTGTTATTTACATAAACCTAAGGGGGCTTTTTTCCCGCACATCAACTTTCTTCTTTTTTTTAGAACTCTTGACAAATTCTTAATTATTCACTGTAATTTTAATAAAATAAATAATTTAAACTTGATTTATAAACATTTTAACGCTGTATTTTATCGACTCAATAGTAAATTTTGAAAAAATAAAATAAAAAATTAGTCGCATGTTTTACTTGTGCTTTTACAACAATTTTATTATTGCAACAAGTCCCGAGCCCTAGTTATTATTATAATTTAAAAGATCACCACTCGGTAACCGGTCATTATGGTAACTATACATACACCCGGGAATCCTGAAATTGTCGGTATTAACCTACCACCATCGCTCTGTTTTTTTCCCAACAGGCGATCGAAACGCGGACTATGACTTAATCCCGAGCGCGTGCGAAATTTGGTGGCTCTAGGTCGAGACGCGTGGATTTGCATAAAGGACAAACAGACGCAGACTTTCAATTCGATAATATACACGCGTTTGATTTTCCTTTTAAAAACCGTATTTCTTTTAAACAGCACGACTTCGTTCGCCTCCGTCGTCAAACAAAAAGTCACGTTTCGTTTTTATTCTTCTTTTTTCTTTTTTTTTTTTTTATAGAGTGTTATACATTTTTACTTTCACGAATTTAAAACTCGTTTACGCGCATTGAATTCGAAATGAAATAAAATCCGCGAAATTCGGATTTCTTTTTTTAATTGTAAGCACAACCGCGCGAGCGTAAAATGATAAATGTTCGTAGTCTGATATTTAATATATGTATATATGTTATTTTATTGACCCGCGTATTATGATTATCGTAAGCGAACACACACGGAGTGTTTTAAAATAAAACACAATAACGCTGCGACGGTTAGGTTTACTATATTATTTACTATTAGTGACCAATTGTACACACAGTTTCATAAAAAAAAACGCGATAACCACAATACGAATTAAATTTTTATGTAAAAATAGCAACGAAATTGACGTTTTAGTTTAACAATCCGTTGAACCCCCAAACTCCCCCCGTGCGTTCGCCACTGGTAAAAAATACAAATGAAAAAAGCTTGTGCGACCAAGATGGCGAGAGAGAGAGAGAGAGGGAAGAAAAACAAGCTGCGTCACAAAACATTTGTAATATATGTTTAATGTCATGACAAGAGATAGTGAAATGCGATAACAAATGTATCAAAATAACAACAAAAATATCAAAACAACAAAAATCTCGAAAGGGGTAACAAAAATGTGATAGCGAAAATGTGATAACAAATTTATCAAAATAACAAAAATATCAAAAGACATAACAGTTTTTTTGGAAATATCGTATTATACCGATACTGTAAATATTATATACGTATATAGCGATTTCAGTAAAATATTTACGCGAAAACTTAAAAACCGATCGCGTGCAATTTACAAACGCAGTGACTATCAAAAAGCCCGACCCGCGAAGTTAACGAGCCGCGTAAAAGCGTTTTTCGTTCCGGAACTGCGCGAGAATACAATATGTATATACAGTCTGCAATCGGATCGCACTAAAACAACGAGTTTAATACACGCTTTTGTTATTTTTCCAACGATTTATCACTGTATCCGAATACGAATTTGATCGTTAATACGTATATACGCCTCGAATGGCTTCGCTCAGTTCACGTTCAAAAATTTTAAAAACCAATAAATAATAGTTAATAAAACTACTAGATACGAAATACATTTGGATGAGTATATACATATTATATTTTTCGTCGCACAGTCAGCGTATGCAGTAAGAGCGATAAAATCGCTAGTGACATATCCAGTTATCGATCGACACGTTTAATATTGGCCACCTAAATAACAATCCGATCACAAATACCGGCTTGTATAAATTACAAATTTGAAAGTTTGACGTATGATCTAATATAGATGCTTTGTGATTGTCAAAGAGACTTCCAGAAGAAAACGTTTGAATTGAAAGGGCGAATCAGGCGGGATCGTGTGAGATATCAAATTGAGTTTTGCTGTAAATGACTCTGTGAGTTTTTTTTTTAGAGTTTTCCGTGAAAATTTCATTTATCCTGTAGTTCAAGTATGGATGAACGGTTTCAGGGCTATACGAGAAAGTAGATTCCAAACCATTGGGTTTTCCGTTATTGTAGTGTACTATTGCGACCAGATCACAATTCGTCGATCGCCCAGTCGTTACGAACGTGATGGACTATTGATTGTTGTATTTCACACGTTTAACTTCCAGAGTCCTGGTATTCAGAAGCCGCTCCTGCACCGAGTTTTTTCAAACTCATTTGAGGTAAATACATTTTTTTTTATGGCTCTTCCACGGCGAGTTTTTTTGTTTCATAATTGATATCTACGCTCGACAAGTTACTAAGATTTTCATTTAAAACCGCCATTTTTGAGTTTGTCCTTTTTGATTACGGTTAGTTAAGAAAACGATAGATGTATTTTTTTCAAATCGATGCAGCCAGTTTTTGAGTTCACCTCGAATCACTCCAAAAAAAACAAAATGTTTTCTTTCTGAACAAATGACCAAAAACGAATGTTTTTGTTTGCTTACTTCCACGCATTACACATCAAACGTAAACCGTATATCATACGAATGATTTACAATATTACGAATTGCATTTCATTTGTGGTCAAAATCCGTAGTGTTGTACGACGACGGCGATCAGATCCGCCAGACTCTATTTTCCATTCGTCAATTACGAGACAAATCGAAAATCGTCGAAAACCTAACGGGAAAACATTTATTTATTATATTGGTCTATTTCTCCATCCCCAAATCAAATATCGCAGATATCGTCACGTGCTCGTCGGTTTCACACTAAAAACTTTTTCCCGAAAAACTTTCGACCAAAAGTTTTTTGTCGTCGTACGTGTGTGTGTGTGAATCTTCTGCAGTGCCTTGCACAATCTCGAAAAGTTTTCTTTTTGTAAACGCGAACCTCTCAGATATCACTGGCGGAAACATAACTTTTCTCGTAAAATGTTCAGAACAGAATTTCGTAACAAGACTCCCTCTATTAGAATGCCACACGCTCAGAAATAAAATACTATTTTTATACCGCCGCGTCTGCTGTATCTATACGATGAAAAAGTTTTTTGATAAACTCACGTATTTCAGATTGGCTTACATTTAATTAATTAACAATAAGAATATACATTTTTTCCGTTAGCGAGAAAAAAAAAGCGATCTAGGATAAAAGAAAATGCGTTAATCGTTTCAACATTTGCCACGCGATGTATATCAGGATACACAATATTATATGATGATGATGATGATCTGCATCGTTTCCTAAAATATTTTGATTCTAAACGCCCCGTTTCAAACCGGCTAAGCGCATAAAAAAACAAAATAAAAATATTTAACGCCGCGCTTACGTTTTTTCAACTATAAAATGTAGTTTTTTATTTTTCGGCGTCACGTATAGGGTTTTTAGATTCTACACGTCCAATACTTGTTTCGAATGCCACGTCACGTAGAATAGCTAAGAAACCTTCGTTATCCGTTGCTATTCTTATGGGAATATAATAGTGCGTTTTTATATTATATGAGTACAGTCTGTAAAACAAGTCGTCGTACGCGGATAAGTCACGCACGAGTAGGGAGAAGTTTTTTTCACGATAAAAATAAAAATCGGGTGTTCGCCTTCCTATTCTTAATAAACGCTCAAACATTTACTGCATAGACGAATGAAAAACAAAAAATATTGTTAAGATCGAGTGGGGGGGGGAACACTCACAGTGTGTGTTTTAAAGGATGCAGAGGACACATAACACTGAAATTTATATGAAAAATGTGGACAACGAGTAGTGAATATACGCGTAGAACATGAATGTGTACAGACCTGTCGAACTTCTACGATCTATCGAAAATAAAAATAATACGAAATTATTTGAAATTTGAACGAGCCGAGATTATAATTATTATGTGTTTAATATACGCGAAGAAAATATCGTTTTCTTCGGTACAGTAATGGTTTTCGGAAGAAAAACACAGATAAATTACAATAATCAAACCGTCACACGTGTCCTAACGACACTGTTATTATTATTATCGTATGGAGTTTAGTTTCTGCATGTTATCTTGTGATATGCTGGGTATCAGCCCCAAGTGGTGGTATTGATGCACTGGCGAAATGCTTCTGTTGAAAGATTTCAGCTGGACCAGTGCATGCAGGGAGGGCTACGAGCAAGCCACCACAGCAGTACCACCATCCTCCCCAACTACACTGTAATCAATAACGAAAAAAAACGCGTATAATTCTGTATGACTACTACAATAATAAATGTGTAGTAACGTATGATTCAAAATGGAGATGCAAAATTATGTTTATACTTATAAAAGCCAATGACGTTTATAATTTGTAATTTTGTACAATTATTAAATTGCAAGTTTCAACTCACTTTAGTTTTACTGGAACGTACGAATAAAATGAGATGTCATAATTATTTTCGGTAATTAAAAAAAAAAATCTATTTTATCCATATACACGCAAATATCCAAGACGGTTTTTGGGTTGTATGATAATTTTCCAAAAGAATATCCATCACGGCCATTAGTCATAATTTACAATTATAATTTTTTTTTCATATACATATGAATTGAAATTTCAACAATTATATTTTATTTTATAGTATTTTGCTTTTTTTATATATATATATATGATATGAAAATACGAATTCGTTGTTAACACTGTTATAATTTCATACCACTTAGATAACCGTTTCTCCTACCTTTATTTGGAAAAGTTGAGAAAAAAAATTTTTTGGGGAAAAATGGATCGGAAAAACTGTCTGCCAGCCATGTTTTTGTTATACGTAGTGTGATTGTAGACGGCGGCGGTGAACTTTCTTCCGGCATTCGGCACTTAAAATTCAAAGGCAATTCGCAAACCCCTCGAACGTAATTGAATAATATTATATTATGTGTTTTGTAACCAACACACGTTTTATCTTCGGGTACCGCGAAAACCGAAATCCTAAACGACGTTCCGAAACGTAATGACATTTGGTATATACCTACGCAGTATAAATGAATTGATTTTAGAGCGCTGAGCAAATTTCTAATATAGGTAATTGCATAGAATTAACGTAATGCGCGTACCGCGTTATATTGCAGGATAACCGAAAACACGTTTTCATTATATCCCGAACGACAGCGACAAACCGCTTTTAATTGGACAATATAGTATAATGTTAAAGAAATGAAAAATTCCCGTTCATATTAAAAGCGTAATATTTTTGGCATTTTTTACTCGTACAATATCAACAAAGAGAATCGTGCTGTATTTGATTGTTGACGATATGCAAAACGGAAGTGATTAGGTGTTTAATAAATTATAATCTCTTGTATACTATAGAAAATGTCAAACGCGTTTTCATACGTTTCGATACAATAAATATCATATGATATTGCTTGAAAAAATATAAGATTTCGAATACTAATATGAACGTTACGTCAGGCCTGCAGAGTGAAAACTCGGGCCACAAAAAAAAAAAACAATTCGCGTGTAAGCGGCTGAAAGAAATGAAGGAAATATAGTCCGGGCAAACCGATAAAGACACGTTGACAGATATATTATATTATTATGTGAGACAAGGTTAGTTTCGGTATGTATCTCAATACGAAGGGGTATCATCTTGTAAACGATGAGCGTCGACAATTTGTCGGAGGAAACGTTTGATTTTCTCGGTTAAAAAGCTTTTATCAATCCACAGTTTACAGCAGGTCGTCATTATAACGAAAACGGTGCAGGACGGGGTTGTCTGCAGATAGAAACTTTTCCCGGAGGTTATCGTTTTTAAATTTAATATGACAATTTCTATTGTCACAAGACCACTATACAAAACCGTAAACATCCGTGTGTTATACGGTTTCGTAAACGTCTTTGTATTTGAACCGTCCGTCCGTGGGCGGCGGATGAGATCGATAAAGGAAAACAATTTTCATCGATAGGTGTGAGATTTTTTGACACTTTTGTACGCCTTTTAGTACGCCTTTCCACATCGTTCTAAACGATAAATGATGTAATCGTCATTTCAAACAGCTGCGCGCGTTGAAAATCCCCCTGTAAGTGTAATAATATTTTACGAGGATTTTCGTGGTTTCAGTCACTGCGGTACGCATTACGTGAACGTGTACCAAGGACCGACGTCGAACAGTCCACTGCTGGAAACGATATGCGACAAGAGGAAAAACGATCACACTTTTCCCGGGCCAAACGTGCTGCTGGAGTTCAGGTACATCTAACCCAACCAGTAACCTAACCTGACCTAACCTAACCGCGCCGAACGTACTATAATATTTCCATTGGTCTCTCCCGAAGGGCTGGCGCGGCGATACCACCGTACGACTACACCGGTTTCGTGGCCACCGTCGAGTTCGTCGACAACGTCGTAGTCCCGTCGCCGACCAGCACGGCGGCCACTGCGACGCTCCAGGAAGTATCGCCGTATCCCGCCGCGGCCGTTCCGAGTAAAAAAAAATAATTATTATTATTTATAATAAAATATAGACAAAATTAAAAAATTAATTAATTAATTAATAAAAAAATAAAAAGGATATGTGAAAAAAAATTTAAATTAAAATTAATACTCGTGAATAATAAAAATCTGTATATGTATATATATATAAACAATAAATATACATATATATAAATAAATGTATACTAAATGTAAAATAAATGTAAAATGTAATGTTAAATGTATAATAAATGTAATACGTGTTTATACAACAACCTTATATTTTTTTCATTTTTACGTAATACTCATTGGCAGTATAGTATATTTAAGTATACATTTATTTATATATATATATATATTGTATATATATATATATATATATATATATATACATATACAGATTTTTTAATAATTATTTAATTAATTCACGAACGTAGCTGGTACAAAAATCAATTTGTCCGTTTATTCCACGGTTCTTGCGAAAAAAAGTCCAGCCCCGTGTCGTTTCCTTTTCGATGTTAAGATTGAGAAGGCCACCACGAAATCTAATGATTCCTCCCCCGTATTGCATCCACCACAATGAAAGTGTCCTATGTGACTTTAATCGCTTATGATTTTTTTCTCTTATCTCCCCGCTATTTCTTACCAAAGAGATTCTTTATTTTCTTCAAGGGTTTATATACTACACTCTTTTTCTTCCATATATCGGGGTACTCAACTCGAGGATTTTTATTTTATTCAATATTATGTTTTGTTTTTATTA
This sequence comes from Slavum lentiscoides, assembly GCA_032441835.1. Lineage (NCBI taxonomy): Eukaryota > Metazoa > Arthropoda > Insecta > Hemiptera > Aphididae > Slavum > Slavum lentiscoides. The sequence goes on along the minus strand of CM063714.1, from coordinate 7,986,943 downwards.
TTTGATTTCGTTCATTGGTAAATTAATCGTTTAATGTACCAGCTATAGCTCTGTAAAATAAAATTTAAAAAAATTCTGGAAGAAAAAAAAGCGCAGTAGCATGTTTGCTTTAAATACAGCATATAAATACCGTATTGCGTGTTTTCTCCCTCACCCACCAGGAAATTCGAGAAACGACAAGGCTTGCGAGATGACAATCAAATCGGCCGACTTCAAGTCCGGACATTTCGATTTGAGGGGCGTGCACAACTGGAAAACAAATTGCACCGTCCGTTTCGAAGGCAAAGAACCGGAAATCGTGCACATATCATTGTTCAACTACGTACTCAAGTATATATTATTATTATTATTATTATTATTATTATTACACACGTTTTATTAAGAAAATTACAATAATTATCGCGTGTGTGTCGGTCACTTAAAAGTCATGTCGTCGATACGTTTTTATAATTTTTCCTATTGGAACAAACGAAAAAGACGGTAATATGATATTTGTGTAAACATTTGACAAACTTAATCTATAGTCGACGACGAGCAATAGACAGGCGGAAAAATAAATTGTTTTCATTTGTCGCTTCAGCGAATATTTTTAATTGAAATAAATAATATTGAAAGAAAAAAAATCCCCCGTTAAAATTCAGTAATTAACGCGTAATTACTGCAAATGAACGTGAAGAATCGCATTGCACGGTGTTTCGAACGAGTTTAATAATAAACATAAATTGTCATAATGAAACGTTTACGGATAATCTGTACTGCAGTGGTTCCCAAACTGGAGAGTCGCAATAAAATATTCGATGGGTGTCGAAAAAGGTTCACACGAAGAACAAGAGCTGAAAAAAATATAAAATACGTTTCAAACTTTGAAAACCATTCAATAAAAATGAGTTTCAACCGTAAATATTTAATATGGACTTGTAGTTTTTCCATTCAGAATACCTAACACTGTCTGCTAAATGGCTAAATAAGCGCTGCTTTCCCCATCCAATCCTTCACGTAATCTTGTGAAGTCGGATTTTCGGTCATTTTTTTTTTACATTTGTTTACCAAATAAATCATATACTTTGTACAACATTATATAGAAATTATTTTTATTTTTATTAAAATATATCGTTAATATTATAATTATCCATATTTCATACCAAAAAAAAAACCAAATTGATTTGGGCGGTTCACTCGAATTTGAAAATATTTAGAATTGGGTCGCAACTATGAGGAGTTTCGGAACGTCTGATCAATAGTATAGTTAGACTTTGCCTGAATTTACCGTCCTGGACAATTACGATAAATACGAGCGTATATCACGATTTAATTTTCGTCGATTTTCTTTTTTTTTTTTCAATTACGTATATAAAACACTAGTTTTTTTTTTAATAAATCAGTTATTAATGCAAACAAATGTATATCGGGTAAAATAATACCGAAGACAATAATCGTATTTTACTAACGAATTTTTAAAAACATTTTTTTTTGTCGCTTTTGACCGCGGTTTCAGAGCGGCTTCTTGTCAATCGTTTATCGAAATTTACGACGGAACACCGGACGCAAAGTCAAAAACTAAAATCAAACGATTGTGCAGCCCCGTCGAGAAACACGCTCGGGATACGAACGGCAGGTACACAATCCGTTTTTTTTTTTGATAATTTCTTTCTTTCTTTCAATTACACGTTTTTACGCGGTTTTTTTTCATTTCACAGGTTTCGCGAGAGACAAATGTTCGTTTCGTCGGGCACTCGCATGACGTTGCTCGTCCGCAGATTTATGGCGAACACGCAGGACGCCGAGACGGAATTTTTGGACGGAGCCTACAGCTTCTTTAACGGTTCGACACTTTTGACTCGCTTACAAAAAAAAAAAAACGTATTTTAAAATATTTTCATTTGTTATAATACATATATATATATATAGTGTTGGAAAGGGGTACGTTGCAACCGGACACGTTGTGCGACGTCAACTATCACGGCCTGAGCAGTTCGTCCAGAGGTCGATTAAAACATCCGGGAACCGAGCAAATATTTTGGAACGTCGAGGGACAAATGAGGTGTTCGCAGAATCTCATTCCGGCCATCAATCAAAGCATAAGCATCAAAGTAATATACCGTTTTTTTTTTTCCAAAAATTTACTAGAATTTTTACAATATTACGAATATATTTTTACACGTTTTCGGTGAAAACTTCGAATAAAAAAAAAAAAAACTAAAGTTCTCGCAAAAACCGGTCGTTGCGAATTTTTCTACTTTTTTTTTTTTTTTTATAAGTCTTTAAAACAGTGTTTCAAATCATTCGAAAACAGTCAACGAAAGAAAAATAAACGTCACAACGATTTCCGTTGCTCGTGTACAACGCGACAAAAAAGGATTTCGAATTTTTAGAATACTAGCTATATTTATGCACAGAGATAAAATCGTTATGTTCCAATCCTGTATCAGCGAACGGGATCCGGTCTGCAGTCACGTAGTCTGTCTTGTCGAATCAGACAATTTAATAAAACGACGTTTTCTACACGTTCAACGTACATTAGTACAGGAAACTTGGACTTATAATGTTCGAGTGGAATTTTTTTTTTACGCGCGTAATGCCACAATTTGTTTTAGGCAAAACAAAAAAAACCAGTTAATAATTATTAATCGTCCAGTAGTACTTAACAAACTTACTCCTGTCATTACAGTGTTTCCCTTCGTACACCACGGAAAATTACGCCACTTCCATAAAACGACCGAGCTGACCGACTCGTCCGATTCGAATAAAATATTAATTAATAATTAGTGATTCTCCCAGGATTAGCAGTATGAAAAAACCTCTATCGACAAAATGAAATCGTTCGAAAAAAATCCATAAGAATTCATTGAATTTTCCTGTGGGTAATCTTATATCACAATATTATATAAAAGATAAAGCGGCTCGTCCGGCGACCAAAAACCGCGCTATTATTGTTAATATAATATACGTATATAAAAAAAAAATCAGAAAACCTAAGCTATTTACCGTAATTGTAAAAAATCTTAATAATTTCATCAAAATTTAAGCGGTCAATTGGTTAATATTGTTTTTTTTTCATCATATATCGGCGAATATTTTACGTTTGGCAAAATTACCTCGGGATTTTAGAAATTTATCAAAAATTCAACGTTATTAGTACATGTAACGTTGTAACTGCGGTCATTGTGACACTGTAATTGTGACGTGTTTTATTTTCTCGACATATTCCCAAGCATCATTGTGCTAACGTAAACGAGGAAAGCGCACGAATAAATCAAATTATATGTGGAAATATACCGTATGACAAATTATCCAACGAAATATTGTATGTAATAACAATGTGTAATTAACCCGTTAAATTTTAATATAATAGCGCGCTGTTATTCGCGCTAAGAAGTCAATTCGAGTTTTAATAAGATATACAAATGTGTGTGTGTGTGTATAGTTAATGAACACAAACCGCTAATTAATTCTGTAAGACGCGTATAACAAGTCTGGGAGTAATACGAATTACCGAGTAATTTATTTTACGCGACGCACCACACACACACTCCAACCCGTTTTGTTTTATAACTCGAGTATAAAACGGTCACGGAACAGTCGAAACGGGCCAAAACACCAACCGAGTGTTTTCACCGTCTACGTTTAAAGAAAAGAAACTATTTGTTAAATTACAATAATTGCACGAAACAGAAATAAAATGTTCTGCATCTTTTTTTTTTCTCTGGTAACAGTGTATTTACGTAAATAAAACAAATTCAACAATTATTTTTATTATTTATAACAACGAATCTTGTTTTGATTGCCGTTAAAGTAAATTTATTTATAGGACATTTTTTTTATTTTTATGAAAACGTAAATTTTAGAAATTAAAAATCCACACACGCGCGCGCCAAAGCCAGAATAAACGAGTTTGTCTTTAATTATTATTATTATATATGTAGTTGCGAAGTAAAACACTTTTTGTTGGCACATTCGTACACGAATTCAGAACGTTTTTCGTACAATAAAATATTGACAATAAAACGCGAATGTGAAAAGCGCAACATAAATTATTGTAATATAAAAGCGCAACTTAATATCCTACGAAACTCCACCAATAAAATATATATAGGTCATACGTAACGAATTTTCTACGTATAAAATACACCGAAACGATATTTTATTACGAAGAATATTGTATCCGTCGAGGATTCACACGCGCGCACTTTTGCACAATATATAGGTACTCGTATTATTAAAGTAAATCCTTTGATCTTGACTATATATATATATATGTAGAAGCCGTTTTAGCCACATAAGACGCAATTATTTTCGACTAAACTCGGTATATAATTTTTTTTTTGGAACGATTTCCATAAATGTACATAAAAGGTTCTAAATAAAATAATTCGAAAGACGTAATTTATGTGAAAATCTGAATTTTACCTCTCCTTAATTTATTTTTTAAAAAACCCGTAAGTCCGTATGGTAATAGCCCACCGTAGATTTTAGCCGCATCAATTCTTTTTATACATAATAACTCTATAAAAATTCACGTGCTTGGTAAAAAATTATAAAAACAAAACAATATTTTTGCTGCATCGTTTATTCTCTGATATTATTAAAAATAATTGCTTAAACTCGAATGTATCTCAATTTCAACGATTAAAACGCAACGGGTATGTATATGTTATTTTTAAAGTCGAGGTGTAAATGAATTACTTTTATCTACAAAACGTATTGAACTGTCCATCACGCAGTGGCGGTTATAAGAGGGCGATAGGTGAATCCCCCCTCCCCCCAGTGGGATTTGATATTTTTTTAATTTAGTATATCTTTCACCTAACAGCACCGACTTGTGTCATATAAGTTGATGTTTTATGGTTATACTCCATTTTTGCCCACCTCCCACCTTTGAACATCATGTATAAAGCTGGAATTAGTGCTCGACCGACAATCAGCGAGTACGGTACGTGCTGATCGTCGGTCGTGATCAAGCGTTTAGTGCTTAGCTGACGACAAACTCGGTCGGTCGTGTACCAGTGTAAACGAGTAAACGTGTAAATGTTAATAAACGAGTATACGTTAAATAAATAGTAGACGTGTAAACGAGTGTACAACGAGGAAAGATGAATACTTACGTTCATTTCTTTCATTGAAATACGCAAAATAATATTATTATTAATAATAATAAAAAATTAATAATAAGGGTTCCATAAGCGCGTACGATCGGTCGCTCGGTCAGTGTCAAACTAAACACCCGCATACCGATATCGTGCGTCAGCCGACCGTAGTAAAACGAGAAAAGAAAGTAGTGACCAGATAGCGCTACGACACAACATAGAGGGCGTGGCAGAAAGGCGCATATAAATAGCGGTCCGAAACCATCCGACCGCTCAGTGTTGTCACGGCGGTCACGCGTGAACAACGTAGTTCGCGACTACGGCTCCATTTTCGCCCCTTTCCCCCCTTGAACATCATATACGCCATCACATAGTATGATTTCTTCATATAATATTGTTATTACTCGTATAATTTTATACTGAAACGTATTAGGATTTCGGTTTTGATCGATTTATTTTTAACGCGATACGGTGATATATTATATGTTATAGGCAATGCACGAATTGGGGTTACGCAGGGGGGGAGCTCCTCTACTATTTTCGCTTTTTATCTGCATACTCCGACTATTTTTTTTTTTTACTGAACGGCGTAGTCCCCGCATTATATTGAAGTAAATTTCATTGTAAAACGCTCATTTTTTTATTTATTAGCAAAGTTCCTCTTCTTTTAATTTTTCCAATTCGAACACTATTTGTTTGCAATGTACGAGTATTATAATAATGTATTATTATAATACGCGTTACCGTACTTGGACGAAACCCGTAAGTGAGTTATACGGTAAACATATTTTCCAGATAATATCGTTGAATAAATTATCGTCGGATCTTTGTTACACCGAATGCGGAGACGGCGGGTGCCGTTGTGTGAAAAACGCTACATCGGTCGTCGACCAGCTGTACGTCACCTCAACAAAGGGCGATGTCTTGTCATGCATTTGCGGCGATTTTCAAGTAATTATATTTAACCTTTAACCTAATCAATACGCGGTAATATTATTATTATTATTATGGTGGACAGAAACTTCGTGACAGACGCAAAAACCGTAAACGTGTAAACACATAAGCAATTTTTCGAAATGTTTCCAATAATTTCCCGTTAAATGTATACAATACTTCGCTTGTTTTGCCTTTTATGTATAATTTATATAAAATTCTAAAGAAAAAAAAATGTAAAAAAATTAACGCGAACAATAATATATTGAGATTTCCTCTCCCCTGTATATTGAAAAACTACACAAAAAAACCAAATAATAATAATTCTAGTATTTATTTTGAATTTTTCGAGAATACCGAAGAAAAAATTAAATTTTATCCAGGAACAATAATCGTGTGTTTATACAAAGGATAAACTCATATAATATGTATGTATCTAATACTGTCTTTGCTCCATTTAGGCCGAATGGTTACCGGTGACCGTTAAATCATGGTCGCCCATCAACTTGGTGTATTCGATATCGAAGTACAGCTGGTCCAACAAAGGATTTGAATACTCGGCCGAGTACTCGTTTAAGGACGACGTGATGTGCGGTTATCGAGTGATTAACCAACACACCGGCGTTATCGAATCGCCCGTCATGATCAGGGAAAGCATACTGAACGTCTACTACCATCAGGACTGTACGTGGTTACTGGACTCGAACGTCGAACGTCATTTGACTATAGAAATAGGCAGCTTGCAGAGTCGTACGTATACCCATTACAAACTGCAGGCCAGGATTAAGAGCGAAAAGGGGCTTATAAAAATAAAAGGATTATTTTTTAAAATAAATAATGTAGCCACAAAATAATTTTTCCGCGTTTAATAACGAAAACATATATACCACAAAAATTCAACGTTATTCCCATTTTGTTGATAATGGCACTAACATTTTGCCCTCGTTTAAATCGTTTATCAAACGCGAAATGAAAAATTTATCAAATAAAATAAATTCTTTTTTCACTAAAAATAATTGTAAAATGAAATGAAATCGAAATAATAAAAAAATCAATATTAATTATGAGTCCTACCAAACGCGTAAAAACGTTATTTTTCTCCGTCGATGGATGCGAAATTACGTGCACATTACTCACAAAAATCTAATCTTTTGACTACTTCCCTTTCAACACTCAATATAGGTATATGTCTAGTTCGATAAGATGTTCTTGCGATATTATATTAAAACGGTAAGCTTTTTTTTTAATCTTCGAAGGTACGAAAATTATAGTTCTCGCTACTGCAGTTTGTCACCGTTAAAGACAAATATAGTATTAAAACCCTTTCAACGTTATGAGTACTTTCTGTTTCATTTCTTTTAGTATCGACAAACAAATTTCTGAGCCGAAAACAGTGTTAAGAGGCTAAGACTTAAGCCTGTTTAGTCCATAATTTAATTTTACCCTGCCTACAACTCGCACGTTATAAACGCAACGCTTAGATATGCGGTTAGGTATTTAACGTATAAGATATAATAAGTAAATACATGAGTAATTAGAAAATTTAATTAAAAATAAGTAAACTACGTGTGCTATTATAAATAAGTTTTTATTAGTTTTTTTATTAGTACATCTAGGTGTTTTTAAAATTGTAAATTGTCATAAAAAAAAAATCAAAAGTTAAAAAAGACGCGCCTTATAATTTTGTTCAAATTGCATTTTACCGTTCCGCAATCATAAAGAAAACCGAGTACCGCGGCATAAGACACGCCTTGTGTGTATTAAAACTTTAAAAGATTTCAAAATGTCTTTTATGAATTCGAAGAAAATCAAATACGAATTTACAATAAATTGTTCGCCGCTAAATAAGAGCTGTTGCGTTTGAACATTTGAATATTCATTGTTAACGCAATTCAATGAAGTCACATAATACCTACTCGTAGTAATAATATCGTACTAATTGTTAAGGACAGTGATAATAGCTTTTAAAAATTAAAATAGAGTGTATTTAATAAACGTAATTTTTCATAATCCTCCGTGAAAAGGATAATGGGATTATTGTTCTCTAATAAAACAAAAACCAATTCTCATAATGTCTTTTGTTTGAAAACTTTAAGTTCTTAAAATAGAATTTAAACTAAAACGAACACACAATAGGCGAAGCTGAGCATTAAAATCGGCGGTAATCACATTTTTTTTAAGAGAGCAGTTCTCTAAGTTTTACCAAACGCCTTTCTTAATATAATGAAAACCTTCGGACGGTTTAATGAAGTCGAGTAAACTAATATAAAAAGCGTGTAAACATAATTTAAACAATTTTAAATGTAATTAGTTGAACTAAATTGCGCAACTTCGACGCCACGAGAAATTCTAATACGAATATATTGGATAATAATTTTATACTCGTTACGTTTAATAAGAAACGACTAAAACACTAATGTGCGACTCTCACTAATAAAACGTATATCATTAAATGCGTTTAAGAACTAATACATATAATGACGTTGATCACTCCAAAATCCGTTCATCCGTGTATGAGCTACAGAAAAAATTTTTAATGAATTTTGATGGAGCCTAAAAGGTCGTTATGACATCGTATTAAATATACTTTTACTTAAATATTTTACGCTTATGTATTGGATACTGAAAACCTTTTCGAGTAATTTCACTTAAAAGTATAAATGGTTTTATGTTTATTATCAGTTTATAAATATATGTAATATGATTATAGGTTTTACTAAATAACATTGCTTCGTATTTGATAATAATAATATAAATATAATTTTTTTTTTTAATAAAAAATTTCAAAATCAATTTAGAAAAAGTCAGTAATGAATCTAAATATTTTATCGATAGTACTATAATTTTGAATTATCTATATAGGTAAACTAATGAGTCTCTCGATATTTTTTTTTTCATAAATTAAGAATACGGCAGTTGCCTAATACAATAAATTATAAGTATATAGTTTTGGTCGAATAACAGAAATTTGTTTGTTATTTTTTTCTAGGACCTTGTTCTAAGTGGAACATAAGTATTCACGAATATTCGGAAAGATCCGATGACAAAGCGGGGGCGATATTGTACACGTTCTGTTCCAGAGAAAAAAATTCAACCAACACGCTACCGTGGCAAATGAATATCGTCGTAATCAAGTACGTTATAAATATATATATATATATATTTTTTTATTCTAGAAATGCTCGATTTATTGTAATCGTTGGGTTTCGTGTACGATATATCGTGTTTAATTTTTTTTTTTCAGATTGAGAGCAATGACGCAGACTCCACCTCAATACTATATAAAATGGAGATCAGACGTCGATCGCGCCAGACTGTCCGGATCGACGGCCCACACCGCAGCCGCCAGTGGATCGTCAAAACTGATGAATAATAATTGGGCGATATTGTTTATGACCATCGCTCTCTACGTAAAAAAAATGAAAAAAAGTTGAACGTTTTGTATTTGTATCAGTATCAAATAATTTATTGAGTATGGAAAGTGTATTTTTACCACATAGACCTATAATTATTTCGAGGTGTCTATATACATATATATAATGTTTAATGTACTCCTAAACGATTTTACCTATATAAACTGTCGATTGTGACTGTTCAGAGTGTTTCAATGATTTCGTGCCAAATTCTTAAGTGAGTAAAATACACGTTTAGATTCTTTTAGGTTACAATAGTGAATAATATTATACGAGAACAACAAAAGAACATATAAGATATGCGTGTAATTTTTTTAATTTTCTTTTTGTATACTCACATTAAATACAAACATTTTTAGTTATTAGTACGAGTACGACTATGATATGATATTTTGACGTAAACTAATTTTCAAAATTAAATAAATATAAATTTCACAATAATATAAAAAAAAAAGATTTATATATGTATATATATATATATATATATATAAATTGATTTTATAGTTTAGAAAATGATGAAATAGAAATAAGAATATTTAAAAACAAAACAGTAGGTATTTACGATTTTATTTTAAATTTATTTCACTGTACTTTTGGCAGAAATTATATTTTTATTTAAATTTAAAGTGCTTGAACTTAGTTAAAATGTTAAACTATATATAATTAATGTAAAAAATAAAAATAAACTACATGTTTTCGTCGCATACGAAATGTGCGAAATATCTATTGTTTTGTGTCTAACGTTTATGAATTTCTGTTATTTATGATTTTTTTTTTTATATATAATACATGAAACCAAACAAATATTATAACCGTGTTAAATCCACTATTAATAATTTTAATTTATTTATACTACAATACGTTGTTGTACGATCATCGGTCTTTTAATTATAAAATGTATAAAGTGTAACCCACCGTACGTATAATATATATATATATTATAAGCAATCATCATTGTCAGCTGAAATTTCACCGAAAAACACATCGTTGTTAACACTTGCTAATTTATGTGAAACGTTAATGTTGTACGCGACATAAAACAAATATTAAAATATAATAGTTATTCATGTATTAAAACGTAACGAATTTTGTAATCGGTTCGAATCACCTAACGGAAATTCATTTCAAAATTGAATTGTCAAATTAAGTACTCTTGAATTCTTATTTCCAAAAAAAAAAACAATTTTTCGATGTACATAATATATTATTATAATTATTGTTGATAAATTATTTAGAAATTAATAGTAAAATTGTGTACGCATTAGAAAATATTCTCAATTACTACTTACAAAAACACTATCATCGGCTATAATACATGTACAGTAAACGAATTGTTAAAAAAAAAAAGAAAAACTATAAATAAATGTGTGTCGCCAAAGTCGTTTTAACTCGTAATCAATCAAAAAACAGCAAAGTACCTATATATATATACAATTTATGTAAATTATTTAATTGTACACGTGTAAGAGGATTACCTACAAACACGATATATGAACTTTTCATACACATCACAACATTTCATTAATCTCAATGAAATTATTGAAATTATAAAAATTATAACTTCTTTATACGCTATACAATATGCATATATATATATATATATAAATTACAATAACACTATAAAGTGATCGTTGAAAATCTTTTTTCTTCATTTGCGAATAATTGTCAATTATTTATTTATATATAAAATATTAAAACGTATAAAATGGCGGTTCGATTGATCAGTGCTGTTCTTATTCGTTTTCTTTCGAAAATAAAGTCATCGACAAGGCCATGTGCATATCTTCTTATTCCATAAAAATTCTATAAATAAAAACTGTAAGTAGATTAACTTGAAGAGCGTAGTAAACTGAAGATGATAACGCGCTGCCCGATAAACGGTTCGCGCTCGAGTATCAATTAAAATTTTTATCGTTAAAAAAATTTAAAACCCAATACGTCGCGTGTCGTTTGACCGTAATCGAATTGTAGTTATTATTATTTTTAAGTGTAAGTGCCTTAATTTTATAACACGATAGTGCTTTAAAGCACTTCGTATATATATATACGGCGCCTGTTCGACGGTTTTCAATACGAATTCGATGAATTTCACTAGGATTCGACGATCGACACGAGACTTCGCGGGTTTTTTTTTTACGTGTTGATTCGTATATCACACGAGCTGATTCCCGTGTGTTTGTACATTACGAGTATATTATGAAATATGTGTACACACGTGAAACACTTCAAATGTAACAAGTAACACGTGCAGCGTTGCGTGACTCTGCGCAATAGGAAAAAAAAAACTAGGTAACCTTCAGACTATTGAGAAGATCTACGCGACGATGTGCACATTGCGTTGGGCGTCGTTTTAAGCGAAATATTATACTTCCTCGTAGCGCAAATGCCTCCGCAACGATATCGCTATTAATTTTGTTATAACACGAATACTTTCGGTAAAACAAATCGAATTTTTCGTAGATTAAAACTACGTCTCCGTCAGTTAATCTCACATAATATTGTATAAAACACATTTTTACCGTGAGTTTTACGGTACGAAACTCGTATAGTTGACGAATTTTTTTTTTTTCCACCATACCGTACCGGAGTATTTAAATGATTCGTATAATATATATATATAAATTTTTTCAAACGCACAGTCGATTTCGTTGCCAAATAATGGCGCGATAAGGAAGTTTCTATTATTATTATTATTATCTGGTACGGTATTTTCCAGTTTTTTTTTTTTATACAATGTTAAAAGATAACGGTGATGTTGCGTAAAGAAAACGTGTTCTTTAAAAAAAAAACAATTATCGATAGTCAAACAAGTGTCTGATTAGGAAAAAAGTCCGCTGCGAGAGAGGAGCTTTATGAAAGTGAACTCGTTCAATATCGAAAAATATAAAAACTGATACGTTCAAACTACGGTTGATATTTATAGCAATTAATAATTATATAAATTCAGTTACATACTTGTTTACTTGTGACGTTTAAGGCAAACTATACTTTGTATAACATTTTAAAAAAAAATGTAAAAATTATGTTAGAATTGGTTTTAAAACGTTCTACTAATCGCGGATCAAATAACAAGGTTATTGACATATACGTATTATTGATATTTCATTTATTGAATATAGTGAACAAACAGAATCGATTTTACATCTCAGCGATGTAAACGTTTCGAAAAGTACCGAGGGTACGAAAACGTTTAAAAATCGCAACAATACAATAATCGAAAACACTAATAAAATCACATCACACAAAACACATAATAAGTCGGCTGCGACAAAACGAAATTAATCGACAATACTATTCGGATTTCGTTTTAATGTTTGTCGAATAATTCGCAAAACACGTGTTGTAAATAATACGCAAAACTCTGCGTGTGACAAAAAGAACGAAGGCAATTGAAATAAATATCACAAAAATCACGTCCAACAATAGGTATTGGTACCAGGTCAGATTAAGAGCCTGAGACCTTAAATGCGGTGCACCCTTGTGACGAATAACATACTCGGTCCAATATACCACCGCATTTTCCTGTGACATCGGCCGGTCTTTGAATATGTCCGACGCGATCTTGGCATTTTTCGCGTAACTAAAATTAAAAATTTTCATTAAATTACGTCACGTCGAAACGCGTTACTGTTAGGCATTAACGAGTTTATAAGTTCAAGTAGTTGAAATAAACTCGGCGGTACAATTAACACCAAAAAAAAAAAAATTCAACGGATTACTATTTTGTTTTAATATATCAACCGAAATTTACCTGGACTTATTTCCCTTCGTAATGACCTGAATTTAAGATTATTATTTTTTTTATTCGGATTAGTATAAATTCCGGAGCTTTTTCTAGAGTGCGTACTCTTACCTTTCGTTGTTAACGAGTTCCAAGATATTTTCGAGAAATTCGTCTTTCGTCACGGAGATCACGTCCATCGCGATCGCCATGCCTGCTTCGACCAAATGATCGACATTTCTCGTCTGGTCGCTAAACAACGGAAACCCTAAAACCGGTACACCGGCGTCCACAGCTTCGTACACTCCGCATATACCTCCGTGGCTGATGAACACTTTTACGTTCGGGTGCACTGTGAAATGTTGTCAGTTTTCAAATGTTCTCTCCGGTTTGTATACGAGTCTCGTAAAGAAAACGCTTACGGAGTATGTCCCGTTGAGGTAGCCATTTCCTCGTCATTACATTTTTCGGTTTGTTTTCCAATTCACCTTCGTATTTCAACAGCACTCTCTGCGGGAGCACAGCTAAAGCGTCTAAAAACGCTTTGCGGACATTATCCGGTAACAGTGATATCGATACGGTCGAACCGAACGTGAACAAAACGACTCCGTGCGCGGAACCTTCGATAAAATCCAATATGTCCTGAAATCGAATAAAACATTGAACCGAAGACAAGTACGAAACAATTGTATCGTTTTACGGTACTGAAATTCAGATGATTCGTATTATTTATATGGAATCCTTTTTATACGGATTGTATTGAAAGCCAGTTGAAAATCGTTGTTTACTGCACTTGGCGATAGATACAAAATTTCACACGCTTTACAATACAAGCGCGTACTAAATGTTTTTTTTTTATTTAGTTTCGGTAACGTTCTACCGTAAAACCGTACATAATACGTAATAATATATATATATATTGACACAAGTGATATGTAGGAAACGTTCGATTGCTAATCGATAAATAAGTGGATTCGATAATCTCAATATAAATGATATAAATTTGAAAAAAAAAAATATATTGTAGTTATAATAAGCTCATCAACAGTCGTCTGACCTCTTATTTAACGTGCATTTGCATTTGTGTTTAATTACTGTAATAAAGACGGCAAAAATAAAAACAACGAAATATTAAGTAGCGGTGAATAAAATTCCGTGTTATTTTATATTTACGTGAAAGAACACCACGTAATCAGGGCCGTATTTAGGAATTTAGGGCGACAAAAAAAACGCCCTATTATAATACAAATTTAATGCGATATAAAAACGATTTTATTTTAAATTTACAATTAAATTTCTTTCCCGGGTTTGTGACTCCGCAAATTTTTCGATTATATTATCACGATTCAATCGGTTATAATCTCACCGAAATCTCGATAATAGATTATTATAAAAGTATGAATAATAATAATAATAATACAGTTTAGCCGCCCCTTATTATCAGCCCTCCCCCCCCCGTTGCTCCCTACCCTAAATACGGACCTGCTAGTGTGATTGTGGATTGTTGAAATTTTTGTAAACGTGGCCGGGGAAACATTGATACAGAAGAAATCGATAAAAAAAAAAACAATATCTATATATATATAAAAATGGAGCCAAAAATGTATAACAATTCATCAATTGAGAACGGCTGCGTCCGATTTGGCTCAAATTTTTTTTTAATTGTTCGTAATTGCCAGGAGAAGGTTTTTACGAAAAAACATTTTGAAAAAACCCTTTTTTTTAAAAAATTTTTTTGATTATTGTTTTTTTTTGGCAAAACAACGTTTGCCGGGTCAGCTAGTGATTATTATGAAAATCCACCGAAATATCGAGTATTTTATAAGAATACGAACGCGCGGTGCATATATATATAGTGGATTATACGTACGTCCGGTATATCGTTGGCCGGTCTCAAATGAATCCCGCCGATCCCGATCAAATTCGGCGGGATCGGTCTCGGCGCGTCGCTGACGAAATGACCGTTGGTGAACACCAACGACGGGGACACTGGCGCGTGCGCTTCGTACGGGTTCGGGTCGAAGATTCGCAACAGGAGTCCGATGAATTTCGGCACGATTTCGAAGTACAACAGCGTCGCGGCGTTGGACGACCTGTGGGCCAGCGTCTTCGGGACGGCGTGATCGGCCAGTATCGGCGAGACCGCGGCCGGATTCGGCACGTGGCCGAACGTCGGGCGCTCCGAGAAAAACGGCGTGGAAAACGGCACGGCGTGTATGAGCGGCAAACCCGTCTGGGCCGCAGCGTACGACAGACACCCGGACAGTCCGGGTTCGACGACGATCGCGTCGAAATCGGCGAACAGCCGTCGGACCGCCGCGACGGTCCCGAGTCGGTCGCCGCCGCCGCCGCCGCCGTGGTCGTACAGTGCTTGGCAGACTTTTCTGTCCGTCCGCACTATTAACCGCATTAACGAGAACCGATTTCTCAGCATTTCTCTCATCTCGAACACGTTCATTTCGAGCAGCGGCGGCATCGCGCCGGACAAATGGATTTCCGTGTAGTTCTCGCGGTCACCGTCCAGGAACGGCGTGAACGCGGTGACCGCGTGACCGCGGTCGGTCAACGCGCGCAGAACGGCGCTCATGAAATTCCAGTGACTTTTCGCCGGGATCGTTTCCACGGCCAATATGCGCGCGCCGTGCGCGGCCGGCACCGTGAGAACCGCCGTGCTCGCCAGCGCGGTGACGACGATCGCGACCGTAAGCGTCGACGGGTTCGTCATGAAGACTTTTGTCAGTTTTTCACGACCGTAAAAGTACGTGAAGACCGAGTTTGACTGGAGACTTATTCGGTCTTTTTTTTTTTTTTGTTGTTCTGTCGTTAAAACGGTCGTGCCGAATTCTCGCATACGGACACGAAAGCCGTTATAACGCGAACTGATACTCGCGTGTTTGTACACACACATAAAACATTATGTATTACACACGTCACACACTTCAAACGCAACGAATAACACTTGAACCGCCGTTGGACTTTACACGTTTAAGATAATAAAACTAAATAACCTTACGACTAATCGGACAATCTATACAACGACGTGTATGTTGTTAATTTATGGCCGATAATTATATAGTATTGTATACTGCAGGTACTAGCGACGTTCAACAATGCCAACAAAACCGGTACCGATACCGAATCGAATGGAAAAACACGAGAAATTCAATAGTTATTAAAAAAATCGTATACCGAGCCAATTTCTGTATTGGCCGTCGATAAGAATTATGTGCGTTTAGTAATTTCCGTTTACTCGTGATATTTACGTCAAGTATTTTGTATAACACACAAAAAAAAAAACCGTTTATGCGGACAGAGCGATTGAAAATCGCGCTAAATTTGTTTTACAACATTCTACTAATGACGGATTAAACAACAAGGTTATTTTAGATATAATTATTTCATTTATTGAATAGTGAACAAACGGAATCGATTTTACATCCCGGCGATGTAAACGTTTCGAAAAAAGTACCGAGGGTACGAAAACGTTTGAAAATCGCAACAATACAATAAACGAAAACACTAATAAAATCACGAAATACATAATAAATAATAAATTAACAATACGCAAATATGTATTTTTTTTTAAATATCAACAATATTATTCGGATTTCGTTTTAACGTTTGTCGAATAATTCGCAAAACACGTTTTATGGACAATACGCAAAACTCTGCGTGTGACAAAAATAACGAAGACAATTAAAATAAATATAACAAAAATCACATCCGACAATAGGTATTGGTACCAAGTGAGATTAAGAGCCGGAGAATTTAAATGCGGCGCACCCTTGTGACGAATAGCATACTCGGTCCAATATACCACCGCACTTTCCGGTGACATCGGCCGGTCTTTGAATATGTCCGACGCGATCTTGGCATTTTTCGCGTAACTGAAATAATAAATTTTCATTTAATTACGTCACGTCGAAACGCGTTACTGTTAAGCATTAACGAGTTTATAAGTTCAAGTAGTTGAAATAAACTCGGCGGTACATTTAACACCAAAAAAAAAAAAATTTAACGGATTACTATTTTGTTTTAATATATCAACCGAAATTTACCTGGACTTATTTCCCTTCGTAATGACCTAAATTTAAGATTTTTTGCTCATCCGGATTAGCGTGAAAACTTCGAGCTTTCATTACTGAAGGTTTGTTAATCGACAAATTATTCTTATCTAAACACGTTCGAAATGATCGTAAACGACGCGTGTAAGCCGAACAAAGACGAACAACTTCAGATTTAATAATAATCGTTGAAAAATTGATTGAATTTACAGTTAATTTTATTACGAAGGAAATCGAACTAAAGATTAAAAAGAATTAATTCGCGTCATTTTATCAGTATATCGTTAATTTAAATGATGTATTTGAATTGTTCGCTTAATTTCAGCAAATCACAAAAAAAAAAATTCATTAACTTTCCCAGCCTCGCATCGCAACACACACTCTTACCTTTCGTTGTTAACGAGTTCTAAGATATTTTCGAGAAATTCGTCTTTCGTCACGGAGTACACGTCCATCGCGATCGCCACGCCTGCTTCGACCAAATGATCGACATTTCTCGTCTGGTCGCCAAACAACGGAAATCCTAAAAACGGCACACCGGCGTCCAACGCTTCGTACACTCCGGATATCCCTCCGTGACCGATAAACAGTTTTACGTTCGGGTGCACTGTGAAATGTCGTTTCGCAAACGTCATGTCCAGCTCGTATAAGTCTTATAACGAAAACGCTTACGCAGTATGTCCCGTTGAGGTAGCCATTTCTTCGTCATTACATTTCCCGGTTTGTTTTCCAGTTCACCTTCGTATTTCAACAGTACTCTCTGCGGCAGTACAGCTAAAGCGTCTAAAAACGCTTTCTGGATGTTCTCCGGTAACAACGACATGGACACGGTCGAACCGAATGTGAACAAAATAACTCCGTGCGGAGAGTCCTCGATGAATCGTAATATGTCCTAAAATCGAATACGGTTCAATCGACAACGAATACAGTTCTCTGCAGTCGTATCTTTTTAACGACGGAACGAATTTCTCCATGATTTATATAAAAACTATTTAATCGTATTGCAATCTAGTTTGGAAAAAAAAATCGTTGTTATTTACACTCGGCGAGTTATAAAATTTCACCCACGGTCCACTTGTATCGCTAAAATTGACTTATTGTAATCGTGTTCTAACACATGACCCGCTAATAATATTAATCGTGATTTTCATATTGATACGTATTGAATTTCCGTTTAAATCACGGTAACAGAATTCAAGTACCGTGGGTTTTCGGACTTTGTTGGGAGCACGACGATCGGACGGAACGACGATATTTTATAAAATAAACAAACGTGACACAGCGACTTTGTTATCTATACAATTCTTGCATACAAGTAGAAACACATTTCGAGTACGCACAGTGACCAATACTTGTTTAAATGACCGCCGTTCGGTGGCGTATCTGACTCGGTTTTATGCATAAAACTCTCCATGGAGAGGCTAACCAAGAGTCAATCAACGACGCGGGGATCGCTATAGGGCTCAAGCGCCCCGAATGATTTATACACTTGTTTGTTTCAATGTCCCAGTGTTTTCGTTCAAATTAATATTTTAAAATTGTTAATCATATTTCTTTTATCCCCCCTGCCTTTTTAAAAAATCTATGCGTGCCCTGAGAGTCGAAACAAAATACCTGCAATCTATATAAACCATATATACCTAACCCAATATAAGTACAGATTTTTGTTTTAAATACAAATAGAACAATCTATTTAATTATTTCTTACACTACGTTACGAGTTTAATTGTCAATACAAATGAACTGTCTCAATGTTTTTAAATTTAAAAAAAACATATCGAATGTTCTTTTTTTCATCGTTGCAAATATTTGTCAACTATTTGATTTTACCACAGAATACACGTGACTTTATTATGTTTCTATCACGTGGAAGAAGAGATAGCAAAAAAAAAAAACAAAACCAATTCGTAATATTTGCACAATACAGTGGCGTATACATGATTTTTCAATGGGGGGGGGATCAGGGCCGGATTTAGGTATGTGGTGGCCTACGGGTGGAATTATGCCTATGGGCCTCAATAAGGAACCCTTATAAAAAAAAAAGATCATGGGGAGATCTGACACCCACATTCCCCTTGGATACGCCCCTGAATAGATATCAAATACCTAAACGAAAAAACGTGTTGATGAAAGGGACGATTTCCCGCTCTCCTCGAATACGCCACCAGTGTCACGGTTCCTATGTACACCAACAGGGCCGGACCGAGAGCCTGGCAAGGTGTATCGAGGGGGCGCAAAATATTAAGTTATACAAGGGGCGAAAATTTGATATTCCTATTTATAAATTTTAATAATATGACATATTATTATATTATATATATCACAATGGTATTGGATGAAAAGTGTGTGAAACTATACGCATGCGATAGCGCGAACACGATTTTACTAAATACTACACGGGAATCCATATATAGTGCTGTCCGTATATTAACTATAAATAC
This sequence comes from Slavum lentiscoides, assembly GCA_032441835.1. NCBI lineage: Eukaryota > Metazoa > Arthropoda > Insecta > Hemiptera > Aphididae > Slavum > Slavum lentiscoides. The sequence continues at coordinate 7,967,287 of CM063714.1, read as the reverse complement.
CTGCGGCGATTATTCGAGAACATTTCCCACGTGCGCGACGGCGGCAATATTCTCAAAACTCACATTTAGTCGTTTTTTTTTTAAATTTATTTGTAATTTTCAGTAACTGCAGATTAACAAATAGATAGATTTCAATTTTAGAGGGAGGGGCGCAAAATCTTTATCTGCCCGGGGTAATTTATTGCTCGGTCCGGCCCTGTACACCAGACTTAATTAGTTACTCTCTCTCTCGCGCGCGAGCAAAAAAAAAAAAAATCGAAATTTTATTATCTTATTTTAGGAGAAAAGTAACAATTTTTTTTTTTTTCGAATGCCGCGAAATTAAACGTACGTCAGGTAATGTCTTGCCCGGTCTCAAATGGATTCCGCCGACTTTGACGACGTTCGGCGGCACCGGTCTCGACGCGTCGAAATGACCGTTGGTGAACACGACGGACGGCGGCGAAACGGCCGCGCGCGAATCGTAAGGTTTCGGTTCGCCGCCGCCGGCGGTTTTCAGTAGGAATTCGTAGAATTTCAACGCCGTGTTCACGTACAGTAGGGTCGCGGTGTTGAACAACCGGTGCGCCAGCGTCTTCGGCACCGCGTGATCGGCCAGTAACGGCGAGTACGCGGCCGGATTCGGTATGCGCTCCGAGAAAAACGGCGCGGTAAACGGCACGGAGTGCACGAGCGGCAAACCCGACCGGTCCGCCGCGTACGTCAGGCACCCGGACAGTCCGGGCTCGATGACGATCGCGTCGAAATTGGCGCGCAGCCCTTCGACCGCGGCGGCTTTCATCCGGCGGTCGTTGTGCAAAACCTCGCACGTGTTCCGCTCCATCAGCACCACGAACGACAACAACGATAACCGGTGTCGCAGCAGTTTCCGGAACTCGGACAGGTCCATGTCGAGCACCGGCGGCAACGCGGCGGACGTGTCGAATTCCGTGTAATTGTCCCGGTCGCCGTCCGGGAACGGCGTGAACACGGTGACCGCGTGACCGCGGTCCGTCAACGCGCGCAGAACGGCGCTCATGAAATTCCAGTGGCTCTTCGCCGGCACCGTTTCCACGGCCAATATGCGCGCGCCGTGCGCCGGCACCGTGACGACTGCGGTGCTAGCCAGCGCGGTGACGAAGACCGCGATCGAAAGCATCGGCGACGCGCTCGTCATCGTTCCCGGAAGCGCCGTCGATTATTGTTGCGGGCAGGAGAAACTTTGCGTTTTCGTTTCCGTGTAAAAACGTTTTACACTGCACACGGACGCCGCGGATGTCCGAACACGAACTGATTCCGCCTGTGGTTTGTACGTCGTGTAAAACGTGTTTAAAACGTGTATTCACGATCTTAACAAAAAAAATTAATAAATACGCGCGCCACGTGACTCTGCGCAATAATAGCAAAGCAGATAACCTTCGAACCACTTATAGAAAACATATAGGTCGCGTACGCTTTGTCGGGCGTCGTCCGAAAATTCCGCCTTCTTCGTTGCCCCGAAACGCGACCGGTGCAACGGTTCCGGCTAGAATATTTCCCCGCTATCGACAACATATTTTTAAACCGTATCTAAAACGAGTGTTGTAGTAAAATGTATAAAAAGAAGAGAAAAAAAAGTGGGATAATAATAATATTAAAGACATACGCGCGTCGTACAAAACAGTATTTATAAATTAAATACGCGCGTAAATCATGTAATTTACTAATTTTATTTACATAACGTATTTTGTATACGCGCGTCTCAAGGTCGGTGCACACTATATACGCGTGTTCCGCAGTGTTGTTGTTTCTTCGATAACCTTATACGCACTGTATACGCGCGTCTCGTATAGTGCACGCGAAATTGTTAATAAACAGAAAATGATTTTTTTCGTGATCTGCTTTGATTTCGTCGATTTACCGCGAGACGACGAAAAGTTGTTTTTTTGTCAAAAAGCCATAAACGCTGTGCGCGAAAACGTGAAACGCGCACAGTGTTCCCGTGAAATGAACACGACGGCCGAGGACGACACGAGCCGTACGGGTCTCGGATCGCGCGTTTTCGGCCGGAACTCTTGGAACACGGCGGCGGCGTTTTGCAGGGAACCGCGCGCGCGCGGTCGGCCAGCGCGACGAGCAAACGGCAGAAAATATGTCGTGGAAATGTTCGGAGTGGCCACGGGTCGAGCGACGAATCGGCCGCGCGGCGAGTGTTCGGGCAAAGGCGAACGGGGGCCCCCGTTCCGTACTGTCTTCCGGTGGCCCGGACACATTTCGCGGGAACGCGTCGATTCCCGCGGTGTGGTTTTCGCGGTCGCCGTCCGGGAACCGGCGCGTAAACGCGGTCACCGCGTGACCGTTGTCGACCGTTGTCGGCGCTCATGAAATTCCAGTGGCTTTTCGCCGGTGATCCGTACCGACGCGATAGAATTTCTTCTCTTTCTTTTTTTTAATGGGATTTTTCACGCACCGCGGACGAAAAACTGCGTTTATGTACGTCGTTTATACGTTTATGAAACGTGTAGTTATACAAAAAAAAAATTTTTTGTTTTCCATTGTCTGTGCAATAGCAAAAAATTACTACGTTACCTTCGAGATAATTTTAGAGTCTGTCGTATACGAGCGCGCTCGCGACTCTATACTCACTCTATACTACCGTGCACGCAGCATCGGTTATAAAATATAAAACCAAAAAATATCGTTAAAGCGAAAAAATTCATTGGCCGCCGGACAAAAATTTACGCTGCCACCGACGACGACGGATTTTTTTTTTTTAAAGATTGCCTTAAAAATAATTTTTTTTTTTCGGGGAAAAAAATGACACTGCGAGGCGGTAAAGAATTCTCACCGGGTCCGGGGACAGAAAAATCTGCTTTGTGTTTACGTTTTTATAATAAATCATGTCACTCGCCGATCGTCGTCGTTATAACATTATCTTTTTTTTATTTTCATTGTAATCTTTAACGTTTACTGGTAAAGCACGCGGAGTCTAGCGTACCAATTTAATGTAGAAATATTCAAAAAATTAGAAAAATACGAGCGGTTAACGACGACCGCAGCAGAGTAAGACGTAAACGTTTTATGCGCACGTCATAATATAATAGGATTGAGAATTTCTAAAACGTTAATGTACAAAGTGTACGCGTTTATAGGACGACCAGTGCGAATGGACAAAAACGTATTTTATTCGGACCTAACCGCGGCGATGTATTTATATTTTCGAGTACCAAAAAAAAAATAATAAACTCGATGACGCGGTTTACTATGAAAATTCTTCGACGTACTCCGTAATATAGACAACCGCATTTGACGTTTATCAAAAGAAATTAATAATTTCTACCGTAGAGATTAATAATAATTGTTTAAAAAGCACGTTTTAAACGTACGGATAGGAACAAAGTATAATAATATTATAATCTCTGACCTATAGAATACAATTTTTTTTTCTTGTCTTTAAAAATAACGCGCGATAATAATATTATAATGTATACGTCAAAAAAAAAAAAAACAAATATTCGCGTTGATAATTTTACAATAAATATGAGTTTAAAAACGTTTATAAGAAGAAATAATAATAATGATAGAATCGTATTCCGTAATACGTGAATTCCGTCGGTTTCTGGTTTAACGCTGCTGCCCGTTTTCGCCGGACGTTTTTCTCGTGCACAGGACACGGGAAAGTCTGCGAGTGACGAACGTGACGAGGGCGATTAAAATCGATAAAACAGCGATCACGTCCAACAGAAAGTACTGATACCAGTACAAGTGGTGCGCTTCAGATTTCAAATGCGGCGCTCGTTTATGGCGGCGAATGACGTATTCCGTCCAGTAGACGACCGATTGCGCTGGCGACATCGGACGGTCTTTGAATATGTTCGAAGCGATCTCGGCGTTCTCCGCGTACCTGTACACAGATTTTTCGTTACATAAATCGCGTCAGAATTGATTTTTTTTAATGTTTTTTAATTTTTTTTTTGGATTCTGAGCGGAGGTATTGGTTTTAAAACAGTTATGTGTGTGTTTTTTTTTACCCCAAAAATTCTACCAGAAGCGGCGGAGTGCTCCGAACTTTGCACTCGTTTTGTTTGTAAATCGCGTCTAATCGATACTTTAGAGAGGTGATTTTTCGATTTTTTCAAAAGCGTCTGAACCCCTCCCCCTCCAAAAAAAAAAACCACCAAAAAATTATGGGGAAAACAAGGCGATTTCTTTGAAATCCATTGTCCGTTGTTCGTTCGTGATTTTCAAACTAATGCGGTCAAAGAATAACTCGAAATATGCGTAACTTTATGTCACTGTATTAGAGGAAATGAACATTTTTCAAATATGATCATACGATCTATTACTGAAGGAGACTTAATGTGGGTTACCCGTTAACGGGGGGCCCCCGTACGAATATCGCCGCGGGGCGCGCTAGAAAGCCGTTCAGCGATGTACGAGGGAAATATACACGTCATTTGCCGGAGCGAAACGGAAAACGGTCGTCCGGCCCGGTAGGTTTGAAACGCGTGCAACACGATTCCGTCACATGTTCGCCCACAAGCAACGAGTAACCAACTCACGGCAACGTAATATATAAATACACATATTATTATTAAAATATTATATAATTATAAATAGTATACATATATAATATGTTTGAGTGTAATTATGCGTCAATTAACCGAGCCGTCGGGCTTCGAGAGAAAAGAGTTTTAAAATATCATCAATTTTATTGCTTTTGAAAACAAAAATCAAAATAGAAAAAATTGTGTCGAAAATCTTTGCGACGTGTGTACGCCAGTCAATTATCGTAACAAAATGACAATTTTTTTCAAAAATTTCGTCGTCAACATCGACGCGAAATGTATCGCCGAAGAAATTTTATCTCGTTTCCGTGGAAATCGATAAAAACAAATTTCTGCACTTTCAGATGTTTGACGCAGACGGGTTTTCGAATTTCCGCAACGTAGCGGTATAATTTTTCCTTTTTTTATAATAACATTATCACGAGGACAGGCCTCAGAAAATACTCGGATAAACGACAAAAATGGTATATATTTTTTACCGTCAATATTATTAAATTTATTTAAGACAACCCGTAACACATTATATAATAAAATAATTGTAACTTATCTATACAAATATATTTAAATAATTATAGTCCGTCGAAAGCTATTGACGCAATTGATCAACGTCATCCTTCGAATGACTTACTTTCCAATATACATCATGGGCATATATAATCTTATTTCCGAAAGAATGCTCGGACGATCACTTCATGCGTTACGGTCCGGTAGCAAAACTGTCTCTAGTCGATAATTTATTTGTAAAATTTTTCGATTTGCCCTGTAGTTTCCTTAAACGTGATTTAAAACGACCCGCGAAAATTGGAAGAAAAACTTTTTTCTCAATAGTTTTTAAACGCGGCACATAGAAAAAACTACCGAAAAAATTGCAGTTATTTAATTGGGATTATAAAACGTCGAGCTATTCAGGTCACAAAAATTGGTAATTTTTACTTATAAGATCTGAACGTTTTATGAAAAATTGTATTTATTCAATTGCGATTATTAAATGCCGAGCTCTTAAGGTCAGAAAGAGGGTAACAATTTCTTTTGAGGACTGAATATTTTATACAAATATTTCCTACGTTACTTCGACTGTGTCCGAAAAAAAGTCTTGGTTGATTTCTCAATCTCATTTGGCTCCGGTGGCCGTATTATTACCGAATTCCTTCTCCTTTATTTTTCTGTTTTAATCAAATAGTTATGGCGGGCGATTGTCAACGTCGCCCGGTCGCCGGGCGCTGTGCACAAATCACTATAAGACAATGTATTGATTCTCGATACTCGATAACCGCGCAGGTGAATAATACCTATTTCAACCATGGTATTGAATACATATTATATTTATTAACTCCGATTAACTTTATGGTGTTTTCATAATAATGAAAAACGACTTTTGCTTTCAAAATTTTAAAGTTTTAGAGGGCACGACCGCCCAGTAAACCCTACACACGAGCCGCCACTGATATTATAATCACGAGTAATTGTAAATTTCATAAAAAACCTACCATGATCTAATGCAATCATTTATCATTATAACATCTGTTTAGACAGAAAAATTATATTAAAATTGTATTAATGGTGTCGATTCTTTTTTTTTTTTACAATATCTCTAGACCAGCGTTTCTCAACCTACTTGACTTCACGGCACACTAATTCCAACCTATATATTTTAGCCGTGGCACACTTCACACTGATTAATATTTATTTTTATTAATATTAGGTTTTTATCGTATTAAATACCAAAGTAATTGAATATCAGTACATTACTAGTGAATAACTTAAAATGGTCTTATTTAGGTAAGAAAAACTCATTTAAAATTATATTTTAAATATATTTGTAATACAAATATATTTTATACAATGTGATTTAATATTACAAATATTAAATTTATTTGTATGGAAAAACAGTTACATTACAATTACGTTATAAAAATCTAGTAAGAAATTTTGCCCCGTTTCCCTTTCATTATAAGTTCCCACCGAAGTCGAATAGTTGACAAGCACACCCTCATGTCTCATTCCAATAATTCTTCAGTTATTATAATTTTTATTTCACTGTCTATCAAAATAATAAGAGCCAGGTGCTTGCCGACAAGAAAACCGTAAAATGTTTATTATGAAATTTCCCGGCACATCTATGGATGCCTCACGGCACATCGGTTGGAAAACGCGGCTCTAAACAATATAGAAAATACAATAAATGCAGTACGATTACTATTTAATTTTTGAAGAATTATGTTTGAAAATCGAATCATTCAATATTTGATAAGTAGCTGAATTATAGCAAAATTTGGGTGTTGGTCGAATAAAAAAAAAAGTATAGCGAGCCACGGGTGTTGGGAAAGTCGTTTAAATTAATTACCTATATAAAATTTTTTTTTTTTAAGCACTCTAAAAATGACTTATTTTATGACCCAAATAGCTTAAAATTTAATAAATGCTAGAAATAGCCCAAAATTGAAAGATATTCCTTGAAAATTTTTCATACGCATATACAACATACATATAATGCAAAGTTACAAATTTGGTGTATATTTCAAGATATTAAGATCATTATATTGGTTTTTTTTGTGCGGCGTTTAAAATCTATTGAAAAAATAGTTTTCTTCTAATTTTCGGGTTGTTTTGAATTACGCATAAGTAAACTACTCGAAAAAATAAAAACATTTTAAATAAAGTACCAAATACATATGATTTGCTACCGAAAAATAACGAATAACGAGCATTTTTTCTAGTTAGAAATTTCTACATAGAAAAAAGAAACATTATAATTTATAATGCCTATAGCTTCCTCGTTTGCCTCAGAATCTAAAAAAAAAGAAATAAATAAAATATAAATACAATTTCGACCAATGTCTTATTACAAAGTACATGATATTTTGCATATTTTTCAGACTGAAAATGTAAAAATATTTCTATTATTTTCTCGAAACGTGTACTTACAATGTCATTATTATATAAAAGATCAACGTGATACTATTTTTGTGAACAGTACATATATTACTTGACTTTCTGCACTAGTAATTCCGCTTCGGCTTCGTGTCCTTTCATCATCGAGGCGTCCATAAACCTGCTTCAAATGAATCGTTTTCTTCGTATAGATTCACAAGTGACATAATATTCTCAGAGTAATATGTATACTTATTACGTAAATTTAATATAAAACTTATAACTTCATAAGCAAATTACCGAAATCTGTAAGACGACGAAATGTAAATGTATACCTATAGTATACTATTCAATACGTGTTCGTTACGTTATTTTTTCACATATTTTTAGGATCCTCTTAATACGTTTGAAAAAAATAGTTTCTTTTCGACATCCTAAATTAAAATAATAATCGTGTACCTCTCATTCTTGTTTATGTGGTATTCCCACACTATTTGGTATATGTATTAGTCTCGTCTAATTGGCATTGCCAATTCTTTGATGCGTTGACTGGCTTTATACTTCAGCGCTGGAGCTGAAACTTTGAACGCACTCTTCTTGAAGTCCATATCAACTTTTACGGATATGATCTTTGGCACAGCCAGTTCTTCTGTACGTCTTGATGGGTTTGCGTGTAATGCAGCTTTTGAAATAAAATAAGGATCATATTCTATATCCAACATCGTTTCTGACCGCAACTTTCTCGGTTCAGAAAGACGATTATGCCAATCGCTTGAATATTCTCGATTAGTCGTTTTTCTCTTATTTTCCCGATAAATTTCAACTTTTTCTTTTCTTTGTCTCTTCGTCAACCGTTCAATCATTTCTCTCATTTCCTCATATGTTAATAATTTTGGTGGATTATCATCTGTGAATTCAACATCTGCAGGCAATTTATGCAACACTCTTTTTGGCGCAGCGTTTTTCTTTAGCCATTCTTCACGTTTGATCGGATCGTATTTCTTTTTGCTTGAACGTCTACGATTATAACGATTAACTACTTCCGTCCGTCTACACTTTTCGTGTATACGTCTCACTGCCGGTTTCGGTTTTGCAAGCGTTTTCGTCCTTGTATAAGACGCCGGGTCTTTTATTTTTACATTTACAGGTTTATGTTTCGTTTCTTTTATAATATGGTTATTTTTTCTCGGAATCGGTCTAGCTAAATAATATATTCTCTCGGGAATCTCACCGTATAACGCGGACTCAGATACCGGTACCGGCAAAGAAGTATGCACTCGTTCAGGATCTGGCCAAGGTTTTAAGCGAATTGGTTTTGGACGTGCAAGCGCTTCCAAGTAAATCGATCTTAAAATTTTATCCCATTTTTAATCACACGTTTCGGCCTCGTACATTTCTTCTGTTTTATGTACTCGTTTTTCCCAGCATTCTCCTCCTTCCAATTTTCCCATTTTAATAATAGCTCATTCAGTTGTCCTTGAGTTCCAACAGTATCCGGCTTCATTTTGCTGGCTTATATTTTGAGCTAAAGTAATTGTATACTCTACAAAATTTAATAACTAACTGTATTACAAATATTTATGAAAATTGTTCTTTAACTGTTAATACGTTATTATTTTTTACGTCTAAGCCAAATAGACGTTCCCTTAGCAACAGATAATTTAAGGTCGCATAATTAATATTAGCCAGTAATAAAGAAAAAACGATAATTTATTTTACTAGATAAATTTTGCTTCTCTAAAGAATAACGCAGACGGGTTTTCAAATTACGAAATTGTAACATTGCGGTATAATTTTTTCTTTTTCTATAAGTAATAATATTATCTAATTTTTTTTTAAGTCATCCTGTAACACATTATATATTACATTATTTATAACGTATAATATCTAAATGTATTCAAATATTTGTAGTCCGACGAAAGCTATTAACGCACATACTCAATTACGATATCCTTTGAATATCTTTCTTTCCTAATACTATGGGCTTTTTCAACTATAATCTTATTTCAGAAAGAATATGTTCGGATGATGTCGTCGTGCGTTACGTACCAGTAGCAAATTGTGACTAGTTGATAACTTACTTGTAACTTTTTTTGATTTCCCCATTAGTTTCCTTAAGTGTAATTTAAAATAACACGCGATAATTAGAGAAAAACTATTTTCCTAATAATTTTTAAACGCGGCACAAAAAAAATTATCAAACAAAATAAAATGTAATTATTTAATTGGGATTATTAAATGTCGAGCTATTCAGCTCATAAAAGTGGTTATTTTCGCTTTTAAGAACTGAATATTTTATAAAAAAAAAAAAACAGTTTCTACTGCGACTATGTCTAAAAAAACCCTGAGAATTCTATTTCACATTCATTTATACCACTTTAAATTTTTTCGATAAAGTGTATTACACCGAAGCTCCACTCAGAACCACTTCATTAAATACAGCGATTCATATGAATTTCTACAAAAAAAAAAACAAACATTTTTATTTGAGCGATAATCTTACGTTTTACTCAATAAGAACAAACACCGTTCCAAGTCTTTTTCGATTTAATTTTGAATTACACGCAGCACGAAAGCATAACTTAAAATGACAAAAATCGGCAATGATGTAAAATCAGAAAAACATCTACCTATGAAATTATATTCATGATGTACGCTGTTAATCGTAAATTATGTATTCCATAAGTAATATTACACCGCGAAGCTGCGCAATGATTCATGCAATTGTTTTCAAATTTACATATTTTTATAACAAATCTTTATCCGCAAGTATAATTCACTTAATAAGCGACACCCAGCGGCTCGCCACCCTTCTTTTTTTTAAAATAATTTCATTTCAAGTACTTTTTATCGTCGATGAGTTTCACGATATTCCGGTAGAGCTCGTCTTTGGACATGGACCACATGTCCATGGAAATCGCCATGCCCGCTTGTACCAGAGAATCGACGTAATTCCACTGATCGTAGAACACCGGAAATCCTAAAATCGGAACGCCGCCGTCCACGGCTTCGTACACTCCGTTCAATCCCGCGTGGCAGATGAACAGTTTGACGTTCGGGTGCACTGAAAACAACACAAAAAAAAAACGTTCAAGCGTCAAGTACGAGCTTTTATAGTCGAAACGCACTCACGGAGTATGTCCCGTTGAGGGAGCCATTCTCGCGTCATCACGTTGCTCGGTTTGTTTTCCAACTCGCATTCGTATTTCAACAGCACTCTCTGCGGGAGCGCAGCTATCGTTTCTATGAACACGTTGCGAATGTCTTCCGGTAACAAACACATGGCTATGGTGGAACCTAACGTGAACAAAATCACTCCGTGCGGGGAGTCTTCGATGAATTCCAATATGTCCTGCAAACCGATAATAAACGATCTGTTGAACGACATTATTATTTCAAAAGTTTTTTTTTTTACGTTCTGAACGGAGCGAGGGACGTATCGGTTTTACAATAATTATTATGTGTTTTTTTTTTATGTCTGTTCTAAAAATTCTACCAAAAGGAGTGCTCCGTCCATTTCTTTACGGTCATGCCCGGTTCCCGGTAACAAATTACACTACCTAGTCGGGATACTTATAAGAGTGGTCATTTTCGATTTTCTCAGAAACGCGTAAAAAACTCCTCCAAAAGAAACTACCGAAAAATTACATAAAAACGCGATTACCGAAATCCGTGATTTTGAAAATAATGCGGTTATAGACACTTGAAATATTCACCAAATACGTAACTTTATATCATATTAAGGAACCGAAAAATTGTCTTTGAATTTTGTACTATATGAATACAAATGTAGAAATTATAGATATTCGTGTATTTAATTTTAAAAAAAAATTGTGGTAATTTTTGGTTTTTAGGCTTAAAAATTTAATATAAAAAATCAAAAGTATACGCGTTACTTCAACTACAAACTGAAATTAACTCGAAAATAGTTTGTCACAATTCCAAATTTTTCGGCAAAGTGTATTTTTTTTTTTTTTTAGAAAATTACGTTTTTTCAAAACTATAATGGTCCTTAAAATGTTTACCAAATATGTAACTTTGTACCATATTAGGTATCGCGAAAACAATTTTCGAACATTTTTATAGCTATCTATAGGTTTATTGTAAGAAAAAATGTATTAAAATGACGTATGGCAATAGTAAATCACGCGTATTCTGTACACAATATATTATTAACAGTCAAGTCTCCAGGGGGGAGGTCCATGAGGTCTGGATCCCCCCCCCCAAAAAAAAATCTTTTTTCGTTCTTATATTGATATTATTAATTTATTAATATTTGAATATGATTGAGACACTTGTGACTGTTTACACTAATATTATGAAACCCAAAATCACAAAATAATATACACTTTTTACCACGTATACGGTATAGGTACGTATTTCGTCAACAACGTTGTCATCGCATCAGCGCGAACTATACATACTAAAACCGTTATACTGTATACACCCGTATTTATACAGTTCATATCCAATGACACAGGGAAGTTATGCTCACGCGGTTCCCCTGTTGTCGTCGGTTCAAACGGAAAAAAAAAAAATATCAATGACGTCACCACAAACATCGTGGCAGCCGATCGTGAGTCATCGACCACGCCCTACCGCAATTCTATGCCGACGCCATCTGATTCACATTAATTTTAGTAACGAATTTTGTAAGAGACATTGAGTCCCAGTTTAACAAATTATTTTTATTTTTTGACATTTCTATTGCTTTTAGGAAACACTAAGGATAAAATAAAATAAGGGGAGAAAATCGGGTATTTATAAAATGCAATGCGAGGAATGCGATAAATGCTATGTAAGCAAAACAAAAAGAAATATAGATATTAGGTTTAAAGAACATTTGAGGAATATATCAAAAAAAAACAAAAGACGACAAATCTCCTGTTGCGGATCACTTATTGAATACTGATCATAATATCAGATCAGTAAAACTTTTAAAAAATGTAAATAATTCTAAGGAATTAAATGTAAGAGAAGCAATAGAAATGTCAAAAAATACAAATAATTTGTTAAACTGGGACTTACTAAAATTCGTTACTGAAATTAATGTAAACCAGATGGCGTCGGCATAGAGTTGCGGTAGGGCGTGGTCGATGACTCATTATCGGCTGCCGCGATGTTTTTGGTGACGTCATTGGATATGAACTGTATAAATACGGTCCCCAATGAGGAAATGACTTGGGGTTAACACTTGAAGATCTGAAGGATCACTTGAGAGAGCAGTCAATGGACGCGAGTTTAAAATTACCTCGACTCTGCACAGTAGTGTGACCATTTCTTCGTACCGAGTAGGGCTCCTTTGGTTACTTTGAGTAAGTGATGCTTGGCAGATTTCAGCAGCCTCCACAAACCACCAAATGGGGCGCGGAAGGGGTATAAAATGCCACTGTATTCCCTCGTTAGCAGTACATCAATCACCGTTTGGGAGCCTGTCTGGGATTGAAAGTGCTTTCGAAGACTAAGGATAAAATAAAATAAGGGGAGAAAATCGGGTATTTATAAAATGCAATGCGAGGAATGCGATAAATGCTATGTAAGCAAAACAAAAAGAAATATAGATATTAGGTTTAAAGAACATTTGAGGAATATATCAAAAAAAAAAAAAGACGACAAATCTCCTGTTGCGGATCACTTATTGAATACTGATCATAATATCAGATCAGTAAAACTTTTAAAAAATGTAAATAATTCTAAGGAATTAAATGTAAGAGAAGCAATAGAAATGTCAAAAAATACAAATAATTTGTTAAACTGGGACTTACTAAAATTCGTTACTGAAATTAATGTAAACCAGATGGCGTCGGCATAGAGTTGCGGTAGGGCGTGGTCGATGACTCATTATCGGCTGCCGCGATGTTTTTTGGTGACGTCATTGGATATGAACTGTATAAATACGGGTGTACGTAGCATAACTGTTTTAGTATGTGGTTCGCGCTGACGCGATGACAACGTTGTTGTCGGAATACGTATACGCGTGGTAAAAAGTGTACATTATTTTGTGATTTTGGGTTTCATAATATTCATATTTTTTCCGATATATTTTAAATAGACCTCATCTCAACAAAAAAAAAATAATAAAATAAAATCCTGGCTACGTGCCTGAATATTATATATTATATACTTATAATAATAATTGATACACTCGACGCGACACACCGCGGTTCGTTAACTCTTTTTTTCGCGTACATTATTTAACGGTTTTCAATGGGCGTTTTCGACGGAATTTTTGAAAAAAAAAATATTTTTTTTTAAATATTATTGTTCCAATAACACGCCGTGAGCGTATTGATTTGTAAAAAATATCGAAGCGTAAATTCGACGGTTCAATGGCGAGTGCGGGACAGTGCACGCGCGTGTACCTGCGGTATTTGTCGCGCGGGTTTCAAGTGGATTCCGCCGACGTTGACGGCGTTAGGCGGGAACGGTCTGGACGGATCGATCACGTGATAACCGTTGAAGAACGCGACGGACGGCGCGACGGGCGCGCTCCAGTCGTACGGCCTGGAAGCGACGATCGCGGTCTCGCGGCGCAAGAACTCTTTGAACGCGATCAACGCGTTGCTGTACAGCAACAGCGCGGCGTTCGTGAAACGGTGCGCGAACGTCCTGGGCGCGGAGTGACGGGCCAGCACCGGGGAATCCGTGGCCGGGTTCGGGAAGTGGCCGAACGTCACGCGGTCGGTGAAAAAGTTCATGGGCGTGGCCACGGCGAATATCAGCGGCAAGTCCGCGCTGGCCGCCACGTACGACGCCATGCAACTGGTCATGCCGGGCTCGACGAGTATCGCGTCGAAATTGCCGCGCAAGTCGTCGGCCAACGCGGCGTTCAGCCGGCCGTCCGCGTACAGCGCCTCGCAGTTCTCCCGGCTCAGGTCCGCCATGCACGACAGCCCGGCGAACTGATCGGCGAACAGCGCGCGCAACACCGCCGGTCCCATGTCCACTTTTAACGCGAACGCGTCGGACGTGTCGATTTCCGTGTAGTTCTCGCGGCCGCCGTCCGGGAACGGCGTGAACGCGGTGACCGCGTGCCCGTTGTCCGTCAACGCTCGCAGCACGGCGCTCATGAAGTTCCAGTGGCTTTTGCCGGCGAACGATTCCACGGCCAGTACGCGCGCGCCGTGAACCGTCGCGGCGCGAACCGTCAACGCGACGACGACCGCGACGGCGACGGAGAGCGGCCGCGGCGTGACGCCGGACATGTTTTTTTTTTTTTTTGTCTCGCGAATTCCGGCTCTCGAAAAACTCAACGAACGTCGGGAACGCGTACGGCAATGATTGTTTTGTTTTTCTTTCGATTTTATCTAGAAAAATTAACGCGATATAATATCGTCTCGGACTAAACGTTTAGAAAACGCGTGAACGCCGAGAGCACGGTCCGATTATTGTGTGCGCAGAAGTTGAGGTTCGGTGTGTGTGTGTGTGTGCGATAATTTAGCGACACGGTAGTGCCGCCGAGCTAAGTGAAAAAAAAAAAAAAAGAGCGTAGCGTCACGACCGTGTATATATATATATACACAAAACCAAACATTCCTATTTAAACCGTGTAAATATTTTAGTGTTCTTTTGTCAAGCTTACACGTCTATTACACGGACCAAACCGTTAGAATGAGGTATCAGTCGATCGAGAAAAACATAGGGTACGTGCTTTTGTCACTTTCGATGGAATTAGTTGAACGACGTTTGAGTTACGAGCAAAAAATATTGAATATTTTAGAGGTCAATTTATTTTGTTTCAGCTGTCTGTCGCGCAGTGCGACGGCGGCGTGCGTCGCGATAATTCTCCCACTATTACTTTCCACACACACACACTCATCGCACGTACGACGGCCGGCGACGACGATCGACGACAAACAGCGTTATGATAGAAAATAACAGTAACAGTGATTTGTAACAGTTACTGGAGGACGAGTAACAATAACAAGCTGTTACTTGAAAGAAAAAATAACAGTTACTTTTATTTTTTAAACGTATCATACGAAATAACCTTTAATAACAGTCTACACTCTAAAATCGATAAACAACCAATAACCAGTTATCGCGACTCGCGACTGTCAGAAAAACCACGAATATTATCACTTATTAACTTTTACTGTTTTTAGCATTTGATATTTTAACAACTGTAATACACTGTTACCTTGTCTAATGAGTAAAACGGTTATTATTACACACAATACACGTCTTTTTAATATATAATAATAATTCAAAATATGAACATACACATTATACAGGTTAATATTATAACATTTTACTTTTTGATGCGACACAATCTTTCAGGTATAATTTCAGGTAAATTTTGTTTACAGTAAGTTGTCCCTATACAAACATATTTAGAAATGATCAACTGACCATACCACCCCTGGTTTTGAGTCTGAAACGTAACAATATTGGCTTTGGGTCGAAACAAATAACACTAACGGTTATTTTCACTGTTATATTTTTATTTGTAACAATAACAATTGATAACAGTTATCAATTTTTATAACAGTTTAGCATCACTAGTTCTCGCGTTCTCGCCCTCATAGTTCATTTATAGTCATTTGACATTTATGTGGCGTGCCATTACTTATCCCGTGGCAATTATTATTCGATTGTTTTGCCGTGTTTTACCCGGCGAAAGTTTTGATTATTTAAGGGGTCGTTTTATAAACGATCCGTTTTTAAGGAGTATTGTATAGGCAATTTTAAATACGCAAGCATATTTACTATAAATAATTGTTGGTGAGTGTGACTACACGGAATACCCATTTCCGATTCTTATAAATGAAACGGACGGTATACGGGGCGTTCCAGGAATCAGAAGATGGTCGCACGCGCATGCACATGCCTTTTTTCCGAATTAAATTTGGTTCTCTCTAAAGTAGTTGAATTTTTGTCTAGCTTTTAAGTCTAAAATGGTACAAATAATGCACCGTTTCAACCCCTTAACGTATATACTGTACATTTTATATATTGTACGTGTATACATTCGTATTAGGTAATACGAAACATAATAAATTGTACACCGACTAGCGACTGTCAACGAGTTAAGCTGGTCGACATAGGTACCTACTCGTCACAAAAAAATACATAAGTCGGCCGTCTCACGCGTCCGCCGTCGGTGCGTCGTGGCTTCCGTACACGGTACCGTGCATTTTGTGGACCTACCGTGTCGCGGGGGCTGTCATATAATTTCACGTAAATTGTACTATAATAATACCATTTGTACTATATAAATAATAAAAATAAATAAACATCATTGTAAAACGATTAAATTATCGACTGACACACTCACTCACTCATTTATTCATCAAAGCCCAGTGAAAACTACTGGACCGATTTTGACGACATTTGGAGGATATAGCTTCCTTTTATGACAAAGACTACGCGCACTAAGAAAGGATATTTCGAAATTCGACCTCTTTAAGCGGGTAAAAATGAGCAATTAAGATTCTCAATATTAACACATTTTAAAAAATAATACAAATTGAATAAGACAGATGATAATGCTTGCATCCTAGCTCTTATTTCGGCTCACTAACACATAACAATAAGTATAATCTATTTGTCATAACCCCATAATATATGTACGTAATACTTCAATATCCATCTGTGTTCGTTTAATCATATTTATCGTATTTCGTTTAATCGTGTTACCCCGTCTATTATAATATATACGGCTAGATATACAGTGCACTTTCCAACGCAGTATCTTGGTCGAGTAAGTCCACCGCGCGCAGGCAAACCGACTTAACCTCGGGTGCGTAGTCGTTGCCGGTGAACAATGTTTGACAAAGTTTTCGATTTTTGCTCAGATTTGTTCTCGTATAACTTACTCCGGGAAGATATAAACAGTCAACCCAATCGAATGCTATTTCTCGATCAATTAGTCGTTTTGCGTTTGTTATTTCTTAATTTCACTTTGCTTTTCCATTGTCTATACGCAAAATGTTTCTATCGTTCTAAATTTCTTGACAATAATTAGCCGAGTACAATAAACTCCGTATTTTAAAGTATTCTCAACTTAATTGTTTTTGAAAACAAATATCAAAAAATAAAAATAAAATAAAAACTTTATTGAATATCATTGCGACGTGTTACGAGAGTTAATTATCGTCATATAATATTTGGTCGTCAAAGTAGACTCGAAATATATTGCCAAAGAAATTCTATCCCGGTTCTGTAGAAACCTATAAAAAAAATTCCTAAACTTCCAGATAGTAAACGCAGACAGGTATCCAAATTACTAATTTCAAACATCTCGGTATAATTTTTTTATTATTATAATATTATCATGAGCCATGTCAATCGAGCCGTGGCCTTAGAAAATACACAGATGAGCGACAAAAAAGGTATATATTTTTTTCACAAAAATAAAAAAATATCATTATCAATGTTATTATAGTATTATTATTATTGAATTTATTTTAAACGACCTGTAACACATTAGATATTATAATAATAATTATAACTTATACTATCTAAATATATTTAAATAATTATAGTCCGTCAAAAGCTATTCACGCAGTATCCAATCAACGCTATCCTTCGAATAACTTACTTTCCAATATACATGGGCATTTTCAATTATAATCTTATTTCAGAAAGAATGCTCGGATTATCTCGTCATGCACTACGTTCCGGTAACACATTGTCTCTAGGTAGTTGATAATTTATTTGAAGCTTTTTTCGATTTTCCCTGTAGTTTCCTTAAACGTAATTTAAAACAACCAGCGAAAATTGGAAGAAAAACGCGGCAAAAAAAAACTAACAAAAATTTTATTTATTCATTTGCGATTATTAAGTGCCGATCTATTTAGGTCAAAAAAAGGGTAATTTTTTTTAAGGACCAAAAACTGTATAAAAATTAGTCGTACGTTACTTCGATTATGTCCAAAAATATCTTGACAATCCTGTCACGATTTTTTTTTTATAACTACTTTAAATATTTAGACAATGTGTATTACACCGAAGCGCCGCTCAAAATGGTTTTAACGAATGCAAAATATTTTCATAAAAAACATTATTATGTGAACAACAATTTTACTTTTTGCTAGATAAAATAAACACCCATTCCAAGCCGAATCAAATGAATTTTGTACTACATGCATCATAGAAACATAACTTAAAATCACAAAAATTGGCAATGTAATTCATCGAAAAAATGTCGTCGTTTTACGTAAAAATCGCATTTTTTACACAAATTAGTGATATTGATCAAACCTAAAAGTATTTTATGAAGAATACATCTTTAAGTGAGAATATTATTTTAAAATATATAATATTTCTTAATTAACATTTTGGGTGTAATGTCCAAAATATATTACTACCAATTAATGTATATTTATATACACACACACACAAGTACTTGTAAATGTCATAAAAAGCCTACCATAATTTAATATTAAATTAATTATTCAAAAATAAAACGGAGAGAGAAATGCCAATATGCCATCATTCATTATATAACAGCTATTTAGATTGAATTATATTAAAATTGTATTTATTTTGGCGATCCTTTTATATATATATATTAATACATACATTACCTCGGGATAAAATAGAACGAACAATAAACACAAAAAAATTGCCATTTAATTTTTTTTAAATTAAGCTTAAAATCGAATCGTTCAATATTCCGTAAAATACTGTAATAATGAAAAATGTAGGTATTGGAAAAATAAAAAAAAAGCGAGCCGCGGGTGTTGAGGATGACGTAAAGTAATTATAAAACATTTTAATTTTAAGTACTTTAAACTAAAAATTACTCATTTCATGACTTAAATAGCTTAAAATTTAATAAATGCTAGAAATAGCCCAAAATTGGAAGACACTCATTGAAAATTTATCTTACGCATATACAACATATATATATAATGCAAAGTTACATATTTGGTGTATATTTTAAGAAATTAAAATCATTAGATTGTTTTTTTTTTGTGTTGCGATTAAAATCTATTGAGAAAATAATATTTTTCAGGTAATTTTGAATTACGGATAAGTAAACTACTGGAAAAATCGAAAAACGTTTCAAAATAAAGTACCGAGTACATATAATTTGCTACCGAAAAGTAACGAATGACGAGATTTTTCGAGCATTTTTTCTAGTTGGAAATTTGTACATAGAAAAAAAATAAACATATTTATAATATCAGTAGCTTTCTAGCTTGGCTCAGAATCTAAAAAAAAAGAAATAAAATTTCGACAGACGTTAATTCATATTAGAAAGGACATGCTCGAAATGTATACTTACAATATCATTATTATATGAAAAGTCGACGTAATACTATTACCATAAAGATTACGTATTTTACTTGACTTTTTGCACTAATAATTCCGCTTCGGCTTCGTGTCCTTTCATCATCGAGGCATCCATAAACCTGCTTCAAATGAATCGTTTTCTTCGTATAGATTCACAAGTGACATAATATTCTCAGAGTAATATGTATACTTATTACGTAAATTTAATATAAAACTTATAACTTCATAAGCAAATTACCGAAATCTGTAAGACGACGAAATGTAAATGTATACCTATAGTATACTATTCAATACGTGTTCGTTACGTTATTTTTTCACATATTTTTAGGATCCTCTTAATACGTTTGAAAAAAAAAAGTTTCTTTTCGACATCCTAAATTAAAATAATAATCGTGTACCTCTCATTCTTGATTATGTGGTATTCCCAAACTATTTGGTATACCTATTAGTCTCGTCTAATTGGCATTGCCAACTCTTTGATGCGATTACTGGCTTTATACTTCAGCGCTGGAGCTGAAACTTTAAACGCACTCTTCTTGAGGTCCATATCAACTTTTACGGATATGATCTTTGGCACAGCCAGTTCTTCTGTACGTCTTGATGGGATTGCGTGTAATGCAGCATTTGAAATAAAATAAGGATCGTATTCTATATCCAACATCGTTTCTGACCGCAACTTTCTCGGTTCAGAAAGACGATTATGCCAATCGCTTGAATATTCTCGATTTGTCGTTTTTCTCTTATTTTCCCGATAAATTTCAACTTTTTCTTTTCTTTGTCTCTTCGTCAACCGTTCAATCATTTCTCTCATTTCCTCATATGTTAATAATTTTGGAGGATTATCATCTGTGAATTCAACATCTGCAGGCAATTTATGCAACACTCTTTTTGGCGCAGCGTTTTTCTTTAGCCATTCTTCACGTTTGATCGGATCGTATTTCTTTTTGCTTGAACGTCTACGATTATAACGATTAACTACTTCCGTCTGTCTACATTTTTCGTGTATACGTCTCACTGCCGGTTTCGGTTTTGCAAGCGTTTTCGTCCTTGTATAAGACGCCGGGTCTTTTATTTTTACATTTACAGGTTTATGTTTCGTTTCTTTTATAATATGGTTATTTTTTCTCGGAATCGGTCTAGCTAAATAATATATTCTCTCGGGAATCTCACCGTATAACGCGGACTCAGATACCGGAACGGGCAAAGAAGTATGCACTCGTTCAGGATCTGGCCAAGGTTTTAAGCGAATTGGTTTTGGACGTGCAAGCGCTTCCAAGTAAATCGATCTTAAAATTTTATCCCATTTTTTAATCACACGTTTCGGTCTCGTACATTTCTTTTGTTTTATGTACTCGTTTTTCCCAGCATTCTCCTCCTTCCAATTTTCCCATTTTAATAATAGTTCATTCAGTTGTCCTTGAGTTCCAACAGTATCCGGCTCCATTTTGCTGGCTTATATTTTGAGCTAAAGTAATTGTATACTCTACAAAATTTAATAACTAACTGTATTACAAATATATATGAAAATTGTTCTTTAACTGTTAATACGTTATTATTTTTTACGTCTAAGCCAAATAGACGTTCCCTTAGCAACAGATAATTTAAGGTCGCATAATTAATATTAGCCAGTAATAAAGAAAAAACGATAATTTATTTTACTAGATAATTTTTGCTTCTCTAAAGAATAACGCAGACGGGTTTTCAAATTACGATATTGTAACAATGCGGTATAATTTTTTTCTTTTTGTATAATAATATTATCATTGGTAATGGCAGTCGAACCTTAGCCACGGAAAATACACGGATGAGCGACAAAAAAATGTACATCTTTTTTTAAAAAAATAGAACAAAATTACCATTTATATTTTTGTTCTATTTTTAAGGCTGGAATTCGTGCTCGACCGGCGATCAGCGCTGATCATCGGTCGTAATCGAGCGTTTACTGCTTAGCTGACGACAAACTCGGTCGGTCGTGTACAGTGTAAACGAGTAAACGTGTAAATGTTTATAAACGAGTAAACGTTAAATAAATAGTTAACGTGTAAATGAGTGTACAACGAAGAAAGATGAATCCTTACGTTCATTTCATTTCATTGCAATAAGCGAAATAATATTCTTATCAATATTAATAATAAAAATAAATAATAAAAATTGCATACTCGCGTACGATCAGTCGCTCGGTCAGCGTCAAACTAAACACCCGCATATACCGACATAGCGCGTCAGCCGGTCGTATAATAAAACGGGAAAAGAAACTAGTCACCAGATAGCGCTACGACACAACATAGAGGGCGTGGCAGAAAGGCGCTTATAAATAGTGATCCAAAACCACCGGACCGCTCAATGTAGTCACGGCAGTCAGGCGTGAACAACGTAGTTCGCATCTGACTGCAGTGTTTATGTATGTGTGTTCGAGACTGACCGCTATTTATATTCGCCTTTCTGCCACGTCCTCTATGTTGTGTCGTATAATAGCAGACAATAAAATTAATGAAATAGTTCAGTGTTGCTTCGTGTTAAATTGTTAAACGTGTTCAGATAATTATTTATTTCGTGTATTATATTTCATAACGAAATATTAGGTACATTTTTTTATAAATATTTAAAATTTATTAAAAATCACGTGAATAGAAATATGGGTGTTGTTGTCTCAATGAAAGTATATTTTTTTTTTTAATGAAACTATTAAGAACCGACCAATTATCAAATGTATAGATTGAATATTCCGAATCCCAGATAATTTTACACAATTTTCACTTTTTGATCTTAATTAATACGTAATCGTAGTACGGATTCGATCAAAGATACTGCATTTATTATCGCCACTGTTGTACAAACAAGTATTACATTTAATAATCGTTTAAATTTAAATCGTTTTGAAAAATATTATAATAAATGCATATACGTGACATTCTTCTATTGATTTCAATTATTCCGATTTTATTTTAATATTTTGGAACATTGTTGACAGAAACTTATAAATAATTCGTACGCATTTGTATACGAGAAAAAACGCCAAGAAAATTAAAATCAACGAAACAGCAATCACGTCCAGCAAGAAGTATTGATACCACGTCAGATTGAGTGCTTGCGATTGCAAATGCGGTGCTCCTTTGTGGCGGATAACGTATTCTGTCCAGTAAACAACCGACTGTGCAGGTGACATGGGTCGGTCCTTGAATCGGTCCGATGCGATTTGAGCGTTTTTCGTGTAACTGCACAATCGCGATGAAAAACAAACGAAAACGAATCAATCGATTTTTTTTTTTTTTAGTGTAATTTCACTAATATTAAATCAACGTTTTTTTTTTTTAGCATTACTTTTCGTTATTAGTGAGTTCGATAATATTTTTTAAAAATGATTCCGTCTGCACGGTAAAAATGTCCATAGAAATCGCCATTCCTGCTTTAACTAAGTTCTCTATGTTTCTAGGCTGATCGTAGAACAGAGGAAATCCGAGTACTGGGACTGCGGCGTCCACTGCTTCGTACAAGCCGGACATACCTCCGTGACTGATAAATAATTTGACATTGGGATGCACTAAAATGGAAAAATCAAAATTCAATACGGTAGATATACTTTTCGTACCATGGTCCTGTTCAAATCACGTATTGTTTTACTTGAAAATTATCTTACTCAGTATATCGCGTTGTGGAAACCATTCACTCGTCATCACGTTTCTCGGTTTGTCCTTCATTTCACCTTCGTATTTCAACAACACCCTCTGAGGTACTCGGGCTAACGCGTCTTTCAAAGCGTTAATAATACTTTCCGGTAAAGTCGACATCATGATTACCGAGCCGAATGTGAAATAAATGACACCGTGCGGTGAATTTTCAATAAATTCCAAAATATCCTGAAATCAATAAAAAGCGTTTTTCTATTATACCGGCCGTCCATAACGTCAATGACTTTAAATCGATAGAGTATATCATATTGTACGTTATTAAACGTATTTAAAAATATAAACATTCATATTCGAGTTTAAATTTTCGTTTAACTGTTTGCGGTTAATCTAATCGACGCTAATAAACATTCATAAAGATTTTTTTTTCCATTGGATAGCATTGGATTCGTTCATAATAATTGGCTATAGTTTTTGTATTTGTTTATACGCATAATGCGTGTTAATCAATGTTTTAAACGAGCAATTATTTCTACGAAAATCGAATTGATCGTTATCTCATACATTGTACTGTATTATGTTAAATAATAGATAGATAGTTGTGTATAATATATTCATATTTTAATGGAATCAAAAATTATTTTGCATATTTTTTGTAATAAAGCGCGTATGTTATAATTACAATTTTATCGCATAAAAATCTTAGCCCTAATTATACGATGCACGGCGCCAAAAAAAAAAAAAACATTTTTCCTACAAATTTCAATTCAACATCAACGTTAAACGGAACAAAACAGGTAGACATTAAATATTAATACAAATATTTTGATATTTGTTGTTATTAAATTGATTATTAGACTTTATACTAGTATTAAATGTCGTCGTAATACGATTGGTAAATTCGTTACGAGTCGGTTTAATATTTTGTATACCGTTCGGCGTTGAACATCGATTAAGTCTGAGTAAATTCTAATTTATCGCGTTTTATAATAAATAATGTTTTTGAAACACAAACCGCGTTATCCGAACTGACGAGAAACGAATATAAAATACTGGCGGCGAACCAAATACGAAAAAATAATAATTATTGTTACGTGTAATACAACTTTATATAATATAATATGTATGTATTATGTAATATGTAATAATATTACGTGGGGAACGGTCTGCACCGCGGCCAAGTGGATGCCGCCGATAGGAATGACATTGGGCGGCGTGGGCCTGGACGGTTCACTGATGAAATGGGTGTTTACGAACACCAAGGAGGGTGCGACGCGCGAAGTGGACGCGCGATCGTAATGTTTCGGGTGGTTGTACTTGAGCCGGAGCTCGGCTAGACGGAACGAGAGCGTGGTGTACGCCAGCAGGGCGGCGTCGGTGAACCGTTGGACGAACGTGACGGGCACGGCGTGACGGGCGAAGAAGTTTGACACGGTCGCGGGATTCGGCACGTGTCCCAGATGATCGCGTTCCTGGAACGTTATCATGGGACTCGGTATCAGGTAAATCACGGGCGAGTCGATGCGGGCCGCTACGTGCGTCATGCAATCGGTCCACAGTGGTTCGACGAGGATCGCGTGGAAATCGGTCGCCGGCGATTTCGTCGCCAACATTTCGGTCAGCCGGCCGTTGGCGAACACGATGTCGCAGTACTGCCTGTAAATGGCGGGAGCGGCGTTTATCAGCACGATCGGATCGCTGAACAACCGGATCGAGTTGAAGTCCAGGCCGTGTTTCTTCGGCAGTTCGCCGGACGTGTCGATTTCCGTGTAATTCGCGCGGCCCGACGACGACGGGAACGGCGTGAACACCGTGACGTGATGACGGCCGCTGTCCGTCAACGCACCGAGCACCGAACTCATAAAGTTCCAGTGGCTTTTGCCCGCGACCGTTTCGATGGCTAAAATTCTCGCGCCCTCCGCCGCCGGTCGTAACGTCAACACCACCACCAGCACCGACGCGACCAATGCACCGGCGTCAACGCGAACCTGCATGTCGGCGCCGCTTAAAATAATCCCTGTACGGTACCGGAAAAAAATCCGCTGCAACCCAAAAAAAAAAAAAAACCGCGGGTCCGGGGACGGCGCGGACAGAGAAACCGTTGGTTAGGCCATATACGACGGTATAACGGTATTGGTGGTAATGACGGTAATGATGTATCGAGCGTGAAACGGAGACGGATTATCGTCGGCGGCGGTTACGCGCGAACGGATTAAACGATATTTTTTTTAATTAACGATCGCCTGCGCGTTATAGTGGCTACGAATTTACACGCTACCTGTATACGAGTACATGTACCCAGCCAAAGCCGACTGATTAACAAAATAAACTGTATATACGTATTTTTACTCGAAGGACTATGAACTATTTGTGCCAACGGGCAACGCGCACCACCTCCCACCCGATGGGAACGCGCGCGTCCCGCCCGCAGAAGATGTACGCAATCGGCGGACGTCGCGCCGAACCTATTTGTAACGCGCGCGTGTGTGTGTACCGACTCGGTTTGTAAAGTGTATCTCAATGCGCGCGCGTGTGTGCACGACAAATAAAATATAGAACCTAAACCGCGAAAATTCGCTGCCGCGTAGGGTGACCGCTTAGCCGCGGCATTCGCCTCTTGTCATCGCGAAACAATAACAACTATTATATTAAATAGAAGAAAAATAATTTTTAATCAAATTTCATCGCGTCTGAGAATGCACTGTTGAAGTGCCGCACTCACTGTAGGCGACCTATCGTAACGAGACCGCAGTGTTAGACGTTGTCGAACTCTCGTAAGTATATATGGTATATAAGCACTGTTAAGACATATAACTTAAGTTTGTTTGTTTTGCCGCGAAAATTTGTCTGAAAACAGTCTAATCTCAAATCAATTTGAGTCGATATTATACGTATATATATACATTAAACGATATCGAAATGTTTCTGGATTGAATGAATAAATATATACGTTTTTTTTTTTGAAAACCTGATTTATTGATCAAACGGAACGGTCGAGGCGAACTGGACGGCTTATAATTATTATTGTATTTTTAAAAGAAATGAATAGAAATAATAAACGGAAAGTGTAAATTAAAAATACGTTCGTTGAATAATATTGTAGTGTATATAGCCATATAGGCACGTTATTTTTTTAAATATTTATATAAATTAAATTGTTCAGTAAAACATCAAAAGTGTATTTTTTTAACGCCATATATTATGGTTTTATTATTTATTATTTATTTCGAAAATAGATTTCATATGAATAGTCTTATTTATAACGACCTGTTTTCGAGGATTTATAATATAGACTAAATCATATCCTTTTTTTTTTTTCTTACAATAATATTTTGGTCGCTAGCTTCATTAAAAATTTCGTGTGAACATATATAAATTTAGCAATATAAATACATGCGAAAAATTATTTTGAATGGATGAAATTCGTTTTTAAACTATATTTATAACCTATACCACACCAAGTTAAGAATAAAAACAAAATAAAATTGTACGTTAAATCAGATTCTTTATACCGATGTTTTTTTTCATTAATATTTATTTATAATAAATTGCACACGTTACAAATTTTCTGTAAAATATCAGATGTAAATTTTTAAAAAAAACCTATTTTATATACGTACATGAAGTTGCCCCCCCCCTTGTCCGATCGACTCCAAACAAATTGTAAACAATTGTAAATAATTGTAAATCCAATTTTGGAATTTGTAAATCAATAGAAAACGCACAAAATAAAAAACAAAATGGGGAGGCCAGATTCACGTATCCCCCCACTTTGTCCGATCGATTCCAAACAAATTGTAAACAATTGTAAATTAATGAATAGATAAATCAAGGTTTTAAAACATTAACTCGATGTGTTTAGTGCTTAAACCGTTACACGTGTACCTACTTGAACAATTATATTTTTAATAATGATATGCTTAAAAACAATGAAACGAAATCCCAAGTATATTATCTCTAATGAATAACCTTTATTCTTATGACGTAATTTATTTTAATCTACGCACGTGTATTTTTAGCATAAAAATTCGTAGCACAACTTTAAAACTTCGAGATTTTAAACCACATTATTAGGCGCAACTAAATATTATGGACATTTTATCGTAATATCATTCAATTTTTGAACATTTTTAGTAATGTCCACGGTATACCTGCACCTAACAGTAAGTTCTCTCGGGCGTTGCATGGTAGGAGTAGTTAAATTGCATACTCTTAACGCCGTATTAATGGAGTGATAATAACGCTGATAATATTCCGTTTATACCACTATCGTACTTAAATACATATTCATTATAGTGATTTAAAAAAAAAAAAAAATTATCAAACAAAAAAAAAACCTTATTTTCACATACAGCAAAAATAACGACTACATCTGATGTCTGATAACGGTGAAAAATTATTGTATTACTACGAAATAAAGTCTATTTATCGTTATCGAATTTATAATTTATTCATAATCTCTTAAAATAAAATTCTATATAGAATAAAAAATGTCTAGAAATAATATTATACTACGAAAAGAGGTCGTTAACAGGTTGCCGATCCGAACAATGTAATATTGTTTTATCAATAACTGAACGTAAAAGAGTACGCCATGTATTTAATTAAATTAATTATTACACACGAGATACATCAAATTGTAGATATGTAAACAAATTATAGTACTTAAATATATATATATATATATATATATATATATATATATATATTGCAAATCATTAAACGTATCATCGCATATAATGAACCCTGATAATATAGCACAGCAACTAGACAACGGTATCCATTAATGTGAAATAAGCGAAATATTCGGTACTATATAAGGCTGGATTTAATGAGTGTTCACCCACATAACACAGTTTGAGAGCGTTAGATTCGGTACTGCAAGTGAAATCTGTGAATTTCTTTAGTAGTAAGTATATATATATATACGCTATTGTCGTTCTTTTAAATAAACTAGGAAGTGTTTATAAAAAATTTTAAAAACGAAGAATGTAATTTTAATTACTAACACATAATCATAACATAAAAATATTATAATAGAGTTTAATTAAATGTAACGTTTACCAAAAATTCGATTTTTTCTTTTTAACCGGCGAATTTCTATACAGAAAAATATGAGTACATTTTTATATGTACTAACGATAGCGTTGTACATTGGCATTGTACCGTCGAATTTCCATGGAGTGAACGGCGAGCGAATTTTGGCAATTTCGCCGATCAGCGGTAAAAGCCACTGGAACTTTATGAAAGGAATCCTTCGCGCGCTGACAGATCACGGCCATCACGTCACCGTGTTCACGTCGATTCCGGACTGTAACCGGGAAAACTACACGGAAGTGGACGTGTCCAATGAAATCGAGCAGTTGACACGGATGGACATAAAAGACGTGCAAGCTAGGCTTCAAGGATACACGGATTTGATTGATTTCGTGCATTACTACAGCCGAGACACGTTTACGGCGATATTCGGGACCGACGAGATGCGGGCGATCGTCGCGAACCCGAAACCGAATTTCGACGTGGTCATCGTCGAGTTCATGGCCTCGGAATGGGTCTCGTATTTGGCCGGCGCGTTAAATTTGCCGTTGATATACGTGACGCCTCCGCCTCTAATATCGTACGGAGAACACTCGATTACGGGACATTACACTAATCCGGCGCTCGTTTCACACACGTTGGCCGACCACAGCGTTCCCAGGACGTTCGTGCAACGGTTCACAAACACCGCGTTACTGGTCTACACGTCGTGTTTGCTCCGATACAAATCTTGGTTCGCCAGCAAAATCGATCCACGACCGTTCGACCTGGTCGAACCCGTCAAACCGTCGATAGTGTTCAGCAATTCGCATTACGTCATCGACGCTCCGAGACCTCTGCCGCCGAACGTGATACAGGTCGGCGGTATACACCTCGGACCCCCGAAAAATACCCCAAGTCAGTATAATTATTCTCTATTTATATTGTCTATTCTTCATCTCCTTTCTCTGGCCTCTATTACACTCCAAGGGTTTTCACCAAATCACTCCACTTTTTTCGGTCCTGTACTATATCATTCCATTTCCGCACTTCTTGTCTTCCGAATATTTTTCCACCACATCCAATCTATCCCTTTCGAAGCCGACTCCGTGGTATTTTTCCTTCCGGCTTCCAATCCAGTTCAGTGTCATTCCTCTTGGAGTTCTCTGTCGATCTCCTTACGCCACTGCCCTGTCACCGCATCCATAACCGGCCCACATATTTTCTTCGTATATTCTATTTTCAAAAGCCTTTAATCTTCTCACTGTGATGCTCGTGATGGTTCACACTTCACAACTATATGTGAATGTGGGCCTGTGTACAACTGCTTACTTTGGTTCGTTTTGAAAACAGTTTTTATTTAAAGAAATTCATCAATGCAAAGAGGCTCTTTCAGCTTATATTATCAATATACATTTAATAATTATATATATATATATATATATGTAACTTAATATTACAGTGGCTCTTAACTGGTGTGTATTACCGTTACACTGGTCGCCAAAAAAATGGTATATTTAAAATTTGTTTATATTTTATAAATTTGTAAAATTGTCAAACATTCATCCACGAAATGAATGACTTGCATGTGTTTGCAAAATCACAAGTATCACACTGATCTACTTCTATAAACAAATAATTTTTTTAAATTTAATACCTGCCTTTAACTGTTAAAATTTTAATTGGTATATAAATTAATAATTTTTGTTTTTATTGTATATATATATATAAATGGAAACATATAAATTTAAAAATTATACTAGTATAACAGAGATTTATAATAGTTCCTTTTTTAAATATCAGTTAGATTCTTTAAGTGTGTCGCCATTGATTTAGATCTAAATTAAGGTGTCGTCGTTCAAAAAAGATTAAGCACTACTGAATATGTACATAACTCGCGAAACGATGGTTAATGGTGACAGATAAAGACAGCTCTAATAATAATATTTAATATTTGCACTGCAATCGTTATTAATTTTTTTTTTAATCCAAATAAGGTTTTTAAATAATTATTACTGTAAAACTCAAATTATTATTTGTTATTCACTCTGAGTAATAATGTTTATTATTCAACATTTAAAGTCACGTTCATTACTGTTCGTAATACAGGACGTATTAGAATTCATAGAAAACTCGCCATGCGGAGTCATTCTGTTCACGTTGGGTTCTATCGTAGCAATATCGTCGTTACCGGAACAAACGAAAGAAGCCATAATAGAAGTACTAGGACGGATTCCTCAGAGAGTGTTATTAAAATACGAAGATGACATTACAATTGATATGCCAAAAAACGTGATGACAAAAAAATGGTTTTCGCAACGGGATATACTCCGTATGTGATTCAATCATTTTGTTTTTTTTTCTTAGACGTTCATATTAATATAGCCCTTTTTTTGTTTTTTGTATAGTGCATCCTAATGTAAAATTATTCATCAGTCACGGTGGAATATCCGGAGTGTACGAAGCTGTGGACGCCGGAGTTCCAGTTCTCGGATTTCCGGTGTTTTACGATCAACAAAGAAATTTGGCCAATTTAGTAGACTCGGGCATGGCAATCTCGATGAACCTCGAGTCGATAAATAAAGACACGTTTATGAAAGCCGTATCAGATCTGGTTAAAAATAAAAAGTGAGAATCCGACGTTTGATACTCATCAAGAAGAACGTCAAGTTTTTGAAAATTTTTTAATCTTTTTAGCGTCTCGTTGTTTTTATCGTGTTCTATATTTCATTCAGGTACACTAAAAACGCTAAAATCACTCGCGAACTGTTCAAAGACCGCCCAATGTCCGCGGCACGAACGGTTGATTACTGGACGAGGTACGTTGTCCGTCACAAAGGTGCGCATCATTTGAAATCTCAAGCTCACTATCTAACGTGGTATCAATACTTTTTATTGGACGTGATCGCTGTGACATTATTGGCGTTCTTCTTGGCCGTTTACGTTACGCGAAAAACGATAAGAGCCTTATACAATTATTATATTTTGACCGTTGACTTGAATAGGAAACCCAAATCGGAATAATAGTAATAAAATATTATATTACGAATATTATAACGTTTGCTATTACATAGGTATATGTTTTTTATACATATACTATGCGCAATACTAAGGGCGTACTTCCGGGGAGGATATGGGTGATGAATCATGGATAAAAACAATAAAAATTAAATATTTTTTACGTAAACAATATTTGTTAGTATTTATCATAATTCATAATATTCCTCTTTTCCTTAACCGGTAACTACAAACCGGTAAGATGCGGTAAGGTTAGGTCACAGAAGAAAGGTTTACCCATATCCAGATGTCGATGTAAAAACAATTGAACTACAAAATAAATTTACTAAAAACCGAAAAAAATTAGAAATTTTATTATAAAATATGTAGTTTTTATTAATTAAATTAATAAAAGTATAAAATACGAGTAACAATCACTTTAACTTTGATATTAATGTTAAAAGGGTTGCTACAACTATGCGGGTTATCCAATAAAAAATGTTATATCCACTCTCTTAGAATATTGGTCATTACGACAATGTGCAGTATTATAGATAAGCATTTTAAAACTATATTTATATTTTATAACCTATATACCCAGAAAAGGATAAAAACAAAATAAAATTTACATTAAATTAGATTATTATAGGGAAGTTTCCTTTTTTTTTTAAATTTAAATTTGTTATAAATGTACAATTCATACACACGTTACAAATTTTCTGTAAAATATCAGATGTATTATTTTTAAAACACCTATTTTGATTATATATAATGAGTAGATAAATCATAATTTTCTAAATTACCTCAATGTGTTAAGTGTAAGTTCTTAAACAATTACACGTGTACTTGATCAATTAAAGTTTATTAAATTGATAAGCATGAAAAATGGAATGAAATATCGAGTAGGTATATAATTTCAAATGTATAACCTTCATTCTAATAACGTCATTTATTATAATCTACGTACTTCTATTTTTTACATATAAATGTATAGAATAACTTAAAAACTTCGAGAATTTAGACTACACTAACAGGCTTAGCTACATAATTAATATTATGATATATATATATATATATATATACATATTATAAACGTTAAAAACATTTTCAGTATTTTCCGCGGTATACCTGCAGTCTGCACATAACAGCGCGTTCTCTCTGGCGTTGAACGGTTTCGTTCGCCTGTGTCGAATACCGAGTACCGATAAGTTGCATACTTTTAACACCGTATTAATTAATGGAGTGAATATAATATTTCGTTTATACTGCATTTGTACTTCAAATACATTTTCGTTATATTGACTTAAAAAAATTATCAAACAAAAAAACCCTATTTTCACATACAACATCAAAAAGACTACATCAGATGACTGATAACGATGTATTTCTACGAGATTTAAGCCTAAAAACGATATCAAATATAGTTCCTTTAAAATTTCTTAGATTTAAAATTTTATAGAATAAAAAATTAACACAAATATCTGTAAATAATATTTATTCTATGAAAAGAGGTCGATAACTAGTTTTCGATACGAACAATCTAATTGTTTTATCAATACCAGAACATAAAAGAGTACACCATGTGTTCAATTAAAATAATTAATACACGTCAGATACATCGCTTTGATAGTATACAAAAAATTATAGTAAATATATATATATACTGGAAAACAGTAATCGCATCATCGCATATAATGAACCCTGATAATAGTACAACTGACTAGACCGCGGTATCAATTTTAATGCGAAATAAGTGACCTACACGGTATTATATAAGCTAAGTCTGTTATAATAAGTGTTTACACACACAACACTGTTTGAAAGCGTTAGGTTCAGCTTATATAATTGTATTGTTTAGCAAAAATATAAAACTTTTATTTTTATTTTTTTTTTTTAGTAGCGAATTTCTATACAGAGAATTATGAATACGTTTTTAAACATATTAACGATCGCTTTGTACATTGGAGTCGTACTATGGAATTTTCACGGGGTGAAAAGCGATCGCATTTTGGCGATTTCGCCGATCAGCGGTAAAAGCCACTGGAACTTTATGAAAGGAATTCTTCGCGCGCTAACAGATCATGGCCATCACGTCACCGTGTTCACGTCGATTCCGGACTGTAACCGGGAAAACTACACGGAAGTGGACGTGTCCAGTGAAGTCGAGCCGTTGACACGGATGGACATAAAAGACGTGCAAGCTAGGCTTCAAGGATACACGGATTTGATTGATTTCGTGCATAACTACTGCCGAGACACGTTTACGGCGATATTCGGGACCGACGAGATGCGGGCGATTGTCGCGGACCCGAAACCGAATTTCGACGTGGTCATCGTCGAGTACGGAGGCTCGGAATGGATCTCGTTCTTGGCCGGCACATTAAACTTGCCGTTGATATACGTAACGCCACCGCCTCTAATATCGTACGGAGAACACTCGATTACGGGACATTACACTAATCCGGCGCTCGTTTCACACACGTTGGCCGACCACAGCGTTCCCAGGACGTTCGTGCAACGGTTCACCAACACCGCGTTACTGGTCTACACGTCGTGTTTGCTCCGATACAAATCTTGGTTCGCCAGCAAAATCGATCCACGACCGTTCGACCTGGTCGAACCCGTCAAACCGTCGATAGTGTTCAGCAATTCGCATTACGTCACCGACGCTCCGAGACCTCTGCCGCCGAACGTGATACAGGTCGGCGGTATACACCTCGGACCACCCGAAAAAATACCCCAAGTCAGTATAATTATTCTCTATTTATATTGTCTATTCTTCATCTTCTTCCTCTGGCCTCTATTACTCTCCAAGACCCAAGTATTATCGCCGCCATTAACAAATCACTCCACTTTTTACCAGTACCACACTGATCTACTTCTTTAAACTAATAATTTTTTTTAAATTTAATACGTGTGCCATAATCTGTAAAGTTTTAATTCTATTGAATTATAATTTTTCTTTTTTTTTTTATAAAATGGTATAATACTTATATTAGTACGAGTATAACGTAGGTTTATAATAGTTTTTTTTTTTTTCATTATGCATTAAATTTTTTAAGGCTGTAACAATTGATATAGATCTAAATGAGGGTATCGTCGTACAAAAAAGGTTAAGAACCATTGATATATAAAGGTAATTCGCAAATCGATCGTCAATGGTTGCAGATATATACAGCTCTAATAATATTTAATATCTGCGCAGCATTCGTATTTTTAATTTTTATATTTTTTTTTAAATTGATTTAGATTTTTTAATTAATTATTACCTAAAAACACAAACTGTTATATATGTTATTCGCTCCAAATAATATTGTTCAATATTCAACATTAAAAGCCACGTTCATAAATGTTCAAAATCATGATAATAATTGTTTGAACGTTATAAACCCTTTTATACGTGTATCGAACAAATTCAAAATATTTATATGAAAATGTATTCGCAGGACGTATTAGAATTTATAGAAAACTCGCCACGCGGAGTCATTCTGTTCACGTTGGGTTCCGTCGTAGCGATATCGTCGTTACCAGAACATACGAAAGAAGCCATAATAGAAGTACTGGGACGGATTCCTCAGAGAGTGTTATTAAAATATGAAGATGACATTACAATTGATATGCCGAAAAACGTGATGACAAAAAAATGGTTTTCGCAACGGGATATACTCCGTACGTGATTCAATCATTTTGTTTTTTTTTTTAGACGTTCATATTAATATAGCCCTTTTTTTGTTTTTTGTATAGTGCATCCTTATGTAAAATTATTCATCAGTCACGGTGGAATATCCGGCGTGTACGAAGCTGTGGACGCCGGAGTTCCAGTTCTCGGATTTCCGGTGTTTTTCGATCAACAAAGAAATTTGGCCAATTTAGTGGACGCAGGCATGGCAATCTCGATGAACCTCGAGACGATAAATAAAGACACGTTTATGAAAGCCATATCGAATCTGATAAATAATGAAAAGTGAGAGCCCGTCGTTTGTTACTCATCAATTAGAACGTCTAAATTTTGGAGATTTCTAAATTATTTTAGCGTCTCGTTGTTTTTATCGTGTTCTATATTTTATTCAGGTACACTAAAAACGCTAAAATCACTCGCGAACTGTTCAAAGACCGCCCAATGTCCCCGGCACGAACGGTTGATTACTGGACGAGGTACGTTGTCCGTCACAAAGGTGCGCATCATTTGAAATCTCAAGCTCACTATCTAACGTGGTATCAATACTTTTTATTGGACGTGATCGCTGTGACATTACTGGCGATGTTCTTGGTCATTTACGTTACGCGAAAAACGATAAAAGCCTTATACAATTATTATATTTTGACCGTTGCCTTGAATAGGAAACCCAAATCGGAATAATAATTATAAAATATTATATTACGAATATTATAACCTTTGTTATTATATACGAATATGTTTTTTTTCTATACATATACTATGCGCAATGCTAAGAGCGTAATTCCGGGGAGAATATGGGGGATGAATTATGAATAATGAGTGGGGTTTTTTTTTTTACATAACATGTTATCTAATGTACAAAAAAATGTAATAAGAAATTATAATAATTAAATACAATAAAATAAATAAAATAAAATACATTTTTTTATGTAAACAAAATTTGTATTAGTATTCATCAAAACTCGTAATATTCCTCATTGCCTTAACCGGTAACTACCAACTGGTATGGTGCGGTAAGGTTAGGTCACTGAAGAAAGATTTACCCATATTCAGATGTTGAAGTAAAAACAGATGAACTACACAAAATATTAGCTAAAAACCGAGGAAAATTAAAAAAATTAGTCAAAATTTATATAGTTCTTATTAACGAAAATAATAGAAATATAAAATGCAAGTATCAATCACATTCACTTTCTCATATTAATGCTGGATAGATTATTACAATTATGCGGGTTACACTGTTACACAATAATAAAATTTATTTCCGCTCCCATATAATATTCGTCATATTATTCCACTGCGCAGTATTATTGTTATCATCTATTTTAAAACTACATTTAATATTTTGTAACCTAAATACCCTGTTAAGAATAAAAACAAAATAAGATTTACGTTGAATTAGATTATTATAGTGATGTTTTTTTTTTTTTTAGATATTTATGTATTACGAATGTATAATTCATAACTGTTTAATGTAAAATTATATTATTGAATTTTAATAGCCGTAAAAAATGGAACAAAATATCAAGCATATAATTTCAAACGTATAACCTTCATTTTAATCTACGTACTTGTATTTTTTACATATACAGTAAGTCCTCGTTTAACGTCGCCTCATTTAACGTTGTTTCGCTATTGCATCGTAGAAGTTTAAGTCCTTTTGTTTCGTTTAACACTACAACGGTTTCAGTATAACGTCGTTTGTATTTTGTAATTCATGTGTTCATCAAATTTTTCGTCGACCGTTTTCAGATAATTCTGTTATCGTTTCTATTGACATATATACGTATTTTACGTAGTACTATTTTTATTTATTTTAGGTAATATGTACTTCGTAATCGTTTTTCATTTTATTGATAGTCAGTCGTTCAACGAAACTTTTGCTGTCTATTAGGTATATTATGCTGTCTGTACTATTACGTATTATTTTACCGTTACATATATATAGTATTTGAGAATTGTATCATGATAAGAAAAATGTAACAAAACAGTCAACACTAGACTCATTTTTTAAGAAATGAATTGTAAATACGTATTTCAATAATAAGTTTTCGTTAATTTTAGTTAATATGTAATTTAATACAAACAATTAATATTGTAAAAATAATAAAATAATAATGTATAAATAAAATAATTAAATCGTGCAATTAAAATGACTATAATAATATATACGCATACATTGTTGTTTATTGGCAGGGACCCATTATAATAAAGTGTATGTTAAAAGTGTTTCAATTAACGTTTTTTCGGTTAACGTTTTGTTTTCCAGGAACCTAATCTCGACGTTAAACGAGGACTTACTTTATGTTAATTTATAGAATAACTTTAAAACATCGAGAATTTATACTACACTAATAAGCGCAGCTACATATTATGTATTATAATATAATATAAATTACACATATTATCATCGTTTTATCGTAATATAGTTCAATTTTTACACATTTTCAGTATTTACCGCGGTATAACTTCAGTCTGCACCAAACAGCGCGTTTTCTATGGCGTTGCACGGTTTCGTTTGCCTGTGTCGAATTCCGGGTGTCGATAAACTGCATACTTTTAACGCCGTATTAATTATTAGAGTGAATATATATATATATATATATATATATCGTTTATACTGCATTTATACTTCAAATACATTTTCGTTATATGGACTTAAAAAAATGATCGAACAAAAAAAAACCCTATTTTCACATACAACGTAAAGAAGACTACATCTGTTGACTGATAACGATTTACTTCTACGAGACTTAAGTCTACCTCGATATCAAGTATAGTTCCTTTATAATTTCTTAGATTTAAAATTTTATAGAATAAAAAATAAACAAAAATATCTAGAAATAATATTTCTACTATGAAAATATGTCGATAACTAGTTTTCGATACGAACAATGTAATTGTTTTATCAATAACGGAACATAAAGGAATACACCATGTGTTCAATTAAATTAATTAATACACACGAAATACATCGCTTTGATAGTGTACAAAAAATATAGTACCTATAAATATATATTGCAGAACATTAATCGTATCATCGCATATAATGATTAATGAACACTGATAATAGCACAGCTACTAGACCGCGGTATCCATTAATGCGAAATAATTGAACTACTCGATACTATATAAGCTAAGTCTGTTATAATGAGTGTTTACACACACAACACTGTTTGAAAGCGTTAGGTTCAGCTTATATAATTGTATTGTTTAGCAAAAATATAAAACTTTTATTTTTTTTTTTTTTTAGTAGCGAATTTCTATGCAGAGAAATATGAGTACGTTTGTAAATGTATTAACGATAGCTTTGTACATTGGAGTCGTATCATTGAATTTTCACGGGGTGAAAAGCGATCGCGTTTTGGCGATTTCGCCGATCAACTCTAGAAGTCACTGGAACTTTATGAAAGGAATCCTTCGCGCGCTAACAGATCACGGCCATCACGTTACCGTGTTCACACAACGTTTCCGGACTGTAGGTAA
This sequence comes from Slavum lentiscoides, assembly GCA_032441835.1. NCBI lineage: Eukaryota > Metazoa > Arthropoda > Insecta > Hemiptera > Aphididae > Slavum > Slavum lentiscoides. Next base: position 7,928,843 of record CM063714.1, on the reverse strand, counting down.
CCGGGAAAATTACACGGAAGTGGACGTGTCCAAATTATCCGAGTCGTTGACACAGTTGAACATTGACGAAGTGCGTGATAGGCTCTAAGGGTACACGAATTTGATTAATATATCATTGATCATGATTAGTACAAAATTTATTAGTATTTATTATAATTCATAATATTCCTCAATTCCTTAACCGGTAACTATACCAACTGGTATGACGCGGTTACGTTAGGCCATTGAAAAAGGTTTACCCATATTGAAAAGTTGATGTAAACACAGGTGAACTACAAAATAAATTAGCTAAAAACCGAAGAAAATTAGAAATTTTATTATAAAATATATAGTATTTATTAAAGAAAATAATAAATATATAAAATAAGTGTACCTAACTTCGATATTAATTTTGAAAGGGTTGTTACAATTATGGATTATCAAATGATAAATTTTATATCCCCTCCTATATATCATTCGTAATTAAGTTACTGCGCTCTTCTATTGTCATCAATTCGTGCCAGTGTTGATTATGATTTCAAGAAATATGCGATTGGAAATAAATAATTGTGGAAAATTACAATTTTTTTTTCCTTGTATATGTTCTGCGTGTGACGAAAAACAAACCGATTTATAAAACCATTAATTTAATCAAAAAACTCAATGTATATAATTTATTTTATATGTGATATATTATATTATGATAATTGTGAGTTGTGTACACTATTTTCTATTTCATATACCGCTAATTATGTACTTACCTACATCGATAAGTAATAACCTTTGTTTTATACCAATCAAACATATATTAGATTTTTAGATTTCAGTTCTCAGAACGCGTCAGATAAGTATTGTACATATATGCATACATCATTGATTTATATTTAACTATGACACAATAAAATATTATCGTTTATTCTGATAAATACATCGTATTACGTACTCGACCTTTCATTATAATACATTTTAATCGCTACTATATAATAGTTATAATTTCGCACAGCGGTGCGTATAAGCCTGTATTAAGCAGCTCCACACTCCCCGCCACCATTTACCTGGAAATTTTAGCAAAATGTTGTTTGTGGTAAACCGGTGTGTTTTCTGATCGTTTATCGTGTACAACATTGATTCATGTTAAAATATTTTCTTTTCCACAATAGTTATTATTTAAATATTTTATATATCAGTATGCGAATAACAGCAGACGGCGGCATAAAATAAAAAAAATAAATGAATAAATAAAGAAATATGTTTTTTTTTTTTGTCAAAATTACAAGTAAGATTAAAATGATTTTTTGGAGAAACTTAACAAATTAGGTTGGCATATATAATTGGTATAAAATATATAAATCTAGTTTGGCTACTCCACGAATTTCGCACCTTTTTTTAAAACATATTTCACAGTTTAAAAAACGATAGTGCCAAAAAAAAATATACGGTAATCAACAATTTACACTTTAGAAGTTATAGCGATTTAAAGTTTGTAGATATACATACGCGTACACGCAGCGGTTTAATTTTATCGCCGTGCCTCGTGACCTGGTTTTTTTATACATACGTGGAAGTGTTTCATAAGTCATAATATGATTTGGGGGATATTTTCGAATTCCGCTATCCATGTGTACGAACGAACTACACTTAAATGGTATTTGATTCAGCGGTGTGTTAGGTTAGAGTCACAAAGCTACACGAGCGTTAGATGAATGGACGTTAAGTTGTAACGGACGCAGTGGCGGTTATAAGGGGGAGGATAGATGGATCGCCCCCCTATGTGATTTGATATTTTTTAATTTAGTATATCTCTGACTTAACAGCACCGACTTGTGTCATGTAAATGGGTCCAATTATTTTATAGTTATATTCCATTTTCGGCCCTCCCCCTTTGAACATCATGATTAAGGCTGGATTAGTGCTCGACCAACGATCAGCGCGTACGGTACGAACTGACAGTGCGCGCTGATCATCGGCCGTGATCGAGCGTTTAGGTTAGGTTAGGTCGGTCGTGTACAATGTAAACGAGTAAACGCGTAAACTAGTAAGCGCTAAATAAATAGTAAACGTGTACAACGAAAAAAGATGAATCCTTACGTTCTTTTTTTTTTTATTGAAATACGCGAAATAATATTATTATTAATAACAATAAAAATAATAAATAATAAAGATTGCATATGCGCGTACGATCGGTCGCTCGGTCAGCGTCAAATTAAACATCCGAATATATCGACATAGCGCGTCAGTCGACCGTAATAAAACGGGAAAAGAAAGTAGTCACCAGATAGCGCTACGAAACAACATAGAGGGCGTGGCAGAAAGGCGCATATAAATTGCGGTCCGAAACCACCGGACCGCTCAGTGTAATCACGGCGGTCAGACGCGAACAACGTAGTTCGCGAGTAAAGTACGCGAACACCGCAGTTCGAGTTTGACTGCGGGATGTGCGGGTGTGTGTGTGTGTGTGTGTGTGTGTGTGTGGGGACGTACTCAAGGGGGGTCGTGGGGTTTGAACCCCCGATGACCTCACTAACCGATGTAGTTTTGTACGTTCGTGCTTATAAATAATATAATTCACAGGAGCGATTTTCTGAAAAAATTTTTTTTAAGAAGGGAAAAAATAAACAAATATTTTTTTTACAATCTATTTTCAATTTTATGTCAACAACATTTTCGACCCCCCTTCCCATTGAAAATTCCTGAGTACGCCACTGAGAGTAGGTACTTAAAAGGGTTTCGTGGCTGAAAGAATTTGAGAACCGCTGGTATAGTCTATAGTATAGTATAGTCACTATACATTACAAGTATATTTTTTTTTACAATAATATTTTGGTCACTCGCTCATATCTCGGTGAGAAAGTCGAGTGTACGATTATTGTTTTTTTTTTTTTTTCTAATCTCAGAGCAAAATGAATACACTCGAAAAATTATTTTGAGTAAACAAAATATATAAAATAAAATATATTGCGTGACTGTAATTTAACTACTTCAACGAAAAAAAACATTTTTTAAATGTCGAAATTAACCGAATCAACAGATGCAATAAAACGTGACGTATGAATACCCGCAATAGTATATAAGTCATGCGTTCAAATGTATTCCTCTAACGCGTGTATATACGATTTATATGGGGAAAATTCTATTATTACAAAACTTTATATTTTATTACACGTTTATGACAATAAATTATATTATGAGAAGTTACGGAGGACGAGAACGTAATAACAGTTTTCTTCTCGAAAACTGCTGAAATTCGGCAAAAGTATCCCGTTGACGAAACTATGCGTGCAATTTCCGTAATTTTTGAGAAAATATGGAGTCGACAAAAAAAAAAATACAATATATCAAAACCGACATCTAAAATAAGAGCGTAAAATGGCTTGAAACCGAAACGAATGTACTGCGCTATCTCGCGTGCCTGACCGCGTAACATCGTTTAAGCGCTCGTTCGTTTTAGCCACTCGTATAGATCGCGCGACGTTTATTGATTCCATTTAAAACGACATTACACTCGGAAAAATCGGCTTTTTGTACAGGTAAGTTAGATTAAGTTAGATGAGTTTACAAAATATACCGAACATAGTGTTAATCGATTTCTATTTTCTATAACACATTCCGAAAAGAGGTACTTTAACCGATTGTATCAAGCTGTTCGGTTTAGTTTAAAAATTACACGTACCTTATACATTTATTGAAAGCCGTGACGCTTTAAATTCTCCTGAATGGCGATAATTTACTTAATTTCACCGCCAAAAACTTATCAGAAAAACAAAATGATTTTAATAGATATTTTCTGTACAGATAGAAGGTATATAATTGAAGTCAAGTCGGACGGAACACTTGGACGGGTGAGGTTTGTGGGAGTTGGAAATTATTTATTTTGTTGCGAAAGCTATACTTGCGGTATGATTAAAAAATTCTCCTAAACTACTTTTTTTTTTTCCATTTTTTCGTACCATTCAAATTCATTATACTCGATTCGTAAATCGATTTTCGTATCTTCGAAACCTATTGAATTTATACGCAAACACACATGTTATTATACAATAATTGTACATATACAATAAAAAAAAAATACAAACATTAAAAAAATATACATTTTATATACTGAATAATACATAAAATGTATTTAATATTAACGTTGTTAGTATTTAACATAATATTGAAAATTTTCCGGCCAATCGACGTATCACAATTTTTTTTTCGTTCAATAATTTCATAAAATCTACGACAACGAATCGATATGGTAAATTTTAGGGAACGCTATTTAGAATTTCGTGTAAATTTATAAAATTTTATACACAGTGCTGTTGCATATTATTGTAATTGCAAAAATCGAGTTCCATAACGGACCCGGATAAGTTTTGTTCCGCTAAAAAAAAAAAAAACATATTAATTTGAAAAATAAAAATAAATTGCAGCAATCCGATCGCGCACATCACTGAACTCGTCGCGGTCTATATGAATCGATGTACGAAAACGAATTTACTGTTACGGTCATAAATGCATTTTTTTTTCTTCTAAACTATTACTGATTTGAAAATCAAGAATTTAATATCGCGCTTATCGGACATTGTGTAAAAAAATAAACACTTTGTCCGATAGTCTAAGACTAAAAATAATATAGCGTTGCGCGCATCGTTTGTCATTTAATTGTATAGTGTTTAGTAGATATAATATTCGTTTGTACAATATAATATATTATATGTAATAATAATTGGTGTTTTATCGAGAAAAACTACTCGGCTTTCGGTTTCGAAAACGATTTGAAAACGATTTTTTTCGCGCGTTTAAACGCCGCGTACGCAACGTAAAGAGCCAACAGAATAACGGACAGTGCCGCGGCGATCACGTCCAACAATAAGTACTGGTACCACGTCAGATCCAGCGCTTTCGATTTCAAATGCGGCGCTCCCTTGTGGCGGATCACGTACTCCGTCCAGTAAACGACCGATTCGGCCGGTGACATGGGTCGGTCCTTGAACCGTTCGGAAACGATTTTCGCGTTTTTCCAGTACCTAAACACAACAAAAAAAAAAAATGTAAAAAAAAAAAAATTCAAACAGATTTCGAACGCGTCGACTCACGTCTCGTTGTTGTCGACCATGTCGTTGATGGCGCTCAGAAACGCGCGTTTTGTTACCGAGAACAAATCCATCGAAATCGCCATGCCCGCGGACACAAGGTTATCGATATTCCTCGGCTGATCGTAGAACATCGGAAATCCTAAGACCGGGACGCCGGCGTCCACCGCCTCGTACACGCCGGATATGCCGCCGTGGCCGATGAACAACTTCACTTTCGGGTGCACTGCGTATACGATAAAAAATCATCGGGTTATATACTCGAATAAACTTTTTAAAACTATTTCGGCATTTTTAAAATTTTTTTTTTAATAGGCGTATATTTTTGGGCAGATCGAGAGAGAGAGAGAGAGAGAGAGAAATATGAGAAAACAATTTTTTTTTAAGTTAACGAGCCGTGGGGTGTTGTAAATGTGAATAACTCGGATAAAGATTTTAGACTGCATTGTGTTATCGTTATAAATTTGAAAGCAATGCGATAAATCGTTGCGTTTGTTAAAACGATTCTGAGCGGAGCATTCCGTGTAATATTTTAAGCGTATAACAAAAACTCTTTTTATGAATTAAATACCTCGAAACCTATATATCTGTTGCTATAGACGGTCCAAAATTAAAAGAAAGTTTTTTGAGAATTTTTTTTTTTGTTCCTTAATATAATAAATAGTTACATACGTTTGATGAATATTTCGAATTTCTATACCCAATCAGTTTCAAAATTACGAAGAGAAATAACGATAATCGTTTTTGACGAAATCGCGTTTTTACCGTTTTTATGTAATTTTTCGGCACTTTTTGAGTTTTATTTTTAGGCGCTTTTGAGAAAAATCAATAAAATAACCACACTAAAGTACCAACAAGATGTAATTTGCTACCGAAAACAAACTAAGATCAAAGCACCCCTTCTGGTAGAATTTTTGGGTTCAGACATAAAAAAAAAAAAACAGCAGCTTTGTAAAACCAACAGATTCTTCGCACCGCTCAATGCTCATAATCTAAAATTTCAATATACTACTAAAAAATAACGCGCGTATTTATTTGCGTTTTCGAATTGAATCGATATAATTATCTGTAAAAGTATATCATTATTATATTCCGTAAAAGAAACTTTAATATATACTGTGCAATTCAAGCGCGTATTCGAAAGCGTAAATAAAATATAATTTTATAAAGAACACTTTTTTTTTTTGTTTTGTATTTGCTTTGAGGACGTCTTACGGAGTATGTCTCGCTGGGGCAACCATTTGCGCGTCATCACGTTTTTCGGTTTGTCCTTCATTTCGCCCTCGTATTTCACCAACACCCTTTGCGGGATTTCGGCCAACGCGTCTTTCAACTCTTTTTGGATGTGTTCCGGTAACGAAGAGAGCGCGACTACGGTGCCCAACGAGAATAAAATCACGCCGTGAGGCGAATCCTCGATGAACTCCAAAATGTCCTGTAAATATTTTCCACGATAAATATCACATATCGCCACATATCGCCCGTGCCAATCGAGTGTTGTGCAGATTGCAGTATAAAAACCATTTCGATTATTGCAGGCGCGAAAAATTCGTATAGATTTATTATATATATACGAGTATATATTATATTTCTTTATTTTACTATATATAACACTTCAGGAGCGTATTTAAATTTTTTTTTTGGGGGGCTGAGGCATTGAGTAAATATCGTTGTTGAATTATTTCTAAATTCTAATGCAAGACAAAATCTTAAAAATAGGACAAATTACCAAATTCTCAACATTTTAAAAAAACTACATATTAGGAATTTATTAAAAATATAATTACATCCTATAGCTATAGGGCGCATAAGAATTAGTAAAGAAAGTTCCTGAAATTTCGGGGGTAGCTGGAGCTCCATCAGCCCCCCATAAATACGCGCCTGTAACACTTCTTTACTGTAATTCAGTACCTACACACACGACTAAAATTACTGCGTCTTTCTCCTTTTTTATAATAGTCGAATTGTCTACGCTTTGTCTCGATTTATATGCATGTAAATATATATTATACATTATGGTGTACGTTCGGGCGTGAAGGAATTTTTACAGATATCGTTATGAAAAAAAAAATTTTTTTCCCCGAATATATATAAAGATAAAACGATTTAAAATTATAAAAACCGCGTAAATACGTAGCTTGCAGTAAATAACATATGACGTGATAGCGATATAAGGTTTCTGAACCGTTGTAAGTGTAAAATATAATCGTTGTTTCGTGCGCATATATACTTTTACTAAAATATTAAGAAAATTAATTGAAATCGCTACGTCAAACCGAGAGGATAGGAAAGTACAATTTTCAGTATCAGTCGATTTTTCAAGTATTTTCTACATAAAATCCGATGTTATGTAATCGATTTAGTATTTATCTACACACGCGGCCACTGCAGAATATTACACAACATCCGAAGAAATAAAAATGTTATTATTTAAAATATATATACATATAGACGTCAAATATCTGCAGCACATACGGAAACACGTAAAGTTGATAGATTCGAGTGCGTGTATATATACACAGGATCGATTGTACGAGATAATGACGGTTCGGAGGAAGACATGCTAAATAAGATACAGGATGAAATGTAGAGAAGCGTCAAGTGTTTTGTATAATGCAGACAAGTGCGGATAACGCGATAATATCGAAAGATACCTATAGGTTTTATAAAACCGCAGTATAGCGAGACCAGCCGCCAATGTTGTATGGTACGGAAAAACGGATGAGAATGCTCGAGTGGATGTGCGTAGAGTGACTATAAGAAGGATGGAATATAAGAAATGAATACGTATAACCAAGTGGCACGATTGAAAATCGGTACAGACCGCGTTATGTACACCGATGATACGAAAATAGCTGCAGATGTGAATGTATGTAAAAAAACGTGAGACGCTATGAGGACTGATATAGGACTAAGGTGACCGACTTCACGTACAGCTGCGGGAGTGTAAGGCGAGTGAGAACAATAAATGAAAATAAGTACACATTCTGTGTTCGCATATCGTGTAATTTATCATGGACATCTCGAATCATCAACGATATGCCCTGCACAGACGTGTGTGTTACTCGTATATTGTGACTATTATTAAACGCACGCTATATAATATCGTTTTACGCGAAACCCGGAATGAACTCCGAGTATTAAGTCCCGGTCGAACTTTACGTCGAAAGTATATTTCCGTAGCACACAAAAATATGACATACGTGTACGGGACTTGACATATACGACTTGACTACCGGCCGCGGTCACATATTAATGTTTTGATCGACATTTCCGCCTTATACGAATGTATAACGACTATGAAGTTTATACTACTACTCGCGTGTCTTCCTATACACGTATGTATATAATACGCGTTCTTTAAACGGGAATTATGTCTCGTTCTATATCGGGAAAAACTTTGCGCGATTATACTCACCTCGAATTTTTCTTATTTTATTTTCCCTTCCCGATAGACACCGCCGCACTCGGCTGACGTCAATCGTAATAAACACATACTGCAGCCGGTACTTCATTCCGACACAAGAGATTTTTTTTTTTTTTTTGAGATTCTATTGAGCTCTGGTTTTATTTATTTTTTTTTTGCAATTCTTATTTCAAAGATTATTGAAATCGGTTTATTATTGTCGTTAGACGTGCGTGATTTCGAGAAATCCTTTTTTACACCGCGGCGGAACTCATATTTATACATACGTGTATATTGAGAGAGTCGTGTACCTACTATATAAGAGAAGGATAATCGTATGGAAAACGTGTCCTTCAAAATTACTCACGGCCGGTAAGGGCGCGGGCTTTTTCCGCAAGTGTATGCCGCCGACGTCCACGCGGTTGGCCGGCACCGGTCTGGACGGCTCGGTGACGTGGTGCGTGTTGACGAACACCAGCGACGGCGTTACGGGCGGCGCGGCGGCGTCGTCGTAATGCCGGGGTTCGGCGGACGCGGCCGCGTGCGTGGCCCGACGGTGCAGGTAGACGGTGTACAGGTACAGGCCCGCGTTGTACGCGCGCCGGTAGAACGTGTCCGGCACGGACCACTCGGAAAGCAAGTGCGACGCGTACGCCGGGTTCGCGTAGTGGCCGAACGCGGCCGTCTCGGTCCACGGCAACAGGGGCGCGGGCACGGTGTAAACGAGCGGGACGGCGAGCCGGCGCGCCGCGTGCGACACGCACTCGCTGCTCAGCGGTTCCGTCAAGAACAGATCGTACGCGTCGTCGTCGCGCGCGCCCCGGTCGGCGAGCAGCCGGTCCGTCACGTCGCACATCAGACGGCTGCCGCGGACCATGAACGGCAACAGGAACGACAGCCGCCTGAACAGCGGCACCACCACGGTGCCGTCCATGTTGACGGCCACGAGGCCGGCGTCGAAATGCGCGGACGTGTCCACCTCCGTGTAATTGACGGTGGCCGACGACGCGTCCGGGAACGGCGTGTACACGGTGACGCGGTGCCCGCGGTCGGCCAGCGCGAGCAGCACGCCCTTCATGAAGTTCCAGTGGCTCCTGGCCAGCACCGTCTCGACGGCCAGCACGCGGGCCCCGTGCGCGGTACCGGGACCGCCGGACGCGGCGGCCATCAGCACGCACGCCGCGGCCACGCAACGCGCCGCGACCGAAGCCGTACGATTATTGTTATTATTTTCCATTCGCCGCCGACCTAATCGCATCTCGCCGTTTGTGTGTATACCTCCTATACAGCTGGCGCGCGCGCGCGCGCACACGTCGTACATTCGCTACACGGATCGTCGACCCGGATTGTCCCGTGCACACCGACTGTCCGGCATGTATTCGCGTAAATTCTATTCACTATTTTTTTCCCCATTTTTTCGCGCTGCCTTGTCCCCTCCATTTCGCGCAATTACGTCGTATCGCGGAGAGACTCGTCCTTGATCCGTCGCCACCGCCCACCGTGTTCTAGGTAATTTCTGGTAATTATATAGGTACCTACGTATAATAATATACGTACCTCGGTGGCGGCCGTAGCCAGGCCCCCCCGTGATGGGCTGATGGGGCTGCAGCCCCCTCCGCGAATGAATAAATAATCAGTTTTTTTTTTTTTTTTGTACCGTATATCTAAAATACATACTAATTATTAAGATATTAATTAATTGATTATCAGCCTCAGACGCCCCACACCCCACCAAATAAAAATCCTGGCTAAGGAGCCGCACGAGCTGCTGTACCCTATTATTTTACCACATCGATTCAATCGAGATCTCAATGTACAAAAATGTTTTTCTATACGAAAATTATTGTTATCGTTTTTTTTTTTGATTCTGAGCGGACCGAGAGATCTAGTGGTTTTTACAACGATGTTTATTTTGTCTATCCTGTGTACAGGTTCTCGACCAAAAGCAGTGTTCCGATCTCTTCGGTCACTGCACTTTGTTTCCGGCAGCAATTCGCATCTAGTTGGTACCTAATAGAGAAATGGTTTTTCGATTTTCTCAATAGTTTTTTTAACGCGACGACGCGATAAATTACCGAAAAATTACGAAAAACCGCTAAAAATGTGATTTCGTCAATATCGCGTATACAGTTTTTTCGCTATCATTCTATTGTCTTGAAATTTTCAAAAAAAAAAAATGTTGAAATACCTACACTTTAACTATATTTAAAAAAAAAAAATCTTACAAATCGTCTGTCACAATTTCTTTTTATGACTCTTGCAGATTTTTCGACAAAGTGTATATTGTACACCGAAGCTCCGCTCAGAATCGTTTTATCGGATTTATAATAAAAAACAAAAGTTTAAAATCTTTATCCAAGTAATTCGTTTAAGCGATATCCGCAACAACCCGCGGCTCGCTACCTTTTTTTTTTTTTTTTTTACTAATATGGCTATAATATTTGGATTTTTTTTTCTTTTTTTAACGAACTCCACGAACACCACAGCGGCGGCCGGGCAATTAACGAGGCGTTTAACGAATTTCTTTTATTATACGAGTTATAAGAGTACATAATATTATAGTATTTTATAGTGAAAAAAAAAAACAACGATAAACTCGAATAACTCGTATAATTTTCTCAGTACATATAAATGATAATTATTTGTTATATTATTAGCTTATCGGTTTGTTATTGTTTTCCAAGACCCGATGTATGTCTGAAAAACCTGACCGTTTACTGTATTTTTCAATATTATTATGACAGGCCACGAGAATAATACATTTTATTTTTTTTGTAAATAATGATCGATACACGTAATATACACGTGTAAATTCGTTATTAATATTATATATGCGGCATACGGAACACACACACACACACAAGGAAATCGTTACGATAATTTAATAATATTACTGCGGTTATTATAATATTATTATTTACCTTTGAACGTCGACTGCGCGTGTCTAGGTCACACGCTCGACAGTTGTCATAGTTTTTTTTTTTTTATACGGATTTTTTTTTTTTTTTATTGAACGAAAACGTTATGTAATTACGCGATTGCGCGTTCGACACGATTACGCGCGCGGCCTACAGTGCGCGTACATTAAAGTATTTGCATGGTATACAGAGATAATATTGTAAAACCTGTGGAACGATTTAGAATAATTTTTTCTTTTTTTTTCTCTCAGACGCACTTATTCGCCGCACTTTTATAAAATATTTCTTACTGCGCTGATAATAATATACCTAAGATAATACGTTAGGCGTATTATTATATTATTGCGGTATACTTGGCCGTATAACAGGGGTCGGGAACCTTTTAGTGTGAATGAGCCGTTTTTTTTCAGAAAATTGCGAAATCGTGATTTTCAAAGAGCCGCGCTGATAAAAAAAAAAAACACGCCAGTAGTACAATAATAACGTCTAATATATTTCGCTAAACAATTTCATCGGGAATCGGTAGGCATTAATAAAAACAGTAATAAGTCTTAAATCGGTGCGCACTCCAAAGAGCCGCAGATTGCACGCTAAGGAGCCACATGCGGCTCCGGAGCAGTGGCGGATTCAAGGGGGCCGATGGGCCCGGGCCCCCCTCCCTTGGTTGTTATATTATATTCGTAGTCATAGGCGTGCACACAGGGTGTGCCGGGTGTGTCGTGGCACACCCCGTGGCCCGTGGCTTTTTGTACAACTTTCATTCATTCGGGGACTTTGTTTGAATTTTAAGCTATAAATAATAAAAATTAGAGAAAATAAATTAGGCGCTCTAGCAAAATTTTTTAATATTCTAATGTAGGTTACTAACCACTAGTTATAGGTACATACTATATTGTAAAAATATATCTAAATGTTGTGAAGCACAACATTTAATCAATAAGTTTTTATGAATTGATATTTTGCATTAAATTTATCCTTTTTTTTAGGTTGAGAGTTAGGTTAGATTTGCTTAGGCTCATATAAGGGAAAGCGGCCCAATTTTCTTCATGGCACACCCCATACAAAATTCCTGCGCACGCCTATGTTCGTAGTTAATGATTGTAAGTCGTCGTTATAGTAGTTGTCGTTGCGATAATGTTGACTGTAATCTTATCTGTAATTTATAGTTCAATAACTTATATTATTATTTACTTGAAGACCGCTTACATCAAATCCTAAAATATTGTACTTATAGAATTATACATTTTTGGGCTCCCCCAAAAAAAAAAATCTTAGATCCGCCACTGTTCCGGAGCCGCAGGTTCCCGACCCGTGCCGTATGAGTATAAATCGCGTGTATAAATCGGCTTCGAAAAGTATAATAAACGAAAAGACAAAATACCGGGAGAAAGGGACCGCCGCCGCCGGGACAGTAAAAAATAACACTTACGGAAATCACTGTGCGAGCTCTAAATAACGTACTCTCGACCGATACAATCCTATAAAAGGATAAAAATATATACAGCGTTGCAGCGCGATTTTTGAATTCGTCGACGCTACAGACCGCAGGTGGTCAGTGTTTCTTGACGACGAACGCAGACAGGAGGAAGTCGACGAACGAGAACGGCGGTAGAACGCTGCCCCCCTGCAGGCACTCGAGTCGGACCGGATCTTAGCAGAGCTGGCGATGAAACAAAACGTGTTTCTGAACCGTCGACATACCTCGCTGATTGTACAGAAAAATTGTACGCTGAAGGCAGTAATTAAAGTGTAATTATCGCGTGTACGGACTGTCCTACTGGCTTCTCCTCCCCCTTCCCCAAACTACTGGACGTCATTATTAAAAATAAAAACGAAGTCAACAACGGTGTGCATTACAATACGGTGTCAACACCGTTGTCGGTCAAAAACAAAATTCTTGTCGTTCAGTTTTTCGTATATATATATAATACGCGTAGCGGACGGGAAAACGATTTATTGAAGATATAGGTATTATATAACCTGCTCTGACCGCTGTCAAATGGTTCGAAAGAGTCCGTCATAGGCGGAATGCGCGCTTTCAATTCAGACTATTTCAATTATTATTGTTTTATTCTATATTCGCGTGGAAAATATTCCGTTTATTTGACAGCTCGGGTATTAGATTAAATCGCGCGCGAAATCGTTATAATTTTGTACGTAATACGCGCTATATCGAATCCGAACGATCTAGAAAATAACGGTAACAGTTCCAGACAATAATTTTCATCCGAACGTGTCCTTAACATAAGCGCGAATAGGGGGCTGGGGAGCTAAGCCCCCTAAATGTTGTATAGCCCCCCAAAAACTAATGACATATATGCACTACATTATGGTATATGAAATATTTTTCATTTCTATTTTTGCTCATCCTCACCGAAATAATGCAAATATTTTATTTTATCCAAAAACTCAGAGCAGTAATGATGATTACGATATTACGATACAATTTAATAAATTAAACTACATTAAAAATTTACAGTATTTTCTAATATTCTTACTTTGACGACCTTTTTTTTGCTTATTTGGGTAATTTTGTGGCATCAATCGACAAAATTTCTGAAAGTGAATACTTTTTTGCTTATTAATTTTTAGCCCCCCCCCCTAAAATTTAGTGCTAGTTGCGCCTATGGTCCTAAACGCAGTATGCATTTCAAAACTTTAAAGCATACTCGTAAAAATTTTAAAAATTTCCTTCGACAAGACACGCGCATTTATTTCATAGAATATATAGTTAAACGCGTGTATAAATTGATCGTATTCATATAGGAATTTTTGTTTTTTTGCGAGTATTACTCGACGGTTATATACACGGAATTCGATTAAAACGTATAGAGATTTGGATTTTTATATCATTTTTTTTTTTTTTCTAAAGCGGACGGATAAGACAATTTTTTGCACGTTTCATTTAGAATGTGGTTCGCCGCGCCACTGTTGAGATCTGTTGGCCAGATGCAAACGAGACAATGTTACAAAAGGGGGAGGTCAGTATTTTTTACTGAACACTCGCGAAATTAATTTAAATTATTATTGGCGTCGTCGCCAACAGAACTGTATTACGTGATCGCTCTTAAATCGTTCGGATCTATCGCGCGGTATACTGCAGTGTTGGCGCGCCCGAGCGGCGGGTAGGACAATAATTGCGTTCTTTTTACAAGAATATAATATGTACCGCAGTGACGGCGGTCACTGGTTATGTTGGCTTGGGTCTGGTGCAAAATATCTTACGCGTTTACGTACAATTTTGGGAATCCTAAATCGAGTCAACGGACTTAAAATAACAGCCCTGGATTGGGTGAGCCTGTTATCGCGGCGACGTCTGCAGCGCGTCGCGTTGATTCTCCTTTGGGGAAAAAAAAGAAGAATTGTTCGTTTTCCTATACCGAATTCTCTAACCGAGCACGTTTTCCGGATCAAACCGGTCGGAATTGCTGATTTTTTTTTTTCTATCAGTCTTTATCAAAATACAATACCGACGCGCGTTATCGTCTCTCCGCGGGGTGTTCACATCCCGTGTGCACACAAAACGTATACCTAATCTCGATCAAGGTTCACACACGAGCGGAGGTAAAACGCGTGAATATAATATTCGCGATAACGAGTGAAATGCGTGTCTCAATTTTATTAATTATATATGTATAAGTAGCGAATTTCTCGTGGAAAAAATAAAAAATAAAAACGCGATAAGTTAATAATAAATTATCGTTTTACGTGCAAACGTGTACCTACGCACAACGTGCCCAGGGCCGGATTAAGCACGGAGCCTAAGAGCCCGGGCTCCAGGCCCTGAAACATTGAAGGCCCCGAAGGGGCCTTTTATCTCAGACCAAGTTCAAAATATTTAAGTTTAGATTTTATTTTGGCATTTTCGTATTATTATTTGTATTACGCGGTGTACTAGCATTCGCCACACAAATCATTCTGTTTATACATAATATACGTAATGACATATGAAATTGAAAATTGACTAATATTAAAGATTTTTAAAGATATTTCTGTATACAATCAATTAATTTAACGCTTATTTTCATGTTTTTAAGTGCTACAAGTCCCGAACCCTAGTTATAAGTATTCTAAGGACTAAGGGCCCTTTGGACTACTAGGCTCCAGGCCCGGTAAACTCTTAATCCGGTCCTGAACGTGCCGCGGTAACGATGCGGCGTTTCGATTTACATTGCTCAAATGCTACGGCGACGACGAAGCGTCCCCGAAGAAACGTCTCACACTCGATTCGAAAATTATTCGCTATAATAATACCTACTGCAACGGCACGTTTTCAAATTCATTTTTTTTTTCCTACGTTCTGAACTGAGCAAAGGTTTTACAGTGACGTCCGATTATTTTTCTCTGTACAAATTTCTGTACTAGAAATCAGGCGCGTTCTTGAGGGGTGCGATGGGGGCGATCGCCCCCCATGAGCTTACCGACCACTATGAGGAAAAATACTATTAAAATATACTAGTTTTACAAGGTTACTAACTACTTACTTACTTATTTTTTCATCTAGAAAATCGCCCCCCCCCCATAAAACTGACCTGAAGACACCCCTGCTAAAAATAATGCTCGGACGATCTATATAATATATAGTCATGCTTTCCAGTAGCAAATCATATTCGTAATATTGTTGGTATTCAATTCGAAACGTTTTTTTTTTCCATTTTCTCAGTTTCCTTATGTTTTTTTAAATGAAATCCAGCGGTGACCAGTGCAAAACGATTTCAAGTATTATGTGACGACGATATTTTGTCGGGGGGAAACAATTATTTTCGTTTTTCAATCAAATTTGTTCGTTTTTGTAAATTATTTTATATATTTTACGAATTTATAGAGGGCCGATTTTCCACGGGCCTACACGCGATAAACACTGTCCTCGATACAGGTACTTTCCTTTTCCCGACCACATATATTAGCGCTATTCTTGCACAAATTTCAAAATTCTGTTTTTAATCGTATTATTAAATACTACGGTCCTTTTTTTCTTACTCTGCAGATATGTTGATGTTAGTTTATCGATCATTGAACAACAAATATTAATGTGTATTTGTACAATACAGCTGTAAAAAAATATCCACAAAGAAGACATATTTTTCCTATATATATATATAAACCATCATATATGAAAATATAAAATGTTGGGCATCGGACGATTTAGTCAAACAAAAAAAAAAAAAATTGCTGGCAACACTTGCACTACAAGATATAATATATGCAACGATAAACGTATAAATGTACGATTATTATTGCAATATCGTTTAATCGTCAATTATAAATCATATTGTTTGAGAGAAATTTGTTTTATTTCAAAACGTTTTATTATTGATTTTAAATCATAAATATCATATATAATTATGTTACAAAACGCGCATTGTAAACCGACAATATTACATACATGTTTATACAAAAACACGTTTGTCATATTATAGCCAACTACAGTTGACTAATGTAAACGACTAATTTATTATTTCCGTATATAATTATAATATAATCCTCGTATATTTAATACTTCCGTAATCCGGGACTAGACGAGTCAAAATTCAATTACACGCATAACGTTATATACCATATTATATTATATAGTAATGGTTAAATGCCTACTAATTGATAAGTATTTAATAGTATTTAATAAAACGGTCGCGATAATTTTAATCCCCGACCACTTTACGTGTGTCTGTCTAAAAGCTTTTGGGGAGAAAAAAAATTCGTATGTCCCTGGAAAATTCGGGGGAAAAAAAAGAAAACTCGAATTACACTGCAAATACTCGCGCGCGCGATGACAATAATAATAATACGCCGCGTATTGACCGAGTTTAACGAGATGAAATTTTTGTTTTATACATTATTTCCTGTGAAATAATATTCGAAATACAACTTTTTTTTAAGTATAAGATGTGTTGTATCAAAAAATTTCAAAAAAATAATCGCGTATTGAATATAGAAAATATGCAAAAAAAATATAAGATTCTAATTATAATATATAAATCTTTGCGTATAGTCTTCATCTTTGTATTTTTTTTTTAATATTTACATAAATACATTACTATTAAATTTTTATTTGGAAAAATATTCATTTAGAATTTCAAATTTATACGGTGTATAACAATATAATATAATGTTAATTTGGTAAATTATATTAACTATTAATATACGCATTTATATTTTATATACACTATATGAAATGTACTAATTAGATGGTTTTTTTTTTCAAAAATGAAAATCATGCGAATATATAAAATACTATGTATAGTATTTATAATTAATGTTATTATTATACGAGTCGGTAATTTACGGATTTCTTACACGCATCAAATATGTGTATATTAAACTAAATATTAAATGCATATATTTGAAAAAAATAAAAAGAAGTACAGGATTAGTTTAAAAATTTCTATATAATATAAATTGGAAAACTGTCACATAATTTTAAATATATATACGTTATAGATAATTCATATTCGTTTTATATTTTCTACACCCGGGAAAAAGCTAACAAAAAAAAAACTATCAATATAATTACGGTTTTTAATATTTAAACGTGGCGGGTCTCTGCAGAATCATGCAGGTTCGCGAGGACGATTTTTTCGTTTTTTTTTTTTTTTGTTTAGTATAAAAAGTTATTTTACTATAATACTTTAAATATATTTTTAAAATTATCCAAAATAGTTTTTTTTGAATATTGCAGCGAAAAACAATAGAATAAATATATATATTATTCCGGTTTTAGACTAAAATTGTCTATATGATTTTATATAAACGTTAAATATCTTACAATATTGACAATCGTATTCAATAAGCATTCAGAATTTCGTTTTTACATTAAAACTATTATTTACAATTTTTACGTCCATATACGTATAAGACGAATTTTTTTTTTTTTTTGTTATCTAACGTCTTCTTCTCTTTTTCATTCTTTCCATTTCCCAGGTTTATTTTTCATTAATTACATTGATTATTAAGTAACGATCATCACTGTATTATTATTACTGATGACAACCGTTTGACAACAACTGCAGTACATAACTATTGTACGTGTATATATGTATATAGAGTCGTTCGACTTGGCCAATCATTACGCATTCATATGCGCGCATTCATTACCGCAGCAATAAAACAAAATGGACTCGGGTGTTTTCGACAAACGTTTATCATTTCCTAACTTTTAAATACCGCGAGCGAATTGCCTTGGGAATTGATATATACGCGTATATATTATATAATAATATGTGTAGTGCCAACACGTATACAATATACAACATCAAGACCTATAAATAACATCGAGCAATGAAAATGGTTAAGCGCACGTATATATCATAGAACTGAAATGTCATTGCGTATTATTGTCATTATCATTAATTTTATTTTTATTATTATTCCTGCAACAATTTTGTTTAAAATAATATGCTAAATAATATACGAAATCTACAATGATTTTCCAAAAGCCGTATTATTGTTATGGTATTCCATTAAATCTATAAATATATATATATATATATATTAATTAATATTTGAAATATATACGACCTTTATTTCACTATATGGCTACGACTGTTTTGCGCGTATACTTGAACCTATTATATAAGTAGTGTAAAACGCATTTGCAATGCTATCTGAATTTACTTATTGTATCTTGTATACATATAAGATTTTACACGATTTTTTTTTTTTAATTTTTATGGAAAATATCGCGGTGACTTTTATATAATCGTATATAAATTTCAAAAATATTATCAGAATCGAGATATTCTATTATATAAAACACGCACACTTGTACTACTTTAAAATAATTTTGTATAAAATCAATAAAAATACTTGGAACAAAAGCTGTATAAAAACTAGTAGAATACGTTTTTATTTCGCATCGAGCGTTTCGAACGACCGAGAATTTTAATAAAAAAAAACAAATAAAAAAAAAAAACGTAACGTTTATTTATCGTATTCGTTTGAAATAATGAAATCAATAGGTTTATATACCTACCTGTTTATATTGATAAATATATTTCTACATATTACATGAATAAAAATATAATATAGATTCGCGTAAAAATCCATTGCGTGCGCGTTTATGTTACATACTTAAACACTTCGTTTTATTCGCCAAAGCGTTTTTCACAACTTTCACTCGTTTTTTTTGTCCCGTGTCTGCGCGTATTAAAAGAGCTGTATAGTTATGGCGTCACACCTCCTGTGGTTAGTGGACGAAAAGAGTATTATCGTGTAAACATTTTCATATGATGACATCCAGGCAAATCCGTGATAACGTAAAAGAGATGAGGGAGAGAAAGAGAACGATTAAAGATTATAGCATCTAATTTTATAAAATAATTTATTTTATGACTTTATATATTTTATAAGTTTTTATCGGTTTTTGAGTTCATATTATTGAACTGAACTATTTAATTCAAAGTCTAAAATTTAAAAAAAAATGTATTATAGTATACCGCATTGATCAATACGTTAAAGTTGAATTGCGAGCGTTACTAATGAATCGACAAGTCATATTCGATAAGATAAACCCTACTCGTCTATATACGATATAGGTAAATAAATATATTTGCAGATATACTTAACGTAATGCATTTTTTTTTTCAATTATACATTTATATATCTAATTGAAGTATTTTAACATCTCAATAAATTAATTTAGGTGATAAAGGTACTGAAATAGATTTTAATATATATTTATATAAACGCTGATAAATATGTATTCGAAGTCTCGTTCGCGACCCAAATTATATTTTATAAATTGTATGATTAAAATTATTGTGAAATTAGACGTTTCTCACCATTTTCTTTTTTCCGACAAATTATAGACAATTTGTATTTTGACAATACATCATATACGATTTCCGTTCGGTTAATATTATAATTGTGCATAAATATTGCAATATAATTGATTAATATTGCTCAAACGTATTTTAGGACAGAACAACAACAAAAAACCATTCAAATAAAATGTTTTGCTTGAAAACATTCGCACTCGGTACACATACGCGATTATTATTATTTTTAATTTATAAATACATTTCATATGAATTTAACATTTACGCCTTGACATCAGACTATATATACCAGGGGTGGCCAAACTGCGGCTCGCGTCATAGACGTATTCTGCTCGCATCTTATCGTAAGATACAAAACATTTTTACAAAAAAAAATTTTTTTTTAATATGAATTTATGTGTTTGAACAAATATAATATTTTATTAAATTACAATTTATAGAAAAAATTTACAAAAAAAAATATAGTATTCTTGATATAATATTTAAATATGTATTTTTTGATGATACACACACGACGTCGAACAGCACTATATGAAGACATATCCATATGTATGCAGTTGTAGACAAAATTAAGGTAAAATTAAATCTGACATTATTGTACGTTATTATATCGTTTATCAGTGATAACTAAAATGTGATTATCGGTAACTGAGGTAAATGTGATTATCGATTATTTTTCATTTCGGCCCTTCCATATTTATTAATATATTGGGCGGCTCGCGAGCCTCTTCTCGCTGGCCACCCCTGGTATATAGGTACCAATACCGCTTATATACGTGTTTAATTAAACAAATTCAATTATACAAAAGCACATAAACTCAATTTAATTTTAGTTATCTGAACAATCGCAGTTTGGTTGCAGATTTTCTTCCGAGATATCGCATCACATTGTATGTGTATTATATTACTTTCTCGCACAGTATATATAATAATTGCAACAAGCCTCTAAACAAACGCAATAATATCGAACAATTCGTATACGAATAATAATAATAATAATAATAATAATAATAATAATAATAATAATAATAATAATAATAATAATAATAATACGACGATATATTTTCAAAAAAATTAAAAGAACCACTTTTGTATTAAAAACAAACAAAATATTTTTGCCTTTATAACGTATTTTGATTCCTGCATTTACCGCGCATTCCCGCGTTTATAATATTTGATTATTAATAAAACTCGCCGGTTTCTAACCCGACCAATTTATTTTCTTAAAATAATTCTACGTTTTTAATGTTTCGTTACAAACACGTTTTACTTACATATGTATAATAATATATTCTCAACGATTTTCAACATTAAAAATTAACAGTGGGCAGATAGTTGATTACAAATTAAAAACGTGCGAACAATGTCATAAATAATATACATTTATATTTACTCCTTAATTTGTATTGATAGTTGACTTAAAGTACATGTAAACCGTAACGATTTGTATACACTATTTGTTTAAAATATACGTTAACATATTATATATTCGGGCATAACGTCATTATTATTTATTATGTAACACAACGAGATATTATTTAAATAAATCAAGGACGCGTGAAATAATATTTAAACTTTTGCCAATTCGTCGTACAAAAACCATCTGTTTTAAATATTACATTAGGTATACTTTATACACATTAATTATGCGACTTCCTTTATTTGAATTACGCCATAATACAGTTATTTATTTAAATAAGATCATATATATATATATATATATATACTTTCTTTATACAATATAGTCGATTTCAACGTATGAATATATATATTTTAAAACGATACCTTTTTTCAATACATTCGAAAACCAATACCTGTTTAATACAAAATATACAATTTCCTCGTCACATATTCGTACTTATATTTACGTATTGTGTAATATATTATTATAACGCTCGCATATGCGGTGGTTGTATGACTTCAAATATTTATATATTATATAAACGACGTATACAGGGTGTGTCCGGAAAGTAATGTCAGTGATTTTTTTTTTTTTGACGCCACTGTACGTCGGGGCGCGAGCAGACCGATCGGAAATGGTAATGGGGGAAATCAGCTAACGAACGCTGGGTCGCTCATTCTTCTCCGACCATCCGGAGAGTGAAGACAAGTGTTTCGGCGGAAGTTGTTTTGTGACGTTGTACAAGTCATAATGGAGTGCTTGGTAAAGCAATTGATGGCGATCAAACTTGGCAAGACCACGGCGGAAACTATTTAAATGATCGAGATACCCATAATGACGTTGTTCAACAAATCGGGATAGCACATGTTCAGATTTTCTTGACACATTTCAACGTGTCGCAATTTTTGGTCGTCGGTGAGCACTTTTGGGACAATCTTCGAGCACATCTTCCGCATGTTCAAATCGTTCATAACGACCTCACGAACGATAGTTTTCGGAATGTTTAATTTCTGTGACAATAAACGGACAATCATTCGTCGGTCTGTGTTCAAAAGTTCTTTCACTCTCGTCACAATGTCGTCCGTGGTGCTCGTTGATGGCCGTCCGGCACGGGCTTCGTAGTCCACCTCTTGCCGGCTTCCGAAAAGGCCTTGTGCCACCGGAACGCTTGCCGATCCGACAGAGCATCTTCTTTAGAGTCTGTCTTGATCGTTTGAACTGTTTCTGCCACGGTCTTGCCGTGTTTGAAACAAAACTTGATCGCCATCATTTGCTCTACCGAGCACTGCATTTTGACTCGTACAAAGTCGCAAAAAAACTTCCGCGGAAACACGCTTGTCCTCACTCTCCGGATGGTCGGAGAAGAATGAGCGACCCAGCGTTCGTTAGCTGATTTTCCTCATTATCATTTCCAACCGGTCTGCTCGCGCTCCGACGTACAGTCCGGCGTCAAAAAAAAATCACTGACATTACTTTCCGGACACACCTTGTATATATACTAGTATCCGTTCAAATTTCACATTTCTCTACGTTCTATAACGATTTTTGAGTAAAAATTTTCAATTCCCATAACTCAATATACATATACATATTAGTAGTCGGAAATACTTTTTTTGTAAAATTTAAACGTCAATTCGAAATCGTTCGAATACACGACCGTATTATTAAATGTTTTTTTAGTTCGACCGATATGAATTATCCGTTTGAACAATTATTCTACTGACTCGGTGCATTTTTATTTTCAAAAAGGATATACATACCATTTCATTTGAACGTAACGCAAGATCTGCACCCAATATACACGCGATATGTACACGTATAAGAACACATATTATTCAAGCGATTTTTAAACAATTATACAACGCTTTAAGTACAATCTAATTACACGTATGAATATGTATTTATACGTAAAATTAAAACATTTTTTTTTTGGAAAATATAAAAAAACTACTGAACGGGTACCACCGATATTGCGTATTTCTTACGGACGTATTTGTCTGTGTTAAAATGCTTATATATGATAAAGCGACGTGAAAAAATAAAATAAAATTATCTGTCGCTCGATCTAACACACTTATTGTTACTTATAAAATATTGTAAATCCGTTATGTATACATCATATAACACAATGTCGGCGGAATATTACAATATTATATTTGAATAACAACTATAATACTACACGCGCGCATACGTTTCGTATAGTACTTACATTATGTTTGTAGATTTATACATATCGTTGACGAATATGTTAAATTAGTAAATTATTTTAAACGAATAATTATTGTAATTTTATCACAATCCTGTTTCCTATATAGAATAGAATTCTATCGTATACAGACATTTACTATATACTGTGTGAGTAAACGACAATTTTTTTTTTTTTTAAGGTTTACCAATTTTATACTGCACGTCATATACACGTAAATCAAATAAATCGAACTAGTATACAGCTGCGGCTTACGTATAGCCTACATATAGACTTTTTTTATATTATACAAAGTCCATATCGGTAATGTATATGTGCATTATACACACGTAATTTAACGTAATTGTAATCAATTTTTATATAATATAAATCTGTCGTACGCCGCGATAAACTGTACACAATTTCGCGGTTAAAATACAAAATATTTACCGAAAATAATTAATAACAGGACAAAGTGTACGATCATTGATCGATAAATCCGACAATAAATAACCGTATATTATAATAATTAAAGCGCGGATTTAAATGCAAAATAGTTTAACGCTTTCCGATCGCAAAATCCGATTTATATACATCGGGGAATATAAATATTTTAAAAATAAAACTTTTATTTCGAATTTCAAAGCACTTTTTTGACTTTTTTTTTTAGAGTATTTTTCCACTTTTTTTTTTTGGAGGAGGATATACACATTTTAGCGTAGAATAAAAAGTTTTAAAAATATATATATTTATTAATAAATAATTATAATTTTTTTTTTAAATATTCATCTTGTTTAGTAAATTCCTAATATATATTTTTTTTTTAGGCTGGCCATACTCGCGTGTATTTTTTTCAAAGTTTTGATCATTTTCCCGACATAAAGCTGACGTACTTATCGAATTATACGACAAATAATAATAATCGATTTCAAATATAAGCAATTGGTTGCCGGTTAGTGTGTCAAATGTCCAGTGTGTTCGTGAAGTATCGTCGTCGTGCACAAGTGTAGTCGGGGTTCGAAACAACATTTTAAACTTGCATTTTGCACTGCGTTATTTACGAAAATGCCATAAATTAAACCGTCCGACTATAGTGTCGATTACACGAAAATCTTATACAATATATTAAATCATAATTTTTTTTAGTTTTCAGCGCATTTTTTTTTTTTTAAGGGCATTACGCCCTTCTGTAACAACGTACCCTGTTTGATTTAACGCTGCAATCGTCTCATTTGCAGCACGCTGCGCGTCAATAAAATATAATGAAACAAAATACGCGTGCTTATTGCTTTGCTTCGGACAATGTTCTCTACCACAATCTGTTGCTTTTTTTTAGAATATATATATATATATATATAAATGATGTCGTTGGTTTTGATCTGAAGTCATGAGATTAAAAGTTTATTGGGTCTATTTTTGAATCGTTCTTTTGTGGATAAGCGTGTGCTTATTTGCTTGACGTGGGAATGGTAGGAGTTTGAGTTGCTTTCCTTTGTTTTTTTTTTTTTAGTAGTAGTTGATCTCTTATTTGATGCGGTGCTGATCTCGGTCGTGTTGCGATAAGCGTACAATCAAACACTATAATATATAGACAGATAAATAATATTCGAACTGTTAGGACGACGAGGTATATCCATCACATTTTTCTCAACTGCCAAACGTTTTAGAATTTGCAAATTTTCCGGCGTTCAAGCACCCCCCAAAAAAAAAAAAAAAAAAAAAGGTGAGAATTAACACTTTCTTCACTGGAAAACGAGCGTTTTTCAGATGGTCTGGATAATATTTATGCGGCCTGATGTCAAACATTTTTTTCAAACCAGCTCGTTTTTTTATTTTATTTTTTTATCATTTTTACCAATAGAGATTATAGGATTTCATAATTATTTTGTTTTAAAAACTAATGAAAAAAAAATAAAATTTTTTTTTTTAGTAATATAGTGTGTTGTGGGTGGCCCGGACGAACAATATATAGTCTCCCGGTCTGGATTTAGTTCCCACTCCGCTCCTGGCTCTATAATAATATGATGTGTACATTTACTCGTATTACTTTGATAGTTGATATTGTTAACTTTTAAAAGTCATTTTGGATATTTATTTTTAAATATAACGTTTCAATAACTATGTAATCAATCGAAAATTGCGATATAGTATAACAGAGAGAAAAAAAAAGGAAAAAATCTTTGAAATCGTGAGCACGCGACTCGTGCACCCGTAGCCGTCCGCAATTAAATCGTTTTATCACGGACACGCCTATGGAAAAAAATAAATGATAACATCCATAGGGGAGGCAAATGGGGCAAGTGCCCTAGAGCGTCCAAAGTATTATGAATGCAGGGGGCGTCAAAAAAAAACGAATGACAAAAAGAAAAAAAAAATTGTTGTTTTATTTTAGATATTAATTTCCCTACGATGATTTCTAGGATGAGTGTATTCACTATTAAAATATATAAAATTATGTAATTAGATATTACGTTAGTTGTAAATTTTTTTTTTCGGGGCGTCAAATATTATTGCCCTAGGGCATTACTAGGTGGTTAGGACGGCACTGAATTAACACCACAGCTGTATTATAATAGGCGGTGTATAATACCTAACCTACCTAATTTGGTCCGAAAGAATTTCATCATCGGAATTCGCCGCGTGGCGACGACGGTGGGGAACGGCGGCGGCGGCGGCGATCTCGTCGTATTCTGCGCGGTTTGCGCGTCGACCGTCACGGGTAGGGGAAGTGGGTAGGAAGGGGGCGACGGTCGGCGAGGAGGTGACGTCATAAAGTTTGTTTTTACAGTCCGTCCCGTTGCCAACTTCGGTCGCGGTGTGTACGGACACCGTCGTCAGCTGGTACCCACGCACGCACAGCGTCCCACCAACGTCGCCGCCGCCGCCGCCGCCGCCGCCAAGTCGTCGCGCAGTCATTCCGCGCTCGTCCTGCCAGCGTACGCGTTGTTGTTGTCGTCGTCGTCGTCGTCGAATCGCGGTCGACGCGCCGTGTCGCTTAGTCCGGTGTCTGTGGTTTATTTTTTTTTAAAAACTCTTTTCGGTTTATTTTTTTTAACGTGCAGTGCGTCGCGATCGGTTTTTTTCTCTCTCTCTCTCTCTCATTCTCGTTCGCGTACAAATACGCGAGTTATTGAGAGAAAAAAAATATTTTTTTTCCGTCTCGTATCGCCTTGCAGTCTATATAATCCTCAAGTCCATTTATATATAGATATATATACGTAATATGTTTACGTAACCATGGTAGACAAATGAAATAGATCGGTCGGGTCGTCGCAGCGCAGCAATCCTCGAGGTAAGGACGTTTTTACCTAATGTTGTGTATGTGCATGCCGAAAGATTTTTCGAACAAAAAAAAAGTACACGCATTTAATTCGTCCGCTTCGCACGGTATTTAAAATTTATTATCAAACGTTCCCCCGAACGATATTATTATATTGTGTGTGTGTGTGTGTATTATTGCGACGAATTGTCGAAAAATCGCGCGCTCCGAAACGTGTATATATATATATAGGTACATACCGCTGTAGGTGTAGTAATAAATATTATGTAAATTATAGTGCGCGTCGTACTGCTGCGGTTTTGTCATAAGTGATTTTTTTTTTTTTTATGTTCTACTCGGTATAATTATAACGAATATTTCTCGTTTTTTTTTTTTTGTAAACGTTATTATAGAAATTATGACGGCGTAGAACCGACAGCGCCGCGGCTGCAACTGGTTTTCCGATGGCCTAAATATTCTGTACACACACACACACACACTCGCAGTGTATTATAATATCGGCGCATTTCATTGCTATCGCACACACGTGTGTTTAATGTGCGTGTAATATAATTCGATTTATTATAAAAATTAAAAAATTTTTTTTTTTTTTTTAATACGCCATGACCTTTTGACCATGTATACCGCACGAGCGTATCTCCGCGGTCTCGGTCGTTCGATAAGACTATATATAATAATCGCTCGTACACATACCAAGTCAACGATATCTGCTTCTTCCCACCCAGTGGCGGTTTTGACGAAACTTTTAGGGGGGCGATTTAAAATATCAAACCCCTTCTCACGTGTATATCTCTAGTGTAGTTTAGTTCATTAGTAGAAAATGGGGGGCTTGGAGGACTTCGCCACCTAAAAGTTTAGTTAACCCCTCAAAAATGGTTTGAAAAATTATTATTATATTCAAATGTATTTATATGTAGACACATATCGAACGAAGCGAGAAAAAAATTTTTTCAATGGCAATTTATATAGTATATTGTCTTATAGCGAATTAGACCCCCCCCCAATAATTTAACCCGATTTCCGCTAATGCACCGCCAGTATACTCCTCAAATTGCGGAATCGGGCATTAGCTTCACTGATTAAATAAAATATAGACAAATGTGACAAATTATGCATAAATATGTACATTTCAGAATAAAATTTTTTGGGATTTGTGATAGTGAAGATGACTTATTCTATATTGTTTTTGAATTTTTTTACCTTTTGTCATAATAATATTAATTTTTGTGTACTTATTTAAAATATAGATATTATGTGTAAAAGTAACGTCCAGGGGGGCGATCGCCCCCTAAAAACCGCCACTGTTCCCACCGCGCGTTTAGTGTGTACATCAGCTGTGCAGATTGGCCTGCGAGACGAAAAATCGTTTTCCGTAACGCTTACCGCGAATTTCGTGCCCTCACCGCGTCGTGTACCGGGGGAACGCGTGCAGGCTCGGAGGAGTAATTCTAGTATCTGTATAGGCCGCGATTTTCTGTAATATTCCAGTTTATTTTATTGGCGCGCACAAGAAAAACGATTTTTTTTTTTTTGAAAAAAAACCCGAGTTGCCTTGGAAAAATTATTGTCGGTTATTCGCTGGTTGACGGCTCGGCATTTTATAACGTCGGAGCTTGAGGAACGTATTTCGGCTAAAAAAAAAAAAATTCACCATCGAATCGTGGCACACGAGAAAACGAGTCATATATTTTTTTTTTTAACTAGTTTAATATTATTGGTAAATCACTGTGAAGAGTATTTTCTTCGGAATGTGGACTATTGTAACGTGTGAATATTAAAATATACGTTTCGAAATTTATCGGTTTTTTTTATTATTATTATTATTTAACGGTAATAATTACGCGGGAAAACGGTGTAAAGAAATAAGACAGTGGCGTATTTATGGGGGCTGATGGGGCTCCAGCCCCCCGAAATTTCAGGAACTTTCTTTACTAATTCCTATGCCCTATAGCAACTATAGGATGTAATATTTTTAATAAATTCCTAATATGTAGTTGGTTTTAATATGTTGAGAATTTGGTAATTTGTCCTATTTTTAAGATTTAGTCTTTCATTAGAATTTAGAAATAATTCCAACAATGATATTTACTCAATGCTTCAGCCCCCTCCCCAAAAAAAATTTCTAAATACTCTCCTGAAATAATATATTTATATATATAAATTGTGAATTTTCTAACGCTGTTTATCGTATTAATTTTGTTTTGTAAAAAAATGTAATTATAGGTAAACGTATTGTGGCTGCTTACCGACAATATATTATTATATAGTAGTAGTAGTAGTAGTAGTAGGAGGCCATGGGCTGTGTAGTCCGGCACAGAACGCGCGTAAATACAAATCTCCTCTATTGTCGGCGAATAGTTTTTTTTTTTTACTATCACACGGGTTTTTAGTGCGTATACGACGACGGCGGCGAAATTAATTCAATAAATCGACGTGTAAACGTCTATTGCGGCGGTATGTGGTGGTAAATCTCGGGAAATGTGTAAGCTGTTGTCACGACGACTGATAATAGTAACATTTATTATCGAAATTACTTTGAATAAAGATACCAATATATTCGCGAATCCCAATCACAATTCCGTTCCATTTTTACCGCTCACGCGACGTTTACACATCATCAGTTGTCTCCGGTATACACTATAAGCAGACTCGTTTCCCGTAATATATATATATTATTTTTTTTAATCTTTTACCGGTGTCGTGTGGTCTTGTCTATATTTTGAAACGTCGTAAGCAACGCGTTTATATATATATATATATATAGGTATTGTCGAGCATATAATAATATAACGCGTATGACAGAGCGATTCCCCGCCCACGGTAATAGTTGCCCGCGCTCTCTCCGTCGTATTGCGTTCGTGCGTAATTATTATATTTTGTGATGCTGTGTCGTCTTCTCGTTTTGTACGGCACCAAACCGCTGCGTGTTTGCTGCGAGACGCGAACCGCGCACTGTCGTCCACGCGTTGACTGTGCTGCACGACGTATTTGAAAATCGTACGGGACTAAGCACTCTGGTAAAAAAAAAAAAAATTTTAATTACAGAAATCTTGGCCGATCGGCTTGCAACACTTTAAAATGAAAAAAAAGTGCCTAAAAAAACATATTTTCTATTACTTTCGCGCGTATATCCTTTTTATTCGTTTTTTTTTTTTTTTGTTTTTCACTATTTCGATGCAATTTTTTTTCTTTCCTTAACGTTCGTTTTCGGACGCGTAAAACTTTAATTTCAGCAGTGGAACGCGCACCGAATTTCTGCGTCTGCAGCAGGTATGCGCGTAGGTACACACACACACGATTTTATATAATATTATACGATCCGCGCGTTTTTGATCAGACGTTTTTACAACACAACGCGTGCAGTGTACTCCTCTCTCCTCCCGCCCGATGACCCACATCGGTCGACTGGAGGAGGTGTAGACCGCGGTGTGTGCCAACGCGCGCGTTTTTCTCGTCGCGTAACGCGTAGAGGAAATGGAACCGCGCGCGCGCTAGCGTTTAAGACTGTGATTTCCGTTGAAAATAATCGTTTCACCGCGGAATAGAAGTCTGAAAACCGATGCGAACGCCAAACAGTTTTTTTTTTTTTTTTTACATCTCGTAACTTCTCGTTGGAATCAAAGGTGTTTAAAAAAAAAACGGCTCCGTTTATTTTATTATGGATAATATTCGCGATTTATTTCGTGTACGTATATTTGACGCCTTTAGGGGTTTCGTTTGACTGTCGTCCTCCAATGATGCGAACAAAACGATACTCCTCGTTTCTCCCTCCCCTCCGTTTTACTTGTCTCCTATATACGCTTTTCGATTCGCTCGAGTCCTCCGGACGACTACTGTTTTCCGCATTTATACGAATTATATACACACGTTTACACGTTCTGCGGTCAACAAAAATCGTTATTGCAACACGTTCGTTTTGCTCGAAATCGGATTGATTTTTTTTCGTACGTATTTAACTCCGATACGTATATATTATATATGTATCGGCCGACGCGATCGGGCCGCGGCGTTAAATCGGGTGTATAGAGTTTTGCCGCGATAGAAATCCGGCGCGGTTACGTTTGTTTTTCACTCTTTTTCCAGGGTCGGGGACTGGGCCGGCTAGGTACCGAGCAAAACTCGGTGGGCCGTTCAAAATAATTGATTTATATAGGCCGATTTAATACATATATATATATAATACTCATATATTTTATTTATTTCAGACCGAATTTATTTTATTACCTCGGGCCGGACCGAATTCCCAGTCCGACCCTGTCTCTTTCTAAAACTCGGCGGCTCCCTTCCGCCCTTTCTTCTATAGCGGCGTTATGCGGCGCGACGGTACCTTATACGCTGCAACGGTTCTCTTCCGTATAATACATACACGCGCGCGCGTGTGTGTGTGTGTGTTAGGTATACAAAATAGAACTCGCGGCCGCGTTGTTGGCCGGCGACGTCATCATCGAGCGCGTCCGCGAGAACGTGGGCCGTTACCGTGCCAACGGCATCGTATACCGTAACCGGGGCAACGGGTACGGTGTTGCCCCGTGCGACCGACAGAGTGCCACCGCGCCGCCACGAGTGTCCGGACTCCAGCTGTACGGAGAGCCAGCCGCCGGGTAAATAGAAAAATTAAAACGAGAAAAAAGAAACGATGGCGCGCGCGCGCGAAATCGGCGGCAACGACGAGCACGGTGTTTATATAAGTGATTAACGCGTGTGATGGGACGAGTCGATTAAGAGAGGAGGATGCGTTTAATAAAACGACGTGTAGAGGAGGGATAATATTGTAGAGAGAGAGGTGTCGTCGTGGTCGCGGATCGGTGGGCGCAAAAACCGACGCTGTGCGTATTGTAATAATGATATACGCAGTAGAAAAATTTAAAAAAACGCTAAACGCGTTACGAAATTTACGAAAGAAAATCACGTGGCCCAGTGTTAAATACCGTGTTAAACGGTGGAAGAACCGCGAGAACGAATGAAAACCCGGTACGAAAGGTATCCGCAGGAATGAGAGTGCGATGGGCGTGCAGCGCGGCGAGCCGACCGATAGAAGAGATAATCTCGGACGGATAGAACGGAAGTCCGCGAAGAAGCACGACGGCGTGTTAACGGTATATAACCGGAATTCGGCGTGTACCGAGAATATAGCGTACCCGCGACCGAGTGAAAAACACGGGAGACGAGACGGTTTCGGCGTTATATTATAACGATGAGCCTCGGTGAATCGTACAAAAAATGCAAACGAAATGTTAAATTATAATATTGCGCGTTCTCCCAAACACACTGTCGCGCCGGCAGAGCAACGACGACGAAAGTACGGATGACCACCAAAAACGTGCAAACGACGAACGACGCGTTGTTTTTCCGAATTGTCGAGAATTTTTCTCGTCAGATTGTGTTATTCGCGTGTATAATAATTATTCTCGGCTCAATGCGGTCGTGGCCCGGTTTCGTTTCGTTCCGTGCGCCGTTATTATTATTATTATTATTCGTTTCGCGGACGCGCGCCGAACTCGCTTCGTTGTATTGCCGGTGCGCGAAATGGCGAGGGAGAGGGAAAAAGACGTGTACATAAACTCGTTTTTACCGGGATTCGATGAAATTCGCGTCTGGCTACGACGACGAAGAGCCGCGATTCGCGTCGATTTCACACGACGGTTTTCGTTGTAATAATCAAAATACCGACTGTTAAGGGGATTGAAAGCGGGTATTTTCTCTCTTTGTCTTACACGCATGAAACACGGCAAAATAGACGTTTCGTACTTCCAACGGTACCGATCGATCTATTGATGCGATAAGAAATTTGAAAACAGATTTGAATTCCTCTTGAATTTTACTACAAAACGACTTTCCCGCTTTTTTTTTAAGACCTTCAAAAATGAATTATTAACAATTTTTTTTTTTTTAATTTGTTCGGTTAATTTTCTTAAGGGTTTATGAAAAAAAAAATGGAAAAAGTGGGAAAGTCGTTTTGTAGTAAAATTCACGAGGAATTCAAATGTGTTTTCAAATTTCTTATCGCACCAATAGATCGATCGGCGGTACGTTGGAAGTACGAAACGTCTATTTTGCTATGTTTTATGTGTGTGAGACAAAGAGAGAAAATACCCGCTTTCAATCCCCTTAATGATTTGTGTTTTTTTAATGATGATGGACGTTTAAACAACGCACGCACGCGATTAACGCCGCGGCCAATCGAAACGGTAATTTCGCCTCGACGCGCGCGGTGTTGCGAGATAATATTTTATCAGTTTATGACGCGCGACCGTTTCACAAACTACACAGGCGCCTTCCCGCCCATCGTGCGTTTTTATATTTCGGTCTTACGCGGTCAGGCGCGTCCCCAGGGGGGGAAGGGAACTTACTTTTTTACGTAAGCTTATATTTGTAATGTAGTCGCATTGTAAAAAAAAAATTCAGTAAAATTGACTCGAGTTCGCCCGTACTTTTGAAAAACGCGCATACGGTAATTATTGATTTAAAAAAAAAAATAGGTTCGCCCCCCGCCACCCGCTCCTTGAATACCGTCTACGGACGCCCCTGGGCTCGACGATTTATTAAACCGGAAAGAATAATCCGAAATGGGGGAAAAAAAAATGATGTACAAAAAAAAATACGGGAAGAAAGAAGAAGAAGAAAAAATATCCAGCGTTGAACGACCGCCGGTCGGGTCGTCGGACGGACACGTCCGCGCGCGCGCGCTCGCGGATCTGTACACACACACACACACACAAATATGCCGTCATCGGTGGTCTTTTCATATTTGTATTACAACAGCCGGTTCGTGTCGTACAAAAAAAAAGGACATTGTACACAGTTTTTCTTTCTTACAACGCACTGCAATCGACTTGTGCAGCGCGTACTTTTACACCAGACGCTGCGCAATGCTCTCGAGTATTTATTATTCGTATTTTAATACTTGAGCGCGTGCTTACTCGACACGCGCAGCGATATGTAAACCGATTGTCAAGGATATACGTTGCGATTTCGCCGCCGCCGCCGCCGCCGCCGACCGAGCGGCGTCGTGGCGGCGACGGCTTGTGGCGTATTTCAACAACGGTGCCAAGGTCGTCTCGTCGTCGTCGCCGCTGCACACCGGTTGTTCGTTGATGGCGGCGGCGTTTTATTGACGGAGGGGAAAATATATGAAAATAACACAAAAAGTGCGCCGAGAAATCAACGTCAGATTTTTGTGTTCTGCTAACCAGCTGTTGTGTGCGCTAGTAAATAACCTCTTTAAATCCCCGAGCCCGCAATATAGGAAAACGGAAAAGATAACCGTGTCCAAAAGCCGTACGGGTCCGACTCCCGTTTGCGCTCGTGCCGCCGCGCGGGCGACCGCACGATAGTGACACGAGGAAAAAGTACCGAGTACACTTGTTCGGGAGGGAAAGTCTTTTAGAAATGAGGACATACGCCGTGGATCGTACGCCGCGGTTGAAAAAGAAGAAGAACGTGTGGTTTTGATTCGTTATATATAGAGGGATAGGCGAGCTGACGGAAAGGAGCGTATTGCGGACAGAGATGATGATGATGGTGATGATGATGAGAGAAAGACTCTCTGGGGGAACTACTATATGGAAGAAATCGGATTGGGCCGGGGGGAACGATGGAAGGAAACAGTTTTGCCGCGTCCAAGAGTGTATACGGCTTGCGTATACTGAAAGAATTATTATATGTAAAATTAATAAATTCTTAAAAAAATAATAATAACTCGCGCTCGAGCACCGCCTTATTTCGTTTTCCGTCCACGAACCTGCTGCTGCTGCTGCTGCTCGACTGCCCGCGGTGTGCACACAAAGTACGCTCGCCCGATAATACCGCGGACCACCAGTCAGCGGTGGTTATTGCGTAAAAACGAAGAAACGGAGCAGAAGAAATATTCTCCCCACTTGTTAATCGCGTGTTCGATTTTCGAACGCTATATGAAACGGCGTTTAATTAATCGATTTTACAATTTATCACGCCATTAGAATATATTATATTCTATTTGCGCGGGCGCCGTAGTGGATCGCTCGTGAAAATGCGCGTTTTCCCGCGGCCGCGTTACCGCATTGTTACCGCCGTGCCGTTACTACGGTAACGTATTATAACGCGTTATCATTACCGCGCGCAGTAGTAACCTACCGTAATAAAGTATACGCGTACAGCAAGCTGTTGCAGCTGCGGGCGAAAGCGAGGAATTCCGTTATTCGCTCGATTAATTCGTTTTAATTACGGTCAATTTATTATAATAAGGTAATTGGTTTTTTTGCGCATAATCGAGGAAAATATATTCCATTTTTTATATATATATATATATAAAATTTGTACACAAAACTTTCAAAAATCTGAATCGTATATTTTCAAAAAATACATATATATTTTTTCGTATATATAAACATTGTAGAACATATTTTTCGTCGTACCCTTTCAGTGGCCACTGCGCAGTACACCTGTATACGAGTAATATACGGAGACGCGTAAAATGTCCGAAAATATTTTTTCCGAACGGTATTTTGGACGAAAAATATTTTATCCGAAAAATATATCAATAGAAAAGTATTTTTTCCGAACCGTATTTAAGCCGAAAAACATTTTATCCGACCCATATTTAAGACGAAATTATTTACGCCGAAAATAAAACTGTGGAAAATATTTTATCAGAAAAATATTCCATCCGAACCGTATTTCATCCGAAAATTTATAAACATAAGGGTGACCAATATAATCCACCTTGGTGGTACCACAGAATAGATAAAATGGTACAATGTTGTTATCAAATAATTATAAATTGTAATTTCATTTTATTTTTATGTACAAATTACGAAAACGACAAGATAAAACAACAATTTTGTGGTGCATAGTGATCTATTCTTATCAATAATGGTATCTGAACAGTTGGTCACACTTATTTTCATACATTTTCGGATGAAATATTTTCTTATGATATATTTTTCGGACAAAATATTTTCTACAGTATTGCTTTCGGTGTATATATTTTTCGACCTAAATATTGTTCGGATAAAATATTTTTCGGGTTAAATATGGTTCGGACAAAATACTTTCGGATAAACTATTGTCGGCTGTAATATTTTCGGATACTTTATAGCCCCTCGTAATATACGTGTATTTATTGTACTGCGCCACTACTGTATACGGTGAAACGCGCGAAAATTAATACATTTAAAAAGCGTTCTCAGCCGCGCCCGCGTGTACCACATATAATATATATATATCCGTCGATTGCGCCCTGCGGCCGTGGCGGCTGCTGCTGCTGCTGCTGCTGCTGCTGCTGCTGCTGCTGCTCCTCCGTTGCCCTCGACAACCGATCATCAAAACGGCGTCGACCCGCGGTGCTGCAGTGCGGGGAGATCCGTGTCGGCCGCGCGCCTCGTGTCTCTCACACCAACAACAATAATAATGGGCGAATAATATTCCGTAGTTTATTACGTTTGAGAATAGAGCGTATATTGTACAATCTGTAAAAAAAAAAAACCGAAGTATATTGATAATATTAATATTCCGACGCGCGTTCAGCGCGACGAGACAAAATAAAAATATTCTGATGACGATGTATTGTGCAATGCGACGAAAAATCATTGAATTCTAAAAAAAAAAAAATGTCGTTTTACACTGTTATAATAATATTTTTGTACTGTGCGATATTATCGGCAGCAGAGTAAATGTAAATGACCTACCAGTTTTTCCTTTCTACCGGTGTTAAAACCTGGTTTTCTCGAACGGCGCAGTCACTATAACAGTATTATATTCGAGTTGAATTTTCGAACACGCCCAACGATAATAATAATAATAATAATAATAATATATATAGTAATACCGTATATACGCGACCAACGTACCCGCCGCCGACGGTGTTTTTTTTTTTTATATATATTATCGAACAATACATTGTTTGTCGTAATAATATGACTAGGGCTGGGAACGTAATGTTCAATAAAAATGCTCTTAAAAAAAAAAAATGCTTTTACGCCCCGAAAAATTCAAAACGATGCGCTGATATTTGTTCGTTTTTAATATTTTCGATATAAAATAGTGTACATTTTAAAAAAAAAAAAAGTTTTACGGACAACTAGATCTCATCGACGTGGACTTTTTTTAATCGGAAAAAAAAAAGAAATTATTACTATACAATTGTTATTGTCCGACAGTATAATACTTACTTTATAATTCGTTATATTTATATATTAAAATCGTATCGGTGCGTAAAATTTCACATTCATATTTTGTATTATCCAATAACGCTCCGAAAACTCTAAAATGTTCTACGAAATTAAGAAAATAACCAAAAATTGTTAAAAAAAAAAAAATGCTAAATTTTCTTATTCTCGTTAAAAAGTAGGACATGAAACGAATTCGTGACGACAATACGTGAATCGCGCTACAGAGCTTTGGAAAAACAATAAAAATTGCATCGAAATCCCAGCCATAATCAGAAGAACACTTTTAAAGCGACGACAAAAAAACGTTTCTTACACAGAAAAAAAATGGTCAGGAAAATATTTCCCGTTTTATTAAGGGTCGAATGGTCGGCTAGGCTGTTATTGTTGATTGTGTAAATAAATAACCGTGCGGTTCGGTTCCCTAAAAAAAAAATAATTGAACCGCGCGCAATTATATTGAAAATAGAATAAACTCGTACGAAAAAAATTGGAGGGAGCGGTTCAAAAAAAGTAGCCCAGGAACGGCAGAAAGCTAAATTACCACACTGTGGAAAATTATGTAAAAAAAATGACATAAGAACTATTAAATTTTCAGCTCTTATAAATGCGTATACAAAAATTGTCGCCTCGTTTTCAAATTGCACGCGAATCGTCAATTTTATCAGTTTTTTTTTACACTTTTTCCGCTAATTTTTCTCCGTTTACTGCACCTTAAAGAAAACTATACTGGGAAAATCGAGAATTACGTGAAAACAATATCGCGTGGGTAACTGTATAGACGTGAGAAACAGTTCACAGACAAATTCTAAACAAAAAATAAACCGTTTTTCGTTTAAAAAAAAAGTCTAAAAATCGTAAGAATAATACGTGTGGAATATAATTAGTAGTCATCAAACAATTTTTTTTCCTCGCCCGTTTCGAAGGGCGACGATATATTATTATTGTTGCAAGAGGTGCTTAGAACGCGCGTTTCGAAATCCGCGATTTTGCCATTTCATTCACGACTCTCCGCGTTTCAAACGGGGAAAGTCTCGCGTAACGAAACACCGTGCGCGATAATTAATAATAAATAGGGCCCGATGAACAACGATTGTTGATGACTTTTGCATATTATTTTTTTTTTCTACAACGATGCTTTCCTAGTTCAAAATTCGATGATTTTAATATCATACGAATCTAAATAATTAATTTTTATTTTGTATTTTTAATTTTTTATGGCGCTTTTTGACATTTTAAGGTAATTTTAAAAAAAAATTATTTTTCAATAATCGACAGCGAAATCACTAGTTTGCTAGTATGTTTTATTATTATTATTATTATTATTTTACGTAATTTTTTTTTTCGTTTAATAACTGTATTAATAAAATAATAATAATAAATAACGTAATTTAAACAATTTTAAAGGTATTTTTTTATGTTTTTAGATTATAAATTGAATTTTTCAGGGCATTTTTGTAGATTTGTAGAGAATTTTTCCTGTTTTATAGGTCATAAATGCATTTTTTTAGGGCATTTTCTTATGTTTTTTTTTTAAAGCATAAACATCCGGGCCCTAATAATAATTAATAATAATCGACGATTTATCTCTTTTTCTTTTTTTTTCGTTTCGAGGTATGTAAACGTGGGTATCGCGCATTCCAATTCCGCCGAGCTACTCTGTATTAGAAAATTGCGGCTGTGTTATCGTTATGAATTTATATAATATAATCCTAGTGGATGTGTAATGTACACGACATGTGATATGATCTACGAACAGATTATTATAATACGACGTGTCTAATGACGTGTGTTGTACATCGTGTACAACGTAGTCTGCAGAGTGTACAAAATAAAAAAAAATTAATAAATAATAGTAAAATTTTCATTTAAACGTATCTGTTTCAATTTTAGTTATTTTTTTTTTTAAATATTTCTTTAAAGACAATTTGTTTACGAACACATGGAAAAATCTATCTTCGCGTTTTTTTTCCATACGTTTTCCGCGCTGTTACATAGTACTACGGTGTGTATCGTAAAACTATCGTGAAAACTAGTTTCAAGAGGTGATCTAACTGTAAATTAATTCAGCGGCTCGATATAATATTTGCTCGGTATATAAAATCCAACGCGCATACACGCTTCAGTACCTCCGTTTTTTTTTTTTATATTATACACTCGTGTGTATATACTCGTATATATAATAGCTGTTGCCGGTTATTATATATTATTGAACTAGTTATCATTTTTGTTTTTTTTGTGCGTGTAAGAGTCGTACCAATTAAATTATATTTTCGTTATGACCTCATATTTTTGACAACACTGTTTAAAACGATATGCCTGACTCTATACACATATGTGCGCCCGTTTAATTCTTGTTAAGATAAAAAAAAAAACATTCTGATAAACGCATTTATCTATAATACAACTACGTATATACATAAGTACCTCACAATCAATACGAATATTCACGGTTTTATTTTTTATCTAATAACGTTCGTTTATAATAATATATTGTACCGAATGTCCTTTAAAATTATTAATATTTTAAGTGGTGGGGCGCAATGTAGATCGCATTATCTCAACATTTCAGTGATCATCATTAGCACCGCGATTTCTCTCGTATATATAATAATAATAATAACGTTTACAAATCGTTGTTAAACGCTGGAATAAAAAAAAAAAAAAAATTTATATTTAAAAAACACTACCAAATATAATATAACGCATTTTTATTTTATATATTTACATATTTTTCCCGATACGTCGTTAGTCATTAATGATTCATATTATACTTTATAGTTTTGTTTTTATATATTATATATATATACACGTTGGGTTTTAATTTTTTTTTTCCCCATTTTATAATGATGATTTTACCTAGAAAAACAGTTGTTTTTCCAACACGCTGTTTACCATTTCGATTGAATAACAGTATGAAATATTTACGATTGATAAATATTGAAACATAGATTATTATATTATAACCGCATATACGAAATTCCATTAGTACCTAAAAATATCTTCGTATAGGACGTCCTGCGTATAATATTATATATAGCCGGTAATTAATATGGTAGTTTTGTATAAATCGTGTTATTTATATATTTACAGTCCGTCGGCGCTGTGTTCAAATTCTAAACATTTCTAAATTACTAAAATATAAAATATTTTTTTTTAAAAGGCAGACTTTATGCGTGATTTATATGTTTAATACCCAACAGAATCCGCTACTATGTAGAAGTGCTTTTAAATTGAATTTCGTTGAAATCCGGTATATATTTAGAACAGTTTTTAAGGAAACAGGACTATTAACGTATATAGCGTTTCTTTTTTCTAACAGGAGTAACTAGTTGAAGCAGTATATAATACAGTACCTGTAGTATGGTATTATAAATCTCGATCTGCATCGCGGAGTGTCGGTTATATTTATTCTTATTTTGACGAAAAATTAGAAAGTAATGATTTTATGTACACGCGAAGTAATTATTTACTCGTTTATCAATCGTCTTCAAACTATTTGAAACGTTTTCAATTGCCTATATATTGATCATTATAGTCGCATTAGTCGATAACTATTGATATTCGATTCTCATTTAAAACGTTTTTTTTTTTTTTTTTGATTATCGTTTGTGTACAACGCTGAACAATTAATTTAAGAAAACCGATTTAAGAAGTTGTGGATAACGTGTAGATAATTACTATATATAACATTTTAGCATTTTTTTTTATATTAACACAATTTTCTACAGTACACAATAAATATAATAATACAACACGTGGTGTAGTAAGTTAACAAGATGTGTGCACAATATATTTTTAATGGTTTCAATAAGTCATGTTACATTATTATAACATTATATAGAGGAAATCATGAAGGTCGATAATTCTCAAGAAGGATAAAATATAATGTATATATAGTATTTTAAAATTATGCAACTCTTATATAATATATACATTAAACGGGAATAAAATTCAGCAGCGTGTCTAAAATAATTAATTTCAATTTTAAATAGTATTTATTATTTTAATGATAAAAAAAAAAAAAATACCGTTCAATACCTAAACTATTTTACTTATCATCGAATTTTATGAGTAGTAATTAAAATAATTACAATTCGATTGTATACATTAACATCGGAAATATTTCGTATTAATATCATATATCTACGTATAGTAAAATAAATATAAATAAAATAATATTGTACGATATTAGATATAACTATTTAAAAAGTTAATATGTATAATTCAGACTTAAATTTGTAACGTCGTAATGGCTTCTTTAAGATTTTTCGATTTTTAATATAACGCGCAAAACGCGTTACGAATGTTACGACTCGCTCGGTATTATAAAAACGAAATATATCGAAACGAATTAAAATCGCAGACGTTAATTATTTTGTATATACGTCTTATCGATAAATTCAGATATAGTTTTCTCTATTGCAACTTATTAGTACAAAAAAAAAAAAAATATTTTAATCGTAGTTTTTGCGGATGCCGAGAAAATCACTAATTCGAAGTCCGATTATATAGTTTGAAATAAACGCGATACGAAAATTTAAAAAAAAAAACATTGGAATTATTATTATTTTTCAATAAAACGAACGTTTTTTTTTTATCTGCAAAATTCTATAATATACAATAACGATCGATTTTTAATATCCGTCACAAAGTATTATTAACATTACACGCGCGCGCGCGCGTATTGTGAAATTCGATTAAATGTGTAACGCGTATCGTTAAAAAAAAACACACACACAAATAATCGCGTTGTTAATTTTAATTTCTTGTTGATGACTACATACTTTAGCGACCGTTTAAAAAATTATATTTAATTATCTCGTTATTGTTAAAAAAAATAATAATAATAATAATAATGAACCCGGTCTCGAATTACATACACATAGGGGTCAATTTTTGGATACGTTTCTGGAGCGAGAGAGTGTGGTTTTGGGCGAGAGGATATCCGCACCGCTCACTGAACGTATAATAATACACAATAAAAAAAAAATAAAAATGTGTTCTCCACACACTGTTGTACACCGTTCTCGAGCCGTATATTATTATTATTATTAAAATAAACCCTCACAAACGTTTTCAATGAATATTATTAACGCGTAGGGGCTTAGGAATCGCTGTTATTAGCAATGTCATTCGAGAAATTTCCTTGAACCCGCATTGACCTTATTATACCTCCTCAATAATATGTGATATTAATAATATGTACGTTGTTCCGTCCGCCGGAATTCAGAATAACGAATATCGAAACGCGCGCGTTTATTTAATATTGTAAATACAACGACGGTGCTACCGCCAAACAATATTGTGTTATAATAATATAGTATAATCAGTACTATTGTAATGTGCTTCAGAATATTATGTCCAGAACAATAGAGAAATATTTAATTCGTCTCGTAATGACGATGATTTTTATGAGCGAAATTTATTTGTAAGAAGTGGAAAAAAATTTGTGACTCAATAAGTCTATAACATAACGGAGCATAATATTTTAACGCACAAAGTAAGTTGCACTACTACTACTACTACTACTAGTGCCACCCCGCAGTGGTTGGTGGTTGCGCCACGCATAATATTCTTATAATATTATACGAATGTATGACCTTTGTTTTTCTTTTATGTGTATAGCGCGACAAAAAAAAATGTTTTTAAACTTTAAAAACTTGTTTTTTTTTTCTAAATAAAAATCAAACAATATTATAATTTCGAGATTTTGTTTTAATACATATTTTGTATTTTTTTATAGAAAATAATCCTTATTTTAAATAATTATTACAGTACGTTGCGAATTATCCCAGGGGAACTATAAACATGGCCACGGGCGAGCGAACGATTTTCTAAATAAATCGGATACTAAAAAAAGTATCTGGGAATACTTAGTAGTCCTTAATCATATAGTGCCACTCAATACACGGATTCCTCAAAATGTGCTTTGTCCGATAATGACGGGAAATCCATTAAGATAATGCTCGGAAATTCATTTTCTTTTTTATGTGGTTATTTTCTTTTTTAACTTTTTATAAATATACGGAAAAAGTAGTTTCAATAGTAGTAAAAAAAAAAAATTATTATTGTTGTTGTTCGACTGCATACGCTGCACGAGTCGCTGACGACGACGGCCCCGCGGTGTATAATTCTCGTATATCAACGAGAGAGTTTATTAAAAACCAAAAAGTGATTATAATATTATGACGTCAACGCATATTGTGTTTATGGCTTTTTTTACTGTGTAAATACTCTGCACAAGACCGTAGGGGGAAAATGAATAAAAATAGAATATTTTAGAAAAGCCCGCGTGCGTGTGTGTGAATATAATTTAAAATAATATCGTCGGTGTGTTGTAATTTTCGCGTATCTAAAAAAAATGAAATTCTTTGGATTTTTTTTTTTATTTTTACTAATATTTACGCCGTTGACATAATAGAAACGCGCGATCACAATTCTACACATATATTATGGAATAATACACACAGAAACTGTCGGAATATGCGATTATAAACAAAATACGTTTCCAAGACTCGTAATCCGAAATTCAAGAAACGGATTTTTCTACGTATTCAACGGTGTAAAGTCGTATAAACGCCCGAGCTGTTTTGTAATAATTAATATATTATTTTCGTACGAAAACGCGGAAAACCTTTGAAAATTGAAACGTTTACTGTGGTTGAAAGTACACGGTCGTACTGCACG
Organism: Slavum lentiscoides; assembly: GCA_032441835.1. Taxonomy (NCBI): domain Eukaryota; kingdom Metazoa; phylum Arthropoda; class Insecta; order Hemiptera; family Aphididae; genus Slavum; species Slavum lentiscoides. The sequence continues at coordinate 7,884,989 of CM063714.1, read as the reverse complement.
TCTCTTAAGACGCTAAATTCTTACACAAAATAAATTATACAGTGTTATCCGCACGTACAATAACGTAGAGACAGTTTTTTAAAATCGTATTCTTAAGAAGTTATAGAATATTGTAATATTTATTTTGCGCAAAAAACTGGTGTCAAAAAGCGTGCCCATTCAGAGTTGTTTCCCGCGCGAAGCGATTGTTGTTTCGATGAAAATCATCGTCGGTTAACCGCGCGTGAGGGACGAATCCGATTTTTCTGTAACCACCAAAATACTATTGTCGACGGCGTTCAAACAACCACGTGCTGCTGCGGTGGCGGTACACAGAGAATTTGTTCGCAAATTTTCCTAAAAAAACAACCAGATATTCGCTAAATTACAAATATACGATATACCGCGTGTCGCGGTGGAGTGATCACGGACGTCGAATCCCCCCGTCCCCCGGTCCCTTTTTTTTTATTAGTGAAATATTGAATTTCGAAACAAAATATAAGTGTTTTTGATCAGATTCGTATTGACTGCATATGACCAAGATCGTCTTGCAGTGTTAAAAATTCGGTCGGAAAACGGGTCACGTGAAGGATTCGCGTCAACTGCGGACTGTGGTCGCGAATACGAGAACGAGATAGGTACGGTTTTTGGAGACGCTGCGACGAATCTCGCAGTATTAAATAAAATGTTCATTATAGAATCGATTAAACGGATTGTCCGTGCTTTATAACCTAACCCGATACATCTCGAAAGTGTACTCGATGAAATCGGTCCGAATAATAGAATTTATATCTATTAATTGTCTCATTTGAATCAATACGAATTTACTTTAAAAAAAAAAATTTTTTTCGCTCTACGACAAAATATTGATGCCCCCCATGATCTAACTCTAATCACGCCACTGCCTAGCGTAGTTATTTTTCCTAGGTATGTGTACACTCTTCATTCGTGTACTCGAAACGCTAATATTATTTAAAAACAAAAAAAAAAAAACGCGTAATAGAATTTGTTTTTTTTATTTTTCTAACCTTATTTAATGCATAAACGCGTGTAGCGAGACAAAAAACGATATACTAAAGCGTATATTAAAATTAATAAATATAATTTTTTTTTCCCCGTTTAAACGCTTAAATACACAGAGACACACCGTGTAATAATAATAATACAATGTGTGTAATATCGTCGTTAGTGTTTGGCGGTATATTGTTGTTGTAGTTGGTTACAGAGCGCACACGTGTTTTTTCTGACCGCATTTTATAATATTACAGCCGTGCCGCCCGGCGTCTATACCACCGACAACAACAACAACAATTTTATTATTCGGGTGTTAGGCGCGCGCGCGTTTCCCCGGTTTAAAGGTCACCATCGCAATCCGTCGCTTCAGCTGCAACCGCCGCCGCCGCCGCGTCGTTTTTTTTTCCAACGATAATTTCGTTATTATAATATTTTAACGAGTTATTCGACCGTTTTGTGTATAATACGCCTCATATAGGTTATAGGTGTCCGCGCATCGTCATCGGTTTTAAAAAGGCTCGCAGGAGTCACGTGAGCTCGCATTAGAGTTCCAATCAATATGGGCAGTTCTTCTTAATTAGACATTTTGAATAGTGTCTAAAAAAAAAAAATTAAAATACACGAATAGAGTAGAAAGTAAAAAGAACAAAAGGTTGCAAACAACAGGATTATTTCAATGGTGTTTTCTTCGAAGCATCGGATAAAAAGAATAAAATAATTGAAAGTGAAGATCATTTTGGAAAAGGAGTAAAAAAGAAATTTTATTCTGTGAAAAATAATTTTTGTACTTTATAAGAGTAAGAAATTAATAATATACTCATATATATGTAAATGTCTAATTACTATAATTACGTTGTATTTGTGCAGTCATTAATTTTTGTCCTCTCGCACAAAAATATTTTGAGCAGTTCTGAGAAAATTTCTTAGCAGGAACTAATTAAAATACGTGATAATTGGAGAGGAAAAAAAACCGTATATATACTGAAAAAAAAATTGTGGTTAGCGGACGATCCGGGATACAATAATATTAATTAAACGATAATAATATTATAAATCGAGTTAAAAAAAAAAAAATTATAATTCATCGGGAGGTTTCGTATATAATGTATATGCTCTAGTCGTTTAAGAACATTTTTTTTTTTTTTCGTTTTAATATAATCGAATAATTATTTCGCGTTGACGCGCACAAAAAAATATTCAAAAATTAAAAACAGTAAGCGCGTTTTTTTTCTCCTATGTAAAAATCCACAAAACGTATGCAAAAATATGCGCGCACTTGAAAAATTTCGGTTTCAAACTCGTCTCGTCGTCTCGTACGAAAAGCGTTTGTAGCTCACGCGTCTGCCTGCGCACTATAAATCCTGCAAATAACGTATATATATTAATAATACACAGAAAAAACATGCAAATCCTTTTGAGCAACTTCTGAGCCCTGGTGAAGAGAGATATAAGCGCGCATATATAGAACTGTTACTTTTTATTATATTTTTCTCCTCCACTTTTTCCCCATCCCACCGCACTACACGGTGTTCACATATTTTTTTTTTTAATCGAATATTATTTTGAAAAAAACCTCACTCCCGTTGGCGAACAGTCAAACCCCCCGCCATTGTCGTGCATTCCGACCCGTATTTGTACAATACTTATGGAATATTCTATCCCTTCAGTGCTGTGTAGGTCTGTGAAAACAAAACGATAATATTTTGTCACTCGTTATTTTCACTTTTATTTACCGTCTAATCGCGGCGGCGGCGGCGATCTGTCGAATTTCGAATCGTTTAGATCAGTGGTTCCCAACTTTTTTTATTCTACGCCCCCCGCGTAGACTTTCGAAAATCTCCACGCCCCATATAAATTGAAAATATTGATGACCCTTTTTTTTTTCATTTTGGTATACTGCGCAAGTATTATTATTAATAATAATTTTTTCCATCATTTCAAACAGACAATAGTATAAACAGACTCTTTTATTCAAGTTAATAATACAATAACGTAAAGAAATTATAGTGCGAAAGCTGACAAAATTTTATTTTTTATTTTTTTTAAAAACGTTTACTCCGTGAAACGGCTGGCTCGCGGGTTGGAAAACACTGCAGGTTTAAATTAATTTTTTTTAACAATTTTTGTCGCATCCTTCACAACAAACGTTACCGTCGTCGTCGCGTATACGGTATATTTTATACGAAATAAAACGAATAAACACAACGCGATCGGTGGGGTATAATAGTTGTGTTGAGGAGACCACGCGTTTGGCACCCAAACCCGATGCGTGTTTCGGTCGGAAAAAAATGGAAAATAAAATAGCATAAAAAAAAGCCTCGCTAGAAAACCGTAGAAAAGTACCGGCGGAGTACCTCGTACTCCGAGAAGATAAACCGATACGGCCCGCGGTATAATAGAATATATAAAGTCGACGGGGCAGCGGCGGCGGCGGCGGTTGCCAAGCGACGACGCGACTCCGCGCGTACGAATAAGGAACGACAAAGGCGCGCGTATTATTATTTATTTTTTTCAAACCGACGCGTTTCGCGTGGCTCCGTCTTATTATTATTATTATTTAGCCAGCCGCGTGATCGAGACGTGATTTCTGCTTTTAAATTTATCGCAAACGCAATACCGTTGTTTTACACTAAATGTATGTAAACGCGCGACCGCGATTCGCAAACAATCTCCTCCTATACAATAATGTACAAACGCGCATATAATATTATATGTTCGTGCGCGCATTATCGCCGCGCGTGTCGTTCCTACACGCCTGTACTGCGGCAGAACACTGCACGTGCGGTCTCTTTTATTTTCGGTATGCTCGCTGCGCGCGCGCAAAAAAAAAAAAAAATTGCGTTTCAAATTCTTCTTGTACGTTCCGGAATAACGTTTACTAGCTGGTAAACCTTGAAAATTATACGTACGCAAAAAAAAATAAAATAAAAATGAGGAGGGTCCGAGGTGTTGTTATTTAGATACGTTTTTTTTTTTTTCCCGAGGCACCGATGAGTAATATCATCGTCGAGTTGTTTCTATAAATTCTAATCCAAGACTAAATCTTATAAAATTGGAAAAAAATTACCAAATTCGTAGGATTACGTAAAGAAATTTCATGAGATTCCGGGGTGGGGGAGAGCTGGAGCCCCATCAGCCTCGACTGCATAAATACGTTCCTGGAGAGAGTATCCGCGGATGTCGCTCGAGTGAATTGCTTAACGCGTTGACGCGGACGGTCATGGTGATGAACGAGAGTTCTGCGCTATATTGTATTATTGTTGATTGATTTGATGCCGGGTGATGCTTTTGAATAATACTGCTGTTGTTATAATACGGTAGGCACTGCTCGAAAAATTCGATGTTTTCAATAATGTTACTGTATATGAAAGACCAAGCCTTGCATTGGGCACTGACAAAATGTTATTTTTCTAAAATAATTTTGTTGTAAATAATTACTTTGTTTCCAAACGTGTGTAAACTGTCAACACGTTTTACAATAATATCTCAATGAACGATTCGATATACGTCATATATTTTAATTTTTTTTTTTTTTTTTATTATTTTATAAAATATTTCGAATGAAATTAAGAAAACCTTCTGAATTCTATTAAAAAAAAAAAAACAAACTAGTAATACCGCTGTAGTACTAAAACACTGACCGATTTAATTATAATTATTTTATAGCGCTCGATGTCCGTCGAGTTTTGTTGTCATTAGTGTACGTTTTGAAAGCGACGCGGATGATAAATCGTTGCGTTCCGGTAAAACGCATCTGAACTTCGGTGTATACGTATAATTACATCAATTTTTATAAAAAAAAAAAAAAATAGTTCGAAATCGGTATAAATGGTGAAAATTCTTGTCGTTAAACGAATAACCGCTATACAGACAATAATATTATACAGGAGACGGCTATGGCTATTGAGTGAAAAAAAAAATCGAAAAACGACGTCTCTAAAGCGAAATTCGAAAAAAAAACGGGTACGAACGTGATAATCGAATAAGCTCCCCTACACTATATATATATATAGTCGAAAATTTTGTACGCAGAAAAAAAAGCCCGTTATTGTAAAACCAAATAGTTTCGGTCAGAATCGAAAAAAGTCTCGTTTTAATTAAATTCGGCGCGGGTGTACAGAATTTTAGTCGGAGACTGCTGTTACCGAAACCGTTATCGTCCACGTTTCTAGCCGCGTATATACGCGCGCGGTTTAGAAAAATGCGAAATGTAAATCTTTATTATTTCGTTTACGGTTTTTCTAGGCGAGTAATTCGACAATATACGCGAGACGTGTACGTATCATAATTTGTACTGTGCAATAAAATGTATATAAGTGCCGGCGACGTATAATAATATTATTATTATGCCTGCGCACACTTCGACTTCGTATAACGTGACATTTTTTGGACACTTGTAATAAATAATAATAATATGATACGAGCGTTTTCATCGTGGGTTTTCGTTGCGCAAAATATACAATATTATGACACGAAAACGCATCCCACTCGCCCGATGCTCGGGGAAAAGTGTGATAGAAACGTTCTCTCTCTCGTTTAATACATAAATCTTTTTTCTTTCTTCTATTTAAAATAATAATAACAATATTAGTACATATATATATTTCTCGGTTTTCGTTTTGGTTTCCGTCACTGTTAAATCGTAAAAATACCAAACGAAATACAAAACCGCGGAAAAACGTATTCTTTTCGCCGGCTCCTGCGGCTCGGTTATAATAATATTATAATGTTGTAGTCTGTCCGACCTAACGCGCTGCTGCTGCTGCTGCTGCTGCAGGGCGTTACAAAAGTTATTCTTTTCACGATTTCATGACGACGATCGTTTGCCGACGATAAGCAGGCAAATAATAATATACGGCGCGTTTTTTAAACTTTTTTTTTTTTTTTCTTAGTCGAAAAATCAATAAGATTGCTGCCTAGACGCACCACCACCTGCACCGTACATTTTTCTCTGTCTACGTTTTTTTTTTTTGGTTATTATTTTTAATTTTCACTGCAGTTATTCTACTCGTATTGCGTGCAATATTACGATTTGGCTGTTTGCTGCGTCCGTTATATAGTTACAGTATATAAAAAAAAAAATATATATATATATATAGGCATACCTATAAAATATTGTCTACAGATCCATAAAACGTTATAGACATATATTAATAGAACAGTACACACTTTATTTTTGTCAGTAATCGTAATTTGACGTTATAAAATATTATTTACACTGCGCGTAATACAGGTAAATAAACCGGAAAGAAATGTTTTTTTTTTATCAATTTTTAGAGTGCTGCCAATTTTCTTTCTGTCGGAGTTTTTTTATAAATGTTTCTATAACGCCGTGTAATTCTCCTCGTTCACAACGTACGTTGTTGCACGAGTCCGTCGAAACTCGGTTTTCGATTAAACCGTATGAATTTAGAAGAGAAAAAAAAAAAGACGTTTCGCGAGAACGACTTACTCTCTGTAATATACTGTCGTCACTGCAGGAATAGTACACAACAATAATAATATTACGTATTGGCGTTGTTAAATATAAATTTTTTTTAAAAGTTGTCAGTGATTTCATATCTTCAATACAGTTTCAACACTTCAACGTATTGTACGCGTGCACTGCAGTAGAGTCGACAGATAAAAAGTATACACAAAACACTGCGCGTGTGTTCGGGAACCGCAGAATTACATGCACGTATGCGTGTATATTATAATATTGTACTTACAGAAAAGTGTATCGGACTTTAATCGATTTTTACTTGAATTTAATAAAAAAAAAAAAATACGGTTCGTTCTCATTATCCCTTTTAGACGATTTCGTGAAATGGTGTACGCACTCGTACTGACCCCCCACAGCCGTGTATAATAAACCGTCCTATATTTCTCTGTAAACGGTAATTTTTTTGGAATATTTTCGCGTTGTCGCTCAAAACAAAATAACGTTTAAAAAAAAAATATTTTCATTATACTTAAAAAAAAACTCGCAGGAGAAGCCTCGCGATTTTCCCTCCGCCCGGTGCTCGCGTCTGTGATTATTGTAAGAGACTAATAAAAATAATAATAAAACCTAAAAAAAAAAATTAAATAGAAAAATGTAGTGATTGACGTTTAAACGTTTTCGCGGGGCCGTCAGAATAAAAAAAAAACAGAACACGTACGGCATCATTAAATACGCGATAATTATTATTATTCTCGAGTATTATTTTGTTATAGTGTATATTATTATAGCGAGTTTATCGAATGGCGAATATATTTGACTCCGGTCGAGCGTATACTTCAGTATAATATTCAGTATCGCAGCGAAACGCGCACTAGAATATTATTATAATATAATAATATATTATTATTATTATTATTATTATATACATTTTTAATCTACCGGGCAAAACTCGACGCGCAATTTTATTATCTACAGCGAATAATGTATACATATACACACACACACGCGATATAACATTGGCACAGAGTAGTTTACACACACACGCCAGTGGTTTCCAACTGGTGGTCCGCGAGTGTCTTTTTTTTCTTCTCTCGTTTACGTCGATTTTCTGATTTGTAAAATGATTTTTTTTCAAACTGAAAAATCGAAGAATATGTCACGCTAGTTATCACGCCTAACAAACGTTATGGTGCAAGAAATGATTATTTTTATTTCGTCTTATGGTGTATATATGATGACGACGCGGTTTGTGTTTTTTTTTTAGAAAAACCGTATTATTATGTAGAAAAAAAAAGATGCTCGACATCGTACAGAAGCCGCCACCGTGTCCGATTATTGTCCGATTTATTATATAAGTTTTGGAAGAAAAAAAAATTCTTTATCGTTTGAAAATCGAAGAAGAAAAAAAGTGCTGTAAAAATTGCGTATTGGAAATGCGTGTTTCTTCACGAATCTGCGTGTATACGAGGAGATAATGATTTTATAACGTTATAGACACTTTTTTTTTTTTTGAATCGGGGACGATTTACTTTTGTATGAATTTTGAGAAATGCCGAGCATCTTTTTTTTTTCCACGCAAAATTTCCATATTGTGTAGGTACCGATAAAAAGCGTGTTAATAGGTACGTATCGATTTGAATTTCTCACTATTATAAATCAGCAGTGTCAATATAAATAATAGTTTTTTTTAAAAAAAAATGTTTTCCGCGTCGATATCGCTCATTTAAAATTATCCGTTTCCTGTAGTAAAAAATAAACAGACTTCGGAGGCCATTCAGTACTCACGTGTACGTATAGTAGGTATACAACGAGGTGGAAAATTTGCAAAAATGAGTTGGGAACCACTGGTATACACAATTTTATATGTACGTAATACGTTTAAATATATACAAAGGAACGCGAGCACAGTGCACACACACACACACACACACGCTGCTGCACACACTTAATGCGAATTTTCATACGTTCGTCACAACGGAAAATAAAAAAACAACCACGTGTTTGCGTGTACGTGATTTGTACACACCACGTCAAGGCTGCTGGTCATTGACGAGTTAAATATAACAATAATATAGTGAAAAAGTTAAAACGTACAACTTGATTTTTTTTTGCAACTCTACGACGATTTAATACTTGGACTGTGTATATAAATAGAGACATTTGAGCTCCTACTGTATATACTGTCGATACCGTCGACTCGTGGAACGACGCTACGCCCCAACATCTGCCGCGTACCATTTTATTTGTCTATACACGTGTGTATACGCACAATCTGTGACCGGGTACTTTTAAAAAAAAAAATTTAATAACCCCGAAAAAAGGTCGTTTAAATAAAAAGTCTTTATAAATAATAAAAATGTATAGTTATATAATTTCCGTCTGTGTGTCGGTAGAAACGAATGGGCCGGTTTCACCGACTGTTGTTGAATACACACCGTGTTAGTTAACGATTTGTTTAAATTCAACATCTGGTCAATCTGGCACGAGTTTCGCGTCGTTACGTTGTTATCGTTAAGTAACAAAACATTAGTTTGAGGGTTACCAAAACGATTATCTATTGATTCTAACGTTCTAATTGGTTATCACGAAATGTGATAATTGTTAAGTGATAATATTAAAAATAGGCGATTATAACCTAATTTACTATAGTGGATCTATATGACGTTTTCAAATGCCGCGATTCAGTTTTAACAAACCGATTTCGGATGGTGAACTTAACAAATGATGTCAAAGTTAACAAATCTCGGTGAAACCTAATTTTCACTGACTAATATTGTTAAATACAATTAACGACGCGTTAAATCGTTAACAAATGTCGGTGAAACCGGCCCAGTGTATTTCAATACTAACGAACGGTGACGAGACTTTGTATACGAATAATATCTGATTTTCGACTCGAATTTCATTGTGATTTTTAGTTGATACGACCCAAACGACACCGCGGTACCCCACCTCCCTATAATCGCGCCTGCTCGGCTTAATTTTTTTCGCCTCGCATCTAACGTCAAATTTACTGTTTTCTTCACGGACCTGCGCCGCTATATTAGAGGTTAAATTTCGAATTTCCACCCCGTCCCCCGAACGTTTAATAATAATCATTCGTCGACGCGTAAACCGTTGAAAAACGTACGATTTAGGAGAGAAAGAAACGGACGGGTGAAGAAAACAAAAAATTGCTCTACGTCGTCATAATTCTGGCGAGTTAAAACGAAAATCGTGCTCTGGTGTATTTTGAAACTCGATGAAAACGATTTCGAACCGGCGCGGCGGCGCACACTGAGTCCGGGGACCGTTACGTCCAGCGGTAACGGTTCCTCGGGTTCGATATTTAACACGTATATCGTAACGGCTCGAAGAGAATATAATTTCACGCAGCAAGTAAACGTACAGAACAGCACCACGTGGTATTATGTATTATAGCACTCGCACACTGTTGAAACGGTTTTTTTTTTTTTTTTTTATTCTCGTAATTTCATCGTCTGCAGTGGTCGCACGGAATAATTTTCTTTTGAATATAGTACAAAAAAAAAAAATTGTTTTTTCGTCATATGTAATTGTGTGTGTGTGTGGTTTTGTTGTAAATACGATGAACTAAACGACCGGTTGTGTGTTGTGTGTGTTGTGTGTGTTGAAGGAGGAGGAGGAGGAGGAGGAGGAATCCGTGTTCGCGTCTGCGGTGGCGGTCGGAATCGGAGGCGGTGGCTGTGGCGGCGGCGGCGTCGGCTACAGTGGATGGCGCCGCCTCGGTTGTCGGACGAACAGAAGACATTGTCGCGGCAGCGCAGGCGGGACAGGCGTAGGGAGTTGCAGAGGTTGAGACGGGCCGACCCGGAATACCGGCTGGCGGAGCGGGCGCGAAACACGCGAGCCCGCCGGGAACAGAGGAACGATCCGGAGTACCGGAAGAAGGAAAGGGAACGGGACACGCGGGCGCACCGCGTGCGACGGAACCGGCTGGTGGTGGTGGACGCGGCGGCCGCGGTGATGCGGAACGTCGCCGGCTGCCTGTGGACCGACGGTAATACCTCCTACCGCCAGTGCCGTCTTGAGGCGTGGGCCTGGAGGGCCCGTACCAGGGGCCCCCAAATTCTGAGGGCCCTGAAATTTGTTTAAAAAAAAAATTAATAAATTTCGAATGATAAAAAAAAAAAAAATATTTAAATTTTAAAACATTAACGTTTTGAAATATTATCATAAAAAAAAAAACAACTGATTAACAGAGATTCTAATAAAAATTGGGGCTTTAGTTTATTAAGTATAGTTTCTAATAGCTAATATATATAATGTATTGTGTTAAAAAAAAAATGTCTACATTATCATAATTTAAGTGTTTAAAGGGCCCCAAATACTTTAGGTAGGCCCTCGGGCCTCACACAACATTATGACGGCTCTGCCCACCGCGCACTGCAGCGTACCGCGCGCGGCAATCGCGGCGCGACCGATTTTTATATTATAAAAAAAAAAATTTCCTGCGGAAGCCTTTTTTTTTTTTTCGGCAAAAAATCTCGAAAGATAAATTTCGGGGTACCGAATGCAGCGCGAGGTGTGCGCGTGTGTTCGTCACGTTGCTATATAAAAAGCGAATGGATTTTTTTTATTTTTATTATTATTACTTAATAATAAACGGTTAAAATATTTTGTACCGAGATTTTTTTAAAATGGGCGTTCTACCGTCGTAATGATTTCTCGTCGTCGTCGCGTAATTTACACACTTTTTTTTTTTATTATTATAATATTATTTAGTATAATATCTAGCACGGCGTCTCGTGATGTGCCACGCGCGGTCGAGTGACGACGACGACGACGGAATTGGTCGCGGTTCCAAAAGTTTTCCAATAAAGCGCGCGTCGTATTGTATGTAACACGGCCGCGGCGCGTCGTGACCCACAAACGGCGCCGCCGATCTCGTTTTTACCACCACCGTACACGTACCTTATAATGTTGTTAGTACGCCGCGTCGCGGGGTTTATTGTGGCAACCGCCGCCGCGAGTCGACCCGTGCAGTACGCCGCAGTACTGTTGTTGTTGTTGTTGTTAGCAACGATGCTAAAAAATGTTGTTTAATTCGAAATACCGTATTATTATATTTATTAGGAAATTAAGCGGTTGGGGGGTTTATATATACAAAATAGTAATTTTTTTTATTATTATTAATAAACTAGCGGACTTTGCCGAGTGAAAACGAAAAACTTAAGAGAGCTAATTCCGAAATTTTTAACGATTATTTTTTTACCGCCGAGTATATTGTTTTAAGTAATAGGCAGTGGCGTATTTTCAACTTTTTTCTGGGAGGGGAGGTCCAAATTTTTTTTTTTGAAAATTCCAACAGGATATATTGATATTAGATATTTAGTGAAAATACCTTTGGATAATTTTTAACAAATAAGTACATTTTATTTTAAAAAAAAAATAGATTTTCAATTTTCAAGTACAAAATGCAATCGTCTTTTTTTTTTTTTTACTAAGTTCATCCAAAATTTCACGAGGCGAGAGAGAATGTTTGTTGTAAACGGATAACGTTGCCAATCCGTTAAGTCTCTTCTAAAAAAAAAAGTCCCGCTTCAATTAAAACGTCATTTAACGTCGTGTTCACGGAATTTGAGCAACGGCGTGTGAGTTGATTTCTCGCGATAACGTAGTGTTTCAAAGATTATTGGCGTTTACCTATATGGGCTATATTGTTAGATATATACGATTTCTATATATAGTATCTAATTCTGTACTCGTAGTTAACGTGTATTGTATTTTGTATGACTATTACATAGATAATGGATAGGCCATGTGTATACAATATGTGTAGCGGGCATCGTTCCTGAATAAAGAAGAGAGATAGCAATATTAAAGCCATATCTTCTGTCCTACTCGGCAAGAAATTATTTTTTTGTTCCATGAAATAATAATTTGTTCCATGTGATAACAATTGAAAAATAGTGTATTCTGTTATCAGCGTATCGATAATCTAAATATTTGCTGAGTGAGACAGAAGATTCGGGAACGCCTGATTAACGAATATGGCGTATTCATTATGTATTATCTGTGGACTATTATCTCGGCATTATATTTCATTATCTTTACTCATTAAAGTAATTTTTTTTTTTTTTGGTTCTGGTGGAGTCCAGTGCCCCTGGACCCCCCCTCTCCCGTAAATACGCCATTGACCTTAGGCCAAGTTCTTAGCTATATAGACGAAGAAAAAAAAATTACTTTTGATCTCGCACCCCATCGTTTTTTGTTCATTACCGCATAAGAAAGTAATTTAGATTAAATTTGGTCATCATCCCCTTCACGTGCCACCCAAAAGGGTTGAAAAATAGCAGAAGAGAGTAGTTTTATAGTGTTTTTTTTAAACTTAAATTTAAAACTATAGCGCTTAGACGTAAAACGTATAAAACTTTAAATATATAGAACGTAACAATATCAATAAAAAAACGGATTTATAAAATTTCTTGTAAGTCTAATATTTTCTGAGAAAAATAAATAAAACGCGAAATATTTCATTTGTGTGGCCGAATTGATCGTATTTACGGTTATTTAACTACAATTTATCGAACGGTTAGAGATATGATAAAATAGGAGATATGCGGTACCTAGTACGTACCTATATAAGGTCTGTGCGCGTAGATCATGCAGTTTTTTTTTTTTAGCTATTCCATATCACTTCTTACACTTTCTCCGCCATTTCGTAATGAAAAAAAAATTCTCTCTTTGCTGCAGCAGCAACCCACACAACATCCCCATGGCGGGTTTTCTATTGGGATTTTATATGTTTATATACATATAACTATTATTTATGGCAGTTCAACGCGACATAAATACTCTGCTGCAGTGCGTACAATTGCAGCGGTTTGGTTTTTTTTTTGTATTAAGATCCTCTCGGCCAGAGTTTATTCTAATAAAGCGCTGTTGAAAATCAATTTTTAAAACCGTCTAAATAATAAATTGTCTTACGAAAGCGTTTGGGGGGGGGGTAGGTTAAAAATGAATATGTACGCAATACTGCGATGTTTCGAAGGTATATTAAAATTTAAAGTAATTTTACAATTTTCCTATATAATAACTACGTATCCGAGTACAGTATATTGTGTACTCCGTCCGCGGATAATCTGAGATTATAAATTGCACTTGTTTCGGTATATTGGGTTCAGAAACGGTCTCTTCTAAACGGTTTACAACGGATGGTGGAGATAAAATACGCGAGATCGAGAGTGTTTTAAAATAGAAGAACACCCACTGGATTTTAGAAAGAAAAGAAAAAGCGCAGTAATAAATTCAATCGATAAATCGTTTGTACGTGAATTTTAATTACGAATATTTTCTAGTGTTTAAAAAACGACGAGTATAATACAATACGTTATTAATAAAATACTCGGTTATAACAAAAAAAAATCATAGTGTGACCTATCGAGGCATTTTTTTTTTTTTATATAAAAGTCAAGTAAATATATTTTGTATCCAACGTCGATGCGATGTGTGTTGAATTAAGTACACAAAAAAAAATGTGTCTTACGAAATACAGCGTCCTGCGGATTATCCTTAAAAAAAAATATCGGGTACAACACTAACGGTCGCGCGGTATACACACACTGCTACAGTGTACGAACCATTTTGACAAATTCTGCGCACGTATCCAAACAGTACAACGCGCATAACGCCCGTAGTAACCGTTTATAGAGAAAAAAAAAAAATAGTTGAAATTTAACGTTGTTTTAATCGCGCGTTAATTTATTTCAGTTCGAACGAGCAGTTCGTATAGATCGCCGAAAATGTGTATATAGGTCACGCGTTATTTTGATTTTTTTTTCTCTTCTTTTTACCGTAAAACGGCTGTTACATTTTACTTTTTTTTTTTTTTTTTGAAACTCGCAACGAAACGCGCGCTCTCGTCAACCGCGGTTTCTTCGGCTTTACATAAATCGTAAAAAAAAAAAAAACTTTAAAATAAAAAATACTCTGTAATCCGCGGAAGAAAGAAGTAATACTTATTATATTGACTTTACAAACATTTTGTTGCCAACTACGTGCGCAGTGTATAATAATATACGTACACTGTCGTATGTACGACGCAACACGACGTGTGACAAGGTGGAACGACCAAGGACGTTCGTTGTTTTTTTCTAATTATGGCGCAGATAATTATTGTATTTTTTTTTTTCCAAACGTATATCGTACGTTTTAATTAATGAAATCCGCGAAAATGGCGAATTTAACCGAGTGCAGAAAACAGAAATAAAGTCGACGAGATCGAACGGATCAAATCTCTGCTTTAAGCGCGCGAAAACTTATTTGGCATTACCGCAGTATAAATACAGTAAGTTTTTTTTATATGACGTGTAATTATTATTGTACGATTCGCGCCGCGCAGAATTTATAAGAATAAAAAAAAAAATTATATAAAACCGTGTAGGTTCTGAAAAATTCACGCGTCGAGAGAGAGAGAGAGTATATTCTCCAGACAGTGGTATCGTCTCGAATATTTATAATAATCTTATATGGAAATCGATCCGTTTGAAATTTTAATTCGTATACTCGAGTAATAAAATAAAAATAAAACATTTTTTTCCCTTAAAAACAGTGCGCGAGATTTTTTTTTTTTTATTATTATTCTTTATAAAATATGGTATATTATATAAATTACGATTATCGCGGTGTGTATATTGTTTTAGACGTTTTTTTTCTCTCATATATTGTCGTCGCCGTCGTCGTTCGCCTTCGGAACGGTCAAGGAAACGTTTTACTAATATATACAGCGTGCGCGCGTGCGTTGTATCGATGGAGGTGATTTTCTCTGTAAAAAAAAAATTACTAATGACGACGACCGGTTGTACTGCGCAGGATTATATGTATATACGAGTACGGTTCGTAGTAACAAAAAAAAAAAAAAATTACACGTTTGCCGTCGTATATAAATTTATATACGTTTGTAGAAGAATAAAATTGTAAAACTGACATTGAGCGAGCTCATGGCGTGTTGTGCTTGTGACCGTTTTTTTTTTTTTTAATACTACGCGTCATAGGCGTTCGCGCCTACTTTTATTTGAGGACCGTGAGTTACGCGGGGCACTATATATACAAGGCTGGGCATTAAATACGAGTTAAAAATTACAATTTAATTTATTATAAATTTAAATTTAATTTTAATCGATAATCGACTAACGCTTTATTTTAGATTCTGTAAAGCGGAGCGGAAATTAAAGCTCATATGCGGTGACATTGTTTCGGTGCCCCAATCGCCAATCATTTTCAGTATAAAATTATTTAAAGTGAATTTTTTTTTTTATATATATATACAATTTTTTTGTAAAACGTATTTCGGAATTTTTATACGTGTATTAAAATCCGAGTCCTAATTATTATTATTATTATTATTTCACGTTATGTCGAAATTGTTGACCATATATTTCGTATAATATGTAAGTCTTACGAGACTGTTGTATACAGCTGGACTCGCGGCAAGACACATAAAATTTGCGCAGTATTACTACAATTTTCTAATAAACAAGCGTTTTTTTTTTTTTTACCAATTTTTTCTCCGTATTTTTCACGTTCCCTCGCCTTCCTTCAATCATATGTCGAAACACCGTTTAACCTAAAAAAAAAAAAACCATCTGTATACAGTACACATACACAGTTATTATACGGTTGGCATATCTATATATATGTATATATTACATTGAATCATTTATAATTTTTTTCCTATAAGTAGTAATGTACAATTATAAATCGTTGTTGATCAAGTTTATTTTTTATTTTTGCTCCGTCATCCTCGAAACGGCGCGCGCGTGTATATCATAATTACATTAACGTTTTTATTCGAAAATAAAAATATATTACTTATTAGTAATAATAATATATTTTACTCGGATACATCAAGAATTAAAATATTACTTCTTGATAATAATAAGTATAACCAAAGTCGTCGGATAATGTATGAAATTCAATGATTTTTATTAATAAATATCGTAAAATATTACAAATTTATTTACGTTTTTTTTTTTTTTTTTTAACGACGTTTTCCACAGGAATACAGATATTGTTTTTCGTGCCGTTATTGATATCGAGGGGCATCGGGCGCTCGTGTTGTTATCCGAATGAAATAATATTGTTGTTGTTGTGGTGGAGATAAAACGTATACAGTGTTTTTTACTGAATAAAACGTTCCGCAATATTAAAATTGTGTGTGTATTATACGCCGCGGAAAGTCGAATACAATATATTATGTAAATTCGTTTAGTAAAAAAAAAAAAAAATAGTGTCTTACGCGAGGATAAATCGATAGAGATATACACCAAATTGGTGTAGTAAATTATAATAACGTTTTCCCCCCCGTCTTTAACGATATTAAAATTATAAAATGTAGACGCGATTATGTACTTTAGTCACAAGTCAAAATTACGAATAAGTACGTAAATCAATAATTTCTTTTCATTTATATCGTTCTTGTTTTTTTTTTTTTGTATATGTGTAATATTTCTGTGTTTAAAAAAAAAAAATACATAGGTAACACAGTTAAATTGTATCGTGCACCAATTATACGATTCGTTATATTAAACGTTTCGGTTATTTCGTAAGTCGCCGAATAAAGTGAAAAACCGTCGTTTTTCCGTTGAAAAAAAATTATTCGCGTGTATAAAACATTTTTTTTTTTTAACCCGTTAACCGTCCTACTAGTATACACACATGCCGTTTAATGCACGCGCGTTTAACAAATTCCTGTTTACATTTGTGAAGTACTATATAACAGTGTTATGTGTGTATATCGTTCTAGCTGTCCTTGATTAAAACTTTGGAAATTTATTACACAATCAGTAATGACGCGCTGTAGCGTGACAGTTTCTGCGACGAAACGCCTGGGTGTATAGTTTACAAATCGAAAAAAAAAAAATGGAATCTAAACAGTAAACATAGTACGTGTGCAGTGTGTATTTATTGGCGCGAACCGTTGTTCGGTTATACGTTTGTGTTTGATTCGTGTGTACCTATATATACTAAAACAATTGAAATTTAAAAGCCGTTATAAAAATGATCGAGTTCGCAAATCTCTACGAAATAATAATACATAATATTTATGCCGTATTTTTTTTTTTCTTAAACGTTTTATGTGTTCAAACACGACGAATACCCCCGAGTTATTAAATCAATTAATTACACGCTATATTATACGAGTATAATGTGTATAATTCAATATAAAATGTGTTGAAGTGTGTGTTTACTGCATATAGGCGTGGCAGTGAAAGCATTTATACAAACCCGATTTATTGGGTAAACACACTGGATTTAACAAATATATATAAATTTTTTTTTTTTTATAAATATTTCACTCGTCTTCCTTTTTTTTTTTACCGTATAAAATAATAATTGTACGTTGTGTAATTTTTTTTTTTAAAGCAGTAGTCTTCTTGCAGTACACGCCTGTATTGTCGTATATAAAACATTAAAATCATTAATTCGTGATTAAAATGTGAATTATATGATAAGAAATATCTTAATGATATTTAAAATTATAAAAAAAAAAATTTAACTTTTTTTTTGGGAGAGGGGGGAGGTATTATGTAGTTTATTCTCATAATATATACCTTAAAAAAATAACGGTTTTTTTAGAAAATCATCATAAGGTATATTAAATTTATGGTTGGGCGTATTAAAAGTAATGTTTTTACGAACAAATATAAACTTGTTTATTTTCCTTGGTATACAAGTTTAATATAATATAATGTCATTGCCGCGATGATAATTTCGTACCAGAAACGACTAATCGTCAAAGTTACTTTAAGGTCATTTCGTAATTACTAATTAGCGTGAAACAGTTTTAAAATAAAAATCGTAATACAAGTATATTATGAAAATGCAATCGACTTGAAACCCAAGTCTAAATCACAGAATAAAAATGTTCAAGATAAAATCTACATTTTTTTTTTAAATTACTTACGTTTCGCCGTGAATATAAAAAAATACATTTGCAGCAGATCACATTTTACATAATAATTTATTAAATTTAAAATCGAAATTATAATATATATATAAAGGGTGTATAAAGTACTGCAGCAGTAATCATAATAATTTGTTTCCAGAAGCAAAAATATCGAATCGGTTTTTTTTTCTGCGTTTTTGTTAGTATTTCATTATGTCGACTATATTCGATGTTAATCATAATATTTTTATTTTACTCGGTACAGTAGTAGACGGATAAATCTTGAAATAAAAATAGTAATAATAATAAAAAGCGTATAAAATTCCCATTTATGTAATTAGTTCGACGTTAAATGTATACTCACTAAAGAAATCTAAAACATTAAGTTGTGATAAACGTAACTGAAACGGTAATAAAATTAATACGCCATGACCAAAACATGCCAAAATATGAGATTAAAAAATAATTTATGAAACGTTTTTCGTACACAATATATGATAATCTTTAAAATAAATGACGTATAATATATGGAAAACCAATACCAAACGTGTATACACTTTCGAAACAATAATTGTTAACCGTAAAACGTGACGTGTAAATATGTATTATATGCATTTTTTAGCGGATTTCGATTGAAAATTAAACTGTACGCGTTTAATATTTATTGTAAAATTGTATTCCTTAGATTTTATTTTTTTACTTTTGATGTAGTTAATATATAATATGATTATAAATTAGAATATATAATTGATTTACGTGTATACCAGCTAATATTATATTTAAGAAAATTATTCAATTATTCTCTAATTAGTAATTGCTCTTATTACGCGGCAATTCTTACACGATTCGTTTTACTTTATGTATACACATTTAAAACTATCCTTGTTTTCTGCTCTGTATATGCTATTCATATGTGTTAAATGTATATTTAGTATACGTTACAATAGGTGTTTTTCGAACGTTTCAAATGTATTACAACGTATAATTTAACTAAAACAACTGTGTTTTTGTATCATGCTGTGGAATGCATATAGTACGAGTGGGCATCACAAATTTTATAGAAATAATTGTATATAAAAGAAAAAAAGTATCGTATTGAAAATAAAAAACAAAAAAGGTATCTCAAATTGTGTCATTATACTTTAAAATCACGTGTCGGTATGTCGTTTGAATAATAAAATATATAATATATTTGCAACGAAAAAATAAAAAACACTCGCATATATAATATTCGTATGGTTATGATTTCAAAACTGGGAGAGGTTTAACCGCGAGTGACAACGAGAAATGCATAATTTAGAGACAATAATATTAAAAACGTATCATGTCGGATTTCTATTATGAATTCGTGAATCTTCATAACATACCTGAGTATATCATAGTCTCGTATTGATAAAAAAAAAGTAACTTTTTTTGATAAAAAAATATATATATATTGAAAATCTCGGTTTTCCGTTACAAGATCAAAATATGTACATGATGGATTATTACATTTTTGATTTCTTTTGGCTTTTACAACTCTCCGAGAGTTTTTACCGCCAAACACACAGTATATGCATGCACGCCATCTGTCTCTGTCTTGAACCGTAGCTGTCCGTTTTTCCACGCCCAGCTTCCTTAGGTCCTCTTCGACTACGCCGATCCGTCTTTTTCTAGTTCTACTATCACGAGGCTTCTTTTCCTGAGATTTCCATTTTAGCGTTTTTCTGATGGTGTCATTATCTCCCGTTCGAATTGTATATCCTAGCCACTGGAGCGTTTGGTCCTTTAATAAATCCGATTATAGGCGCCACATCAACGTCGTGCCGTTCAGTTCCCCGTGTCTTAGCCAACGATACATTATTATTTATTATAATTATTTTATTCAATGGTACAGCAGTAATGTTAAAATTCACATTTGATTTCTTTTTAATTCGATGGCAAATTTTTCGTTTATCCATATTTTAAACATCTTAATCTAAATAATTACTATCATCCCTCTGTTTGGGAATGGGAAAGGAGAGGGTAAATTTGAGCCTGTAAATTTGGACTAAATACTGTTGTATGATTTACCACTAGTAGATTTGAAGAGGCTAGACAATAGGCGATCGCGCGTCACCTCCATGAATTGAATTCAAATATTTGCTCGGTCCCCTGCAACGAAGGTCTATAATTATATTATTATTATTATACGCGTATATGCTGCAGTAATAAACCCGCCCTGGGGGCGGCGTTCGAATATTTATAATTATATATAGATAGGATGTGTTGATGACTTATGCATTTTTCTATCTTCAATCCTATACGCAGTGCTCTGGTCGGCTAATAAAAATTCGTTTCATGCCACTTCCATTCAAAATATATATAAATTAAATTTTGCATTTTTATTTTTAAATGGATTTTTTTGACTTTTTAACGCCGTTTTTTTTCTGTATTTCTTGTAATTTTTTTTTTGTAAAACGTAGGAATCATTTTACGCGTGAAATTTTAAGATTTTCAAAAAAAAAAAAAACGTTTACGTTTCTAAAAAGTAATTGTGTATTACTGTATAAAGGTGCTCGAGTGTCATACGCTTGTCGAATATTGAATTGACATTTTATATGTAATTTTTTTTTAATTTTTAACTCTATCTAAACGTATCCTCCTCTGTACACATACAAAATAATTTTTCGTTGCACGAAATATTAATATCTACGAAAATTTTTTTGGACGATTAAAGCGTTTTCTTCTTTTTCTGGTCATTTTCGGTGTACTTTTTTCTAGGTCATCAACATCCTGTCTGTTTGTAATTAATAATTCCCCCGTTGTTCTCTGTCCGCGCGGGCCGACGAAACTTTCTGCGAGGCCGCCACGCGCAGCTCTTGTTTTCGGGTTTTTCACTCTCTCTCTCTCGCGGTATTTTATTTACGTTTTATTTAATTTTTTTTTTTTTTTTTGTGAATTTCCTTCTTCTCCTCCGTATGTTTAGTGTAATTAATATACGCGAGAGTATTTATAAAATATACGAGCGCGTTAATCGTTTTCCTCGTCGGCCCCGGCGCGGCGGCGGCGGCGGCGGCGGCCGGTCGGTCTTCGTGCGCGCCGCCGACAAATAAAACGGTCTCTGTCGTCGGCACGACGCGCGACGGGCGCACGCGCACCGCACGCCGCCGCCGCCGATAAACGCTCGAGCGGTGGCGGCGCCTTCGGACGTTTCGATGGGAATTTTTACCGCGGAAAACGCCGTCGCCCGGAGGTCGTTTAGTGGAACTCCTGCAGCGCTTCTTCTTCAGTCCGTGAAATCACAGTGAAGTCGTCCGAACAATATTTGTACACACGCGAATAACGATCTGCTGCTGCACATCCGTAAACGAGAGGAGAATATAATATATCCAGCGCGAACAAATGTGCGGCATTTTTTTTTCCAAAGATTTTAAACTCGATTTATTTATTTAAACTAGCTGACCCGGCAAACGTTGTTTTGCAAAAAAAAACAATCGTCAAAAAAATTTTTAAAAAAAGGGTTTTTCCAAAATCTTTTTTCGTAAAAGCCTTCTCCTGGCAATTACGAACAATTAAAAAAAAAATTTGAGCCAAATCGGCCCAGCCGTTCTCAATTGATGAATTGTTATGCATTTTTGGCTCCATTTTTATATATATATAGATTCGATTTGTGGGTGCTGCTGGTGTGTTGTTGTAACGTTACGCCCGGTTTAAAAAAAAAGTGGTTTTTTTTTCTTTAGGGGCAAGGACTAAGTTACGAATTCTAAATTTGTGATTACGAATTAGTTATTAAAAAAGCTGCGATCGTTTTTTTTTTTTTAGGAATGTGTAGACTTTGAGGTGCCAGGGTAACGCGCCTCCGAAAAATTACGGAAAATTTTCCCGATCACACGCGTATGCCGTACTCCGCGTGTGACTTGAAACGCATAAAAAAAAAACTTACTCGAGAAGTAACACAAATAACGGAGAGTGTTATTCGTATAACGTTTAATATATTATCGATAGATACTATATAATACGAGTATTATAAAAAAAAAAATGCGCGTTTTCTATCCATCGAGACCGATTGATTTATTATAACGAATATATTTTTATTATTATTATTATTCGAATATCGCGCGATATTCGTGTATTGAAAAGAGGGACACATTTTTTTTTTTTGTGTGTAGGTACGTGTCGCGTAAAAGGCGACACAATTTATTCCGGTACGGTTCAATCCGTCACTAGTGTATACGCGTAGAAATAAATACAAAAATCCGTCTCACTCAGTTTATACGAGGAAGATTTACAATATTGTATTATTATTATATTCGTGCGGAAATGCTGAGAACGACGTTATATTGAATGTTCGGAATGTCCGGGGATTTTTTTTTTTAGTAAACATTTAGTACGAAATGTATATAGAGAAAAAAAAACAAGAGAAAACTCAGTCGTTTTAAAATTTAAAATCGAGTATCACACTCGCTACGAGTATTGTACAAACATAATTTCCCCCCGCCGAATATTTGCGATTTCTACGCGCGTTTATCAATAGCCTGCAGCATCACGAAATTCTCGTCTCGGCAAATAAAATCCGAGAACGGTTTACCGAAACGAAATTTCCTGTATTTTCGACACGAGGATTCTGGTAGGAAATTTTACCGGCCTCTCTACTGCTGCAGCGGCGGCGGCGGCGGTGGTCAGTGCGGCGAGGCCCCGAACAAAACGCTCTCATCTCGCTCGGCTCTTCTAACCTTCCGTCGTCGTCCCGTTCGGGTACCGTCCCCCGCCGAGGTAAAAACCTTCTCTTCGCCCTGTGAACGACGGGGGTAACAGAGCGCGCGCGCCCGGTCGGTCGGCCCGTTGAAATCGTCCAAAAAAAAAAAACTGTGTAAAGTACAATTTTTTTATTCCTCTTAAAAACGCTCGTATTCCCCGACAATAATAATAAATACGTAATCGATTTGTGGCGAAAATTTTCGCACAGCCAATATACAATGACAATTTAACAAAATATACCTCGTGTTATTATCTCGCGAGAAAACCCGTAGACTGTTACATTACAAACAAGATTAAGAAAATATTATTGTAAAAAAAAAAAAAAACTATAAGTGACATAACTGTATTATTATATAATGGCAGCTGAATGCGCTACTGCGTTTATATAAAATAAATAATATTGGCGGAATTGTGTATAAACGAAATTTTCACAATTAAACATTTTTTTTTTTGACATTTTCGTATAATAACGAGCTTTGATATTATACTGATCGACGATTATTGTTCGCGAACTACGTCGTTCGCGCCTGACCGCCGTGATTACACTGAGCGGTCCGATGGTTTCGGACCGCTATTTATAAGCGCCTTTCTGCCACGCCCTCTGTGGTGTGACGTAGCGCTATCTGGTGACTACTTTCTTTTCCCGTTTTATTACGGTCGGCTGTCGCGCTGTGTCGGTGTATGCGGGTGTTTAGTTCGACGCTGACCGAGCGACCGATCGTACGCGCGTATGCAATCTTTATTATTTATTTTATTAACAATAATATTATTTCGCGTATTTCAATGAAACGAAATGAACGTAACCAATTCCAGCCTTATACATGATGTGTCAAAGGGAAGGGGGTGCGAATATGGAGTATAACCATAACATAATTGGATCAGCTCAATGACACAAGTCGGTGCTGTTAGGTAAGAGATATACTAAATTTAAAAATATCAAATCCCATGGGGACGATCCACCTATCGCCCCCCCTTATAACCGCCACTGGTATATAACTTATTATATAAATAATAAGAACAGGCTTCTTTAATGTACCTACCAAGTTTCTGACGTCTGAATTTTTTTACGATTTTTTTTTATCACAGAATTGTTCCAAATACTTTCCCGAGTGTTCCCACGTCGCGCCCATTTTTTTCATTTTTCGTCTGAGGAGGGGATGTACTGTACTTAAATGTTACGGTTTTACTATAAATATGCGAGATATACGAGCAAGAGAATTTTCGAAATTACTAATTGGTAGTGTATAACTATTTAAACGTTAGGGATGGATACATCACAATTAATTGTAAAAAAATCAGCAGTATCGACAAATTCATCCAAAATCGTTTTTTTTTTTCGAATATTAAAATAAAAAAAAATCGTAAATACTGTTAATATTTGTGTCATAATATGTGTATAGAATCGTTTTAAAAAAATATAAATAATTACATTTTCGTTCAAAATTGCGCATCGCGAGCAAAGTCCTGAATATATTCAGTTAGTTACAGGTACGTAGCCAGGATTTTTTTTTGGGGGAGGGAGGGTCTATTTAAAAAATGTCAATATATTAATATTAATAATATCAATATAAGGACGAAAAAATTTCGGGAGGGAAGGGGTCCGAACCTCATAAACCCCCTGGGTACGTCACTGGCTTGTTATTAAATATATAAAAAAAAAAGAGTCAAAAGGGAGGGTTGAAAACCCGCTCTTGGGCTACGAGCCGCTGTTCCGAATAATCGTTTTTTTTTCCTTCTGTGTACCCGTTTATTCGAACACGATTATTGCGAATACAAAAATAGAAATTATTATCGAATACACGAGTAATAGTAGTAGTATACTCCGACTAATAATAATAATAATAATGATATATATACGAGCGTGGAATATTTGAATAAAAAAAAAAAATGCGAAATTTGCGCCGCGGTGTTGTAAATTGCGTTGTCGTTATGGCGTACGTCCAAAAACAAAGGCAGAGACGCACGCGCGGCATTACGAGATGCGCGTCAACGGAACGGACTTGCTGCGCGTCGTTCGAATTGTCTCGTAAACGACTCTTTTTTTTTTTTCTTCCTTTTTTCCCTCCAGTTCCTTTGATACGCACAACTGTGTTTTTTTTTTTTACATGTACGGATGTAATAATAATAAGTTATGTACGCCTCTCGCGCGTTATATCGCTGAAGATTAGTAATGTTACTGCGACGCGATGCTGCAGCAGCAGCGGCGGCCGCTGATCTCGACGGTCCGCCGTGCCAACTCGCATTCGCCCGGCGGCGGACGGACACAATATATTTTAAATATTTTTTTCCGTATCGCGTTTTCCTCATAATATATATATATATATGTAATTTATAATACGGTCTTTTACTCCGAACGCTAAATTATTATGTATATATATATATATATATATGTAAACGTCTGTATCTAAATTACCGTCTCGCTCGTGTATAGAGCATCACTCAGGCACGTACACAAAATAAAATTTCGGAGGGGGTTTACAAAATACAGCGATACAAATTGTACAGCAACATAGTAAAAGAATTTCTTCTTTCTTACTCATTATTTTTTAACGTGACAATTACGCTAAATATCCAAATTTCATGTATGTCATTTGTTCGGAAGTAAGTATATAGGAACAATAATAATAATAATTATTATGTATCTTACAGCATTGATTTTATAATACACAGATTAGTAATTCAATAGGAATTTTTAGTGACCGATCGAGTACGAAAAATAAGATAAGATTATTGACAAAATGCGAGTGTTTTCCAGGCGTATTATGTACAATATAATATGGGTAGGTAATAAATAATAACGAATGGATGCACTTTGACATTTTTTTTTTAATTTTGTTCATTTTAATTCAATGAATTTGTTCATTCCAATTATCTATGATCGGAACGATACAGTTCTCTCGCACGTGCGTAGTTCTCAGTAATCACCTCAATCATTCTCAACCGTATAAACTTGTGTATTTCATACCCGACTAATAAACAAAGAGAAACAGCCAACAGCTAGTAATAAAAATGTTTTATAATAATAGCTGGTGTACAATTTGACTTAATTTTCAAAGAACTTATTTCGGCGTGGGGGGAGGTTGAACCTCAACCCCCCTTGTATACGTGCCTGGCATGGTATTCCAGTGCTGTGTAAAAATTACCAAAAAAAAAAAAAAAATCGCTATTTACTTTTTGCGGACGAGTTTTTTTTTTTTTTTTTTTACCTACTAAATTTTCGTTCGCTGAAATTTGTAACGATGACTTTTGTGTTTGTTACGTTCCGTCGAATTTCTTCTGTATTTTACGCCGATATAATATAATTTCTTCTGCTATACGTCAAACGTGATTTGTAATATTGTATTTGAATTTTTCGATTTTTTTTTTTTTTAATAACAATCGACACGGGGCCGAGTACAGAACTTCGGAGACATTTTTTCGCCTTTTTAAAGTTTTACGCGTCACGCGTCGTTCGTTCAAACACGGTTTATAAAGTTTGTCGGTATGCGAATATTTTTTTTTTTCTAAATATATTTTTCGTTGAGTTGAATTTTTCCAAATATGAAACGTGACTCGTTAGGCAATAATAACGACTTCCGTGTGTAGACATTCGCAAAGGCGTTACGGCTTTTTTCGGTGTCCATATATAGTAGGCTTCATAGAGTTCGCTGCGAGCGCACGGAACAAAAATTATATTCTGATGCAAATAAAAGTGATATAGGAGATCGAAGACGGTTTTAGGTCAGGTACACGAGCTATTTATTACGTTCGACGTATAACACACACACAACGCGTCGTTATATTTGTGTCGTCGGCTGTAAAACGTTATTATAATATTTTGTGAGTGTACAATTTTTTTCTTTCTCCCGTTTTCGTATTTGAGATTTCGTACGGTCGGTCGACGTGGCTATGCCTTAAAATGGAAACCGGACGGAGGAAGTAACCGTTTTTTTTTTTTCCCTCTCTCTCGTCTCCGTGAGTCATTGTCGTCGCCCTGCAGTGCACTGCACTTGGGAACTGCGATTATTATTGTCGGCCGTGTACGCGCGTAGTGTTGTTGTTGTACGCGTTATCTCGCCGCGCTGCTGCACGCCTCCGTCGTCTGGCCGCACCGAGAAAAGTCATATTTTTTACCGGTGTCACCATCCCGATTAACCACCGCGCTAATACGTTCATTCTCGTATAGCCTGGGTGGCCACAACGAGACTCGCTAGCCGCGTGCGGCTCTTGAAACCGAGCTTAGAGTAAAATCAATAAATATAATTCCTATATACGAGGATATAATGTAATATAATGTGCCAGTGCAACAGTGTGGCTTCGCTTCGATTAAATTTGCGGCTC
Organism: Slavum lentiscoides; assembly: GCA_032441835.1. Taxonomy (NCBI): domain Eukaryota; kingdom Metazoa; phylum Arthropoda; class Insecta; order Hemiptera; family Aphididae; genus Slavum; species Slavum lentiscoides. The sequence goes on along the minus strand of CM063714.1, from coordinate 7,857,624 downwards.
CCGAAATTAAGGTCAGTTACGGCCGCCCCGGTTGTTGTATTAAGAGTAAAACGTCGAAATTTCATATGGAAAACCGACCCGAGGGAATGGGGGGGGGGTCCTTTACCCTCAAACCGGGGATTTATCATCGTGCGATTGTCGCCGACGACTTTGCTGCTCGTCGATACGCTCGCGCGCGCGCGATGAGTAAAAAAAATCTTGTAAAAATATCGTTTTTTTTTTTTTCTCTGATTGATTTCAGCCGATTTGGAAAACATGGCACCGGATCAAGTAGGACCGGACGAAGACACCACGGGCGTGGTGACCGCTTTGAGTAACTGCGGGTCGAACAACAACACCACAACAACGGTCTTCGTCACGGTGCCCGCCAGTCCTTTCCCGGTCCGGGTGAGTAGTTATATTCTGCGGTTTTACCACCGCGGATTCAATCGCGGAAAAAGTGAAATCGATTTTTATGTAATTTTTTCCCCACACCGCTCGTCACCCATCAAAACGATTTTTTTTTTGAAACGTTTTCCCGAATTTCTTTTTTTACGAAATCCAAATTTTTTTTTTTTTAAGCTTATACATTATTTTCTGGAATATTGATTCGTTAGAATAGTATTATATTACGGTGATTTTTTTTTTCTTTCTCGAATTCGATTATTATATGATTTTATGATATTATTTCAAATATATTATTAAAAATCGCTGGTTACTCTGGTTCGCAAGGGAAAGTAGAAAAATTCGTAATTTAGCCCCCAAAAAAAAATCTCGAATGCGCGCCTGCGAATAATTCGACAGACCGATACAGCGGCGCCACGCTTTTAGACATTGTTGTCAATTATTACTGCACACGCCGTCTCTATAATATATTACATATGTGTGTAATACGCGTATACGAGAAAAAAAAATTGATATGAAAATAATCGACGCGTGCAAACGAGTATTTTATAGTATTATAATGCGCGCGCGCGTGTGTGTGTGAGCACGGGCAATCGTCGTGATAGACAATAATTATTTTATATAGCGTTAAAATATTCGTTATCTGTGTGTGTAAATGACGTTTCGAACTGCGTATAATGTTTTAACGCATTCCTATAGTGATTTGTCTTCGAATCCCCCGTCCCACTCTAACCGCGGTGTTGGAAAACAATAATTTTTTTTTTATATATATAAATACGACCGAATTACACGACGTACGGCTATTTCGAAATGCGTATAACTGCCGTGTATCATCGAATTCCGTGTCCGTTATTGCAGCAGTCGTCGTCCGCTTGCGAATAATATATCCTTAACGCGAAATCGATCGAATCGAGTGGAGTCGATGAAAAATATTTTGTTCGTCAAAACCGCTCGACGCTATAAATACAGTGTACGCGCCGTGTTCAGTGTGCCAGAAGTTCCCAGACTCTTTGTAGAAGCCACTCGTTTTCGAAACGCTTTCAAATTCGTAAAATCAAAAAAAAATTGTTTTTGTTACGTGGACGTTATATTAACGATTTTATTATAAAATCGTTATATTTATCGTACGTGTGTTGAACGCGCGAAGCTGTTGCAGTTACCGATTATTCATTATTATTCTTTGTGTACAACTTATTTGTATTGGCACATCGACGTTGGGGAGTTTGAGACGTATAGAGAATTCGCGACGAGTTTTTATTGCGAGCTGTGGTGGACGGATTATCCGACTTCACAATATTTTATATATATATATACACGACGACGAATCAATATGATCGAACGGGAAAACGTATTCATGTAGTTTTAGCAGAAAGCGTCGGATATCTCGTCGTCCATTAAGCGGATATTGGAGGGGAGCGGATTTAGGGGACTTGAGTACCCCCAGAAAATTGTCAAGCTCCTTCCTGTCCCCCCCCCACTCCCGGCGGCGGAAGGTTCAAGTCCCGCCACTATACTTATATTGATTATAGATCTGTCAACATCATGGACGACGATAATAATAATGCATATTCGTATCGCGTGTTAACGTTGATAACAAATTATTTATACACAGAGTAAGAACTTCGAATTTTTATGATCTATGGAAATGTGGCGTTTCGCTCCTTCGTTCTTTTTGCGTTTTTAAACGCGTGCGATATTAATACAAAACAACGGCCAAAGTTTTCGATATTAGAAAAAAAAAAAACAAAAATCAAGTGGTTCCTGATTCGTGATCGACCGTAACACTATATAGAATCTGAAAATGTCTACATTGAAATCGACATAACTAGCCGCCGGGTATAGCGAGTCGAAAATTTCAGATTGAAAACGTTTGTTTATGTTTATTGGTAAAGGGTGTCAAATCCCCCGCACAGATGTGTGACTAAATGTCCGCCCATGATGTCGTCGGATAAACTGATTTTTAACTAACGTCTTCGAATAGAGAATCGATCTACAGTAATATTTCTCCTTCAGCTCGTCACGCCGCGGCACGTGAACGCGCATTTTTAACGCTTCCCCATCACGCACTGTGGGAACGTCTGCGGTTATCAGCTATTGCCTACACGCGTATCAGCCTGCAGTTCGATACTGTGTATGACGGAATCGTCGTCGTTCGGTTATTTACGCGTGTTACAACGCGAATAAGAAAAATATTTTAAGCGCTTTTTTTTTTTTGTATATTAAAAGACGCCTTTTTCGAAAACGACATTTTTTTTTTTACACGGCCTGTCGACAGTCCTCGGAACATCCCTCGATAATATTGCGTCTCCGGTGCAGGTGCGAGATGCGATTAGACGCGGTGACGGTATAAAAAAAAAAACAACGTGTTCTCCTGGAGATTTGTGTACGACGGCGATGCGGACACGTCGCTTTATATGGACCGCGAGTGCATGAGACGACCGCGGCGCGGTGTGATTTATTTTTAAAAACGCTCGAGGGGTCAGTGTAAATATAGAAGCACACACGCCGCGCTGCGCAGACACCAGCGAGAGAGAGAGAGAAAGATACGTGCTTGGACAACTATCAAGTGGCCAGCAATGCGACAAATGTTCACTTTATTCCCAGGGAGGAAGCTTTTTATATATACACACACACGCTGCGCACAATTATTTATAATACGTTCAAGACGAGACGTCTGATATTAGTCCTGCAGTCGTCCTCGGGACGATGATGATAATAATTCGATCTACGCCCATCAGAAATCACGTCGTGTATATATATTAAATCACCTGCAGCGATCAGCAGTTCGGTTAGGTGGTTAGGTTAGATGACCGGCTCGGTTGGCGGCTCGTGCGGGGTATTCAACGGGTGTGCGCGATAATAATTTTTCTATCGCATACGCGTATATGCATATAAATCTTGTGTAACCCCAACGTTTTTTTTTTTTTTTTTTTTTGTCTTCCAGTGCGTACAGAGGAAAAAAGATTTTCGACTGAATTCATATTTATGAGTACATTTTATGACGAAACGGACAAACTTCACGTTTCACAGTAAATAAGTAATGTTTTCACGGTAATAAGTGCGTATAAAACGCGTAGAAATCAAACACTGCGGATAATAACGTAAACAATACTTGAGGGCAGTCGGAGAGCAACGCTCCAAATTCGTGCGTACATATTGCACAGTCGAACTTTTTTTTTTTTAAACGCTTTATATTATTATATTCGTAAAATAACTTTGCTCCTCAAAAAAAAAAAACGTTACAAAATATTCGTGTGAAAATAAAATATTATATTTCGAGTAATTTTTATGCACGCACCTAAGCGCGAGCCGCCACTGTAGAACCCGGGTATAGTGACACCACAATACGCGCTATCTCGGAATAGACATAAAACTTCTGAAGTCCCCGGGCGGCGTACAGTGTCTATGGTGATGGAGTCGACAGGATTGAAAAGCCCCACACGACCTGGAAAAAAAAAAAATTAAAAACTGCTGTTTTTTTTTTAAAAAACTATATACAGAGAGCTACCATTCGTCGAGCTTAAAATCGTACGTTCCGTGCGGTATCATCGCGTATTCTCGCATATACGATAAAAAAATATAATTTCGCGTCATAATATTTCAGTAGACCAATGTTGCGTGTAGGTGATGGATGGCAAGCGACGAGAAACTTGGATAATACACGACAATAACGTCGTGTAATACGCGTATATCGTTTCCATATACTCTGTTCGGAATAAGAAGAGTACTCTGCACTTGCGGACGACGAGATGCGATCGGTTCGTCCGAAATAGACATTTATTAATTTCATATAGCGGATATATAACGTGAGATATAATTTTTAAACGCTCGTTACACGTTATCGCACTGCAATACACGCAATATTTTGTAAGAAAAAAATACGAAACGGCGATTTAATCGATATCAATTTAATGGATTTAAAAAAAATTGGAAATTTTCGCCGGAGTGTATTTGAAATCAAATTTCCGTACTAAAAAAACACCATCTCTCACCCCACCACCACCACCACCACCACTTGAAAATTCCTAAAATTATTATTATCCGCGCGGTGTGTCGGCGGTATAGACATTACGCGATGCGCGCTTTTGTGTTATATTAATCATAATAAATAAACGTGTATCAATAATAAAATATTTTTAATATAAATTCGTATCTTTTTTTTCACAGGAAGAACTGTCGTCCGAAAACGTGGTGTCCGTCGGCGGTGGCGGCGACAAAGACAAAGGCGACAACTCGACGGACGACAACGAGGACGATGACCTTACGTCACTGAGTTGGCTGCAAAACAAGAATCTGCTCAAAGGTTAGACGGAACGAAACGCGTTTTAATTATAAAATATAATATAAACTCGTGCACAATAAATCGGCGGGTACGATATCAGAGTTACGGTTAGTTAACGCCGACAGAGAAACTCCTTCGGAGGAAATACACTTTTTTTCCTTCGCCCTCCCCCAGCGCGTTTAGGTCAGGCTATATACTGCTATACGCTTTTTTTTTTTTTTTAATTCCTCGTTAAAAACGACGAACAACAGTTAATCGCGCGCGTTTGTTTGCCCGGGAGGTCGTCACTTTAGAGGCACGCTTTAGACGCGTATTATTATTGTTAAATAATATTACGAATAAAGAATATTATGTACATATATAAACTCGGGGAACAGGCGGGATATTGGGAATATTAAGGAATATTGGGGCCCCGGGGCGTGTAGTGTTGTAAATGGGCCCCGCCGAACACTTTCCGTAAAAAAAACTGTGAACTCGTCATCAATATTTCGGTCGTTAATTATTATTAGTTCTTATATAAAAATTACGTACTCTTTATTATCTAATCGTTTATAAAAATTGAAATCGCACGCTTTGAAATTTTAAAACCGATACAATTGAGTAGGTAATTTTACTTAAAATATTACGCGTAATACTTGTATATATACGTAGTCTTATTTAAAACGTTTTTTTTTTTCCTCTGTCTTTGGCAAAAGTCAATGTAGTTTGGTTACAAATTAAAATCGGTGGCGATAAACCATACTCGCAGAAGATAACTGTACAAACGATTTTAACGAGTCTTGTGTCTGACTAGTTCTGAATTTATTTTTGTGGGCTCCGGGGACGCGCCTCCCCTTAGGCCGGGCCTAGAAACGGGCAAACGATCGAAAATCCGTATTCTAATCGGAGGAAGGGGAGGGGAGGAACATTCAATTCTTCTTGCCGTATCGGCACTATCGAACAAGCGCCCCCGGGTTTTAAAAAAAAAAACAAATAATTCAAAATGATCGTTTTAAAAATTTTACACGAAAAGAAAATTTTCGTAAATCCGCCTGTGGCGCGGATATTCTCCGTTCGACCGTACCGTAATAATAATTGTTATTGTAATTTCTTGTTTTTCGCGAGCGATTCGTAAATTATTTTACCGTTTTTACTATTTTATTACCTACCGCGATAAACACACAACAGAATAATAGCGATTCCAAAAAAAATGTGTCAAAAACATTTGGTCGGAGGTGTGATGGAAAATATAACATACATAAAGAAGTCGCCGATTGTGGTATGCGAATTTAAATTTTGACGGAAACGTTTATAAATATTATTCGGGCTATATAGAAGAGCAGTTCGGTATAGTAGTAGTTTTCAATTTTAAAATCGTAAGGCTTAATTAAGGTTTGATGTACACGTGTGCCAAGGAGCGTCGTCATTTTGTGTTATATAATAGGTACACTGCTAAACGCGCGCGGTATTCGTTTTTCTTTTACATTTCCGTTTTTACAAACACTTTTAATCGACTGATTACGCAAATCTTATATCCAGCTCGGACGCTCATCATCACAATGTCATTTTATTCACCAATCTAATTTCGCATAATTGAAAATCGCGCCATCAGTACACAGGTATCGCAGTGCTCCGACGCTTGGCGAGGACTAATAAAATAATTTATCAGAAGGCTCGCATAGCGGTTAGGTTACTGCAAGAGTTCGTAGGAGTAGACACCGCCCTGTGTAATGTGTTATAGTGAATTACAGTGACTGTATAATATAGACACGACTGTGGAACTCGGAAATTCGACGAATCGTTGAGAGTGCGCTGGGAAAGAAAGTGTCGTAATAGGAGTGGTGATATGACAGAGACCGGAAGAAACGGGATTATATATAATATTGTTTACATTCGATGACGGATTTTGTTGACAAAAACCGCGGCGTACCTTTTATTTGAGAAAAAAAAAATGGATTTCGAGAAAACCGTTTCCCGACTATGTTTTTTCATATATATATATATTAATTGTATTACGTGTAAACGCGTAAAAAAAACACTGCGGTTTCGTATAAAAAGAGAGGTTTTGTACATTTAGTAAGTGAGTTTAATTGGGTTCGTATGTGAATAATATCAATTCCGCCGTATTATTTGCTCACACCGATTGTTGTTTGTTTTGCGTAAAAGCATATATTAAAATTTTAATAACACCGCTGCGGCGGCGCGTCACATATACGTACGTGCTATAAATATTTCTTTTTTAAATACCCGTTTTTTTTTTTTTTCATTATACGCACCTGTACTACAGTTTTAATAATATTTATCCCACGGCCTTTTCGACGCGAGAGTTTTTTTTTTGTTGAGAAATCATTAATCGGTATCGTAGGCGCGTGTGTGTACCGCGCCTAACCTACATAACCACCCAAGTCTGCGATCCACGCTATAAACAGTGATGGTGTATCGCAGGAATAAAAAAAGAGTATATCCGCACGACGATATAATAAAATAACGTGAAATAGAGAAGTTGTTTTGCACGTGGTCAGATCGTTTTTACTCCGTTTTGTACTGTTCAAATATTGTTTTTATCCCATAAGCGGAGGGAGTAGTGTTCATCGAGGAATTCTTGCGAAAAACGTCAAAAACGGTTATTGTCATATTATGTAGTTAATGGTGACGTATTGAAATACGTATATACCGACTACAAAATAACACGCCTGCTCGTATATTATAATATATTATACGGAAAACAAGCGAATTAATATTTTTTTATATAAAAATACAGTTTTGAATATTTCTATACTCTATCCCGACAGCGGAAGAAAAGTGCGCTATATTATAATACACACGTTTACACGACGTAGTAATCAATAGCGACTCTCAGTCAGGCACGTGGTCAGCATGATTTTATTTAGGAGTCAAAATAAAAATGATGTCCGCGTGATCTCAGTCGTCGTTACACGTACTATAAATACGTTTTACGGTTCCAATATTGTTCAGTACACGTAATTAATCTGTAATTTTTTTTTTATTAATATAAACAGTCGTTGCGGTAGTCAACAAGTTTTTTTTAAAAGAATTTCCGGGGGGGGGGTCCCACTTCTTCCCCCTTGTTGTATACGTGCATTGTAATCGATATCGACTGCTACAGTGTTACTATATATATATCGCTCTGCTGCAGTCCGTACGACGAGGTACACTTGAGATAGGTACCTGCGAAAATCGCCAACAGCATCCGTAGCCGTAGCAAGGGAAGGGAGTGAGAAAGGTGCCTGCGCCCCGGCGGGCGCAAAATTTAAGAAATCAAAAAATTAATATAATAACAATATAAAAATATATATTACTGTTTTCGACGATAATTTATTTAAATTAAATATATATATATGTATAAAATTAATAATCGTATTGGTTCTGTGGTGAAACCAAAAGGGCGCGGCGATTTTAAGTCTTGCCCCAAGTGCAATATTCTAATTTCTGTACGGTTCTGACAGCGACTATATTATATCACGTGGATCACATGGCTCGAGTGCAATTGTAATAATAGCGAGTCTTGGAAAATATCAAAAATATGTCGACGTGATCTGTACGTAAATATTAATAAAAACGAGTGGTTTTATATATTTTTTGTATATATATATTACAAATATATACGATATCGTGTATTGCATAAACAGTTACGATTTTCAAACAAGTAATATACACCTATCCGTTATTTTTGTTCCCGTTTTATGCCCACTGATTATTTTCTACAGGTGCGCCTGTATCGTACTCTGTTGTCACGTATGGAAAACATTTTTTTCGCTTTTGATAATACTTTTTTTTTTTTTTTTAATTACTATAATTATTTAAAAGGCGAAACCGTATTTTTTTTTTTTATAAATACGCGTAGGGTGTTTCCTTTAGAGAGGTGCACAAACGAATAATTATTGTCGCCGCACGAACGTCGATTTGATCGGATTTTTCCAAAACGCGTATTATTATATTATTCGCAATATTGGCATAAATATTGAAAAAAAATATGTTCCGCAAAAAACATTTCATTTGTCGGTATTTTTTTTCTTTCTAAAAATCGTAATTACTATATTTTCGCACGGTCATATGAAGTAAATATATTATTATTATTGAAAACGATCGAATTTCGCGTAAAGTCGTTTAACACCGAACGTTGAAAAAAAAAAAGTCGACCGCGTAGACTTAAAACGTAATTTTTTTTTTTTAATTTTATAGAAAACATTATATTTTCCCGTTTACCTTTTGCCACGGGCATTATGCGAAAATTCAAAACGCGTTTCTTTCTAAATATGTATATGATAAAACTTCGGTTTATCGTCGATTTTTATTAATGGCATTGATTTTTAGTGTATTTATAGTTTTCAATTTCCGTATAACATTTTTTTTTTTTTTAATATATAATTTCAGAAATGATCACCGCGACGTATGTAAATATTTTGTTTACGAAAAATTGTGTGTTTTAGCGAAAATAATAAAACGTTTTCATTGTAACGATTATATATATATAGAGTTTGACATAATAGATAACGTAACGTTAAATTTTTAGTTGAAAACTTAAATCACACGATAACGATTTTAAGTGAACAATATCATTTCGCGTTGGAAAAGACGACCTAAGACGTACTTATATTTTATCGTACAGCGAAAATTGTAAAATCACGTTTTTTTTTTTCGTTAATTTTCGAAAGATTTCATAAATAAAAACATATTCTGTTGTTTTTACATAACGCATTATATAAATTAATGTTTTAACTGTATACTCGTATATAAGTGTTTACATAAAAAAATACACGAAAATAATCCAGGTATAGATATAATAATTTTTGCTGGCTAGCAAAACTAGGTTTAGTCGATGTGAATTAAAATACTTGTAATATTCTCCTCTGTACATTGCGGTATTTTTACCGAAAAAAAAAAATATATATATGTCGAATTCGTTACTTATTAGGTATTTTTTTTTTTTTTATTATAAAAAATGAGTATAGACAGAGTGTAATATTCCGTTTCGTATTATAATAGTAAGTATAGTATAACAACTCGTGTGTAATAAAATTCTTAAAAGTATATGTAGAAACGGACGAACGCGAAACGGTGACCACAGACCGCGTATTAGGTGTCCGAGTCAGTACGATATAATATGTCCGTCGTAGGATATATAGGTTTACGGTTTCACGAAATTATTTTTCTGGAGTGAATATATGTACGTAAAAAAAAAATAATAATCGTATTCGGTACTCGAGGGAAAAACATATTTTATTTATAAATAAATATGTTAAGATAAAACTTTTTTTTTTTGGCGAGAACACGGAATTCTCGTCGATTTTCGATTTCTGTTGGTGGTCCTCTTGTACCTTCCCCACCCCGAAGGAAGAAAATCTCGAATGCGTCCCTGTTGTTTTTTCAGTTATCGTCGTATATCCGTTTTAGCATTGTCTTCGCGTCGAAACTTTATATATATATGTATGGCTTCAACGTTAAGGGAGCCGAGGATTATTCATTAATCAATATAAAGTGGTGAAAAAAGAAAACCGGCCCCGATTCGCAGCGTGTGTTGTGTAATTCGATTAAACATATTATACACGCGCGCGTTTCTTCGCTAACACCGTTGCCGCGCGCCATTATATTTTACAATATCCGATCCTCGCAAAAGTCAAAAGCCATATTCAACGTGATCCCTAAAAACTACAACGAAATTCGCGCGTATTTCTAAATATATATCGAATTCGATTATCGAGAACACTTATAACGTTTAGTTTAACGCGATTTATGATTAAAAACGAAATATATTAATATAAACACTACGCGTTTTGTTATTTCGCGCGAGATAAATATCGATTTTATTTGACGGGGAGAGGGACACGAGGAATAAGGCGCAAGACAACGGCCCCCGAGCCTCGGGTCGTCGTCAGCTAGGTTTTCATTTTTATTGAAAAAATAAGACCGCCATTCTGTATACGTTATACATTTTTTTTTTTAGAGAAAAATTAGTATTTTTAAACGTTATTTTCAATTTTATTTCGGTTAATGGTCTGTGTATAATTGCATTAATTATTATTATTGTTTTTTTTTTTTGATAAACTGATAATTTAAAATATATATATATAATGTAGAGAATCATTCGGCAATACGTATAGCGCTGAGAATGTTGCATTTTGTACATTTTATATGCTGTCCAACTTCTAAAAACGGAAGATCGGAAAGATCTTTTAGTGGCCCAAAAACGGAGTATCTATAGGACGATAGCAATACACGAATAATCTACATAAAATCGGATTATAATCGACGTACAATATTATGATAAAAAAAAATAATAATTCAATGATCGTACTGTAGCGAGCGCAGAAATCCAGGCGTAGAATATAAAAATCGTCGTAAAATATTACATATAACAATGTAACGCGTATTACAGTTAAATTTCGTTTGTATAAAATATCGATAAAACGATATCAATTAAATAAAATAAATAATAATAATTGTATTAATTAAATTTTTTTTACGGGGGGGGGGGTGGAAAGTAGTAGTAAGAGATTTGTATATATAACACAAACGTGTGCGATTGCTGTTGTATTTTTTGTCTGTACGCGATAATAAATATAATTTTATAATATATTATAAATCTCGCGTTATTCGTCGTTTACAAGCCGCAAAATAATTTTCGAAGCGAAAACCGCGTATTATATTACTTTTGGCCCTCGCATATTAAATAAAAAAAAAATGTTGTAATAAATAATCGACAACAACCGCGAATATCGTATTTCTCATATACAATTAAATCGAATTTTCGTATTAATTCTCGCGCAATTATCAGTCGTGATGATTTATATATTAACTCGATAATAAATAATTTATAACACCTAAGGGATAACGGGTATTTTTTTTTCTTCTTTAAACACGCGTTTCTTCGCGTTTCGCTATATAGAAGTCAAAAGAAAACGTATAATTTTCAATTTTGTCTTCGAACGACTACGACGTATCGATCGCTGATAAATAGTTTGGAATTTTTCACCAATTTTTTTTTTTCTGTTTTTTTTTTTTGCGCTGCAGGTGTTCACGAACTGCCGAAGACCGATTACGCGGACGACGCGTCGTCGGATTCGCGATCGTCCAGCGGTCAGTCGATATCGCCGGTCCGTTGTTGGCCCACCAACATCACGGGTCTGCCCAACAACAACAACAACAACAACAACAATAATAACAACAATAACAACAACAACAAGACTTCGTCGCTCCGATCGGCCAGCTATGATCCAAAGGTATATATGCAAAAAAACGAATGTGTTGTAACGATTTTTCGAAGCCCGAAAATTCTATGAAAAAAAAAATCGATTATCAGAAGAACAAGAAATGGCCGAGTTTAATATTACGCGTTACAATTTCCGAGGCGGAGACTTGCGTATTAATTTATGTTAAAACTCGGCTGGGTTTCGTCAACATTTCGGACTTGATAATCGTCCGACTAGCTGCACGTCAACTTTTGATCGTTATAACCGCCGTTGTATACGGTTTTCTTTTAATAATCTTTTTTTTTTTTTTTAAATTCATTTCTTTTATAAACCCCAACTTATATACTTTCGTACGAGCGTATAGGTAACGTGTTTTCGTTATTTTCGAGAAATTTTCTACATTTATAATTTATAAGAACACTTCAAAATTCCCGTGTATATACTTTAAATGTATATGAATCGGATAATTTTGTTTATCTTAATCACACACTACCTGTTTGTGTAGAACGTACTGAAAACGGAAAAGAAACTTATTTCCGTAAGTATATAATATTATCACGTGTACGTCGCAGTGGCGTGTTTAGGATTTCTTTGAGGAGGGAAATGATTAAAAAAATAAAAAATTCCTCCCTCTACTCGAAATACATTATATAATATATTAGGTACTGTATCAATTTTTTAATAAATACATATTATATATATATATATACATAAACCTTTAATTTGCACAGATTTACAATAAATTTATATATCGTATCGTTTACAAAACAAACTCTATATATATATAATCTCCTGTATTGGGTTCTGTGGCGGATTCGTCGATTATTATTTCCAAAGACGTCCAATTCGCGTAAATGTTATCGTGGACGGATGCAGCGTTGCAGCTCATTTCCAACCTACTCGGAAATGAAAATAATTTTTTTTTTAAATCGTATTAAATACAAAAAATTGTATTTCATAATAAACATTTAGTACGAATAACATATATATATATATATACCTATTTCGTATATTAGATTTTCTTAAATAATATATTTTTGATCTTTTTCGAAACGTGAAAACGCAACGCGTTCGGGCGTTAAAAATTGCAAACGTCTTAGCAGTCCATAAATATTTTCCGATAAAGACACAATTCTTTTGTCACCTGCCTACTACTGATAAAGTGATAAAAATGAAACACAACCGTAAATATGCGTATAATGTGTTTAAAAAAAAAAAAAGCCAAGGCGTGCCGAGATAAATATCCCCTTAATCGTGAACACGCCACTGACATACGCGTTACGTCATCATCATAGTCCAGTTCGTTTTTCTCGTCTAAAGTCGTAATAGTTATTACACTCGGGTACCTGCAGCCTGTAATTGACGGGTCTTCGAAATTACAGGTGCACACGGAATCCAAACCGCCGTACTCGTTTTCGTGTCTGATCTTCATGGCCATCGAGGACTCGCCGATCAAAGCGCTGCCGGTGAAAGACATCTACGGATGGATCGTCGACCATTTCCCGTATTACAAGAACGCGCCCACCGGCTGGAAGAACAGCGTCCGACACAATTTGTCGCTGAACAAGTGTTTCCGCAAAGTGGAAAAAGCTCCCGTAAGAAGCGTGTTATTAATAAAATAATATGATTTTCGAATGTACAGTTTTTTTTCTCTCGTCCTCGCCCGCTACAGCGCCGCTTACGTTCCTGTAATAATATCCCTGCGAAAGGGGTTCTTTTTTTTGTTTCGTTCCAATACCGAATTGTCGTCACGAGTTCCAGAAAAAAAGTGTTCGGGAAAATTTCCACAAAAAAAAAAAAAAAACGTTTTCTATTACTACACGATTGGTGGTGCGATTTCAGGCGTACAAAATGGAAAATTTAATCGTTCCGTAATCATTATGCTATATAATTTCATATATTTATTCTCGGAACGAGTAATATATGTAGGTACGTCCGTTTTTCGTTTCTTTAAATTTTTTTCTTTTCCCCCGATTCTTTATCTCGAATTCGTCGTTGTTCCGATTTTGAAACTTTCGAAACGATTTATTACAAAACGCGTCGGACTCGCGTCGACCTATAAATCAAAAAAAAATATTTACCGTATCACTGTACGAGTCTCGCGTATTTCTTCTGTTCTTTTTTTTTTTTTTTTTAATTCCAACAGAAGACTGAACGCGCCGCGTACACATTGCTGCGGTACGTGGGCCGGAATTCATTTGTTCACTCGAATTCGCACAATTCCCGATGTACTATATAAAAAAAATTGTTTAGTAAAATTTTGTTAAATGTATTACGCGCCGCAGTGTAAATTTACAAACAGAACGACTCCCACCAGAAAAAAAAAAGAAAAAATTGTTTAGTTCGATTTTTCCGTCGTCGTCGGTGGTGAATATTGGGAATAGGCAATCGCCGAATTCTCCTCTTATAAACCGCGAATAACGGCCCCAATAAATAATCACGTTTTTTTTTTTTCCATATATATTTATACACAAGAACTTGGGCAAAGGATCGCTTTGGATGGTCGAGCCGTCGTACCGGCCGTGCCTGATCCAGGCGTTGCAAAAGACGCCGTACACCAAAGGATACAACAAAAAGTCGACGGCGAACGCGAGCCCGACCGGACGGGCGGAGACGATGATGGAGACGGCCAAGGACGAACGGAGCGAGGACGAGATGTCCACGGTCAGCGACGTGGACGCGGCCACTGCGATGCTGGTGCTCAAACACGGTCCGCACGTGCGCATAGTGCACGGCAGAGGTTCGTCTCTCCGAATAAAACGAATACTTTCGTCCTGGTGGTCGAGCGCGGCGATTTTTGCTCGGTGCAGACTCGCAATAAGAGAATATAATGTTAAAAAAAATGTTGAAAAACCAATCGCGACGTTGCCACGTTTTTTTTTTTTAATTTTTAAATCCAGTTATATGAGCAGGATACGGTTAATACGCGAAATAAAGTATTCGATACGAACACGTTAGGTTCGGTTCGCGCGATATACTGCAGAAAACCGATTTTAAAAAAAGTTTATTTTCTATAACATATAGTGAACGAGACGTGTGCAATTTGACAACGTCGCGCAATAACGTTTTGTGCTTCGTGGGATACAATTTTTTTGTTTTTTTCGTTCGATATTACTCTGCCCCCGATCACGCGTCTCGTGCGTATTACTCTAAATATTTATATTAACTGTTTTTTTTTTACCTCATTTAATTGCTCGGCAAGTACAAAACTACGGTTGTAGACGAAAATCGGACGCACAATTATTATCCGTTTACCGCGCGGTATTCGCCTACACCACGCGCGCGCGCGCGCGTATAACCGGTTTCTTTTGCGACTCGCCAAAAAAAAAATATTATTTACAATATTCGTTTTCTTTTTTTTTCGATTACAAGAGGCGCGCGAAGTAATTATTAATCGGTATATTATTGTAGACATTATTATAATAAGTACACTCGTGCTGCGTGTGTATATAGTGTAGTGACACGACTGTACGCCGCCGCGTCAGAAGACTGATCAAACGTCTCTATTTTTAGTATAGAAACGCTACGGGGACACGGTTCCCAATCCATTTTTCCCAATGGCCATTTTTCCCACCAACAAAATAAAAGCAATGAACATCAAGATTTCAAATTATACAATTAAAATATTTATTAAGAAAATTGTTGAGTGTTGATTAAAATTTTATATGATGTCCTGTTGCGTTTAAATAACTTTTTATATCCCCACGCTGTATACGTAATCGTTGTATTGGTGGACAATATTCAAAATCTGCTCTTCGACTTCTCTCCGTTTTTTGTCAAGCCCTCTTCTAATCCGCTGCCCAAGCTGCAGTTGTCGAAGCATAATCTTGGTGTCTGCTTGTTCCTTACGCAACTTATCAAAAAAGACGTACAGACTGGGGTTAAGAATAACCTAATTCTTATTTGAATTGACAGTCATTGAAGAGACTGTTGGAAACCGAATGGAAAAAAATTGCGTTCATAGGGGATATTATATTCCGTGCCCGTCACTCAATATTTATGTACCTACTTTAGAAAAGAAAAAAAAAGTCGTATAATACTCCGAAAGTAACTAATAAACACGTACGCCCGTGATACAAACAACTAGGTGTGACGGGAACTTACCAATTGTCATATATCATGGACTCTGTAACTTATAGATAGGAGATTATAAAATACTGGTAGGCGCGTGACGTCGTAGTACAGCGTTTTTGAATTATTTATTTTTCCACAAATCACAAAGATAATATTATTAAGTATTGATAATAAAAGTAGGCGCGTGACGTAATGCTCGAACTCTGACCAAAACCCGTTTTTTCCAATCGTACCTAGTTGTTCATATCACGCGTACGCCGCATAATATTCGTACGAGGTTTTTATATTGCATATAACAATTCCCGTTACGTCGTCGAACGCCTCTAAAGCTGTTCTTTCTCTCCGCCGCCAGGGGCGTATACAAGGGGGGGATGTGGGGGTCAGATCCCCCATGATCTTTTTATTTATAAGGGTTTTTATAAGGTTCCTTATTTAGGCCCATAGGCATAATTCCGCCCATAGGCCACCACATACCTAAATCCGGCCCTGACCCCCCCCATTGAAAAGTCATTTATACGCCACTGTCCGCCGCCATTTATCTCCGCGTCGTCCGAAAGATTATTATTTTTTTTCAAAATACAATATTATGTTTTAAGGAATTAGAGACGGCATTAGGCGAAATCCGATCGGTTTGCGATTGAATTATGAAAAAAAAAAAAAAAAACAAGAACAAAAATCGTGTTCTATCGTTCATATTTTTCGGATCTACTATTTTCGTGGCTTCAAATAGCGAGCCTTTCGTTGGGAGTGTGTGGGCACTTGCTCTCGAGATGATGTATCGACGGCACATTTTTTTTTTCTTCTTTGAAATGTCAGTGCACAGATTACAAATTACAAATTATGAACGTAACATTTTTATAAGGCCGGTGGTCGTCTCCTGCAGAAACCGCGCGTCTTTCCGTGATGATTTTTGGTTCGTCTCATTGTACAAATGCAATAATAAAAACACTTGTATTTTGTTCGGAAAATTCCGTCCCGCCAATATTTTTTAAAAAAGGCCAAGGTGGGGATTCGACACCAATATCCCCACCAGCCATTGCGAGTGTGGATTTTTTTTTTTTTTGAACGTCTACTGGAAAACGCGGAGACGTTTCCGCCGACACATTTTGGTGTTTCGGAAAGTTTTTTTTTTATACCCCGCGGCGCGACCGAACGCGAGAAGGGAGGTGGGAATGCGCGCGCGACTTTCGAAAAGGAAACGACTATATTTTTTCGTCACCTATATAGTCATTTCTCTCTATACGCGTTATTAATATAGGCTTCGGATTTTAAGGCGTTATAAATAATTTTAAAAAAAAGCTCTAAAAATTTGGAAAAAAGGCATTTGAAAAAAATGATTTAAAGTTTAAAAATATAAAAATTATTTTTTATTACAAAAAAAAATTGACCACCGTGTATTTTCCGGATTGATACTGTGATTCGAATTTCTTGTAAATGAATTGATATTTTACCGGAAATATAAAAAAAAAAAAGATGTTTATCCATTATTAGCGTTTTTGTATATACATTATTATAATATATTAATACATACATTTTTGTATATAAAAAATTGCCTTTCTGTCACTTACAAAAAAAAAAAAATGCCATTTGCCTCAAAATTCCGAACCCTACCTATTTATTAATTATTATATTACTGCGCGTATTGTGTGTACGCACGGCAGAACACGCGCACGCGGCGCGCGGAGAACACTTAATAATACAATATATTATATTCCGACGGGTCTGTTTAATTTCAGATTGGCAGCTGACGCAAACAAAACCTGACACGGATCCAGAACTAGCCGAGGTACGTATATTGTATATGCATATAGGAATTCTTTTGAAACGTTTTCGTCGCGATGAGATTACCTTGGACGACGCGTTATTTTTACACGTTTCCCGTACGTATGTTTGTTGTGCGCCGTGTAAACAACGTAGAGAAACGAAAAAGGCGCGCGTTCGCAGTGTGTGCGCGTGTGGTGTTTGTGACAATATTATATTGCAGCATTTATTATGATATACATACGTGTACGAGAGTAGTAAAACGCGCGCCAAACACTTTGTCGAAACTAATTTAATACGAGTTCTGTATAATGCGTATCAGTGGTTCCCAACTATAGTGGTCCGTAGTGTCCAAAGTCGTTTTTCTTTTTTAATTCACGTCAATTTTTTTTTCTAATTTGAAAACAAATTATAACTCATAAATTAAAGAATAAACAGTGTCGCATTGTATCGAACGAATGCAAGTAGCTACAGTGAAATTTTATTCCGTGTTAGACACATATTATGCGGTTTGCTTTATAGTTTATGGGGATTTTTCATAGTAAAATAAACGTTTCGTACTTCCAACGTACGTAACGTGATGCGATAAAGATACTGAAAACGGATTTGAATTCGTCGTGAATTTCACTGTAGAATGACATTTCCACGTTTGTAATCCTTTTTGTTTTCATAAATCTTTAACAAATTACTTGAAAAAATTTAAAAATAAAAATAAAATCGCTAATAATCAATTTTTGAAGGTCTTAAGATAAAAAAATTAGAAATGTGAGAAAGTCATTCTGTAGTAAAATTCTCAACGAATTCAAATCTGTTTTCGGAATCTTTATCGCATCACTAGGTCGATCCGGGTACGAAACGTTTATTTTACTATGATTGATACGTGTGTGCAAGACGAAGAGAGAAAATACTCGCTAGTCGTTTCCAATCCCCTTAAGCGCAACAGCATCGTTCCAAGAATGCCAAAACTGGTCGAAGAAGTACGACTAATAGTCGCACCTATTCATTTACATTTTTTACTAAATTATTTTGCAAATGTCAATATTCTATATATTTCCTATAGTTATTATTCAATGCCACGTATATTAGGAGACCAGTGGCGGTTCTAAGGGGGTGGGGCGATAGGTGGATGGCCCCCGTGGGATTTGATATTTTTGAATTTAGTATATCTCTGACCTAACAGCACCGACTTGCGTCATGTAAACTGGTCCAATTATGTTTTGGTTATGCTCCATATTCGTAACCCCCCTCCACTTGAACATTATGTATAAGACCGGAATTAGTGCTCGACCGACGATCAACGCGTACGGTACGTGCTGATCGTCGGTCGTAATCGAGCGGTTAATAAAACGTAATAAAACGGGAAAAGAAAGTAGTCACCAGATAGCGCTACTGCGTAACATATGGTAGAGGGCGTGGCAAAAAGGCGCTCTATAAATAGCGGTTCGAAACCATCGGACCGCTCAGTGTAGTCACGGCGGTCACGCGTGAACGACGCAGTTCGCTTCTGACTGCGGTGTGTGTTACATGCGCCTTTCTGCCACGCCCTCTGTGTTATGTCGTAGCGCTATCCGGTGACTACTTTCTTATCCCGTTTTATTATTATTTCGTTTACGTTCCATGCACGTTTGTTCGTCCTTTTTCTATATATATACATTTCGTTTCGGTACATTAATAGATCCTTCTTCTTGGTTATTACTCGTCGATGTGGTTATTTCGTTGGCAGAGGGGATTGGCTCCATTTTCACCCTCCCCCCTTGAACATCGTGTATAATATATGAGTGTATAACGTTAAGTAGTGGTCCGTGGTGGTAAAAAAATGTGCAAAAGAGGAACCACTGATTTAGAGCGAATGTTTTTCTATAAAATCAATACATCGATTTTTCCTTATTTTTTCCCCCTTATTGAGTGTTGAAATTGAAATTCCGAAAATTGTACACGTTTCGGACACGGATTTGGTGGTCTGCACAACGATAAAAAGTATACGCGCGTGTATTAAAAAGGATTTTTTTGTTTTGTTTTCCCACAGCTGTACCCGATCGTCACGATATGCCCGAGCGAAGATCACACCTACGACAACTGCTTCAAAACGGACAGGTAATTTACACATTTTTGCCACGACTTCAGCAGTCTCCGCCGTATTTTGTACAACATCATCACATATATCGAATCGGAGGGATAAAGAATATACGCACCGAGTACTTTCGGCGTTTTTATTTTTATCGAGGGGTCTCTTGCGCTTCTTTTCGCATTTTTCGTCGTGAAAAAAAAAAGACAAAATAATTGATTGTCTGCAGCTCACAAAAATCTGCTAGCAAAACGTTGATTAGATACGACTGTATAGGAATTTTTAGTACTTAAAAAAAAAAAAAAAAAAAAAATGATATTGAAATAAAAAAGGGGAATTATTGTTGCGAAATGTTTTTTTTTTTTGTATTATATACGACGCGTTGTGATATTAAACGTCTGGATGATCGTGTGCAGCGAACTGAAGCAGCGGGTCCGTTTCTCGCACCGTAAATTTAAAAAAAAAATTACACATATTTAAGGTCATAACCGAAAGGGGCTCATCGACACTTTGAACGGAATAGCAGTGGTGGACCGCGCTCGCCAAACGTTTGTGTGTGTGTACAATAAAATAGCATTTGCGTTTATATCGTATTATTATTTATAACGCAGCGAAATAATAAAATTATATTAATTTTATATTTATGCGAACGCGCGCGTGTAACGTTTTTAATATATAATATAAATTCGACGATTGATCTTTTTTTTTGTAGAGGAAAAACACGTGTAGAAATTGTTGTTGTTCGTTGCCCCGGGCTTGCGCCTTAAAATACGGCCGTGACCATAGGTGGAAATCTATTAAATTTTCTGGGGGGGGGGCTAACATTTTTAACATCGGTCATAATCAGTCAAATATCCAAAATACATACGAATTATAAAATATTTGGAGGGCTTAGCCCCCCCATTTACGCCTATGGCCGTGACTTTAAAAAGGCTCGACCGTACTGACCCCGCGACACGAGTTCCGTTTGTACGGTTTACATTTTATACAAAAAAATACTCGGCAACTATATTATAAACGTGTAATGCGGTGTAGTAAGAAGAATGTGC
The DNA here is from genome assembly GCA_032441835.1 of Slavum lentiscoides. Taxonomy (NCBI): domain Eukaryota; kingdom Metazoa; phylum Arthropoda; class Insecta; order Hemiptera; family Aphididae; genus Slavum; species Slavum lentiscoides. Next base: position 7,836,819 of record CM063714.1, on the reverse strand, counting down.
AGAGAAGCGTCCTCGACGAAAAATTTTAAAGTCAAAATACGACGCGGAAAAAAAAAAAAATTTATAAAAGTATAATAATATGTAATACCGTCTGTTCGGCGGACAACGCGCGTATTGTATAAAATTCGAGAGAAAAAAAAAACGTTTATTAAGTTTCATAAATTTCTCGCTTTTCGTATAAAATTAACGATCGTGTTTTTTTCGTTTACGATATAGTTTTTTTTTCTATTATAATATACACGAGCACGTCGCGGTTCAAATTCTACAACCGTGAGAGAGTTGAACAGAGAATCGAAACTGCAGCGCGCTTTGAAATTTTAAAACTATATATATAATATTATATAATCGAGTAAATTTTTGCTCAAAACGTTACACACAATATTGTATAGAACTATATATTGTTATTATAATTCTCGTACGTTACACGTGTATATAGTGTGTCGTTTAAAACGCATTTTCCTTGCCCTTTATCTTTGGCAAAAGTCAATGTGGTGGTGGTGGTTTGGTTACGTTTTTCGATTTTCGCAAGAGACTAACGCGATGAAATTTTTTTTTTTAATTCTCGATTTTCGACTCGGGACAAATTTAAAACAGTGCGGGACCCGCTCCTTTCTGCCCCCCTCCATCTGTCCTTAGTCCGGGCCCGAGTCTGCGGGTAAATCGCGCAACGAAAAGAAAGAAAGAAAGAAAAAAAAAAAGTGTTCTTCGCATATTCGAATATTTCGATATTTAAACGTACTGCGAGAAGCGCGCGGAGACAAAATAATATGAAAAATATTATATTTAATATAATATTATGAATAAAAATCATAAAAATTTTTTTTTATATACATATAAAATTATACGTATAATCTGCAGTGGCGGCGCCCAGGGACTTTTGCAAAAGGTGGGCCAGGCTGAGACCAACCAATTATAGAGGGGGTGGGGGGGGCCAATATTTTTACTCGTCTATTTGTGATGCGTGAATACTTTTCGATACGTTTTATGAACCTCTGTTAACACATTAGGTACAATTGAAAAATACCACCTATACGTTGTGTTACAACTTTTTAATATTTCTAAAATAATTTTCAATGACCAATTAGGATCAATTTAAAACGCGTAAAAATTACGAGTGTACATAATTTAAATAAATTATAGGGGGGGGAGGGGAGGGCCAAGAATTTTTGGGGTGGGCCACCGTGTGTATAATTTAAAAATTTATGTAATAATAATAAAACACTATGGAAATTGTTGTGTAATTGTTCCGGTGCGCGCGTTGTGTTTGTTCCAGCAGTTTGTGCAAAGAAGACGCGGAGGAACGTCGTAAAATCGTGGAGGGCGCGGACGCGTTATTGAATTTAGCCGGCATAACCACCGCCCGCCGTTTGCGCAAACGTTCTTCGAGCGTCGAGTGTTGCATCGACGCGAAACGGGAGTGCACCGCCGCGGGCGGTGGTGACACGCTCAGGCAAATGTACCTGAAACGGCAGACGACTGACAACAACAACGAGCCGTCATCCGTCATAATCGAACATCATAAAGACAAATTTAGATAAAACATAATTACAAACACACACACGCATATATTTTTTTATATAATATATATATATATGTATAGAGCCTACTCCATTAGCATTTTGTTGACTAGTTTATACGTAACGCAGAGATTAAAATAGTTTATTTACTTATTATGTTTATACTTAAGTTTAAAAAAAAAAAAAATGTTAAAAGAAACGCGCCCTCCCTCCCCCCTCCCATCAAGAAACCTTCCATCCCGCGCGCGACAATATATCGCTTTTTTTCTTTTTTGTTAAAATCGAGCGGGTTAGTTTTACTAAAGAGAAAAATGTTAAGTAAAAAAAGAAAAAAAATTGTATAAGGTATTTTTTTGAAATGGTGATAGTTTTGTTTTCTCTCGAATACTATATTTATTATATTGTATCGTTAATTGATTGATCGTTTTTTTTTTTTTTTGTCTTTTTGCTCTTAGGAAGCATTGTGATAGTATTTTTAACAAAAAAAAAAAATTAAAATTTGTTTTTTTTTTTTGTACGCCCGAAAAATACTTATTGATATTTACGACGACAAAAATTACCAAGCTGTTCACCAACCATATTGTTAACGTCTTCTTTTTTTTTTTTTTTCTGTTAAGTTTATTCTTATGATAAATATATTTATAAAAAAACGTATCTATTATTATTATTATTATTATTATTTCGGTTTTTAGAATTTATTTTTGACCATTCTAACTTCAATTATAGTAAAAAAATAAATAAAAATACATACATATACATTTTAACATAATTTTACAAAGTGTTATTACTTATTAGTGTTCAGACTTCCAAAGACAATCAACAATAATATTTTCAATTTCTTTTTACCTACGAGAATTTTTAAAGCACACCTCAATCGTAATTAATATATATATATATTTTTTTTACGTGTAACTACAAAATTTAATTATTAATAAACTTTAAATGCATTAATATGTCCAATAGGTTTTTTTTATTTTTCTCTGTGCCTAAAATGAATTATTATGCTCTTTTTTTATATTCGTTGAAATAACATTTTAAAAGACATATTAATACAAAACAACACTTTTATCTTTATGAATATATAAAGTTTTACTGTTTTTATTTATTTATTATTGTTTTAAATTATTATTATTATTATTATTGTCATTATTTATATAATTATTGTTTACAATAATTTTGAATAAATACATTATCTACTAAAATGTAATCAAACAAATGACACACAAGAAATAATAATATTGGAAAGTTATAAAAACGATCCTTTGGAAGTAATAACTTCTTATCTATATAACAGCAATAGTAATTTTTAGTGACTGTCGGATAAAAATTTTAGTCAATTGTAATTCTTATAACGTGCTACCATTTATTTAAAAAAATAATAATAATAAAGCAATAAAAAACAATATATTATCTAGAAAAAGTCGAATTTTTTCTTCTTTTTTTTTTTTGTGTGTGTGTTACCCTTACTCAGTGCAGTCAGTGACGCATTACTATAGATGTTACAAACAACTATTGACAAATGTTTAGAATTTGTGTTTGTACTGTTCATAAGAATCGAAAAATAATTTCCGACACATAAATTTGGCTTTTAATTTCGAACAAAGTAGAAATATGCCTGCAAACAAAAGAAAAGATAGGCTTTAATAATTATATAATTACTTAAAAATGAACGCATTTTTGTGCATAATACCGGACAGTTTTCTATGAATGCTATAAACTTCTTCAGGCGGTGGTGCTAGCCTTTGATGAAGAATCACTGGTAATAACGATTGAATACGCTTAGTAGAATTCTGAGAGCCAAAATCATATTCTCCTTCTTTTTGAAATACTTCTCCCATAATCATTACCATTTCGACGTGAGCTTCCTCCATTGCCTTTGATTCGTATCCTGTCAGAAAACCCATTTGCTTAGACAAATTTAGAACTAGTATTCGATCGTTGTCGGCCGCTGCTTTAATGATCTTTAAATAATCGCTAAGAAATTTCTGATCAAATGAACGAGTCGCTCCAAAATCTAATAAAATCAACTAAAATAATAAATAAATAAATTAGTATTCGCTAAACACTGAAGAAAAATGCATGAAAAATTATGAGAGAATATGAAAAGAAATGGAAAGTTCAAAAAATAAAAATAAAATAGTGGTAATACACTAGGACAACGTGTTTAAAATCCCAATAAATTACACTGAAACAATGACAATAATAATTTACTTGTTTAGTTCCTTCGTTATAGAAAAAATTGGCCCAATTCGGATCGGTTTGCATGTAAGAAAACTCGAACAGTTCTTTAAGACATAACTGTAAAACTAAGAAACACAAATTGTTGCGAGTGGCTTGGTCCATACCATCACATTTATCCAATGGTACTCCTTCAATTAACTCCGATGTGAATATCCTTAAAGTGCTAACTTCGTCTAAAAAACAAAACAATTACTTTAATCAAAATCTGAAATCTTTTTTATAATACTAACATATTATACAAGTCAAATGGACAGTTTACCATAATATATATATATATATATATATATATACATTAATATTTTTATTTCACAGAATTCAAATAATATATAAGAAAATATACATGTTATAATATGTTTAAAAAGCTTACCGATGACTTTTGGCACATAATAGTCGTTATACGGTTCCAATAACTGTCGAAATTTCCTCGTGCATTGTGCTTCACGAATATAATCTACTTCGTTAGACAGTTCTTTGTTAGCCACTTTAACAATGTTGTCGATAAACATTCCTTCCGGAAACATGTTCCACACGTTCATTACACCAACCAAATTATCAATATCGCTCTTTATGCTATCAGCAACACCAGGATATTGGACTTTGACTGCAACTCTTACTCCGTCTTTCATTGTGGCTTCGTGTACCTGGCCGATAGAAGCGGCCGCGAATGGCTTCAAGTTAAAAGTTTCAAACCGGTCTTTCCAATTGGCACCCAATTCGGCGACCATTACTTTCTAAATCAGAACAATAAATAAATACGTTGAATGAAATTATCGAATGAAACACAAATTACTTCCAATTGCCAAGTGGGCATGAAATCTGCTGACTGTCGCACCCGTTCAAATGCTTTTTGTAACTGTGGACTTAATAAGCTGTTGTCTTGTATGCTTAGAATTTGGCCGATTTTCAGTGCAGCGCCTAGAAAATCACGTATTACGTTCTGTACGATAAATTACAATAATGACAAACCTCGGACTTCGCATAATGTATTGGCAATGCGTTCGGCGTTTTCTGGAGATATAAATGCACTCTCCATGTATCCGCCTTCCTCTTTTTTGGTAGAATTGCTTAACCCGAGTGAACGTTTTGTAATTTCTGTAACAGCTCCAATACCTATTCCAGCAGCAAGGCCGCCAAATGATAACATGCGACCAATGTGAGAAGACGGTACGGTTTTCTGTTTTGCAGATGCGCTCATCTAAAAATATATTCTAATATAACTTTAAATTTATGTGCAATGCCAACAACGGATTAATTCAATTACCTGTTGTTTGGGTTTTGAATTCTTTTTTACAATTGGTTTACGCTTTTCTTTAACTTCACTTTTATTTTTATCGACCGCACTAGTCATCGACGCATTTCCAGTATTACAATAACCCATTTTTTGTCCAAACGTATTAGTCTGAAAAGGCTCAACGACTAAATCTCTAGTGCGATTCCCATAGGAATATTGTTTTTTTAAGACATCACTAGGAACTTTAAACGGACCGTTCAATGGTTTCCCTTCATTAGGAAATTGATCAAAAGGCTTTGTATCAACTAAATTAGTAGGTGAAGTTTCTTCGGATTGGTTATCTTGACGAACTATAAACAAATTTATGATAAAATCAAAACTGAAGGCTAAATTTTAATAAGAATTAAAAACTTTGTTACTTTACTTGTCATTATAACGGCATTTCGTATACCCTCAAATACCATTGCCGATCTTTCCGAAACTTCTTTTGCGATGTTCTCCGGCTATAAATACAAATTACAAAATTTAACTAGGCATAAAGAATTATTTGTAGTCCAAATTCCTTGCAACTTTATATCTGTAATGAATAGACATACAATTAACTGTGCAACAATAATTGTTTTAATAAAAACGTAACGTGTAAATTGTATATTACGTTATTAAAAATCATTTTAGTGTTTCGATAGAAATATGACGGAAAACTAAGATATGATCTAAAATTAGATATATTCTACCGAGAAAAAATTGAACACCTAATTAGACATATCAAAATAACTTAAAACAAGAGTCGATAATTTGAAAATCAACAGAAGACAATGTGTTACTCTTTTAAAATAAATATATTTATAAATTAATTCATTCTGATAGAAATACACCTCGCAACAGGTACCTATGTAATATCAAAGAAATGTATTAAAAAATCAAAATGTAATATACAGACTATATATATATATATTTAACATAAAGAAATCGGGTGATTAAATTATTCATTCAAACACATATTGTACAGAAATGTCACGAATTTACCAGGTAATGATTTTGAAAATGCCGTTAAACGGATTATTTTTAAATTTTGGACGAAATAAAATTACCGTTAGTAACGAAACCGATCGTAAAAATGGTTCTTTTTGGCTCGTCCAGGCGTGCAAGTTCTGGAGTAACCGTTACTACCCGCGATATTGACAAACTAGATTTTTACAATGTCGCGTAAATCGAATAACATCGACAAGTCAACGATTCGTTCAGAATCCTGATCTAACAATATTCTGCACTGCATTTACTTTCAATTTGGCCGCTCCTATTCCGTCGGCAAACTGAATCGTAGCGTCTTTAAACGCACTAGCTAAGCTGAAGTTTTTCACGTTCCTCTTGCAATTGTGTTCGCCGGCTTTGATTATTTCCTCCAACACCATTTGCGCGCCTCTCAGCACCCTCGTCGCGTCCGTACACTTCGAAGCCGACATCGCGATTAATTACACTGGTGTACGCTCCTACAAAAAGAAATTAAATACAATGTTTTCTGTCGTAGGTACTTATTATTATAGTCTTACGCGTCAATCTCTAAATAACCATTTCTCGAACAATGAGGAAAAACTAATACCGACCTGTCGAGGTAAAAAAAGACAGTGTTATGTAACTATTTCATCTTTTGTAGGAACTGTACAAATAGTATAATTTTATAACGCACCGACGGCTGCGCTTCTGCGGCCAGCTTCACACGCTATCAGTAATATTTGTTATCAACTCTCTTTTCAAAAAAAAAAAAAAATGGTAAACGTTATCAACGCGGAAAGGAAATAGGATTGTTCCTGATATAATAAACTTAAAAGTTAATTAAAGTTTATTGTATCATGCCATCATGGGATTGCTTTTCCTGACATACCGCACGTCTTGAAACGAATATCCGTAATAGAATACTTTTAAAATTGTATTTAAATAGAGATACGCAAATAGGTACGTTGATATATAAGAAGTATATATACCTACTCGTATTCCACGTAGGTACGTTTAAAAAAAAGTATTTAATAACAAATACGGACACAGGGAAAATGTATTTAAATACAATAATATACTTATTCAAACGGGACTTTGAATTAATTTTTATAACAGTCGTATTATTTGAATTATATGTTTTTATTTTTATTTTATGGGTCTTAAAACCTCTCTATATACCACTCGACTTTAGGATTTTTCAGTTATTCGATGTAGGTAATAAATTAATAAATATTACAATTATTCCAAAAGTTTTAGCTTTTACAATGTATTATATAGATTACAAGTGGAGCGTATTTTATGTCTGTACCCAAAAATTCTGCCAGAAAGGAGCTCAGATTTTTAAGTGTAGTGCTATTTTCCGGTAGAAAATTGCATCTATAGTAAGTACTTTAGAGAGGTCATTTTTCGATTTTCTCAATAGGTACTTTTTTTCTAAGCGTCAAAAAAAAATTATACCGAAAAATTTTACATATAAAAACGCGATTTCGGTCAAAATCGATTATCCGTTATTCCTTCGTATAATTTTGAATGGTCATCATCATAGAAACAGCTGAAATTTTCACCGAATATATAACTTTGTACTGTATTAACGACACAATTTGTTCAAAAAAAAATTCTTTTAATTTTGGATTATCATTATGGCAATTGTATACAGCTTTTGAGGTATATTTAATTCGAATAAAAGAGGTGATTTTTAAGGCTTAAAAATTTTAAACAATGCCAAACGTATATAGGTATATGTTACTTCAACTGCATATAAATCTTGAAAACCGTTAAGACACAATTTCTTTTTATAACCGTTTCAAATTTTTTGACAAAGTGTATATATTATAACACCGAAGCTCGGCTGCTCAGTATCGTCTTATCGAACGCAATGATTTACCGTTGCTTTCAAATTTATATATATAATAATAATAACAAAACTTTAAAATCTTAATCTAATAGTAATTCACTGCTTAAGCGTCATCCACAATAACTTTTTGCTATAGGTACGTATATTTCCTCGATTTTTAAACCCGTTCTCATATATTATGTATTTATGTTTAATAAATATTGTAAACAATTTAAATTTCTCGAAAATTTGGTACGTAGTCCTCCGCATAATGTCAGTACCTATATTAAATGCAGTTTAACGCCACAATAATTAATATATGACAGGGCACGTACTATAATATGTATTTGAACGCGTTGTTGAACGGGCGAACAACGCAGCGTTTTAATTATATCGAGTGCTTTTTTTTTTTCAAATGATTATTCCATATCGGGCGTATCGGTTAAATAAAATTATTTAACATAATTTATTTTAAATTTTAATCGGTTTTTTATTTATTTTTTTTTTAATTCTACGTAATTTACTCGATTTTTTTTTAATTGATTTTTAAACGCATATTTTCGTATTTAATGGTGTCTCAGAGCTACCTAACAAGTCCTTTGCCTGCCAACTGTAGGTATTGTACTATTGTACAGTTTTTCTAAATCCGTTTTTTTCTCATGTAGGCGTGTACGCGGGCGCAGCTGCACGCGCAGCCTAAATCTGTCATTTCTGAGACGACAATATTTTAAAAGGTATTAAAAGTGTTCCAAATGGTACATCAACAAAATCATACGGTACCTGTATAATTGGCTAGATTTTTAAAAGAAAATTTAAAGCGACAACTTTTCCAAATTTTAAAAACAGCCTTATAGTAGATTTGTCTACCATATATATATATACCTGTCGCAATAGCTGCAGTTGCAGTGAGAGGACATTTTCGAAGTTATAATACAATTGTAAAAACTATAAACTTAGAAATTTGCAATGCTGCAAAAAAGACTGTAATCTACACTATTACCTACTATATTGTTATTGTTGAACGAAATAATATAATTATATAACGTTAAAATTGAAACAGTAATAGAAAAATTAAAAACAATGAATACTGGAGAACGCACTGCAGACTTGTAATACTATGTGAATTTAAAAGTTACGCATATATTAACGTGTATATATTATTTATATACTGCAATATTGTAATAAATAATATATGGAAATACTTGTTTTCGTCAAGATTTCACAGTGTACCTATTTGTTTTTAAATTATTATTTATTTTATACTGTAATATATATATATATATATATATAATGCGTATACTTGCTAAAACTGTCATCTTATTTCTTAAAAAGGTATTAGGAGCCATAAAAATGTGAATACTTACATTCATTTCTTTCACTGAAATACGCGAAATAATATTATTGTTAATAACAAAAGAAATAAATAATAAAGATTGCACACGCGCGTACGACCGGTCGCTCGGTCAGCGTCAAACTAAACACCCGCATATACCGACATAGCGCGTCAGCCGACCGTAATAAAACGGGAAAAGAAAGTAGTCGCCAGATAGCGTTACGAGTTACGACACAACATAGAGGGCGTGGCAGAAGGCGCTTATAAATAGCGGTCCGAAACCATCGGACCGCTCAGTGTAGTCACGGCGGTCAGGCGTGAATAACGTAGTTCGCGTCTGACTGCGGTGTGTACGTGTGTGGTGTTCGAGACTGACCGCTATTTATATGCGCCTCTCTGCCACGCCCTCTGTGTTGTGTCGTAGCGCTATCTGGTGACTACTTTCTTTTTCCATTTTATTATTATTTCGTTTACGTTTTATGCGCGTTGTTCTTCCTTTTTCTACATCTGCATTTCGTTTCGGTATACTTCAATAGAACTTTCTTCTTGATAATAACTCGTCTCTGTGAATATTTAATTGGCAGAGGGAGTTGGCCCTATTTTCGCCCCCCCCCCCGAACATCATGTATAACCGTCACTGGTGTGGGCCCATGTATTTCCCGTAAAACTTTCCTATCAATTGCGTTATATTATATATACATATATATAGCGTATACAGAGCTTGCACAGTTGCACTAACGGGTATAGGTTAGAGAAGCATATATTAGGCTCCCTTCCAAAATCCAGCGATGTACAATCAAAATGATAATATGCATTCCAAAACTCAACAGTTTGTTAATATTTTATTGTTTGATCGTGTTCCAAAATTCAACGTTTCCAACTAAATTTCCATCGGATCCAACGCAATATTTTACCGATGTTTCTGATTGATATTACCATAGAGCATGATATCGGTATTGAACGTGTTAAATAATAAATATTTATAGTGATAGTACTTATCATTTTTGATAACATAGAAGCATATTGTTGCAATCATTTTATTCTATTCCATAATTCAACGCAATCATAAATATTTCGATATCAAACAACCTTTCAACAGATCCAACATATAGTTGAATTTTGGAAGGCACGGTTATAGAGTTGTAAAAAGAACAAAAGGCAAACATCAAGGTTGTTTCAACGGTGTTTTCTTCGAAGCGTCAGATAAAAACAAAATAATTGAAAGTGAAGAGACCTTGGAAAAGAAGAAGAAAAAAGCATTTTAATTTGCGTTGAATAATAATTTGTACTTAATAAGAATAAAAAATAAATAATAATATATTTATATTTAATAACTAATTATATATGTTGTATTTTTGTCATTAATTTTTGGTTTCCTTAATACTATGGTTGCCTTTAATATTTATTCGCTTGCTTTTATATTTTCGGTATAGTTCTGAAAATTCCTCAGCACAAGCTCTGTTATAGTATAGCTTTTCTTCGTCCCTTGTAGGGTGCTGAACCAAATTTCGCACGCGATATTACATATACCTATATTATCTAGACGTTTTTATAAAATATGTATTATTGTCTTTGTCGCCGACACATATAGGTACGCGCGCACTCGCCTTCGCGGCACACTCTATCGGAAAGGGATTAGACTTTCGTATAAAAAAAAAACAAACACTATAATATATAATTCACTCTTCTGTACAGCTGAATTTTTAATACTATTTAATAACGTAAAAAGTGTACGACAAAAATATTATATATATATCTATAAAAAGCGTATATGATAATTTATTATAATGCCTTATTTGAATATTCCGTATAACGTTATGAAAATATGCGATAATGTTGTGAAAGGCACGTCAGTGTAACGCGTAAATTGGCCAATCGTCGTCAAACAAAAAAAAAAAAACCTCGATAAGTATAGGCTTTCAAGCCGATTGGTGGCGGCGAATTATTATTATATAATATTATAATTTCATTATATTTTATGTGGATAACGCGCGCGTTACATTCATTTTCAGTCGGTTTTTGTGCACAGAGCGAGAGCGAGCGGTGGTCCCGATCCGGTCCAGCGCGCGTATTATTATAGATCGCTCGGCTGAATTTCTTCGCGTGACACGCACACTGCAAACAATGGTTTGGTCCGCCGCGCTACGGTCGTGGGCCACGTCGGTGTACTGGACGGGCAAGGCGGCCGGCGTGCTGGTGGTCGAGGTGGCGACGGCCAGCGAACGCGCGGACGGCCGCGGACCCGAGTTCGTCGTGGCCGACGACGGCGCACGACGGTGGCCGCGGCTGCACGCGTGGAACGCGGCCTGTCTGGCGGCCGTGGCGTACCGCGTACGCACGGAGACGTGGCCCGTGACGTCGCGGGCCGCTCACACGGCGCACGCGACGTGTTACGACACGGTGTGCGGAGGCCCGTGGTGCGTGTACGCGTGCGTTTACTACGCGGTCGCGTGGCTCGACCGAACGTCGGAGATGGGCGCGCTGCTCGCGGCGGCCACGTGGCGTCGTCGCGCCACGGCCAAGTGCCTGAACATGGCGGCCACCGCCGCCGCCGCCGCCGCCACCGCGGAGTGTTTGGACGACGACGACGACGACGAGAGACGACGACCTTCGTCGGCGGCCGACGTGCCGTGGCACGCGTACCTGACGGTCGCGTTTCCGATCGTGCACTTCGCGGCGAACGCGATATCGCCGGCCGGCCGTGCGGCGGAGTACGGCGTGTGGCGCGCCGCGACGGCCACCGTGGCCGCGGTGGCCAGTTGCGCGCCCGTCGCGGCTCACGGCACTGCGGTCGCGTTGCTGGTCGTGGCCAACAACGAAATGCGGTCCGTCAACCGTCGCGTAACTCGCCTGTCATCGCCGACCGGACGCCGCCGCCCGCGACAAGCGACCACCGCGGTCGTCGTCGGCCGGCTGGCCCGCAGACACTGGGCCACCACCGAACTGGTGACTGGCGGCGTGTGCGACGCGTACGGCGCTGACCTCTTGGCGGCCGTCCTGTTGGCCGCGGTGCGCGTCACTTACGTGGCCATATCGGTGTTCCACCGTGTGACCGACGGCGGCGGCGGCGGCGGCAGCGGCGACGACGCGAACACGCAGTCGCTGCAGCTGCAGGCCGCGGTCGTCATGCAACTGATCGCGTGGTTCGGACAGTTCGCCTACTTGGCGTACACGTGCGACGAGCTGACCGCTCAAGTAATATATTACACGTAAAGTTTTTCTTTTTTTGTTATATATCGGCGGCGTAACGCAATAATAATTCTAGTCCTAAAATTATAAAACGCAGGACCGCTGAACCCTTATTATCCTAGGTAAATGATTTATACAGGTGCAAGCGGCTAACTACTATTATTGTTTTCAGTTGAAATTGAATTTTTTAATTTCTCGATGTCCTTTTTTAACATTCAGCGGTGTTCGGCAAGGGCTAAAAATGGACCTACTCCTCGCCCAATATGACGACGCTTACTATGGGGCACTCGGTTATGCCTGCACTGCAGCTGGTTTATATGTCCCATTATAGAAAATTATTATACATCACCAGGGCTCGGAAGTTCTAGCAAATGCATATTTTTATTGGTTCGTCCCAGAACATCCAAAGTAAGATACAAATATGTTCCACACTTCTCTGATGTCATACACGAAATTTTATTTTGCTATTTTTTGCATATTTACGGTTTTACTGCTATTTTGCTAATTTTAGGTTTTAGTGCTATTTTGGGTATATTTTCACATAAATACATATTATAGGAGGTATTTTGCTAATTTGGAGTTATAAATGCTGTTAATGGGCATATTTAAGAAATAAACACATATTGTTGAAAACAAATTACCTACCAAACAGCCGCCTACGAATATGTGAACGAAAACAAATTGTTTTAAGATTGTACGCATCCGGAATAAACGGCCTTAGACCGTTGTTATCGTCGATTAAATCGGACAATTCCGTTCATTTCCAATAATTTAGTTATTTTTAAAATTGTATCAAAATATGAACTGCAGTTATCGAATTCGTCGTATTTACGTAAGATACGGCGTTATCGCCGTACGTAAAGACCTATGATTTTATTTTAGTTTTCTTTTATTTTGCATATTTTCCAATTTTTAGTGCTATTTATAGCGCTTATATTAATGTTTTTATGTGCATATTTAAGCGCTAAAAATTAATTTTTTTAGTGCTATAACTTCCGAGCCATGTACATCACGTATTAAATTTGAAAGCTTTTATTCGTTTTATTCTGCTAGGCGAAAGTAATTTTTTTTTTTTTTTACTCTTCGGCCCAAACGATTCGAAATTAATAGGTACGTGCGCTATTAGTATGATAAATAAAATTTTTTTTTTGAGGGGGGGGGCTGAGGCATTGAGTAAATATCATTGTTGAATTATTTCTAAATTCTAATCCGAGACTAAATCTTAAAATTAGGACCAAATTCTCAACATTTTAAAAACAACTACATATTAGGAATTTATTAAAAATATTAAATCCTATATGGCCATAGGGCATAATATAGGAATACATAAAGAAAGTTCCTGAAATTTCGGGAGGGGGGCTGGAGCCCGCCCATAAATACGCCCCTGTAAGGAATAATTTTATATGTAATAATCTTACATACGAGCAGTAGGAGTGAATTTTTGAAATATTTTCGAAAATATTTTTACTTGAAAACGTCCGACCGTTTGAATAATATAATAAAAACACCGCATTGCAGTGCATTTCTGCCGCTATTATGCGCAGTGGCGTCGCGAATTTAGAAAACTAAAGAAGTAAACAATATATTCCACGTGCAATTTTAGTTTTACAACGATGTCTTTTTTTTCCTTTAGACAATTTTTTTTTGGGGGGGTATTGCTCCAATTTTTACAAGTGTACCTATACCCATTTTCCAAAAATGTTCCACGGACACTGCTCTGAGGGGACCAAAACAACAATTCTGTCAAATTCTCAGGTCACCTATGCAACTAAAATCCAGAAGCAACTGCTGCTTCTTAAAAACACTGTTCGCTATGATTATGCGAGACGAACGAGAAGATGAATATTAACTCGCCGCCGCCGGGGTATGTCGTCCGTATAAATAATTTATACAATTTTAGGTCATTGATTTTATAATACTCATATATATATATATATAAAATCAATGGTTAGGTACATCGAGAGACCAATTATTTTTGAAAGAAAAAAAAAAAACTCTCGGTCCGAACAATAAGGAAAATTTCTAAAAAAAATCGGTTATTATCGCATACCTATTTGGCGTATATATACGGCATATATATTATAATTTGTATATGTATATTGGTATCTGGTATATATATTGCGTAATAATAATGTTTATATTACCTATATTAAAATCAAATGTACATTTTTTTGTGCGTGTAAAACAGTCGAGTGAAATGTTCGACAATTTGAATTCGTTGTTACTGGACATTTTCAAAGAATGTCGTCTTTCCGGTGAAACGTATTCCAGTAGAATGCACGAAATCGAAACGGTGAGTGCGAGAAGGTATAATATATATATATATACTATATATATTAACTATAAACTGTAATGATGATAGCCACTCATTATCAATATATAATTATTAATTATATAATAAATGTTGTAAATAATAGAGTGGCTATTATCATATCGTAATTAATATAATTATTAAAATATCGGCGATGGACTATATATATATATGTATAGTCCGTCGCCGGCACAGTCGTTGTTACCCATCTCGTCGGCAACGACACACACCTACATGTAGCGTAGGTATTATAATAATAAAAAATAAGACCATATATTTAAGTGTTTTCTTATAAAAGTTTTTGCTTTATTAAAACCCAAACCATTCAAACGTCTCGAAGAGTATCAGCTCCGTACAAAAAAGGTAAGAATATTAATTACAACATATACGTATTGTTATCTCCGAATCCTCGGACCTTCTGCCCCTTGTTAATTAATATATATATAAAAAAAAGAAATCCGAATAGTAAAATAAAAGAGGTAAAGTGACAATGTTTCATTATCATTTAATATCCGCTTATTTTATTTCACTACAAAGTGGCGCCCATATATATATATATATATATATAATAATAATATATTATTAAGGCGTATTATACTGCAAATTTATAAAAATGTAAAAAAAAAAAACTGTGCAATACTTTCGGTCAAGAAATCGCGTCCAACTCGAAAAACGATCATTTACACGAGAGGATTGAAGGCGGGCATTTTTCTCTCTTCGTCTCGCGCACACGAAACACGGTGAAATAATGGACGTTTCCTACTTCCAAAGTACCGATCGATCTCTATAGTGACGCGATAAGAAATTTGAAAACGGATTTGAATTCGTCGCGTAGTCTGTTTATTGCGATCGACTTTCCCACGTTTTTTTCATAAATCATTAAAAGTCGATCGAACAAATTTAAAAGTAAAAAATCGCTAATAACCAATTTTTGAAGATCTTGAGATTTAAAAAACGAAAAAAAGCGGGAAAGTCGTTTTACAACATAGAGTAAACTTCACGACGAATTCAAATCCGTTTTCAGATTTCTTACCGCGCCTGCACTAGATCGGTCGGTCGGTATAGGTACGACCTACGTTAAAAGTAGGAAACGTCCGAATATGAATTTTATAAATCTTTCTCAATGCGTCGTTGATCAGCACAAAACTCTTCAAAACGTTTCGACTCGAAACGCGTTTCTTGAACGGTTTTTTTTTTTTTTTTACGCGCCTACTTTGAAAAGCTACGCCATACTCGAGTTACAGACATAGCCGTCCTAAGGGGGGTGGCAAATGGGGCAAGTGCCGTAGGGCGTCCAAAGTATTATGAATGCAGTGGGCGTCATAAAAATGAATGACAAAAAGAAAAAATTTCTTGTTTTATTTTCGATATTAATTTCTTTCGTATCTATATGATGATTTCGACGATGAGTGTATTTACTATTAAAATATATAAAATTATGTAGGTAATTAGGTATTACGTTAGTTGTGCATTTTTTTTTTTTTTGGGGGGGGGCGTCAAATATTATTGCCCTAGGGCGTTATTGGTGGTATAAGAACGGCACTGGTTACAGATAACGTAAACATCAGTTTATAACTATGATGAAAACAATCCTGCAGGCATAGGCGTGCGCACAGGGTGTGCCGGGTGTGTCGTGGCACACCCCGTGGCCCGTGGCTTTTTGTACAACTTTCATTCATTCGGGGACTTTGTTTGCATTTTAAGCTATAAATAATAAAAATTAGAGGAAATAAATTAGGCGCTCTAGCAAAATTTTTTAATATTCTAATGTAGGTTACTAACCACTAGGTATATAGGTATATTGTAAAAATATATCTAAATGTTGTGAAGCACAACATTTAATCAATACATTTTTATGAATTGATATTTTGCATTAAATTTATCCTTTTTTTAGGTTGAGAGTTAGGTTAGATTTGCTTAGGCTCTCATATAAGGGAAAGCGGCCCAATTTTCTTCATGGCACACCCCATACAAAATTCCTGCGCACGCCTATGCCTGCAGGATACGCGTACGTTTGTGTACGAATTGTATAATATACACTATACGTATGAGCACATCGAAGCAATATATATTATTCTATTTAGCGCCATAATTCTAAAACGCTTGCGACAAAAACGATATTCTCTGTCGACAGGTGCAAGAATTCATGCGTCAAGTAGTAGCGCGCAAAGTCACCGTACACGCGTGTTGTGGCCTGATAACGTTGAACCTGTCCCTCATAACCACGGTAAGTCCACGGTATACAGTGTGACCACAGATTAGACGGATATTATATTCACCTGTGATCTGTGGCGTAACCAGCGGGGGTGGCCGTTGCACCCCGTTGTCATTGTGCTGAAAATAGCAGTTTTATAATTTTTTTTTTATTCAATAAAACTCGTTTAGAAACGTTAAATTTATGATTAATTTTGTTAATTTTCTACGATTCTTTAAAGTCTACAAAAAAAAATGTAAATTTCTTTTGTTAAATGTGGTGTGTGGTGGTATATAGGTATGACAGAACCCGGACAACGAGCAAAATTATACGAAAAAATGCTTCTCCAGATTTTGTTGAAAAAAATTTGAAAGTTTCGTAAACTCCAAAAAATTGTAGCAAATTGACAAATAATAAACATTTCTATTATGTAAAAAATTTTCTTTTTAATAAAATTATAAAACTGCTATTTTAGTTTAAATTTCAATTAAAAAAAAAATAAAATGAAATTGAAATATAGGTATACCGTAATAAAAGGGCAAGGTTCCGTCGTCAATTATTATTATAAAAAGAAAATTTTAAATATTGATTATAGAACAAAAGTTATTGTATTTATGAGACGCCCTGTATATAGTATACGATTTTTAACATAATTATTGTTATGAATTCAGTTTAAATTTTTTAATTATAATAATTAATAAATAAAAGTTAATTTAAAGTTTGTTTAAATTATTCACAAAATATATTTTACCCATGACAAAGTATGAATTAATTACAACGGCTTTTTTTCCGTTCTACTACTTATTTGGAGTTTATAATGTAAAATTAATTTTTGCATACGCCGAGCTAATTTTCTGCGGGCGCCCCTGACGGTTGGTATGTAACAGTTTACAGACAAAAAAAAAAAAACTTTGTCCTTATACAGACAATTTGTAGAGGTATTAACACGCTGCAGTGTCTATGTATGATGTGTGTTTTTCAGATAATCGGTGTCACATTGACGTATTTAATAGTTCTGTTGCAATTCGAATCGTCGTACCACGGTGGCAATCGTAACGACACACAATTCATCGATAAATCGATTCCATAAACTATACACTTCATATATTTACGTGCGTAGTAATAATTATAGTATATTATCCCAGCTACTTTCGTTATTAATTATTATTTACGGTACCAGAGCTATGTACGCTTTTTTAGAGTTGGAAGGCAACTACTGAAACCAAGACAAGATTTTGTTGTTTCAGACAACTTTAGCGTATCTCTACACTTATTAAGTATTATGTATAAAATAATTAAACGCTGCATACTAATTATATTATTTAAATATTTGTATCATATATATATATATACACACACACACATATAACTCCTAAGTAACATAATTTCAACTAATATTCTAATTTAACTAATTAGAAAAATATTGAATAATTTGCCCAACCTTGCCCCCTTTCAAAAACAAAAAAAAAAAAAATATTCTACAAATCATTTCGACAAATACCTACTGTCTCTTTGTTTTTCTCATTTTATTACAATGAAAAAAGTTAAGCATAAATCCTAATCACCAGATTATTTATTTGTCGTTGCCAGCAATTGTAAATTGTTTTTTTTTTTTTATATTACATGTATAACAGAAAGTCAGAAAAATAAAATTATTTTGTTACACGTTATTAGCACATTTATTTTACATATTATTGTAAACAAATAAATAAAATATTATATACTTTGTAAATGTAAATTTATTTATTATTATTATCATAGGTATGTATATATTTATGTTAAATAGTTTATACGATTATTATTTTACTTAACATTTGTAAAGTTCAAATATTAAGGGGCTATACAGGCAAATAAAGAAATAGTGCAACGCTCCAGAGAACGCACTATTGTTGGGTGTACCGCAGAAACATAGAAAATGTTTAAAAATCAAATAATGTTTATGATAAAACCGTTTCACGGGAAAAAGAACTCTGAAAACTAGCCATACATTTACACATCAAATTTCTACGCAAAATAAATTACAATATTATCTAAAGATTCTTAAGAAGTTATATTAAAAAAAAAAAAAAAATGTATTTTTAAAGTGCCTCTATTAAAAAATTAAAGATATTTAAAAAATGACTGTGTACTGTATGGGTAATATTGTAATTTATTTTGGGTAAAAATTCGGTGTCCAAAGTATGATTGTAGCCTTTAGAGTTCTTTCCCGCATGAAGCAATTATTTTGATGAAAATCATAGTTGCGTAACGTCATCTTAAACAACAAACGAAATCGGTTATTAATATTTTTAATAATATGAATGTAATCAACTTTATTTAAAAATTGTAATGTAATATAATATTATAAACCTTTTATGTTATTTATATATAAAAAAAATTTTTTTTACTTGAATTGTTACATAAAATAAATAAAAATAATTTAAACAAAAAACATGGGAGTGTTCATAATGAACGAAGAATTTAATGCATGCTTTTCTTGTTCTTCGTTTAGGCGATCGAGATTTATTGGTTTGCTGTAAAAAAAAAAAAATTAATTGTCAAATCAATTTGATTTTAATAGAATATTCATTAGAATATTTACTTTTCAATGTAAGAACGAACTCTAAACGCAGCCAAGTGAGCATAATATGTAGGAGCTGGATATGAAACAGCCCTAGTACAACGAGCAAATAAGAAACACAGGTGGAATGTTAGTTGTTCCAGTGCATCTTCATTAAATTCACTGTCGTCCCAAAGAAGATGATACTTAGTTGGTCTAGCAGTACCCTTTAAAAACATAAGGAATTCAGTAGAGAGAAAAAAAAAATAATAACAAAATTAACTAACCTGAATACTAGCATGGCTACACAAATAAAAATCAAGTTCAGTCGGATGAGTAATTTGTGTGTCAACAACTGTTCCAGATGGAACATTACAAAATTTGCCATCCATGTCAATATTATGCTTTGGGAACATTCTGGTGTGGTGCCGTTTTTGTACAACCAAGAATGTTATAGCAGGCTTATATTTCACATTCAGACGTAAACACGCTCTCCGTATAGCGATTAATTCATAGTTTAACAACTGAAGAAATTGGCCTTCACTTACACCGTCCCTCAAGTAAATAATCTTCCTAGGTATGGTTCTTGTCTTTTCTCTGTATCTACACAATTGTTTATGAACAATGTCCTCCAATTCTTGAATAATTTCTACTTTGGGATCCTGGAAACGCCATTCCATATTGTATTGGATTCCATTGATATCATGACTAGCTGCCACCTAAGACACCAATAAAAAGTATATATTTTCAATAAAATGTAGACATTTTTAATAATATACAAAATTATATTCAATATTAATAGCATTAAAATTACAATTTTTAAGCAATAACTAGGATTTATGAAAAATACTCACAGCAGCAACTGACGGAATACTAGATTGCTCTGGTGACGGATGTGACACATCAGCTCCAAAAATAATTGCATCCATCATAGCGATCGGGCTAAATCATAAATAAATATCATATACAATTTAAGAAAAAAAAAATATATAAACTGTGATAAATGTATTTTTAACAACAAAAATTCATTTTGAATATTTTTCTTTTCTCTTTTATAATTTGAATTTTAAATATTAAAAAAAAATTATAATTTCTTTGAATAATTTATTTAGAACAATTCTAGTCTGAAAGCGCTTTTTAAAAAAAATTATTACAAAAAGAAGAAAATGTCATTACTTTTTTTTCAAAGTATGATTGATACCATTCAATTTTGAGTTTATTTTCAACATAATATTGCTTGCAGTTGCAGGATTCATTTTAAATATTGTTCTTGCTTTGATGCACTGGGTAAGAACACCAACTGTTAATTCTGACGACTGCTTGACAGCAGCTAAAATTGAATAAAAATAACACATTGTAGTGGCAATTAATTTACGAAAAACACTTAAAAACATATTTGAATTAGAAATATTATTTATATTAGTATTTTATACTCATTTTTAAAATAACCTATAATAAGTTTTAAATTGTTTATTTACCATAAACTCCTACAATGTTATCAGGAATAATTACGACAATTAGTTCTATAGCATCTGACTTTGCCTTGTTAAAAATAGCAGTAACGTCACGTTGTACGTCCCTCAAATGGCAATTTCTACGCAAATACTGGTTTCTTACAGGAAGCATTGGACTTACATGAACATTCAATTCTGCGCCACTACCCATCAAACTTCTTTCGAAATTTCTAAAATACAATAAAAATATAAAATGACTGCCATAAGTAATATAAATAAATAATAAGGTGATAATTTTACTTTATAGCGTTTATATTAGTACGTTCATCCAAATTAACTACAACCCATTTTGTAAGTCTTACAGCGTTAGAAAATCTGTTAGCTCTCCAAACACCACTTCTAGGTCTAGTTTCCTAAAAAAAAAAAAAAAAAATAGTATGTTATATGAAACATATTATACCGAATGAAATAAATAAAACAATAAGAGGCAATCAAAAATATTATATTGTTATACCTAATAGTTCAACCTGTTTAGTTCAAAACTTGAAATTATACCTGATTTTGCCAATATGCTAATAACGGTTGTTCTAACACTCTAGCTGGAACAGTAGCGAACTGTTCTTTAACTTCAATCCCAAAATCCCTTAGTACAGGATCTTGGTTGTATTTAATATCTCGCATACAATTTTCAATTGCCTGTCGCCGTTCTGCAGGCGGTCGTGCTGCATTTTTAACCATGACTGAAGTTTGACTTTCAGTTAATTTTTTCAATCGTATCTGCCCTTTTGCAACGGTACATAGCTAGACAATATATACACATACAAAACATCATTCAAAAATGTGTTTAAAAAGTAACTTTGTTAATTTTATAAGATAAATAATAAATTAAGAACAACCAAACTAAATAAAACATACTACCAGGGAAACCATAATTTAATATTTACAAGTTTAACAACTTTTGAGAGAGCAAAAAAAAAAACTCATCTAATTTCTATAAGGACTTAAAATTTGTAGGTTTATTTTATATGTTGATGTCAATTTTGTAATAGTTTTATTCATTAATGTGTTTATGTTATGTATTTCTTGTTATTACAAGTATACATGATAATACACAACAATACCAGTTTTGATTACAAGAGAAGGGAAAATTTCAAATGATATAACAATACCTTTACAGAAGTTTAACAAAATTAAGGGCAAAGAGGTTATACTCCTATCTAATTACAGACAAAACTGTAAATACAAGGTATTGCAGGTTTTCTTGATATAAAACAAGAATTATTAATTATAATTAAGAAACATAATACATATTTACTTCAATAGGAACAGCAGTTTTCTTATCTACTTTACCAACATGTAAACACGGTAAATTTGGATACTTAATATTATATTTCCGTGTTGTATTGAAATATTGTACAACATTCACTCTTTTTCCACTATCCATAGTAAAGCTAAAAAAAAAAAAAAAAAAAAATAGTAAAACAATCTTAGGGTCTCAAAAGCTTTTTAAATTATACATAGATAATACAAAATATAATGAATCTTTGCTCTATTTTTAGTATAAAATTGAAACTACACATTTACTGATATCAGGTACATAACATAATTTATTAATTTTTTTTTTTAACATCAAAATCACACTACAAAACATTTATTTCAATATTTTGGTATGCACCACAAGCAAAAGAAAAATTAATTTATATTTATTATTTAAATATCAATATAACTTTTATCTTCATATGCATCACAATTTCTTATTTTACATTTAAACACATTTTTGTTTTGTTTAAATTTTGAATGTAATTTTATTATTACTAACCTGAAACGTTCCTTACTTTTATTACTGTATTAAACACAATACTTACACAAATTTTTCTGCAGTTCCAAGCAGACCTAATACTTTGTATGAACGTTTAGTATTAGGTTGATTTGGAACCATGAAGTCAACTTTTAATCCTTTAACATATGTTGTTAATGCAGAAACATTCGAAGAACTCATCTCTGAATTAAGATCACAACGCATTTCATTTTGAATGTATGACGTTAACAATTGATATTTGGGAAACCCTTTGTTTGCCACTAAAATTAAAATAAAATATGCAATAATACATAAGTGATGATAAAAAATGAATATACAGATTAGAATTAAATGTAAGGAAGAAAAAGAATAGTAAATCTCTTGACATATTATGATTTTTAAGTTAATGAACAAAATGAATATTGGACAGATCTTATGAAAAATACAAAACTTTCTTAAATAATACGAATCATTAAATGGGTAGTCTAAAAAAAAATAATAATAACATTTTTATTGGAGGACAATTCACTCTTATAACAAACTAAATTAGTTGGTGAATTATCATTTTAAACAATATATTAACCCAATACCTACTTAAAAGAAGAACAAAAAAAAAATGTCAGGCTTCGTAAAATTAATTACTAGAGTCAATGTTATTATACACACGCACGCACACAGTGTAAAGAAAATAGTTATTGAAATTTGATATAAATTTAATAGCAAATCCTACATGAGGACTGGAGAAAAAATATTATAACATTAGAAAATGTATTAATTCATACAATTTGATTTTATTTATTTACCATCTATATTTAAAAAAGGTTTCCAACCCATAACAGGGCTTTGAAAAAAACCTTTCCATAATTCCATTCCTTCGCCCAAATCAACTGGAGTATTCCTTGGTACTGGGAAAAATGACCTTCCGACATTAGTAAATCTGTAACACAAAATTAATACTTTCAACACTTCATTGATAGTAATTTATAGTCAATTTTACTTGACGTAGTCTTTTTTGTGCAATCAATTCTTACTTAACTACCAATTACTGACCAATACACACACACTTTATAGTTTTTAAAGTGTCTTGAAATGTGGAAGTATATATATATATTATTAGACGAAGTATATAATCACTAATCACATTGTTTACTAACCTCAACGAAAATGGCCGATTTTTTAACACAATATCCAAGGCTTGAAATGCTTCACCGGGTGGAGCACTAGATGACCCATTTAGTAAATATTCCTTGATTTGTTTCATTGAAATTTCGTTGACGACTGTAGTGACAATAGTAAAGTCTATAGTCCGGTTGTTATCTTCATTTAAAACTGACACTACATCGCTTTTCTAAATATAAAATAATTGTTGATACAAGTCAATATATACAGTATACACATTATGAAGCAGATATTACATGACTTTCATATTCATTGTAAAAGTTTAACATATGTATTATTTAAGTATCAAAAATATATGTATAATATAATTCAAATATATAATATATTATATGTATTTATAATATACAGATGTTAAACAATTATTAATATATATATATATACATATACACTACATATTACCGATTTAATCGATTTTGTTGTATACATATTTTTCCGTCCATCAAAAGCAAACTGAAGATTTGGATAATGTTTGCGACTGAATTCTTCCAAAGCATTTCTATATATACATATGAATGATTTTAAGTAACATTTTATTATTTATGAGAACAGCATTTTCTTATTTATACAAATAATAGTGCCTAACTCATAAAAAATATAGTAAATATTTTGTCTCGGAACATATTCATTTATATTTCTTCTATATAAATACTATACTAAAGACTAAACTACTTCTACTATACTAAAGACTAAACCATGCTTAAATGAAACAGCAATTCTTATTATTATTATTATACCTATATCTTATTCACTTTAAAAATTAACTTGCAGCATAGACATGGTATGATATTGTACTCAGGGTAACCTAACTGGGTGCGATGGGAATAATATTAAACATTTGGTTTGCTTCTTATGGTGAGTGAGTATACCTTCGAAATTTCAGAAACGATCCTTTGTTATTGAAATTAAAAAAAAAAAAATACTTGATAAAATACCAGTCACTTTTAAAAATAAATAAATAGTATATTAAGAACTGTATGGTACCTAATAAATTTGTAAGATCACTAAGTAATATCTAGAACACATCAAGAACAGTGGGAAAAATTAGTAACTTAATAGTTAAAACAATTTACCTAAGAAGTTTCTTTGGTAATTCTGGTTTGAATAACACATCAATGTGATAAACAGTTTTTGTATACAATTTTTCAAGGTTAAGTGGAAGATGATTCACTTCAATCTCTGTTGGACGTCCTAGTTTACCCCCAACTTTTGGGTTAGATCTTTTAGGAATTTTTAGTTTTTGTTTAAAAACTTCTATTTCTTGATTTATCTGTGATGATCCTATATCACTAGCAATTGGCTCGATGTTAACATTGGTCTGACCTAACATAGTTATTAAAAAATTAGTTAATTATTTAAATATTATTATTCAAAAATATATATGTATTTAATACTGTTAATATCTAAATCCATTACATTACCTTCTGGATTTTTTTGAACTGCAGGAGTCTTTGCTGGTGGTTTTGGCTCATTTGATTGACCCTGTTTTTTAGGTTGATTCTGTTTCTTCGGACGACTCTGTTCTTTAGTAGTATCTTTTTGTGGCTTAACATTTACTTTAGACGTTTGTGGAAGGTCATCATTTCCTATTTATAATTATAATTAATAAATATATAAGTAAAATAAAACAACATTTATACATGAACAAATGCTACTTTTACAGTATTCAAGACTCCTTTATAAGGCCACTAACACAAAAGAGAAAACATTAATACTCCAATATTTCGCATGTCTGGTACCAGTAAAATAATTCCTAGTATTTACCAATTATCAAATTTAAAGATAATAAGGTAATAAAACAAATTACTCCAATATTAAAATTAGATTTATTTCATAGAGCATTTTATTGAATATAGTCAGATAAAGAGAGCAAATAAAACAAGTAAAACTTGTGCCGGTACTTGCTAGGATACTACATAGTACATAATATGCGATATTTGATTGTCAAGTATATTATCTACATTTTTGTTCTTTACAATTTTGATTATAAGCCCATAAATGAAGTTCCTATAGTAGGTACTGAATAAAACTTAAATGACAAATGATTGAGTCATTATGGAGATTGACAAAACAAACATATGGAATTAGGACAAAGAGAGCAATTAGTCTAGGTACTTAAAAAAGGAAGAATGGTGATGAAGGTTGATTAATCCAAAGAATATATTTGAAACGATTTGGTATGAATTAAATTATGAGCTTATGAATTAAATTATTTATTGCTAAAAATAATTTATAAGGTATGATAACATACTAAATGAGTACGTAAATGCTTAAGGTAGTAAAAATATGCAAAACTGTTTAAATAAAATCTTATACAATAAAATACAAAAATTAAACTAATTAACCTGCTATTGATAGAGCTTGGACATTTGGTTGAGCTTCATTCTTCTTTTTGTTACCTAAATACAATTTATAAAATTATTAACATGTATATATATATATATAAAAAAATGTAACACAAATATGTTTTTGGCCAGAGAGACAACTAAAAATTTGCGTCACGACAAAAAATGCCACAACAAGGCAAGTGAAGAAATCCAGTTTCTTAAGAACAAATAATACTGAGAAATAGAAAGCATATTGTAGTAGGAAATATTTCATTTTTCATATTTTAATTACCATACGCCTTTAAATTCTTTAAAATGCTATGAATGCTTTGACCATTTTAGATTCAAATAAAATTGTTTATGAATTAAACGATCTATTTCAGTGGTCCCTTATGGAGGGGGGA
This sequence comes from Slavum lentiscoides, assembly GCA_032441835.1. Classification (NCBI taxonomy): domain Eukaryota; kingdom Metazoa; phylum Arthropoda; class Insecta; order Hemiptera; family Aphididae; genus Slavum; species Slavum lentiscoides. The sequence goes on along the minus strand of CM063714.1, from coordinate 7,810,278 downwards.
ATTCAGATATAGCAAGGGGGAATATAGTGATGATGAAATAATGAGAATTATTAAGTTTATATTTTATTTTTAAAATGATGAAAAAAAGAAATAGCTGTATAATAATAGTTATTTTGTAAAATTTATTTGTATGGCTCACTAAAAAAAAGTTCGTCTAAACTTTAAGAGGGGGAATCGCGAGATTTTTGAAAATTTACAAAGGGAGGAAGCAGAATAAAAAAAATGTTGGGAAACACCGATCTAATCTATGTTTACAGAGTTTACACCAGATGTGCAACATTTTATGGACCATGGGACACTTTATATCTTAATGGTAACAAATAAAATAAAGTGATTTTTGTATTTCTTAGTCTTTTGATACTATGTGACAACAAAGTACATATTAAACTGATCTATATTACTATAAACTTTTGCAGCAGAACAAGATTGGAACACACATTTTTGTACACATTTCAAATGCACATATACACGCACACACATATATGCATGTACATGGAATTTAAGTAAATTAATTTGTATAATTAATTTCAGTGTGTATGCGGTACAAAATCAAAAAGTGCAGAACATTTATTATAATATTATTCAAATTTCTAGTTTTTATGATTTATGGGTAAATAAATATTCATACATTTTAGTATATAGAATTTTTAATTTTGGAAAATAGCACAATACCGATTTAGCGATAATAACATAACACGTTATATCGTGGTCCATAGTTATGTACTATAATATTACTATAAAACATGAATATATTACAGTAAATCATGTTACTACTCGACACTGAATAATATGTATAAACCAGAAGCTCTCATACTGTGGGTCCGGACCCAAAAGTAGATCGCAAAACATTTTTAATTGGTCACAGAAAAATGTACACATCACAAATGTGTTGTCAATAAGAGCTTAAGAAGAATTATTATCGGTCTATTCAAAGAAAATTCATTGAAAATTAGTTTCAACGGGTAAATATTTAATCGAGTCCTGGTTGTCTGTTCAAGATATACTTAGGTATTTAACATTTTTTGCTAAAGCTATAAAAACTGAATTTCGAAACAAATTTCAGCTGTCAAACTCAACATCTGTGTGGACATTAATGCAGTTAACAAGAATAATCAAAAACAAGCACACCCTTTATAATATTCAACTAATAAATAGTAATAATAATAATAATAATAATAAATCGTAATTTCTTTTTGAATAACACTTTTCTACCAAATAAATCATACTTCATACAATATTATTAATATATACATTTTTTTCGATTAAAATATATTTTATTTATCCATAAATCATAAAAAAAGAATTGATTTAGAAGGATCACCTAAATTTGAACATTTTCACACTGAGTCGCATATTTGGAAAATTTGGGAGAACCTCCAGTACAGTGGTCAGCAATAATTTGAAAAAAAAATGTTTGTGAGCCAGAAAGAACTTAAATATTTGTTAATAAATGTATATTTTATTTTCATACACTATAAAAATATATCAAATATCTATTATTCTATTATGTGCGAAAACCAGCGTTAAAGAAAAATATTTTTGGCGGGCCGGATTTAGTTCGCGAGCCGCCCATTGCCGACCCCTGCTCTAGTATAAACAATTATCAGCGTTATAAATTAATAATTGGATTGGTTTATATTAATCATATTTGACAGACGAGATTTTTTTAAAACTTTTTAATCTACTTAAAACGATGATACCTACTACTGACAGAAGTCGGTATTAAAAAAAAAAAAAAAAAGACGCTAGTAAAGGTTATATTCTCAGCACTTGTCGAAACTGGAGTTTTCTGGTTTTCCGTATTAAATCATATATCATTATTATTGTACAATATCATTATATTTACGTTATTATTACGGTGTTGATGAAATTACTATTCAATTTTTTTTTTTTTTTTTACCCTAATTCGTCATCAGGCCCGTCATGCGTAAACTGTATGTATCAAACCCTGGGCAACTTACAAAAAAAAAAAAAAAATGGGAATTAATTTTGGCTAGTTCTTAGCGTCATTCATTCATCGCTTTGCAAATCAAAAATGAACTCCCAAATCGCTGTGAAAACCAACCAGATGCCTTTTTAACAACCGATTAACGTTTTTCATACACCCAGTGACCTATCCACGATGGTTCATCACGAGAAATCGTCGACTTTCGAACCGTGACGAATACCAACCACGTTAAGTACGCGACTACTCAAAACGCATTTCTTTTTTTTTTTCTTGTTACCATTACGAAGGAGGTTACGATGATTCTATGGAGGCCTATATCTGTGGATTAATAGTTCCGACAGAATTGGCACGAAAATAACAAGACAAATACCCCCTTAATAGTAATACAATATTATGTGTAAGTTTTGATGCGGCCAAAACATATTTTAATAATTCGCAAACAAAAAAAAAAATTTTATTTTTCGAATAATAATAAAAAAAAATTGTTACTTTTTTTTGTTTTCTTCTTTTCGCCGTCTGTAAAAAAAAAAAAAACACGAATTACAAACACGAGTTATCGTCCAACATCGCTCGCGAGTCCGATCACTGTCGTCGTTTCGCGATTTTTATGGCGGTAAAAAAAAAAACGATATTTACCTCCTGACGGTCCTCCATTGTTTGGCGGCGGGTTTGGATCCATATCGATTGCGCGTTTCCAAGTCGACGCGAACGAGCACTATAACCGCAAACGCGAACGTTAACAAAGTACAAAAGAAAAATATCTGACGCGGACGCGTTTAGAGTACACACAAGACAAATGACGATTGCGCCGTTCACCGACAAGGTTCCACGCTAAAACAAGAGAGAAGAATCAAATGAAATTCCGTGTCGTTGACACACACACACACACACACACACACGGATGACGGAAAGAGAATGCGACAATATGGCGTCAAGTGTTTACCGATTGCCGTCGGAAAGCTATGCGGTGGTAGGGGGGGGGAGGAACGTTAGAGCAAAAAACGAACGTCGAACAACAACAGGCTCAAGCGTCTTCGGCTGATCGAAGTTTCTGGGAGTGTGCAAATGTGACCTACCTCAAGGCGCGCGTTATCAAAATGTGGCCCAGTGGTATTCAAAATTTTTCATTCCACGGCTCTGCGTTTTCACAATATTTTCCCGTCGAATTACTTTTATAACAGAAAAAGACACTGCTGTATTACACGCGTACGTGAATTTATTCGTCGTATACAAAACGCGTATTAAATAACGAGCAAAAAAAAAAAGGAAAGGTTTTCGAATAAAATGTCATTACGGCGCCATCATATTAATTTCGCTCTCCCGTTCTACGCGCAACGCGGCTGCCCCTCGAACGACTCGCACGGTTTGTCGAATGCCTCTGCAGGCCATCGATTTTATAATATTATGCTCTGGCTTAAAATACGAATTACCGGAGCGATAATTTATCGCTTCAATCTCATTAACCTTGGGAGTGTTATATTAGTTACTACTCTACGCTGTTCTACTTTATTGCCACGTTTCCGTGCGTGAATAATGAATTACAGGAACTTTCGAATGTAGTACTTACGGTCGCCAATTATAACCAGACCGGGGTCGTTTGTTATGACAAAAAGTCCAACAAGAAAACGTGATGAAAAACGCAAACGATATTATTCGGATAGTCGTTTTTTTTTTTTGTTCACAACGAAAACGTCTCTCGAATACGACGACGTAAACAACAGGCGTATTTCCAATAAACACACGGCAAAACGCGTACGGCCGACAATGACGAGTGTTGAGTGCGAGAAATTTGGCAGTGCAACAACACCGATAAGAGAAGAAAATAAAAATTTTCGTGCCTCCGTGAACACCGGAATAATTCGTCAATTGGACGCGACCGTGGTATAGATTCGGTGAATGTGCGTCTGTGACCGTGGTATAGAAGAAAACACGAACGCGGCACGTTGGTCACCATGCGTACGGTAATAATTTTGATTTCTCACGTTTCAAACGTGTGTACGGCTATCAAAACGTTTTTGTTTGTGCAAAGTCGGAAATGCGAACACCCCCGTGGAACGGCCGTATTTACCGTGTGCTCGAATCCGTAGTCGTTGTGTTTCGTTAGTTTTCGCGGTTTTGTCGGTACGAATTTTCATCGTTTTCCCGTTTATTTCATTATATTATAATGGCCGACGTTTTGGACTTGAATGCCGAAGAGTTTGTGGAGGAAGACGACGGTAATAAAAATGCGTATTCTTTTAATACAGTTCTTTTTTTTTTGCTGGTAAAATTCATCGAATTTTCGGTGGTGGCGACGACTCGGACGAGTAGTAGATTATCGATTTCGAGTATTTAAACAAAAAAAATAGTTCAATAAAACCCGGTCGAATGTCCGCCCAATACGCCTAAATTACAATATAATTACTTTAGAATTCTTACGCCTCGTACCGCCGTCTGTTGTGAAGTTAATTTATTGTCGACTGGGCAGTGACGACATTTCTGTTTAAATACGTAAAATTCATTTCAACCGACGCCTTACTACGCGTACGGTACTTTGTTCGCGTTCGCCAGAATCCCAAAACGTTAAATGTTTTCTTTTTTGATCCGCCAACGTTGCGTAAGATACGCTAACGATTCACGCGTTTATCTACTTGAAATTTGTTCTTGAACTAGAAGTCGAGAGTTACTCGTTATTATTTTATTAACAGAATTCGCGACACAGATTAATAATATAAACGCAACGCAGTTATGTAATAAAATAGTCAAATTTTTATATTATTAAATTAACACTTGTTATTATCGAAAACGTATACAAATTATTTAAATAATCAATATGGCGTACCTAGTAAACAATAATGGAATATTAATATATAATATATATATCTATTTTTGTCTGTATAAAATGATTACTATAAAGTGTAGAAGTGTGTAAATCTAGTACATTTTATAGTAAATTATTGTTTGCTTTTGATGATTTACTACTTTTAAATAACGAAATAATGAAATCTTTGTTATATCATCAATAATTAATAAATACGTTTTTGTATCATACAAATTATAGTGTTTTTGGTTATTCCGCCATCGTTTGTTTGCAATTTTTATTTAATTTACAATATATAAAATTTTGATTCTTTTTGTTTCTAGAGGGAGTTTCGAAACTTAAAGAAAAAGCTAGAAGAAAAAAAGGACGTGGCTTTGAAGAAAAATCTAAAAGAGACAACATTAAAGATGAAAACATGGAATTTGATTCTGTTGATCAAACTGATGATGATGGACCTGGACCGCAGAGATGTACATTTTTATTTTTTATATTATTATTTATTAAGCATATGTATTATTATTATAAATTTATAATTTCATAATTTTTATTTGTAGCTGTTGAAGGTTGGATTTTATTCATTTCTTCTTTACATGAAGAAGCACAAGAAGATGATTTACACGATAAGTTTGCAGAGTTTGGGAAAATAAAAAATTTACATTTAAACTTGGACCGTAGAACTGGATTTTTAAAAGTAATTTATTTAATTCGTAATCTATAAACACCTAATTTTTATTAACATTTTTTTTTTAAGGGTTACGCATTAGTTGAATATGAATCATACAAGGAAGCATCCCGGGCACGTGAAGGACTTAACAATACAGATATATTGGGACAACAAATTAGTGTAGATTGGTGCTTTGTGAAAGGACCAAAAAGGTATTAATTGTTATAAAAATTGACATTTTTAATAATACTAATAATTGTTTTTTTTTTTTCAGAATAAAAAAATCAAGACGCCGCATGGCTAATTATTAATGAAGTACAATTTTAAAACTAAGCATGTAAACATATTTACAAAAAAAGTTTTCATTTTTATTTTTTTTTCTGTTTCAGTACTGTCAAAAAACTTTTTTCACTACTCAGTACTACACAATTAGTTCATATTATATAAGTTTGAATTTTACAGAAAAATGTAATAAAACTAAATTTGTCATAAAAAAAAAGTTATTTTATGTTTTTATATAGTTTTTGTCTCAGTTGTTAAAAGATGGTCAGAAAAAAAACCAAAATTGGTTGGTTAGAGACACGCGTTATACTTTAAACCTAACTTTAAAATGTCTAAACAATGAACTGATCAGTAATTAAATAATAATTTTTTAACTATATTATTTATAATATTCAATAAACAAACAATAATCGAAGAGGGAAAAATTACTCGCATATTATTATTATTATTATTTTTTTTTTTTTAAGTACATAATTTAATTATAATATATTTTTTATCTAATACAGTACTAAGTTTTACCTACGTGAACGAAGTAAGATGACCATACTCATATTTTTACTTGTATTCATATTATAGATGATGACAATAATAGTTCAATACCGTTTTATTTCATTTACAATAATCAAATAATTTTTCTTGTGTCCTTTTTGTTTTTATTAATATACCATTGGTTTCAAATAATTTATTAGTTATTTTTTAAAAAGTGCCCAAGTTTATAACTGAAACTTTTGAAACTACACCTGTTTAAAATAGATACGTATAATTTATAGAATAGTTATGCTGAATAGATTAAGACTATCGAGTATATAAAGAAAACCATTATTGTATTTCTACTTTAGAAAGTGTATTTTCTGGTATAAATTAGGCAGTTAATGTGCTTCATGTAACTTGTTTGACTTCAAAGGCTGAACAATTGGACATACATTAAACGTTGACTGTCTCATTGGTTAATTGTAGCAATAGTAAACAATTAGTCGACTGACAGACAGTGAACGAGTTTAGGACTGTGGTTTTTAAACGCTTGCATTACGTAGACATGTAGTCAATTCTTCAATTAATATAAACACATTTTTTTTTATATATATATATAACATATATTTAATATAAAATTGAAATCAATTAAGAAATAATAACATTCATTTGTTCAAGTATTACAAAAGTTAAATCTAAACTTTACCACTCAAAGAACAGAAAAGAGTGGTTTATCAGTTTTATTGATGAATCAATATGATTTGGAATAACACTTTGATTGCTTCACAAGCTTGGTGGAATTCATTTCATCTTATTTCTAACAGACACGATGAAGAGTAAAACAGACAACGAAACGTACATCAAAGAAACTGTTAATATCTAGAAAAATAAAAAATATATTTTAGTCAGTAAACACAGAGTAACACATTTAAACGTACATAACGACCACGTTTTTTGTCTAATTGATTAGATGTACAAAAAAATCATATTTACCTATAGTGAAATAACCTACCTGATTTTTCGTTCCAATAACAACAATCAGGCCTTGGATAAATAGTAACGTAAATATTGAGATCACCAACAATGACATGAAAAAATTAAAACCAAATATCAACCCGTAACTGTCGGGTTTTATGTGTTTTGCTATTTCAGATCTAAAATAATGAATACAAACGTACCTATTTTAATAAACATTGAATTAAAAATGTATTAAGAATGTGCAAGGTCATAAATTTTCAATTGGCAACATTACTACATTTTCTTTTCAATCAAACTACTTTTAAAAGGCAATTGAATTAATACAGGTTCAATATTTTTGATAATATTTCAAGTAGCTAATATGTGTTGTTTCAAATATAATATTGTAAAATACATATACAGGTACTCACAAGCATCTGAGAAATGTACGCAATAGTAATTAAAATAAAAACTACTTAAATATATATTTACCCAAATACTTAAATTATAAAGACATTTGTAAATGTTATGCAGGGCAGCTAGGTACTTATATTCATATCTAGATGTGGTTACATTATTTTATAACTAGTGATGGAAATTATGTAAAAGATTTTTTAAAAAAAAACTATAAAATAGGTACTTATACCATCAACTATTCAATTATGAATTGGAAGAAATGTATACAATTTAAATGCGACTACATTACATGACAAACTATATGAAATTTTATGGTAATTATACCATCCGGGTATTTAAGAAATTGCGTAATATTCAAAATAATTAATATTATTACCTGATAATTATGTCTCCGAACAACCGATAATTTCCAATATAACAAAAATTTATAAGCTAATAATAACTGTGGTAATGGTCTAAAAAAATATTACATTTCACTGACTATAACTTTTGTTCTATTCAATATTTTTAAGTTTTATTATTATTATAATTTATTAAAACTCTGCGTTACATAATTATTGTACTTACATTTTTTACAACTAAAAGTTAAAAACTCGTTTAATTAAATTTTTCGCAACATTATTCAAAATAGCCATTTTCAAAAATCAAATAAAAAAAATGTTGATATTAAAAATTTGTATTAAAAATCAGTCGTTGATTATCTAAAATTGTTCGAAGTTAATATAGAAATGTCAATTTCTTTTATAAGTGGATAAACTATGAATTACGAGCGTGAACGTACCTGGGCGGCCAGTAAAATGAGTCGTTCGAACTGTTTTGCTGACAGCCGCAATTTTTTAGAAAAAAATTCTAAATACGGCCACTTGTACTTCTAGGTAAGTACTAAGTACCGAAGTGTATAATACAAAATATGAATTATACACTGCAGTGAAAAAAAATTAATAGAGGGACGTGTGAAAATATACCTATTAAAAATTTGCGTTCCAAATAACGACTTGTAAACTAGTGAAAGGCTTTGTTGTCCACCTGTCCCCCCAAATCGATACCAAAATTTTCAACAAAATACAACGAAAAATAATTATGTAAAAAATATAATTTTATAAGTGGGTAAGTATATAAATTTAAATATTATTTACCTACCGATGTCCATAAACGATTATAATAGACATGCGAACGATCACAGTTTTACTAACATATGATTATGTTTTAGACGTATTAGACCTACTTCATGTTTAACAGAATATACCGAGTCAAAGCACGTCTTAGTCGCGAGATTGTATTTTTTCACACGTCACAAACCTCTTATAATAAAAAGCGTCAAATCGATATCGTTTCTATATTGTTACTAGATTACTTGTTTACTGCGTAAAGACGACGATTTTCTTGTTTGTTGTGATGTGATGGTATTAAACGACAAACATAAGAGTTCTTAAAAACGAGTGCCCCTGACCATAGAGTTCTATATTTAAAAAAAATCAAAAGAAGAACGCTGAAATGTATTTATGTACAGGCCCAAACAGCGAATTTTTTTTTTTTTTTGCTTACACTCTTGCACATTCCTAAAAAAAAACCAAAACAGTAGGTAATAAAAATAAATAAAAATATGTATGTAATTATTCGTACGCAGTGATGGTCACCAGCACTTGATAGAGTGTGCCGAACGTTATGTACAAAACGTACAATATCCATAACGAGTTGCAGTAATAAATCGCGAGCAATATCATAGCCAAAACGAACGTGCCGAAGGTGAATATGACATCGCCGATTTTTTTCCAATCGCATTGTATGTGACCGACTGCGTATGCACCTAATGCGCCTGTATATTCGTGTGCATATATGTGTGTTATAGTGGCGTATATATCAGGGGCCTAAGTATAGATTATTTTTTAAGGCGGGGAAGGGGCTGACTTTTAATTTATTATTAATAATAGGTTGACACGGAAAAAATAATTGTAACTGGGAGCGAATCAGGAGTTGAAAAAAAAAAATGTTGAGTAAATAATTGTGTGTACATTTCTGTGAAACTACTGTATATCACAAAAAATGTTCATTTTCCGTCTACAATTAAGAATATATTTTTTTTTATAAATATTTAACCGAAAAGTCCTTTTTGTACTTTGTAGTACCTATATCAAAATTTCAAAAATTATTCTTATTATTATTTATTTACTAACTGGTATTTTTGAAATGAGGGGTTTCATTTAAATGACGAATACTTTTTACTCGAAATATTTTTCATAATTTTATGGCGCGCGCGTAAGGAAAACAAAATCGGTTAATTCTCATTCGCAAGCTGCGAGGTCAGAAAATGTTGCCACCCTTGTTACTATATGTATATGTACATTGTACAAATGTACAATATATAGCAGTATGGTTAAGTAATAATTATATTTTGACTTATGTAAAACTTTTATGCGTATAATAATCATTATTAATTCTTAGACCGGGTCGTCGATATATGTGTATCAGAAAGAAAAAAAAATACACCATAGCTCGTATTTATTGTATATATAGTTACCGCAAAGAGTGTGTACCGATTCGACTGCGCCGTTCATCAGATCACCTTTTTTGTTGTTCACGTCTTCCCATAACACTTGAATGTAAGTTGCTACCTGATTAAATAACAATTCAATATAAATAACGATATAATATTATAACACAGGTGCTATATTAATTAACTGATATATATATATATATATATATATATATATTATAATATTATATCAATAAACAACATTCGGTTTGGCAAAGCTATCAAATACGTAAATTCTAAAAATTATGTGTTCACGCGAAAGTGTAAAATGTATGACCTGCAACTCTATATATAGGTTTTGGATCTATCATATTGCACATGTAGGTACATAGTAGTAAGCATAGTAAGACATTAAATACGATTGATTTCATCCCGTAGAAGTGCTTAAAATGTTCACTCTCCATTATTATGTCTGGTTGCTCTATATATACAATAACTATATCGTTGATTTGATCTATAGTTGAATATGGTTCGGTAATCTGGTCACCGCTGCGTGCAGGTACGCAAGAAAGGTAAAAAGCGAATAAACCTAGTTCAAAACCGGTTTCTGGCTTTTGCAGGACATTTATTAAAAATTCCTCACCACCCATTCGTTATGTATGGAGTATTGCGTTGTTCAATCACTCGGGGTATGTTCACTGTACTAGACGCGTGCCTATAGAAGTTCTAACATTCGTTTTGTTTTTGGTTTAATAAACGGACATGTGAATACAAAAAATAATGGTATATACTGCAGTCCAGTGGCGTATTTATACATAATTGGGGAGGAACGGTGATGTACACAGGTTTCATCCCCTATAGCTGCTCCGCGAAAACTTTTATTTAGATAATATATCATATAATGAAAAGCGCATCACGCGAAACAGCATTATTATAAACACGTTTGAAAAAATATACATATATGTATTACCTATTACAAAATCGCAATAGATACCAAATAATACAGTTTTAAAAATATTGTTAATTTGTCGATATCTATCGCAATTTCCAACTGCAGTAATACGCATATTATATAATAAGTACGTATTATATTCTGACTTACTATAATTTGTCCGATAACGGCGACTATCCACCAAAAACAGTGTTTCACTACATACGTATTACTATAGGCGAATTGAAAATCCTCGTAGATGATTTTCTTGATTTCTTTAATCGAAGTCGTTCTGGAAGTTTTATGAACATCGTTCTACGAATAAATTACCATATGCGTTTAAAACTGAATCGTATACATATAAGACCGCTATAATATCATAAATGACAATTACGTTAATATATATTATTTATATACTATTATTATTATTATTAATCCGCGCGGTGTCCTAAAATCTAAACAATTTTATAAGTATAGTAATAATACCTGCACCAGGCAGGCGGAAGGCACAGACAGCAATAGTACTAGTATAATATATATATATTATAGATTTAGTTCTAAATTTAGTCGAAAAGTGTATAGTCAACAGTCAAGCACTATGTATTATATAATAAATAATGCAGATCCTATTAAAATAAATAATTTGTTTCCGGTTGTGTTACACTTTTAGACTAAATCTTCCGGCTAAGTAAACTAAATTTGGATTTATTTCAATTAAAATAATTCATAATATAAATATTTCATTTTTATTAAATTCTGATTAATTACTATAGTATTTACATTTTACACATTAGACTATTATTACTTAGTTTCTACCTTATATCACACATTTTAAAGCAGTATTATCTTTAAGTTTGTTTTTCACTTGGCGTTTTTTTACACGGAGTGTTTTTGTTGGGATATCATTAGTTTTTTATAAATTATATTTAAATACTAGATAATTTCAGTTTAACCATAATCTTATGGTTTTACAATGATGTTTTTTTTGTCTTATTTTATTTTATTTTTTATTATTTAGATAGAATTTAAACAACTATTCTAAACCAAATCTATGCCTTCCAAATCTATTTATTGTTAGAGACTCAAATCATTTTTATTTCTTTTCCATTATTATTATGTAAACGTCTTTAGCACCACGAGGCCAACGCTCAAAATGTACAGATGTATCGTTACATCTTACCCATTTGTTTTGTACAATTTATAATAAATGTATATAGTATATACGTTGTTATAACGTTAAATAAATAATCGAAACTTTCGTTGGACAAAACACGGCAAAACAATCAAATAATAATTGCCACGGGATACGTGAAAGAACACCACATACATCCCAAATGACTATAATGAGCTATGAACGCGAGAACGCTATAATGTACGCTGTCCGCCGTCGGTCGTCGTCGCCGTCGTTCGTGTAATGAGTGTGTGTTTAGCGGTGGGGGAAAGTAATAGCATTGATTATATTATATAGTATAATATAATAACTATATATAATCAATGGTAATAGTGGGAGAATTATCGTAACGCGCGACCGGCAGCTAAAATGATTGTATAAACTGACCACTAAAATATTCAATATTTTTTGCTCATAAAGTCATAACCAGTGCCGGCCTGGCACACCAAAGGCCCCTGGATCTTTTTATTTTGGGGCCCCCTGCCCCTTGGTTTAATATGAAGTTAAAAAATACATATCAATAAAAAAAAATTCATTATTTTAGGGTGTCCCAGATCCAAGGGCGGAGTGACTCTAAAATCCTTACCGGGCAAATGAGATTTTTCCGGGCCATTTATGAAAAAAATTAATTTTTTTTTTTTTTTTTGGACTATAGCGCCTTCTGTTTCCATATAGAGTTAATACATGCAGGTTAATAAAAGAATCTATGGTGAAGTTAGAATTCGGTGGTCGGATTTAATTTTTAAGTTAAAGCAATTTGAAATTTGACAATTTTACCGTGTTTCTTTAATAGATTTATTTTTTCCGTTTTTCGGCTCGTACTATAATAGTCCAATGGATAAATACCACGATTTGACGTGTACGGTTCGGGATTCGAACCGCTGTTCTCAAATCAATTTCTGCATTATTTTTTTTATACATTACAAGGCAAAGATTTCAAAACTGGTGGAGACATAGCGTTCAAAAATATTGGTATAAAAAAAAAAAAAAGATGGGGCCCCGGCCGCATTCGCGGCCTAGCGGCTATGGCCAGGCCGACCCGGGTCATAACTCAAACAATATTCAACTAATTCCATTGAAAGTTACAAAAGCACATATCCTATGTTTTTCTCGATCTATTGATACCTCATTCAAACGATTTGATCCATGTAATAGACCCAGGGGCGCATTAAGTGGGGGGCAAAGGGTGCGTTTGCCCCGGGCGGCAATTTTTAGAGGGCGGCACACTGATCATGGACATTTGGAATTATATGTTTTAGTCTGTTGGAATTTTAATCAGTACTGTAAATTTAGGGGCGGCAAATTATATTTGCCCCCCTCCCATCCCTAAATATTGATTCTTAATGCGCCCCTGAATAGACCTGTAGTCTTGACAAAACAAACTAAAATATTTACACGGTTTAAATAGGAATGTATATCACGGTCGCGACGCTACGCTCTTTTGTTTTTTACTTAAATTCGCGACACTGCCGTGTCGCTGGATACGCATTTTATCAAAAGCGGTCGACAAAATAATTACGAATATTAATTTTTAAATTATTTCCAAACAAAAATACACCTACTTAACAGGTATTTCATTTATCGTTTTCGAACTTATTATAATGCGTATAAATAAATTAAACTTACTAGCGCGTTTTCATGTATGGTAATATCGTTGGATTTATTGTTATCCGTCGATTCCTTATTACTCCTATGGAAGTACAAACTGTGTTCGACTTTAGGTAGAAACAGTGCCCAAACCGTTACAAATGAAGTGCCTATATATAAATACATAGAAAAAAAAAATCAATCGATATAATATTTGTAATGGAAAAAAAAAATACATAATACGCGCGTAGTCGGAATATTTTTCACGTTCGTATATTATATTATATAATACACTAGGTATATATTTTATACTTATAATTATTTTTCAATAATAGAAGAAAAAAATAATTACCATAATTTAAAGAACAATAAATATGTTATAAACGCGCACACATCACAATATAAATTTTTGTATAGCTACAATACAGACGCTGCAGGAAATTTAAAAAAAAAAAAACGCAAACGCGAATAAGCGTATAAGTGTATTTATAGTTAATTTTTAAAAAATTAAAATCTACACTTATTGGGTTTTACTTTTTAGTTTTACACATCAAACCCCTACCAAAACGATGTGTGTGTAATTTTTTTTAACTAAATAACAGAAATTTATAATAGGACCGACGTTATACTGACACAGAATTATCGTAAAATATTTTGAACAAATCGCGGAAATCGATTATTTCGCACGTTATTAGCTCTTCCAAATATTCAAAGTATGTTTGACATTCGCGTATACCTAATAATAAGGTGTGTAATATACGCGTATGTCGTTTTTTTTTAATAAATGTATATATTTATTTTTTAATAATTCAACCTTTGCGTTGACAAATATTTTTATTCGATATCGCAAACATTCTGAATACGCCACTGCAGTATGCAAATATATAGTATAATAATATTATATTTTAGAAGTCTATATACGTAGGCTTTGTAATGGCTACCGGTTTAATAACTGTTAATAAAAAAAATATACATATGTGAATCTACAACGATATACATTAAACACTATATACCTGCAGCAGAATAGCTAGTCTGCAGTTATGAGAAAATTACAATATTAAAATATTATTTTGAGTATTTTTGTTTTTCATATTCGTGATATTTTCCGTCATATTTTTCCCTTGAAAAAACAATCTAGTTCAGATTCGTTTCTATATATACAACAGCAGTATTACTGTATTAGAATAAAACTTTCGAACGCGTACACAATAGTATACCAACACGCTTGTAGAATACTAATAAAGAGTATACTTCGAAATTATACTCTCACGTATAGTTCGACTGTATATTATATACGTACATTCAACATTGTGTGAGGTATGATCAATTTCAATGATTTTTTACGTATTATATACACGATTTATATAGTTTCTAATGTTTCTATATATACGTTGGTGGTTATACGTATACTAAGAAAGTTACACTCTCCCTGCACAACGATGACGTTAAAATAACTTATGAAATAAAGCGGAAGATTGATTTTAATTTTTGTTAATTTTTTTTTTTTGATATATCGAAGCGACAAAATTCATTATATACAAGAAACGCAATTTTCGATTGTATAAACAATTTTTTTTTTTTTAGTTCTTTGCATATTTAACTGTGTTAGCCGTGCGCTTATATGGTTCCTATATAGTATATAGTAATAACGATGATTAAACGTCCGATTACTTGCACTCCAAATGAAGTACATAATTATATATAATCACAGACACCAGATAAAATTGCAATAACGGATTATATATACCTGTATTAGATTAAAAGTTTAAACAAAATGGATTTATCTCATTCGTGCGACGAGAAATGTTTGTATACTCGCAGGTTTCGTACACGCGTGCACTTAGGCCGTGTATATAAATATATTTTATACGCAAATTTTATTATTATTATTACGTAAGTATTGGATCGAACGCAGTACCTACATATTATTATATAAAAAAAATATTATAGAAATTTATATAGATAAAAAAATATACTCGTGTGGAATTTCGGCGTGTATACGTACATAAGTACGTAGGTAGGTATACGCGTTGCGGTTATATTACACTATTATATAACGTAAGTATATATCTAGTCACCTACTGAATATACTGATGTACAGCAGATGGACCATGCGCAACAAGTGTGTGGAAACGATAATTTGCGCAATTAATCCGGACAGGAATCTGCCGAACAGCATGGACGCTTTCACCAGACTGGTGATTTTTTGATAATGGCGTTTGTCGTCGACCTTGGCGTACAAATACGTGGTGAACGCGACTTCTGACGAATAAAAAAATCCGAAGAACACTTGTTCCGTCTGCGGCGATCCGCGTTTATTACGATATGATATCGGATAAATAAACGACGATTATTATTATTATTATAGGTATACATAATTATTATTCGTATACAAATAATTGTTTATATAGGTGTGTGTGTGTGTGTGTGTATATATGTATTAGGTATATATAGGCGGATATCGGTGAGACTTAAATTCTCCCCCGAGAAGGTTTAGTCCGTTCACAATTATTGCGTTTTCAACACATATACCTATTATACGCGTTTGAATTTTGTAAAAAAAAAAAATGTCAACAAATATCCGCCTGCAACGTGTGTATATATATTTACTGTAATATTGTTTAAAAAAAAAAAATATCTCACTTGAACTCTGAGCAAACCGGGCGTTCCTAACAACAACGCGTACGTAAAAATGCCAGCGATTCCGTCCGCGACGATTAAAGGTTTGTACCGAAAGTAATCCGTGATCAAGAAGATCACGGCGGCCAATACGAGACACGAGTAAGTCCCCACGGCGTATATCTGTTCGTTAATCTGCGCACATATCGTATTATTATTATTATTATATATAGCCGTATATAGGTATACGAAATTCTTATATCCTATATTTAAATACATGAATATTAATTATATTTACGCGTCTAGTATGAATATAATATTAAACGAAATAGTGTTTTTGCAAGCGCGAAAAATGACGAGGGAAATTATAACGGATTTTGCGAAAAACATAATCGGACCGTATTTTTCATTTTATGTACCCTATATATATATATATATATATGCGTAAAATACGAAAATCTCTGGCATAACAAATCCAAAACGTATAGGTACCGACCTCTTTTAGGCTAAAATTCAGACTTTCTAGAAACAACGTGAAAAACGGCTCGATCGGTCGTATTTCTCTGACCGCGGCGAACACGCAGACGAGCAAGGATATCATTTTCCAATTTTCCAACGAATCCATCGCGATTGAAAAACCGTTTGTATTTGCGATTTGCGGAACACAGAAAAAGAAAAAAAAAAACGCTCCGGTTTTTGATTTTATTATAAATCGACCGGCGTTTTTTTTTTATGAAAAAAATTATCGCGTAGGAGAAAAAAAAAATAAACGGTTTAATCTCCTGCAGCACCGCGCGAGTGAACGTTTCGAACGCGACAAATTTTTTTTTTTTACAAATTTCATCAACTCGAGTGTGCGTATATAGTAGGTAACCTGTACAGTAGGTGTTCCAACAAAATGTAAACGTATATAATAATACATATGTATTTATTTATTGCTTATACGCTCGCGCGCGCACGCGCATCACAACCACTTCTCACGCGCGAAATACACAATGTATACACGCGTTGAAGTATATTATGAATGTGAATCGCCTTGAAAAACTCAAGTCACTCATTTTTACACATTATCGTTACATTACGATGTGTGTGTGTGTGTGTGTGTAATAACGAACAATAATAATAAGTAAATAAGTGGGCGGGGGGGGGAGAAAGAACCACCAAGAAATACGTTTGAGAGAAAAAAAAAAAAAAATGTATATTTTTTTTCTCGAAATTTTATCCATCATAACATTACGATTACACAGAATTTGACCGAGGATTATCGGAATAAAATTAGCTGATAATCTCGAGTCAGAAACAATCGTTTATTACATAGTTATCGCACAATACATGAAGGTTTTCGAGCGTTTCCTTGTAATCCATCACGTCGATTCCATAACTGAACATATGACTTAATCTCGAACCTTTAACTCTGCTGGAATCCGACATCAACAGTATCAACATTTCCTTCATCGAATCACTGTTGTGCAGACCGCAAACCGCTGTACTTTTCGCTACCGCTGGTTTTTGAAAACGAAATAAATATCAACACAGACGAATCGTACATTACAAAAGTATGTGGAAAAACAACACTCACCGCGAGTGGACGGTCTGGAAGACGTCGCCACGAACCCGCGCTGATCTATACGTTCGGAAAATATATTTGGGAACGGCGCTACAGTCTCTAGACACGAATCGAACGCGTACACATCCGTCATTCGCACGTGATTACAAAACGACAGATACAATTTCAACATGTCGCTAACTGACGTACAATGGTGAGACGGATTTTTCGAATCCTTTACCAGATTTCTAAAAGCACAAGAGAACAGAAAAAGTCATTTATTCAATTGACTGGCCTATTATTTATAATTAAGCGCCAATATCTGTACAATATACGATTTAACTGACTTGGAATACATCATGTTTTCAGTTATGCCTCTCAGTACGATCGTTTGGGCCACAGACATTTCTGTAGTACACCGAGGTGAAATGGGTTTCCACAGGGGTAACTTTGCGTTCTGTAAGTAATCGAGTAAATTCGACTTCGATTCGAATCCGAGAGGTAATTGTACTGAAGCCGTTACGGCCTTTCGTCCCAACGGAGTCAATCTTTTACACGTATTGTTCATACTATCGCAGCCCGAACGACTTCTGTAGTTCAACGTAAACGTGTCGATAGCCGAAGCTAAAATAGCACTAGAATGATAGTCTAGATGCGTCTGAAACATACGAATTGCGAATAAAAACCGTGCGATTGCGAAACGTGTATTCATTATTGTAAACCTTACTTTGTACGACAGATAATCCAAATCGAGATGGCTTCGGCTTTTCACCCATCCGCCAGATGACGTAGTCAACGGAACAAACATATTTGAATGCTCAAAAAGCGAACTGAATAACAGCGACGTATTGACTGCGTGTAATTCGGAATTTTCATCGTCATTAATGGAATTATCAGACATGACGGGCATGGCAATAACGTTTTTGTTATAATATTCGTCGTTTAAATATTCTAGAGCTTTAGAAGCTAAACCACCAAAGCCATTTAGCGAGTCCATTGAAATATGAAAACCCTGTTTATAAACAAATATTATTTTGTCGGTGTATTCATTTCGAAATATATCTGAACAGCAATAAGTCCATTAACATTGATAATTGATGGGAAAATCGTTGTAACGTCGATAACGATATATTCACTAGACGACATTATTCATGTATAGCACTTATCTAGCTTACCATCTTAGTACACGCATATTATATTACAAATATTTATATGTTAATATTGTCGTACAGAATAGAATATTCTGATAGATACCTGCAAATAATCACACTCCTCTGCGTATAATCGTAAATTGTCGGTCCAAGTCTCTTTCATTTTATTTGAATTCCATATTTCTAGTCCTTGAGCAAAGTTATTGAACTCATTGGTTGAATCATTGTGTTTATACTCGTCGATTGATGTAATAGTTCTTGGATGAAAACGAGCTTTCAAAAAGTCTGACCAAATCTTAACGTCGTCATCCAAATTGTACACTTTTTCAGCTATATTTAATTTATCATCATCATCATCGTCTGAAATCGTGTTTTACAATACTTATAATAATTGTGCACATGGATTAATAGAATTAAGTCATTTTAAGACCTTTATGCTTTATTTTCTCTTTGTAAATAAATAATTTTATTGTTTATAATAAGACAACAGATACTTTCCATTTCTACAGTTAGTGGTAGGTTATTAGATGGATATATCGTACATTCACACTCAATAAAATGTTAAACACAATGTATTATTATGTCATTATATGACACATGAGTATATGACGGTTGACTAAAATATTACCCAATAAATTTAAATTACCTGTTATTTAAAAATATTCTTTATGTAATGGAAACAATATAGTTTATTTCTAATTAATAACACATTTTAAAAATAATACCTAAATTTAATGCGATATAATTAAAAATTTAAAAATTATGATTTGTTAATCTGAAATTCACAAACTATCTATAAAAGAAACTTAAACATTATGGTAAATTTTCATAATGTATAGTAAGTGTACACCATTCCTATTTTTCTATTACCCAGTAGTTCATTAAATGTAGTAATAGATTAGTTATGTTTATAAATAGTTTATAAGCATTTTCATTTTTCGTAAAGTAATCACAATGTAACAAGATAAGTGCATTTCATCAAAAAAAATTGTAAAAATAATTATTTCTAGATTGCAGTAATGTAGTAGCTACTTATTACTATGAAACTTTATACTTTTAGTTTTACATAGGAAAGATTTTAGTCATTGATGTGCGGCAGAGCAATTAAGTTTAAAATTTGACAAAATTGATTATTTTTGCATAACCAATAGAAAATTGTCAATAAATACATTACAACGATCTTTGTTCTTTGAATCGTTTTGCTATTCAAATTGCTGTTTCTGCAAACAAACAAAATTTTATTGAACAATTTTTTAAGTGTAAAGGTAAGTTGGGTCGATTGGAAAGTATTGTTTATAAATGTTGTCTTAAGGAAGTTTAGCGAGACAAAGCACTGATCTACCACCAACTGCCTTTATTAGTGCTAAATTAGTTAAGAAACAATTTAGCTTTGTTAATTATTTTAACTATTTAAATTAAATTAAATTATTGTGAACTGCGGGAGTTGTGAAAACATTACATAAAATATGTACCTACGTTTTATCAAAATAAACAGAAATTAAAAATACAAAATTTATGTCATTCTACACAGAAACAGCAAATTGAATGATCAATGAAATAAAATACCAACAATCTAACTTTTTTATTATTGAAAGGAAATTGAGAATGAACCGAAAGCACTAAATTGATTTGTGTTTTCGTATTTCATATTACATGTTTTTAATCACTGTGGCGTAATAGACAAAAAGGAGAACATTTATGTTCCGATCAATTATAAAAAAACAAAATACGTAAAATTATATATTTACTTATACATTGTTCCTGTCTGATCAAATCCGAAAAATATTCATTACTGGGAATTTCTTCTTCTCGAATAATTTCAATTGCGTTTGATGAGCCTGCTGTCTCTTTATTGACACCACTATTATCCAAATCATATAAACCTCCATGCACATCTGGCAATTGGTAAAAACTGTTCTTCAGATCAACACACAGCATGCGAGGAGTATAAGTCACCTCACCCTATTTTAAAATTTTAATGAGTAATGTTAAAAAAAAATTAATAAATATAACATAAGTAATAACTAAAAATATTAATTTAGTTTCAACTTCAATAATTCACATTACAATTTATTACAATTATTGATTAAACGTGCAATAAAAACGATAGCTATTTATTTGTATTTGTCTAAATTTAAATGAATTACAATATATATGAACATGACTAAATTCATACATTTCTTGTGAGCTATATTTGTATCAAATGGTGATACTGAGTTTTGAGTTCTTACTATTACAAAATATATAAATACAGTAATCATAGTAAATTCGAAACTCATTGTTAAATATTCTTAGTACACCAGCAAAAAAAGAAAACAATAACTTAGATTTAGAACATCATTTGCTTTTAGACGCTGATACATTTTTCCAGTAAGAACTATCAATATTAATTACTTACCTTTAAATTAACACCTTCTCTATACAAGACATCGTGACATATCTCAAGATTTGAACTGTTCTCATCATAACTGAAACTTGCATCCTATAAAATAGGAAAAATGTTTATTATTCAGAGTACCTATAAAGATTAATGGTACAATTAGAAAATACCTGCAAGTTCCAGAAGTGCGCGCCAATAAAATTCGAATAATGACCGAATTGTAATGTTATGATTTCACGAGTCGAGTTCATTTTTAGCAATTCAAAAATGATTTACCGATATGACAATCCAACACAAGTTCAAACCGCGATACCTTTTATTTTCAATTTTGTTTTCGTTACAAATTTGCAAAACAAAAACACAATGATAAACGGCGACACATGGCTCTTATCAACCAGTGTAGTTTATCAATATTTTTGATTTGTAAACAACCGCACGGTCTGAGAACTAAACTGTTGTTTTTAAAGACGTTTCTGTGTAATAATTTTAATAGATTTCTGTGAGTGCGTTAGACACTAAACACGGCCATGGTTGAAATGACGCATTCCAGACTAGGATAAACCGATATTTTTAACGTTTAGTCCGTGCCCCGTGGTCAAAGGTTGTTGTACATCGTTATACTAATAAAGATTGCGCAAGTCAAACAATTTGTTTTAAACTTGTCAGGTAACGTTACAAGTTGTTTACTTTTTATTACATTTTAGAGATACCTCAGTCTGTAGTTCATTCAGCATGATTCGTCATTAGGTAATAACTGTAAACTACTAGTGCATGCATTTTTTTTTTTTACTTTATAGGTATTGCCGAAATTGTTAAGCGCGTATAATACTTTACCATTTCTAATAATGGCTTAATAGTCAACTTACTATAAATATATTTGTATCAAACATTGTCTTCATATACTAATATTATGTAAAATTGTATTTCAGAATATTGGTGTAAAAAAAAAACATGTCAATCGTCAATTCAGGTAGTTTAAATGTTGATGAACGTACAATCATTGAAAATTATCGAAAATTACCAGAAAAGAGCAAAAAGTCATTTATAGATTGGTTAAACTCATCAAAAGATGCCAATAATACTGATAATTTATTTAATATATCTGAAAAGGATAATCTTCAAACGTCTGCAACATTGAGCAATACGAATGATACTTCTGACGATAAATTAATTGAAACTAATGTTTCAGATGATGCCAGTCAATTGAGTGAGACAGATTGTAAATATTTATTGAGTGTGCTTGGTAAAAGTAATTTAGAATGTGCTGATTTGAATACTCAAGATGAACAATTTATTATGAGCTTAACAAAAAAAAATCTTAGGAATATTTTAAACTCTAATGAAGATGAGTTAGATATAAATACCCAACAATTCATAGATTTAAATTTACGCAGAGTAGTCCAAAAACTTCAGATGTCTGAACCACCACATTCAGATGTTTCTAAAAAACAGACTACTGAACTTATGGACTTAGATGATTTTGTTACTTCACCATCTAACGAATCAGAAAGAAATATCAAATGTTTTAATAAACCAGAAAAATGTAATAGTCCACGTTCTTCTAGTGATGTTGAATTACTCCATCAAGATCCTGAATTATCAGATCAATGCCAAAGTTCTGAATTAGTTACTTTTCAAAATATGTGCGACAAACTTATGACAGTTAGACCGATTGATGATAATGATGTTAATAATACAATTAGCGTTAAAGTGAATAATTACATGAATTGTAGACCAATTGATGATAAGGTTAATAATTCAATAAGCGTTGAAGTGAATAATCGTGTGAATTGTAGACCGATTGACGATAATGATGTTAATAATTCAATTAGCGTTAAAGTGAATAATCATGCGAGTTGCATTGATTTTAAACGGGTGAATGCAAATGTAATTTCTTGTACAAGTTATGAAGAATGTGCACCGAGTACAAGTGAACTTAATTCTACTGTTAATGACCGTTTTCCAGAAACTATCGGCCATGAACATACAGTGAGCAAAAGACATAAATTGAGTAATGTAGTAATATTAAGTTCATCTGATGAAATTTCACCTGAATATCCTGATTGTAAACATAAAAAATCAACACTTAACCATTCAAAAAATAATTCTAAATTTTGTTCAGATAAAATTATAACTAAATTCAATACTTCGAAGAAAGTTAATTTAATTGATGAATTATCTTCATCTGAAGACGAAGATAATCATAAGAAGATTAAAAGGAAATTACCAGAAGTTACAAATAGAAAAACGGATGGTCATCGTAAGAAAATTAAATATGTTTCATTGCAACAAAATTTTGTAACAGAAACAACTCAAGTATTTCCTGTTTCACCTTATGGATTTATTCATGAAGACATGTTAAAGTATGTTAATTCAAAGAATAACGTTTAAATTATATTTATTATTATTATTATTGTATTCAAGTTTTGATTTGCATTATTTATTTCATATCTTGTTTTTTTAGCATGCAAATAATTTAATTCAGTTTTGTTATCAACATTTATTTTTCGCTAAGTATCTAACTAAATTAACTTAAATTTTTGAGATCTGTTTCAGCATCAAAGTTAGAAACTAGTTCTGTTTGAAGAGAAAAATTGGTTTCTAATGTTCCTATTATAAGGCAGCCACTTTGTATTAGATACCAATTTCTAGAATGTTTTCTTACATTAAAAATCTATATAAATTATGTATTATTATTTATTAAAAATCTTTATTATTGGTCAATTATAATTATTATTAGTCTGATTGTTTATTTTCTAGAAATATGAATTATGAATTGTGACAAGACAATACATTTTTTTTGCCATGAATTTAGATATTTTTTTAACACCAAAGTCCAAAGATATATATGTTTTGTACTTTGATATTTTTAAAGACTCCGAAATGTGGAATGATAATACACCTTAGATAGGCTTGCCAGACATCCGGGTTTGACCAGAACAGTCCTAGTAAAAAGGGAATATCTCGGTGTCCCGGCTGGTCATTTATTTTGTAAGGGTTATTATATGCTGGGGAAAAAATGTTTTAATATCAGTTGCACCCTTGATGATCTGATTTGATGTTCCATACTTGTGAAAAAATTCTATTGAAAAGTATGAGTGGTCAGTAACGTTTCAGGACTTCATTGTTAAATGTGACCAGTCACCAGTGTGTAGTCGTGGTTTCGCAGTGTGGAAGTTACATACACGTACATACTTTGTTCCGTTAGTTTTTGTTTTATCTTCCATCGTTTTGCTCATAAGATGATTTTGTTTAGTGCTGTTATAACATCTAACAATTTTAGAGTCTTGATCCTAACCAGTGGAACAGACAATCAAGTCTAAAAGACCTTTGTTAAACAATGGTAAACTCAATAATTAATATAATATTAAATTCACCTACGTTTACTTCGAATTTCAACCGTTTTTGTGTCTATTTTTTTTAACCTTATCAAAGTCGATCATAAAAAAAAACAATATGATAAGTCCTATCAAATTATCAGTGATTTCAGATTTGGATTTTGTTATTGAATAATAATATTAAAAGTTTTGTGCGTGCGTATTAGTGTGTGAATTGTCTTGGACAAATTCAAAGCGGCTTTTTTTAATATTTGTCCTATTATTATATTAGAAATAAAAATAATATTAAGCTGAAACAATTATTTTCATTTAGCTTGGTATGTATTAAAGTATCTAATCTTGTTTTCATAATTTATATTATTTGATGATAATTAAATGTACATAGTAAAGTTAACATTCGTACGATATTTGTATTTTTATTAGGATTGAAATGGAACAAAAGTACATTGAATTAGATGATAATGTGTTGAATCAAATTTTAAAGACCGAAACTGATCTGCGCGATTATTCACAACAAGTAGAATCTGCTTTGAAAAATCACGAGAACCTTGCGGTCGATAAATACATAAAGTCGGGTGAACACATTGTTACGTTGCATAAGCATTTGAATGACTGCGAAAATGTACTGGAACACACCGAGTCGGTGCTGTTTACATTTCAAGAAGAATTACAAAATATTACAAATGAAATTAATAGATTACAGCAGAGATCAATATTTATGGCTCAACAACTCTGTAATAGACAGTCCGTTAAAGGTTTAATGCATCAGTTCGTCGAAGACGTTATTGTGTCCGAAACTCTTATATCGGTTATAACAACGTGTTCAGTGACTGATGAAAAGTTTTCCACACATTTGTCTGTATTGAATTACAAAATATTGTTTGTCGATGAACAAAATTTGAAAGATGTAAAATCGCAAAGCGATGTGAAGGATGTGATTGAAAAATTGAAAATTACGGCTGTAACAAAAATTAGACATTTCATATTGGAACAGATTAGTAAGTTTAAGAAACCTACTACTAATTATCATATACCTCAAAACACATTATTCGAATACAAATTTTTGTTTGAGTTCTTGCTTAATCACGATGCAATATCCGCTCAGGAAATATTTAACGATTACGTCGATGCTTTAAGCAAAGTTTATTTCACTTATTTTAAATCATACTTGAGTTATTTACAGAAGTTTCAATTTGAAGAAGCAGCTACTAAGGACGATCTGTTAGCAGTAGAGGAACCAACTTCACGTACGTTGTTTCAGAAATCGATAAAAAAAAATACAGTATTTACAATTGCAAATAGAGCGACAGTTCTAAACGAAATTGACTGTTCAATTATCATACCGCATCAAAATAACTTGACAAATTTATCATTCGAGACACTATTTAGATCGGTTCAGTATGCTCTTGTAGACAATGCTTGTCGAGAGTACAAATTTGATTGCGAGTTTTTCAAAGTAGATCAACCTACTGCCCAAGGACTTTTTTCTCAAATCATGGGTAAAACTCTGGGACTTTTGATTAAGCACTTGGAAAGTTTTGTTGAAAACTGTTATGACGCATTAGCACTCTTTCTGTGTGGCCAGTTGAGTATGCGTTATCAAGTGCTTTGTCAAAATCGTATGGTACCTGTACTCGCGCAGTATTGGGATACCATGCTTGCGATGATCGGAACCAGATTTCGATTCATACTTAAACGACACATCCAGAGCGTTAAAGATTACGACATATCCAAATTTAATAAGGAAAAGAAGCCCCATTTTATTATGAGACGATACGCTGAACTGGTGTCAGCCATTGTTTCATTAACAAGTGAAAACAATAAGTGTGAACCCGAATTGATTTGCAGTCTAACCGAGGAAGTTTTGGGATTTGTTTTACGTCTTGCTACAATGTTTAGCACTCGTAAGGATCGTTTGATATTTTTGATAAATAATTATGACCTGGTGTTAAGAATACTGATGGAACGCGTTAGAGAGAATACGTTCGAAGTGGACAGATTCAAAGAGGAGCTGTCGGCAAGAAGTAAAGATTATGTCGACGAAGTACTGCACGTTTATTTTGGTGGAATGATGGAGTTTGTCATGGACGCAGAGAATGGTCGCGACACAGATTCAGATTCAAGGCAATTGGGTTTGGCCAAGACGTTCACGTCTACTTGGAAGATGTCTCTGGAAGAGATCAATAAAGAAATATTACCGTCATTTCCTAATCTAACAACAGGCGCTTCTTTGTTACAATTGGCATTTTCACAGTTGATCGATTATTATCATAGATTTCAAAAAGCTTTGTTAGCCCCAAATAAAGCACAGTTGCCTAATATACACGTTATAATGATAGAAATTAAGAAATATAAAACTAATTATTAATTTCTCTATTCTCTTTGTGTAAAAACCTGGTAATAAATTTTATGGTAAGTATTGTATTTTAATGAATATTTATTGTTGTTGTTTTTTTTTTTTATTTATGAAATTGTCGTTTTAATTATTTGTTATTGTAAAAAATAGGAAATTATTTTTGTGTTATGATTAAAAAATAATTATGTTTAATACTGTAATTTTTAAACCATCTATTTATACGTACTGTCCAAATTCCAAACACTAGTGTTTTACGATAATCAAATATATATGTATATACTTTTTCAGTACTTTCCAATTCCAAAAAACATACTCGTGTGACGTGTAACAATATATGTATATGTATGTATAAACAATGGTACAAAACGAATGTGATTATACAATGTATATGAATAATGTATGTAATGTCATTGAATAGGTACTATATTATAGAATATTTGAATCTATGCCTCTATCCTGCTAACTTTATATGATAAATTCTCGTATTTTTACATTTAATTCGCCGTTGTTTGGTTTTTATATGTAATTAATTTTTATTATAAAATTATAAACCTAAACGGAATGAATATGAATTACATAATACGATATTTGAATTTTACCATAACAAGGGTAACAATCAACAAATTTTTCAGATTTGCAAGGAACGTCGTTGTTAAGTAAAACTAAAATTATTAGAGGGAGACTAATGCGTTTATATATTTTTATACAACAAAAACGCAGTAACTGTTAATGTTCAGTTACATTTTCTTTATGCGGCCAAAAAGCTCTACTAGTCTACTGGCTACTGGTGAGAGTGGTCATTCGTGAGCAAGTGAAAACTGCTTGTCTGAGAATAAGTAGTGGGATACTGGATAGCACGATAAATAAGATCTTATTCGTCATGCTGGATAGGTAATGAACATTATATATGAAAAAAACAGATGAAGAAGCACAATGTGGTAACCATAGACATACTATATTATGTCTATGGTGGTAAGAAGATAACCAAGGTTATAATCTAATAACCTGGATGGTAACAACCACGGTTATAGGTAGTGTCTATCAACATGATGTGATAGAATTGATAACGTTGTTGTATTTTGAGTAATAATAATAATTATTATTTCTGTTCTGTCGACTATTGTTATTTATTTATTTTTTTAAATTTGCTGTTCAATTTAATTTAAACTTTTTAGTTGATAAAGATGACGAGACACGCTAGAAATTGTACGGCGGGTGCTGTATACACGTATCACGAGAAACATAAAGACGCTTCCCAGTCTGGGTATGGAACACAAAACGAACGTGTCGGCAAAGATTCCATCAAGAGTTTCGACTGTTGTTCATTGACGTTACAGCCTTGCAGAACTCCAATTGTTTCGTGAGTGTAACGAGTTTAAATAATTTATTATTTGCTATCAGAGTTAATCGTGTAAAGAGTTTCGTGTAACGATTTTCGTTTTTGTTATAATGCAGTCCCGAAGGCCATTTGTTTGACAAAGAAGCTTTATTGCAATATATGATTACCAAAAAAAACGAGTACAGCCGAAAGTTGAAGGAGTACGAAAAACAAAAGCACAAGGAAGAAGAAGAACTGGTTGAACTGGGTAGAGCCGAACAACAATCCAAAGTCAATGATTTCCTTAATAGGGAAAGTATGGTGAAGAAACAAAACGATATCTATAAAATGAAATCTCAGAAACGA
Source organism: Slavum lentiscoides (assembly GCA_032441835.1). NCBI lineage: Eukaryota > Metazoa > Arthropoda > Insecta > Hemiptera > Aphididae > Slavum > Slavum lentiscoides. The sequence continues at coordinate 7,781,503 of CM063714.1, read as the reverse complement.
TCAGAAAAAAACGTGTCTTCTATTTCGAACATGGCTAATGGTTTGGATAAACAGCTGCCGAGCTTTTGGGTACCGTCAGAAACACCCGACGCTAAAAAGGCTCCTATGCAAAAGCCAGTAAGAAATGTTTTGTTTTTATGTAAAATATAAAATTTTAGATACACAGTGTAAGATTTTTGTTTTCAGTTTGTAACGATATAAGGTTAATACTATTTCACGATGACAAATTGACTCGCTAATTTAGAATTAAATTTATTATATTAAAGACGTTATTATTATAAAATGATATTATATTATTTATTAATTTTTTTTAAAGGATAAGACAATTTATTGTCCTATGAGTGGCAAACCATTAAAATTAAAGAACTTTGTGGACGTCAAGTGGACACTGGTGAACGACCCAAGCGATAAAAAATCTTTGGCCATTCGTGAGAATCGTTATATGTGTGCGGTTACACATGATATATTAAGTAATGCTGTACCAGCAGCAGTTATTCGAACAACGTATGAGTCGATCGTTTAGTAGTAGTAGTTAATAATACATCATTGTTTATTTCATATGAAGCTATGAATTATGTTTACATTTGTCTCTAGTGGTCATGTGATTACTATGGAATGTTTTGAAAAGTTAATAAAAAAAGATTGGCTACATCCATTAACCGGAGACAAACTAACGGATAAAGACATAATACCTTTACAGAGGGTAAGGAAGTATAATAAAGTTTAAATTGTTAAAAATGTGTTTCTATTATTATTGTTATTACTTCTTGTAGGGTGGAACGGGATATGCAATAACAAATGTGAATTTGCAAGGAAAAAATGCAAGACCAGTTTTACAAGCTTAATACCTGTGTTTGTTGATACGTGTCTGGATTCGACATTTACCCTATTTTAAATAGTAGATTCAGTTTATTTTATTAAAACTTAAATAACTAGTTTTCCATGGAAACGCAAACTGAAAACGATTAAATGGAGTAATATTTCATGCATTTTTGTAATTTTCTATTAAATAAATTTGAGATTTTGTTGATAAGATTTATCATTACTTATGTATTATACTAGTTAATGGTTTTTTTTCTCGGCTATCGTGTATTCGTGTAATGTTGTAGTAGTAGTCTTCACGGACTATTATTTACCGGTGTAGATTGTCTCAAAATATATATCGGTATTAACTTAAAATATAACGTCAAAATTATTTATCAGTTATCACAGTCTGTAACTGCTCGTTGCACGATAGTTTTTTCTTTTCAACAATATTATAAAAAATGTTTATTATAATTGAATGTGTTCAGAAAAAAAAAATTTAAGTATTTAATTTTACATTTAAAAATGTATTACTAATATTTAAATAATAAAGTGTATTACGGCTAATTATTATTTATGTTTGTTTCTTTTTTGACGATTGTAACGAGACGGGATGGTGATTGTTCTTTAATCTTTGGTAAAAACTTGCTATGCTCGTATATAAGATGAATATATCAGTAGAAAATTAATTTGTATGTCAAATGAAGAACGGAACGAATAATATAACATTCAGTAATTGACAGATCATTAATGCTTTTGTGTCATTATTTGATAACTCACAAAAATAATACATTTTAAAGCACCCACGCCTAATATTGGATAATGTGTTTGTTCAACTGTGCGAACTGAAACGTGTGACTTGCAGAGTGATGGTCGGAGAGAAAAATTCGAACATTATTTGCATTTTTATTAACCTTCCCCAGTGGGACGTTATATAGTTTTATGTAATATCTTACTATATGATAATATTATATGCGCAGGCGCGGGTCCAAGGGGACATAGTTGACATATTGGACTGTAGTCATTGCTTAAAAATTATATATAGATACACTGTTTGTCAAGCATTTATTTCTCCTCCCAATTTATAATTTCTAGATCAGGATCAGTACGTATAACTATCTAAATAGGTATAATTTTAGGTTGCCGACATAGCCGGAAATCTTTTAAATTTTCTGGGGGGGCTAACATTTTTAACATCAGTCATAATCGGTCAAATATCCAAAATACATACAAATTATAAGATATTTGGGGGGCTTATTCCCCCTAAGCCCCCATCCATTTCCATCTATGGTTGCCGATCATCATCGTATAGCCCTCCCCATTTGTGATTTATGGATCCGCGCCTGTATACGCGTAATTCGTGTTAATAAAATGGAAATAATTCTTCAAATCATATTATTTACGCGTATTTATCTTTTTTTAGACGTTTGGTATAGTCCTCGGAATTTTAAAATTACGAATTTAGTATGAGGTCTAAAATTTTGAGCGATCGCTGTCGCTCTAGAATAATACAGTAACGGGATAAACTCTATAGACTTTAGCTTCAAGGTGTGTTGTGGTAAAAATTGTGTGTTAAGTGTGCTGCGCACGTTGGCCGGTCATAGTCGGGTTAACAAGAGGAATAATATAATATAATGACTTACAGCATACACACACCCGGCACACCCGCGATGGCTCCGCGCCTATGTGTTTCTAATGTATATTAGATTTTTTTTTCGAATATGTTTTATAGTTGTTATAACGTCAGCTGATTGTCGTCATAATATTATACCGCGCATGTAACTGTGTAAGCCCGACAAATATTTTTCGTCTTTTTATATAATATATAATACAGTACCTTTTTTTTTTTGGAGGGGGGGGGAATACTTCTTTAAAAAATAAATAAATAAATATTTCAGCGTCTTTCTTATAATTTTTAAATATTTATTTAAATAAAAAAATAATTATTTTACATACGGTTTTATAATGAAAACGATGTGGTCGTCTGCGGTACCTACAGCATGTTAAAGTCCTCGACGAGTTTACCAAGAGGTTCCGCCGCAGTCTTTTGGAACGTAATTTTAATAATACGAGTTATATAACCGATTGGTTTTTTTTTTCGAAATAAGAATGGAAAATAGATATCGGTAAGAAAAAAAAATGTGTATCTATACTTGTAAAAAAAAAACTGTATAATAAATAATAATACCAAACGCGTGCAGGATATATTATATTATTTAACATAATATTCGAATTACGTCCCGCGGGTACCTATTTCTTCGGCCTTGCAGTGCGCCGTCTGTGATTTTTTCAATATAAAACGATAAAATGTATCTTTTCAATCGAATCAATATCGTATAGGTACACGACAATAATACGTATTATTTGTCACGCGATATATTTTTGTACGTACCTACCTGCAGTACCCGTACAGAATATTAATTTGTGTGCTTTGATGATCGTAACAGGACGTTTAGTATTAATACGCGTACATTGACTTTGATATTTTTACATGATTTCTATGTAAATGTATGACAACTATAGCAGTGATATATTTATTATATGTCCTGCAATATTACTGCTCGATGTTTGATTTATCGAAAAATATTACGTGCTCTCTATATATTATGATACTTTGCGCATTTTCGAATTCGGCTTATATGGAAATGCTCATCATACTCTACACGATCGCGTTTATTGAGAATTCGATGAATAACAATTTATTATTTCCCGTGTGTTTAAAAACTGTTTTGAGAGAGTGAAACCTATATATATATATAATATAGAAATCACTGCAGGCGCACCAGAGGCGTAGCTGGTATATCTACTTAGGTATATCAATGGTAGGTGTAGGGTTCGACAATTCTCAGTCACATCGACGAGTAATAACCAAGAAGAAAGATCTATTAATGTACCGAGACGAAATGCAGTTGTAGAAAAGGAAGAACAACGTGCATGGAACGTAAACGAAATTAAAATAAAACGAAAAAAGAAAGTGGTCACCAGATAGCGCTACGACACAACATCGAGGGCGTGGCAGAAAGGTGCATATAAATAGCGGTCAGTCTTGAACACCACACACACACACACACATACACACCGCAGTCACACGCGAACTACGTTGTTCACGCCTGACCGCCGTGACTACACTGAGCGGTCCGATGGTTTCGGACCGCTATTTATATGCGCCTCTCTGCCACGCCCTATATGTTGTGTCGCAGCGCTATCTGGTGACTATTTTCTTTTCCTGTTTTGTTACGGTCGGCTGACGCGTTATGTCCGTATATGCGGGTGTTTAGTTTGACGTTGCCCGAGCGACCGAACGTACGCGCGCATGCAATCTTTATTATTTATTTATTTTTATAATTATTAATTATAATAATATTATTGGTCGTCAGCTGTGCACTAAACGCTCGATCACGATCGACGTTCGGCGCGTACCGTATGCGCTGATCGTCCGTCGAGCACTATACACGATGTTCAAATGGATGGGGGTGAAAATGGAACATAACCATAACACAATATTGGACCAACTCACATGACACAAGTCGGCGATGTTAGGTCAGAGGTATACTAAATTTAGAAATATCAAATCCCATGGGGGGACCATCCACCTATCGCCCCCCTTATAACCGCCACTGGTACTATACAAAGACGAGTTAAAAAAAAAAAAAAAATGAAAATTTAAAACGCATGTTTTGCCAGTTTTAGACAAAAATTTGCGTATTTCTTAATTTTTATGTATTTTCTTGCATACCTATTTTTTTTTATAAAAACAATGTTTTTTCACACCGTATAATATTGAAGATAATATTATTAACGTAATATTTACGAAAATACTGTCGATTCAATACACGTCGGGTAAAAAATTATTATTAGCTCATTTGTATACTATATACATAAAAAAAAAGTCAAATATGGGGGAGGGGGTTTGAACCCTTAACTGCCACTGTCTACAGTGCGCATATATATATAACGTTTCCCAGCGCGGAATTCAATTTTTTTTTTCTCGCAAATTAATAAAACTCGTTATTCCGCGACGAGAATTTCGATTTCGCGCCGCAAAAGCGTAGGTACCAGCTATTGAGCTATAATATATGTAGGTACTTTGTTTTCATACAGTTTTTTCGGCCTTTGAATTTTTCGTTTTCCCCCGACAATAATGCTATATTGTCGCAGAGCCCGACTTGGGAGTTTTGGGGCCCGGGTCTAATTTTTTGATGGGGCCCTTAAATTATAAATTCAGTTTTTTTGCTATATTGATTTTTTAATTTTTTTTTTTTAAGATTATAAATAAATTGTACCTACTATAATAGTCTACATATACGACACATCTATACACACGACCTGATAATACGACCAACCCGACTGTCGGGCCGACCAAATCGTGTGTGTAGTCCGTTTAACATTTCACAGTGCCACTAATAATTATCGACATTAATTAATATCGGGGCCCGGGGCTGCAGCCCCTAGCCCCCCTAAGTTGGGCTCTGTATTATTCTGAAAGAATACTCTGTAACGTATCACTTCTTCTAAGACAGTACTACTACGACAGCCCGAATGTTTCGCCGACCATAGGCCGAGACCTTTAAAAGCCGGAGCCATATGAATTTTTATTTTATTTTTTTTAAATGTATACATGTAGTTTTGAACAAAAAGAGAAATAATGATAAAGCGTTAATTAGGTCATATTTAAATGTATTAAAATGGAAAGAAAATTTCGTCATGCATACAATTATACATAAATATTTACACATGGTACATACATACAGAGCAGTGGTTCCCAACCTGTTTTATTCTACGCCCTCTTTGTAAATCTTAAAAAATCTCACGCCCCCCTTTAAATTTGAATTTATTGTTTTCAATTTTACTGATTGTAAACTGGCATAATTATTTTAATAACCAAAATTTTCGTTATTTCATCATCACTATATTCCTCATGGAGGGAATTCCCCCGGTTGGGAACCACTGATATAGAGAGACTATTTTGGTTTTTTTTTTACATATATATACATTTTGATACCGTCGTTGTTGTTGTTGCCGACATCTCCTCCCTGTCCATTGATGGTCCGGAGACGTGATCGGTTGGCTTAAGATAGCCCCACATGTTAAGTACGAGTACACCAAGAAATGAAGAAAAAAACTAAGACTCGTCTTCGTTCGCCAACGACACAGTAACAGCAACTGTGGCGACAATATTGTTTTGCAGAAAACCGACGCCGACGATTATCGTTTTGCTATCTATATACCGACGTTCCCGAGTTGCCTTTTATGGCGATTATTAAGTTCGTATATTAATTAAATTATATTAAAATAATAAATTGTTGCGTTTAAAATTTTGCACGCTACAACGGTATTCCGAAAACTTCTTAAGTATTCTGAATATTATTTAAATACTTTTTGAAAGTATTAAGATTCTTAATACAGTATTTCAAATAATTACTAAAATATTCTGAATAAAGTATTGCGAATACATTTTAAAAAAAACACATTTTAAATAGTACCTACATAAAATTAATAAGTTGTTACTTAAACATAAAAGTAACTATTTCGGAAAAAAGTATGAGTAGCAACAAGCGTCAGTAGATATTTAAAACAATATCAATTATTATTTTATCAAAATTCTTGCTACGTTTGATGATTGAACTCAAATTTATTATAATAATCAAGTATATTTGATTACACTACGTTATAATAATTGTGTTATATATTTTATAACAAATTGGTATTATTAATTTATTAATTGGTTATTGTGTTAATTTAAAACACAGAATTTAAAGAAAATTATTAACACCTTAAATACCTACACATTGACAATTGTTTGTGTTCGATGAAATAATAATATAATTATTATATGTGATATTCTTATTACTGAAAACTAGTAAAAAAAGTAATCTAAAAGTATTTGGAATACTTCTTGTGAAGATTATTTGCAAAATATTGGCAAATGGGCGCTGGTCCGATCGAGATCGGAGAAAGTCGGGGGCTACGTGTAGTCGTCTCGGTATGTACACGTTTTATAAGTTTTTTTTTTTGAAAAACTTCTCGTCTCTGCCGGCACGACTCGGTCGGGAATCACCTAAATGCGCACCTCGGTAATTATTATTACGTAAAACAATAATACTTGTGCGCGCGCGCAGAGTCGTTTTACAATGTATACAACAATACCCCTACAGCAGCAGCAGCAGCAGCAGCAGCAGCAGCAGCAGTAGGCACGCGCGACACCTCGCTTTTGACGACGAAACCTCGACGGTGCTTTTCGACGCGTTATTATTTATTAATTAATTTACGCGTTGCAATTATTGTATCACACACCGCGATAATAACGCGGAAAACGTATACGAGACGGATTTTTCAAAAATAATACACGTATATAGTTTTGTATTGTTTGTTCACCGGCCCCCAAAACAATGTTCCCCAATCGAATTGTTTCGACGCGTACACAAAACTCGGTATTTTACAAAACTCAAGTATATATATATATGTACAGTCATTTGTGTGTATCCAATGTACCTACCTACTGCAGAGAGTAATTGCACGGCTTCGCGCGTCGTTACAGCGAGGTTTATGTTTCGCGACGACGTCGAAAGTGTGTATAAAAGTCTCGCCTCTCTCGCGCCGGTACCGTTGCAGCTACGGAGAAATTAGCGCTCGTTATTTTTCCACCTGACCACCGAAGAAGAGGCGCTGCCCGTCCCAATAAGTCCGTCAAAGTCGTCTATACCGCGCCGCCCACTCTGTAATGTCGTAGTTGATTGGCTCTCTCTAGTTTCTTCAAATTAATAAAATGTGTGTAGGTATACGTATTACTCGGATCGGGGGGGGGGTACGAGTAGGTAGTAGTTATATATGTACTGCAGTTGTCGATAATGATAACGCGTAATAATTATATGTCGCGCGCGCGCGTTACCGAGGAATAAAAAAGAAAGAGGAATGAAAAAAAAAAAAAAAGAAAAGAAAAAGAGGGTCGAAGAGAATAAAATGTAAGAAACGGCGGAAAAAACAAATCGTATATATATATATATATATACGCGTTATACGTTATACGTCCAATTATTATTTGTAATATATTTATATTATTATTAGGTAATATATCAGTGGACATATTTAAAAGGAGGGGGGCTCGTGTCCCCCGTTTGCTGTATTTATATATATATATATATATAAATATAATAATTTGCGTTTTAATACATTGTTTTATGAACGCGAAATCAATGTTTATTAATTTAATACCGATTACAACGTTTAGTAATCGTCGTAACGGGCCACTCATATTTCGTGTTCGTATTGTGGTGTTTTTTTTTTTATCATTCCAGGCGTGTAATAGGTTTATGAATAATACACTATTCGTGCAATACCTTGCAGGAGGCCGGAACAATAGCCTAAAACGGGGTAAAAAATAATTATTTTTAATTTTATATTTTAAAGAAAAAAAATTTATATACTCGGTTAGTAGTAAATATTGTATATGAATCAAAAGAACGCGAAGGTATATTTTTCCGGCTATATTCTCAAAAACAAATCAAGTTTTTGAACTTAATTTTAACTGCTAAACCGGTCTCGATTGCAGAGAAAAAAAAAAATTGAAAACACGCCACCGCAGGGGCGTACGTATAAAGTTATAGATAGACAGGTAGAGCGTATATATACGAGAGAAAATATATATGACTGCGCAGTGAATGCGCAGGTATTATAATTTCTCGTCCGAATGATTTTACGGAGGAATCTTTACAAAATTTGTCGATTATTTCGCGGTCAAATGCGTTACTCCCCGCCCCCGCCCCCGTCGCGCCGTCTCGTATAATAAATTATATCCGTCCTAACCGGCTGTGGCGTGAGCAGGGGCGCGCAATTTCAATAAAAAAAAATCTAGGGTTGGTGGGTGTTCATACCACTTCTTAATTCGGAGGGTGTTGATTTCAAAACCGGGGATGCTCGGCCTCCACAAAATAGGCGCTTATGGACCCTTACTAAATATCGTTTTTGAAAGTAGTCGGCAATAATTAGACGGCCGCGTTTCCGGGAGGGATTTTTTTTCTCTTTCCATGAACGGCGTACCTACAAATTTTTGTTTTGTTGCGTAGTATTGTCCATATAGAAAAATGGCGCGGTCATCCCGATAAGACGTCCGGTTGTATTAAACTGTTACCTATTCATCGGTGTTGCGAACAATTTAATTAACAATAGCGCGGACGACCATTGCAGTCATTACCGCGCGGACCATCGTTCGTCTGCTCTGTCATCAGGCGTCGCGCCGTCTCGTATAATAAATTATATCCGTCCTAACCGGCTGTGGCGTGAGCAGGGCGCGCAATTTCAATAAAAAAATCTAGGGTTGGTGGGTGTTCATACCACTTCTTAATTCGGAGGGTGTTGATTTCAAAACCGGGATGCTCGGCCTCCACAAAATAGGCGCTTATGGACCCTTACTAAATATCGTTTTTGAAAGTAGTCGGCAATAATTAGACGGCCGCGTTTCCGGGAGGGATTTTTTCTCTTTCCATGAACGGCGTACCTACAAATTTTTGTTTTGTTGCGTAGTATTGTCCATATAGAAAATGGCGCGGTCATCCCGATAAGACGTCCGGTATCACGTTTACCGCACGCTATATATAGAATACGAGCAGCAGTGGTCGAAGTACGGGTCCCCCCTCCCATTTATGTTAGTTACCATATTCCATTCACCCATTTATTTAAAAAAAAAAAAAAATTATTCATCCCTTTTGGATTTTTAAAAATCTATTTTATTTTTTTATAATTTGTAGTCGTTAGGCATTGCCTATTTTTTTTTTTTCAAACGTCTTTGAAACAATTTTTTTTTTTTCATATTTACTGTTTTGTTTCACCTAAAATTTTAACATACAATAGATTTAAAACGTCTCTTAATCGTCACTTACAAAAAAACATAGTTCACCATCAAGGTTAATTGTAGAGCCTTTTGTTAAACGAGCCTTTTTTTTTGTTTATTTTTCAACAACATCACGGACCGTTCGCGACTTTGACCTCCCTTCCCCGTATCAATACTCGAAATGACGACGCTGCTTCCATCGTCCCACTTATTTTAATCCACTTCGACCACTGAATATACGTGTGCGTATATTATAATATTATTATTATACGTTATAATTTTTATTTTCGTTTCACTTACCGGCCGTGCTGCACGTGAATGCTATGACCACGATTGATAATACCGCAAATCACACAATAATCGCGTGAACTTTGTTTTTGAGACGTTGAACATTAGCTTTTGGACGCCAAACGCGCGCACGTCGTCGTAACTTCGTTGTGTATTATACATTATTCTTTGGCCTTTGCTATATGCTGGCGAATATTATTATTATTATTATTGCATCGAATATTATATAATATTCGATAATTGCACGGAGAAAAAAGGAATAAATATCCTTTGTTAAAATTCAGGAAACATTTTTTCTTTTTATTATTTTTTGGTTGTTAAATGTTACTATGTGTACCGGGCCAGCCGATTTTTTTTTCCGACCACTTTTGATCGAATACTTGGGGTATGAGGCGCTCTTATACATGAGTGTGTACCACGAAAATTCGACAATATTTGAACCGTTGAAACCTCTCAGCGTATATCGCAGTATGGTAGTTCTCAAACCTATCAGGTCACGACCGAAAAACGGGTTTAACATTTTCAAAAGAATTATTGTTGATCCTATAATAATATTTGAAGACAATACGTTAAAAAAGAGTTTCTACCGTACATTTTTAATATGCGTTTCCCGCAGGTATCGTCTGTATTCAAAATATCTATGTTAACCAAATAGCTTTATAAACGCTGCTTCCAATTCAATTCTTCGTATAATAATCGCGAAGTTGGATTTTCGGTCATCTGCACGGTTGAAATAAAAAAAAAAAAAACCCACGTTTTCGAAAGAATATTCGCTTTTTGAATTAACCCGCAACATCAGCGTGGACGTTAAAATGCAATCAATAAATAGTAATTATCGAATAATAAATAATAAATCGATTTTTTTAAATCAAATAAATCATTTAAAATTATTTTTATTAAAATATGTTTTTAATATTTTATTTATCCACGTGTATCGTAGCAAAAGAAATCATAAAATCGATTCGGACGGGTCACCTAAATTTGGAAAATTTTCAAAATCCGGTCGCACTTATAATGAGAAAAAAATGTTTAAGAATCGTTGTCGGTGCCCAGTTGGGAGTCTTTTGCGGAAGTCGATTTTTCTCGACACTATATTGGCGGCGCTTCCGCGTTATTGCAGTCGTCGTGCGATTATTAATATTCATTATTATTATTTATTATTTATTATTATTGTTTATGTTGACAATATATATATAGTTATTAATTATTATTATCATGCACCGTAGTCCGATAAGTATTGTCGAATACACTATTGAATCGATTGCCGTATATATATATATATATATATATATATATATATATATTGCGATATAAGTGACCGCGGCGGCGGAGATAACTTCTCGGTTGTGTTATAATATATTGTACACGGTTATATATTTAATATTATACACACGGACGGACTGAAAACGATTAATGCGATTGTAATAATAAGGAGAGGACTGTTATAATATTTTTTATTGGCGTGAAACGATGTGGTTTTGTAACCGCGGAGATGCATCAGTCCGTTTCGTAGTAGGTACGCGCCACACGGCCGCGCCGCCGCCGCCGGCCGAAACGTGATTACAATAATTAATATACATATATGTAAATATAAATATAAATATAAATATATATATATATAAACTATGTAGGCGTATATTAATAATAATAATAAAAACATTTTAATTCGAGGGGAATAAAAAAAAAAAAAATTAAAAAATTAACAACGCCGCCGCTACCGCGTTGTCCCGCCGCCGCGTTTTTCGACGCGTCGTGTCATCACCGATAAAAGATTTTAATTATTATTATTATTATTATTACGTTAAAGTACTCTCTCTCTACATAATATTGTCCTTATATCGAACGGGTGAGTAGCACAAATATTTATACTCGTTTTATTTTAAGTGCGCGCGGTATACATACTACACTCGCACCGCGGAGTAAATAGCTTTACAGTACGCCTATATAATACCGCGGTCAGTGTCAGTGTAAAGTTGAATATCTCGTAAACTTCTTTCCGACAAATGTCCAAAATGACGTATGAATATTGTTGGATGAGTTTTGCGAGTTTTTCTTCGGTATATGTAGTGCTGGGTATGTAGACTTTACAAAATTTAAAGTTGAATATCTCGCGTAAACTTCTTTCCAATAAATTCCAACAATTGTCCGACAATTCAATTGAGAATTTAATCGATTTCAACGTTTAAATTCTCAAAAATACGGGAGCTTGCAGGGGGGTGGACATACGAAATGAACCGACAAAAGCGTCGACGAATAATATTGTCGAATATATTTCTTTATCGGAATATTAATAATTGTAAAAATATGGAATATAATAAGTGATAAATGTGTAAAAATTATAAAATTTTCTCCGTTTTAATGTATAGTGGGGAAATATTCGTTTTTCGTTAACGTGTATGGATGCTTGTTTTGTGTGTTATAACGGACGTGTTAGAGAAATATTTAATTAGCGGGCAACACGACAAAGGACGTGTTTCAGTTGAACGATGATTTAAAACAAATACTTAAATTTGTTGTTAAAATTATTCTTTATTATATTATATATTGTAGTAGAAGTAATAGCGATAGCGAATCGCGTATTAATTATATTATTGTTCCATTTTTATATGAAACGGGACGAGTAATTTTTAAAACGGGGTCTCATATAATATGAGTTGCGGGCAATGTGCAAAACCAAATTCTTCTTTCTTTCGTTCTCTACTAAAGGCCTTGCTTTGTCGTTGCAATTCTGGTTCTTCGAGGATCAAATTAAAAATAAATATTAATCGTTTATTAGACATTATAGTGCCTATTACGTACGATGAAATTATACACGAGCAAAATATTATTGAGTTGGAATATAGGCTCGTGCGCGGCGACTTATCAGATTTTTAAATCAAACGTTTAAAAAAAAAAATGCTAAAACGACAATATACTTTTCCATATCTTACCGATAAAAAGTACTGTTTACTATTTATTTTCATTTTGACACTGCAGCGTATCATCTACGTGCATAATCCTCATAATATATCGTCGCATCAATAAACGATTACCATCTAATACGCCTTAAAATTATAATTTCGTTGATAAAACTATGACCGGCGACAGCTATACAATTTTCTTATATATATATATATATAGGCCTGCAGCAGTTGACTTTTCGTGCGCACGGACATCATTTCAGCTGCTGTTGCAGCATTATTATAGTGGTTTTTTAAAAATTCTATTGCATTTATCCGTAAGAACGAAATTTTATTATTTTAAACCGGATGGAAAAAAATACGAATAATATTTCTTATTTTTTTTTTTTCAAATTTGGTTCATAATGCTCGAACTTCCACGTCGTTTTTATCATATACTGGCTTGTAGTACGCGAGTGGCGTATATTTAAGGGAAGGGGAAAGGTTTCGATTGAAATTCGATTGTAACACGCGTAAATTAATATATGAATTTAAAATTGTATACACACGTTCGGTGTGGTTTATCTACAGCGCGCTCCCTCCTTCTGACAGTTCTAGCCACGCCACTGCAGGGTACAATGTACACTGCACACTTCAGTGTAACATATAAATTATGATAATGTATAGGCGTACAGTTATACAACAGCTGATATTATAATATACGCGCTACAAGGTGCACGGATAACATTTTTTATCATCTTCAGAGTACCATCAATTTTCCTAGCCGCGATTCGCGTGCTTTCGTTTATTATTTATACCCGTTCGGTCGATTTTCTCCCTGCGATTTTTCCCCATTGCACCCCTCAGAAATTTTTCTTCGAGTCCAGCTCCCCTTCCCCACCCCGTTTGCTGGTTAATTGACTCGTATTCATGATACTTGACGCTATCTACATAGAGGTCGTTTCACGTGCATATATTTGAGATGTACTTAAGCTATTTTAAAACGTATAAATTCCTAGTTATCGCGTAAATTACGTGTTTACACATGTAAAAAAAAAAACAGGCTGCAAACGTTTTTTTTTCTGTACTACGAGCGTTCAAAAGTTTAATTGGGTATATAATAAATGAATTTCATCGGAACAGTGCAACGATCATCGCGCGCGTATAATTACATATATTTGAATAATATAGTCAAAAACGGAAATATAATGAATAATATAAATACGGACGTATTAACGTGTATAATAATATTGTAACGACGAGTGAATATAGTGTTTAAACGAGATTATTGTGAATTGATTTCTTGTAAGACCTGCAGCAGCAGTTGTCTAGTCTATATATACGCGCGTGTTATTACATACAGCTCGTCAATAAGTTTTACGTGTAGACAAAAAAAAAAAAAATTATTATCCCCGGATGCGTTTGACAGGATACCGCCCGCTGTAAATTCTAATTATTTGCTTAAGTAGGTATCGGTTACGCGTACGAATATCTCTGCAGTATATAAAACAAATATTACGTCGGAATTATTATGATGTGTATCAGATATTTTTCCCCCTTCTTACGCAGCGCGTAACAATAGAACGGGGCAGCGATCTCTGTTTCAGACAAAAAGGGCGTGCATATAATATAGTCATTTTCCTCTAGGGCAATAGTGTATGAGGAGAAAAAAAAATTGATTTTTTTTTTTGTTTGTTTTATTCGGAAAACGCAATAATTTCCAAAAAAAAATAAGAAACACCAGCTCAATTCCAGGAGTATTATTTACACGAAATAATACGAATAAACGAATAATTTTAATTTTGTATAATATTTCAGCGAAGAATAAGAAAAAAAAAAAAGACCGAAAGAAATGAAGCCGAGAAAAAGACGCTGCAGTTCACCGCGGTACGATCAATTGTTTTACGAAAAAGTATAGTATATAAAGTTATGTAATATATAATCACATTCTCGAGTGACCGTTGTGTGTGTGTGTGTGTATATATATGTAAGGTACTTGTAATATTGTAGAGAAAAAAAAAGTTTTCTTCGAGCACTTCGCTGAATATATGACTGCACCGTTTAGGGGTTTTTAATATTCGATATATTGTACATACTTATGTATATATTACTGCAGACTGCAGTGTTATGCGCGTACCTATATTTATTTTTTCTGTACAATACTCGAATGATGTTTTCGATTTTATATACGATTTATTCGTAATAATTTATGTGTATAAGAAAAAAAAAAAAAAATACGTTTAACACCGTCGCGAACGATATTTTGTTTTACGCGTAGGTATATATGTATATACAGAATTTTCTAAGGACTGTCCGTCTGCGAAAACGTTACGAGACAATATATATTATATATTATGAGTATTATATATTAATTATATTCATAAGTCGCGTTTACCGTGATCGTAACGCGCGCCTATATTACATATATACCTCACGAGACCGATCACCGGTGTTTAATAATATACACCGTATATTGTCTGTCGTATAAAATAGAGGGAGAGAGAGAGAGATGACAATCGACGTTATTCAAATGGTCCTTCGTAAATTGTAACTACATATATTTTTTTTTTTTTTGTTTCCCCTTTTATCTCGGTTTCGGATACGTATACGCGTGCACAGAATCGTGCAAACAAATGACGTAAACACTCGTTCTCGGCCAATGGCGAGGCTCGGTCGCGTCGCGCAAAACCACCCCCAGCCGACGATAATAATATCTCGCGCCGAAGAGAATCGCGCGGATCCGACACCGTAACAAGTGTCAGTTGTACGCGCGGCGGTTACCAAAATTTTTTTTTTTTCCCCGTTCTTTTTTTTTTTGCCGTTTTTTTCGCCCCGAAACGCTCGCGGCACACGGACGGCGGCGGCGACCGCGAAATGGCTAGGAACGATAATAATTCCGATTTCGCCTCGTACTGTGACAATCTGTTGAACGATCCCGGCGATTTGATGAATTTCGACAATTTAAGTCGCGACTGCAGTCCCGTGGAGCCGCTCGTTTATTACGACTTACAACCCGTGTCCGAACCGATCAAGGAGTGAGTACGGGTCGTTATCGATACATGAGAATCGTCGTTACCCACTCCTCGACCGTTATAATGATTATTATTAACGTTAATAACGCGTGTCTCGGACGCGCCGAGAGAGAAAAACCGTTCCCGTACGGGGTGAGGTCGCGCAATTTATTTGTGCGCGTGTGTATTTTTTTTTCTTTTTCTCAGGAGTTCGTGTTCGCGATCGGTGTGCAAGACGCAGCAAAACGCCACCAACCAATTGGCCACGTCTACGGCGGACATAAACGCGGACGCGATTGGCGACGAACATTTCAAAAACAAAAGGAAAGGATCCACGCAGTGAGTACATTATAATTACTCGGCAACAGTGCCGTAGATAGGATTTTTATATGGGGCGGGAGGGGGGTTCAGTGCTGTCTTGATTCGTGCGTTATAATCGTGTGTCGCAACGATTTATCGGCACAAAAATCTATAAACATGTTTATCGATGTTCATAATGGCATAGACCAAATTAAACATTTATACGTAATGTTATTATATATATATACATTATTGTTATTAGGTACTTATTTTTCATAAATAACAAATCTACTTTTAACATCAAGGTGTTGGTAAAATCTTAGAGATATGAACATTGAACGTACGTTTTACTGTAACTTTATCTGCAATGTTGTTGTGCGTAAAAAAAAAAATTGAAATTTCTACTTTTCCGATGTTCAAGGGGATGTTCCCCGCCCGTGTCTACGGCCCTGCTCGGCAATATATAATAATATTGTCGTGCGGCTTATGGAGACGAAACGATAAACGTGTCGTAGTTTTAATACATTTTAATTTTATATAAATGTATGAAAAAAAGAAAAGAATAAAACGATCGTTTCGTAATTATAGAAGTTTTATTATATTTTAAAACGATATTAATTGATAATTTTCGACGTTAAATTATAATATTGTTACGATTGAATATTAATTAGACAATTTAACGTGTTTTCAATAAAAATTTTTGAAAATTTTTTTTTTATATTTATTTCATTCGAATACAATAAACATCTAATAACGGAACACAGCAGTGTCGTACAATACATTATATACGTATATAAGTAATGTTTTTTTTCTTCTTCTACACTACGGTTAATTATTATTATTATTATTATTATTGTTAGTTATAACAAATTAATAATTGTTATAAAAAAAAAAAAATATGCCAATAAATTATTTAATTACTGAATTGGTGGTGAGCAATATGTATTATCGACATTGATTGCGGTTAACGTGATATTAGTCGGAATAGATTTTTAAGGGGAAATCACATAAATATACGAATACAATTTTATTTTTTAAATAAATTACACGTGCAGGCATGAGATCGATTAAAGGTCGGAGAATTTTATTAATATGATGCATTAAAAATGATAATTTTTTTTTTGTACCTTTATTTAATTATTTGTCTAATATATATATGCGTGGTATTGAAATGATAATTTATAACGAAATAATAAATAACAATGTTCTGTACGAAGGAACGGTAATTATGTTCTCCGTAAGACGCATTTGCGTTGATTTTTATTTTTAAAACAAATTCGTACGTATAATTAACAAAAATAATAATGTATTGGTATACAGGTAACTTATTATGTATAGTGAGAAAGCAAGTGTCATGACGTGATAGTTGATTCACAGATCGTTTAAAGTTTTAAAACAACTCGAAGCGCATTGAAAATTTCTAAAGGGCATTTTTTGCTAATTGTAGAATTCTATCAATTTATTATACGTATATTATAAATTGACAAATGGTAGAGATTATAAGTTTTTGAAATATTTATATTATGACTTATGGTTTGAATTCGTTCATTAAATTATTGCGAGGAATAAAACATAAATTTAATACCGTGTATAAACTCGATATTAAAAAAAAAACGCGTTTTTTGATTTTAAACCCGTTTAAAACTAAAAATAATAATGAAACGAAAATATTAATATTAAATAAATAAGAAAAAAATTAAGTTATCGAAGTATGTGATTTATATTTATAGTAATTGTAAACATTTATCTAAACGTGTTAATAACAATAATAAAAAAAAAAAACAAGGAAACGGAGCACGCACATTTGTTTAATTATCTGAAAATTAAGTGGTTTGCTAATTGTGTTTTAGATCTATTTTAGTATATACTAGAATGTAAACAGTGGCCTGTGGGTATGTTATCTCAATGGATGTACTTTAATTTTAGTACTAATTACCGTTTATCACAGTCTACGGTTTTTATATTGAAACTAGCTGACCCGGCAAACGTTGTTTTGACAATCAATCATCAAAAAAATTAAAAAAAAAAAATTAAAAAAGGGTTTTTCCAAAATTTTTTTTCGTAAAAACCTTTTCCTGGCAATTACGAACAATTAAAAAAAATTTGAGCCAAATTGGCCCAGCCGTTCTCAATTGATGAATTGTTATACATTTTTGGCTCCATTTTTATATATATACGTAGATCTAATTGTGTATTTTACAGGGGTAGCGATTTTGAAGATGACAACAACGAGGATTCAAGGTCCATTCGAAATGACGATAACAAAAAGTAAGAGGTATTTTATAATATTTCAAACGGGTATTTTCCCTCTATATTTACTTTGACTGTGGTAAAAAAACTATACAAATATGCTTTGTAGACATAATCACAGTGAAATCGAGAAACGCAGACGAGATAAGATGAACACTTACATCACCGAATTAGCTAGTATGATACCCATGTGTCATACCATGTCACGAAAGTTAGATAAACTAACGGTGCTTAGGATGGCCGTGCAACACATGAAGACGATCCGGGGCACGGTTAATTCGTACACCGAAGGTCATTATAAGCCTCCGTTTTTAACCGACCAAGATTTGAAAAATTTAATCACACAAGTACGGACGGGAGGTTTTATATCATATACAAACGATTTGAAAATATAAAACGGTGTTTCAGGCCGCCGAAGGTTTCGTCTTCGCCGTGAGTTGCGATCACGGTAAAATACTTTATATATCTAAATCCGTAACTCAGGTTCTGAATTATTTACCAGTAAGTGTACAACAAAATCGTGTACGTGTGTATGTAAAAATGCGTAAATTTTTGACGGGGTTTTTTTTTTAACATATATAATACAGGAAGACTTGGTCGGCAATAACGTTTTCGATTATATTCATCCGAAAGACGTGGCCAAAGTAAAGGAGCAACTGTCTTGTTCAGACTTTGGGCCCAGAGATAGATACATCGATGCGAAAAGTAAGTTTTCTTCGGGTTCCGTTCGACGTTCAACCGTTGCGTACAACGTAAATCAAAAATTTTCTCGCACTAATAGCAATGTTACCGGTTCGCGCAGAAATGATAAATACCTTGTCGAAATTGTGTATCGGAGCTAGGAGATCGTTTTTCTGTAGAATGAAGTGTAAAGTGTACAGTTTGAAAGAAGAAGCGGACACGACTACCGGCTCGAAGTACACGCAATCGGGTAACGTTTTGTATTTATTTGTATTTCCCACAAACGTCCATTTTAAAACGTTACCTACTTTTCTGAACGATCCTCCTCCACAAAATTACAATAATATTATAATCGGTGTCGAATAAATAATATGCTATCGTTGATATTGTATTCCGAACAGATTCGTCATCGGTTGAAAGTAAATCGAGTTTCAGGAGTTCAGACGTTCACGGTTCTTCGCAAAAAAGTAGAGGTAAAACGATTTACGCGTGTGATTTTTTCGGAGACTTTATAACCGCAAAACGAATAAACGCGTACCTATAAAATCCACCGCTCGTTTTCTCCCGACAAAATACAAAACAACAGTTGTCTATATCGTGTTTTTATGCGTTCAGACAGACGATACAGTGTGATCCAGTGCACGGGTTACTTAAAGCCGTGGACGCAGATAAACGAATGCGAGGATTTATCCGGCAAGAGTATGGAACAAGGTGACGACAACGATGGCAACGGCGTGATGGGCGCGGATTCGGAATCTGCGAACAACATATCGTGTTTAGTGGCCGTCGGCAGGATTATTAATAATTTGGCGTCCACCTCGCTTTTATCGGACATAGTGAAACCGCCGTGTTTCACTTCTAAACACACGATCGACGGCAAATTTCTGTCTGTCGACCAAAGGCAAGTGAACGTCGGATTTTGTGCAATCCGTCCGTAACGCGTAGGGTACTTTGATTACAGAGTCACGTACATAGTCGGATTTTTACCTCAAGAACTGTTAGGCACCAGTATGTACGAATACTTTCATCAAGACGATATCTCTAGGCTAGTGGACATTCATAAAGCTACGCTTCAAGAATGCAAACCAAAAGATACGCAGGTACCTATATACACGGATTTCTTACGGTAAATATACGGTACTTCACGTTTTGTGTTTCTAAAATATATCGTTCAGACGTACAAATTCCGGGCCAAAGACAAAACGTACGTACATTTACGAAGCGAATGGAAGAGTTTTCGGAATCCTTGGACTAAAGACATCGAATTCATTGTAGCCAATAACATTTTAACCAAGTGCGTGTAATTACTATTGAAATTCATTGTAGGTGTGATGACAGGGTTTTTATAGACGGATTGCTGCAGCAGTATTGTGATAACGTGTTTTTTTTTTTTTTTTTTAGGTCGGATTCTAAACCGGACAGCAGCAATAAATCGGAATGTTCTTCGCAGAGTCAATCGCAAAACAACTACGACATTTTCACGGAACATCAGCTGTCCAGAAACCAACAACAGCAATTGTTGGGTAACAGGGAAATTCAAAATCTGATCACTTCGCATCTGGAAGCGAGTAAAATCGGTAGACACATAGCTGACACTGCGCTGGACGCGAAGAAGAATAACGGCGATGTCGACGGTTCTCCGCCGCACACACAACGCGATACGATGGCAGAGGTACGCTTATTTTATATTCGTTGAAAATAATCTTTTCCTCGTACGAATTTACTTTACAAAAAAAAAAAAAAAACGCTATTTTCAAAATATAATCGTTTATATTTTTCGACGCGACATAATATTATTATCGACGTACGAATTATTAATCGACGAAATTTCACAATCGGAAATCATAAAATTAAATACAGTAATAATAATTCTCGTAGATTATCACTGTTTATTATGTGTAATATGGTAAAATACCGTACTTCAAACCGGCAAATATAATTACGAGACATATTTCGAACTTCAGTCAACTATTAAAATTCATAATACGGTTTTTATAAAATATATTACGTACCTATACGTTATTACGTATTATTATTATTATATTATTAGTTATATTAATATTCGCGACGACGGTTATAATAATAATTGCGTTTGTGTTATTCTACTGGAAATTTCGGTTTTAAGTGGATCGGATTAATTTTTATAATAATATCTTTGTAATCATCCCGAAATGATCGTTTCGATCGCGCGCTGCTGTCGTTTTTTTGGGCTTTTCTAAAAGAAAAAAAAAGTCGTTCCCAGTAAAAAGTACGTGCGGTTCGGTCGAATCGAAAAACCGTCGAGCCTGTGTCGTTTCTCGTCGTTCGATGTGTACACGTTATGTAACAGTCGTTGTCGAAATCCTCCTGCGCGGGGCCACTTACCGTGTCTGTCCGTTCTCGTTCCAGGCGTCCTGCAATAACGACAGCCTACCGTTCCTGAGGTCGCCGCTGTCGGTGCTCAACGACCCCGGCGCGTCTTCCAGCAATTGCGGCGGCGGCGGCGGTGCAGTTTCGTCTGCGTATTCCGCGATCCGGGACAACGTGAACCTGTCGAGTTCGACCAGCACCGCTGGTACCGATCCCAACGGTCACACCTCTCCGTTGGCCTATCCGCATTCCGGACTTATGATTCCGGGTGACTCGGAAGACGTGCTGGGCGACATAATATCGCCGTCCCCGCAACAGCTGTCCAGTTCGGACACCAACGACGAGGCCGCGATGGCCGTCATCATGAGCCTACTAGAAGCCGACGCCGGGCTCGGCGGGCCCGTCGATTTCTCCGGCTTACCGTGGCCTCTGCCGTAGTCGTGACGACACCGTGCGACGGAATCGGAGGAGAACTGAGGGGGGGTTGATTGTAAAGGCGGAAAGGGACTATTGTCACGATAGCGTTTAACACTCATTTAATATCGTTTTTTGCACTTCTTCAAGAATAATTACAAAAAATCGTCGAGAAAGGTGAAATAAATAAATAAATAAAAAAAAAGTGAATTTCATCAGTTGGTTTCAGAATTTACCGAAAAACGTGTACTTACCCCGTTTACCGGACGATTTCTAATGTGAGGTGTTAGGTGACTTCACGATGCGATAATAATTTTTCGCCGTAACGCGAGCTACACGTGATCTGCAACAGTCCGTTTCCGCCTATAAAGTGTACCTAATAATACCCGTTCGAGTACTTATCCATTTGTGTGTTTTCGGATGTACTATTACGCGTCCATTATATAATTTTCGTATGCGTTTTGCGTCTGTAACCGCAGTGTGCCGCAACTAGAGTTTTCGAGACAAGAAGGACAAAGAAGGCCCTTAAATCCCCTTGTTTTTGATTATATTTTCGCTATATAATTTCTGTAATTTGAATATTCAAACATTCAATAATAAAACATCAACAGATCTTGACTTTTGCCACAAATTGACTACTCTATACACTTTATACATGCAATATAAATTTTTTTCTTTCTTAAATATTCATTTCTCCTTATATTATTACAAACGCACTCGGTGTGTTAAGAAACACGCCCCCCCCCCAAAAAAAATATATATATAGTTCCATGCGCCCTTGTCCCGGGGGGGCATTGCTCGGGTCGGAGTTGCGGCACTGCAGTATATCCGTATAACGTTTTGATTTTTCTACATATTTATTTTATGTTATAATATGTGCATATGAGTCCGACACGTACCGTCTCGATAAATAAACGTATTTTATTTGTTTCGTTATTCGTCGTATTTGATTTTTTCAACAAATGTATACGTACACATGCGCGTCTGGACGATGCGTTTTGTGCGTACACCGGCAACGGTGACCGCTGCGACGGGGGAGGGCGGGGCGGGGCACCGGAATGGAAATGATATTAAATCCCGCGACAGACCGGGGGGGCACTTTGTGGTTTTACGTATTGAAGTATCGCGTGCGTGTGTCAGTATCACATACGTCCGCCGCATGTATTTTGGTTTTTGTTTTTGCTGCGAGCACCGATCGTGACCATCACTATATATACGGTGCACCGTACGAGAATGGGATTCAACGGAATCGCCGTTTGCGTTACGACGATACTCGCGAGCACAGGTAAAGTTTCTTTTTTTTTATAGTAAATTTAAAAAAAAAAAATCGTTTTTAGACCAACTGCTCTGCGCTATGTCCGAAATAACACGGGTCCGCAACCAAAAAAAAAAAAAAACTGCGTAAGATTCTTTTTTTTTACTGTTTCTTATAGATTTTTACACACTAAAACCGGGAAAAAATAGTAAAAATATTTTATCACATCAAATTATTTTGCAAAACTCATATTTTTAGTTTGCTTTAAATTTATAAATTCAAGTGTTAATCTATATAAGGTGTAGGTAGTGTGGGTTTAGCGGTGTGAGGAGCACAGACAATCATGTCCCAACAAATATATTATCATGAAGGAATTGTTTGTTTAATTGTAAAAAAAAATAATACGTTTCAGTGCAATAAAATTAATAATATTTTTTTTTCATCGCTGCTATGATTTTTTTTTTTTTATTGTAGACCCTTATTATTTTGCAAAAGAACCTTGGCTGATGGTGGATCGTTTTTGGATTCAGCATCCTTGAAAACGTAAAGTTTACCAAAAATATTCCGTGCGGTTGAAAAAAAACGGTTCAACGGCTCTAATAAATAATTTGTATGAAAAAAAATTTTTGTTAAACAGTTTGAAATGATAACGAGAACGGTATTTTCCATAGGGGTTTATTATCGTCATGACAAAGTATAAAAGTCTTTCGTCATTACGGATCGATATGCGCGATACGATATTATGTAACTTTGAGTATTGTTGCGAGTAGTTGGGAATTAAAAATTTTATCCAATCGAACGTATAAAAAATAAAAAATAAAAATGTAACAGCAGTACTTACATAATAACTGCCAATTGGTGTTCTATTGGTCGATTACGACGGAACACTGTATTGTAGTTTAGTTTAAGAAAACTTTGATTTTTATAGGGAAAAATATTATTTCCTCGCGTATTGGGAATTATATTTTACATGTTTTCATTTGACGTTATAATAAAGCTTTTTGTAGGCTTTTAACAATGCCATATACCAGAGAGGTTCCTGAACTGTGTGTCGCGATAAATATGTTTGATGGGTCGCGAAAAATTTTCACGCGAAAACGCGAGCTGAAAAAGAATTATTATTATAGTACAGTCTATTTGAAACTTTGAAGACAATTCAATAAAAATCGGTTTTTTTTTAACCGTAAATATTCCACGGACTTCTGGTTTTCTATTCAAAATACCTAACGCTTTCAGCTAAAGCTATAAACGCTGCAGCTTCCCATCCTATTCTTCATATAATCTCGTGAAGTTGGATTTCCGGTCATTTTTTTTTACGTTTACCGCAAATAAATCATACTTAATACAACGTTATTAATGTATATAAATTATTTATTTGTTTTTATTAAAATATATCGTTAATATTCTAACTATTCGTATTTTATATTAAAATTAAAATTGATTTTGGGTGGGGTCACCTGAATTTGAAAATTGTTAGAAGTGGGTCGCACCTAGAAAAATTTTGAGAACCTCTGCTGAAAATACTGCTGGCCCGGTTTAGTTCTATAAACAATCGAATAAAACGTGTTAATATACGGCTCAGGGAGTTAGATACACGTCCATTTCTTGTCTCCACTTAAATTCACTCACGGACCGAGAAGACGGAACGCAAAAAGTTCATTTCAAATTAATATAGGCGATTTTTAACTTTTTCGTGAATATATATATATGAGAAAAATATTATTTCAGCGACATTTCTTGAAAAAAAAAAATGTCGTTCAAAATAGTAATAATAATTCGTTTTAAAATATGCTGCGCATTATAACAGATCGCGTTTCACCAAGTGTCATGAGGCGAGTTAAAGAAAAAAAAAAGTAATATATTTCTCGCGGTAAAAAAGGGATTTTCACCTGTTTTTTTCTATCGTTAACTCGTACAATATTTATGTATCGATTGCCGTCGACGAGACGACTTGAAAATACGTCTACGCGTTCGCGCGCGAAACCGTTAGACCGCGCATCGATTTTTTCGATTCGAATTTGGGAACGTGTATCTATGTGTCTTCGCGTACAAGTCAAAATTAATTAAAACGGGAAAAAATAAAAACAAAACGATTAAACACGTATTCGTGCGGTACACGTGTGTATATAGTGGTCGATTTGAAATAATTAATTAAGAAACTGAAAATCTAGCCGTCCCGACAAAGCGCCCACGAATATGCGCCCACACGGCCACACAACAGCACAATCCTGCAACGACTCGTCGCGGTCGGGTTAAAATATTATTATTATTATTACTGGATATTATACGCGTTATTTCTTTAATAATTCTGATTTTTCGAAGCGTGTGACACGGTTCGTAGTTTGAAAATCGCGAATCCGTACAACGGACACTTCCATACGCGTATATTGCATTACATTCTGTTAGCGCCTGCATTATAACACTGTTAAATATATTATTATAATAAATGCGAAACGAGACCGGTCAGTGCGGTACACGGTCTCGGGATTATTATTATTATTATTATTATTATTATTATTACACTGAAGTTGGCGGAGATATTATTTAAGGAGAAGAAGAAAAAAAATTATACGTGTCTGTAACGCGTTAATGCTGCGAGAGAACGATTTCTGTTTCTATATATTATACGGCCACTGTATATATAAAAAAAAAAAATAGTTACCTTCCATCGAATCGATCATAACGGATTGAAAATATTTTTAAAAACGCCGTTTGTAAAAAAATGAATTTATCAACTGGAAATTCTAAAAAAATGTTCTAACAAAATTTTACAAAAAAAAAAAAAATTCGCTTTAAATAATTAAATTTTTTTTATTTCGACGATTGGCGTATATAGTTGCGCTAAACAGTGTTTAGCACACGGTAAGAAAATATGAAAGATTTATGTAATCGGCAGGTATATATATAAGAACTACGGTTTTATTAATTAAAGACCGACTCGGCGGGTTACCTGATGTCGTATGAAGTCGATGTAGTACAAAATTATGTGCGTTTATATATTTCAATTTTGGGTGAACTTTTATTTCGTAATATCAAAGCGTAGAAAACGGTTAAAAATTATCTAAAAAATGCCCCCTCCCCAAAAAAAGCGTCGAAAATCTCGAAAAATGCCAAAAAAAAATGCCTTTCCCTCAAAAAAAAAAATGTTGCTGTTAGAATATTAGAATGCACGGAAATCCGCTCGGCGATTCGGTAAAAAAAGCATCGAAATTACTGTAATATTACACTGCAACGATCGTTTCGTTATTCGATTATTCTAATAATATAAATGTGTAATTTTTTTTTTTTGGTGAAATTCGACTTGACAGCCGTTGTTCTCGTTTCTTCCGGACCGTCGCCACTGCAGGCGGATTGCGAACCCCGTCCTGGACCGGCAAACGGACAGGCGGTTTTCACCGCGTCCAAAAACTGGAGAAGGGCCGTGGAGGTTTACCAGTGCGACGCGGGTTACGTTTTGACTGGTGAAACGAAGCGCACGTGTGTCGGAGGAGAATGGTCCGGACTCGTGCCGATCTGTGCTCGCCACCGCAGTGAGTATACATCGATTTGTTCTCCATATTATAATATGGTAAGTAATTTGTTTTATCGACTTATTGTTTTACGACGGAAACGAACGCGTATATCTCCGATTTGAATCGAATTCCGTCGATATCTCTAACACACAGACGACTGAGAGGGGGAGGTGTAACGAGGCAAAACTTCATAATGTAGTAACGTATTATACATGGCTCACATAATATTGTATTATACGTATTAATTTAATATGATAATTTAAAATAGTTTTTTTTCAAATGCGTTCTGCTACAGGTCGCAACGGCGTCGTCATCGGTTCGGCGGCTCAAGGTTGGTTCTCGTTCAGGTAACGTATAAAAAACAAACGCTCGCGCGGGGCCGGATTTAAAAGTATGCGATGGCCTCCGGCAGGAAAATCTGATCAGAAATAAATAGGCGATGATTTTACTCGTACACGAAAATTTATTGTTTTAATGTGCTCTTATAATAAAATTCAGCTTAAAATCAAAAAAAAAACAACGTTAAACGTGGAACTTTTCTTGTTCGTCTTTCGTAATAAATAATATTGCATATTGAAAATCGAATTTTCCTAAAACATCACTGCACTCAGAGTTCGTTTATGGCAAGTCGTTGTTAAGTCCGTCTTCGTCGCAATTGAAGTACGTAAGCTATTTTTTATGTGTTTTAAATCGGACAAAGATCTTTCACTGCTGCAATTTTTTATCGCGATCACGAGATCAGAACTTTATTAGATCCGGCCCTGCGCTCACACGTTATATTGTTGTAATAATATTTATAAAAAAAAATATTTAATATAATATCACGTTGTTATCGCTGTCTTGTTACCGTGTCTGCTGTATGCGTATCAGTGGCGGATATAGAATTTTTTTTTTTGGTACATACGCGCTATAATCCACTTTATTCATAATTGCAGTATTATAGCTAATAAAACAAGATTCTGAATGACTGCAGTGCAATGTCATAATGTCGATATTACTTTGTCGGGCAGTACAGCTAGCTGTAGGTGTCTTTCGGTGTATATATAGTCAACCAATGGCTATAACTACTGCTAACAATCTAACCTAGTCGCTTCTAACACAAAAAAATAACGCACAGTAATACTTATTGTGTACCTACTAGTAATCCGTTATAGTTGTTTAATTTCGACGTCAATAAAAGTTGCCATTTTCCAAACGCAGGCATTCATATTTTTTTTTTAACCCACGGAGTGAGGACATGATGTCCCTTCGTGAAAATCCGTCACTGATACATGTAATAATTATAACACACTCGAACACGACAGGGATTAGATCAGCGTTTAAACGTTTTATAGGCGCATATTGGAATTGACCGCGAAAAGACAATTCCAAAACGACGAGGGAAAGCAATCGGTTGCGAAATCGGCACATACCGTCTCGTCGCCGCGGATGTCCGCAGGTTAAATTCAATATAGATAACGATAAAACGCGAGTGTTTTACATTATCCGCGTTTCGTTAACGGTCGATTTGTCTGACTGCAGGACAAAACTTCGAGCTTCCAAAGCACATGATCAGAGACTCGGCCAAAGAGTATTCGACGGGAGATTACGATTTGAGTTGTTTTTTTAGAAAACGACACGGGAAAAATTTTCTGAGGGCACCCAAGTTACCGTACGCTCATGTGGTTAAGTACTCGAGGTAATTAATGACTAATGTACGATACGCTTCGTGTTAGAAAAAAAAAATATACATTTATTAACGAGCTAAAAAAAAAATGTGCGAATCAAGAACACAAAGAAATGTGGAAATAAAATTTTTCATTGTTTATACGTACGATTATAACATTACAAACGATTTCATATTTTACAGCGTGCATGTGTTGATGTATTTCGCGATATAATTGGACTAATTGTTACTATTATTATTTTCGAGTAAAAAAAAATTTATTTTTATTAAATTTCGCGATCATCGTTTATATTATTATTATTATTTTAATTCAGCTCCGTGGTCGTTACGAATAAAATAAAATTACGAATTAAAAAAAATTATATTTTCAAAGGAAGAAAAATACTTTTCGCCCGAACAACAAGTATTTAGAGGCGATTTATCGTTGCGGCAAAGGGTACATTCTCGAAAACCCTTCACAAAACAAGCTTTATTGCAGCATCGGGCGTTGGGTCGGCGTGAAACCGTCGTGCGTTCCGAAAACGACACCGATGACTGTAAGTACACGCACAGCCAGTGGGTTAATACGAATCGATGAATTAATGTTATACTTTCTTTTTTTTGCCTCGGCATAATTAATAATACAGACGTATCAGATGGAATGTTACATCAAGTGTCCGCCGGACAAGAACGTGAGTTTAGCCGAAGGGGAAGCTTCAGTACGGTTCGAAGTGGAACGACCGAAAACGAATTACGATTGGGATAGGTTTCGTATAAAATTTCTACATTTATAATTCGTTATGGCGTAAATTTTGTTCGACATTAAACTAAACGTCGCGCAATGAACACACCGCAGGTACGGTACGCTGAGTTCCGGTTGGAGTAAGAACTCGTCGAGAAATTTGGTCCCAGGTCTTTACGTGATCACGTACACGGTTCGAGACGAAGATGACGCGGACATTGCTTCGTGCCGGACAAATGTTCGAGTGATCGGTACAGTATCGTATATTTCAATCTCTCTTATTTTGTTCAACCCGTTGGTCGGTTTACAGTTATTCTAATTCTCCATTTCAACCGACCAATTGCTTTTTCCTTTATGCAAAACAGTTCCCGCGTCTTTTTTTAACTATCCTATGAATGTCGTCTTGCTGTTCTCTTCCCTTCGATTATACCTTCTGGGATGATGTTATGTAATTCTTCCGGATGTCTTATTGCGTGTCCAATCATTTTCCATCGACGTATTTTAAGCATTTCCATCAAACTGCTTTTCTGTTCAATTTAGCACTTCTTCGTTAGTTTTATTTTTATTTTGGGATTTTTATTATATGTGCTCTGATCGTTTCGTCCAATACAATAACAACATAATGGAGATTCCCTTCACTCGTCGCCACTGTCACCATATAGTCTCCAAAGCGTATCATACTATCATAGTCCATAGAAGTTAACTTTCCTTTTATTGTTATTCTTTTTTTGTTTTGCTTTTCATGATTCTAATCTTCGTTTGTTGTTTCTTGTATAATTTACGAATAATATTTATAACATAATAAATTCAAGTATTTAAATGTATAATATATCACGTCATAATTGTGTGATCGATACACACATAGGTACACATTATTATAACATGTAGCTATACGTACGTTCGGTGAAAAAGTTGTGTGATATTTTATAGATGACGAAGTGCCGGCGGTTAAGAATTGTCCCTTGCACTTGGAGGTGATCGAGGATTTTTCCAAGAACAGCACCGTTCCCGTATTGTGGCCCGAACCCCGTTTTTCAGACAACATAGCTGTAACACAAGTGGCAAAAACGATGGTAACAAAATTATTTTGCTACATTAAAGTCGTATTATATGTAACAATGTTTTTTTTTTTTACATTTGGTTTAGGAACCAGGTCGGTTTTTGGGTCCCGGGCTGTATAACGTGTTCTACATGGCTATGGACGCAGCGAAAAACGAGGCTACGTGTAATTTCACTATCGAAGTCAAAGGTATAAGATAAACGAATTTACAAACGTTTTATTTATGTAATTGAATGGCTATATGTTTTGTTCAGATCGACTGATGGTCAACGAGACTGAACACCGAAAGACAAACGAGACGTTTGAACGAAATGTCGAAGTCTTACGATGAATAGATGATTTTTATATAAGACGATTAATATTATATTACGTTTTTATTTATTATATTAAATCGTAAGCCGGTACTATATTATATAGTAAGTTAATACAAGCCATCACAATATATTATAATTACATAATATATATCGTGCATTATGTTTAGCTAAGAGATTGTCTTACGAACGTTTTTATAATATTATGTTTAAGAATACAAAAAAAAAAAAAGTGTTTTAACCATAGACCTTATAAGGTCTACGGTTTTAACACTAAATATAAGTGGTTTTTAATAACAATTATTATTATGTTTGAAGTAACAGAGATTTAAGACACGTCTACATAACTGATTCAAATCGCAAATAATGGTTTCGACAAACATTTATATTCGATCGTTTACTATAATAATAATTAATGATTAAACACAGATATTCTATAAGCGAATAAAAATAATTTTGGCGTTGAAATTCGTTAATTAAAATAGCCGTACCACCTATAACATATTATAATATAGGATATAAGAATATTTTGCGGTTGTTCTCAGTCAAGTGGAATAAACGAATTTATGATAATAATATACGCGATGAAAAATAGGATAAATGAAGTTATATAATATATTTATATTATGGTAAACGTATTAATAATAATTAAACAAAAAAAAAAAATTAGTAACTATAATAATAGTTAATTGTACATCACAGTGTATAGTATATAACAATATAATAATAATAAAAAAAACAACACGGAGGTGACTAGTCGATTAATATTCGATTGGAAGTAGGTATTTAGGACGTTTTGTGCGAGTATGAGACGTATAATATAATGCAATACACCTGATGTGGGGCGTATTGTAAACTCTCCCGCGCTGACTTTGGATTATTGTTTACCGGACGAGGAATTAAAATCACGATATTTTATCACTGCATTCACGTCGTGTTTGGTGATTTACACGGGTAAACGCAATTCGGGTGACATTTTTAAGTGTATGGCATATATTTGGGGGAAAAAACTGTGCGATCAGTTTATATCGGTCGTTTCATGTGTTTTGTTTTTGAGCAGAAAAATACAGACAATTTTATCACGAAATTTCAATGAGCCCTAGAGGAAATTAATAATTTGTAATTTTTTTTTTTTATGTAATTCTAACCCGAAAGTGTCGAATAAATCCGAAATAAATGAGTTGAACTGTACGAAATATTTTCAATTCGTTTCCAAACTTGTACACATTAAAAATATCTTCGCTCGTCGACTTTTCTCAATAGCAACACGGTACCGTTCCGAGTCCGTTGCTCGAAATATCTGTTTTAATTTTACTAAATATTATTATTTTTTTTAATATACGTTTCTACATAATACATTCAGTGTGTTTGAATAGAATTTAAAATGAAATCGCCTCGCGTTTTCTTTTTACCTGCATCACACATTATGTCGCCGTTAATACGTATACAATTCGAGGGGGGCTAAATTTGACCGAAAATCGAACAGCGGGAGAGTTGTTAGTATTCAAATAAAATATTAAATCGTATCGCGTGGTTAGGTGAGTATCGCGGTGAGTGTGTTATTATTAATAATAATAATAATAAAGAATACGGATTATAATATAATATTCGTCCGTCCGCGTTTCACGCGCATTCGTACGAGCCGTACGTGTTCACGCACGTCATGCCGCGGTCGGCGCACCTGTCCGGCGACCGTTGCAGCTCCGGGTCCGAACACTCGTCCACGTCCACGCACGTTTTCCAATCGCCGTCCAACTGCAACCCGTCCGGACACACGCAGAACGCCGAGCCCACCGTGTTTATGCACTGGTGCGAACACCCGGCCGTCCCGTCCCGGCACTCGTCCACGTCGTCGCACGTGTGCCCGTCGCCGGCCAGTCTGGTGCCCGGCACGCCCCGGCACGAACACTTGTAACCGCCCCAAGTGTTCGTGCACGTGCCCTGGCACGGCCCGTGCCCGTTGCGCAACAAGCACTCGTCGATGTCTGCGAAGTAGACAACAACAACAATTACGGTGGAAATCATCAAATTCTCGTGCTTTTTACGCGGTCGGTCGGTCGTCGGAATAGTGTGGAGTTGGTTAATTAAAACGACAGTTTAAAAAAAAAAATTTTTTTTTTTTATATAATATTTTATAGTTATATTTAGCTGAAAATTCAAACCAGATATTAGCAGTCGGTATTATGAAAATATTCTCTCTCTCTACCAGTGCTCGAATTGGGAAAATCAAAAAAGAGAAGCTCTGCTAATAAAAAAAAAAAAAAATGAGCGTTATATAAATACATTTACTTCGATATATATAATGTGGGGACTACGCTCTCCCTTCATCCCCCAATCACCATTTTCACATAGTAAAAGTCCTCGTACCGTCCCTCCTGTTCCGGTAAAAAAAAAAAAAAATTGGGGTAGGCAGATGAAAAAAAAACAACAGTAGAGCATCCCTGCGCACCTTCCCGATTCGGGCATTGCTCTCTACACACACGTACATACGAGTATTATATAATTGATTCGTGTTTTGTATGCGATTGATTTTAAATTGCGATGTACTCTTTCTCCTATTATATAAATTCGTATTATTAACGAGCAAGAAACTCGAATGTTTCGTCATTTTCGCCAAGTTATCGGTGTATTATTATAATTGTTATTTATATAGAACGAATTTCTCGGATATGCAGAAGAAAATGCGTGATCACGGTTCGCAGAGATTATAGGTTATAAAGAGAGAGAGAGAGAGAGAGCGAGTGGCAACATCCGATAAAAATATACGCGTATTGTATTATTATTAATCAAAGTGTCCGCGATATATTATGATGAATCGTCAGATTTATCTGTCGTTACTCATTCGCTATATTGTCAAACGTAAAATAAAAAAAAAAAATGGTCGCTAAAATTATTTAATTGAATTAATTGCCACGAAACGGACGCGGTTATGACACATACATTATACGTTTTGTGTGTAGTTAAACAGATTTTTATTTAATCGGTTTTGATTTGATCTTTTACCTTCGCACTTGGTGTCGGCCACCATGAACCCCGAAGGACAATGACATCTGTACGATCCTGGAGTATTGATGCAAAGTCCTTCACAACCTCCGTTGTCTGTCAGGCATTCGTTTACGTCTATACACACACAAACACAGAAAATATTAAACGTTTTTCATAATTAAACACACCGTTTTATGGACTTATAGGCAGTGGCGGTTACAAGGAGGGAGGCGATAGGTGGATCGCTCCTCTCATGGGATTTGATATTTTTGAATTTATTATATCTCTGATCTAACAGCACCGACTTGTGTCATGTAAGTTGGTCCAATTATGTTATGGTTATGCTCTATTCCCCCCACCCCTTGAACATCATGTATAAGGTTGGAATTAGTGCTCGACAGACGTTCAGCGCGTATGGTGCGCGTTGATCATCGGTCGTGATGACAAACTCGGTCGGTCGTGTACAGTGTAAACGAGTAAACTAGTAAAAGTATATAGTAAACGTATAAAATAAACGAGTATACAACAAAGAAAGATTCGTTTAATTTAATTGAAATACACGAAATAAAATTATTATTATTATTAATAATAATAAAAAAAAAAAAAAAAAAATAAAGATTGCATACGTGCCTATGATCGGTCGCTCGGTCAGCGTTAAAGTAAACATCCGCATACATCGACATAGCGCGTCAGCTGATCGTAATAAAACGGGAAAAGAAAGTAGTCACCAGATAGCGCTACGACACAACATAAAGGGCGTGGCAGAAACGCGCTTATAAATAGTGGTCCGAAACCAGTTCAGTGTAGTGACAGCGGTCAAGTGTGAACAACGTAGTTCGCGTTTGACGGCGGCGGTGTGTGTTTGGGTGTGTTCTTCTTTTTACGTTGTTTTTCCTTTTTCTACATCAGAATTTCGTCTCGGTACGTTAACAGATTTTTCTTCTTGGTTATTTACTCATCGATGTGAATATTTCATTGGCAGAGGGGTTTTCGCCTCCCCTTGAACATCATCAATCTCGAGATCCCTACCGATTTTCGGTCCAGAAAATCCCGGAAACGGTGAATCGCCAACGTCGGGATTTTCGGTATAGTCATTAAGTAACTAATACAGTATAAAACAGTACGTCATTTAATACACTACGCCATATTATTTAATATTTTTTCCGTATAGGTCGTATCACGGTTTATCCGTTTAGTCGACAATTCGAAATTAATCGAGAAGCACACTGCACTTGAAGACGGATGTTGTTATTTCTTCGTTCATAAAAAAATGTATATATTGTACATATTATATTGTAACGATACTTTTTTTCTTACATTTCATTAATACCAGTTTGTTTATTCTCATTCGTGACTGTTTAGAATATAAAAAATCATACGTAAAACAATAGACTTTATCAAACTTTTTCAAATTTAATACAAACCAAAAATCACCGGAGTCGTGTTCTCCACGTGTCCGTGTCAATTAAGTGATCTACACCGCGAACATTTAATGTCGAAAACGTTGTTATAGATGAAAAAAAATATTATTATTAATTATGACGCATTATTAATATTTTCGGGCTTTATATCGAAGCGTTTTTTAGTTTACCAAAAAAAAAAATTAATATCGTAAAAATAATTATTTTTGTTGGCAAAAAGATTTAAAAACAAAAACTCCGAAACCATTCAAGCATTGTTTGAAAAAAACACGTCAAATAAAATTCTGGATTTGTATTCTGTTTATGTTACCTTTTTACATTATTCCGAAAAAAAATGTACTAGAAAAATAAAATATACAAGTATGAATAATTCTCGAAACGGAAAATTCGTTATATAATAATTTTAATTTTAATTTCAGTGTTTTCGCGGACGACATTGCGCGTATGAATCGCCGCAACACGTATAAGGTCTCGCTTAACTAGGTATACAAGTTTAGTGTGCAATAATATTATATTTGTCATCACCACGCAATATGTTAATCATTTTCGTACATAATATTATGTCTAAATAAAAGTATGATCTTATATATCGTATTGTACGTATAATATTGCATTTATTTTAATATTATGATTTTGTGGCATCATATTATTTTCTTTATCGGCGATATTATAAATTTTATAATCGTTTCAATAACGGCGCGTTGACGATTAAAAATAATGTACGGCGTGTGTAGTTTTTCGTATTTTACCAATTAACTGTTGGGCGATTAATTGAAAACTGTCCGATTTATGACTGTATAGTGTGTGTTATAGAATACAATTATTACACGATTATATAGTGTAACGAAAAACACCGATTTGCGCGGACGATGCGAGGAAAGTGAGACGAGTCTTCCTCTATACCCCCTGTAGCTCTATTCTGTAACTCGATAACGTGTTAACGAATTAATTCGATAAGAGCTTCTTATTGAAATTTTAAAAATGTATCGAATTTTGCTATCGACATCGTGATTCTGTAAATGACTCTATCGATACCTTGCGCTTACAAAGTGTATGTCCACCAAAATGATAAGAAATCGATAGCTAACGACAATTTTCTGGGAATTTATAAATCGTTTCGATAGCTTAACGAACCGAAAGTTGTCGTTAACAGGTCTTATCGAGTTACAGAATAGCCCCACTGCAGAGAAAAGTCCGTACAAGTTTTTCTCGAAAACATTTTTATTTTTTTTTTGATGTAACATTTTTAATGTATCGAAACGAAATAATCGATTTCTTTACGTATATTACGTACAAATTATTCAAAATAATTTTCCGATAATTTCCAGATATGTCGCAGTAATTTTCAACGGAATCGATTTCTACGTTAAGTGGGACTCGTATTAACAATATCGTGTAAATGTACTTCTTTATTGCGCGTTTTAAAAACGTATTACGTAACAATAGATGACTTGTTCTCTCGACTGTGTTATGCGTCGATACGTTTTTAAAGCTGCAGCGCACCACGAAACGATATGATGAAAATAATCGTGAAATTATATCCGAGTAATTAAAATTCTTTTTTTTTTTTTGTTTATTTAGAACTTTTAGTAAAATACTATTGAGTTCGACAATTATTTGATATCCGAGTAATTAATAAATATTAAAACGTTTCGCTGTGGGGGTTTTTTTTTAGTAAACGGTCACCATAATGGCACAACTCAAAAACTTGCCGTTTTCGAAATATTATCACGACGAGTTATATAGCGAAATACCCGTGTTTTTTTATGCGCATGATCGACATTTTTGATTGTTCTTCCCTTATCGCATGATCGCTAGTTTGTTATCGCGAAGAATGACTATCGATTCTAGTTGTGTCCCGACGGCCAAAGCAACAACATCATGCAGTAATATTATATTATTATTATTATTTTTTTTTGCAATAAACTTTTGTTTTTTGTTAATTGATAGTAAAATTGTTGGTTTTTCTACGGGTTTACTCATCGTATTACGGCGATGGACACGATACGACATCAGTATTGTGTGCAATACAGTTTTCAGGTCATAACTCGAAAGATGGATGAAAATAAAATATTTTTGGAAGTCATTCTTAATGTTATCAAAAAAAAAATTTCTCGTTGTTAGGGCGAAAAGTACGCACACTAACGATAATTTCTTCCTCAAAAAAATGTTAAAATTTAAAAAAAAATCCAATATCATGACGAGCATTTCAACTTAAACGGTTGTATTGGAAAACCTACTTTTTTGACTTGATTATTGTGCGCCGACGGTATACTGAGTTAAATATAAAAAAAAAAAAAAATATGATTGAAACTTACCGTAAGTGTAATTCCTGGACGAATATTTGACCAAAGTCGGCACTAACGACGAGTTTTTCAAAATCATATCGATCGGCGACGATTTATACTGGATTTCGGGTATCGATTCCTTCTTCATGATTTCGTTGTCTTCGCCACTGGCCGCCGTTGACCATCCAGCAACTCCACCGCCGCCGCCGCCGCCACCGCCGTCTATTATCACCGGTTTTGGCCGTTGCTGTTTCTTGCCGGTTTTCGATTTTTTCGATTTTTTCTCGTTTTTCTTGTTCTTTTTCCTCTCTTTCTTGTCCTTTCGAGGTTTTTTCTCTTTTTTTTTCGGCCGCTCCGCTTTCAGTCCCCTGCCGTTCAGCCAATCGTCGTAGTTTTTCCACGGCCACCAAACATTGTTCTCCGCGTTCTGCAGCACTACGGCGTCTGCACTTCCGTCAACGTTCTTCGTCCGATTTTCAACTTTGACCTGCACCACGTGCCCCGAAGACGAAACCGGACTGTTCCAGCTATTACAGAGAAATAAAACGTTTTAACTATTTAATTATATATATCGTTAAAATATTAATATATACTGTTGACGCCGCCGCTTACTCGAACAGTGTTCTCGGTCGGGTCGCGATTTTTCCTGCGTTCGTGTAATTTTTCAAATTGTAGTCCAGACCATACTGTTGTCCGCTGAGTTGTCTCGTCTGAAAGTACGTAGTATCGTTGTTGACGGACGATCCTGAAACGAGACGATAAAATATTGAAACGGACTTTAAGTCAATCGAACCGAGCAAAAGAAAAAAAAAAGTCATATTTATTAACTTATTATAAATACAAGTCCTTAATAGTCGCGTATACACACCGCAGTTGCCGTACGATTGTGTAAAATAAACGGATGTATTTAAAAAAAAAACAACCCCCGATTTTCAACATAAATATAATATATTTTATTTATTGAAAAAAACCGAGAACGAAAAAACAATAAATCATAATTAATATTTTAAACCCGAATTTCCTTTTTCCACCAATGCCGTTTGCTGCGAACTCGTCGATTTCAAAGTCGATTGACGCGGGACAATTTTCGTGCATTCGTCAAGTTACTCAAACGATCTTCGCCCATCTTGTATCTAAAATAATTTTTTAAGCGATTTAAACGAGAACAAGATCTTTCCCGACAGATGAATCGCGGTGTACGCGGTTAAAAATATTTTAAATATTTTCAACATGACCTCAACATCGAAACCATCAATAAACTTGCTCGCATCCACTATAAAAAATTCCACATCAAACTAGCCAATCATTCCAACCCGGCACTTATTTCCATTCAAGGTAGTGCAAATATTCCCGATAATCCACCCCCCACCGTCGATTAAAAAGACGCTGGTGTAGAGATCAATTAATTTCCTGAGCTTTAAATTTCTCTTTTGAGGTTTCTGTCACTGGACAGTCTTCCTCCTCGTACTATTCGAGACATGTAAATAAATTAAAAAAAAAATCACACTTGCTTATTGTACGTAAGATACAGATTGTAAATATTCTATTAAAAAAAAAATATATATATATATTTTCGTTATATAAATAAATAATAAATCCCACTCGAGAGTCGTTGTATGTCGATTATTCAATTTCTTTTGAAACATTACTGACACACTTAACCACGGTAAGTCTTACTTCTGCGACGTCCAGATAAGTCCTGCGTTATATTATCGTTTTTGTCGGATTGTAACACGCTGCCGTCGTGGCTTGGACGCGTAAACGGGGCGAATCTTTCGCAGGAAAATATTCCATTAAATTATAATACGCAGGCGTATTGCCCCTCTATTACGAATTTTAGGAGGTGCCCTCCCCGAAAACACTCAAGCCCGTTATAACGTATATATACGGACAGTGTCGTAGCCAGGATCACGTAATGGGGGGTTTAAGTATAAATGAAATTATAAGCTTTTAAATCTTTTGTTAAGTTTGCTCATAAACGCACTATTAGCGCTAGAAGTAGTAGAATTTCTCAGCTGATTTATTAGTCATGTCAGAGAACATGTCGAACTGCGGAGTAATGCAGCTCGTTGTTCAACTTGTCGACCTTTAATCGTGCACATAACCATAATTATAGATATCTATTGTTATCAATCTGGACTCTGGACGAGTTTTCAAAAGTATTATGCTTTTACTTGTTAAATGACAAAATATATAATATTTTTTTGCAGTAGCTACTAGAATTAATGAAATATACGTACAATTGTATAAATTGTATAAATTTATTAGATTAAAAAGTATAAAAAAAAGGCAATGGGGGCGGGGGGGTTTAAACACCCAAAACCCCCGTGGCTACGCCACTGTGTACGGAAGTCGTTTTACACGGTTATCTGAGGATACTATACTGCAACGACGACTATAATCACGGCAATAAGACGGGCAATAGTAATTATTATTCCGTTCGGAGAATGACGTGGACGTTATTTTCGCTGAGAGGAGAAAAAAAAAGAATAATAAAATACAATAAATACGTTCATTGTCCGGCGGTAATAACACGCTAATTTGTCATCGGGCTTTTCGTTTCCGGACGTGTGCTCGGGCTCCGCGTGTCCCGTCCAACGCCCATCTGCAGGTTCTCGCGAGAGACGGAAGAGAAAAAAAAATAAAAAATAACACCTGTGCGGCCGCATTGAAAAATTAAATATAAATCATATTTGTACGCGCGCGCCGAGACAATAGTGGAAAATGCTAATACCGTCCGTTCGCGCATAATCGACGAATAAAAATGAAAAATTGACGAAATCACAAAAACGTCTCCGCACTTATTAATGCGCAGCAGGCAAACGTACGATAATATGTCTGAAGAAAAAAAAACGGATTTTTTAATGAAACGGAAAGAAAAAAAAAAACAATTTTCCTATACAAATCCTACGCCACGCCGAGAACAGTGAACTGATATCGTGTAGTAACGAAAAGGTAAAAAAAAAACTTAAAATTTTTATTTTATAAAAACGATTGTCGGATTATGGTAATCGCGCGGTGTCGTCGATTTGTTCGGTTTTAGCGCCTGCACACAGTCGTAAACTCGACGAATTTATTAACCGGTCATACGTATTTGGGACGTATATTACGCGCGTATATAATAAATATATTATAATATACGAGGCAACGCGTGTAATTTATTCTTTGTCGCACTTTCGTCCATAACAATATAATGACTTGTACGCGTCTCGTTTCGGTATAAGATAACATTATTATGCCTACTTAACGTACAAAAAAAAAAAACACACACACACATACCGAAATACACGATCACTATTATAATATTAGTATATAATAACGCGCATACGTATGCGTTCATTATACGATGAGATATAATAATAATAAATAAATATTTTTTTTTATAAAACGTCCGCGATACGAGTAAATATTTTGAAAACGTTCGGTTAACCCGAATGAAATATATTATACGAACGGTTTAAATAACACACACACACACACGTAGGAATCGCGTTAATAATAGATTCGTAAAATATTTATTATATTAGTAAATATTTTATAACCTCTCGATTATACCGCCTTATTATTGGTCGTGTATATATGAATATATTATTATTATTATGTTTTGGACATCCGAGTCGTTCGTCGGAAAAAAAAGCACACCCGCGATATTTTTAAAATTCCAAGATTTCGTTTTCACTGCGTTGGACTCTGTGTGAAAACACGCTTTACTCTATACGAACACAACAAACTCGTAAGCGATTTCTAGAAAATTTGTTACAAAAAAAAAAAAATTTGTGATCAATGAAATCGATCGATATATCGAGTCGTTATTTACAATATTCATAACGCGTTTATTCACAAAAAAAAAATTATTCAGTTTTTTTCCAAACGATTTCGCTGAACCAACTATATATACCAAATTAATTATAAATATATACTCTTAAGAGTTTATCAATTATAGTATGCGACAATTTTTCTGATCCGATATTTATTTCATAAAAATTAAACAATATTGTAATTTTAATATACGGTTGATTACGCGTTTGTTAAATCGTTATTTTTTTAACAATATTTATAACAGTGGTTCTCAATCTTTTTAGGATCGCGACCCGAATTTCTTCCCAAAAATCTTTTGCGACCCACGCGGTTTTACTTTTCAAAAAGTAGTTTCAAATTGTTCGCGACCCACCAAAAACTGACTCACGACCCACCAGTGGGTCGCGACCCACAGTTCGAGAAAAGCTGATTTATAATAATTTATAATAAAAATAACAATTTATGTATCATCGACGATATACGCAGTGCGTGACGAAATAAATGGAATCCGGTTAATTTTTTTTTTCTTCTTATAATATATTGTAATGATTAAACCTAATAACGATAGATGAATAATCGAAAAAAAAAAAATGAAATATTTAATTGTATCCACTTTGATTTATACGAAATTAATTTCGGTGTTTTGTGCGAAGTTATATCGACGTATTATTTATGTGAACAATAAAAAAAATTGCGGATTAAAAGGTACGCTGAAATTTTGGTAATCATAACACCATAAATATTATATACATTTAATTTTTATGGATATAAACGCGAAATTTTATGTTATACGAACGCATATTTTATGTATAAAAAATTATACGCGTTCGAATACTTAAGTATTTACAAGTATTTTACGCAATATATTTTATTGCTATAATAAATCAAGATTTCAACACCTCTAAAGAAGTAAAAATTTTATTGAGCCATTTGGACAGTAATCTTTCTATTTCCGTTAAATTAATTTGTTTTGTGTAAGTAGATTTTAACGATTAATATCGGATGTTCTCTCTTTTGTTTTCATAAAATAAAATTATATATATAAATTTCATTAAAACGAAATAATCGAAATATGTATTAACGCTATAGGCTGGTAGTTAATTTTTTATGTTTGTAATTACATTTATCCATTAAGATTTTTAATAGTTATCGTTGATTTTTATATATTCACGTTTATACGTACAAATGATTTTTAAAAAAAACAACGTTAAATAATAATTTCTTAGATCTTACAGTTATAGTTTAATTAATGATACATTTGAATTTAGTGTTCACAGAAAACCTACACAAAGTGACTCTATAATTCCTTATTATGATTCCAATCGCATCCTTTCACACAAAAAATTGCGTTTTTTAACTATACTTTTTTTATAGAATTGAGCGTATTCCTTTAAATAAATATAATTATAATCACGAATTTAATATTATACATAATAATATAGTTTTCAAAATAAATATAATTTAAACATGATCAATAGCTAATACATAGAAAAATCAAAGGAGTTATTAAAAAACCTAAACAAATAATTAACGCAATTAATTGTTGTAGTACGAAATATCAAAATGTATTATTAGAAAAATTCGCTAAAACGTCGAATAATAATGTAAACAATATTAAAATCGCATTTCTTGTTAATAATAATTTAATTGGATGAATAAATTTTAAAATAAAACAATTTCCAAATAATGATTTTAACAAAGTTAATTATCTTGGAATTTATTTCACTATGCACACGATTTGTTGGCTGTTTTTGATTTTTCTTTAATTCTATATATGTCTTTTAAATGTAATATTTATAATTTTTTCTATGTAATTTTGTTCATTATTATTTTTTTTTTCTATCGTTGCATTTTTCTTTTTCTCTTAAAATACCCGATGATGACTTTTTGTCGAAACCATTGGTAAACAAACAAATTGAATACAACTGTTACATTTTTCTTCAGTTTTCATAATATTTTTTGGCTTGATTGTATATTCATATATACATATGTTTATTAATTTTTGTATACACATACAAATTTATTATTAATACGAGTAAATAATAATTTTTTGGTTTTTATTTTTTTTCTCATATCCTTTTTATTCTTTTGTATATTAAATTTGTTATTATTTTTTTTTTTACTGTTTTATTATCAATAATGATTTATTTGTGTTAAAAAAATATTACTATAACAATATAAAATCGTTTAAAAAGTTTACTCGTATAGCAATGTGTTTACCAAAAGTATATGTCATTTATACGAAATACGACGAAAATCTTTACAATTTTCTCAAATTGGGTCAATCATTATTGCTACGGAAACTAACATAGAATTTTACATAAAACTGTTTCGATCAAAATTTATTATTGATTCGGATTAATCGTATATATATATATACCTATATATACTACACACGCGATAATTCGATATTGTTCTAAAATAGTCTTAAATTACGATACTTATACTTTTTTTTTAAACCTTAAATCTTACGATTTAAGAAATCGTAGAATATTATTTAATTTAGTCTATTAAAAAACATATATATATATATATTTTTTTTTGTATATAATCTATTCGGTGCTATTTGTAGATTATAAACAGTGATGACGTTTTATCGTGTTTTTGGTTGAATTATCGCATTGAAATTTTTCCAATTTAAGACTATGTATCGTCGGATTATATGTATAAAAATAATATTAAACGCGTCTGTTCGATTTTATTAATGATATTATAGTTGAAAAATTATTCGGATATTTGTCATATCCGATTGAAGAAGTATAATGTATTAATAAACGTTCGACGAAATAATAGAAAAAATTTTTTTTCGTCCTTAAATCGAGGATTTTCTTTTTCATCGCGTAACAGTGTTAAAACACTGTTTTAATGTCGACGTAAATTAATGAGTAATAATTATGTATTTTTGCGCTTACCGTGAATATTTGAAATAATTGCCGCGGTGTAGATTATAAAATATAACCGGACGTTATTGCAGTACGCTATTATCTCTTGGTGAACAAAACGCATTATTTCCGACGAAGATTATATAAATATTTGTTCCGAAATGATTTGAGAAAAGAAGAAAAAAAAAACGAAAAAGAAAAACTTCCTGTAACCAAGGGTGGAGGTGTACTGAAGCGGAAGGAGTGCCATATGGAATTCACAGTTGAATCATCTACACTATATTCTGTGTGTGTCCCCTCTATAAGATGCACCTCTTTCTACGTTTTAAATTTTACGACTATAACGCGTATGAAAAAAAAAAGTAATAATAATTTGTCTGTTTTCGATTTTTGTTTTTTTATATTATTTTATATACGAAAATCTCTGTTTCAGTTTTTATTGTTATTATCGTAATTATCGTATAAACGTATTGTTTTCCATTCGAATATATATTTCAATGATAATAATACTTTA
This sequence comes from Slavum lentiscoides, assembly GCA_032441835.1. Classification (NCBI taxonomy): domain Eukaryota; kingdom Metazoa; phylum Arthropoda; class Insecta; order Hemiptera; family Aphididae; genus Slavum; species Slavum lentiscoides. The sequence continues at coordinate 7,737,287 of CM063714.1, read as the reverse complement.
ATATACGATTTAATACGATTTTTATGGTTTAAGCTTTATAACATGTAATAAAATGCGCATACGTTTACGGAACACCTCGATTTGTTTTAGGTACTAATAATAATATATTCGCTTACGATAGGACACTGAATATTAAACGATCATTTTTTTTTTTTTTTTTTATTGGGAAAACGTTTTCGATCGAAAATTAATCGGTAATATTATATTATTTTTATTTACTATATGTTGTGTGTGTGTGTGTGTGTGTGTGTGTGTGTGTGTGTGTAATTAATACGAATTGTTCTAAGAACACATTTGAATTGCACTTTTTGCGTAAATATATTATAATATATAATATATGTATACTTAATTATATTATAATAATAAGTACTCGATTAAACATTTTTCGAGTCGTCAAAAAAATTGTTTTACGATCGCGCGTATTATATAGTTGACCAGGTTATGTATACGTACTGTCGCGTATTGGTAATCATAATGTGAAATTATCGAATACAAATAATTCACGCCATTTACACTCGTAACGTTTCAATAAAAAAATATTAAAATACAATTATTAATCTATTTAAAAAGTTTAGCGGTCATTTGGTTCGTAACGGTGCACGTTATCCTCAGAACACATTTTCAAGAATGTCGAACAATAATTATTATTATTATTGGTATACAGGAACTATAGCGCGGTGAATCATCAGTTTTGTAATAATTAGGCAAGGCGATTATATTGGATATATATACGAAAACGTCTCGTTAAATTATTTCAAAATTCTTTTCCACGTTTGAATTCTTCGATTATCTCGTATCGTGTCGAATGCTATATGTTATTAATTATTTATGTAAAGGCTTTGTTACAATGATGAGAGCACACAAACACATACCTAGACAATCATTATGTTAAATAAATATACTTAATTACAGAAACTTAAGTGTAGTTGTTGGCTATAATAGACTATATGTATATAAATATTTATTAAAAACTATAATTTATGTACCTATATAACGCCTTTTTGTAACACGTGTAAAAAAGCTATTCAAAGCTCTGAAATTAAAAATTACAACGATTTCGAGATACCGAACGTCGTATAGTTTATTATATATATGTATATAAATCAATGAAATTTTTAATTTTTATTAGCGACCGTAGGAGTAGGAAATATTATTTACGTATACAAATGTAGTTTGAATTAAGTGCCTGATTATACACATGTGTATAGGTTAGTAAATTGTCCTTTTGATGCAATATATATAGATTACTATACTGCTGTTTCGATCAAATTTAATTAATCTTATGTGTAAAAAAAGGACTTATACAATTATGCACGTGAAATGTAATATTGACGATGACGCTGAGTGAAATTAGAAATATTACGTTCCGTTGAAAAACATATATTGGATAAATTAAATAGATTTAACGGGTCGTCTATACAGAAATAAGGTGTTAAATTTTTTTTTTTTTATTTACTTTATTTAGTGTAGGATTGGCATCTACGTATTGCGGAGAAAATCCAAACATAATATAAATGCATATATATATATATATATATATATTTTTAATAAAAAATAATTGTTTTCGATTACGTTACGAAAATGATGACATCGGTTTTGGACTTATGGTGGTGGAGGGGTAGAAGAATTGGACCGGGCAAAGGCTTTTACGAGCACATAAGACATTTCAGTTTTTTTTTAAAGCAAATTTTTTTTTTATATACTATTAAGTTTCTCTATTAATATTTGTCTAATTCGAGCACTGTATATAATATGTAATTATATAATAACATATATACACTATAGGCATATAACGCAAAGCGTGGCGTTGTTGTATCAACTCAAGTATTATAATAATATATATTATACGAGCATTTCGCTAGCACATTTCTGTTTGGAATTATTATAGTCGTCTATTATATTATATATATATATATATATATATAAAATCATAATGCGCGATACGATACGTTGTAATTTAAAACGGCAATTTAATAATTATTCCACATAATATTATTGTATATATTATATAACCGTTATTATTTCGAAATGCTTTATAGATTTGTGTTTTCTGTTTTTCTATATAAAACGTTCCGAACGTGTATTTTATTTAGAATGAACGCGGTAATGCGAAACACGACCCAGTGTAAAAGCAGTAGAACGATTAACGACGTATATGTACGCGATATTGTATAACGTATCGATATCCTATAACAATATCGAGATTTTCTCATACCGGTTATTATATTTTTACCACAAAACGATTTCGAAAATTTTCATTTAACGCGATTAATACGACGTTGCGTAATGTCAAATATAATATACACGTCAAATATAATATAATTATATAGTCGATTGAAAATAAAACAAAATCCAGTACCTATATATACTCATAAAACGTATTGTGTATAAACAATTTTAAATAATTTTAATCGCAGCAGTAATTGTTATTATTATTATTATTATTATAAACGCAATGCGTAGACAAATGATAATTACGTATCTGCCATTTTTATATTATACGCATTTACATAAGATTTACATAAGACACGTTCGTGTGATTTCTATATTTTTACGAAGTGTATTATAATAATTATCGGACTGAACGTATTTCTAATGATTATTTTTGCTCCCTCCGGGAGCAAAAAACCGGGTTCGATTAATATCCTCGTGTGTACATAACTACAAGTGAGTGTACTCGCGTTTAGTCTTATGACGTATTATAATAATATTGCGTTCGAGTTAAATTATTAGGCATTTCCAAAACAATTTATTAATACAATTACGTATCTATTTATCTCCTAATTACACGTTCATTGTTTTTGTACATAATATATAATATTGTGATGAAATTATTTATTTATTACACCAGAGCAGTACGCGCGCGCGTACACTCTATCAGTGTGGCTTACGCAGTAAATAATATTTTGACGCTATCGATATTAGGCTGCGCGGATGATGTCTGTACACCAAAATATTATGTATTATTCTTTTTTTTTTTGCATATAATTTCTAAATGATGTTAGAAAAGTTTATTGAAATTAAATAAGATGTTACGAAGACACGTGTAAATTGTAAATGTAATTTATTATTAAAAACGATTAAATTTATTATTAAAAACGATTAAACCTAAACCTATAATTTTAATTTTAATTCTGCATAATTTTTTTTATATAATTTAATATATAATATATGATCATAATTTTCATCAACAAAAATATGTAAAAATATAACATATTTTGTATAAAAAAATGATATTTATATTTTTTGTAAAAATATAACATAATTTATGTTTATAAATTATAATTTAAATTTCGGTAGATCATTGATAAAATACTGGCGAGTATAGAGGCACCGCGGTAGGTCACAATATATATTGTACAACCAATTCGAAGAATATAAATATTTTATTATTATGAAATCACCGGGGGAAATTATCATAAGTATACTCGCCACGGGTTTAGAAAATAATTCAAATTTTGTTTTGTACAAACAGTTTTCGATTATTCAATTTTAAAAGCATATACGTAATATTAATAATAAATTCTAAATAACGAGTTTTTATTTCTGCGAATTATTGTAAATAAATAAAAAAAAAAAAAATGTAATAACTGTTTACTGCAGAAACGCGGCTTTCTTTTCACTCGTAGATATTTACTACACCCTCTTATAAGCACTGAAGCGCTGCGTTACAAAAACGAAAGGTATATGGATGTCCACAAATTATATATACGAATTGAATAATATACGAATAAAATTATAATAGTTCGTTGTATAATAATATGTATGTACGCGTACTTCGGCAGTTCAGTCGGTTTGCTTATTTTCTATCGAAATTAATAGAAAACAATCGACGTTTTTTCATTACGTTGATAATAATTATATATACCTATCAAAATTATATGTCACTGGAAATCGAATTACGGGATAAGTTTTCATTGTAAAAAAAAAAAAAGCCGTTATGTATTGGACTTTTTTGTATTTAATAATAAAAAAAATATCGAATATTTACCCATGCGTATAGAACAAAAATGAATTTATTACATTGGAATTTATCGCGTATTTATTTAAATGGAATTCATATTTTATTTAATACGATTATATACACGAGGATGTGGCGAATAATTTATGTACACTCACGACGTTTTCAGTGGCGGATTTAAGGAAAAAAAAAAGAGGCAAACGTTACAAGAGGCCCAATCGGGGTAATTATTTTATTGCCAATTTTACAAAATCCCAAAGTCGAGAAATAGATTTTTATTCCGTTTCTTATAAATTGTATAGTTTTTTTTTCTTTGAACCGGGAGGGCCTGGGTTGGGTTAGGTTAGGTTTTTTTCTTCCGGTATGATCCTTTCAATTTTTGTTACATTCGATATTATGCGTATCGAAATACCGTTGTCTAAAAATGTATTTCGTTAACTTCACAAAACTATTGAAAGTCATTTGTATTTATAATAATTATTCGTATTCGTAATAATAATAATAATAAAAAATAATTCGCTGTCGAGGAACCGTAAGACGAATCAATTATTATCGTATATTTTTGACGAATATTATTGTTTTACGCAGATTTCGCGTTGTGTTCGCTTATTGTATGGAATACTTGCAAAACGCGCCTTGAAATTCTATCGCTTAATTACCCGTTCAAATTAGGGACATAATCGCGTTACGTCATCGGAAATTCACCGTGAAAGTAGTAGTTTTATTTTTCGCAACGATTATTATTTAAAATCAACGCGCAAAATATTAAATTACGAATACTTTTCTGGTCCACGCGAGAAAGGGTAAATATAATAATTAACAATTCAAACGTATCCACGAACGGACGGAAATTTAATTACGCTGCACATAATTTTCTTCGTAAAAATATAATACGGCATCACGTAATGAACGAGGAACGTTGGAAGCGCGCCGTTCTCGAAATAAATATGAAATTACCGTCGCGTTCGTCAATTAAATAATAAAGTATATTTATTAATAATAAATTGCATCATGCGTTCGCGAGTGGGGGGAAAAAAATTACTTTTGAAAACTGGTTTAATGTTGGCTTTGACATCTATCATAAAGCATTATTATTCGTCAGTCGTTTGTGCGGACACGTTCCCGAGAGCTTATACACGTTTATTCATATTTCTCTTGGTCGATCGCGCTACCATGATGAACGGAAACGCAGTGATTGAAAATAAAACGGCGGTAAGTGGTCGACTGGCGTATAATTATTATGTTACAGTGTTTTGAAATTTTTTAATCGTATTTTAGATTTTGAGCTGAGCGAACGAGTGTATTGGTTTTACAATGGTGTGTTTTTTTTTTTATGTCTGTATACCCAAAAATTCTACCAGAAGGAGTGCTCCCGTTTTTACACAGTCACAGTTCGGGGGTGGCAAATTTTGGTACTTTAGACGTGTCATTTTTCGATTTTCTCAAAAGCGCTTAAAAATATAACTAAAAAAACTGCGTAAAAACGGTAAAAACGCGATTCGGTCGAAAACGATTATCGTTATTTCTTCGTAATTCCCGAAACTAATCGCTATTAGAAACTCGGAATATTCGTCCAGATACGTAATTTTATATTGTATTTAGGAAATAAAAATTTTCAAAAACTTTCGCGTTGCCTTTACGCGCATAAAACGCATTCAAAACTGTTATTTATATTTTATATTATGTTGGTGTAGCTGCAGTAGTGAACGCTAATATTCCCTCGTTTGTTTTGCTCGTGTTCAATTTAATTAATTTTCTATTAAAATTTTTTTAGTCTGTTATTTTACATAAAACAAAATGTTTATAATATACGTATAGTAATTAGTATATATGTATATTATAGCTATCTGATTTTTTACATTGTTCTATTTGTATATTTGTGTTTATATATATTACCGATTAATAAGCGATTAATACCATAGTTATTATCTGCAGGGCACGGATTCTATAGTGTTTACTTAAATTATTATTGAATCCAGCTATAGAAATACCAGAGTAAGTTCGTTTTATGCGCCAAGAATCTCGAGTATAAAATTCGATACTGCGCATATTTATGCATATTTTAAGTGTTTTACATTCTTAGTTTCTCAGTTGTGGTGCTTTTTTTTTTGTTTGTTGCTAATATGCTAATATAATTTTGTCAATAATATAAATTATTTCGTGCTCTTTATAAATACCGTGATCTTGAGATGTTCAGAAAAATTACCTCCCCATTGCAATTTCATTAGATGTTTTATATTATAATCTATTTTTAGATATTAATTATCGCGATATCTTGGTAGTGTGCGCGGCGGACTTTCACTATGATTCATTAATAATAATAAAAAAATTTTTTTTTTGTTGCTATTCTTACTGTTTTTAGGGCATATTTTAAGAATTTTTTGGTTATATTTATAGCGCATATTTCGGTGCTTTTTATTATTGTAGAATCCGAGCCCTGCAGGTTATTACGTTTGCGAAATGTTTTTTTTTCGAATCTCATGTCAATTCTCAATTATTTTATCCTGTACATACGTCAGAGCACGGAAAAAATAGATGTGTATCATTACATAACAGACTAACAGTCGTTAGATATTATACGTACATAATATATGTAATTTATTATGTCCACGTTTAAAAATTAATCACCATCAAACTACGTAACGACTATGTAAAAAGAAAAAACATTGAAACAAAGTATTATAAGCAAAAACTCCAGTCATTTTAGAATTTAAATATTGTCGTAATAATATTAAATCGTTATTTGAGGTCATTATAATACGCCGCTTTCGTTTTTTGGACTAAAAACAAATGCTATACCGTACACATTTTGTAAACAACACGAATCATTGAACATTCTTGATTGTCAATGTATTATATTAATGAAAATCAATTACAGTATTATAGTTTTTGGATAATTCTCGATTTATTTACTATTCCTGTAAGCAAAGCTTGTGCTGGAAATAGAGAGTTACGTTACAAAGAGAAAATAAGAACGATATAAGCATAATATATTCGCATACTTGAAATTATTGATAAATTGCAAAATTTAAACTAAAAACTATATTTCGTTTAGAAGCCAGTTTTTCTGATACCAATTGTCATAGAGTTGAAAGCAGAGGTAGTCTAAATATTCCATGAATTTTCGGCCAATACGTTTGTTTGTATGTAATTAACTGTAATTTCATGACGTGTTCTGTAAAAAATATTATTATTGAGAGACTTCTTCTTCAAAAAAAATTGCAATTTTTTTTGTAGAATAAATTGTACAGGAAGTACACCGAACTCCTTATAATTTATTTTTGTAGACCCGATTAGATTTTTTTTTTATTTAGACAGATACGGATGGCCGTATTTTCAAAGGCTTAATAGTAAAGAAGCGTCTCCTCAAGATATTATATGTCACATTGATATAAATCTTGACAAAGAGAGAAATACACAATAAGCATATAGTTTTTAAGGAAATATTTTCTTTTTGAGCAGTTTAATTTTATCATAATTGTCCTTAGACGCGTGGTGATGTAATTTTATATATATATATATATATATATGTATATGTTAAAAAATACACGTTTAATAAACGTATGAAATATGTTTAACGTCACGTTCCAGTTGCCCGCGGTTAAAGAAAGATTACACTCGATTTCTGCGGAGAACGAGTCCATCACACTGATATTCTCGCCTGGAAAGGATAGTGTTGGATCATTAGCTCAGGCATTGAAACTCTTCAAGGTAAACGAATTTACTACGTTGATTTAAAATACAACGCGATAACAATTTATAACCAGTATGTAAGCTTCGAATATTTAAGTATATATGTACAGTGAAACCTTTCTTAACGGACATCTCTAAATTGCGAACACCTCTCCAAATAGCGGATGTTTTTTCGGAAACGGGGACGTTTTCACTACTTATCCATAGGAAAACCTCTGAATACGGGACACTCTAAATAACGCACACCTTTTATGGCTAGATTTTGATCATTTTTATCGTAATCGTCTATTTTATTACAATGTACGTATTTTTACTCATTAGTATATTAGAATATATTATTATTGAATTAGTTAAATGACTGTGCGTTAAGGTTTTAAACAAGCTAAAGTAACTTTTTTTTTTTTTTCAATAAACGTTAGTTTTTACCTTGAAATTATTTTTATTACAAAATTTTCATAAATTATAAATAATAAAAATACCCCTGTATATTCATCCTCAAATAGCGGACACCTCCAAATAGCGGACAAATTACCGAGCGTGTCCGGTGTATTTAGAGGTCTCATTGTATACAAGTTGTGACATTTAATAAATATTTTATTATAAATGATACATTCACAAGTGACATCACTTCGGAACAGTATTTAATTTTATACTTATTACGTCGAACAAATCCGCTTGTTCATTCCGTTTTTCTGTAGAATTTTTACAATTCCGTGTGTTCACCAATCGTCGCACTTACAGGAGAACAACGTGAACCTGTTACACATCGAGTCCCGGTCGTCCGACCGCATACCGAACCAATATGAGTTTTTCGTCGAATGCGCTGCCGGCGGTGACATTCACAAGGTAATCGAAATACTGAAGGACACGATGACGTACTGTTCGGTGGTGTCCAGAAACGGTCTCAATGACTGCAGTAAAGCGGAAAAAGGTACTGATTTCGATGAGAGGCGAATTATTATTGGACGTTTTCTTATCAAAAAAAAAACAAAACAAAAAAATTACGGAATTCAATCGTAATATTATAAAAAAAAAAAATCGGTCGAAATCGTTACCAATAACCGTCGTAACGCGCAAGTCTTTTAACATAAACGTATAAGGTCGAGAAAAGTTCTCGATTCCCGCGGGTATAGAACGGATTTTCGATATATTTTTAGAAATTTTTTTTTTTTATTTTCTACACTAATTACTGAGAATATTGTTCGTTCCTCGACGAACTGTGCGGCTCACAGAAACCGTTGAATTTGTTATTTATAGAATACGTGCCGTGGTTCCCGTTGCGGATCAGGGACTTGGACAAGTACGCCAATCAGATATTGTCGCACGGCGCCGAACTGAGCGCCGACCATCCCGGTTTCACGGATCCCGTGTACAGGACCAGGAGGAAGTTTTTGGCCGACATCGCGTTGAATTACAAACAGTACGGATGACGGGAAAATGAGTTTTTTTTAAAAAAAATTTTCTCCATTCGCGCGATAAAAACGCGTCCGGCCGCCACCGTTTTCTCGAATAATCACCGTGTGTGTGTTTTTTTTTTTTTGTTTTTCTCGCAATGATTTACAGCGGAGATCCGTTACCTCACATCGAATACACCGACGAAGAAATCAAAACTTGGGGCACCGTGTTCAGGGAACTGACGAAATTGTATCCGACGCACGCGTGCAAAGAGTACAATCACGTGTTTCCGTTGCTGGTCCAGAACTGCGGTTACAGCGAGAACAGCATACCGCAATTCGAGGACATTTCGAATTTCCTTAAGGGTTAGTGTACACACGTCGTCGATCGTGCGGCGGCGCGCTGATCTCACGCTCATTTACAACAGTAAATTTTCCTTCCGCTCTATTGTCTACAGACAGTACCGGATTTACACTCAGACCGGTGGGCGGTCTGCTGTCGTCCAGGGACTTTTTGGCCGGGCTAGCGTTCAGGGTGTTCCATTCCACCCAGTACATCAGACACCACAGCCGTCCTTTGTACACGCCCGAGCCGGACATCTGTCACGAGCTGATGGGCCACGTGCCGTTGTTCGCGAACCCGGCTTTCGCGCAGTTCTCGCAAGAAATCGGACTGGCGTCCCTCGGCGCGCCCGAAGATTACGTGAAAAAATTGGCCACGGTATGCGTTCACTTCGTTTCGTCTAATACAATCGCTTATACCGGTGTTCTAGGCGACACAATGACGCGCGTACGAGTCGCAGAGGCGTTTTTCAAATTTTAAAAACAGCACACGGTCCGATTTGGGTTTTCAGAAAACAGTTGTAGCTCTATCATTACCCGTTCAGTGTTTTATCGCACGGATTAAAAAAAAAAATGTAAAACTATTTTTTAGAGCAGTATATAAAAAAAGGAAGATCCGTTTAGAATTTTTTTTCACTTTCGTTACACGAAAAATCAAGCGGATGACGATAACGCTAGACATTTTTTTTCTCACAACCCAAGTCGGACATTACGCTGGGCTTCAACGAGCTTCTTTCTATTGCGTGTAACGACAAAAATTCGGATTTTTGACGCGTGAAAAAAGTTATTGTAATTGTATCGCGTTATTAGCACACACACGCGCAGTAACGTATAGGCAGGTGGGGTTTTGGAGGAACTTGAAAAAATAACGAAATTTTTGTTCTACAATGATTTCGTATTGTTTTTATATAGAATTATACACAATAAATTTGTTAATATTAAATTTCAGCTCCCCGTGCACACAATCAAGTAAACGAAATTTTAAATGACAAGAACAAGCTGTTTTAGGGTTCGGGGTAGAAACCCCTTGCACACACTACAGTTTTAACGGTAGAGACGACGCTGCGTTCGATTGGAGTCGTAGGGCCTCTTCTTAATGATTGTTACTTTCATTAGTACCTATATATGCGCATATGTCTAACATATAACAAACACTGCAGCACAGGACACTGCGAGTAAAATTATTATGTAACGCGTGTTGTTATAAAATCAATTAAATCCGTTTTCGCGTGCACATAACCGCCGTATAACGGATAATACATAATAATAATAATAATTACATGCCACACTATCGGTTGTTCGTTTAGTTATCGCGCGTAACTGTATTAACACGTTTTGATAGCCGCGCAATTATCAATATTACGTATTATTATCTTGTATACATTGCTGTTAAACAGCGTGTTGGTGTGACCTAAGCACCCGTTCTGTGTGTGTGTGTGTAAAATGCGTTCATAGATAAAAATTCAAAAAAAAAAATGTATTGTTTTTTTTTTTCAAACGATTCATTTTTTTTTTTTGTTCATGTTTAAAAACTTAACTCGATTGTCCATTTTCCCGTTCGTTCAGACGTCAACGGGAAATATCGTTTTTTTTTTGTTCTGTCCGATCGAGCGTATAGTTTGTATTCCGTAAACGTTTTTGACTACCTGTAGTAGTATCAGTGGCGTATTTTCAACTTTTTTCTGGGGCGGGGGGTCCAAATTTTTTATTTTTGGAAAATTCCAACAGGATATATTGATATAAGGTATTTAATAAAAAATACCTTTGGATAATTTTAACAAATAAGTACATTTTATTTAAAAAAAAATTTTTCAGTGATAAAATATAAAATAAATGATAGTTGTTGACAATAAAGCAAAAATTTGTATAAATTAATGAAAGTTTAGGACTATATTTTTACGTATAGTGAGGCCTGGGCAATAATGTGCCGTCTGTCCCGTTCGTTTAAAACGTCATTTAACGTCGTGTTCACGGAATTCGATCAACGGCCTGTGTCGATTGTTGATTTCTCGCGATAAGATAGTGTTTCAAGATTGGTGTTTACCTATATAGGTTATATTGTTAGGTATACAATATTATTCCTATATAGTATGTAATTATTAATTTTGTACTTGTAGTTAACGTATATTGTATTTTATATAACTATTATCTCGGCATATATTTCAGTATCTTTACTCTTTAGTAATTTTTTTTTGGTTCCGGGGGGGTCCAGTATCCCTGGACCCCCCCACGTAAATACGCCACTGAGTAGTAAACCTCTATAATACAGGCGCTGGAAACAGAATTTAAAAAAAAATCTGAAATATCATCTACTTGTTGAAGTACGCTTTACGCGGTTTTTTTTCTATGTGTATATACTGGACGACCGCAGTGTTACTGGTTCACCGTCGAGTTCGGTCTGTGCCGTCAAAACGGAGAGCTGAAGGCGTACGGCGCCGGTCTGTTGTCGTCGATCGGCGAGCTCCAGTACTCGCTGTCCGACAAACCGGAACTGAAAGAATTCGATCCCGAGGTGACTGGCAACCATCCGTATCCGATCACCGATTATCAGCCCACGTATTTCGTGGCCGAGAGTTTCGACGACGTCAAAGACCAGCTGATGTACGACGAGCACGACGTTTCAATCGTCGGGGCAGGGGCGTGCAGGACGGGGGGGGGGTGGGTGTCGTAGCCTTTTTGTTCTTACGGAATCTTCGATCGAAACTCCAGAAACTTTCTCGCGAGGAATTTACAGAGAGAAGATTGACTTTCAATAGATATTATATGCGTGGTTAATATGTCAGATAAGTAACAATACGTTTCACTCGGTATATCCCTACGGGACGGTAAACGCCGAGCACGCCTCTGCGTCGGGGATTTACAAATATGAATCCTTCCGGGAGAAACGTCGACACCGTTTTAGAAATTTTCATTTTTTTTTTTTTTTTAGAAAATTCTCCAAGACCATACCGAAGACGTTCGGAATCCGGTACAATCCGTACACGCAGAGCGTACAGGTGCTGGACTCGAAGCTGCAACTGCAAGAGCTGGCCAACAACATCAGCAACGAACTACAGATATTGCGTTACACGTTGGACAAGATGGACTGAGGCGCGCGCCATCGCGGTCGGGTCCACCTCTATACGCTGCTGTTATCCCTCGCACTCAGCTCCCGAGAAATCATCGCGTGTGCTATATGTGTCATCGTCACCGCGCAGTGTATTATGATTACTGCGCGGTCGTTTATAAATAATATAATAAACACATTGTTACTTATACGCGTATTATTGTTTTTTGAATTGTGTCTCGTATTCCTCTGTTTTTTTTTTTTGTTCTTTCGGAAAAGCCTCGCGTTCTCTGCAGTGTACAGCGCAGATACCAATATTATATTATTATTATACTGGCGTTACGCAATCGCGCACCACGAACAGCTACACAACAGTTAATTTGGGTCCGATTTCCACCGGTTATGATATTGCACAACGCGCCGAAAACCACCCTTGACGAATTCTGTTTAATGAAACCGAACGAACGCGCGCGCGCGCGCAATGCGCGTTTTCACGTTAGAAAAAAAAAACATTCTTTCACGCAACGAGAAAACCTAGTTTTACCGAAATAAGCGTATATACGTGTATATACACTCACACGTAGATAATTTGGGCGGGAGGTTTTTTTTCTTTCTCTAATACCTATATATATACACATAATAGAATAACGATTTTCGTCGATTATATATATATATATATATATAATAATATTGTATTATTTTTATATTTACATTACAAAATATTCAAACTATATAATATCGCGTATAACGTAATATCATTATATTGTCCTTTTGTGATGTAAGCGCGTACAATATAACATAATATTATATTATTTTCATAGGTATATATAAATTTAAAACGTATCGATTACGAGAGGGAGTAAAAAAAAAAAAACACATAACGATTATACATAATTAACGGGATTGATTAATACAACTAGAATATATATGAATAACAACATTCGTATAAAAAAAAAAAATATATATATAATAATAACACTGGGTTTCGTGGCAAACGTAGACGAATAACAAGTTTTTTTTTTATCGCGCAACAAATAGTTATAGATATTATAATAGCGTGTATACAATAAAGCAGCGTTTACACCGTTCGCTTTTCACCGACAGAAAGCGAACAAAAGTTTTGGTGTGTGTGTGGGGGGGGGTTGAACCGACTGCGGTTTATTATTATCGTTTCGTTGTGGACGATCGCTATTCGCGTATTCACTTACTCGTTTGTTCGGACGATTTAATCGGGGTTGGGGGAGGGAACGATCGTCCGCACAGAGTGCAGGACTGCGTGTGTAAGCGCGGCTCGTGTCGTCTCGTCGTACTATTCGATCACTTCGCTCCGCGGTGCTCCGCCGCCGTAATCGGCGATCTCCACCTTGGTGAACATTTCGTCCAACGGCACGCCCTCCAGTTTCGGGACCGGGGCTGCGGGCGTCTCGACGGGCATCTTGTAGTACTTGCTCAGTCCCTCCGGCTTCACTTCCGCGTCGTTTCTCTTCACCAGGAATCCCGCGTGACCGTGACCGTGACCGTGACCGCCGCCGCCGCCGCCACCGCCGCCGCCACCGCCACCGCCGCCGCCGTGACCGTCGACGCCGTGGTGGTGCGAGTGCGCGTGGTGCCCGGAATGCTTGTGACCGTGCGACGCTTGCGCGTGATGCGCGTGCGTGTGCTGCGACTTGCCGTGGTGCTCGTGCCCGTGCCCGAAACTGCCGTGGTGCCCGTGCGAGTGTTCCGCCTGTCCGTGGTGCTTGTGCGTGTGGTCCGCGTGGCCGCCGTGCGCGTGCGAGTGTTTCGCGTGGCCCAGGTGCTTGTGCGTGTGCCCGGCCGAGCCCTGGTGCTTGTGGCCGTGCTGCGCGTGCAGCGTGTGCTTGTGCCCGTGTTCCGCGTGCGCCACGTGGTTGTGCGCGTGTTCCGCGTTCCCGTGATGGTGGTGCGCGTGATCCGCCTGCCCGTGGTGCTTGTGCGAGTGCTCGGCCGCGCCGATGTGCTTGTGCGAGTGCGCGCCCGAGCCCACGTGCTTGTGCCCGTGCTCCGCCTTGCCGTAGTGCGAGTGCTTGTGGTCGGCCGTCCCGTGGTGCTTGTGGTCGTGGCCCGCGTGGCCCGTGTGCTTGTGGTCGTGGTGCGCGTGCCCGGCGTGCTTGTGATCGTGCTCGGCGTGGCCCACGTGCTTGTGGATGTGCTCCACTTTGCCCTCGTGCACGTGCCTGTGTATCACTTCGCCCTTGTGGATGTGTTCGCCGCCGCCGTGACCGCCTCCGCCGCCGCCTCCTCCTCCTCCTCCTCCTCCTCCGTGATGCCCGCCGTAACTGCTGTGCGTATTATGACCGGCCGAATGTTGATACGGCGACAACTCGCCGCCGGTCACGAAGTCTCCATGTCCTCCTAGATAACTATTATGTGGAAACGAAAAAAAACCCCGAACCCGTACGTTACGTTATAATATTATTGTGTGCGGTAATCGATTCTGTACCGGTTCCCACGAATCGTCCATATAATATTAGAAAATTGCTTCTGCGCTTATGACGCTGCAGATGAGAGGCGTTGTTCGCATCCGAAGACCAGAAGAAAGAAACACGGGAAAACGGGGAAATCAAATCGGGTTTCACGGTATTCACGTGTTCGAAAACCACTATTAAAATTAAATTTTTTCTATTGAGGTTTCACGTCCTGATAAATTGGCTTGATTCCGAGTTACGTATAAGCGAAACAAAATTGTAATTGTTATCGATTGCAAACTATCGTATATAGCGGTTACATGATTTTTCAATTTCTTTCGGGTTATGGTTTTAATTTCGGTTCTATGAGTCGTTCCAGATTGTTCGGATTGTACGGGTGTTATCGAGAAGAGTTTTCAAGGGTTCCTAGGGTTCTCTCGGGTTAACACGGGTACAAAGCTTCGTGGCCGAAATCCCTTTAAAACCGCACAAAAATAAAACGCGTATAGTAACGCGATTACGGAAAACGTGTCGTTTGCTTTTCAAACATTTTTTTTTCCGAATCCACAGGATTTTATTATTAAAATTTCAACGTAATATATATATGTGGACGTGGCCGCCGGCACAGAATTTCTCGAAAACAAATTTTGCGTATTAAATATTAATAATATCGTATATAATACGATCGAATTCACCTTTCTTCGCCAGACGAATCGTCGAAACAGAATATAGCTAATAGTGCAAAGACGAACGCCCCGACAAGCTGAAACATTATTAATTATCGCACGCATTAACCGTTTTGTACATAAACACTGCGTCAACTGCAGGTAGTTTCGTTGAAAAGGCGTTTGGATAAGTATAGGGATTAGAAAAAAAAAAAATTTAAAAAATTAAAACGAGGTCGGTTTTTTTTTTAAAGCGCATGGATAGAAAATATCACGCGTGATACTCCGTTTTTATTTAGGGAACGCGATCGATTAAAAATCGCATAATATTTCGAGTACGTATATATACGAATATATACGTTTTCCAGTTACATCTTCGTCCGGTTTAAATTTGATATGATAATTTAATATTTTCGTATCGTATTTCATATTGTATCGTTCGCCGTTTCGTATTTTTTTTTTTTTTTACTGAATTATTCAATACGTTATTCGTATTTTATTATAATAATTTCTTTGAAAGATTAATTTCGGTTAGTCTCGAGGGGGGGGCAGATAAAAGCGATACTCCTTTAGGAGGAGGGCAAAACAAAAAAAAGAAGAAAATTCGATTTTAAGTCATCGTAATATGTGTTAATAAAAACGTCGAGACAAAAAAAAAAAAATTAATAAAAACGTCATTTAGAGTTTTATACATTTTACTTCGGAAATAATAATAATAATAATATTAAAAATTGTCGTTTCGAATTGCCCGACAGAAGACAGAACGGTGCGATCCGTTGGCGATTGATCGCGGCGGTGTTCTTTATTTATGCGTTAGGTCGTCTACGTTTTCAGGAGACTTTAACGCGTCGTTCGTACAAAGTGATTATTAGTTTTTTTTTTTTCGATTACTATATTATTAATATTACTAACATTATTGTGTACCGAAAATCGTAAACGGGGAGTTTAGTTTTTAGAGAACGACAAAATAGGTTATAAAAAAAAAAAAAATTATTAATAAAATAAATAAACACGGTTTAAAATATGATAGAGAGGAAAAAAAAAACGGTTTTACTGACCATCTCCTTGTGCTGTGGACGACACTTGTTGCGTTTACAGTAGTACCATTAACGAACCGATAACACGGATGAAATGAAGAAAAACGGGCGTTCTTTTTAGTTTTTTTTCGAGTATTTAAAAAATTTTTTTTTTTGGTTTTATTAACGTCAAATAAAGCGTCTCGAAAACGCGTCCGGACGTGAATCGCTCTGGGACGAAGAACGAAAATTAAAAAAAAACTAAAACCAGAACGAAACAACAACGACAACGATAACGAAAAACGAAAAAAAAAAAAACACTGTCAACACAAACAACGCGGTGTAGTAAACAGACGCGGTGTACGGTAGCGCGTGCCGTTTTATGTACAGGCGGTTTTGTTCCGGTTCGTTTAAAGGTCTAGGGGGGATGATCTGTACGGTTGCTTACGTCACACGGCAGGATAGGACGGACGGGAGGAGGGCGAGTGCGATACAATATAGTCGTACGTATATTATTAGTTCAATTTTCGTTATTATATTTCAGTATTGTATTATTAAAATTTGATTTTTAATTTTATAATAAAAGAGTAGAAAAAAAAAATTAATTCAAGAATATGCGAAAGAAATAGAAATAAAAAAACCGTACATTTATATTCTTAAATAATAATTCTGTACATGCATATTATATAAAAAAAAAAATACGTATATAAAATCAAGCCAAAGAGTAAAAAAAAAAATAATAAACAAAGAAAATTATGAATATTACAATAAAAGGCATAGAGTTTAAAAAGAAAAAACCGTATATTTTGTGTTTTCGATTGTACACTCACATAGTATACATATCTATATTTATATTTTTTGTATACGTATTTATTATTTATATTATTATTATTTTTTTAAATTAGAGACGTAAATTTAAACATATTTGCCTGGACAATTAAAAACGGGAAACAAAATATAAAATAACAAAATAATAAATTAAAACAAAAAACAGAAAAAGAAATTACAACACAAAACCCTCAGAAAGGAGAAAATTTAAAAGAGAATGAATAAGGAGAACATTGGAGGTTTGAAAGATATGGGGAAGAGTAAAATATTATTATTTATATTTATTATATTATTATTATTCTTTTTTTTTCGCGCGGAATATTTCACCTTTGTTATAAATAAAACGCTTGTGTATTATAATAAAGCGATATTTTGCATTATATTTCGCACGGAATTCAGTCTGTATAATTATCGATATACAAACCGATTAAACGAAAACGCGATTATCTTTATATGTTTAAAAAAGGAAATATTTTTCCTGCTAATATGACGCACGAATAAATATATAATAATAATAATAATAATAATAATAATAATAATAATAATAATAATAATAATAATAATAATAATAATAATAATAATAATAATAATAATAATAATAATAATAATAATAATAATAATAATAATAATAATAATAATAATAATAATAATAATAATAATAATAATAATAATAATAATAATAATAATAATAATAATAATAATAATAATAATAATAATAATAATAATAATAATAATAATAATAATAATAATAATAATAATAATAATAATAATAATAATAATAATAATAATAATAATAATAATAATAATAATAATAATAATAATAATAATAATAATAATAATAATAATAATAATAATAATAATAATAATAATAATAATAATAAATAATAATAATAATAATAATAATAATAATAATAATAATAATAATAATAATAATAATAATAATAATAATAATAATAATAATAATAATAAAATGTCAAAGTTAAGCTCAACTGATTTTTCGAACTCATTAAGTTCAGATAAAGTTTATCCTGTTTTTATTTTTGTTGATTTCACAGACAATATATTAAATGTAAGGAATAGTTCACTTGACTTATTAGCGATTGAAATGAATACTGCTAATGACTTTAAATATATTTCTTAAAAATACAATATAAATGTATTGAAAGACTTGCACATAAAGAAAAAAAAAACGGAAAGTTAAAATCGAATATAAATTATACGCTATATATTTATAAACGGGGTACTTTTATAAAACTTGATGCAAACGAATTATTACAAAAATTAATTATTATAAAAACGATTGCGTCACCATATTACGAAGTAAAAATCGTATTCAGACAAATTTACGGCTTCGTTCTTCGGACCAAATTTAATTTAATTTAAAATACCGTTGTGTAAAGTCAAAAAAAAAAAGGCAAGTGTTAAATAAATTAACTTTTAAAACTTTTAGCTCGTTATAATGCCTTGTAAAAAGAAAAAAAAATTGTTTGTACAAAGCGGCGAGTAATGTTTTTATTCGCGTTGTTAAAACGCGTTCGAAATTCGGTCGTTATGAAAATATTAGAGGATTTCGATTTTGTATAGTTATATACGTATATATATATAAATCGTAGATACATTATGTTTAACAGACCAAAAAGTAACTGTCCACGTATTAGACATTTATTATTGTTGTTAGATCGTTGCGAATTCAAATGTTTTTTGGTGTGATAGGTCTATGGACCATACTAGATTAATAATAGCGCAAAAAAAAAAAAAGGCGATTCAGATTACTATTATTATATTATATTACGAACAGAGTATTGTTATGCAGATGTTTTGTAATAAAAATAATACTGTTAAGTGAAATTAACGTACAATATTGTTGTGAAATAGAAATGTATATATATTCCACAAATGTCTATAATATTATTGTGTCCAGAGCTACGCGCGTTTAAGAGGTGTAATTTAAGTTATAACATCTAATGCATAACTAATATGTTTGTATTACAATTTATTATTACGCAAACGTTTAATTTGTACCATTGCATACCTAATTCAATAGGTACGATTTGAAAAGTTCAATGTACTTACCTGATTCGAGCAGGCACGTAGCCAGGATTTTATTTGTTGTTGGGAGGGGGATGGACCAAATAAAAACGATCTCCTCTGATCTCTGCAGTCATTTTTACGATTTTCTATCGTTTATTAGATAATTTTTTTTTAGTTCACATTTATCTCGTAAGTCTATTTTTTTTTTACTAATATAATAAATGATTGACAGGCAAAAAGTACTTAAAAAATTTCGGATTTGAATGGTCTCCCCTCGTGTATAACGTGTTTGCTTTCGAGTGCGTTATCGGTCACAAATCCTATAGATCAATATTGATAACGCGAATGAAATCCGGCTCGGGGGAGTTTATTTTCCGTCTATATGGATCGAAGACCACGAGATGACTCCGAAAATTATTTGAATGATGTAATAGATTTCTATAGCGTATAACCCAACACAATAATCCAAATGTAATATCAGCCTAAACCATTTAACGGCACACATAACTGTAAACGCTGCACCAGCAGCAGCAGTCCACGGTCGGAATTACAAAATATTCATTGACGCGTTTTTGTAAATTGATATGACAATATGTGCAATTTTCTTAGAGGACGTATTATTAGTAACGCGTAATGATAACGTTTTTTTTTTTGTCTACGAAGATAACCTTGTCCTATTAGCCATATATTCAGACATTGACTGATTTAACGTAAAAATTCAAATGGATTTTATTTGACGTTGTGTTTTTACCCATAACTATTCGTAAGTCTTATTCGTAATTGTTTGATTTATAAATAATATAATATAAAATATTTTTATCATTCATAAAATTAAAAAAATAGAACAGCGTTTCATCAATTGATATCGTTTGTCTATGTACATAGTTGTAGTTTATTGTCAAATTGATATTGTAATAATTCGTAACGTGAACAGATTATCATAATGAATAGCATTTTTTTTCTCTCCATAAATATTCACATATCATCGTGTATACCACGTATAAGTAACGTTATAACGAGACGTTATAGATTCGTATTTTAAACGTTTTTTTCTTCTATATGATTATAATATTGTAAAAACTATTTTCGAAAACAATTGATTCGTT
The DNA here is from genome assembly GCA_032441835.1 of Slavum lentiscoides. Classification (NCBI taxonomy): domain Eukaryota; kingdom Metazoa; phylum Arthropoda; class Insecta; order Hemiptera; family Aphididae; genus Slavum; species Slavum lentiscoides. The sequence continues at coordinate 7,716,779 of CM063714.1, read as the reverse complement.
TAGCTATCGGATATTTTATTCTCGTTAAAATAAATAGGCGCGCCCGACTGTTTTCGAAAATTTCAAAAACCGATTTAAGTGCCCGTATTAAATATTACTGTTGTTCGTTTGGTGTTATAGTGTCGAGTACCAATCACAGTCGTATTTCGTTCGGGATAACTATAACCGGTGTACTGTGATTTCTTTCGTTTTGTTTTTTGCAATTCATTAATTATTATATACATCAAATAATTGTGCGAATTTCTTTCCACGGTTAATTAAACCTGGATCCAGCTGGTATACAACACAGTGCAAGAAAACAAATACGCATGGAGAATCGAATATATAGGTCGTCGTCGAACCGCCGTTAATTTACAATCGTTATTGTACACCTATAATAAGTGAAGATATTTCAAAATTTGTGTACAATTATCGGAAATTATCATCGGGGACTTTGTACGGTATACGGAATCGTAATTCCACGCGGTATTCGTTTCGAAGAACACGTAATAACAATTATTATTTTATACCGCGTTCAATAATCGAACAGATCCTGCATGTCCTGTACATTTTTTTTTATGATATTTGATTTTACGTTACTCTTTTCGAGTGTTTTTTTTTACATTCGTTTTCATATTATATTTTCATTAGAAAAGTGAAAAATTCTTATACACACGTATAAATGTGTGATATTTCACTTTTTTTTTTTTGTATTGTTATCAGATGTATACTAATAGCAGCTTGTGTTATATTGTGTATTATACAATAATTGCCTTTTCATTGTATCAATGGATTTTTTTTCTCTTTGTAATATATATATATATATAATATCAAAATATTACGAAAGCGTTTACCTCAAGACCGGGGTTCGTTCAATTAAAATCAAATACACTTTTGTAGACTTCATGACACGTATACGAGCGTATCGTAATAATAATATTGTTATTATATTATGTCATATATATTGAGTATTGAGTAATCGTATATTATTATATTATATATTTATATTAAAAATTTGAATTTTTTTGTGAAAAAAAAAAAACAATTTTATAATAAAAATATGCTATAGAAATCATTTATCTCAAAAAAATTATGCGTTGGGGCTTGAAAGTATTTTATAATGGAGTAACATAAAAACAGTTACGTTGTCACACACGAAGCCATTTGGCCGTTTCGCGGGCTGATATATTTGCAGTATTTTAAAGATCGCGCGAAAAATTTCACCACTCGTACTTTCTCCACACACACACACACACACACACATATTTGGCACCAGAAAATTCTATTGACCTCGTGAAATTGTTCGATTTATTACAAAATACCGGTCACATAATAATAATTATTAAATTTGCACCGCTGTTTATATACGAATATTATTGTTTCTTTTTGAAGGAAATACGCGCGTATAATACACACACACACACACACATACATACATTTCGAATAAAATAACTTCTTTTACCGTGACAAATGTTCGTTTTATTCGTAATATGTATATATATATATAATATAAAGAAAAAAAATCGGTATACGTATAATAATAACAAAATATACAGTCCGTTAAATATGTAATATCCGAATATCGGTTATGTGTGCAAGTGTACGCGCGCGATACACGTTTAACAACAACGAAAAAATGACAGTGTTATTATATACAGTTATTATTCGGTCGGTCGTAGAAAATATATTAAAAATACTTATAATAATAATAATACAATATCGCTCGATACGTCGTACAAACTATTGTCCAGTTTTTTATTATTTTTTTTTACGAAATATCTACTGGTTCGACCTCCGGTGTCAAAAATTTAACTGGAACTCAAAAAAAAAAAAACAATACATCTAATCTTAAGGCAAACAGACGTTTTGTCACGGTGTTAAACGAGTGCGCGCATACATATAATATATATTATAATATATGTTGATTTCACGGCGGATTATCGATGGCTCACCCCGCGTCGGTTCACCCGACAAGGTCATATTATAATATTATATATTACTGTGATCACTGCACAACGGTATAAAGTATTAAAATAATTAATTATTCTCTTAACGCAACCGTTTTACATCGCTATATATGCCAAAGGAGCCGGTTTCGCGTCGAAAAACCGATTTACGTGCTGGTATATTAAGGTCGTTCCACATACATATCCGTTCCGTATTCAGGAATACGAACTTATTTGTTCTTCAATGTATTCACACACACACACACACACACACGTTCACACACCGAGTTCTCTCCCCGATCAAAAACAATATTGTCATAACGATCGAAAAACGTTATCCTCCAGGAGATCGAAAATTGTATTGTGCGTGACAATATTATAAGACCAACTGTTTGACATACGGATGCGATGCTTTGGAAATTGAGGACATTTGAAAATAAGGCGTGGCGGAAAATCTGTGGCGCTGTTTTCGACGCAGATATGAGAGCTCGGCGAACGAGATACAGTAGGGAACCGCAGGACCAGTAAATATATCAATAAGGACCATTGCGATCAAATGGTTAGGCCGTATCCTAAAAGAGTAGAAAATCGATCACTAAGAGTGGCTTTCGATTGGAAACCTCTGACGTAAACGACCACGTGGCGGATCCACGAAGAAACGGATTGACGCAATCTGAGTATCTGAAAGCGATGCGAGACTAAAAAATTGGAATCTTAGGATAGAGACAAGTGGCGCGATGTTGTGGTGATGGCTAAAACGCTTAGAGAGTATCAGGTAAGCCAAGAGAAGAGTAAGTGACCGATTTTCTGTCCGAGTTCGGGCATCCGCGTGAACAGGCATCCGATTAAAGAGTGCGTGTATATACTACCGCCCAAAGATCCAACGGACCCGCACAGTTCTTTTTCGTTTTTTCTATTTTTGTACCGATTGTTTATAGAACATTATTTTCTTCTTTTACTTCGTCGTCAAGCAAAAGTGATATAATTTTTATAATTTTCCTTCGCTAAATTCAACAGCGACGAAGTATAAAAAGAACGATGTTACCACGAGTTTGTTGTAGGTATACGTCGACTACTGCAGGATGTGTCCCTTGAAAAAACTACTCGGAACGGACTCGGGTGGGGGGAATAAGTGTGGTGAAAGGACGTATTATAAATTACGAGTAAATCTTTGTTGGCCGTAAATCGAAATAATTGTTTTTATCGTTATTTTAGAAAAAAAAAAAAAGCATTTCGTAAGATATACTGTGGAATTTCGTTGCGTTTTTTTCAAAATCGGGGTTTCAACTAGTAAAAAAAAATCTTTAAAACGCTTGTAAAAAAAAACTAAATACTTTCAGCCCGCGATTGAATTGAATGCATACACGCATTTCAAATGTTATAAAATTCCAATATTGTATTTTGAGTTCGAGCGACAATTAATTATACATTTTGGTATCGAATTATGGTCCCTCGTACTACCAAAACTCGTCGATTAATTGTACAAAATTTAAGTTTTATTATACATTCGCATATAAAATTAATAAATATAAGTACAATTTTTTTTTTTCATTTTGGTTTCTACATTAACAGTACGACTTGAATGAAAATCCAGAATGTTTGTATTATATATTATATGCTGTTCAGTTTAAGAGCATACCGGGCGGCGGACGAAAATTGGTTCGTTTCGCGCAGGCGATGAGGTCCTATCGGTATTCTGATTGGCGGAAACCGTCGTGTGCCGACTGCTGCCGACAGCAACAGCCAATGACAGAGCAGTTGTTAGCCGCCTGGGGGAGGCGACAGCCAATGACAGAGTAGCAGCAATTAGCCGTCCTGAGGTTTAGCATCGCTCCGGCTTTCATTCAACGTGCGCGTTCCGGTACACACTTAAATCGAATAGCATACACAAATCGCGTATATTTACGCGAGGGCTCCTTCGGAGTCCTTCTAGTCCAGGCGTCGTTCACCCGGCAATCACGCCACTGGACAATAACTGCGAATCGCAATGAACACTCCGGCGCAGGTTTTTTTTTTTTTTTTTTTGTAGAAAATTGGAAACGGCGCGTTATGGCAGGGGACCGTATTTATTTGTCCGCCGTGCCTAAGTCGTCACTTCCCGTCGTCTACGGCGCGTAGGGCACGACGGGATCGAGCGTGTAGTACACGTTCGTGACGTCGTCGTCGTCGCCCCGACACGGGCTGCTGCAGTTCCCACTGGCGTGCTGGCGGACGGCCGTCCGCGCAACCGACGGGCCGTCGTCCGGGCGTCCGTGTTGGCCGCGGCGGAACGCCCGGTCGGCCTCCGTCTTCGGCGGTTCGCGGACACGGGGAGGAACGGCGAACGCGTACCGGCCGCCGCGCCACCCGTTCGCCACCGGCCACGCGTGTCGCGGTCTGCCGGGCCACCCGGTGCCGACGCGCAGCACGCGGGCAAAGTGCCCGTGACTCGCTCGCACGCTGTGCACGCGGTCGCTTTTGCGAGGCCCGTAACGGCGACCGCGTGCCCCAGCGTTTGCCGCGGGCGGCCGAGTTCGATCGATTCGACCGCTGTCGTTGGCCGCGTACTCGCCGTGAACGGTTTTCGCCGGATGCGGTCGGTCCACGCGCGCCTCCGGAAGTCTTATGATCACTCGGTCGATTCTGAAAATCATAATATTTGTATAATATACCGTCTTTAGGTTTTATTTATTTTTTTTGAAGAAATTTTCGATTTCGACGTGGCAACGAGCGTGTTAAGTACGTGGAAGCAGGGTCGGCCTGGCCATGGCCGCTAGGCCGCGAATGCGGCCGGGGCCCCATCTTTTTTTTTTTTTTTTATACCCATATTTTTGAACGCTATGTCTCCACCAGTTTTGAAATCTTCGCCTTGTATTATTATAATGTATAAAAGAAAATAATGCAAAAATTAGTTTCAGAACAAAGGTTCGAACCCCGAACCGTACACGCCAAATCGTGGTATTTATCCATTGGACTATTATAGTACGAACCGAAAAACGGAAAAAAATAAACCTGTTAAAAAAACACGGTAAAATTGTCAAATTTCAAATTGCTATAGCTTAAAAACTAAATTCGACCACCAAATTCTAACTTCACCACAGATTCTTTTATTAACCTGTATTAACTCTATATGGAAACAGAAGGCGCTAGTCCAAGAAAAAAAAAATCAATTTTTTTCATAAGTGGCCCAGAAGACCCTTTGGTGTGCCAGGCCGACACTGCGTGGAAGTAACGGCCATATCCATGTCCAGATTTCTATCTAATTTGTACGATACGCGTGACCGACAGTGGCCAGACTATCGGCGGCGCTCGGAACCTGCAGCGATTCCCAACCGGTGGTCCGCGAAAATTTTTAAGTTTTATCTCAATTTGAAAAAAGATTTGAAAATTTAAAAAATAAACGATGTACCTGAAAAAAAATGTTTAGTGGAGTGAAAAATTGCATTCCGAGGATGTCTGTAAGTAACTGCTGCGGGTCAAAGAAGCGCGAGCTGTAATGAGTCTCATTGGTCGAGTCGTCTAACGATTAATATATATATATATATATATTTTTTTTAAAGAAATCAATCCGATATAAACAAGTTTTTTTTAATGTTTTTCCTCGACACTCGCTGTATCGCTTATTTAATCACCTATTTCCTACCGGACGAAAACCAAAAAAAAAAATCCGTAACATTTTGTAAAACTTACCCGTATACGAACGTGATTTCCGTCATCACGCTCAGCTGGACGACCAGTGTCCAGCACATCAACACGGACATCAGTGCGGATGAAATATCTACACGGACGACCTGAATTGTTATCATATACGAACGACCTGAACTGCGGTGTTATGCGCACACTAGCTGCAGTGTGAATATACGGCCGCAAAGTGTATGGATATTATTGTAGGTGGTGCGCGTTAACGTTAACGAGTCCGACTGAGAACACCGGCGGAGACGAGTTGATCGATTAAAATCGTTTTCTACACGAAATTTCACTGGTCGCGTATTAAAAATCCACGTATCGGTCACGCGTCGGTCTCTCGTCGCCGAAAAATAACGTATATATTTTATAATTATTATTATTATTATTTTTTTTTCGTTTGACTTTTCCCGAGCCTTCGGGAAAACGTGAAGATTTCTCTTTCCTACGCGCTTTGCAACGAAATTAAAACTCATTTTCAATTCAATTGTTTTATTGTTTCGTGCAGTCTGAACCGACTGGTTCCCGTAATTTACGATGACGCGGCAACGGAGTCCGAACGGTTGGCGAAAACGTTCTCGTCGAATTAATCGATTGGAGAGAGAGAGAGAGAAAAAATTAATTATTTCACGCGTCTCAAAAGAGTTTTACTGCACAACGGTCCAACGGACGGCGTTTTTCTCTTTTTGTCGCGACAAAACGAAAACAGTAACGATCCGCTGGTGTCGCTCGAGTGCTTATATAAAAGGTTTTAGAGGGTTTTTTTTTTAAATTAAAAAAATTAAAAATTTCATAAATCACCGCATTCAATAAAACGGTTCTCAGCGGAGTTTCGGTGTAATATTTATTAAAATAACAATAACAATATGCGCATAGAGTGTACGATTGACGATAGTAACCTTACATTACTTGTATTTTCGTGTAATAAATACTAAAATTATCATTTTTACGCGGAATAAAAATATCAAAATCTTATAAACGGTTTAAAATCGGAAAAAAACTATACACTTAAAACATTTTTATCTATTAAACAACACATTTGGTGAACATATTCAAATATAACCTAAACAGAAATAAAATAAAATCCGTTTTTTCTATATAGTAAATATAATGTTAGCAGCTCTTCGTTTTCTCACTCTCTGTAATACAGAGCAGATAACGTTGCGCGTTATATCATTTTCCATCGAAATAACACAATTTGTCGAAAAATTAAAACAAAATAAAATTGTCGCCAACGATTTTTTTGAATATGCTAACGTAGGATTAAAATGTTCACCAAAAAAAAAAAAACCTACACATTTTACGTCTCGAACAGTCGCTCCTCTGAATATATATAGCGCGAAATCGGTAAACATTTTTCGAATTTTTCGTTTTTTTTTAAACTTATACAGCGGAAATTTACGTAATCGGTGGCAAGATTGTCCAGGAGCGTATACACGATGGATCGCGACAAATTCGCCTGTATATTTGCAGAAAAACTGTTTTTTCTTATATAGATTAAAAAAAAAAAACCCCATTGAGAAATCCGTGGAAAAACGACCGCAAACTCGCTGTTATCACCCGAGTGTACTAATCGAGAAGTTACTAATAGTAAAAAAAAAATTGTATTTCGCTGCAGTGCGGAATCCGCAGTCATGTAGTTTCACGACGATTGCCGCGTTTATTACAATATTGACAAACTGCAGAATACATAAGAATTGTGGTGTCCGTCCGCCCCCCCGAGTCGTCCAGATCGCGTCCCGGTTGGTTTTGCAACACACAACTATTTTTTTTTTCCTCAACGTTCTCGCGCGTTATTACAGCATCAAATTGGCCATTTATTATTTTTGTATATATCTATATTCTTCGAGCGCGATATTAATGACACGAGTGTCGGACAGGGTTTAACGTTAAAATTGTATCGTAGACATGTAACAACGCTGCGGCTGCGGCGGTGACAAAGACAGACGCAGACCGCAATCTCGCGGTAGTTACGTTCAACGGACCGCATTACTCCGGCGGCGGCGGCGCGTATTGCGCAATATTATCCGTCGTCGTCGTCGCCGGGACGCCCGACGGATACTATTGACTGACGCCTCTCTGCCAGGTGAAAGTGTAAAACACGCACGCGTATAATTCGGCTTCTCCGTTATTTTGTTTCGTTTTCCGTTTTTCTTTCCCTCTCCCGCCCACGGTGAATTTTCCGGTATTCGTGTCAAGGTTATTCCGAGCGGCCCCGTAAATATTACTTTACATATTTATCGTGTATATAATAATATGATACAATAATATATCGTGTCTAGAGATAATACCGCTGTATATGGGCACCGCCGATGCGGCACGGACAGACCGGATGCGCCGAACCGGGGGCGTCCCTCAAGGGGGGCCGGGGGCGAACCTATTTTTTTCATATCAATAATTACCCTAGTTTTCAAACGTTTGGGCGAACTCAAGTCGATTTCACTGAATTAATTTCTTTTATAACGCGACTACATCGTACAAATAAGCGTACGTAAAAAAAAAGTCATTTATTAATACGTATACATTTTAAGTAATTTTATACATTAAAAATTGTTTTTTGGGGGAGGGTAAAGAAATATATTTTATTTTTATTGTTTTTAATTATTATATTTTTTTGTACATTAGATAATATTGTTATTTAAGAAAGAAAGTCCACGGGAGGGGATCCATCTCCATATCCCCCTGCCGTAATTATCACTCTGCAGGTGTCGGTATGCAAGCGAATACGATTGTGACAAAAAAAAAAAAAAATAAAAACCTATACGATAATATACCCCTGCTCGTGTTTGTATAAAAACACGATTTTTTTTTTAAATAATTAATATTAAATAAAATATTAATATTTTTATAATTACGCTCGAGTATTTCGTACGAAAATTTCGTATTTCCATTTTTGATTTTTAAGTACTAAAATATTTATATTTTGATATTCGTCTGCAGGGAGTCGTACGATCAATAAAATTCGTCATATTATAATATTACTACCAAGGTTTAGGCTAATATAATAATATTAAATATTAACTATATATATAATAGTTCTATGGATCGCGTGCGTCAACTGCAGTGTCCGATATATAAAGAAATTTAAAATTAAAAATTAATGAAAATTAAAAAATTGTAATACTCTTATAAAAATAAAATAATATGTATTATAAAAATTAACATATATATATAAAATAAAATTAGTATATATTATAAAAAATAATATGTATATATAAAGAAAAAAGGCCTAGAGTATTTGAAAAAGTGTTTTTGAAAGTAAAACAACTACACTCTGTTTCAAAGTAGAATATACACCGGGCGGCCGACCGGTTTTCGTTTGGTGCCGCGCACCTGCCATATTGACCGGTCGATTTCGCCGCATAGTGGGGGGAAAATCGGGCTACGAGCTTCCGCGATTGGCCGTTGTCATCAGTCGCGTGCGCGAAACCGGTGTATTCTACTTTGAGACAGAGTATATAGTTTCGACCGTAAGTCATCATCAGGTTACAACGAATAATAAAAAAAACAAAAATAGGTATACAAAATAAATACGATAAACAAAAAATTTAAATAATAAGAAACAATCATAAACTGGCAACGATGGTGTAGAAGTGAGGGGATCTGGCCGGGTGGTGAGTAGAGCCGGGTTCATGACGTCGTGGTAACGCTCTCGGTGTCGCACAAACTTATAGAATGACCCCAGCTATAAGACATATACGTGTCAAAAAAAAAAAATCAACGAATTATTTTTCGTATATATATATTTTTTACGGTACGTACGGTATATAATAGATAATAATATTAGTGATTTATATATAAATACATTTTTCAGCAATGTTTCTATTAGAAAAACTGCGTCCTCGCTCCTGCTCGTGTAATGTGCGCTTTCAATATAATATAGTTTTAAATTCGTGATAAATCCATTAGAATTTCGTAAAATTCCAGTCATTTAAAGTTATTATTATAATTTCCGTGAAATTTATATGCAAGACGGTATCGCAAGTGACCTGCAACAGTGTAATTTATATAACGTCTAAAACATCCGTTTTACACTGCCGAGTCCATCAGAGAACACTTTCCGTCCAAGACAGACTGTTTAAGAGATTCGTATACAAGATTTCAGTGTATATTGCGATCATAAGAATCGAAGAAAAATTATCATTCACAATAAGTATACAATGATATAACCTTTGTGCGTGTTATATATAACGGCCGGACATAATAATAGTCAGGAATGAATAAGTTTTTATAAAATATATTATCGTCGTGATATCATGCAAATAACAGCGATTCCGGATGTTTATGCACAAATGACTATTGTAACACGCGCAATTAAAATGATCAGAATTCTGTTTTTGTATAGGTACCTATATTAATATCGAATATAAAACTTTTTGTATTTTAAGCTCAGATGAAATAATATTTTTTACCGAAAGCGTTTGATTTAATTGAGATTAGGTGGAAACAATCGGTCCTCGACTAATGATTAAAATAAAATATATAAACGCGGAGTCGTGTCCAAGACAATAAGATAGACAATATTCTTTTCCAATATTTTCAATGTTAATTAGCTCGTGGTTTTTTTTATTATTTAAATATCGCTGGCTCGACTTGGTCGTACTGTTTTAGAATGTATATTTTCTTCACTTTACAAAGATGTTATTAATCCAACACAATTATGCGAGATACACATTACGATGATTTCCAAGTGTAAAATTAATATGAAATAAAAAAAGTAACTATTTTGAAACACGTTATTATATGATGTAATTTCGATTTAAAGTTCAACTATAAATATTATTTTTAATCAATAAAAACAGAATTTTGCAATAGCACACATTTTTGCGACCTTGCAATAATGTATGTTATCTGATGAAAATGATTTTACAAAGAGAAAACTTTTCATTGTAATTCTGTATAATAAAGTTCAATACGTTTTGTTGACTACTTGTTTTGCAAACTGGCATTTCATTTACAAATGTCCCTCTTTCAGTGCCTTGTTATATCCGCTTCTTCGACAGACGTTGAAATACGAATTAATACAGTTGATTTGAAACGAATCATTTATTTCAGTTCCAACACTCGATATTACTGCTTGAATTTTTTTAAATAGTCATATAATTATCGTTCGGAAAATTGTTTAAAAATTTTTTATTTCGCGAAAATGAACCTTATACTCGTACATCCGATGTACACCTGTTTGAACATAATTCTCATTACACTGGGAACAGTAAGTTATTTCATTTAAATAGAATCATTTAAAAGTACATGTTCCCGAACATTTGTTACAGAACTCTATCAGCATTTTTCAATCGCTAAAACGTGAAATACGTTATACCAAATTCAATATGGTTACATCAAACACATCGTACGTAACGATCAATGAATCGTCAATTAAACAATATTATGACAAACAGATTTTATATATTCACACAGTTGTTCACAAACCTATTAAAGAAATGCACGCAAGTACAATTATGAATTGAGATTTCTAGTAGAAAAAAAAATATTAGTAATAAATTGTAAATTTCTCACTTTTCAGGCTACTTATAAGATATATAAATGTAAGGATTATTACGTCGATTGTTATAATGTTGTAACTTATGACATGTCTGAATTGTGTTCAAAATTAAAACTCCTATTGCATTTTACGTTAACCGTATCGAGTTCTATGGGAAAATCTGGAAAATTTGAGGAAAGTTCTTGCCCTATATATGTAAGTTTAAAAATATTTATTAGAGTTTTAATCTGATTTAGTTGTAACAAAACGAATTATTTAATAACATAAATATTATTTTCGATAAGAAATATTGAACTTGAAATACTCGCATTATATTTTAATCTTATTGAAATACAAACAAAAAATATAATGAATCACTCGGTGTAATACTTAAAATAAGAATAAAGTAGATAAAAGATACCCTTATCCTAGTCAAATAAATACTTTAATTAATATCCATAAATGAGAAAAAGAGAGAGAGAGAGAGAGAGTGTGTGTAATATTGTCTTGATAGCCTTTTTCTTTTTTTATTTATGTTATACATTTATAAATATCAATCTTTTTTTAAGAAATAGAAAATTGAACACGTCAAATGAAAATTGTTATTATTATTTAATTTTCACTATTTATGATTTCAGGGTGAATTTTATAGAAACGTTTCAATAGACGGTGATGCATTTGGGTCAGTCTTTAGCTTGTCAACAGAAAATTATTGGGAACGTTATTGGAGAACGCAATTTACGATTTACAATGAGAATCATTACAATGTCTTAACTATGTACTTAGATTTTTACTTTATACAATTCAGAAGTGGAAGACGTCGAAATCATTAATACCGCGCTATTTTGCTCTACGATAATATGGTAAAGGCTTTTAATATCCGTTCAATCATATGTTATATTATGTAATCATTATTTTTATAAAACGTGTTAAAAGAAGAAATGTTTGTTATATTATTTGAAATCGTATTATTAAAATGTTTAAGTAGAGAAAGACGAGTGATTTAAAGATAGGCTGTACAGGACTACGATGCCGTACGCTTGTGCAATCATGTTATACTATTATTATTATTATATTTTATATATTACACTGTTATATACTATTATTGTTATAATATTTATTGGTTTTTATCATAGATCACATACATCAACATACATCGTATACATCAATTCTAAATTGTAAAATTATTTTAGCTAAACTATTGAATTATACGTTCAATACCAAAATAATTACGAACTAAAGTATGGTTGTATATTAGAAAAATATTTACATAGTCGTGTGACAATAATGTCGCAAATGGATTGTGGACCGATATTTTTTTAAAACTTTTTCAATATTATATTATTGATTTCAACGGTGTCGGCGAGCAAATCACTGGCGCCATCTATTGCTGTCATCGTTTCGTTCGTTCGTTCACGGATTATTGTATTCTTCTGGAGTGTGCTACGCGTTCCGCGAGTTGAACAACCATTAAAATTTACCCATAATATATTAATAAAATGTTTTTTTTTTTTAAATAGCGTTGAGATCGATACTCAAGATTTTGGCTAATATAATGCGTATGGATCATTTATATGCGTCGACACAATAGGCACTGAGACAGTAACATTTTCTTATTACATATTTTATACATTTATATAATGAAATTAAAATCATTAAAATTTTTATATTTTATTATGCGTGAACAAACGTAGTGGTCACCAATATTGAAACATCATTGATAATTTTTTTTGTTCGTTAACGATTACTGAATTGTAGCCGACTAAACGTTCATTTTCCATACTAAATTGGAGAACTTATAAATAACCTACTTGTCATTAATGTGTGAATAGGAATGCGAGTCGTTATGAACGGTCGACTTTAAGGACGTAGCAGAAAACTATATATAGTACAGTAAACGACAAAAGACCCGATCGTTTCGAAATATTTAAATAATTCGGCGTTGTCATATCGAAAATTCAGAACGTATCAAATCGCTTTTTATATTACATATATATGTATTTTTTTAAAAATTTAATTGGTAATTTATATTCTAAAATTATTATGAAAATTCACGAATTCGTGAAAATTAAATAACAAAAAACACACGTAAATAGTTTTTACGTAAATTTTTGGTCTTGACCATATTAGTGATGTGTACATAATCATACTGCACACACATACCTACGTGGATATTTCCATTTACAAATACACAGTGCAACGCTATACGGTTACTGGTGCCCTCGCTTTAGCTGGGTCGCCAACCTAAATTCGTAAAACACCATACTGGCGAAGGAGATCTAGGATTTACTTTAAAAAAAAAAATTAACACCAGGTTTCTTACTGTGAATAATTACGTTTATTTGTGGAGTAAGCCGACGGGCGTAAAACTCCAACTAGAAAAAAAAATTAACCGATTCACAAGTAATAAAAAGACTAACAAAATGTCTTGTGACAGAAATTGACGTTTGAAAAATACAAAAAAATTAACCAGTTTATAAAAAAAAACCAAATAAAATACCGGCCAGGGCGAATAAAAAAAAACACTTACCCGATTTATAATTTGTCGTGGATGCGTGTGCATGAATCTCGCCCGTGGTGTCACATCGTCGGGAGGGATCCCTAAAGGTGATCTACTCCGTGCCTATGAGCATTTTGACAATAAAAAAACAATATTAGAAAAAAGAAAACACCGACAATCTTTTTTGTCGTTGTTAACACGAGAGTCGAATGATGAGTATTTTTTTTTTCTTTTATAATAATTGGCCTGGACGGCATTTGCCTATAAATATAATTAATGAAGCCGCGGTACCTATTGCGGTGGCTTACGATTGCCTACGATCGTACGATTGCGCGTGATGTCGTAACAAGACCAAATACAAATACGTATAAAAGCAAGAAAATGAGCGGAACGTGGCCAACTAATAATGTATAGTGTATAATATTGTGGTGTCAAATTATCATTTATATATATTGATACATGAGTGTATATAGCACAGAATACCTATACAGTTTGATATGGTCTACACTGACTATACTACACGGGTGTTGTATGAAATACACTGTTAATAGCTAATAACTGATAAAAGTTTTAATTTTCGGTTTTAAGATAACATTTATAAAGCTTTCACATTTTATTGTAATTTTTTTTTGTTACGTATTTACTATGAGGTCCGCTCCGCTCAGAATCTAAAACGTGTAGACTCGTACTATACTAACACAGAACGACCTGTGGTGAAGTCTGCGAACAATAGCGACGTTGCTCTCTGAATCTAGCCAAGTAAAACGTCGTATTTATTTAAAAAGGTACATATAGGCAATCGTAATCTACCCCGGTACTGGGTGGTTAGGTCAGGTTAGTTTTCCGAGGAAACCTAACCGGTTTCCGAGGGAGGTACATTATTATTGGGACCACCGGATTTCGTTACAATAATATACCGAAACAAAAAGGTTTTTAAACATATTTTTTATTCATTATCGTTTTAATAAAATGTCGGGATACTGACTAGAGATTTTTACGATTCTCCTTGACGGATTTTATAGTTTTATAAACGGGTTGGATTTTATAAAACGACAATACGTAATATTATGTAAATTAGCGGGGAAAAAAATCGTTTCTGTTGATATTTTACGAAACTTTGAACGGAATTTTGTTCGTAACGGCGTTTCGATGTCAAAATCGTCGACAGCGTATATGATATATATTTGAAAAGCGAGAAATCGCATCCGGCACGTCAAAAACCACTTCCCGTTATTGTGTTTAAATCGTTTTAAAATTTTCCGCATTTATATAATAATTCTTACTATATATATATATATATGGAGAGAGGACGGTAAAATATTATTCCAAACCGTATATTCTCCAACGACTGTTGCAGTTCTCCGCGCAAGAAATTAAAAACTTCCCCCTCGGGGACGTATTCGATTTAGACGGCTCACTTTTTCGCGGGGTTATTAAAAAAAAAAAGAAGAAAAAAAAAACGATAACCCGCGCACAAACGCCATAACGGCCGTAACACGTATAATTCATCGTTATACTCGCGAGCTGAAATTTATTGTTTCTATTCGTTTTAATTACTTGTTTACTCGGCCGGCAACAATAGTAAATAAATTATTATTACGCGATAGCGCGGCAAACACGTTTTCGTAACGTACAAAAAATAAAAAAAATAAAAAAATTGGTAGCGAGCCGCGAGGTGTTGTGGATATCGCTTGAGCGAATTACTCGGATAAAGATTTTACAATTTTGTTTTTATTGTAAATCTGAAAGCAACGATAAATCGTTGCATTCGATAAAACGATTCCGAACGGTGCTTCGGCGTAACAAATAAACGACAATCGAACGAGACGAAATTGCATTTTTAGCGTTTTCATGTAATTTTCGGTAGTTTTTCCTGACTTTTGAAAAAAGTATTGAGAAAATAGAAAAACGACGTTTTTAACATATAAACTAGATGCGATTTGCAATCGGAAAAGGTGTTACACGAAAAGATCGGAGCACTCCTTCTGGTAGAATTTTTGGGTACTACAATCATAAAAAAAATACACATCATTGTAAAACCAATACATTCCTCGGTCCGCTCAGAATCTAAAAATCCTTTTCGGTATAAAAATTCTCTATAATAATATTGTGAGACGCGGGTACTCATAAACTATATAAATATAACGTTTCCCAATTAGTGGGCGATAGAACTGTATCCAGTGGGGCAACTCGATTGAGGGGGGCATTGCATTATAAAAGTGGGCGTTGGCTGTGTCAATGTGATTTTTTTCAATTTAGCATTGTCCTAATGTTGTACGTTGTAATATTGTATTTTTAGAATAATTATTATCGCAGATTATTATCAACGCACATATTATCGAATGGACTTAGTGCAGTAACCAATCTACTCGCGAAAAAAAAAAGACAACGTATTCTATCATGAATAGAGGAAATAGTAAAAAAAAAAATATGACAAATATCATCATGATAATGAAACATTATCGTAACCATTTTTTTTAAGTTAACAATTGTATTTTAAATATATATATATATATATATTTTGAATTTTTTAAAATTAAATTCATAAAAATGGAAATGTAACTATGATTTAACCTTTGAAAATATTTGGAGGCTAAAATAGATCTTGGGAGGCTAAGCCCCTCAACTTCCCCCTACCAAATTATGCACATGTTGACTCGCGATGTCACGTTAATTTATTACGTTTATTGATAAACCCCGCGATTAAAAATAAATACATTTTTGTACACTAACGAAAAAAAATGAATCGAATTTGTGGTGTTTTTTCCCCTAGATTTGTATAATTAGCTTTATATTGATATGTTCCCGGAAAAGTAATTTAATACAAAGGATTATAGATGTACACGTTGTTTTCGTACATAAACGGTCTATATACGGTTTTTTTTTCGACGTCACTTATCCGTTATTTAATTAAAACTTGTAATATAATGGCGAACGCGTTGTGCTTTACCAGACCCCGCTGGGATTAATATTTGTTTTATATTAAAAAAAAAATATATATATATATATATAAGCCCATTAAAACCTACCAAAAAGGCCAGTCTCGTGTCAACAAAAACAGGAAAATTGACTTTTATTATTTACAAAACTTTAGTGAATAGACGAGGAACGGTAATCGATTCTATACACACACACACAGTTCAATTATTTGTACTGCACTCAATGTTTTTCTATTATTAATATTAAAAAAACTTACAGTGTTGTTTTTGTTTTCGAGAATAAAATATATAATTTATATGTATTATATGACATTATAAAATTGTTAATTCACGCGTATTAGACAAATACTCGTCGTATACGTTATAATATTGTGATTGTCATAATGGAAATTTTCATAAATATTTCACAATATTCCGTCATTAACCTTATCAAAAACATTAATTTATATTAATTTTTTTTGTTTTCAAACTTATCCTCTGATGAAAGTATACATAATATTTTTAAAACGTGTCAAAGTCCAGCTTTTTTTTGGGCGGTTGTATATAATAATTAAAAGTTTACGTTTTTAGCTAAGCGAAAACCGTGTGTCATTATGTTAATTACCGTAATACCGCGATAAAATTATAAAAAAAAACATTAACTATAGTGTTAAATGTTGAGTAAAGTTAAGGTATAATTAAAAGAGAGCACGTTTCGTTAATTTAACGGAAAACAGCTTTTTTTAAAAAATTTATCCGGTTTGTCATCTAATCCCTCGGATATTATGCGGTTTTCCTTTGTTTTCAACAGTGAAGTTTATTGATGATAAAACAATTTTACATTATGTTTTCTGGCGAATTAATTTTGAAAATACCATACGAATGTTTATTTTGTAAGCGCACTCGCGTTTTTGTTATACGCGGCGAAATAAAAATCGAAATTGAAAATGTGATATCTATTTAAATACGATCTTAAAAAGACTCAATTAATTCAAAAATATTAACCTTTTTAAGTTTTCTGTATAATATTTTCTTATGCCAACTAAACCTTACCTATAATTTTGTATGAAATTTTCTAAAGAAATCCAAGATTGTAGTACAAAGATGGACATCGACTAGTTAAATTAATACGTATATTGTTAAAAAGATAATTTTCGTATAAAACGCGGATGTTTGTTTATCAGTAACAACAAGGGGGTTTCTGTTTGAATATTTTTATTTCGACGTCTTTTCGTTCCGTTGTACGTGCAAGTATTTTGAATAGCTAATCAATTCTCCTCGGAAACATCTCTTCTCGCAGAAAACATTGCCTTTCAAACGGTTCTCTTTTTTTTTAAAAAAAAAAGTATTCTTTGATTCCTTATAGTTTGTAGCTTTTTATAATGTATATGTTTAAAATTAACGAGCACAATATGCAGTATCGTAGCTCGCTAAGAAGAAAATTATTTTCATCGGGTATCAACCCATGAATTTGTAAAAAAGAACGAAAATTGTAGCCCGTTTGAAAAATTATTATTTATTTCTTTGGAAATTTATAATATATAATACAGTCTAGTTTGATGGCGAACTCTGTGACGTCAATAAATAATGAGTAGGCGTATGAAAACGAAAATCCACAAGATAATTTTTGGTCAAACCTTTCGTTCGACCGCTACGGCGTTTTGTATAGGTTAATTTTACTACACGTCTGTATGATATATAATCATTGTACAGAGTTGTGAATTCGTGGCAATTGTCAGTTTTATTTTATATACATTTTTTTTTTTTTTACTTCTTATTAGACAAAGTTCTTAGTTCATGTTCGTGTTTCCAAGTAATTCAACTAGGACATTTTTATTTTTACACTTTTTCCAGTTTTCGTTCGATAACTGCTTCGATAATCTGTTTTCACGTTTTTAAAATAAATGAAAAGTAATTGAATTCTATCGCATCTCTTTACTCATATATTTAATATTTTATTGTTTATTTTTCAAACGGATATATATGTTATTATAATAAGTTATTTTAACGGATCGATTTCAACGAAAACTTCATAATGCGTCGATAGTTTTCGGTATTTTCGTTCCCTGTTGCACGCGCGCAGTGTTGTAAAGTATTTGAGTAAAAGTATTCAAATACTTTTATGGTATTCAAATACGTATTTTAAATACTTTTAAAAAGAGTATTTGCAAGTAGTATTTTAAATACTTTTCTAGAGTATCTGTATATAAAATCAAGTATGTTTTTAAATCTTTCTTAGTGACATGAACTATGATGAAACAAAACTTTTGTCATTTTTCATAACAATGAAAAGTTATGATGAGTTAGCAAACTATTTTGGTCGTGCGTATCGTTGTCCACTGCTGTGATTTTTCTGTTCAAGTCGATGTAGGTAATCCCGATTAGACCGATTAGATTGTTATCCCAGGTCGAAATACATTGTTAATGGTCAACATATATTTTATATGTATAACATAACAAATAATACATAAAATTATATTTTTGTAATTTTTCTTTCTCGGACGTTACTCCATACTCGTGTGTCATGTACTCGCGTGTGCCGCGAGTTGTGTCGTTTGTGTAGTATACAATTATTAGTCGCACAAAAAGTTATCGGTAGTGTTAACATGTTTTGGTCCAAGGGAGTAAGTGATCTTAGTTTTAAGATTCCAATCATTAGTAAAACCATTGATTATAAATACTAGTATTTATAATCAATGGTAATATAAATGCGCACGAAACATTTGTGTATTCGGTCGAAGGGGGTTGAGTTGCGAAGGATATATTTATATTATAATCGTTGTAAAACGTTTTCTTTGGGTTATTGTTATACGACCACGGGACGTCTCGCCTGGGAACGGCGATCAGATGATGTTGGACGGCAATATGTCCAACGGTATGGTCAGCGTGCTAGTACCGCTGTTTTCTGGGCATCCGTTCTGCACCAGAAGTTCAGTTAACGGGCCGGCGTCTTGGACGGACGACGCGGAGCCGCCGTTATGGCAGGCCGCTCGCACGTGCTGCAGATAAGTGCGGCCCTCGTGGTCCACCGCTTTGGCGTTCGCTTTGTACCACAGGAGTAGCTGAGCTACGGGGAGGTTAATCGTAGAGCAGGCCAGGTGCAACGGCGTGCGCAGGTCCCGGTGGCTGACGACGCAGTTCACCTGATCGGCATTGGCGTGGGCCAACACCAGAGTTAGCGCTTTCATGTCGCACCTGTACACGGCGTCGATCAGCTGTTGCGACAAGTCGGGCACGTGCGCAATCGCCGGTAGGAACTCTTTGGTCTCGTACTTGCTGTGTATCCACAATTCTTTCTCTTCCCGGCTGGAGCCCGGGTTCGGTTTCTTCCGGTTGGGCCGGACGTTTGCCTCCCAGACGGAATTCGCCAGATCGTTGCCCATGGCCATCATCACTCCCAGGTGCGACGGAGGCCATTCGTCCAAATCTAGCGACCGGACCTTGGAGATGTGCGAGCCCAGGTTGCGGTGTACGCCGGAGCATTCGATGCACATGAGTATGCCGAGATTTAAACTGGCCCAGTCCGGGTTCGGCGAATTACAGTCCGCGCACTGTCCGTTGCCGGGCACTCGCGTCCGGACGTTCTGCACGTCTTCCTCTCGGTTAGAGGACGAGCCGAATTTTCCGCCCGCCGTCACTTTGTTGATCTCGTTGCTCTGTAACGAGTTGAGAATCTGCTGTTCGATGACGGCCACACATTCGTCCCGGTCCTCGGAACTGTTCGCCTTGAACTTCCACTTTTTGTTGTGCAACGA
Organism: Slavum lentiscoides; assembly: GCA_032441835.1. Classification (NCBI taxonomy): domain Eukaryota; kingdom Metazoa; phylum Arthropoda; class Insecta; order Hemiptera; family Aphididae; genus Slavum; species Slavum lentiscoides. The sequence goes on along the minus strand of CM063714.1, from coordinate 7,696,536 downwards.
GACTATTAGAAATTCGTATCCGTCCGTGTCTTCGCATTTTTGGTTCTTGACGTTGCTGCTCGTCATCCGCCTGCGTCTCTTCTTCACGTTGGGCGTTTCGGCCTTAATGTCGCCGTTGTTCACCGACAGCGAAGTGTTCGACAGGCCGATCGTGGATTCATCACCGTTAGCTGAACCGTCGTTTTGTTCGGACAGACCGTTGCTGCTGTGATGGTGGTTATTCGACGAAAGCGACATTATCGCCTTGGTACCTCTGGGATTCTGACCGGGCACCTTGACCGTGACGTACTGCAGCGATATCTCTTTGCCGTGCACGTCTTTCATGTAGTCGTGCAGACTCGGATGGTAAGTGAGCCGTCCGTCGTCGCACAGCGCGACGAATTTCTTCTTCCATTTCTTGTTCAGGCCCTTGCCGCTGCGCTTGTACAGGTAGCCCTGTTTGAGCGGTATGGCCCGGCCGCTGCCCAGCTCGCCGGTGGTCAGGCGTCGGTTCTTGTCGTCCTTTTTGGACGACAGGTTGAACGGGCACGACCGTCTCCTCGTCTTCCTGCTGGTCGTCGGCGTGGAGCTGGGCGTGGGCAGGTTCTTGGGCACGGACAGGCCGCCGTCGAACGAGCACGCCGCGGCCGCGGCCGCCGTCTTCGACACGTTGTTGTTGTCGAGCGCGATGGATAGCTCCAGCGGTTGTGGGCCGAGCGTCGACGACGACAGCACGTTGGAGGAGGACCGGAGCACCGCCGAGTCTTTGAACGCGTTGGTGACCGTGCCGCCGCCGCTAACGTGGTGGGCCGGCGACGAGGACACACCGCCGCCGCCGCCGCCGTGGACGGGCGGGGACGGCGAGGAGACCTGCGAGAACGTGGCCCGGGACCCGGAGGCCGGCGACGAAATCGCGTGATGGTGGTGGTTGTACGACGCGGACGACAAACCTACCGGAGTGGTGGACGACGAACCGGGAGTCGAGCAACTGGAGTCCGACAGGTAGGTGGTGGACGCCGACAGTCTCTGTTGGATGATCTTCTGGCAAGCGTCCTGGAACACTCGGTCCACGTTCAGACCGTACGTGGCACACGTCTCGTAATACGAACACCTTTTTAAGTCCGCGGCCAACTTCCTGGCTCTCGTGTCGTCTATTACTCGAGGATTGGTTTCACTTATGGCGTCCTGCGTACCGACCAATATGAACGGTATTTCGGCGAAGTTGCGGTAGCGAGCCATTTTCGTGTAATATCCGTACACGGCGTTGAAACTCGCCTCGTTCTCCAGACTGAAGACGGATATGACCGCATCCACCCAGGCGGTAAACTGTAGGTCCGGCGAACCGCCCTCGTCTCTGATCAGCAACAAGTGACTGTGACCGTCCACGGATATCTCTTTCTTGAACCGGCCACCTTCGGGACTCTCTTCCTGCATGTACGACCCGGTCAAGTATCTGTGCACCAGCGCCGATTTGCCGGGCGACAGGGAACCAACGATGCCCAGACGTAAGTCCGGCACCGACCGAGACAACGTCCATTCTTGATTGTTCACGAACGAATCAATATGTTCAAACATGTCCAGGCGTTATACGGAGTTTTCACGGAAACTTCTAGACTACGACGTTTAACGTGAAAAGACGTGGTGCTATTTTATCAATGCACTACTAATCCGAAAAGCTTTTTTTATATATATAAACTATTAATCCGAAAGAGATTTTATTTATTTTTTGTATCTTGGATACCGGTCGACACGTTCGGTACACTATTCAGCCAGTAACAACCGAAAAAAAACCATATATACAATACATCAATAATTATACTTAAATAATAATAATAATAATAATAATGGTTATACGAATATCGGTCATATGGGGCTTAAAATATTATCACCAGCCCACTATATCTGTTCTGTAGCATAATAGCACAGTAGCCCAGTCCGTCTATGGGCGGGATTATACTGCAGGCGAGGAGAACCTGAAAATTTCATATAAAATAAAATGGTAATAATATAATTATACACAAAAACAGATTCAGATCTTAAAATAAATGTATGACATTATTAGAACAGCCTAATGTTTGTATAAAATTAATATTAAATGAAAAATAGTCGTACGGTTCAATCGTACAACAGTATGATATGTTTAAAACCGAATCACTTGGTGGTAATCACCACGTCGAACAGTGTACGTCTGTGTTCACGAACGGGGCGGTTTGTATATACGTCTCGTGTAAGAAAAAAAATATACATATATTCAAAATATCGAAATCCCTCGAAAATCGCTTTGTATAAAACCGACTAAAACGCTATTGTCGTCGACCGAAAGAAATTCCACATAAATCGCGTATTATATATAATATAATATAAAATTATAATACGCGCGGTTCGGTTTTATACAAAAACTACGATTATTTTTTTATTATCTTCGTTTCTATACATAAACGAATAAACGAACAGTTTATCATTTTTTTTTTCTTCTCCATCATCGAATTACATCTCTTATAACGGCATTTAAATCATTTTTATTTCCATTGCAGTGTTGCTTGTTCCCTCCACGTGTATATTATTTTATACTCGTACGGATATGTGCGCGCGTTGACGACACACTATCGTAATATTTACACACGGAACGGATGTGTTTGTAAACGGTTTGGATTTATAGCTTTTGAGTTTTGTCGCGCGCTGACAATAAATTTTAACTAGGATCCGCCGCCTCGGATATCGGAATTAAAACGGTTTCAATTTGTCAAACTAATAAATCGTTTTATACAAATTCGATTCGTATAAACACATTCGAATATTATGTGACTCTATACCACATATGGTCCGTATCGGTTTGTACGTAAACATATATACTTATAGATTAACGATATAAACGGCAATCTAAAATGTTTTTTCGAGAGAGATTTAAAAGTAAAAATAAAATGAAATACCTACCAGAATTAATAATATACGTATTATAATATATGCGATTGTGGTTATGGCACGAACAAAAATGAGCATATAGTATTGATTGTCTTTTGTATCATATTTTATTTATTTAATGTTTAAAAATCGCGAATCGATTTCATAAGCATAAATTAAAAATTAAAAAAAATTGCAATAATCTTATAAAAACAAAATAATATATTATATTATAAAAAATAATAAATAACAATATATATATATATAAAATAAAATATTAGTGTATATTATAAAAAAATAATATATATAAAGAAAAAACGACTAGAGTATTTGATAAATGTTTAAGAAAGTAACGACTAGTTTGTCATAAGATTGTTTTTTCTTTTTTATTAAAAACAAACTTTTTTCGATTTTACGAACTATTTTTTGTTTATTTAATATATCGACGTAAGATAAGTACAATAAATTCTGCTACTAATAAATTCTGGTAATAATTATTTTCAACGTCGTATTGGTAGCAACAGTAAAGCGACAGGGAGAATTTTCTTTTTCGTTTTTTGCCCCAGGAAACCGAAAATCACGCGTCGATCTACTCGATAAAATCGCTCGTCCCCGTAAATGATTCACTGTAGGCCCGAAGAAAATAATAATAATAATAATAATAATAATAATAATAATAATAATTTTTTTTCCTACCAGAGAAATCAACTCGCGAAATTCTTGGCGGTCGGGTGGGCGTTGATTTTTCGATGCAATCGTTTGAAAATTTTGTTGGAAAAATCGCGATTGGCGATCCGGACAGGCAATTCCGGTACGGTCTCGCGCTATACTGGTTCGTGCCGAAGTGTACGCGCGGCGGCGTCCAGATAGCGACAAGTCGAGGAAATTTAATTTGAATTTTCATCAAAACCAATGTATATATAGAATATTATCTAACGTCAGTCGACCGTTTTTATGAAAAATCGTCATATATTCCGGTAACGTTTTACGTTTAAAATACGAGACACAGTAAATCTGTGTGGAATCAGGTATGATACGTATGATTTTCGAGTGAACGAGACGAGTTTTTTTTACCGTCTCTTATTACGCGTTCGGTCGGACAACAACAATACGTATGCATTATAGAGTATAATAATATACAGAGAAAAAAAAAATAATACGAAAGCGTTCCGTCGAGGACGATTTCGCTTTTATATTGTTCGTACACAGAAGAATAATGCGTTTTATTCGCGACTATCGTATGACTATGCTCGAGGTGTTTTTTGCCAAGAGAAATATACGATACATAGGTATATATATAGTCATATCGAAGGACATTTGAACGGCGTATATTGCTTATAATAATTCGCAATAATAATATACAAATCCGGCGTTATGTTTACATGTAATTCGCTATATACTGTACACATGTGTATCATGCACACAGTGTATGTGTGCAAACACTAAGTTAATTGTCAATTTGTTTAATATACATATCTAAATAAAGAGATCAAAATAATTTATGAGCCACGCGTCGTGATCACAGGTTTCAGGGGCATCGTGAGATTAGTCCAGGTTTTCCGCATCAAATCCGGCCCGTGATCTCACTATTACTTAACTTTAGCTGCATCAAAATTGAAATTTTATTGGTCGGTTGTTGTCCGGGAGAAGTTTTGTTCGGTAAGACGATTCAAATTTTGAAAATAAAACACTTATTTTTATCGAGCTTTCGCGAATACATAAAAAAAATATATATATAATGGATATAAATATTAAAAATAAGTATTTTTTTTTGAAAACATTCGCGTTTTTTGTTTTTTATGTTTCAAATTTTTTGACTGTCCGCAACTTAACTGTGCATACGACGTGCGCGTGTGTACTATATTATTGAGTATACAATACGATTTACCGCTGCTGAGCGAGACAGTAACTGTCAGATCAACCTGCAACGGGTCTGTGTCGGTAAATAAAACTGAAGATACGGGTATATTTTTGAAAAAAAGAACGAAATAAAATAATTATTATACGACACAATATTTATAAGAGCATATAGTAATAACAAAAACTGAATTCTCATAGATAACTTATATTTCACGGGTATGAAATGTTTAAATTTATTAATACGCCGTTAATATTTACGAAAACAAGTTGTTCGGCAAATAAAAGTAATAACGCGTATTTTAATCCGTTCTGGATTAGTTTTGGAAAAACTCCTCTCACAACCACTGCAATCGTGACAGGAATTACAAACAAACGCCAGCGTGTACAACACTGTCGCATTGTTGCAGTAATGAGTTTATATTATTATTATTATTATTATTAATTTTGTTGTGCGCGTTTAAGAGCGTGAAATAACATTGAACCTATATATTGTTTGGTTTACCCGGTTTTGCAGCGTGTGATGCACGCGAATAAATAAATACAACGCGTGCTGATTTCCCGGCGTATTCGTTCATTCGATGGTGTAAAACGTCGACCTGTAAAACGACCGAAAAAACGAATCCGAAATAATATATACACTTTAAAAATAGATAGATGAAAAAAAAATATATATACCCATCTACCTAAAAACGGCGTGCCGTATTCAAAAGTCGAAAAGATCGAAAGTTCGTTTTCTCAGCAACGACGATCGTTTTAGTAGGAAAAATGAAATCGATCATTTTTCAGGCGTCTTCACGATAAGTTTTGTCAGTGTACCTAATACTTATCGTGTGTTTTACAAGAGTACGTAGTGTATAGACCAGACAAAAAGAAAATGCAATGAAAACTTTTATTATAATATTTAATAGACGGACTTTCGAGTAATATTAATATTGATTACATTCGATGTTCTAGCACAAGAATATTGTACACATTTATTATTCGTCCACAAACTTACGCGTATATCCGAACACACATGTACTATGGACGCGCGAGGACTTTGAAATGATAATAAATATTATAATTTTACTACTGCTGCCATGTCCTTATTGAAACACGTCACAATTAATTATTTCATTATATTTTACGCGTTGATGTCTGCAAATAATTCTATTCGTTATTAATATTTCAGATCACTTGACGGAACGTTGAAGATCGGTACTATACGGATAATTGTACGAGTCATAACGTATATATATAGATACGAGGATGTGCAGTTGAAACATATTTTTGAATAAAAACGTACACACAACGAAATGTATTTACCCAAAATTAGTTACTTTGTAAAATCCTACAAACGAGTTTTGCATAATTCATAAGTGTTTTGAAACGATGTCATGCGTATTTCTTTATTACAAAGCTAGCGGAATTACAATTTCAAAACAAGGATAATATTTCGTGCGATTTAAGTTGACGAGGGATTAAGGAGACGTCGATAAAGAATAAAAAAAACCGTTCTTTCGCTTTAACGTTTACAAATTATTTTTAACAAATCGAATGTTTCTACTTAATCTTAAAATGACTGATTGAGTTATGACTTGTAGTTTAACGAAATTCACGCGGGGTATATTAATTTAGTTTTTTTCATGATTTAAGTACACTCTTTTTGTAATATAACGTTTTGTCGGTTAAAATAATAAACGTGTAGATATATTATATAAATATATTTATAAAATTTTTTTTTTCTTTACTTCTACGGCGTGCATAAAACTCTTAAAACGTTTATCCCGCGAGGTCGACGATTAAAAACAATCTTAACGAAGAATTATTATGAACGGAAATAAAATTAGCATTTTGAAAACGGGCTGCCTTTAAATAATATTGTCAAAATTACTATTATGCAGAAATATAATATTAAAATTTTAAATATTATTCTGTCCTTGAGTTTCCTGACTGTTATGTAATTAATAATAATTAATATTAGTCTCGGGCCTAAAATATGATATCAGATTTAATAAAATATTATCTCCGTTATAATCTAGTAGCGCACGTACTATTGTTCGCGTTTTAGAGTACCTACTACATAATACATATATTTTCTAAATTATATTTCTGGGCACCGGTTGATATAAATATATTTTATAGTACTTAGTTTGAAATATTATCGTTCGCGAACAAATATACTTTGTCTTCAAATGTGTCATTAGCTATCAATCGTCCTACATTAATGGTTGTACAATATTGTACGTATAGTAACAGTCCGTCGTTAATAGAATTTAGCCCTCACGTACCCTGTTTTACGCTATAGTAGTCGTCTCAGTTTCGATACACAGTGTATTTCAAACGTATAGGGTTAAGCGTTTGCTACAGTGATTTGAAGCTGCGTGTTGACTTAGACAGTTGGTCGATAAGACGCGCGTGTGTATTATATAGATTTTTCCTAGTAAATCGTTTCAAATAAAAAAGTGATTTTTTTTTTTTTTTGTTCTTTATTTAATCGTTTCCGTGGTCAATAATTTAGAATCATTAAAATCCATCGACATTTTATCCACATATGTCGTCGCGTAAACAAAATGTTTCGATAAAACGTGATTTATATATTTTGGTCTGTTGCTCGTCCTTATACGACACGCCTACGCGTAGTTAAAGCAGTGGCGCAGCCAGGATTCTTATTTGGGGGTGTCTGAGGCTGATAATTAATTAATTTATATGTTAACAATTAATATGTATCCATTAAAAAACTGATTATTTATTTATTTCGTGGGGGAGGTTGTAGCTCCATCAGTCCCCCGGCTACGCCACTGAGATAGAGTATAGGTACCTATATTGTATATAAACGTAAATCGAAACGCGAACAATTAATTAATTATTGTCAACAATAAATATAATAACGAAGATAAAACAAAAGGCGAAGTAATTGTCGCGATAATTAAATTTGAAATGTATAGGAGTGGAGGAAATTTTTTTTTTTTAATAAAAGTCTAAAGAGCATTTAAATGCGTAGGTAATTTTAAATAAAGAGATTATCACGAGTACTGCGGAAATGGAAAAATATATATATATATAGACAGTGGCTGTTGCGGCGTATATATATATATATAAAATGCGCATAAAGTAAATGCCAATTAGAAAAGAGCGTAATTGAATTAAAGTGGCTTACGAATAATATTAAAAAAAAAAAAAAAAAAGAATATATATATATAACAATCGTTCAAACCGAATATAATATTTTGTATGCGTACGATTAGCGATAAAAAAAAGGTGGTAATAAAAAATATTTCGTGTTAAACGTCACAGTTATTCAGGCTGCAGCAGACGCGAAGGTATTGTAAATAGAATGATATTATATTCGACAGTAAGTCATCAGTTTTGTTCAACAGAGTTTCAAAACACTACAACGATTAGGGTTCGGAAGTCGTGGGATACGAACGTTTTTCTATATTTTTTTTATAGCAAATAACGCATTTCATATTTTGACCAAATCGATAATAATGTATGGCGTTCGGTTTCTTTTTGTATTTCGTCGATTTCGCAACAAAACAAAAAAAAAATGCTTATTTCTAAAAAAATATTTTCGCGTTTATCAATAATTGTTTTTGGCGAAATGATTATTGTTTGTGATATTTTTGTTTTAACGAATTGAACAAAAAAAAAAAAAAAATTTGTTATTTTCTTCGACCACACGAACGCGTTGTTTACAAGAACTCGGATTTTACTCGGATATTATACAATAGACGATCTATTAATTTTTCTCAATCGATTCGCTGACTATACCGTTATATATATTTTTTCTTCTTCAAACAATCGATTCTCGCGAGTATTTTATTTAATATTTCGGCGTTTCGCCACATACGTTCAATCGGGTTTTCACACTTTTTTTTTCTTGGCTCTTATTTTTTTTTTTCTAATTTATCTCCCATAACTTCCGAGCCCTAATAATGATATACGCGCGAGTACCTAGTTAAATTCGAAATGCGGATTGTCGTAATCAAAATATAACGACGTTTCGGCAAACGCGATTCGGTTTCCGCGGAATAAGAAGATATCGTTTTCCCCCCCTCCTCGTATTTTTATGTCGTCCAATGTATTTATGTGTTTCGTGTCGTTCGTCGGCGAAAGATCGTATTTTTATTATCGTCCCGGTCATCCGAAAATCGTTTCCCCAAGTCTGCGGAAAAATCCTTACAGAATAATAATATATGGCGTGTGTTCCAGGAGGACATTGGCACGGGCCGTAAATTATGGTTAAAAAGATGAGAAAACGACGATTTACAATTTAATATTGTTGAAAAATCGATATTTACTTGTTTCGGGTCGTCCGAAACGGAGGTAATATAGATAGATTTTTACGTAAAAATAATAATTGTATTTCGATATTTACGCGTTCGATGAGAATTTAATTTTCAATTTTCTTAGGCGAAAAACGTATCGAGGGGGGTTTTTTTTGTTTTGATCACAAATAATTTTGTCTGAACCAGAGACGGATGCAAACGTTATTTTCTGTCCGCCTTAACTATTTCGCCATTCCACGTTACATTCACGATTATATTCGAGACCGTAGCCAGATGAGAGTATATATATATATATATATATAATATATAAAATAATAGAATAATTAAATTTTATTTTAAGAAAAAATTTCGGGAGCGGGGGTCTGAATCTTAAAACCATCCTGCAGGCTACAACCTTGACTATATTAAAATATAACGCGACGTTAGTAAGTGATTTATTTATTCGAATCGTCGAATTCGTTAATGAACGCGTAGAAGTCGTATTAACGAAAACTTTGAAAATCAATTGGAACCAAAACGATTAGCAAACCGTAATGTATAGCTTTCCCGTTAAGACATTTAAGAATTTCTTTATAGAATCGTACGTAATAATGTTTGTTTTAAATAGTTTATAAAATACATTTTTTTTCGCGTTGATTTTATCCGGATAAATTAATCGAGCCGTTTTTTTTTTTAAATCGGTTAGTTCGAAAATGTTGGGTTCGGAAACCGAAAATATTCGTTCGACTTTCTTTTTTTTAACCGACCGAACTTTTATGAATAAATTAAGCCGTTACAAGTTGTTTTTTTTTTGTGAATGGCAATATCACGTTATAATTACCGTAGACGTGATGATATCGGTATGATTCATGTACATTACGAGGGAAAATTCGCTAAAATATTAAATAATATTAAAAAAAAAATCGCGTTCGATACCGATAACGATTCGAATTACAACAATTTCCAAATAATAATTTTAACGAATTTCATTATCCTATGTGGAATTTACAGAAGGTACTGTACGTATAATGAATTGTACACTGGGCAAAACGAACAGAAATATTTAACAAACAAGACACGAAGAAAACGTCCCGGGAATAAAATCGATATGACCTAATCCGAATTCAAATTTCGCGAAACACGTCTTGGAAAATAATTGCGTTTAATGTAACGACACGGTAGTTTTTAACGTACACTGTTTGTATAAATTCAGTTTCGGAAGAATTACGCATACGTGTATAATATGTAAATTAAAAGCGACAAATTTTAAAAAGGTAGCGAGCCGCGGGATGAAGTGGATATCGCTTAAGTGTATAACTCGGATAAGGATTTTAGAGTTTTGTTTTTATTATAAATCTGAAAGCAACGATAAATCGTCGCGTTCGATAAAACGATTCTGAGCGGAGCTTCGGTGTAATAAACAAAAGACAATCGAACAAGATTGTTAGCGTTTCTATGTAATTTTTGGCAGTTTTTCCTGACTTTTGAAAAATGTATTGAGAAAATCGAAAAATGACCTTTCTAAAGTACAAATTAGATGCGATTATTTGCAATCGGGGAAAATAGGTGTTATACGAAAAGATCGGAGCACTCCTTCTGCATGGTAGAATTTTCGGGTACAAACACAAAAAAAAAATAAAAAAACACGTCATTGTAAAACCAATACATTCCTCGTTCCGCTCAGAATCTAAAAAACATCATTTTTATCGATATACGCTCGTATGTGTCGAATAATATTAATAACGAGCCGTAGCTTTTTTTTTTTTAACAATTTAATTCACCGCGCACAAGATATCTTCGGCGGTTTTTTTTTTGTATTCAATATTATTTTTCAAACGTCTTTATATTCGTAAAATAATTTTCTCTATACGTGTAATTCCTTTCATTTTTTTTTTATTTCATCGTCGTATTTTTCTTCTTCTTTCAGCTCTAGAAGCCGTTGAGGTCCACAGCTGCAAAACAAACTTCTTTCCATCTGTCTCTATCAAGAGATAGTTCAAAATATGATCGTTTATCCCTATAATTGTATTGATTCCTTCTTACTTTTGTCGATCCATCTCTGCTTCGGTCTTCCAATCGGTCTCCTACCACGTGGAGTCCAGTTTAATAATTTTTCTTTTTCGCGTAAAATAATGACTTTTTACGGAAACCGGCGGTACACGAACAAATACAACTCGTTTAAACGAATTCTTTAATTTTCCGTAATAAACGATTTTTTTTTTATACACGTGTACGAATTTATAATTTATATGCGTGATCTAGGCGAAGATTAAAATTATATTATAGAGGAATATTAATTCACGCAATGTAAATTTCGGGGTTTTGCAAAAAATGAGTGTGAATCGTTTTTTTTTTTTCCGAATTCCAAAACTGCCTGTTGCAGACCGCGCCCTACTCGCCCGCCGGCACGTCCGACGTAGGCGGCGCGGACCGACGCGACAGGTCTGGCGCACGCAGGACCGCCGCCGCTACGCTTTTTGGCCGTCCCCGGTGCCCTGCACGCCGACCCGCCGGCGGTATATAAGTACGCGCGTTACGGGCGGACCTCCACCGGTATTATCATTTCACTGCACGGCCGAACGAGACGCACAGCCGACAACGGGGTACGCACACACAAAACGTCGCACAAACCGTACGCACACGCCGCACCGTTATTCGAGTCTTAATAGTCCCAAGCCGTCTCAATAGTCGTCTCTCGTTCCTACAGAAACGAAAAAAAAAGAAAACAAAAAAAACCAGGTAAGTACCACAATATCGTTACGCGTTTTTTTTTAGACTCGAACGAGTGTTAGACTCGTTTTTTTCTTAAAAAAAAAAAATTTTTTTTAAATAACTGCCCTCTAAAAAAAAAACACACACACATGATGATACCGCACGAAACGTCGTTAATAATAAACGCGCACTCAAGTATAGAGACCGGATTTATACGCGTTTCAAAATCCTATAAAAATAAGACCTTTTTTACGCTCTATATAAATTCGTTAAAAATTTATCTTTTATTGTCATATAAAATATATAATATATTATATGCGAGCATAAATATTCTTTTTTTGGAAACGTGTTTCATAAAAGTGTATTAAACACCGAAAAATATAAAAGTAACAAATTGTAAAAAAATTATAAGACAGTTAATCTCAATTTTTTTTTTAAATTTAAATTTTATATCTATATTTGGTGATTTATATCGCAATTCTTTTTTTTTGTAAACCGTTAAATTTTTTTTTTTTTACGTGAAATGTTCAAATCGAACATCTGCAGTATATTCCGAAAAAAAAACACATAATCGTTTCGTACGAAATATTCTCTAACATTGAAATACGCTTTTTTACGCGTTAAAAATTTGTTGTATATCAGTAAGTTCATCGTATATAGGAGAACGAAATCGTCGAGAAAACTCGTGCAATTCGGAGAGTATGCATATTCTCAGTAAAAATATAATTGTAGAAACATAAAAATCCCGTCTCTCTATATTGTATAATAATATATAAGTAATATCGCCGATTGTTTTAAAAATCAGTTGTAATATAGGTACTCACTTCTTTACTCGTATACACTGCAGACGCGTGACGATTTTTTTACATTAATTGTTTATTATATGGAAAAGGCTGCGATTCTGTATAACGTTTGTTAATTGATCGTATTTAATATACAGGTAAAATCGGCGGAGTAAATACTTGATATACGCGTCGAAAATATTCTATATCGCATGTTTTAAGCGATTTCGATTTGTAATGCTATTTATTCCCGGTTTTCGAGCTATTTTTTTTTTTTTTTTCTGCTAATACGCGTTAAATTTGATTTATTTTCGTATTTTTTTCATAAACCTCGTAAATGTGCACATTGCATTGTATTATTATTTTTTTGTTATTAAATGTATAGTGTTAAATAATAAAATTATATTTTTAAATCGTAAATAATAAAAAAACATTTTTTTTCTCGCTATTTTCACTGTTTTCGGGGCATTTAAGATTTTTCTTTTCTATCACATTTTAGTATTTTTCAGTGCTATAAAATCCTCGAACCTTAATTATTATACTTATACGATCAAGTACAATCGGACGATTAATTCGAGCTTTACACGGATAAATTGAAATAAACACCTGTATTTATTGATATTATTAGGCAGTATATATTTTGGCGGAAACGAAAGAAAAAAATTTTTTTCTACCGTAAAAAAACAACCAAACATTTTTGTATGTTTTACGCCGTACCCAAACGTATTGTGATTTGGTGATTTCTCGACGCTCTTGAAATTCGGCTTTTTCTAAAAAAAAAAAAATTAGGTACATTTTTCTCTATACGCTATATTTAACACGACGCGCAAATCAAATTTCAATAAATAACGGGAAAAATTCACGAAAATTCCCTTTAGCACGCATAAAAAGAATTTATTAATCTCAAATATTTTATTTTCAAATTGAATTGTACACGATAACGGATAAAAATATCGAATTGATTCGCAGTTATCTGCAGCAGATGTTATTGTATAAAATCTCGACTATATATACGAAAACACCGGTGTAGAATAAAAATATTTATAACGATTCGAAGAAATCGTAGAAAATATGTTTTTGATATTAACTATAAAAAAATGTGAAATATATAAAAAAAAAAAATTAATTAAATTCAAACGTTCTGGAAACACATTATTTTGGTCATACTTTTCGATTTCGGTATGCGTTTAATGAGGAGGCGGGCCGTTTTGTAACGAAAAAATTTCTATACGCGTGCGGAGTCGGCCGAGCGTATTATAATTTCAATATATTCAGAAAAAAAATATTGTTCAGAAATTCGTGACGTATTGAAAATCGTGGTAAATTTATCGTCATTTATCGCGCTCAAACACGAAAATCGCATTTTCAAAAAATTCGAATATAAAAATATTTAATAATATTTTTATATTGGAATTTTTTGAAAATGAATACACGAGATTAGAACCGAATATAATATTTTACACTTTTTTTTTTTATATAGTTCGAAACAAAATATATGAGACGTTATCTCGTCAAAACTATAAAGATTTCTTTAGTTTTTTTCTTTTTTTTTTTTTGTAAATTTGTTACCGTCAAATGTAGTCTTTTTTCCGCGACTCGACGCACAATATTATTTTGTCGAATCGACGAGTGTTTCTCGGGACACAAGTCTCGCGAGCGAATCGTTCTTTTTTTTACAAATCCGTTCGAACATTTCGTTACCGTATAAGAAACCCGAACGAGACGTGCGCAGATTTAACTTCAACGCGCGTACGGCAAAGCGTCTTCGATTTTTTTTTTCGTTGACAATATCATTGAGCGATAAAATCCCTAGCGCTCAAAACACTTTCTTGACCTCCGACAACAAATATTTCCAATTTATAAATATTGTACAATAATAGCACGAACGTTTTCCCGCGAGGTAGCGCTTATTTCGCTTATATCCGGCTCCGCTCGATCGTACTAGCTCATAGGAATATATTTTTTTTCTCGTTTAAATTCCACAAAGACGGGTACCGCACCGACTCGTGACCATTTTTTCCGTCCCAAAAACGGATTCGTCGATCAGACCGTTATCCCAACAATGACGTTTCTAATCGATCTCGTCTCCGATTAAAATCATTAGACTCCGCGCAGAGGACACAGAATTTCGAGAGTCCTCTCGTTTAAACGTTTTTTATATTATACTGATATTTATTACAGTCGGATTCCGGTGACGATCTACAAAAAAAAAAAATCACTTCAATCGCATGCCGAAAATAATGCCGCGACATCACGTAATAATAATCGTTTCTTCGGAAACGCGATTTGTACACATTTTTTTTTCTTCTCTCTAGTCCGTAACGTCCTAGCGCAAAAAAATTCCGCATACACGTCGACCGCGACGGTGAAAAATTTGTAACGTCTGCCGCGGACGTTACCGACGTGTCGCGGTCGTTGCGGTCACCGCGGCACGGAAGACTGATGGCGATAGAGATGTAAACTTCACTAATGGTATACGTTGATCATTTATAAACGGATGTCTGGTGCAAATTGTCAGATTTCCCGGGGAAATTGTCGGCCTTTGCACGCGAGTTCAAGCGCCAAACATAAACGTCGCGATATAATGCACATACAAGTTCCGGTCCGGCAAAAAAATAAAAGTGGTATATACCGATTCGGTCCCGACAAAAAAAGACCAATCCAACCGATTCCGTCTCTCGGTTTTATATACTCGCGTATGTAGATAATTTTAAGAAAAATAATAATCTATCGATATTACGTTTAAACACATTTCAAAATAGTAATTTAACACTATGATATCCAGTACTGTTGCGTATTTTTTAACAAGTATTGAAAATAAGGCACAACGAGCTTTACACTTTTCTGGGAAACCGTTTGGTTATCAGCGTATTAACGACTTCCAAAATAAAAATCCGAAAAAATATTAAGATTCTGTAGATACCTTACAAGACAACGTTGGGAACGGAATCGTTATAGTAAATTTTGACTAAACATTTTTTTAATTTTGTTGACTTGTATATGCGCGTATAACAAGAAGCACATTTACTTGAGTGTACGATATCACTGTATCAGTCATGAGAGTATTACTTACACACTCTCGTGGCTCATATGCTTATTGCTTGTGTATTTTACAAAACTCCTTAGAAGCGAATCGTTTCCAAATCCTTTAAGATTATACACCTTTTCATTTTGCCGGGACGGTATAGAAAACGGTCGTCGAGACGGAACTCGTATACCGTATACCGTATTTTCAAAACAGAAAACTGAGCTGTTACACAGAGCTGGGACGTATAACCGAGTGCTCGTACTAGATTCAGTGCTCCGTTCCCCAATATCGTTTGAATTCAAACGATTTTGATTTAACGAATTCAACGACAATACGCTATTACGACGGAATTAAAAATTATTTCGTAATTAATTAAAACACGTTATAATCGTTTGAATTATTATCGATCATAAAAATTGCATAAAAAAAATGATAAACCATAAATTTAGTATTCGCATTAATGATAAAACAATATGTTACAGGGCTAAGACAATTTTAGAACTTCACAATAATATCTGAACTAAGCTCATATATGTATTTTGCAGACAAGTGAGAATGCTACGCCCCCTCCCCGCCAAAATACTAACCGTAGCCGATAGACCCTGCTCGAATTTAACACAATTTATGTCCGTATAATTAGTTAATTAAACTTTGCAAGGTAACCTGAATCTGCCTCTAAAGTTTCCATTAAAATATATTCATCTATAAATATTTTTATGTTTTGATAATATTTTACATATAGAATAAAATTCGAACCAAATTTTTAAAACGAAATTTTATTACTGGTACGAGCTTATCAACAAGCCGTTCTATAGAGAAGAACGCGTGTAACGAATACCATCGATATTGTCCGGTCGTGTGAAAGTCTATAAAAATTT
This sequence comes from Slavum lentiscoides, assembly GCA_032441835.1. Taxonomy (NCBI): domain Eukaryota; kingdom Metazoa; phylum Arthropoda; class Insecta; order Hemiptera; family Aphididae; genus Slavum; species Slavum lentiscoides. Next base: position 7,680,146 of record CM063714.1, on the reverse strand, counting down.
GCGCGCACTTACCAGCCGCAGTATGGGGACAAAACCCCTTTCTTTTACATCTCGTAATAGTCCACGTGTTTACGTCCACGGCAAAAACGTGAGTTTTTTTTCTTTCTCTCTACAATTCATACATTTTATAATATTATTCTATGTAAATCGTGCTCGTATCGCGCATAAACATTTACATAGAACAAGGTATCGTACGAAGACGTCCGCGTGAATATTACAATATATATACACACGGTATTGCACGTGTGAAGGTAAGTACCTCGACGACAGTGCTAAGATAAAAAAAAGTATTCAAAACGATTTATCACGCCGGGTCGGTGTATACGTACATACAGTAGAGCAGACGAGTCTAGATCGCGATACACTCGACGTATATCGTATATAAATAGACGCGTATTTTGTACTCATACGTATATACAAAGACTGTGCAAGTTAATTCATTTTTTTAAACTCGTTAAATCATATTTTTTTTTTAGATTTAAAAATTCAAGTTTTAAAAAGAAACTAATCGGCGTCAGCCGACCGTATTAAAACGGGAAAAGAAAGTAGTCACCAGATAGCGTTACGACACAACATAGAGGGCGTGGCAGAAAGGCGTTTATAAATAGCGGTCCGAAACCGTCGGACCGCTCAGTCACGGCGGTCAGGCGTGAATAACGTAGTTCGCGCGTCTGACTGCGATGTGTGTGTGTGTGTGTGTGTGTTGAGACTGACCGCCATTTATATGTGCCTATCTGCCACGCCCTCTACGTTGTGTCGTAGCGCTATCTGGCGGCTACTTTCTTTTCCCGTTTTATTGTTATTTCGTTTACGTTCCATGCACGTTGTTTTTCCTTTTTCTACTACATTTGCATTTCGTCTCGATACATTAATAGATATTTCTTCTTGGTTAGTACTTGTCGATGGAGATATTTCATTGGCAGAGAGGGTTGGCTCCATTTTCACCCCCCCTCCTTGAACATCGTGTATAACCGCCACTGGTTGCTGGCCATCGTATATCCGCTGTTTTTATCTCGAAACTTATTGAGACAGGTATTTGTCGGTCGTGTAAAAAAAAAAAAAATTGAAAAAAAAACCACTGGCATCTCGAGTCATGACGACAAAACGCCGTGGCATGCGTATAAATTTTATAATAAAAAGACCATTTGATACGAACTATTAAAATATTTTCAATGTCCTTCATAAGTCGATATAGGATATTCGAAATCATCTGCGTCTATTCGCGTAATATTTACAAAAACGCATTGGTTATTCGCGCCTCGCGCGTCAACGCCGGTAAATCAAATGCGCGTAATTTGATATCGTTAAATTTCCCACGAGATTCTACGAGAAATCACACTCGATATACAAGTATAGAGTAATACGACACGAGTTCGAACACACGTCGTTTGATTCGATTACGGTGCATGTTGCTAACAATATTTTATATTGCGCGATAATATACTCCACTGAAATACAAATATATATTTTATATAGTATATAGGACTTTCGGTTTTAAACCGATCGCTTGTCACTTGACGCGATTTCCTTCGCTTATAGTAGCTTCTTTCTATTCCTATAGTATTTGGCAGTGTATACAGCTCTAGAAGATTTCCGTCAGATCCTTGGAATAATTCGATTTATTTTCACCCCCTAGAAGAAAAAAAACGCCCTTTGACGGTATTCACTCGGTTTATTATTATAATATTATGTAAACAGGCGCGTACGCGACAAAACAAGAAAATAACGTCTGCACAGAGCCGTGTATGGAAATTCGTTGTCGCATAAGCGGCTTATCCCGCGCAAAGCGTTTGTTAGTGAACCGAACGCAACGACAAATCGCACTGATGTAGTATATCCTACGTACAAACGTATTGCACACGCCGGTTGACAAACAGAATCGCGAATTAAAAACCTATACACACGTGCAATCCAGTGGCGTATTTACGGGGGATACGGGGTCATATCCCCCCGAGATGTTATTTAAAACAATATTTTGATAATTGTATGGACGAAAATGAATGATATTAAATTCAATTATGAAAAATTAATAAATAAATCAAATTTTGTACACAAATGACAAATGTTTGTTTACATATAACATGTATATAATAATAACAATATAATATGTTTATAATTCCTTGGAATAATTCGATTTATTTTCACCCCTAGAAGAAAAAAACGCCCTTTGACGGTATTCACTCGGTTTATTATTATAATATTATGTAAACAGGACGCGACAAAACAAGAAAATAACGTCTGCACAGAGCCGTGTATGGAAATTCGTTGTCGCATAAGCGGCTTATCCCGCGCAAAGCGTTTGTTAGTGAACCGAACGCAACGACAAATCGCACTGATGTAGTATATCCTACGTACAAACGTATTGCACACGCCGGTTGACAAACAGAATCGCGAATTAAAAACCTATACACACGTGCAATCCAGTGGCGTATTTACGGGGGGGGGGATACGGGGGTCATATCCCCCGAGATGTTATTTAAAACAATATTTTGATAATTGTATGGACGAAAATGAATGATATTAAATTCAATTATGAAAAAATTAATAAATAAATCAAATTTTGTACACAAATGACAAATGTTTGTTTACATATAACATGTATATAATAATAACAATATAATATGTTTATAATGAATACAATAAAAATATCTATTAAAATTTGTATATCACCTCCCGTGGAAAAATCTTAGATAGGTACGCTACTGGTGCAGTCTACATTTCATAGAATATTTCGGGTATATACGTATAGTACTCACTGTGTTTCTAATATTCCGGGAAAAAATTTAAAAATAATTTTTTTCTCTTTCCTTTTCCGCACTATAAAAAAAAAAATACACGACTTAACCGAGTTATGCGATTGGTTTACGCGTTGATTTTCCTTCCATCGATTATAGACGGTAATTATTGAGGATCGACCATAGTAGGACAAAATATACGAGGCATGCGAATAATAGCGAACTGACTGCAGTATGACCACGCGCGCAGGAAAAATAATATTGTACAAATTGTTTCCTACCCTGTTTATACAATGGGTACCTAACGGGTACCTAACCTAACTCAATTGATTATTTGTCGTTTGACCCGATTTTCGTAAACCGTGTGCTTTTGGCCGTGTCGTTTCTATTCTAAATATAAAATGTATATATATATTATTTTATTATTATTATTATATACTAATTATATTTAATTAAAAATACGTATTTCCGTCGTAGATTTTCAAATTAATAAAGAACGGTTGTAAAATGGCATTTGATAAGGAACGTTCAATTATAATAATGTTATAATTCTACGTCCCACGAAAACGTGGCCTCGTCCGGCCCGTCAAAATAAGTGATATACAACGCTCGAAATAAATAATTGATAATCGATGAAAATTCGGTACGATTTCCATACGTGTGACTGCAATATTATACTCTCCCAAATACGGTCACACTGCGCTTCGCCATTTCGCTCGCTTCATATTGCTATGCATACGAGTACACGTGACGGCCTGTCTATATTATACTCTATGGAATCGGCATCATTGCTAGGGCTATGATTGCATAGCCATCACTCGATTACGACGCGAGTCGAACGTATTTATACGTATAGAAAAATTAATAAGAACCGAACGAACAATAGTTTGAAATTTTATTATTTGTATATACATGCGTGTGTGAATATATAGAGTCCAGTCTGCGCAAAAGTGTTATGTAAAATAATGAAATATTTATATAGGAGTCGTATTAAGAATTTGTTTATACCGGTTATTCGCGACAAAAAAAAAAAAATGGTAGCGAGTGAATTACTTGTATAACGATTTGAAAGTTTTGTTTTTATTATAAATTTGAAAGCAATGATAAATCGTTGCATTCGATAAAACGATTGTGAGCGGAGCGTCGGTGTAATACACTTTGTCGAAAGATTTGGAAGAGTTATTAAAAGAAATTGTGACAGACGATTTGCAAGATTTTTTTTAATATACTCGAAGTATAGGTATTTTCAACATTTTCTTTTTTGTTGAAAATTTCAAGACAATAGAATGATTATTTTCGAAATTATAGCGAAAAAACTATATACGTGATATTGACGAAATCCCATTTTCAGCGGTTTTTCGTACAATTTTTCGACAGTTTATCGCTTCGCGTTAAAAAACTATTGAGAAAATCGAAAAACGATTAAAGTATGTAACAACTAGATGCGAATTGTGACCGAAGAGATCGGAGCACTCCTTCTGGTCGAAAATCTGTACACGGGATAGAAAAAAAAAAATAAACATCATTGTAAAACCATTAGATCCCTCGCTCCGCTCAGAATCTAAAATCATCGTCGAGGGTATTAGGGACGAAAAAAAAAGAATACAACGACAGAGCAATAAAAAAAAAAATTAACAAAATCATGAATATCACAATAAAAAGAATTTAATAAAAACTAATACCATTTTGGCGTGCACCGTTTCCGACTACAAAACCCGGCGAGCACGATTTTCCCGAGCAATTACAAATACAATCGGTTAAACTTCTGATGACAATATTCCATATCCCCCGCGGTTTCTCGAAGGATTATTACTTTTCTCGAACTCCTTCCCCCCTCCCTACCACTCATAGTGAATCAATAACGTTTTCTTGGCACGGCGCAATCCGCGCATTTGCTGTACATATACGCAAACGTCAAACAGACGTTCACTGCAGTGCTCGTGGCATCGTTTTAAAAACTATACAGAAAACCTATTCGTTTTGAGTGGGCCATTGACGTCGACGACCGGAAGATGTGCGCATTTTTAACATTTCCCACGTTAACGCAACACAAGTATTATATACACAATTATCGCGATTAATTAATAAGAAACGGAATAATCGTCCGAGAACGTTCTTTTTTTCCCCTTCTTTCGTATTATAGGCGCCAAATCCGAAAATTTGTGTGGAATATAAAACGCGACTGTGTAAAATCTCGAACCGCTAAGGACGCGTCTTGTTAGGCGCGTATAATGACGCGACCGTCGTTATTTTCCTTTCCGCCCGCCCCATCCGCACACTCGTTGTCCGTACAAAATATAAACAGACAGATTACCCGTTTTTGTAAAAAAAAAATATAAAAAAATCAAACTAGTCGTTCAATTTTTTCCGGAGTTTACACGGAATATACAAATAAAATAAATAAATAATCGTGTGTACCTACTAAAAAAAAAAGTGTCATTCATATTATAATATTGCTCGGCAAAAAACCTACGCGTTAAATCCTACGGGATTAGACTCGGCTGGGATACACGGGATCCGGTATGTTTCAGTGATGCGTATTCGTTTCGAAAATCGTACACGTGTATTATTATTCGAGTGCCCTCGGTGTGTGGGTACGCCGTATCTGCTGCTGCTGTATAAAAGCTGGATTTCGCCGCGCCGACACCCGATTTCTGACAGTTGAAACGCCGACGCCGTATTCTTTTTTTAATATATTTTTAAAATTATTTTTATACTTGATAAGCTTTATATATAACGGCAGTTGTCCGCTTTCTTCAAGGACGATTTTTAGTAATAATAAAAACGCCGCTGGTATTTACGCGGGACAATAAGGGCCGGACGGCGCGAGGATTGGCACTTGTTCTAAAATTTTATACAGGAGCCGAATTTATCACTTTTTTCATCTTCAAATTATCGATACAAAAAAATGTTCGGAAATACAAAGTGTACTCGGAACGATTTTACTAAGTCTCCGAGTCAAAACGATAGGCATAAGTGTTTTTATGCGGCTATAGGTTATTATTGGTGCAGTTTTTATACAACAGTTATTACATGTAGTATCAGTGTACTGCAGTGGTGCGACTTGTGTATTTATGATGAAAAAGGGGGTTAATGATTTTTTTCATTTTTTTTTTTTGCTTCGCCTCAATTTTTTACCTCAATCACGCCGTTGGCAATAATCGTGAAAATATTTAGTGATATGACGTGCGAAAATGACGAGAAAATATTTAAAATTTTTACCGCGCGACAAAAGCCATTATAACGACATTATATAATATCACAGAATAAAAACCGCGCTTATTATTATATACAGCGAGTCACATTTTTGTTTTTCACGTTGTTTTACCGATAGGTACGGACTGCAGCTGCAGATGGTATTTTTCGTTTTTACACGTTCAATATTCTCGATATCGAATATATTTATGCTTATCCGCGGTCGATATATAAAAAGCGCTATTCGATTACGCTGATAATTATTTATAACTTATTATAAACAAATATATTTTGCGAACCGACCTATTAATTATTTATTTACAAACATAATAATTACTGTAAAAATTAAACGCGATATTGTCTCAACAAATGCGTAACACAGAACTGGAGAAAATAATAATATAGTTGTTTAATATTATTATTATTATTATTATTATTATTATTATTATTATTATTATTATTATTATTATTATTATCGTAGTAAAACGCTGTAGGCAAAACATTTTTTTTTTACAAATATCGAAACATCATATTATAAAATTGTCAGAGTCAATTAGAAATCGAGTTAAAAGTCAATGTTAACAATAAATGCTACGGACTTAATTCGAATCAATCATTAATTTGTTATAAATACATTTTTTGAACAATTCGTGTACGAATTCTCTGGAGTCGTTCGAAAACGAGAAATTTTGTGGCACTCGAACGTCTACGGCATTATTAATAATATCGTATACTGGACCGAATCGTTATGGCAACGAAAATTCAAAACTGAACCGGGAATTTTAACTTTTTTTTCTTCAAACTCGTTAATAATTATTCGGCGACGGGTCCTACAGCGATTACGGTACAGGTATAATTTACATTAGAAGTAATTTTTCGCAGTTATATTTTATCCGACCAGTAAAAGCTGCCGATTTTACAGCGTTGTCCATTAATCTCGTCCACATCTTTTTCGCTACACGTTCCTGCAAAGTCAAGGTATTCATGTATACCTACACATGTTTATCGTCTCGTACTCTTCCACATTCACACTTGTCGTCCTCTGACAATCCCCGTTCGAACAGATTCTTTCTTTTGCTAGTATGTCGTTTGTTATACGTCCTGTTTCGCGAGAATTTTATAACGATATAAATAATACGCGTTTAACGATGTCTGGAAAATATATTCAATCGTTCGCGTCCACCGCAGTGACGACTGCATAATAGTGTCTTTGAAAAGTCAGTTAAGTCCGTCCGCGCACAAAAGTCGCGAGATCCTTAGCACGTAATACGCGTATTTATAATAAAAAAAAAGGGCATTTTTCATTTTTTCTCTGCGGCCTGACTACAAGATTCAGAGAGAAACCCCTCGCCATCCACCGACGAGGCCTTCGTAGAAGTCAATTTTTTACTCGGCAATTTTTTTTTTTTTATATATTAAACCGAAAGGCGTGCGTATAAATGTTCCTGAAAATTTTTTTTTTTTTTTAAACGTTCCTATACTTTTTTCGGTAATTCGTATGCAGAATATTCGAGACGAGATCGCGCGAAATAAATTTCGATCATAAAATTCAAAGATCATTCGACCCGATACATTGTCCAGCAGTTTAGAAAATCGGAATTTTTTCTACGGTTTTATAAGTAATTTAACAATTTTTTTTTTTTTAATAATTATAATATATTCGTTATAATTTTTTTTGATAATTTTATTTAGATGAACATCATAAGCGCGTTGACCGCGCGGCGGTTACCTATTTAGAAACCAAATCAAACGCGTTTCTTTATATTACGTATATATTATATCGCGATAATGAATTAAAATTGTTGTTTTTTCATTTGCAAAATCAAAAACAAAAAAAAAAATCTTTAAAACGGTACAACGTATACGAGTGTTCGTTGATCGAATGTACAAAACACTGGAAATAACAATAGACATACGCACACCGACACACATATATAGAGCGTGTAAAATTAAAATTTTGCTTTCCTGTAATGTGTAGAAAAACGTTACTGTATAGGTGTATTTTTTTCTTCTTCTTCTTCTTCTTCTAAATAAACCGATGACCACGACATCGTTTTATAATGTACGACGTGAGAAAAATCGCCAAAGTCCCTCTAGCAGCAGTCGACGAGAATTTCGGACGTAATAAAAACGTATACGCTAATATATAACGGTCGGCGTAGGTATTTTGCGCGCGCGTGTGTACTATAATGTGTTCAGAAATATACAGTTTAGTGTTATTTAAATATCATTTTTTTTTTTGCCCGTCACTTCGGTAGAAGAAAACACGCCGTCGTCGTCACCTGTAAACACGCATAAATCACCGTTAAAAAAGAAAAAAAAAACGTTTATTATTTAATATAGTAAATATAAGACTTTGAAAATTCAACGTACTTGTTAGAAGAAAAAAAAAGAATCGAATCTCGGCGAGGTATTTTTCACGAATTATTCTTCTCGCGATTTATTTTTATTTGCACGTTATTTTAAATAATAATTCGTTTAAATCGAAAAACCGCGTAAATTATTATAAAACGATAATCGAGAATCGCGTGCATTATACGTATTCGGTGTTTTTTTTTTTCGTGTTTACGAGTGTAAAATTTAATTTTTATTTTTTGTAAATATTAGAAGAAAAAAAGGCTTACGACTTTACATCTCCGTTTGAATGTAATTATTTTTGAAAATAACGTGAAAATCGTAAGAACGAATACGTCAGCTCGCGTTAAATACGCTTTTCATTTATTTTTCAATTATATATCGACTGGTTATTGGAGCGTTAGAAATATACCGTACACGACGTTCGATACAATAATAATAATTATTATTGGACACGACTTACTTGCAAGTCGTTCGTATTAATTTACTACGAAACGCGCGGCGTTTAATTCGATTTAATATTATACAATATTGATTTAAGATGATCTCTGTACAATGGTAAATAAATATAATGGAGAAAAATCGGTTTTTATTCTTCTCACACACATATCGTACGAAACCAACTGTCGTCGTTGTTTTATATTGTAAACTTTTGTGGCTCGATGAGGTTTTTTTTTCGCGCGTTTAAAACGAGTGGAATCGAATAATTAAAACACACACACTCGCGTATTATTAGCCGACCCTGTTTTTTTTTGTGTGTGTGAAAAAACGTGATTATATATTATACAAACGCGACTATAGACGTTTTATTCGTTTTGTTTGTTTGTTTTATTTTTATTTTTTCACGTGTACGAGAGTGTATATGGTGTAAAACGCTTTTTGCGTCGTTCGTTAAACGAACATGAATTATAACCCGAAATTCCGCTGGAACCTGTGAAGTGGATCAGTGGCCTGCTGTTGCAGCTCCAATATACTCGCTACATATATACACATAAGTCGGTCAAATCGTGTTTTTATATGGGAGTTTTTGATGAAAAAAAAAATTTTTTTTTTTAGTTTTTATTATTATCATCGTTGAAAATCACGCGATATAATGTACTCAATGTGACGGTCGCTTTTACAAAATCAAAATTCAACTTTGCACACATTCGTTTGTATATATATATATACGAGCGTACGTCGTTATTCTCTATTCAAACGCGCATATAGTCGCGGCTTATTTCGAATCGATTACCGCGCGCGCCCGAGTATATTTCTTATAAAATACGCTGCAGCTGTCTTCGCGTGTTATTATTTTGTCTGCCGTATACAGTATATACGTTTATACAAATATGTATTTTGTGAACGGTCCTCGTGTCGCTAAATCAAGACATTATATTGTGTTTTGAGATTGAGGGTACACATAAAAGTATGTATACGTAAAATATTATAAATAATATCTTGTCCGCACCTATATATATATTGCGTAGCGTTCTGTATGAAAAACGTCAAAGTCTTACCGATAAAACCACGCGTATTATTTTGTTTGGTCGATTTTTGTGTCCGCCGTTTCTATATACGTTTAACTATATGGGTTTTTATGTAGATTTAATATATTCTCATCGTCCTTATTCGTACGACGACCGACTTATTTTTTTATTTATATTAAATAGCAGCGTATGGTTATAGGAATCGAAAAAAAAAATATTTTACATTTTTCAACCGATGGTATAGTTTTTACCGATTTTATTTTTGTTTTGTAATAATAAACGATTATATTCCGATGGATTCGTTATAATATCATTTTGCTATATTATATACTTAATATAGCTATATAGGAAAATATAAAATTTGTGTCGTCGCGTACGCAGTGGTCGAAGTGAATCAAAACAAGTGGGGGATGGAAGCGGTGTCGTCATTTTAAGTTTTGAACGGTCCACATTGTTGAAAAATAGGCAAAAAAAAGTCTTTTTAAGAAAATAAGGCTCTGACACTGGCCTTACAAACCTATTTTTTATGATCGTGAGTAAGCGACGTTTAGATCTGCTGAATGTTAGAATTTTAGAAAACGAAATTGTTCTTACAAGAACTATTTTGTATAACTTATTTCGATTAACTTGTAATCTTACAAGAACTATTTCGTTTTCTAAAATTCTAACATTCAGTAGATCTAAACGTCACTTAATCACAATAATAAAATATAGGTTATATTCCTATTGTAATAAGAATAAAAAAAATTGGTTAAAAAGATAGTTAAAAAAAAATTAGGCGACATTACAATTACAAATTATATAAAAAAAAATTTTTTTTAAATCCAGGAGGGACGAACAATTTTAAACAAAATAAGTGGAGGATGGAATATGCTCACTAAAAAAAGTGGAGGAAAGGCAACCCCTTATCTACCATTGCAGTGTGTACGCTTCAAACGTCTTGAATCGCGTTTTTATAATATTTTCTTATCGAAAAAACATTTATTATTTAGTAAATGCGTACCAACAGAGTATGAAATACAGGCGAGTATATATCCTGCAAATCGTCTCCTTATGTACGCGGATAAAACATTTTGTAATTATAAATTCTTCTTGTACCGAAATTTACCGTTCGGCGGCTTAATCATTTCAAACGATCTATAATAGACTGTTTAAACGGACCGGCTTTAAAGTTTATAATCATACGTATTATCCGGGATTTGGAACACGTGTTTTGTGAAATATTTGCCCACGCTAAAACGATATAATAATATATAATATCATGCAGTCCGCCACTATATAATTATGGTGCGTATATAGAAAATTTGTCGTTTAATTTCCCTCGTGGATTGTTTTCACACATAATATTATGTATAGTCTCGTGCGTGGACGACAGTTCTATATATATATATATATACACACACACACTTCGTTATTAATATTAATTTCCGCGAAAAATTTTAAGTATATAAAAAATATTTAAAATGTTAAAAAGACAAAAAAATTTTATTTTATAAATCATTTATCGAAACTCATATCTAAATCGGTAAAAAAATGTTCACATATATGTTTTCAACAACAATATGTTTTCGTTGCTAATTGCTGCCGGTCAATCCGGTATAGGTACTATAATAATTAATATTTCTGAAACAGATTTCCAGTTTTGACGCATATACCTACGCAGTAAAATAATAACAGCACATTATAATAATATACGTGTTTGTACGCGAATAAAACTTAAAAAATCATATTTGCATATTATAGGACAAATCCGTAGCAAACAGAATTCCCGCGTCCCACTCTACTCGTATAAATAAATATTTCGTTTACTTAATATTGATTTTGTTGCTTTTTGATTAAACCTGTATTGCGTATTTATGGACGTTCGACAACGTTTCGTAATACCGCATAGTGCGACGTGATAGAATGCGCGCAATAATACAATATTATTGACGTGAAATGTGTAGGATTGCAGTACAATTTTTTATTATTATTTTTTAAAATTTTTTAATTAGAAACGTAAATTTATACATATTTGCCTCGACAATCAAAAACGAGAAATAAAATATAAAATAACAAAACACAGATAAAGAAATTACATCACAAAACCCTCAGAAAGGAAAAAATTTAAAACAGAATGAATAAGGAGACCGTTGGAAGTTTGAAAGAAAGTAACATTTTAATCGCACAATGTTTTAATAATTGCGCATACTCATTGTGTATTCGAGAATTCCAGTAGCTATTTGCAGAACTCGAATGCAGGCGTATATGGCGTGGGGTTCCATCTTATATATAGTGTAATCATTATAAATTATGTATAAAATATCTCTTATCGCGTTTTATTTCGATAATTATTTAAAACGATAGGCGATATTATATCGTGTATACGTTTCGCAATAAACGTTTTTGAATAAAAAAAAAAAAACAATAATTTTTAACTCGACTTTTTCCCCTCTGGGTTTTCAGATTTTTCAATATCTCATACGTTTCGTAAAATATCCAAACGAAATTTATGATAAAAACGGTTTTTTAAACTCGGTTCTAGTCTCTATATATAGCTCGTTTTAACGTGACAATTCTTAATGTAATTGTAAAAAAAAAAAATAAAATTAAGTACGTTTAATAAATGAGAATCATCTGAGAAAATTTCCATTTCATAATTTCATTATCCGCATACATATATATATATATATGCGCAGCAGGTTATAACAATAGTGTAAGTTTTACAACGAGATTATTCGAAGAAACCTGCACTTCAACTATAAACGTTGTATTGCAAGTATACATATTATAATGTCTTGGAGCAAAATTGAACATTATACGAGTACAATATCCGCAGCGTTTACATTTTGAATTTCCCGGTATATTTTCGTACGCGAAACGTTAATAAATTACATTCGAATTTTCTCCACCGGCGACGATGAAAACGTTTATTAAATATTTTACTCGATTTTTTTTTTGTATACACCCCAAATATTCCGTATTTTAATGCGCTCTTGTTAATAATAATATCGTCTCTCCGGCCGTGTTTATTATTTTCGTTGCGCGTTACGCACGACGAATTAATAATAATATTTATTTAGCGGGAGCCGGTTATTTGGCAATACGAATAATATTATATCGAAAGTTATGGCTGCTGATACAGGCAATATTATTACGGACGCGGTTCGAAATTGTCTATTTAATATCCACAGATCAACCGTTTCGAATACAATACACGTGTCTTGTAGTAACGAGCATAATATTATTATATTTTGTCGCTTTGAGTTTTGGATTACGATATAATAATCATTCGACGAAGTGTGCGATATGACTAGGTTTTAGATTTCACACGTTGGCTTACAAATAGATATTGGGTAATACGATTATTCTCTAATAATAATAATAATAATAATAATCTACATAATTTTATATATATATAAATAAAAAAAATTTTAATCCATACACGTATAATGTGTTTTATTCGTATGTCTGTTGACAATTATTGAAATTTTTTTGTATTTTATTCTACTGTGCAGGTATGTGAGTTTTCGTTATATTTTGTTAGTAATAAAAAAAATAAATTTTTTTTTTAAATTCCATATGAAATCGCACGAATTAAAATTCCAAAAACCTGCAGTGGAAATTCTGTATTGTTTCGTTGATATTTCGTGTATGTGTAAAGTTTAAAAAAAAAGTACCTTATATAACTTTATTGAAATTTGTACATCGAATGAGAGTACCGAGAGATTCCCTCCTCTCACATATCGACACTCGGAATTAAACCGATTTATTGTGTACAGGTCACGTTATGTGTAAACGTTTTGAAGTCAAAACGACTACTTTTCGACGATACACATTTCGGACGTCTGTTTCGCGTGTATATAGCCCGGCGTTTGATTATCAGAATATTATTTCGTTCGATTATTATTATAAACGTTCGAAATATTACGTATTTATATATGGAAACACGTGATTACGACAATGTGAAAAGGATATTATATTTTCACGCGTCATACGTGATTTTCGGATACACTCGGCGTTGGTAGGTAGGTATATATATATATATATATATTATTATTATTATTGCAGTGTGCGTTCGTTATGTTTGCGCAGTAAATGTAAGAATGTCGACGTTTCCCGTGTATAATTTTAAATTGAAGCCAAATTGCCCGGTTCTATAAGGTATAGCTGGTTGTATGCAAATATATAATATGCGCGCGGCACCGACGGCGTATGAACGGACAGCAGTTTAGGATTTATTCCCGTATCGGGTCGGGATTTAAAGTGTTTACACTGTACACACAACAATGAGTATTAAACGAGTTATATGCGAAATGTAAAAATTTTATTTTCGATTCGGATTTTAGAAGTATTAACCGGAGAGAACGATGAGAGAAGAATGTTTTCGCAGTAGTCGAATAAAATATAATATTAAGTACTTCGTTCTTTCGTTAGCCAGAAAAAAAAAAACCTAACACTAATAAGCCGATAATTGTAATTCCAGTAAAACGGCGTTTTTTTTTATCTTCGAACGAAAATTCTGAAAAAAATCCCTTTTAAAATAGATTTATTTCAAAGCGGACACATCAAAAACGACGAAGCCGAGAAACTTTGGTTTTTTTCACTCGTTATAAAATCAAAAAAACGTTTCGTTTAATGAAAGTTTGGAGATTATTGAAAGCACCAAATATCCCAAAGAAAAAAAAAGGAGTTATTCCGATTTAAAAGTGAACGAAAATAAAGGATATCGAAATTTTGTATCCACAATACGTTAATAAGTATACAAATGCAGAATTTCATTTCGATTTATCACCCGGAGAATTTGCGAAATTCAAATACTCGCCACGCGATGTCGAACGAAGTTCCATTAAACAGAACGTCATCCGTTATGGTCATTGAAAATTTCAATACCGCGCATAATTATTTATTTATTTTACGTGTAATTATTTTATTTTCATTTACATTCGAACGAGTCAATATATTATAAAAACGACAATATTTTTCGGTAAATTTTATATATGTTTTTTTTAAATTTTAATTAATTAAAATTAGATAAATTGTATGATCGGAATTTTAACAGTATATCGTATAATGAAACCAAATTAAATTTTTTTTATTTTTATACTTCCTAGCCCCTCATATACTTATGTCTTATGATCCGTTTTCGCCGTTTTTTTTTTTCGATAGGTACTCATCATATACTCGGGAATCTGGGGAATCTGTTGGGAAACGTTTTGATGTTTTATGAAACCATTATATCGTCACGATCTCATATTCAATATCGTAACACATAATATTATGTATATAATATACGCGTCGTTGCGCAGCGTTCGCGGAAAACCGTTTTCTACAGTGAAAAATACATAAACGTTTTATATTTTTTTGCGGTTTATTGGGACGTTTTTCGACGATTGCCTCAAGCGATTAGAAAAAAAAAAAGTGTCTGAACGATCCACTCGTTTTCGTTCGATTTCCCGCTAAACTTTCGGACAGTTATTTTTATATTACCGAACATTTCGGTATAATGCGAAAAAAAAAATTACCACACGCTCGGAATGTAAAAACTTTTTTTTTTACTCCGAACGACGAGAAAGTTTCCCCATACAACATCGCGGAGACATTATTAAATTTGCGCGTCTTGCCGGGGAAAGGGAGCAGAAAACAGATGTATACGCGCGCGTTACTTTAATCATTATATTCGCACTATATTGTAATAGGCCTATAATACGCGCGTGTCATAAATCTCTTAGTTTCGACTTTGTCGTCCCGACACGGGTTATATTAAAGGGCGCGGTTTAATGAACGCGTTGACGTTACACGCGCGCGGTTTACGCTTTGTTTTTTTTTTATTCCTAAACGTGCGTACGCACTTTGCGGATTAAACGGGTTGTTAAAAAAAATATTATTTAATATATTTTCTCTCCGCCACTTGAAACCGGCTCCCGAAAAAAAAAATATTGTATGGAACAGGCTGCGCTAAGACCGTAAAATAATATTATTTAACGCACCACCAATATTCTCCATCATTATCGTTTTACTCGACGAATATCTATCAGTCACTGCAATGGAGATGTCAATTATCCGGACAAAAACCGAATATTCTGCAAACATACATGGTGTAAATCAGGAGTGTCAAACTCAATTTGCTTGAGTGCCACTTTTTTTTCAAAGCGTGCTTGGCGGGCTAATTTAAAAAAAACTCTAAATTCATAATAATACAGAAAAATTTATTGAAGGACAAAACATAACGAAAAAATTTGAAAGTCATGGAGGATATGAAAAAAAAATAAATATCACGGAGAAATGTAAATTTCATTGTATCTTCCATGACTTTCATACTTTCGGAGTCTATATGGCGATTTAAGACCATATTTTGACTGATTGACGCTTTCCACGTATTATCACATATTATCAATATCAGTATCAAAATCGATTATTATTACTTTTTTTTTAATGAAGTTGGTTGATGAAGACTCGACTGCCGTATGGGCCGAATCCATGTGTCTTGGGGCCGTCATGGCCCGCTTGCCGTATCTTTGACACCCCTTGTGTAGATACGCGTGATTATACATGACGTGATATCACATATCGTAAACCCGCGAGCGTGTTAAAATTATTGATTTTGTCCTTTTGTTGACGAATTTGACTTTTGTAACTATTCTTTTTTTTTACGTGCGAGTTAAAATTTTAAAACATTTAAGAAAGTTTTTTTTCGAATTAGAAGCGTAACGAGTATTTGGCGCGAAAGAGTCGTGATTTCGGACTAATATAATTTTATTATATTCAGAAGAAAAAAAAGCGTTTACACGTTAATATACACATATAATGTGTGCGTGTGAAATAAATATACGCGTTGCGCTACGACGATAAATACACTTATAAAATGTGTTTATATAATACGAACGTGAAATCACTGAGATGCAAAACCGATACTAGTTGACGAAAGCAAATTGCGTTATATTATTATTAAAAAAAAATAATAATAATAATAAAAAATATGGTAATAGTGATTCGCTTGCAATATAGTCTCTGCGGGTACAGCAGAGAGGCGTGCTATGATGACGGTACTTTTTTTCTGTTTTTTTTTATTCCATAAATTATAATATTTAACAACCGTGCCAAATGATCGTACATGTTTTTTCCTTTCGCGGAACCCGCGAAGAAAAAAGAAATTATTAATTTTTTTTCTTCTTCTTCAATCTTCTACACCTCGTACAGCAGAAGTAGGCACATCGGATAAATATCGCAATGACCGTGATTGACCAATTATTCGACGGGAAACAATAATGGGATAAAACTTTGCTTCTCTCGTTGAAGGTTCATCTACCACAACGCGCGCGGTGATACTGGCCTATATTTAAAATTGTTTTTCGTCTTTTAGCTGATAGCGATTATAATGAAATAACTTTATAAATCAACGGAAAACGCTTTTGAAAATAAATTTCAAATCTGTTGTTTTCACGGTGGATTAAATCGTTTAGGAGTTCGTTTTTCTATTTTTTAAGATCACAAATTACGCAGAATATATAATGTATAACAGTCGAGTCGATAATGAATTATAGGCTATCGAGAAATAAATTATATAGTTAGTATTAGACAAATTTCTATACGAGGAAACCAGCTCGCGGTATTTTCATTCAAATTGTTGAAAACGTCCGTATACATGCGATCGCATATAAGTTTATAAATGTTGTAAAAAAAAAAAAAATCGAACAAATACGTCAATGCGTTAATCACTAAACAATTTTTTTTTTTTGTTAATTAAATTACCACCTGATTTCCGAAATTCTCCTCTGTTAGGTACAATCTGGAATACCAAGGACCGGAGGCAAATCAACTTGTTTCGAGTCTTTTGGCTCGTTTAGTCAATGTACACAAAAACCGAATGTTAAATTTATTATTGAAAAGAAAGTTAACAATATTAACACCGACGAAAACAGATAATGCCAGTGTTTCGGAAACGTTGCGTGACGTATGAATTATATTAATACACGTGAATCGTGTTTCCAGTTACGCGAATTGTATAATATGTTTTCGCCCGTCGCCGAAAATTATTGTTGCGAAATTATAATATTATCAGACAACTATATATATATACCAACTACAACTGCACCGGGAGAAACGGCTGAAGGCGTTTTTGGAAACATCCGACGATGACGTATTATACGCGTATAATGTATACGCGTGTCTAAACTTTGCCGTTTATAACAATATATTATTATACTGTAGGACGACTGACATTTTATTGTATATGAATAACTGCTGCTAGGTACTTATAATATATTACACGGTTGCGATTTATCTCGTACTTCGTTGTCCGACAATCTCGATTTTCCTCATATTTCCCCCCCCTTTCCTCGTTAACCCTTAAACGAGCGTATAATTCCGGACTTACAGTTTAAAAGCAAGAGGAATCAGGGCCGGATTTAGGGGGGGGGATGGGAGCTGAGTGAGCTTCAGCCCATGAGCCCCGACACTATCGCAATTATTTTACAGATAATAAAAAGTGTAAATTAATTTTTCTGTTTAAAATTAAATTTTCGTCAAATAAAAATATATACAGCTAGGTACAATGTAATAGAATATTTTGTATAAAATAAAATCATAAAAAATTCGAGGCCATTCATTTTAATTATTACGCATAGTTTTGGCGATATTCACATATTGACATTCTCATTTCGCGGGTTACTTTAATCGGTGTTAAAAGAGGTAAAAACTTTGTACGAAAACTCGAAACTTACCCTTCTCGGCTCGCACACGCACATGTGTATTTATATTATAAAACGCGTATGGTTTCAATATAAAACGCGATGAAATTCCACGCCGGTCTCTCGTTTTTCTCCGGTCATGGTTAAAAATAAATTAGACGAGTCGTCGAAACGTTTTCGACACCTGTTTCGCATATACCTAATGTGCGATATTACGACTTTGTGCGGCTGTGTATTTCCGCGCGGCGGCGTTCCAATTCAATTTCGGTTTCTATATAAACAATTCGGTCTTTAAAACTTTGCGTCCAGAAAACGACGAGAAGGCATAATTTTGTGCGCACTCGAATTTCGCGGGGACGGAAATCCTCTACTTTCTTTAAAAACAATTCTACCGCTAAAAAAAAAAATTCGCGAATAGGAACGTTTTAATCGAACCGCGGGCGGACCGTAGACGTAAATCAATATTAAATTATTCGTTTATTTATATTTAGGGAAAATTTGTAAAATTTACGATTAGAACACGGTGGCATTTGTCTACACGCGTACCGGGCAATTCAGTAGAATGACATTACTACGCGCGCAAAACTCGAACCGTGCAAGCTTGTTCGGGCTGAACGCTGTTAGAACGTTTAAACACTCATGAACGAAAACTTTGAGTGATTAATACTTTTCGAGTGCGTCCTACGCGCATTTTGGTCCGACAAACGTGTCGACACGTTTACGAAATAGCCGGCGACTTTTCGTCGAACCATAACGTTCGCACTCGAAAATATTATTGTAATTAAAATTTCAATTTAATTTTTAATATTAAACAAAAATCGTATTCTATTCGTTAATTAATATGTCTGTTTATAAATGCGCATTATCGTCGCGTTACGCCTGGCGTTTAGCCGCAGCAGCATCGCGGTCTGTTCCTGCAGAAACTTTAGTTTGCTGTTTGTTAATCCTGCGCGCACGCGCGCGGAACACGGCCCCTGTCCTCGGAGAGACCGTCTCGCACGGCCGTTGTTGCCGCACCGTAGTAGCCCGGCTTTTGATGCGGTTTTCTACAAAGAGATTCGATTATTATTTCGACCGGATACCCGGTACACGTTATTACACGAGGAAAACGGAATAATCGCTTTACACTGAAAACCGTTTCCGTCCAAAAGAATTTATTATTCAATACGTCTTTATTACAATATTATCGTTTTAAAATCGCGGCGATACGCGCAAATCGAATATATATATATATATATATTCATAATAAAATAATTTGATATTCAGCGGCGCATTTAAGGGGGACCATAAAGGACTCGCGTCCTTCTCATTTTCCGTATTTATATATTAAACAATGATTTCAATACAATTTATGAACGCAAAATCGACGTTTATTAATTTAATGCCCGCGCGGATTGCGACTCGTAATATTATCACATATCGTTAAAAATACGCAAAATAATATTCCGTTAAAGTCAAATAAAATTATTAAATTGTATTTCGATTATTTCGAAACGCGCCTTTATTCGATCGTTAACTTGGTAATTTTTTTTTTTATAGAAATGTGATTATGAATATCCATATTCATTTTAAACTTTGTTGGTGTATCCCTGCCCACCATTACACTTTTATAAATGCCTACGACCCCGTCTATATTGGTTTCTCATCGTTAGAAATCCCTTTTCTCGTTTCGAATCGACTTTTGCAATAATGTTTTAAATTCCTTCGCGCCCGTTAAAATATTACGGATTTTATAATATTCGATTTATACGGTTTTTTTCCTATTACACATTATAAGTTATTATAAAATATCCGGGTATTTTTAAAAAAAATATTTTTATCACGACGAAAAACACAGCTATTTCCTATTTGAGCCACGTACCAGTGTAAAGAAATTAAAATATTCTATGTCGTACTTTTTTTTTCGAAAAAAAAATCCCCTTAAAGCGTCGTGTATAATATATTTCATTTAATTCTTATAAAAAAATCATAATGTTATCTTTTTAAACGTGCGTGGAATTTCGAATTAATTTTTTTTTTTTTTTGGCATTTCGCGTATAATGTAAAACGACCGTGTACTCACACGTAGTTATTGTATCCGCGAATCGTTTAAACGCACGAAAAATTAAATCGCCCCGACGACGTTGTAGTTGAAAAAAAAAAAAGAAGAGATTTGACCGCAGAAAACGCGAGCCCCGGCCGAGTACAAGTGCAGTATAAATCATAAAATACACATAGAAAAAAAGAAAGGAGTATAGTCGATTCGAAATTCGCGCGGTATATAATATTTATGGAAATAAAAACGATTACGGTATTACCTAAACGAATTCCGAAACGCTTTTTTTTTTTATATAGAAAACAAAATCGAAAAACGAAAAAAAAATATATATATAATTCGCGTCTTCTACCTCGGGGCGTATTAATCGTATACGTAAACATTATAATGGAATAATGGACAGTGGTTTGGAGGTTTTGTTAGCATCCACCTTAAGTCGCCCCAAGGGCCGGCGGTTTATTCTTTTTGTAAGCATATTTTCGATTAAAGTCTATACGCGATTAAACATATATATATATATATATATACATACAAGACATATAAACAAATACGTATACACGCAATGCGTGTACGACACGTAATAAGTATAAATAATGTTATTTCATATTTGTAGGAAAATAAAACGTTTATATACGGATTAATATACGCGTTTTAATAAAACGGTTTTTTCTTATATAATACGCGACATTATCATATATGTATTTATAGGAAATATAATATAATTACTACATATTTATGGGACGGTAAAAAAGACCGAAAAATACGGATCACAATCGAAAATATATGTTTTTTTTTTTGTTATAGTACTAGTGAAAACCGACTTTTAGGGTTTCTTATTTTGATATACTCGTACGATGTCATCAGCTGTGTACACTTTGCGAGGTTAACTGCACGGATTTATACGATTTTAAATAAATAACGAATAAAATGGCGAATTTACACCAAATACGCTTCGTATTGCAGTTTTATCCGACTTACAATTATTATAATATATATGTACATAGTTGTCACTAAATTGTCTACTTGCAGCTGAGTTTATTATCTGTCTACAATTTATATTCGATTACGAGTCAGCGTTTTTGCACGCGTACCTATATCAATATTATATCCGTCGTCATACGGATAGTTACGATTATATAATTGTCGCGACGATGACCGTAAAGCTTATTTGTATCGGTTCGCGAATTCTACTCGAAATTCTTCCCTCGAATAAATCGATAAATTTTAGAGAAAACGCGATTACACGGTTTTGGCATGCTCGCGATATGGGAACGAGTCCGAAATAGATTTTCGTCCTGTTTGAAATCGATCGTACGTCCAGCACGAGTTGTCTCTCTCGTCTATTCTTTCCACCCTCGGAATTCCTAATCCCTTCTATCGACGGCTCTCTAGACGCGTCCGACCTCCTCTCGTCCGTCTCTTTCCGCGTTTTCCGCCACACTCAGAACACAAGGAATCATGTACCTACCCTTTATCATCACATCCGCATCGCGTACTATTCCTACGGGTACAATAATCGTCCTGTACACGCGGGATCGTTACGCCGCGCCGTCTCAATACAAATTTTTAATCCCGACCACACCGACCTGTATTGACTATTACGTATTTTAATAATAGTTTTACACAACTACAGTAATTTGTAATTACAAAAAATTTTTAAAGGATTTGTAGTGCGTAGTTTTGAACGAGGCGTACAAAAAAAAAATTTTTTATTTAATTATAATTATTAATTTGTACAAATTAAGTCAGCCAAGCATTACGTTATCTACGTCATACACTTAAAAAATGTACATATACACGTAAATGCATTAAGATGAAGGGCAATCATAACTATATAAAACAACACAGTTGTTTATAAAAAAAAAATTGATTATCTATTTATATGCAGTGTTCGAACGAGGAGACAACGTGTGATTTTAATCACACCGCATTTTCAACTGTCCTATTCTCTCCTCTCTAGCAGACAACTTCTTTATTTCCAATTTTATTCTCTCTGGGTCACCTATCTTCTCTCCAGATTCAAACCTCCTCCTCCTACCCCATTGTTATTCATTCGATCCCGTCGAATTTATTTACAATCCTTTTAACGTTACATTTTGTTTATGTAACTTTTCTTAACGTAATCGCCTCGACAAAATCAGAAAATAAAATTATTTATACGTCCTAAATGGAAGGGCGGTGGTTAATTTTAATGTTTGTCACGCCATCGAGTCCTTATATGATGTCCTTAGAATGCGGCAAATCGATTGTCTTGGACGGTATTAAATATATAGAAACATTTACACTGTGGTTTATTTCCCGATGTCGTTGTTTTCGAAAATTCTTCCGTTTTTGGCGGGGAAAAAAATTCGTTTATATTATAGTTCTTTTTTTTTTTAATTCTATTATCCAAATCGATTTATACGAATATAAAAGAATAATATTACATTTTTTTTTTTTGTGCGTTCCGCGGTTTTCAGTAAGAGAATATTGCAAATAACAACAGCTGCAGCTGTAGTACGACTTATTTTATTTCGTTGACGTTTCCAGTAAAATCAAATATTTGATTTACGTGTTCGAATTTCATCCGATTGACGCGGCTTTTCTTCTCTTGTATACGTCGAAATGATTGAGTTTATGTAGGTTTTTTTTTCGAGGTCGATTTTTAATTTTTTTTTTTGGTAAATTAATGTCATAATATTATTAGAATTTCCGTATACGCTTTGGCCCGTATCGGCCGCGCGCGAGCGGAAAGCACCTGCCGTAAAACCGTTAAAAAATCCTCGAGGACGATCTATTTATTTATATTTATTATTTTTGCACGAAACGCCGAAAGCTCCGGAACGGGTCATGCAACTATACGTGGTTATTAAAAAAATACATATAATGTGCCGGCCGAAAACAGTAACTGCATAAAGAGTATTAGTATTTATAAGTTTTCTTCTTCTAATACATTTCGGGAGAGACAAAAAATATATAAATAACGCGTAAAATGTTACGGATTCAATTTTGAAAATACTTTAGTACATTTTTAACGATTAACTTTGTAACATTATTGTTCCAGACGGAAAAAAAAATTATTTTCGTAACTATTTTTGAGTTAACAAAATCAATTTACGACGTAATATATAGATGAAAAATTTATCTATATAATATGTCGTAGCGTATTTAATTTTATCTAACGTACAATAGTTAAGCTAATCCTTTATAAATTGTTCCATTTTTTTAGTTCTTCATTTATTTATCAGACATTAATTACTGAGTATAGTGTTATCGAAAAATAAGAAAATTACTATACGAATGAAATTCTCTCTCTCTCTCTATATATATATATATATATATATATGTATGTATATATAATATGGACATATATGAATATTATACGAGCCCCTTAATTAAAATACCGTGCAGGAAACCATCATTATATATTAATTATAACAAATTGTGCCAAGTCTTTTATATATAGTCATTATTCAAACGTATAATGTTATAGTGATGACTGGCTTAAAAAGGAATAAGTTTACTATCCGAACTTATATAATACAATAAGATCATATTACACGATGATTTTTTATATTATTATGTAATAGTCATCGTTGAGTTATAAAAGAGTTGTCGACGAAAAAAAAATCCAAAATTATCAGTAACATAGTGAGTTCCTTCGAATCGTTTGAATAAGCTGTGATAATAAAAAAAAATAATAATTTTTCACTATGAAGTTATTGAACGGAATTGTGATTGGGATTTGTGAATATTGGTATCATTATATTCAAAGTAATTTCGATAATAAATATTATTCATTCGTTGGCACGACATCAGCTCACACATTACACGCAATAATTATAATTGCGGTGTAAATATTAATTAATATTATTAGTAGTAGTTGTCACGACAACAGCTTACACATTTCCGTTCCATTTCCCGAGTTTTACCGTCGTACCGTCGTCGTAATAGGTGTTTACCATGTTGATGGACGTGACTGCTATATAACCCTATAACCGATCTTTTAGTGTCAATCTGTGTATCACTTTAAGTATATAAACATTAAAAATAACTAATGGTATAGCAGTCATGCGCAGCCGCGGGAATATAATAGCGGCGCGCCATAGCGCACGCGCCGTCCATCAACGTGTTACACATCAAAAAAAAAATATGTATTATTTTTTCGTGAGTAACCAGAGTGACTCGTAAATCTATAGACATTTTAAAATGCGTAAAAAGTTAAATACATTTTTTTTTTTTTAATATAAATTTCGTTCGCCGGGGGTCTCGTTACACGTATTAAACGCGATCGAGGGGAGGGGGCCCGCGGTGCAACGCGTCGATAATTAAATAATAATTATTATTATTATAATGTCGTGTTCCGAGGACGTATTTTAAAAAAACATTTTTTTTTTTTTTATTCGCGCCCACATGTGTCCGAACAATAAAATTTCTGTATAACGGCTGTTGGATAATATATATATATAAAACGACAAAAAAATACCAACAACGACTAGTGTACCTGTATATACAATAAAATATATAAGTAGGTTATTCGTTTTATACGTTTACGCGTCACAATATATATAATAGTGTACTCGGCGCGTTTCTCGCTCGTCCGACCGCGCCGCGATTCCGAGCGGAAAAACGCGTAAAATAAAAAAAAAAAAAGCCGCTTTGTTTTTATTAATAAATATAACATATTTTATTATTATATCGTCGATACTCGCGTAGTGCGTATTGTAACGTTATAGCTGTTGTGCCGCGCTTTTTACGATCACTATCGCGAACATAGTGTTTCCGGAAATATTATTAATAATATTATTCGTTTTTACTACGACGACACCGTACTTTTATATATACGCTGGCAACAGTCATTCGGGCCATAAAATAATTTTGCGCCGTAGGTAAACGCGCGCGCGTCTCATAATATTGTGCCGTAATTAAAAAAAAAAAAAGAAAACCGTTTGTGCAGACGGGCTATAGAAAGAAATATAGTTTTGTTTTCGTACAAACCGTGATCTCTAAAATTCTCTTCTATTATATACCGACGAGCGAATACTGTTTTTTCCAAGCCGATATTAACGGGTCCACAGCTTTAAGACGCTAACCAAATAATATTACGGCGGCGGTACTTCGTGTTCGATATAAGGTACGGTAGCTAGCAAAAATATTATAAATGTGCACTTTTTAAATACACGACGCCGGCTATACGACGGATATTTCTCACGCAGAGCACTGCTAAAATCCCAAACCTTTCAGATCCTTTAAAAAAAAAAAAAAAAAAACGTGTGACTTATCGAGTTATAAAATATTATCGATCACGTCGATCGATTAAAATCGATCAGTCAACGAATAACGTTTTTTTCCTTTCTTCGAATAAATATTATAACGCAAAATATATTATGTCGTTTGCTTTCGGTAATCAATATATTATTATACGCGTAATTATCCGAATCCGTAAGAGTATTGTGTTCTTTTTTTCCCCAAAGTTAATTTTCTTCTATAGGCGATCATTTTTTTTTTTTTTACATACATATATCAATATATGTAATATTACGCGTTATATATATTAAACGAAATAACGCGTTGTGCGTTATATGATGTTATGCGAACAAAAAATATTATCGTAGACGAATATAAAACATTTTTTTTTTTTTATTGAACGATTTAGGACTTTTACCGATAATCGTCGTATTTAAAGAATTTCGATTATAAATTACTGCGCGTACAAACGAAATTCAACAGACAAAAAAAAAATTGAGTAGATGCTATAGAATAATGTCTGAATACGCATTTATTTTGTTATATATATTTTTTTTTTTGCGTAAAACGGTTGGATATTGTACAGGTGCAATAATAATAACGTGATTTATTTGATTTTAAATATATTGCACGCGTAACGAGACGGACGGCGCGATTTTTACAGGGGACGCGTATCGCAAAACCAAACGTAACAAAATTAAAATTCGCTATAGTTTTTAACCGATTTTTTTTTTTTTTGGAGGGGGTTTTCGCCAATTTACAGACGCGTGCGAAAACGACTCTATATCCAATTACGAAATGTGATTTGAAATTGCGAAAACAATTCGGAAAACGCGAAATACGAAATTGATTTGCAAAATTAATTTACCTGTACCGCGAGAATAAAATCAACAGGATTTCGCGTGTGTATATGTATATGGACGTGATTCGAAATCGGAGCTTTAATTCCCGTTCAACGAGCGTGCAGATGGCACACGAATTTCATCACACTGGTATTCGCCCGTGATAAAAAGAATAAAAAACCCGAAATGATTTGTGTGTTTTGCGAGAAAATCCCCTTAACAATTAACGCGCGGGACATAAATTTATTTAATCTTAAAAAAAAAAAAAGTGTAGTTTATTATTACGCGTTTACACGCCGGAGAAAAAGAAATCAAAAAAATCAGAAAGAAAAAAAAAACACTACGTTACAATAATATTAATTTCCATTGTCGTAATAATCGAAAATCGAACATTTATAAGGACAATTTTCGTTGCAGTGTCCGAAAAACGAGTTTAACCCGCAAACGGGTGACGGCGGCTACGGTATTCATAATATAGTTCGCGTTACACTGCAGGCTGTAATATAGTTTATAAATTATCTGTAGCAGAGAATATAGGCTATAATCCGTGGCACGCGTTTTTTTTTTATTTTACAAGGTGTCACGCGGAAGACTCGAAGGAAAATCAAAAATTATACTGTTTAAAATTTCCTATCCTGAAATCGTTTTCGTCTCCGCGTTTCCCGCCATGTCCGATTTATAAAGAATTTTTATCGAGAGAACAAAAATTAATATCATTATCGTATTAAAGTGTTACACAATATATTCGAATAACGTTTATCTTTCTTATTCTAATTATATATATATATATATATATATATATATATATAAAATAGTAACGAAAAAAGAGTGGCGGAGTTAATGCCGTCGTTTAAGTCGACAAATTCGACGCGGTCTCGATTTCGTTCCACGGATTCTAAATCCTTTTTTAAAACTTTTCTCCCTTTAAAAGCCAATATATGCATATATTTATATTCGTATCGCGAAGTGTTATTGCAGGTCGTGTAGTGAAACAAATCGACGTCGTTGAAAATTTGTCTTTCTCGAAATTTATATTTCCTTTCCGACTTTTTTTTTCACCGAGTACCTAGTCTTTCAGTTCGTGAAATTTCGACTGTTCGTTCGCCACGCGCATTTATTCTCGGATTCTCCTACGAATACGATATCATTTTTGAACGTACTCGCGTACGACCAATATTATACAAGAATATTTCAATTTTTAAAAAATTTATCATGACTGTTGTTATAGTAGTTATATATTACTTTACTCTTTTATCGTTTTAGCACAAATTAATAAAAAAATTTGGGGGAAGGATTAGTTTTCTCCCTATTCCACATTGTGCCACCGGACGGTATAATATATATAGTAATAGAGAATTAGATAAATGCAAAGACATTACGCGTCGAATGTTTCGCAGGTTTTGTACATTTGTTTGTGTGTGGGTTTTACAATATACAGTTATATACACCGCAAATTAATGATCCGTTACGCGAACAAATATATATTATGTTGGTATATACGTATAGTAGTTGATTTTTCTTTTAGCCGTTAAAAGCAAAACCGTGCCCGTCGGGTAGAACTAACATCAATAATTTCTGATTTTATGGGAAAAATATATACCTATGGAGAGACAATTTCGTTAAAAGCAACAACTATAACGAAATATGACCGCGGATGATGGCTATGTGTTGTTATAAATGTATATATATATATATTCACGTGTATATTAATACTCGGTATACTCGGAGCGGCGTAATCAGGATAATAGGACGGGGTGGTTAAATATTTTTTTTTGAGTAGAGAGAGTCAAAATTCTTAAAAAAATTTTAATACGCAACACATTATTACTTATACGTAAAATAAACCGGAATGAGTTACGATAAGATAATATAATATTATATTCTATAAGATCTAAGTAAAATGTTTACCATGCCGTTCGTTCGTTGATATATATAGTTGCATAATTCTTTTAGAACGTTTTTCACGCGAATATTTTGCGCGCAGATAAACGATAATGAATAAGAAAATAAATGCGATTGCAGAAGCGATTTGGGGCGTCCAAAAAAAAAAACGAAATTTAAAAGATAAAAAAAAAAAAAGAATCGTTTTCAAAAACGCGGTTTTGCAGGTATTACGCGCGGTATTTAACGGTTTATTTACGTAAACGTATTGAATTTCAACGGGTTCGTTTTTTTTTCGCGTGCTGTAATTATATTATTAATTCAAACGCGAATAATGACGGCATAATATACAGGATTATGCGCATTATACGACGTATTAATAACGATTAGTTATCCGTTTAGTGTGGGGCAGAGGGGAGTGTGGAGCAGACGTGCACAACACTTTTTTAACGGCGTTTAATAGGCGCGTGCAAAAAAAAAAAACATTAAATAGAGTTATCGCGGCATATTATCGTTAAATTCAAATTAATTTATTGAAAAATAACGATCTTGACCCATAATAAAAACAAAGTCGTTTGACGGGGAGATTTTTTTTTAATATACTCAAATTAAAATGTATACGTTACAGCGTATCAAATGCGATTCAGTGTACTTAAATAATATTATGATATCGCGTCGGCGTTAACGAATACAGACGGAAACAGAAATACTGCGAATTTAGATTTTTTTTTTTAAATTTTATATTCGTTTTTATAGACGCGCTCAAAGACGTATCGGAACAAAAGGATTTCTATATTATATTAGCTGAAGTCAGTCTCCTCGAATCACTCTTTTTGAGTGTATAGTGTTAAATTTAAAACAAATTTAATATTAGGATAATTTTATTACGTGCGAGAAATCGTCGATGTAGTCAGTTTCAAGGAATCGGTTTTCTTTTTCTGACATTCAACGTCCGTCTGTAAAATGTACACCATTCGAAGTAAAATACACATATTTAAAAAAAATTTTGTTGTTGATTACTGTGAGTATAAAAATACTCGATTTGTTTTCATTTTTTTCGGAACATAGTATTATACCGACTGTTGTTTTATTTTGGTAAGTTTATTACAGCGAAACGACGTGCTACTCATTACGAAGCGTGAAACGAAATGAAATTATCTCGAAAAATATTCTCCTCTCTAATTATCCGTGTATTATTATAGCACTGTTAATTTCGTTTAGCTAACGGATACAACTTGAGAGGTATACCGGTGAACTTCGTCTTGGAGGAAAAAAACCGTATATTTTCTATACTGTAATAAACGTCGTTTCGGTATTATTTTAAGTAGGTATATAGGTTTTTTTTTTCCAGGACACCGGTCGAACGCGATAAATAAAAAACAAATTGTTGCGCGTTTTTCAATAAATCGTCTGCAAACAATAATACAGCAAACGCGGTACGAACGTCGTCCGTTTTATGTATATTGTCTTAAAAAAAAAATAATAATAATCTTTAACACGCACACTTTCGTCACGCGGTATAATGAAAATAAAATATAATACGTAATTTTTATTACATATTACACTGTATAATATAATACACGTATATTATACACCGTAGGAGGAACTTTACGTGAAAACAGCGAAAATATTAAACGAACCCGAGTTTTTAATCGTATAAAATATTATAATGCTTGTCTCGTGTTTTGCTAAATTAAATCCGCCGTGACGAATATAATTAGACCTTTGTCGTTTTGTAAAAAATCACAATGACAAGACGTAGAACCGATGCGTACATTATAATATAGTTTATGCAAATATTCTATACACTGGGGTTAGCCTTTTTTTCATTCTGTTAACTCATCAAGTTTATGAGTCACGTATAAAAAATGCGAACACGTTGTATTCGCATTGAAATTAAATTCCAAAAAAAAAATATTCATAATAATACGTTAATAGCGTATTATGCAAAACAAATTGTCAAATCAGAAATTTAATATTTATATATGAAACGAAAAGCCCATAAATCTTTTTCTTTAATTCTCGTAATCCAATTTGAATACGAAAGGAACAATGTTAATAATACACTGTTCGGTTTGTGTTAAATAACCGAATTAATTAAAACGCACAACGACGTTTTAAACGCAAACATTTAAAATAAATTATGTCGCGAATATTGTAGAAAAATAATACCGTTTAGGGTTTTAAAATTTTAATTTTTTTTTTTTTTTGCTCAGATTACACGCGTTCCTCCGAATCGTATTTTACTGTAAAAATCGATTTGTACTATTTTCGATTTGACGAACAAAATATTATTATTAATTTAATATTTAATATAATACACGTATCTTATATAACGTCGTCGTACACTATCTTATCATTTCTTATCTTTGGAAATCAATGACGACAATAGTGGTCGTCGAAGACAAACCGCCTATGGAGTGCACCAATAATATTGTATTATTACCCGTTTAACTTATACGAATTGTTATTCTATAAAATATTGTATTAAAAGGGAAACGTGAAAATCCACGAATGGTTCGAAATTCTATTTCGATAACAATCAATCGAATTACAATATTAATAATGGTTTTTCCACACGATTTGAATCCGAGTATTTTTTTTTAATACCTAAGGTATTTTTTAATTAAAAAAAATATATATATGCGTTTAGAAATTAGTCGACAAGTTATAATTGACTGAAATGAACTCGCAAACTTACACATTTTAAAATACATAATAAAACGGAGAAAAACGAAATATTACGGTTACTCGCCATATATATTACAATACGCGGAGGTATTTAGTTCTAGAAAAAAAAAAATACGAGTAACAGTTTAGTATATATTATCACGTATAAGAGAATTTCATAAATTTTCAAATATATATTATTATAATAAGAGTATTGAGTTAAAAATTGACTAGAAATTGTAGAACTTTTAGAAAAAAAATTGATAATTTTTCTAGTTTTATACCTCCTGCAGTATTGTGTACTTCGCGTTTTGTTACGAGTGCGTACTATTTTGCAAGCGAAATGAAAAACGTGGAATTTCGTTAGTTCTAAAAGTAACATAGCTTATTAACTTTTTTTTTTTACTATACGTTGCACTTATTTGTGTACATTCTTGAAATCCTAAATTCACTCGGTACAAGGAATATAAAGACGGCATAGGTACGTGTTGTTAACATTTTTTTTTTTTTTTACCAATTCAATATAATAAATATTGGCCACGTTCTCAACAAAAACTTCAAAACGACAACAAAATAAAAGTAAAAATCCTTTTCCATAACAATCGAAAATGAAGTTTTTTCCGTAAAGTGAATACAGACGACCGGTACACTCACCGAAATGGCCCACACGAATAGTTTGTGTCGCGTGTACTCTATTCGAGCTGTTGTGTAGTTGCAGTGTCTCATGTATAAGCTGAAAATCTGATTGCACAAAAAAAAATGGCTTGTACGATTCAATACTCTCCAGACGAAAATTCAATAAAAAGTGTTAAATCACTGGCACTATGTTTGCAGTACAACATTATATTTTTCTCGAACAACAGTTCATGCTGTATAGCACATACATTTTTTGTTGTTGATAAATGTTCTAATTTTAAACGTTGTACTTACCTGAATTTTCGTACGACAAAAAAAAATACTGTAAATTTCAAGGTTTATATATTTTTTTTACGCTATTTTTTTTTATGCGTTTGACTGATGAATGTACACTTACCTATATACGTACCTACTCGTCCTCTTTTTTTTTTATTGCCGAAGATCGTGCAATTTTTCCGCTTGAAAGCTCTTTAAAAAAAAAAATCGTTATTTCTTCTTCTTCTAGGTTCAACTATACACTGTAAGAGTTTTTGCCGCAATCACAATCTCCCCCCACTTCTCCCGATGCTGCATTAAATTTCTCTAAATAAAAGCATTATTAAAAAAAATAATAATAAATACGTAGTTCAACGGTTCAGCAAATACTTTGATCGTAGACAGTATTTTTTATTTCACTTTAATGACGGTTTTTAATATCACTAGTTATTGTTTTACATACCGAATTCGGCGTACGTTTTGAATAAAAGTAAAGAAAAAAAAATGGTATAAGTAGGTGTCTTTTTACAGAATATAAAATGAATTATTATTATCACCTTTTTCTCTTTTTGTTTGAAAATTCATTTTAAAATTGTTAATTATTTTTATTAATATTGGCATCGAAAACATTTTGATTTAGATTACATTAACACATGTATATTGTGATTCTTATATCATAATATATCCCTCGAGGTTTTGTTATAATACATTTTTTTATACGCGCAGTGTACATATATTATTAACTGTTTTAGTCACGCGAATTATTTTCCAAGTTTATAAGTACTTTTCTCTATTAGCTAATTAATTAACACTCCATTATTTTTTTAATATGGTCTAATAAAAAATAAATTTGTATATGTGTGTGTGTGTGTGAATATGAAATAAAGCCAAAGAGTATTATAAAAAAAAAAAAAATTAAATTTTAAGATATAGAGAACACGCATTTTTTTTAAAAAATTTAAAAATGTAACCCGAATTCAAATTTTACATGTTTTAGAAAATATTCATACTATTACTTTTAATGTAGAAAACGATTTGGTAATTTTAAATATACAACACACTATTTGTATAAATTCAGTTTTGGAAGAATTTTATATACGTAAAGAAATTAAGAAATATTTTAAATATACAAACAGATTTAAAATTTGTTTTATATATCAAATAATATATACTTATCGTAGTGGTTTTTTTAAAAATAATTAAATTTACTGTGTATAATAAAATTTCTTCGCTGTTTTTTTTTTTATTATTTTTTAACCGTGTCTTTATTATAGTAATATTCATGATTTTCTCTGTGTAATTTTATTCCTTTTTATTTTTTTATTCCGTTACATTTTTCATTTACGCTTAATGCCTGCGACGATGTCGGAACCGGTAGTAAACAAACGAATTTAATACTACTACTATATATTTCTTTTTTTTCATATTACTCTTTGGCTCGACTCTATACATTCACGTATATTTTACCGCGTTTACGAGTAAATAATTTATATTTTTCTATTTCTTTCGCATATCCACATTTATTTTTATTTTTAATAATATTATAAAAATACGTTTTGTCGCCTAATACTCGCCGTTATAATCGCGTCTAGGTCGTGCTTATACCCGCGAGAGGCGGGCAGCAGCAGACGAAGTCGCGTCGTCGTCGAGGTGGTACGGCGAGAACAACGAGAAACTTTTCGAGGATTTCGAAAAAACTTTGTCGACGTATTAAATTTCTCGGAAAACATTTGACGAAATGCGCGCGAATTTCAAAAGCTCGTACATTTTTTTGAATAGCTCGTCTTACTGGCGCGCGTACGCCCGCAAAACTCTACGAAAGGTCGCGACGATGGTCACATAATACTACGCGTTATATCTCTATATACACACAAGAGACTTTCGCGGAATTCACTATTATCATATTATTTTTCCTCTATACTGCAGGCCGTTCGTGTACTTAAATAGGTAGAAAAGAAGAAAAGAAAAAAATAAGGGATTGAAAATTTTTCATCTCGGTCTTATATATTTGACGAAAACCTTCTTGGTCTATTGTGTGTGTGTGTGTGTGTACATTATATATTATAATATGGGGGGATTTTGAAATCGATTTTGTTCACTCTCGACAGTGTAACAAGGACGGTTTCGTCGTATGTATACTTAACCCTAGAACGGTAACGTTAATTTACAGTGCACTATAGGTATAACGATGCGTAAAATGTACGTACATTTGTTTTTACATTATATTTACTAAAAATACGTACCAAACCTTGTACACACTTTTTGTTACTCATTATATAACACTGTAGATCACTGTAACGTCAATAAATATAATGTTAATCCGAAAAAAAAACAACCAATAAAACAAAAAAAATTCAATTCAAATCTTTTAATTTTTTAAAAAATATTTACAAATCAACAATCTAGGCACTTTTTTTTTCATGCTCCCCGCAAATTGGATTTGGCATTCAATACAGTGTGTTGTTGTCAATCTTTTTTTTTTTTTATACGAACAATAATGACAATACTTTCGAGGACCATTTTATCCACACGCGGAATAAAGTTTCACTTCCTATACGTTTTTCAGATAGTTTTACAACGCGACACGTTTTATTCGTCAAGTCTCGAAATTTGTTTTGCGAATTAAAAAAAATCGACGCAGATGAAAAAATAATAAGAAATCTGACACGGCACGGACCATCAGTCGGGAACCGCTAAGCCGAACTACACGAGGGCGAAACGAGAAAGAAAAACGCGTTTTTTATTTTTCCTTCGGAATATTCACACTCGGTTCGGTGCCCGACGAAGAGATAAAGTCAAAGATTCCATTAATTTTCCGCGGCAGGGGTCTCCCCGGGGAAATGAGGGTAGAACACGATTCCGCACGTTCATTGTTCTATATTACCTTTTTTTTTCTATCCAACTCCATATTGTATTCGAATGCTACGTTGCCATGTAACGAATACGATTCCGCACGTTTATTCTTGTAACATGAGATTGATACAATTAGTGCATATTATTTAGGAACCTGAACTTTTCCACCTATTTACCACGACATTTCAAGTTTAAACTAATTGAAAATAAGATAAGTCGGGTCTTTTGATAAAGTCGATAAAGATAACAATATACATTTGATAAATTACCCAAAATATAGTTGTTGGTTGGTGTTGTCAGTATGGCGATGGTAAAATATACCAATATTATTTACTAGGGATAACTATTTTTATTATTATTATATTTTTTTACATCATAATATTTATATAATAAGTATATAATATATATAAATATATATAATAAACCGTTTGTAATAAATTTGACAACGTTGCACCCAATTCCTATTGTATTCCTATGAACAATAAAGTGTGCGGAATCGTGTTCAAAAAAAAAAAAAAACGTGCGGAATCGTATTCCTCCCGAAAATGAATACCCGAGTTCCGGAAGACCGACGCGGTAAAAAAAAAAAACCGGAATATTTTTTCGCGTCGACGTTTCCGTGTGCGGATCACTCGATATTTTACAATAAAATAATATTGTAAAAAAAATCGACCGACTTCACACGACGACCACATATTTATTTATCGCCGATAAATCCTGCGAATACGTTTTAAAAAAAAAAAATAAAACCTCCAGAAATGTCGAAGAAAATATATAAAAAAAAGAAAATACTCTGTACGTGAGCGCCAAAAAAAAAAAACAAACGTTTTTGTGTCTTTTTTATCGTTTAACGGAACGGTTAATATCGATTTAATATAAACCGTCGACATAATATTATCAAATCGTATTAGAAACGTTGAATTTAACACTCTTATTACTGGGTATCATCTTTTAAAAAATATATATATATATATAAAATCGAGCTCGTTTTTTTTTTTACCTATCGTATTCGCGGTGTTCCTAATGTTATTCGGCGTCGTCGAATCGACGGGGAAAAAATGAATTCTTATATGCTCCGCATATAGAAAATACGTTTCGAAATAGCCGCGATACACGATTTTGTTCTAAAAGACTTTATTCACTTGTTTTGTCGATAAAAGACAAATATTGTTCACAGACGAGCCGAAGAGGGGGCATAAAATACACAATATCCAAAAATGAAACGTTTTACTCGGACGTCGCCAAATTTTATCTTACGGTTCCCCGCGGTCATTTTCCTTTTTTTCATTACAGCCAACAGACGAGAGTCGATATTATAAATACACTGACATTTTATGGAGAAATAATATAAAATTCGTCAAAAAAAAAAACACACGAAAGTTTAAAAAAAAATGTGATCAATCATTTTCAAGACTTTTCAACATATTGTGACGGCAACGCGCATAATTTTACAACGACTGCTCGTGTTCGATTTTCAGAAAATAAAATTATCAATTTCGTTACGTCGAAATGAAGAAAAAAACATCAAATTAACGTATATAGTCGACCAGTACAAAAAAAAAATCGCTTTTACTTTATAACAGATCGTGCGCATTACGAATCGATACAAAACAATAAAAGCGGCTATTCGAATTATTAAAATTATGTTTAAAATCAAATGTATCGCGTTATTAGTACAGTACAATATCCACCCGTTTTACGAAAAACAAAATTCATATATTACGAAATGGACTCGGACACTTATTCTATAGCATCTACTCAATTTTTTTTTTTGGATTTTCGTTTGTACGCAGTAATTTCAGTGGCGGTTATAAAGGAGTGGGAATGATAGGTGGATCGTTCCCATTGGATTTGATATTTTTAAATTTAGTATATCTCTGACCTAACAGCACCGACGTGTGTCATGTAAGTTTGTCTAATTATTTTATGGTTATGCTCCATTATCACCACTCCCCCCACTTTGAACATCATATATAAGGCTGGATATTATTTACGTTTATTTCATTTCATTTAAATACGCGAAATAATAATAATATTAATAATAATAATAATAATAATAATAATAATAATAATAATAATAATAATAATAATAATAATAATAATAATAATAATAATAATAATAATAATAATAATAATAATAATAATAATAATAATAATAATAATAATAATAATAATAATAATAATAATAATAATAATAATAAAATAATAAAGATTGCATACGCGCGTACGATCGGTCGCTCGGTCACCGTCAAACTAAACACCCGCGTATACCGACATGATGCGTCAGCCGACCGTAATAAAACGGAAAAAGAAAGTAGTCACCAGATAGCGTGACGACGCAACATAGAG
Organism: Slavum lentiscoides; assembly: GCA_032441835.1. Lineage (NCBI taxonomy): Eukaryota > Metazoa > Arthropoda > Insecta > Hemiptera > Aphididae > Slavum > Slavum lentiscoides. Next base: position 7,642,976 of record CM063714.1, on the reverse strand, counting down.
GGCGTGGCAGAAAGGCGCTTATAAATAGCGATCCGAAACCATCGAACCGCTCAGTGTAGTCACGACGGTCAGGCGTGAACAACGTAGTTCGCGTCTGACTGTGGTGTGTGTGTGTGTTGTGGTGTTCGAGTCTGCCACGCCCATTATGTTGTGTCGTAGCGCTATCTAGTGAGTACTTTTTTTCTTCCGTTTTATTGTTATTTCGTTTACGTTCCGTGCACGTTTTTCTTCATTTTTCTACATCTGCGTTTCGTCTCGGTACATTAAAATAGATCTTTATTTTTGGTTATTTTCGTTGATGTGAATATTTCGTTGGCAGAGGTGGTTGGCTCCATTTTTCCCCCCTTGAACATCATTACGTATACCCGCCACTGAATAATTTATAATCGAAATTCTTTAATACGACGACTCGGTAAAAGTCCTAAATTTTTCAACACAAAGAACAAAAAAAAAAAATGTTTTATATTCGTGTACGATAATATTGTTTGATCGTAAATTCTTTGTACACATATTACACGGCGCACACCGCGTTATTTCACAAAAATTTGTAATAACTCGAGTTTTCTTTGGACATTTATATAGAAAATTTTCTTTTTTTTTTTTTTGCTCTAGTTACAGAAACTTGGTTTTAATCAAAACTCGAGACGCATGCACGGGCTGTATCAGCTATTATTGTACCGAACTTTACGGATTTTAAATCCGTCCTTTTCAGGACACAATTTTTTACGTTTTTTTTTCCTGTATTCCACAGGACGGCAGATCTCACGTGTATTTTTATTTTATATGCCGGATAATTATTAATTCATTACGACTCGATCTCCGCAAGTAATATTTGAATAAACTCGGAAACGTCCACAAAAAAAAAAAAAAACGTTTTGAACGGAGAGATTTATCTAATAACGACAACAATATATAGTCCATTGAAATACGAATAGACTAAAAACAAGAAAGAAAATTATCGTTTTCACTAGATTAAAAAAAAACGCGTAATGTTAAAGTACTGTATATATTATATTCTTTTTTTTTTTGTACTTGACTGCGCGTTTACATTTCAAGCACAATTTAGCCAAACGTAAATAATTAACCGCGGAGCAAAGTGGTCACGTATAATAATATTATAATATTATGACCGCGGTCGACCAGCGGTAGTAAAGCTATTAGCGTAGAAAAAAAAAAAAAATACAATTCGTGCGAATGCAACATTAGCGTGTTGTGTGTGTGTGTGTACGACCTGAATCAACTGTGGAAATCATAGTATATAAATCGGGCGAGTAGAGATTTGCGTAAATTTCACTGTGCACACTAAACACGGACTTACACTACCGCGGGGATACAATCGAAATTACGCTGGACGTGATGCTCGTGTTACCATTACGTGGAGGAGGCGTTAGGTTTTTTTTTATTCGTTTTCTATTTTCTTTTTTCTGCAACTCTTGTACTCGACAGCTGTTGTGTCCGTTTTTTCGCCACCAAACTGGTATTATCATAGCATTAATATTATTATTATTGTACACGACGGTCGTCCAAGGAGAGAAATCGTTCCCGGGGAGGTTTCGTGAATCGAACGATTTCGTGAAATAAGTTTATATTACACGTTTCGTCCATCTGTATAGTTTTCGGTAGCTATCATAAAAAAAAAAAGTCGCACCAGGAATGTCAGTATACGTAAAACGTCACATCTCCACACAACGTATTACACATAGGCGTGACTAGACTTCATCCACAGTGGCTGCCTAGAGATATAGTGCGACCGGCGTTACCTATAAACCGAAAAAAGCAACATTAAACCCAAGGCCATAATTTTTTTAAGAGAGTATAAGTCCTCCTCTAATGAAATTTTTAATAAAAAAAGTCTGTACTGTCTATTTCCGATTAACAATGTACAGTATTTTCATTACCTACCTTTGAATTTCTAAAAAAAATAATTCATATAAATATTAACAGTTACCCACGATCAACAAACGTATTATATTGCGATAACGACAAGGATTATAAAAATGGTCGGAGACAAAAATTCGACAATACTACCTAATTCTTTTGTACATGTCTTTATAACAACGTATAAAAGACGTTATTCTTTTTCAAGTAAAAGTTGTAATTTATTTGCCTTGAAATTCGGTCGACCGGCGCCTTTAAAAAATTGCAGGGGCAGCCCAGGCTCCCAAGGCTGATACTATATGATAATATACGTGACTAATTTATGCGTAAGACTTATAATAGTCGAGTTGAAATTCTCTTCGTTCTACAATCCATTACCGGCCTCGTACGACATAAAAATGTAAAAAAAAAAAAAAAAACGTTCATTCCAAACATTCTCCGGCAGATGAGAATCGATTTTTTTTTTTTTTAATACGGTCTGTGCGTTATACTTGCGCCAGAGGATAATTTAAGGAATTCAAAAGTGGACGAAAAAAAAAGGAAAATTTGCCGTCCTCGTCGTCCTCATAATATTAATTATAATAATTTGTAGTCTTTTTTTTCTTGTGCGTTGTACTCTGCGATTAAATTACCCGAGGCGCTGCATTTAATTTTGTAATTTAATAAATGTCACGCGGAATTCGCGTGTTCCTTTTCAATCGATATTATTATATATATCCGCTTACGTAGAATAAATTCATTGAAATTTTGTCTAATAAAATTGGTTTTCCACATTTACGCGTTAAAAGTGTTCGTTTAACTTTTATTACAAATCTAAACCGAACTCATATTTCTCGTGGTTTTTTTTTTTTTGTTCTTTTTCGCGCGTTTACAAAACTATCGAACAGTAAGTAGCGCGCGATATTTCTACAGAATAAACGAAACCAATAACCGTGGACGGATACACGCGTTTTGACTTTTGTAGGATAAAAAAAAAATGATTCTAATTATTATTGTTTTGACGGCAAAATAAATGTGTTCATAAATACACTCGTGACGCGTATTTCATAAAGAAAAATGTGCGAAAAATCCTAAAAAAACAGACAGTTATACGAGATAAACGTCACGATGATACACGCGTACGCCGAGGAGGGTTGACGTTAAGGTGGATGCAAAATTAATGGACCGACCGTCAATTATCATATATAATTAATTGCGCGTACGAATAATAATAATTCGTTTAATTTTATTCGCGGTTAGTATTAATACGTGATATGTCATCGCGGTGTGCGCAAAGTTTGAGCGGCGCGAGCGATTGTCAAACGGGTTGCAGGCGTGTATATCAGACAAAACGGATTTAACTGGAAAACGACAAAAACGGACTTGTGGTACAGATTAACGTGATTTTACAGTTTAATACAACGTATTTAAATGCTTTTCCAACACTTCGGTTCAATAATAAAAATGACGCAGTATTAGCGATATAACAAAAAGTTTTCTAATATCATTTGTTATACCGGCAATTTTTTTCGTCGCTATAACTAGACAATTTTCAAAACTAATATTTTGACCTGCTACAATAAAGTTACACGTTTTGTTCGAGTTGACTTTTAACGGTAAAAAAAAAATAATAATAATAATATGTCCGAGCGTAGATATTAAATTGTTTTTATTTACGTTTTTTTTTTTTACCGACTTAAACAAATTAAATTCGACGTAATCTTGCAGGCAATATGGGGCATCCGTAAACCACGAGGAAATTTCACGTAATCGTTATTAAACTTCTGGTAAAAATAAAAAAAATATTTTCATTCCTTTTTGTGTAATATAGCGCGTTTGACGCGTTCAGACTACCCCCGAATCGACCGGCTTAATACTATTTACAAAATAAAAATATAAAAAATATTTCTTTAAACGTACTAAAAGGAAAATTTTTTTTAATTTCGCTCTTTCTCCGCGCGACTTGCAATAATTACAGAGTATATAAAATCCGATTAATCGGGCGCGGCAATCGATCGTATTGAAATTGTTATACGAGTGTCATAAAAACGAAATGCGCACGAATTCAAACGACGAATTTCACAAAATTGTATGGGAAGACTCATAAAATACTTAACGAGCTTAAGAGATGTGACGTTTATATACCATTTCGCATTAGAAATCAATATAATTAATTAATAACGTCCTCGTTTAGAATATTACAAATTTGGATCACATAACTATATATATAGTCATCTTAATGATCGTTTCGTAAATTACAAAAAAAAAATTAATAACTTCGTTAGAAAAGTTGTTTCCCGGAGCAAATTCTTCCTGGAACGATCGTCTGAAGTACAATTCAATGATTCTGCTTTATCCGACAGCGGTGAAATTAAAAGAAGAGTATTTTCTTCGGAAAAATAAACGGTTAAAATCGAATAAAAATAAAAGACCCTCAAAACGTTTTACAACTTTCTTTCCCCGAATGTACGTTTTATACGAACGTAAAAAAAAAATTCCCAGAAGTTTTGGTAACTCTTCCAAACGGTCAACTGTAAGAGCGAAACGGACTTTTTTCCAAAACCCATTTGAGGTCAACGACAAGTTCTGACTGTTTGATTAAAACTCTGCACTGAATAAATTCGTACCTTCAATAGTTCTCCGGACACGGTCGTTTCAGAAATTTAACAAAAATAATCGAATTTATTTTACTTCATTCAAACGGATGTATTCGTGACCTGCCCCGTATCCTATTTGATTGCCCTGCTCTACAGCGTGCTAAAAGAATAATTTTATTCGATTGTTTAAAAAAAATTCAATAGCTCTCCTAATATCCACTCCGTTTTAAATACTAATTCCGAATATGCGATAAAAACTGTAATTTCTTTCGTACTAGAAGCTGGTTTTATCATTTAAATTACCTATTTAAATTGTTTTTTTCTCCATTATCTGTATTGACTTATTTTATAATTGTTGAGCTATCATAGTGTTCACTAGTGGCTAATCGAAAAAAAAAAATAATAATAATAAAAAATCGACTTTATTAATTTATAACATTATTTTTGTTTTTAACTATAAAAATATATAATATATTAAAACCATCGAATTTATAAAATATATGCTTTTTAAAGAAGTTAGACACTATGAAGTACTTTGAGTTAAAATCAACCCCAAAACGAAATCCTGAGCAGGTTACTGCGGTGTAGGCGTGTAAACATATTATTTTCGTTTCTTTTTTTTTTTAATGAAACGTGTGCGCAGTTTTTTTATGGTTTTCTACGACATTTGTCACGGAATTAAAAACAATAATAATAATAATAAACGTCACGCGCCTTATATATATATATATATATATATATGTATAGCGTGCTTATTGTTTTGTTACTACGTGGTCGGGATCGCGTTTGATTTATTCGCTCGATTCGAAAATCCCTGGCCGAGGCAACGCCCGCGTAAAGTATATAAAATAATATTATATTGTACACAGGACACGCTCGGCACACACGAGAAATACTTACCGATTTCTACGTTTCCTTTGACTCCACGCCACCACCACCACTAGCATTATGTCCACGCACGAAATCCTATAGGTATCGAACGACAAATCAAAAATAACACCGGACACCCAAAAACCGATAAATCACTCTTGCGAAATTCGATTTTTATACAAAATTTGTACACGTGTGTGGTCAGTGGATATTGACGAGAATTCCTCCGACCACCGTGTTTAGACACAAATGGTAAATCGTGTAAATTGTTTCATTAAAAAACACACATTTATTACTCAATAAAAACCCTTTTTGATTTAAAGTACATTTTATTTTATATAATTAAGTGCGAATAAGAAAAAAAAAATGAAAATTTTTTTTTTCTACACATCTCTATAGTTACGCGGAAAAAAATCCGCATTCGAATCGTCGTCGTCGATTAGTTGAACGATGAAGGTTTTTGAACGTGTTTTCTCGTGTCGCTTATTGGAAACGCGACGGTCGATCAGCGTAAAAGCCGTGTCGAAAAAATATTCAAATTAATTCTCTGTAAAATTAAAAACGAATTTGAAATAGACGAAAAGTCGAAAAATAAGTCGTCGCGAATGATAAACGACTAAAACGCGCGCGCTTCGAATATACTACGCACGAGCTCGTACAAACGAAAAATAAATAAGTTTTTCGTGTAAAACGTAAACATTTTTTAATTTTTTAATAACAATAATTATCGAATTCGAATTTCGTCTGTAGCGAAAAACTCTACAAAAAAAAAGAAAAAAAATTATAGTTGAAAAAAAAAAGTACGTTTATTATAATTATGTAATAATTAATATTTTAATCGCTCAGCCGAAACGCGCATCTCGGTTTCGTTTAAAACGAGTCCGAGCAAATATTTATATATTTATTTTTCAATGTTTTGATAGGTACAAAGGAACAAGAGTATAGTATTATAACGACGAAGAAAAAAAAAACGGCAAAACGCGATGAGATTTTACACTGTACATATAAGGTATAAATAAGGCAAAAGGTCCGATTACAAAAATCACCATAATTATAATAATGTAACGTAATCGTTGGCTTTGAAGCGCTGCCGCGTGGGGATTGTGAAATTTGTTTTTCTTTTTGATCAAACACGTCTGTTTTGTAACGCGTGTATAATTTCTGGGAAACGGAGGAGTGTACTGCTGAAACAAAAAGAAATTATTTGTAACTCCAAAAAATTAATAAATTAATTGGAAAAAATAAACGGGACATAACGAAATATGATTAAGTCCTTCTATGTACTGAGCAAATAACGGATTGTTGATCAGTATAAAAAAAAATTATCAGATCAAAAAAAATTCATCAGTACGTTTCGAAAATTGCTTGTATCGCCTTTTGAATAGGCGAATGATTTTTTTCCTAGGTATTATAATGGCAGCACAAGCATTTCATTTCACGTTCTTCCGAAGATTCCGTATCTTTAATCGCGAATTCTCGCGGTTTCCGCGAGTTCAGAAAACGTTTCATAGACTCGTTCCACAAGGTGTTGTTGGGCGCTAATTGATTTCTTACCGCGGAATTCGCATCATGTCATAATAACGAGAATCGTTTTAATCACCGAAGACGGCCAAAATTTTGTACGGATTCATTCTTAAGGTTATTATTTGCAATGTGTAACGTAACAATATTGAATAGATTTTCGTGTCGATTTCTGACTAAAACGCGACGAATTAACGGCAATAATAGAATCGTTTTTGCCTAGCTTTTCGTCTAAAAAAAATTTTTATTTTAAACCTCTATTCCACCGTTAATATAATATATGCAGACATCAGCCCTTCGTGCATCTATTTCGTAAAGATGACGCGTTACTCTGCTTGTGTTTCCCACTCGTCGTAATAACATTTATCCACGACTATAATTATTACTATAATATAATCTCGATATGAATATCTAAATAGGCGGAAAATACCAGAGTTTTCTTCTACTACGTTTTCTACTCATACATCCCGGAAAATTTGCTCACGATTACACACTGTTATTGAGATTAAACGCGACAGTTGTGCACATAGGCGGAAATGGGGGGGGCTTAGGTGGGGCTAAGCCCCACAAATATCTTATAATTTGTATGTATTTTGGATATTTGACTGATTAGGACTGATGTTAAAAATGTTAGCCCTCCCAGAAAATTTAATAGATTTCCGCCTATGGTTGTGCACTTCCATATTTTCTTTAGACCATATACGCACTGCTTGCAATAGATAATATTATAATATTACGTGTTAGCGTGCACACCGGTTTTAACTTTCGCGGTGCGCTTATTCTGTTTTCTTTGTCCGTTTTACTTTTTTCCACTCAGAACATACAAGCGAAAATATCCAAATTTTATAATATTTCAAAAACAGGTTATTTTTTTAAACGACATACATTTGGTCACAATAACTTGCGCAAAACAACAATTATTTTTGTAAATAAAAAAAAAAATGCTTATATATTACACTCATATATAGTGTACTATAACATTGTATTTATACATATATATTAAATAAAATACATTTAAAAAAAAACCGAAGAAATCAATAAAACCTCGTATTTGCCGTAGAGTATTAAAAAAAAAAACAGAACCAATATATGCTATTTACCATAGTAGGATTAAATTTATTATGTCGTCGGATTCGGTGAACGAAACGTTTAAATGCGAGTGAATTTCCAGAGAGCGTATATGTATCGCAATATATAAGCGCGTAATATCGAAATACATAGAAAAGAGCGGAAATTGATTTTTGAACAGTAAATATTATTTAAACGGTAAAATATATTATTTGTGCGCGATTTCCGACTATTCGTAATGTTAGCGGTATTTTTTTTCTATACATATATTTGTAGAATTTTTTTTTTAAACGTTAATTTTTTTGATTCTAATTAAAAGCGGTAGTTTTTTTTTTGTTAATGAAAAAAAAAATATTCGTAATAATTTAATTATAGATTTAGATTAATTATATACGAATGAGCAGTTATCTTTTTAAACTATATATTATAATTTTTTTTTTTTATCGACAAACGTTATTTATCTTGTGACATTTATATTTTTATAGGACATAAATATTGGATACGAATAAAATAACAAACTTGATTTATATAAGTATTATGTATACTGTTTAATAAAATATGTCTAAAATAAGAAAAGAAGTTAACGGATACTTTATTATTATAATTATTATTATGAAAATGAAAAAGATGAATAACGCGCGTAAACACGTTAAATATGTTTTGTAATATTTTTAAATTATATAATAATTTACTACAATATAAATGCATCTTGCACCTACTCGTAGATTTCAGAGCGAAACGTAAAAATATTAATTTAATTTGTTAGCGCGTTCCTTGTAAAATACACATTATTATCTGTATACATTACACGAGATATCTCATAGATAATACATATAATGGATAGGCCATATTCGTTATCAGGCTTTCCCGAATCTTCTGTGTCACTCGGCAAATTTTTAGATTACCGATACGTCGATAACAGAATACACTATTTTTCAATTATTATTCCGTGGAACAAATTATTATTTCATGGAACAAAAAAAATAATTTCTTGCTGAGTAGGATAGAAAATGTGGTTTTAATATTGACATCTCTCTTCTTTATTCATGAACGCTGCCTGCTACACATATTGTATAGGTACACATGGTCTATCCATTATGTACGATTATCTATGAGAAATACCTGCGGTATACAATTCCTATTTTATAACGTCGATTCGATATAATTTGTCTGCGCACATGAGCAGCGTACCTTATGAGCAGATATTTTACAGTCTACAAGTGCATTGCGGAGTTTATTACGATACACCAGGAGAACTCGTTATAAGCGAGCGCTCGTAGAAAATGTTTTTTTTCTATAAAATTCTCAAAAAAATTTAAGTTTACATCTGCCCATATTATAATAAATAGGATATATCCCGTTGAGATTTTCAAAACCAATTCGTATGGATTTTTTTCACAGACACTGCCAAAATCGCAACATATAATATCAATACGTATCGACTGTATTTGTATCGCAACAATAATATATAAAATATAGCGTTTAACTGTTCGAATAATTCTTTTTTTTTGCTTAATATCAAATCGCGGTATTACAGTGCAAATATTATGCGTTATAAATTAAAACCTGTACATTACATTATTTCCAACACATTTCAGTAACCCAATTTACCAGGACACGCTCGTTTATGATACGAAAGAAAAAAAGCATATAATTAAATCGGTATATAATTCTGCCGAATTAATGAAATTAAATCTGTCGAAGTAGATAGTAAGCAATATGTAAATATATCGTTATCGTTTATATTTTTATGTTCCCGTCCAACCTAATACGCTGTACATTTATTTGTAACGCGATTGCAGAGCACTTGATCTGGGTCTTTGGCCTGTATCTTGGCTATATATATAGTGTTAAAAAAAGAATATATATATACACATTTAAAAGTTTTAAATAAATAAATATTAATTTATGACGTTTAATAAATAAATAAAATTAAATATATTTTATTAGTACGAGATCGCCACACATTTTTAATTATACATATATAGTCTAAATACGATTTTTTTTTTGAAAATTAATATTAAGTTTTAAACACATCATATTTTATTGCGATGAAGAATACGATATTTTTTTTTTATTTATTTCTCTTTGCGCATAATTTCCATCGTTACGTTATTGAAAGCATTTCTTCTTTAATAAAAAGACAAAGTTAAAAAAATAATATAAGAATTTAGGGCCCCTCGCGGCCTCAACTTGTAATGCCGCCCCCGTTTAAACCGATACACTCGCTAGTGTTTTTGTACACAGTTCTAGAGTACACATATTTTATACAATTAATATTTCATATAATTAAATCGAAATTGTTTTGCATTTTATATAATTAATTTAAAATATTTTCACATTTTAATTTTTTATTATTATTATATTTTTTTTTTTTAAGAAAAATATTTAACAAGTAGAAATATTTATTCTCGAAATGAATAAATAAATCGGATTTTTTTTAACGAATTTGATTTAAAAACAAAAAATATTTAATAAATCACAAAAACGTGGTAATTTATTCTATTAAAAATGTAATTTTCTTCGCGTTATTCAATTTTTTTTTTTTTTTTTTATAAATATATATTTAAAAAATAAATTTCGAGCTCCTATACAATATATTCTAAACGATCTCCGTTATTTCTCTTGGCTGTATATTATATACGCAAGACTTTTATGTTTGTTCCGACGTCGTATATATATATATATATATACCGAACGACAAAAGAAAACTTTATCGAAGTACGTAAAAACGTATACGTAGGAAAAAAAGTAAAAAAAGAAAAAGTAAAGGGGGAGGGGTGAAAAAAAAGAAAAGAACAACGAACCCTTATATAGAGATACGGTACAATGGACTATGGCGATTGTCTGTATCGGAACTCCGTTTTGTAATATAAACCAGATTTTTCCGGAAAACGCGAATTAACGCGGATAATATCGGCCCCGTAATATAACATGGACGACGTTCTATATAATATGATATAATACTATTATATAAACGCGTTTCGTCGAGATGAACGCATAGCATATGAAGAAAGAAAAATTCCTATAGCCGGTTATAAAATCTAAGCACACCAATTTTTCTTCGTACGCCGAACGGGGGGTGGGGGAAGAAAACGCGCATATTGTCCACCGGCACGTCGTACGCCGTCCAGCTATGTAATAATAATAGTTTTCCAGTATATTATATAAAATTTTTTTTTTTTTTTTTGAACACTTTATATAAACGTAGTTTCGTTTTCGCGATAAATCCATTTTTTTTGTCCCCCGTAAAAAAATATAACTGCACGACGTGTGTACAGTGTTCTATCGCCGAAAAAAAAAACGCTCCTTATTATTTCTTCTGATAATACGCACACGTGTATTACCAGCAGCAGGTTCTTTGAAAGAGTATAAACGTGGTGTTTGGTCGTAATCGTTTTTTAGTAAATAAAATGGAATAATATTTTTAACGTTTAAAAATATCGCGTAGAATTTTAATTCTCTTTTTTTATTTATTTATTTTTTAACGTTTTTTTCACGTTTTAGAGTTTACATTAAACGACAAACTGCACGCGTATTATTATTACGGCGGCGCTATATTAGCGCGCTAGCGTTTGTATATAAAACGATTTGATATCCTACGAGATATCCGAATGTAAACTGAAATACGTAAAACATTTGTGTTTTTTTTTCTGTGAACGACTATTGCATTTGTTCACACTCCTTTTCGGCGTGTTGACATTTTATTCCTTTTTTGTAGTTCTCTCCGTCGTTATTAATACACAGGCGTGTTCTCGCCTGTTTGCACGGCGTGTTCCGCGGAGACGTATTCAGGACGTTGTCGTCCTAGGTAAAGACTTAATACGTCAACATAGATAATACATAATGGACAGAGGCCATTGTGTATACGATATGTGTAGCGGGTAGCGTTCCTGAACGAAGAAGAGAGATAGCAATATTAAAACCATATCTTCTATCCTACTCAGCAAGAAATTATTTTTTGTTCCATGAAATAATAATTTGTTCCATGGAATAATAATTTAAAAATAGTGTATTCTGTTATCAACGTATCGGTAATGGAAATATTTGCTGAGTGAGACAGAAGTTTCGGGAACGCCTGACAACGAATATGGCCTATCCATTATATGTATTATATCTATGTACGTCACACTCCTTTTTCGTCGTAAAAAAAAAAAAAAATTCGAATACAAAATGCAATAGAAAACGACACGATTTCACGCACTTTTGCTCCTTGATTTCTGCTCGGTTGTGAATTCTTCGTATTATACATTGATCAAAATCTGATTCTGTGCAATTATTACAGTTTATAGATCATTAAGACTGTTGTTTGTCGTCCTGGATCTTATAGATTAAAATTTTTCCGGGCCACTAAAATATCTTTTCTGAAGGATCGGCGTCTGCAGGACAACGTGAAATTTAAAAACTCACTCAGCTCTAATACGTATTGACGGACGACAATTTTTTTTACTCTGCGATAGGTATATTTATTAAATCATTATAGACGATAAGATTTAAGGATAACGTTCAAAGAACATTTCAATATAATATTATGTTATATTATATTTTTTTTAAACAATATTTAATATTTAGGACGTCTTAATTTAATAAAAAAAAATATCATAACGAGTTTAAGTGAATATTATATCATATAATATAATGTTTTATAGATTCCTCCGAGTGCCGTGCATACGCGACACAGAACATGCCTGACATTGTTTCGCGTTTTGTTTTACTACGCGTTAGACTTTAAGGAATGAGGAGAAGCCGTAAACGAAATTATTACTTAACGAGTGTGTTTTTGGCGGTAGGTATTTACGCAAAGGATTCCTTTCTCACGCGGTTGGTTCAGGTCGGATTAGAAAACGCTACGAATTCTTGGGGTCTGTAGGCACAGGATGAGAAGCGGTTATGATATAATATTATTTATTCGATATCAATTTTACGCTTTCAATAAACGAACGATTAAACGTCGTTGTCGAAACGTTTAACGACATCACGCCGTTATAAACGTATAAATTTCGAGGGCGCTTGACGATTCACTAGAGGTATTACAAAACAAAATTTGCGTTTCAAAAGTCTGAAAACGATCGTAAAAATTCAAAGCGATCACTTGTCTCTGTAGAAAAATCACCAACAGCTAAAATGAGTCCTAAATCGCGGTTGTCTACTCGTGTCAAACGTCGGACACCGGTAAAATAACTTTCTAAAAGTATTTGAAATAAATAATATTCCGAATATGTATTGGAATACTTCATGACAATAGCGTGTTCCCTAAGCGTTTTGAATAATTCAAAAAACTTATTCCGAATACTATTAGAATAATTTTTTTTTTTTTTTACTAGTTTTCAGCCATACGAATATCAAATACAGCAATTATTATATTATTATTTAATAAACAATCGTAGACACGTATTCGGAGGTGTTTAATCATTTTTTTTTTTAAATTCTGTAATAATAAATGTACACAATAACTAATAAGTAAATCAATAATACCGATTTGTCATGAAATATAACGCAATTATAATGACTTTGTGTAATCAAATCGATTATTTGATTCGAACACCGCAATAACTAGGTACCGCTGCTAGTCGCCGCTCACAGTTTTTCCCCAAACACTGTTTTATACATTTAACTTATTATTGATAATAATACTTTATATAATGAGTTAATATTTGTATTTAGATATACTATTTAAAATATAACTGAGCTTTAAATAGTATTAGGAAAATACTTTTAAAGAGTATTTAAAATACTTACTTACTGATAAAGTACTCACTGTACTGTATTAAATAATTAAAAAAAATTATTCCGAATACTGTATTATTAGGAACATTGAACGTACTGCGTTGAACGTGTTTACTTCACCGAATGTTTATATATAAAAAAATAAAATCAATCTAGGCCGACCGATGACAATTTAAACTATTTTAGTATAAAAATGAAATTAATTAAAGACTATTAACTCCTTACATAACTATAGTCATTGGGCACACGTAGATTTATAGGTAACATAATCTCAGATCCTCGTCAGCGCGTTCCATCGTTTTTCATACGGCGTACTGCACGCACAACCGTTTAATCGAGAAGGTTATATAAATATTCTATATATATATATATATATTTAAGTCCTATATGACCTATAAAACCGCGTTTAATTCCAGTGAAATTGTGTAATCCTCGTAAGAGATGTGGTTTCGGGCAACGAATATAGTCAGTGGCGTACTTATAGGGGGAGAGTTCGGGTTGAACCCCCAGGACAAAAAAAAAAGATTTAAAATTATATAGTATTGTACAAATATTATTTGTTTTCGATTTATTATATTACACCACATGGATGAACAGATAGACACGATAATATGCCAGTATAATACAATATAGTTTATACTTTTTATAAATCGGTAAGAATCGATAAAGAAAATCCCTAGTATTACCAATTGGCGATGGCACATAGCACGTTTGTTTCTCGGTCGAAAAATTACCAGTTTTATTCACAAATTTAATTCATATTCGTGTAATCGTGTGGATGTGTTATATAATTTGTGACACTATTATATGATATTATTATATTATATATATATATATAACAGCAGTTTTGATTTATTTTAATAATACGATCCAATGGCGCCCATCTCTTTTGAAATATGCGGTTCAAATAGTTTAAACACGCCACCCAGCAGCCACCCACTCGTTTTCAACACTCAATCATTTATTTATTTTGAATAAATTAATTACTATCTCTATTATAATTTGATAATATTCGAATTATATGACGTATGAAAATCATAATTTAGGACGCACAAATCACGAGGAAGGCACCACCCCCTAATTTATCTGGTCCTGCAGTTGAACCACCTTGACCACCCTTTGGGCGCCACTGATATGATTGAATTCGAAACGTTATGCGGGGACGAAGTTTCAATGTTTTATATAAAAAAAAAAAAAAACCACCCCCAGAGAGAAATCGAGGAAGTACGCCACTGCAGAATATAGTAGTATATATATATAATAGGTACGCGCGCGTTATGGGAATGGCGCGCGAACCAGCTTTTTATTGTCTTCGCGCGTATCGCCGTGTCGAAAACGCGAACCTGCCTACACACATCACGCCGGTGGTATATACAGTTTTACGTTACCATTGACCAGACCGGGTCTCACGTAACACTTCTAACGCGCCACGAAGTCAACACACACGTACCAGGCTGTTTAAACTTCGTCACTACGCGGCGGCGGCGGTGTGTGTTATACGAAATATCATCATAATGTGGTACACGCGAGTAGTACACTGCCGCGTATGGGGGTCAAACAGCCATTCCGATTGTCGACTTCTCTCTCTGTTCGCGTATACGGCTCAAACGCGTCATCCTCTCTTCACGAGATACGCGGTATACGGAGAGGCGTACCGGCGGAATGTCCGGTGCCCCGAGGGCTAGTTTTCGATTTTTTAAATTTTTTTGCCCGGCCCCTTTGCCGGGTGAACGGGCGTCGGACAGTCTCTCGAGAACGACGTTTTCTCCCGTTTCGCTGCACCTACTCTACTACGGCTCGGCAGCAGAAAAATTTATCGCCAGGAGGGGCGTAATGAGAGAGAGAAAAAAAAAACGTTAAAAAGAAAGTCGAGAATCGCAATGAAAAAAAAAAAAATACTTTTTAAATTTTACTCGCGGGGTATTCGTTGCGCGGTAAATGATAAAAAAAAAAAAAAGATTTTAACGAGCCCCGGTGATATTGTGGGGACGTCTTAGAATAAAGATTTCAGAGTTTTGTTATGTGAAATTGAAAGCGATTGCATACGAGTCGTCTCATTCGATTCCGATATATATATAGTGCACAAAATATAATTTAATATAACCTTATACAGTGCACGTATATCGTTTTAATACAGTACACAATATCTTACGATAAACCTCGGCAACTGAAAACGTTTGATTTCGATATTGTCGTTAAATTAAATCAAAGTTTATTTTAATTGAGCAATTAAATTTTTTTCGTTAATATAGTAGTATAATAAAGTTTTTGGTGAAAATGTCGAGACTCTAGTTTCGAACGGACGTCATTCTCCGGTAGAAAATAAAATGTCGAAAAAAAGTTGAAATTGTCACAAACGGTTTTAGGATTTTTTTTTTTGAATATAGTCGAAGTAACGTACGTCCGACATTGCGTGTTAAATTTTTAAGCGTTAAAATCATCACTTCTCATTAAATACATTGAAAATCTATGATCGCTATAAATAGCACGAAATTGTATAAGAAATTTTTGAAAAATTTTTTTCCCTAATATAATATAAAATAGTTACGTATATTCGGAGTGAATATTTCGTGTTTCCTCTATAACTGATTGGTTTCAAAATCACGAAGAAGTAACGATAATAATCGATTCCGACGAAATCGCTTTTTTATCGGTAATTTTTCGCTAGTTTTTGTGTGTGTGTTTTTTATGCGTTTTTGAGAAAATCGAAAAACGACCGCTCTAGAGTACCGACTGGACGCTGCAGCAATTCGCTACCGGAAATACTGTAAAGATCTGAGAGCACTCCTTCTGGTAGACATTTCGGGTGCAGACATAAAAAAAAAAAACGCATCACTGTAAAACCAATGCGCATTCCACGGTCCGCTCAGAATCCGAACACGAAGTATTCGCGGAGATGCGCAAAACCGGTTTTGCAATTAACTGCGCGCCCGAAGAATTCGGTGTTTTCTCGCATTAAATGCAACTCTTTGACGACCCGCGCGACACTCGACACGCGTGTTCGCCCGTCGTCCTTATGACTCTTAGAGTACTGTTTAAAAAAATTACTATTTATATACGCTGTAATGATCCATTGCGACTTGGTGTGACTGCTGGTAAACGAGACGGACAAATTTCTAATACGGAAAAATTCTACGCAAACCATCGGGTTTCGTCGCTTTCGCGTAAGAGGAGTGTACAATTTGATAAAAATTAAATAATAAATATCCGTTATGGTTTCCGAATCTTGTTTTTTTTTTTTGTGAAATGATGTCGGATGTTGTAGCAACGCTATTTTATTTTCGAAATCCCAAACCGACGTTCGAGTAGTATAATAGTGAAACCTAAATCATTTGTAATGATTATATAGATTTCACGTCGGTAAATTCAATTTTTCATTCCAGTTTCTGACGTTTCTAACAATATTGATACGTTCTCGGACTTTATAGAGTTACACCAGATTGTAAAATATCTGTAACAGTTTCGAATAATGTATTTCGCGATATTATAATTATAATAGTCGATATCGATCGGGTTTTTTTCGTCAATTTCATATTCATCAATCCGTATTAAGTGGATTGAAAGCGGGTATTTTCTCTCTTTGTCTTACACACATGAAACATAGCAAAATAGACGTTTCGTACTTTCAACGTACCGATCGATCTATTGGTGCGATAAGAAATTTGAAAACAGATTTGAATTCCTCGTGAATTGTACTACAAAACGACTTTCTCATTTTTTTATTTCTTTTTTTTAAGACCTTCAAAAATGAATTATTAACAATTTTTTCTTAAAAATTTGTTCGACGAAATGTGTTTATTGGAACAATAATAAAATATTGTCCATAATCGTGTTTTTTTCTTTTGAAAATCTATAGGGAGATCGAATGCTATCATGCTTATCGCCTAAATACGAGATACATATACCAGTGAGTATCATTTACTGTCAGCGACAGACATAATAACAGTTCCGTTTCTGGTCAATTCGTAACGTAATCGTATCGTTTCGTTGTGATATTATCCAAAACGCGGAGAACAATAATTATTTCTTCGGTTCGTCGAGTTCTCGTTTCAATACGCGCGCCAGAGGTAAATGAAGTAATATTCTCTTTCGATACGATTCCGGCCGATTCGATGGCGCAACGGGCGTTCGGAGTGAAAGTGTCCGGTATACCGCTATAATTAATATAATAATATATTATTAACACGATCTGCGTAGATATTTTGAAACGGTTTTAAGGAAAATAATTTTGTGTTATAAATTTTTTTTTTGTTTTTTTAAATCACTATCAAGTGCACTAGTATATGTGGGCGTCGAAACGCATCGAAATCGAATTTCGACGGGAACAATTCGCGTTACACAATGGGAAAACAACGCGGGATAAATTCATTAAACGTATACGTACTCGCGTATGGGCCGTTTGAAAAAAAAAATCATCCGTCGTTTCGACCCTGCAGTTTATATGCTGTCAGGCACGTTTATATTTTCTCGACCCGTGATTAAACAATATTAATAGTGATTTGTAATAATTTTGAAGCAAAAAAAAAAAACGTTCATAACGCGCTATTCGAGTACGGATTCACGTATATATTGGCTGTGATAAGTGATACGGGATCGTGCGTGTACGTTATTTGTACACTCGACGAAACGCGTTGTAAATAAAGTGTACGTTCGTATAAAACGCTTTTGGAATTTGGGACGCAGAGAAAAAGACGAAAAAAAAAAACAAATGTCTTTTGTTTTTACACGAGCACATAGAGTTTTTTTTGTCGGGAAAGAGTTCGATCGTTTGGTGTGTAGCGCGTTTATTATTGAAAAATCAATTTAAAAATCGAATTAGAACGTTTTTTTTTTTTAATGACATTTTTAATCGTATACCGCGCGACACCGGACGGTCTTCTTCCGTTTTCTCTCGATTTATTTTTATTTTTTTCCGTCGACACGAATCAGATACACATACGTTTAAAAATAGTGTTTTTTTTTTTTTTTTACGGGAGAGAAAGAAAAACCGTTATATTATTATTTTTAACATTTTATATATAATATACACGCGTTAGATGTTTATAGTAATTAATTAATAATAATCCTTTCGAGAATATCTACACGTTTTTATTCCGACGCGTATAATTCACACAAGCGACGATTTCATTATTCGGTCCGAGTGGATCAGGTAGGTATCTTATCCAAAAAAAAAAACACGTTTTTTCCCTCATTTTTCTGAGTAAAAATCCTTTCGAGAGCAATAACTCAACTCTTCTTTTTTTTTTTTGGTCATTTCAATTCGTTGTGTACGCGGCGACCCGAACCGTCCGGAACACGTTCGTATAATACAAACGAGTTTGGTGAAAAAGAAATTAAATATTTTTTAAGATCACGAAATCCGGTTCGGGCGCATAAGTCGCTGTGTGTGTGTTTTTTCGTCGAGGAATTCGGCTCGACTCGGTACGATTGTGGAACGTATATTTAATTCGATTGTTTCGATTTCTATCCCCCAAAAACGCACCGTCTACGACGAAGACGAGCATGCTAACACGTGTTACGTAGTTAAAAATTAAAAAAAAAACATTTAAACTGTAAAAATAAAACAGAAACGTCAGAACAATCGTCTCTATTATTTTTTCGCATTCGACCGAAGACTCGGTTAGGTTTTTTGGACATTCTCGCCCACGTCGTATATAATATACGTATGCACCGCAGTAATACGTCGAGCGAGAGAAATACGCCTATCCGTACTTCGAATTAAAATATTAAACTTTCTTTTTTTTTTTTTTTTTCACTATTCGTTCGTGGTAAATAATTACGAGAAGAAATTATTATTGTCCCGTTGTACATCGTCCGACGCTTCTCTCTTAAAATAAATCCCTCCAATTACATACTATTTTATCGTTTCCTTAAAAAAAAAAATATTTAATTATTGTATACACACAATGATTTATATTTATTTGTTTATATGCGAATTTTTTTATATTATAGGCACTTGTGAAAAGAAATTTTAAAAACGTACCGACAAAATGTTATGTATATATATATTAATCATACGTTGTCCGAGATACTCTCTCGTATAGCTTTGAAATCGGCATTTTCATAGAATTAAAAAAAAAAAAAGTTGTAAAAATCAACGATGTGTTTGATAAACGTGATTTTCTAACGCCATATTTGTATAAGATATATAAAATTATATAATTTTATATATCTTATAAAATAATATAAGATAATATAATATATATATAATTTATTGTATAATAAATAAATATATAATTATTATCTTTATTATACATAATAGTAAAGATATTATATATAGATTAGTGGCTATTTCGTATTTCGAGGAAAATTTTTTTGAAAAAAAGTATTAAATTTTTATTTTAAAAGAAAAAAAAAATCTAAAATACTATTATTATTGTAACGCGAGGTTCTGTCAATTGTTATGTAAAGAACAAAAAAAAAAAATATTGAATAGTAGTCAGAAATGATTGCATTCCGGATACCGTAGTAATTTGTACAAATACGTCAAATCCCATAAAATATATTCGATTTCAATTGTTTGGAAAAACGTTGAAAATCTTATTTGTATTTAATATACATCGACCAAAGCGTAAGACGCGCTGACAATTCGAATAGGGTGTATGTAAATAAACCGCGAGAGAAAAAATATTATTCGTTTAATTATACGTGTATACAGCGAGGAGGGGGGGAATCAGATGAGAATAACAATTATATTAAAAAAAAAAAAAAATTGTACTCGAGGTTAAGTTTTCGTTAAAACGAGTGTGCCGTAGTAATTAAAAACATTATTAAAGCAATATTGAAGATTACACGTATAACGCTGGTATAATTATATAAACTCGAGGCCAAAACACGAGTAAATATAGTCGACTTTTTTTTTTTTAAATAAATAGCGAATGGTTTTATTTATAACCTACTTTTGACCACTTATCGATACACGCGAAGCAAACGAATCGTTTTTTTTTTTGCAAAGCAGCCGTTCTGAAACGCGTTGTATAATATTCAGATGAAAAATACGAATAAATTATATATATAAAAAAAAACTGTTCTGCGTATGGACGTTATGACGCTTGTGTACATAATATAATAACAACATATTAAATTCACGTGAATTTTATATACGCTTTTTGCTAATGCTGTAGAAGAGGAAAAAATATTTTTAAAGTTTCATTTTTGTTTTATGAGCGTGTACATAGCTAGAATTATTATCGCGTATTTGTTTTTTTTTTTACGAACATTGAAAATGTTAATATTAAAAAATTTTACACGTTTCCGTTTTATTTTTTTTTTTTTGAACATTAACGGTTTTGGTTGTAAAATGCAAATCAAATTTGAAAATTTCTCGTTTTAACGCCATTGTTAATTACACTATTAGTATTATAATAAGTCATAATAATATCGTATATACGCGAATAAAATATGACGACTATTTTACACAATGTTTAGCGTCGTGGTGTGGGATATTTTTGTTTTACCGACATTTTAAATACGTTTTTTTTAAACCGTTTCAAATATTCGCGCATACAAATATTTGAATAAACAGTGGCCTGCCCAAAGTTGGTAGGGGGAGATGTAACCTACTCGGATAAAAAATTCTTTTAAGAGAAAATATTACCAGTATACTACTGGTGCAAAATATTTTGAGTAACATACGTTTTAAATAAATTACGAGAATCGATAATACCTGATCAACGTCGTCGATCGTCCACATCGATTTCGAAAATAACAGGCCCGCTATATGAATTCCTATAATACAATAATGTATAAAAAAAAAAAAACACAATTTTTTTTTTATATTTTATAAACTATAGTAATCGTTTCACAGTATTGTAATATTATTTTAATATCGATATTAATTATTTAAAAAGTTCCTTAACGGTTATTGCGCATTTAACGTTTTTGATAAAGAAATAAAAATTAATCGGCTATATATATATCGATGCAAAGGACAAGTACGTATATTTTTTGTATCGGTTTCGTGTATATACGGACGATAGCTAATATCGTGCTTTCGCAAATAACTTATTTGTATAATAACGGGTTATTATTTTATGTAAAAAAAAAAAAAATTGTGTTGCTAGTCTGAAGCGTTTTGATTACTGCGCGCAGCAATCCTAATAACACAATACGAACAAATGACTGATACGAATTCGCCGTGACTTTTCTACGTTTCTACGTTATAAAATTAAATTTTTGATTATTCATGAATTTCGTTTTCTTCGACTTTTAATTCGCTGGAATCGAGTTCCAAATGTATGAGTTACCGAACGAAAATCGACGCGTCCTGCACTGTTAATGTCCCCGAATTTTCCGGTAAAAGCAGGCTGAGATCTTAAACGGTGTTAAGTTCGATATCGCTGGAAGCGGCGTACGCGTGTAATGCGTTCTATGATTGAAAATTTTTGTCATATTCTACGCTTGAATATTACATCCCATCCCGTTCCCGCAGTGCACGCCAATGGTCGAATAAATAATTTCTTTTTTTTTTCGATTTTTAGAAAATTATTTTCCTACACTCACAGCCGGCACAGTTGCGTATACTGCAGATAACACGTTCAAATGAGATTTCACTGTTAAATCAACGCGCGTGTGTATTTTTTTTTTTTTATTAAAATATTGACGACGACAATACGCGATATTTTCTCCAAAGCAATATTTTTATACACACCTTTATATGCACTTTCTACAAATAAGTAAATAACGTCACGTGTGCATACCTAAACACAAACGGTTCGACGTACATAAAAATACTTCCATAACGATAAAAATAGCACTGGACGTATTTCATCCTATATTGTTGTAGCGACGATAACGCGCGAATTTGAATTGCTAATTTATAATATAACTATTATATTTATGCTGGACGTTGGTTCTTTTTTTGAAATTTACAGCTCGTAAACGACACAAAAATGAAATCCACAGCCGCCGTCGTCGTTTTCACGCTGCTACTGGTCTCGACGATGGTCTCCGCCGCTCCGTCTTACATGGACTACGAGAGTGAGTCAATAATTTGCGAAATGTTTCATTTATATTTATATTTATTTTTTTTATTTATATTTAATAGATTTGCGTACGATTGCGATACTGTGCAATACTTACAAAAAATAAACAAAATAATATTTTTAGATGTTTCAAAAAAAAAAATTATTTTTTAACGTTTTCCAAAGGCAAATTAAATTTTTTTTTAACTCTCTTATACGTTTTCCTCTCGGTGGTCAATTTTGAAATTTAAAACGTTTGGCAATGAAGAAAGAAAAGCAGCGAAAAAAAAATAATGCCAGTGTCATATATTGTTCTATCGCTTTAACATTACTTATATATACGATATTATGCGGAATCGCAATGTTACTTGTACCATCGCTAATTTAACTCTTTTCAAATACATTTTTTGAAATTATCACGTCGTGTTAAAAAAAAAAAAAAATAGCAGCCTTAAGTAAAACGAATTCGACTTTTCGAAAAAAAACTTTTCAACTGATCACAATGCATTTCCGTTTTTCTCCGTTTTTTGTTTTCAATGCTATTTTGATTTTTATTTTCGATTGTTTTCCTATTATATGCACGAACGATATTATCAAAAACGGTAAAAAAACAATAAACTAAACATAAAAAAAATTTGTCGTCAAATAATGATATTTATTATTTTAATTTTATATACTCGAAGCACTATAAAACCTATGACATTAACTTACCATACGGATATTGAAACGTTTATATATAAATCGTTATAAATTGTCTCGCAAATGGAATTTCGAACAGAATAATTTTTAAACGAAACCTTAGACACTATTTTTTTTTTTTTACTGCTTTGTCACTTTATTATATTTGAATGATAATACGACATTAATATAAATATGTGCGTTTACATTGTATAATGTGTATGAAATGACGTTATCGAATGGGATTCGCGTGAAAATCGAAATAAGAAACGCTAACGCGCATCACAACTGATAATATTCGGGTATTTATAGGGTAATCGAACAAATCCTACGAAAAAAGCTCTGGGAAAAAAATTCGGTCCCTCGAGGATATATCTAAACATATCCCGCGGTGATCAAATAGCTTATAGATAGCTGAACGAGTGTGTGCCGAGAAAACGTTTATTATACATTGTATTTTACTTGGATTCGATAATGAATAATCGATTATTTACTGCGTCGAATAAAATACGCGATTTCATTTTCTACGGAAAAAGTTTTTTAAAATATTGTTCTTCTCCTGCGCATCAATTATTTACAAACGGCTTCGGACCTCATAAGCTACTATTATCTACGACTGTATAGTTTTAACTACGAACGTTGTAAAATCGTCTGCAACAGGCAGAAGGTGTGACAGACTGTGGAGCATATGCCTGTAGGGCTTTGCGATTAGAAGTTAGCTAAAAAAAAAAACGTTTCTAATTTGTAGGAAACAACTGGACAAACCGTGTTTTTAGAAGTGTATAAATATTTTCTCTTCGCTTTGAACGGTTCTTTTTAGCCTGTGTTTTAGTTAATTGGTGTAGGTATGGAATTCGAGAAATAACTACTGACGATCTGCAGACGAAAATTTACTTAGATTCGCAGAGCTGTTTTTAAGTCGCTTCTGAATTATATGAAGAAGAGTTGTTAGTTTTTAGAAATGCGATTGAAGAACATAGTAACAACAAGCGCTTAGTTTCTTATAAAGACTTAATGCCCCGTGCGTTTTCTAACATGGAGATTTCTCTTAGAATTTTTATTAACCGTACCTGCAATCGCCTCGTCTGGCGTCTGCGGAAAGAAGCTTCCCCAAAACTGAAAAAATTATCAAAAAATATCCAATTTGTCAAAAAAAAAATATATTGACATCAGGCTATAATAATTGCTATAGAAAAAAGAATTTGCGCAGGGTAGAGTACGTAAAATAACGAAATACAAATGAAATGAGACACGAATATTTAAATAATCTACAAAAATATAAAGAAAAAGACAGTAGTTGTACTATCGATTTTAGGGAAAAAATGGCCTAGTAATTCATAATTTACCGGCTCTGGCAATAGCGGAAAAAACGTTTTCGGCACGCGAATAATTACATCAAAATACGTCAGACAGCGAATACCTGCTCCATTACGGAGTCGTGATATAACGAGATATATTTTATTCTCTTTGTAAGAATCATTAGAAGAAAAAAAGAGAAAAATCGAATTTTAATTATGTCGTGGGAGCTGTACGGTTTTGTATTTTTATAAATTTAATACTAAACGTTTTTGTATAAATTAAATAATAATTATGGAAATATCGAATATAACAATCACGGTTCGGCGTCTATAGCGTTTTGTTAATTATTATTGAACACAGTTAAAAATAGCAAAGTATAATTGTTTCCAGCGTCCAGGACTCTGAGCATAAGATATTTTAAGCGTATTTTTTTTAGATATTTAACGCTATTTTCCCGGTTTCTGCGCTTTATAAATAATTTCAATTATTTTTTATAAATTTCGTAAACTCAAGAAAGTAAAAACAAAAAAACTACTCGATTCGCCATTTTTTTTAGGTTGAAAAATGATCTCGACGTCGTGGCGGTGTACGCCCGGGGAACTTCACTACAAAATGATGCACGAATAAAACAAATTCGTTTCGCTATTTTTTTTTTTCTGCCCGTTTTCAGAGGGTCGATTTTAGAAGATTTATTTTATGCCGCATATTTCAGTACTGTTTAGCGCCATTCGAATCCGAGCGCCGAATTATTTTACCGCGCCGGCAATATAATTTCGTCGACTCGATTTGTAAATTTTTTTTCTCCGTACACGAAGTTCGATCATACAATAATATAAGTTACGTCAATTTTATCGCGTGAAATAAAATCGTTTTGCGCGAATAAAAGAAAACACGCTTTGTTATCATCATTTTGTAATTAATTTGAAAGTAATTATATATGCGTGTATATACGCACTCGAAGAAAAAGAATATAGGTGTACTGTCCGCAGACCTACTGCACTTTTCGTTTCTTCCAGTTGTATTCATTCTTGTTTTTCGCATCGAATTTGCCCCTGACCTGAATACTTTTCTTCTGCGCACGCCCGGTCGAACACGTTTGTACATATTGTTGTTACGTCTGCGTGTGATTTTCCTTGGGCGTGCAACAATACACTACATACACTGGTACGAACTCATTGGAGCATTCGATATTTTCAAAACAATATAATATGTAAACGTCTACTCGGTTCGTATATACTCTTTGTTTTGCCACGTTAAAAGTAAAAATATTATCCGGATTTTCTTTTTTTACGAGTTTATCGCCATGAAATTTTAAAAACGAGATCTCCTCGTCCTGATCGCCAAAGCGATTTTCGTGGGATTACTTAAAAAAAGATTTTCGTGGTATTACTAAAAGATTTTTTTCAAAAACGAGTGTTTTTTTTTGTTTGAAGTTTGAAATTTTTTTGTTTTTGAAGGTGTTTGAAATTTCTACGGTATCGAGTCGACTGGAGATGAGATCTCACGATAGATCCAATGGCCGTAGCACGAGAAATTATTTATTTTACTATCTTACGGTAATATGAGACGCTAAATTAAATCTCATACCAAAATAGGTGCTTGACATCTTATAGGAGTAAGATCTCAACCCAAAATAAAAAGCACCTAAACGAATCGTTCGTTGCAGCATTTCATATTATAATCTATGTAACGTAACAAAATTAACGTATATTCCAGAATTTGAGCCAAACATTTTATTAGTTGCTTCGATATACGTTATATACGTATTATGTACGTTGTACTCGTATAATTAAAAAGCAAAAATTTTCACTTTAAATAAAAAACGAAATACGCTAAACGCGTGCTGAAAAAGAAATCGGCAACAATTCAGATTTGAAGTACGACACAAAACTATTGATAATCGTGGTTCTTTAACGAGATCACGGTTATGGAAGATAAAAGTGAGATTTCGTATTAGGTGTCAGCACCGAAATGTTGTAAATCGTTGAGATTTCGAAAATGACCTTTTGGTCATTTAATATATTCCTATACACACGCGTTCTGTTCGTCATGTGCAAATATTGTCGACGTTTCGACTGCAGTAAACGTAATATATGACGTTGAATAAACATTTCACTCGAACGCTCGGTGAAAAAAATTTTACGGAAAAAAAATGCGAAATCATAAGAGCACTAGAAATAACGGTTTTATGCTAAATCGTGCGCAAATATTAAGTGTTTACACTGCGATTGTTGAATAAACGAAACTAATATGTATATGTTGTTGTTTAATTGAAAACATTATTTTAATAAACTCAAAGGAAAATGCTATTATTATTATTATATATTTTTTTTAATTTCAAAGTTTTCGTAATGTTAAATACATTCGAGCTTAACAATAATTAACATCACGAGAGAAAGAACAAAAAACATTAAAATATAAATAATTACATACCTGCAGTATAAAGTCAAAACTAAACAGAGAACCCGGAACTGTAAAAGAAAGAAATTAAATTACGGATAAAAATAGGAAAGAAAAAATGGGAAATAAAAACAGAATTCCGATCAGAAGAATAAATTGAATAAATTAATTTTCTCTTTAGAAGGCAATAAAAAATATACGAAGAAAGTCACATACCTCTATATTTCGTCATGATGATACGTGGTCAGGGAGGAGAAGTCTAAATTAAGATAAGAAGCGTGAGCAGGCAGACGGTTATGAACAAATCTTAGACTAGAGAAATAAGGAACATAAAAACTAAAATGATTGATATTAAATAACCAGGGGAATCGAGGGTTATTAAGGCGTATGGATTAACGGTATGCGACGCTCCTATTGGAGAATCCATATATTCCTAATAATTTTGTGATAGTGCAGAATCAAAAGGGAAACAGGAATTTTGTTGATTGGCCTAGAACTAGACCTGGTATCAGATAAGCGATCGGACTTTTCGTTACCTTCAACGTCCTTCTGCACGTGACTCGGAGCCCGCAAAAATTTTACTGGATACCCAATAAGTTGCACAGATCTGCAAATTAATGTGCGAATATGAACTGACGACCATATGGGGGGAGGGGGGAGTTACCCGTTATTGAATATTATTATTGTAATAGACGAGTGGGTACAAATTTGATACGACCGCGGTTTGTGATTTCAGACGCTAAGGAGTTGTACGAACTCATGTTGCAAAGGGATTTAATAGATTCCATGGGCAATTCGCTGATCGATTCAAATCAACATCGCATGGTGCGCAAAAACCAGAGATCTCCGTCGCTGAGGTTGAGGTTCGGTCGCCGAAGCGATCCGGCGCTTTATCAGGTGAGCGCAAGTAATTTTTTAAATAATAAAATTCTTTTTTTTTGTTTTACGTCCTAAAACCTAAATTGTATTTACTTGTATATACGCATAGACGATTTTTTTAAACAATTTTTTTTTTATTCTCACGAAATTATTACCCGAAGTATATGACTTGTTTTATGAATTTGTTACATCGAAAAACCACGTACCATTTCATTAAAAAGTTTTAACAATATCATAATACGCGTACCTATCTTTTTTTATTTTACTTTGCACAAGTACAATTTTCATTCTCCATTCTTCGGCTGAATATAAAACAATATTTCAAAAACATAAATTCATTTTGAAATTTGTCGGACGATTCATCGCAGTGATTTTGATGATTTATTTGTGATATTGCAGTATAGACCGGGGTACTTAATGGATACGGTTTCTATATTATCCGACTCGACAAATTGTTGGTACGTGGTGGCGATATAATTTTAAAAAAATAAAGTCAACCACACCTCTATAACGATCGAATCTAAAATCAGTTCCGATTGATTTGTCTGGATCAGACGTGGCCGTTTTATATTTTCGTAGTGTATCTGCAGTGTTTTACGAAATGCGTCTATTTCATTTGAACAGGGAGTTCATACCAGAAATTGATGACCATCTTTTTTTTTTGTATTGTTACAACGTTGCTGTTGGCAATTCTCTGTAGTCCCCGGGAAGAGCACTGCAGAATACTCGTACGTTATGTAAAACGTCCGTATCCGTACAATCGGTGCAGGATCCCGTAGGATCGTAGTCATATTTTATTAAATTTATTTTTGTCCTCGAAAAGCCTACTCTTGTTTTATTTAGAATGTTTTCCGTGCCCGTTATCGGGAGTATTTTTAATTCTATCTGCCATGGCCGTGTCCGCTCTTCCGACGACGACGGTCGGACCCTCTGCAATGATTTACAGCTGTTCAAGAAACTTTTTCTGGAGCGTAGACGTTTCGGTCACAGGTGACACTTGTCCATATAGCGTTTACCCTAAACCGAGTAGTGTAAACTTTATAGATCCGTTATAGGCTGGTGTTATAAAACTAACCGAAAAGTTAATGTATTATATTAAATTATAAAAACGAATTTTTTTTTTGTTGTAAAACTGCGCATGTGTTTTATTGGTTATAGTGAAAATATATATATAATATATATATACGCGTAACAAACGCTATTATTTCATTTTTGTCTAATACACATCGGTGTCGAATATTTTGATGTATCGATAACGGGAAAATAGAAACGATATCGATAATTAAAAACATATCGTTGGCCAACGCGCTAATAGGTATTATATCGATTGACTACGTGTATGCTATAACAACACGATTACTTAACTATAATATATACATATATAATATACAAACAATACCGCATAGCGTATAATTGTTCCCGACGCGAGTATATACAATATTATAATGGAGAACTCGCTTAAAAGTAAAACGTGTTCGATTTTGGAGTTGCTTAATTTCTCTTATATGAACGGTATAAACCGAATAACATATACTCACTGTAATATTATTACAGTCGGCTGTTACAAAACGTGAAAACAGAAAACAAAACCGTTTGCTCATTGTCTGCACGACGCTCGTATAAGCTAGATATATGCAGTTCAATGCCGAGTACGACTTTGTATAATCGTCTTCGCGTTAAAATCGTGTTGATTCATTAGCGGCGTTTCGGATTATCATCGAGATTAAAACTATATTCGGACATTTTTTTTTTCTTAAATTTCGTGCGATTTCATCCGAATAAAACGTGCTTAAGTTAGGTTTTTTTACCATAAATCAATATCTCGAACAGAGAATCAGAATTTTGTTACATTGCAACTTCGAAACAAATCATACGTGTTTAATGAATCCGGATAGAACGGTAATAGTTTTTCTCTTGTTCTTGACGACAAACCATTCTCGGATTTGAAAATGTTTGGACAGAAGGTTTTTGGCGAATGTGTCCGTCGTCGCAGTGTTTATGATAACATAATGAATATTCACTCTGAGGACTCGCGCGGCAAGAGACAAATAATAACCAGCGACGATTAGGTAGTCAATTAATATGCGAACTTCCGCGTTTAACTGCGAATTACGATGGTAATAATTGCGTCTGTACAAGTCTTATTGCTACGACAATATTATATTATGTTAAAATCTCGTTTCTCTAATAGATTTCGGATGGCCGGGTTTAGATAGATTAGTGTATTCCGACGAGAATCGTCCCGGACCCGTGATAACAATCGTTGAACTCTGAAAACGCATCTCGTTTTGGCAAAGGAAATAACGTTTTTTCGCCAAACGCTGAAAAACGTAAATAATTTGCCTGCGAACCGAATCGTTTTCCTCGCGTCTGTAGAAAAAGCAAAAAAAAAAAAAATTGTCGCGACAAATGCGTTAGAGTAAAACAAGCGAAACAAAACTTCTCGACTGAGTTGGACAACGTTAACTTACGTCGTTAACAATAGCGTTCGGTATTTTCGAAAACGGAGTTTGATTTACAGATTTTCGGGGCCGGGGACTTTGATAAGTTTGATTCGCGTAATGCAGACCATAAATACAATTTAATTAACGACTGGTGTACGTGCGACGATCTATCATTTATAATCAAATATTATATCTCGAATTGTGTGTTTACGAATATGTGTAGTATGTGGTTCATTGTTACGTAACACACAACACGGAGTAAAAAATCAGATAAAAACTTTTGAAAGGTATATAAAAACGTTATGTCTTCAAACCGCTGAACTCGATACACGGAACGCGCATTCTGTACAATTCTCGTATATGAAACATATGGACCCCCTACAGTGAGCCGTCATACACGCATTCCGTTTCTATTTTTCTGTTTTTGTTACCAACTTCGTTACGTAAAAATAACCGATTTTGGTGCTAACGTCGGTACTACGAGCACGTCGTTTTGTGTCCCGTTATCTCAAAGTAAATAATATACAATGATAAACATGGAAAAATTATATTTCATCGTATCCTCCATGACTTTTATGTCTTATAGAATGCATTTGGCGGCCTCCTATCTGGAGTAATATTTTGATTGATATACCCGTTGCATTTATTGAGTTCGGTGCTTCAAACACGATATCGGTCTATAAAAGACTTATTAAAGAATAAAAAAAAAAAAGAGGCCAAGCGACTAAAACGAATCACATAACAGAAATTACGTATTTTTCTTCGAAATTATGACGTGTACCTAAGTTCACCGAGACCGTCAATGATCCTCTCGGTTCGAAATATTTTTCATCGATTATTTATAGTTATAAATACCGTTTTCAATAACTATTGGCAAAGAAAAAAAAACTGCACACAAAACGAGAGGTCTCTCGTCAAGCGAGAATAGAGTTTCGCGAGCCGCACAAATATGTTTAAGAAAAAAAAAAAACGAATTCTGATATTGATCGTTCCGGGGAAACGGATATCGCACATCGCGGTGACTGCACATACAAACCAAATTATTCGGGCTGTGAATTTGTAAAAAAAAGGATAATTTTTTTTTTTTTAATTGCTCATTAGGTTTTCTATTTTTACGCATATAGTTCGAATCGTTTATCTACGCGTATTGAAATTCGGACATTTTTTTTTCTGATATTTATGCGAGTCGTTTCCATCCTTTTCATTCTACAACGCGTTTCTATAAAATACCCCATGAAAAATGTGTATTCTACACTGGCTGCTTGTAAAAGCTGGTAAATAGTTCATAAATAAGTTCAATATCACTGTGTAGTAAGTGACGTTAATATTTCTTAACTTCAAACGTAACGTGTAATTTTAATAAAAAATTTAATATCGCTGTGCTATTCGGAATATTATTCATAAGTATATCGAGTATTGTAATGTGTCATAAAGTATATATATATATATATATATTATCACGTCGTTTTTTCGAGATACGTTTTTTGTCCATTGCTCGTATGTGTTCGTTTACAATACTCAGAGCCGGATTTCAGATATGTGGGAGCCACCCAAATAAATAAGCGAACACTTTTATTTTGTTTTACTTTATTTATTTAATTCAGTTATTAAAAAAGTTATCAAACGACTTAATATTGAAAAAACAAATTAAAATATTATAAACCTGGAACTTTTCTTGTTTCTTTTTCTACAAAATCATCTATTTACGTCTTGAAAATCGAGTTTTCTTATAGAATATTTCCCGAGCTCTACGTCGTCTCGATAAATATCGAAATATTTCCTATTTTTTTGAAAATCTAAAAAAAAAAAAAGCCCACTCCCTCAGATCCTTAGGCCCTGGCACTATTAATAGTGCTCATTTATACTGCGCGGACTCGGATTTCGGACTCGTCCTTTTTTTTTGTCTGTGCGCAGGAAATGCGTCTCCTCGAGTATTGTATTACGAGGAGGAGAAGGACGTTTTATTTTTTTTTTTATCGATCTGTCGTTCGTCATCCTGTTATGTGTGTGTGTGTGTGTGTAAAGAACGGCCAACGGTCTAGTCTGTTCGGAGCAAAATCGTTTTTCCACTCAAAATACACACTGCACGACGTTAAAATATAATAACACACACCGTATCCGTACGAGTGTTATTAAACGAACAGTACGTATAGAGCGCGAGCACACTGCGCAACGTGTAATAACGCGTACCGAGCTTCGTACATAAAAAAAATAAAAAAGTATACAGGGTGTCTCTTTTTTATTTATGTTTTC
The DNA here is from genome assembly GCA_032441835.1 of Slavum lentiscoides. Classification (NCBI taxonomy): domain Eukaryota; kingdom Metazoa; phylum Arthropoda; class Insecta; order Hemiptera; family Aphididae; genus Slavum; species Slavum lentiscoides. The sequence goes on along the minus strand of CM063714.1, from coordinate 7,610,420 downwards.
GGGTTTTGTTTCGAATAGTCCTATTCTAATTCCTCCGCTTCAATAAATTATTCCTTTTTTTTTTTTTATTTAATTTTAGTTTATAAGGAAAACGCAATTTTTTTTTTTAATTTTAAAAAAAAGGTAAAAAAAAAAACGTTATGCGAATATATAGTTTTTCTTAGAACCCTTGTCGTTTTGTGTATTACGAGACTTTAAACGATTTTTAAAACGTTCGTTTAGGAGCATAATTCGAAATATTTTTCCGCATAAATTTCAGATGTTATTATATCAGTAGAAAATCAATTGAAGACTATGCACTTTAATAAAAAAAAAGGTTATTTCGCATTTTTTTTTTTTTTTGAAATTTTATTTGTAAAAAATAAAAGTTTAAATAATTCAACAATTCTAGTATGATAAGGGAACATATACTATAATTTATAGTTAATCTAAAATTTCTACTATTTTTAAAATTATTAAAAAAAAAATAAATAAAATTATCGCGTTTGTTTTATTGTCACGTGTCCGTGCTACACTCTGTATGTCGTAATATAATAAACGAATGTATATAATATATTATAAAATAACGATTGTCTCGACGGTATTACGTTCCGTATACTGCAGTAAAATCGGTTCACGCGCGATTAGTCAAAATATCGAATTTGTTTTCTCCTCTATACTTTTTTCCTTCTCCTTCTCCGGTATCGGAAGGGTTTTTTCGAGCGTGAGAACAAAATAAATAAATACGAAATACAAATAAAAAAAAAAAAACTCCTATTCTCGTTTCGATTGTTATTCCGTAATAGCTGCACACACACATATATAAATATATACGTTGTAAAACGCTCGTCTAAAATACTTTGTGTCTATTGCCCGAACAATACCGTACACGAATAATTTAATAATAATGCGTTGTATTAATTATTGAAAAAAATCGTAATATTCATTTTTTTTTTTAAACTGTAATACCAGTGTGAAACACAAGTCCCGAAGTAACATACACGATGTCCCAATATTCAATAACTTCTCTTGTCATCCCCTTATAGAAGTTTTGAATTTTATAAGAGCTCAAATTATTATTATTTTTTTTTGAAATGATATCCCGAAGGTTAAAAAAAAATCTGCTCAAATATTTTTGTAGGAATCCTTAAAATATTCTACGGCATATTTCAAACAGAAACGGCTATTAAAAAAAAAAAAAAAAATAGAAAACAGTCGAGAGTCACGTATTTTAATTTCCATATATCACCACTAAAATGTAAATAAGTATATGAAGAAAAAAAAATAGAAAAATAATATACGAAAACGTCAACTCCAGTATTATTATTGACGTTCGTATATATTGTTTTTGTCGTTTTCTGTATTGAGAATAAATCGTTTTCTAAATGTAATAATATTTTCACGATTCTCTTCAATCCTTTAAGTTCGAGTCGATATATACCGACACGCTCGACAAAATATATATAACACATTATAATCTGACCTTGGCACGATTTACCTTAACACGGCTGGCTTCAAAAAAATTAATTTTAATTTAATTTATTTCTCTTTATCGGTTTATTAAAGTTCGCTAATATTATATGATTATATTTATATATACATTTTAGGTTCGGATTTCGTTGCATTTTCATATTTTTGTTTGGAACGCTCGACACGATGCTTTCTAAGATTACAAAACGTTTTTCAAGTATACAAATTCTAGCAACGGACATTTTTTTTTTTTTTTTTGCATTTTTACATTTTTCGAGATTTTTAACGTTTTTTTTTTTTTTCATTATTAACTTATTTTTAGTAATGTTACGAAATAAAACAAAACGATTTATCTAATTAAAACAGGCTGATTTTTTTTTTATGTTTCAGATTGAATTACAATTTTTTTTTTTTGCATAAAATTTAACTAAGTAAATAATTAATATAATTATACACACGTTTTTGTTAAAAAAAATGTAATTTTCTTTCGTAAAATATTAATAGGACATTTTCGCAACTTTTATATCACATAAATATATATTTTTAAAGAGTATTTTTTTATATATATTTTTAGGCCATTTAAATCTTATCTTATTCTCGATATTATTAAATTCTAAAAAAAAAAAAAGGTTAATAACACTAAGGTTAACACGATTTACAACATTATTATTCAACTGTGTGATGTAATAAATGATATAAATAATATTGTGTATAGAAACAGTCGTCTTCTGAACGATAGTCCAGCCTGCATTCTTTCTAATTATTGTCTTGGCGATACCTGCGACTTTGACCACCTTTTTTTCATTGTCCTGCTGTGATTAATGAAAGTGAAGCTTTACGGGTTATTTGCGCGTCCTTTCATGTCGATACGTCTTTTTCTAATTTATCTAATAATTTCATCATTATTAAATCCGTCATTAATCGTGTACCGCTGTTTTCTGATTTAACTTTGAATTTTGTTAATATATATTTTGAATACCTATACGTGTATGCGTACGCACGTGTTCTATAATATTATTTTATTTTCAGTATCCTTTCCTTCTCTCAAAAACGTATTTTTGTCTTTATATTTTGCACGTGTTTAATGTAACATATTTGTATATAATTGTCGAGATATATTATAACTTATAGTCAAAATTTCAATAAAACAACTAAAATAAAACAATCGTCTTTTATTAACAAAAAAAAAAACGATGCGCGCGAGTTAGTGTTAATTCAGTACAGTTGCTCTCGAGAACTGCACGGTATTCTCAACGTGTTGTACGTTTATATATATATATATAAAAAAAAAATGTTATTCGTACGACGAGCGTAATATTTCAATGGCCATATTTAACTATATTTTTCGAGTGTAATTTTAAATACTTTCGAAATAATGCGTATTTGATTACTGTAACTGTGTACACGCGGGCGGCTTGCTGGTGTATATAATAATACCGAAACGAGTGACCGTGATGAGTACGTTGGAATTATGGCGGAGAGAGAGAGAGAGAGAGAGAGAGAGAGAAAACTATTCTACGCACGTTAAAACCAAGGCGCATTATTATCATAGTACTTTCGTATAATCTTAATTCTCTTCGCACACGAATATATACACGAAATTCGAACTCATTTATCCGATCGATAAATAACAATATAAGTGTGAGTGTAAAAATTAACGTTAAAAAAAAAAAATTTTTTTACCTACGTTTGTTTAACGGTGAAAAATACATTAATCGAATCTCCTCGGAGCAAGCATCACGGAATTCAAACAGATACACGCCGCAATCGTTACGTGATTGATCGTTGTAATTTTCGGAAACTTTTTTCTTTATTTCGTTTTCTTTAAAACGTATAATTACACCGATTTCAAAAGATTAACACATTTCAATCAGTGTAATATTCAAACGCGTCAATTAAATTTATATTCGCTTAAATAAACGTAAATTATTATTATTATTATTCCGCTTTGGGTACACCGCAGCTACTAATACTCTTTTCTTTTTCTTCCGAAATTATTTTTTTGATATTTAATGGGTTTCGTCGATCCGTCGGACGTTTTATTCTCTGTTCAGCTTTTTTTTTTTTTTTTTTTTTACTTCAATAATTCCTTTCAATGCAATTATCCCGCGTATATTAATATATTTAAACATTTATTCAATAACGGAATCATCGGAGAAAACTATCGAGTTTTAAGTCAATACGTTTAAAAACGTAATCTGTAATTAAACACTCGATTTGGAAATTATTTCGCTTACACGTAACGTAATCCTATACAGTGTTGATGACACGCGTTTAATGAGAATATATTTTCATATTTCATTTACATATCAATATTCTTATACACAATATTTCAATTTCACCGCCGCAATCGTTTTTACTTTTAACCGTTTCATGGGGGGAGGGGTCACGATTTACGGATTACACGTTAATAAAATAAATTATACGTTTAAATTATTTAACAACGGTAAAGAACGATTTTAATTTGTATAAATTATTCACTTTTTTTTTTACTGTATTAAATACGCTTATTTATATATTAATATATAAAAGCGCTTTTTATTTAAAAATAATTAATGGCATTTAATCATTCATAGGTCATTCTTATTAGATAACTATACGAATGCGTTTAATTTCATTAATAGCTATATACTTCTATCCGAGCGCAATTATGTGTTATTTATAATACTACCGTTAATATTTGAATAACAAAACAAAAAAAACGTTTTAAATTCAAAATTTATAATGTTTTCGAACATAGGGTTAGGGAACGCCGGAACGGAATTAAAAAGCATAATATAACACTCCGAAATGAACGCGGACACTCGTCTAGTTAGCTTTCGGAAATAATTTTAAATGTATAAAATATAGATCTTTTTTTTTATCCCGACGAACGAAATAATCCATATAAAAGGTAGTATTAATTTCCCATAAGAAACTTTTAGACGGAGTTTTCTCCCCAGAGTCGGAACTCGATACAATTTAATATAGTCTCGTGATTTTTATACTTACACGCGCGAAACCGAGCAATTACCCGGCGAGGAGATTTCCCGTCTCGTCATAATAATCAAAGTGAAACGTTACAAAACCTCTACACAGACACACATTTATGTACTCGTGTATACGAGGGGAAAAAAAACGCTCATAAAGTACGTTGTTTTACTGTTGTACGCACTTAAATCCATAGGTTTGTACATCGTTTAATATAAATAACAGCGACGGTTCGGCGGTGTGGTGGATGGGTATATTTTATATACGTACACTGAAAAATTCCGCGGTACGAGTTTCATCATTTAATTATAATAACATCGAAAGTACGATCGTATACTATACGCAGGCACTGCAGTGTGTTAAAAACTGACTATACATCTGGCAATTATTTATATATCAACATTGTGTGTGTGTGTGAGATAAAAACGAAAATTTTTACACTTTTAATCGCGTCGAAATGACTAAAATTCGATGGGTATTTTTTTCATTTTGAATTTTTTAAAAACCAAAATTCTACCCGAAATCCGTAATGTATACCGTATACGTTTTCGATAAAATTTTCTTTAGTTGTCTAAGTTTAGCTGACCTGAAAAAACGTATACGTTCTAAAACCTGACTCACGATTTAAATAGAGATTCGTATGTTATTGCAGGGCTTGTCAAACGATCCAGTTATCGTACTTCACTTGATAACCCCTGAACTGCCCGCCATCGCTGTCGAACCGCCGTAATGTGTAGTATATAATTCTCATTTTTTTAATATCGCTTTTGAATAAAATTCATATTTTAACATGTGAAAAATAACAACTGCAGCGTTTTAATATGTATAAGTCCGACATACTCGTAGTGATACATCGTATAGAATTTTATTAAATTTGTTTTTCTTTTCCACTTGTACAGTCTCTCTCCGGGATTAGATTACAAATCTGTAGACGATAAATAGTGCAGTGCGCGAACCAGTGGCGGTTATACACGATGTTCAAGGGCGCCAACCCCCTTTGCCAACGAAATATCCACATCGACGAGTAATAGTCAAGAACAAAGACTTATTAATGTACCGAGACGAAATGCAGATGTAGGAAAAGGAAGAACAACGTGCATGGAACGTAAACGAAATAACAATAAAACGGGAAAAGAAAGTACTCACCAGATAGCGCTACGACACAACATAATGGGCGTGGCAGACTCGAAAACCACAACGCAGTCAGACGCGAACTACGTTATTCACGTCTGACTGCCGTGACTACACTGAGCGGTCCGATGGTTTCTGACCGTTATTTATAAGTGCATTTTTGCCACGCCCTCTATGTTGTGTCGTAGCGCTATCTAGTGACTACTTTATTTTCCCGTCTCACAACGGTCGGCTGACGCGTTATGTCGGTATATGCGGGTGTTTAGTTTGACGCTGACCGAACGACCGATCGTACGCGCGTATGCAATCTTCATTATTTATTTATTTATTTTATTATTATACATTTTTTTATCATGGCATTAATTTTTTTCGCAACCATTAACTCTCTAATACTGTCGAGTAGACAGTAAAATGTAAGTTCTCATATATTATGTTATATTATATATATATATATGTTTCGCACATTGTATAGATTGGTGTGCCGTGAGAATTTTTGTAGGAGATAAAGTGTTAAAAGAGTTGAAAACCACTGTACTAAACGCTCGATTATGACCGATGATCAACGCACACAGTCATCGCGTATCGTACGCGCTGATCGTCGGTCGAGCACTGATTCCAGCATTATAATGATGTTCAAAGGAATGGGGGGTGAAAATGGAGCATAACCATAACATAATTGGACCAACTTACATGACACAAGTCGGTGCTGTTAGGTCAGAGATATACTATTAATTTAAAAGTATCAAATCCCATCAATGGGGCGATGCATCTATTGCCCCCCTGCCCTTACATCCGCCACTGGCGCGAATAAATCGAATTCTACTTTCTATGTGTTTAATACGCGCGTTTAAATATGAGATCGGAGCAACTTTATTAACCGAATAAAACTTTATTTTAGAAAACAATTGTATTTAACGTAAAATACGAGAAAACGATTCGATTGGCGAATTTCGAGCGGACAGAATGCGAATGGGACAATATTGCGTTTCGATAAACGTCCGGTGAATCGTAAATCAATTATATATAAATCAATTATGTATAAAATCGCCGCATTTGCTAATTACACGGTATCGGTCAGATTCGAATAAATTATTATTCCAAATGAAACGAGTTATTAAAAAAAAATACATATATTTTTTTTTATGACGACTGTTGTATACCGTTAAATAATATTTTATTTTCCGTGCCATCGCCGCGCACCGTCCTGCACGTATTATATACGTATATAAGTCACAAAAAAAAAAATTCAAATCAAAACCAAAAAAAAAAAAAAAATGTATATTTTTAATACCTACGTCGATTCAATTATATATCGTGTGATATTACGATTTTTCAATATACATGTAAATACGCGCTTTGCTATATTTAAACGAGGAAAACGTACTATATAGTACACATATAATCGTGGTGTTTATATATATATATATGTTTATTGTGTTTTCTTTGAAGCGTATTTGAACATCAGAAAATCGTCAAAAAATATATGGACTTGTTTTTTTCTCCTTACGAAAAAACATATTTATACATTGTACGCGGTATTCGTTCGACGTTTGCGCAATATTATGTTTTTTTTTTTCATTCTGATTGTATAATCGAAACGTTCCCGGCACGTATTGTTATTATTGCTGCACGGAGGGGAAACTCTTTTTACGTACACAAAAAAAAAAAATTAATTAAAAAATAAATTTTAACGTTTTTATTAAAATAAATTTGTTTGGATTTCGTGTTTCAGAACGCCTTGAACGCAGAGTACCACAACGACTCCGACGTGAATTAAACGCGAGCCCGCGTTCTTCGTCACAAGCCACAATTATTACACATTTATTATATACTTATAGTATATATTATACTTACACACCCTTCTCGTTTTTAAATCATAAAGCTTCGCGGTAAACTCTTCCCTTTGATTTGTATTCCTTTCGTGTTTTCTCGTCCGTGCTTTCCAAAAAAAAAAAAAAAAATGCACGTAATCTCTTGACGTATTTATAGCTGCAGCGGGTTTAATTATAAAAAAAAAAAATTTCGTTCTAGTATATAATATATATCATAGTACGCGTTGATAGGTATACATTTTATCCCCTCCCCCAGCCATTTCCGGTAAAATTTAATATAATTATTTGTTCGTTCCTCGATATGGTCATTATATATTAGCAGCAGCGTGTTATATTACAAATATTATTTATATAGAATATATAATAACGTAATAAACGAGTTTTCAAAACGTATTACCCTCTCGTAAATGTTTTGTCGAAATTACAATAATAATAATAATATATATTAATATACTTACTCTGATACCGTTTTTTTTTTTTATTCACCTATCAATATTACATGTGTTAAACTTGCGTGGATTTTCGAATTACGTTTTTTTTTCACCTGTATCGTACGCCGAAGTTATATTCCGAAACGGTTTAAGATAAAAATATTTAAAAAAATTCAAAACTCAAATAATTCCACCGAATCTTACTTAACATATATATACATGTATATATGTAATAAATGCACGTAATTTCGGAAATTCACGTAAGGTTTTCGGAGCCGAATTTTAATTCGGCGCATATTTAAAACGTTTAAAACTCATTAAAGAAATTAATATATATATATATTAAATTTTATTGAAGTACTATTGAGTTTTTTTTTCTTATAACATCCGAAACACCTGTTTCGACGTTTGAACGAAATAACAATCCGTTCAATATATTATGTGGATGTTGCAGTTCACATACGAAGGTAAATAAATATTATAAAATAATAAAATAAATAATAACGCGTCGTTGAAAAAAAAAATCATACTAAGCGACAAATTCGAATACCAGTAATAACACACACGGAATATTTTATACTCCAGCTATCTACGGCCAGTATTGACATATGGATGTGAAACGTGGTCGGTAACTGAGGGAGATGAGGAGAAGATGAACACCTTTGAAAGAAGAGTAATGCGCCGAATTTGCGGCCCTTTAATCGACAACGGAGAATATAGAAAGCGAACGAATCAGGAAATTCATCGAATATTTCATAGACCCGTTATTAGCGCATATTAAAAGATACCTGCCTGAGAACAGCGAATTAAAGTTATCGTTTCAACGTATATTTCCGAAGTAGACGAAATCCGAACGATTTTATCTCCTATACGTCTCATTTTGTACGATGTATAAACCGTATATTTTTATTCGCACTTGGAGAATATCGCGTGCGGTTATATTACGAAAGAAAGAGTTAAAAAAAAAATCACGTTTAACGTTCTACGATAATTGCACTGGAGATTTTGGCGAGAAGAACGCCTAGTTCGTTTGAATATTATTAATTCACCTATATACAGCATAGTCAATTTTATTTCGTTTGATCGCGTGTCCGCGAGGAATCCGTGTTATATATTTTACAAAGCTAAAAATTATACGAAAACTGATGAATTATACGCGACGAAAGAATATTCGTAATTATACGCGCATAATAAATACTGAAAATTACCATATAAATACGACTTTACCGGTTCACCGTTATTTTCACGGACACAGGATTTTCGTATATATATATATACATTATGCGATATGTTTCATCGAAAATTCGTAAATCCAAAGCGAAACGAGCGTAATAATATTACGAATTTATACGTTGTATTATATTATATTTTATCCTACTAAATTAATCGGTTTGTCTGTTTCATAACGACAAATTATCACGAATAAACATTACTTTATATTCAGTTTGTCACAAAAAAAAAAAAACAGAAGATATTTACTGAATTAAAAAAAAAAAATCGAGAAAACAAACCGGTTCGCGTTTTAACCGTTCGATTTATCACTTTTAACCGCATACATTTTAAATTTGATATTATTAAACGTTCCGAATGTGTTTATAAAACCGTTTATATTTGATATACGTATTTCTTCATTTAAAAATCAAAAAAAAAAAATTTATAAATGATTTCCTATCGACTACTGGCGGCGTGTTTCCGATGGAAACGCGCAGATTATTATACTATATAAAGTACCGACAAATCGTAAAATCGAGTACTGCAATTACAACGGCGTAAAACGTATCGATTATTGACTTCAAAAAATAATTAGATTTATAGAAAATATGAAAAATAAATAAAACAGAAATCACTTTGTACGCGTATAATCTCTCCAGTTCAACTGTGACCATATTTATTTAGACGCGAATAGTGCTATTTTTTTTTTTTTTTGCGCGCCGTTTGTAAGGAAATCGTGTCGAATGCGTTCGATTTTATATTCCTTCGTGAATTACTTTCGTTATATATTATTATTATTATTTATTTTTAGACGGCGAGCAATTCGAAATAGTCGTCGATGATGATAATATATTGTATTACAATTTATATATTATAAAGTAATAAGACGGAGCGGGGGGGGAAAAAACCGTCACAATATATAGGCGACAACCTACTTTGAATTAATTGTAAATAATGCAGGTAAGTTTGTTTTTTATTCTGTTGATCTATCGATTGTGTCGTGTAAAAGATAAAAAAAAAAACGTGTATGTGTATACACTACATACACCGTATACGCGCGCGATATTTATGAACAATATCTGTTCGCAACGATCGTTTTATAGTAGAAAGCACTCGGAAAACAATTATTTCTCACTCCGTTGCAATGTACATAATAATATAATAACTATACACGGGACTTATTGTGGCGGAGTGACATAATTTTTATATTGAATTTATCGGCGACGCCGTATTGAAGGTTGCTGTAGGTTCGATTGCGGACAGTCTGATTGTCGTCGACGTCATATAAATGTATTATGTTATCGAGTGTATTTTCACCTCCACGAAAACCGTCCTTGTCGACGTTTAGCCGTGTTATTTCCTATTTTAAATGTACACTGCAAAAAAAAAAGTGTTCTCTACAACCGTACACTTCGTCCGTTAATTTTACATTTACCCGTCCGATTCGAGGAAAGTGTGATCAATCACATCCGAATAAACTTCGAATCTTCCAATGTTCCCGAGAAACCGAAACATGAACATAATACAGATCTCGAAATCCAAACCGTCCAATACTCGAATAAAACCATATAGCGATTAGCTCTTCTTCGGATCGTTGGTTAAAAATAAAATGTAGACTTGAAACTGCAACTAGGAAACTAGGTAAGCATTTCGAAAAACGTCGAAAGTATTCGAGTGCTACGATCTGTCTTTTGGCGTACGAAAATCAGACTTGTCTGAGAGTATAATTATTGTACAAACGATATAAAATCCATCAAACTTTTGTTTGAAATCAAAATCTTGTGAGTTTTTTTCAGTTAAAATTGACTTTAGAGCCCGAATTCATTTTGTAAATCTTCCCTAGTGAGAAATCGAGTATTCCAAGTAAACGCACGTACAATAACAGTTGTCCGAAAAAGAAATGCCGAGATTTCAGAACACGCTTATATCGTCGGAAGAGAGACTAATTAAAATTTCAATTAGACAATATTATAAACACCTCCGACGTCGTTCGAGGTATTCAGAAACTCTTGTTCGATTGCACGTCGACAGATTTCAAAGCTTTCTCTGCGAATTCCATATTCGTAGCAACAATATTTATTTATCATATAACGTTATAAAACGCGCGTTACGCGAATCCCACTTCGGAGGGACTATATTATTAGACGGTGTCGAAAAATAACAATTAAGACACACATTTTTTTTCTTCATAAATTTAATTTCGAATTTATTCCAGATTTCCGATGTTCTTCGTTATAATACTTAGACAAGGTTCAAAAAGAATTTTTCGAAAGTAAATTCCCGGACGGCCATGACTAGAGGCGACGAGTTCTGGCTGATGCCACAAAGATCTGTTAGTGTTGCTCGACGATGATTCACTCGATACTCAGACAGAAGGAGAAAGACGAATAACAACGTCAAGAAGGGGCTCCCTCTGGGATCCGAGTCGGATCGGAACGTCGCAAAGACGGTAGAAATGAGAGGTCGAAGCAAACGTTTTCGTGAACCGTCAATAAGTTGGTTAAGGAAAATATTTCATTGTCAAAAGACAGTACCATCGTTTTTTCTACTCGTACTATCATCGTACACACCTCGCGTCCAGTGTCGATCCAATTACAGTCATATGCCTAGTCTTAACATCGTTTTTCTTGAAAATAACTTAGATTCGAAAAATTTCAGTAACTGCACATATTATAGGCTTTTTCTGCTTAGTGTATGCGGTTTATTATTCCAGTGACAATCTTTATCTTTAACAGTGCTTCCAACCGTACTTGAAATGATCTAACATTTTGAAAAACACAAAAATTCCTTCACTTCAAGTAATTCGTCATTGATTCCCAATAACTCCATGGCTTCTGCTTTTTTTTTCTCCCCGTTCACTGACAAGCCTACCGTTTTCGTTTTATCTATTAGCGTTTCTTTTTTTGCATATATAAATATATAAACAATATTATCATTATTACATAATGTAGGGAAATCGGTCCATCGGGAAATTTACCGGCTTGTCGAACCGTTCCCTGAATATTAAACAACGGATACGAGTATTTCATCATAATACCACGAATATCGCTTATGAAAACATTTATTTGTTTCGTCTTCAAGAATTCTTTATGGAACAACCGTTTACGTGCCCGTAATATGACCGCGGGCGGATTAGAGATAAAAAAAAAGTACGAATTTTGAACAGTATATCATCGAAATCCACGACCGAACGATATTTCCTCGGCCATACTTAGACGATCTCGAGAAAACCCGACGGAATCGGATCGCCGCGAGTTTAAGGCGATTTCGGATATTTTATATAATATTATTATTTGATATCGTTATAAAAACTTAATTATTATTGCTGCTAATAATAGACTTTAATATGTTTGATACGTCACGCGATTTCACCGCGGTACATTGAGTTTAGAAAGATTAATATTTTTTTTTAATTTCAATTTTGTCTCGGTAATTATATCATCGGGAAAAATCTCGCGTGTGAGAGAAACGTTTTTGAAATTTGAAATATACTGATAATAATAATATAATGATGATAATTACGAGCTATTACTTTGAAACGTTGAAAAATGACCTAAAAAAATGCGCCTATAAAATAAATGCTACATTTTTAGGTTTAATATAAATTTTTCGTGGATTTTTTTTTTACTTTATTCACTTTTATTTTACGCGTACTTAATAAAAATTATTTATTTTTACTCAAAATCTTATTTCTATATGCGAACGTATTCGTAATTTATTAAAATTTTTTATACAATTGTTGGTACGGCAAATTACTTTTTAAAAAAAAAACTGCACTTCAAATAAATTTAAAAAAACCAATACGCGTTTACAAACTCGCCAATATCGCTTTCTCGTAAAACTGAAATGCAAAATTCTAGAGAACATAAAAAAAACACGATTTCACATAAATACCACCGAGATAATTTGTATTTTTAGTTTTTGCACCGTTTTTTCTAGATCACGAACAAAAAGTTTGACCACTGAAATCTTCGACGGCCAAAAAAAAAAATTTAATCTTAAATAAGGATTTAATTATATATACACAGAACGATCAAAGAAGTATTGGAATCGAAATGTAAACAAAAATCCTATTCAAACGAGTCAATATATTATATGAAAATTTGTTAATATTATAAATAAACGCGTTTCGGAAATTTTTTTTAAAAAAAACGAGAAAATTCTCACCAGACACGTGTCAATACAATTTTAATTAAAATTAATTAAATTAATTATTTGATATATAATATAAACGTTATAGGAATTAAAACTTTTAAAACAATTCGGCGGTACTATATTTACACATAAACACGTATACTCGCGTATAAAAATAATTTTAGTTTAATAAATAAATTAATTGATTAGTTTTAATTCCTAAAAGGTTTACATAAAAATAAATCTAAACGGAATCACAGCGATATTATATATTAATTGCGCGCGGCAGAGTCAACATTTTTTTATTTTTATTTTTTCAAATTATTCGTTTTTAATTCTAGCTCATTGCAGTATGGGCGCATACATTTTAAGCGAATTTACGTTTATTTTTTTGCAATATATATATATATAATTAACTTTTGTATACACGCGAAACGAATAATTTTCGTTCCCGTCATCTTATACCGCGTTACTTTTAATGGCATCGGCCTAAAAAAAAAAAAAAAAATTTACTTTTCTTCAGTTTTTTTTTTTATATTTTATTCACTCGTTCGCTCTCGTCCGTAACTGAAAACAATTTTTTTTTTTTTTGTATAAAAACACTAGTCTGCTATTATATATAAACATACGAGAAATGAACAATTAATAGGCCGTGAAAAAGTTTTTCGTTCGACAATAAAAATTGTCGTTCTCACGAGCATTATACGTACATAATATAATATATATATATTCACCGGTTACTAATTAATACGTTCTCGTTTTCGCCAGGTTCATACGCCTAACGAATATTTATTATTTATACTATAAGAAAATATACGAGAGAGAAATCTGCCGCATTGAAGGCACATAATTTTTCAATTTTTTTTTTTACGCGATTTGGGTACTTAAATTTACACGCGTTTTATTTTTTACTATATACTATTGTCATTCGTGTAAGAAAAAAAAAACGTTTTTCAATGTAAATAATTTGATTGAACCGAGAATACGAGAATGGATTTTGTGACCAATCTTATTTTGTACGGCGATACAAATATTAAAAGAGCTCTAACGATTTAATGTGTTTCGTTGAAAAAAATGTTACCGACGAATATATTGTAAATGACACACACGAATTTCGAGGCCCTCGAGAGTCCGTGTGTACGGGGTTTTTTTTAAAGTCGCGTCTCAGCGGGCGTTCCAGAACTCAAAGCGGCCTATTTTCCAGGCGTCTCGAGTGTTTTTTTTATACGCACATAAGTCAACGTCACTGGCGGTGGTGTAGGCACACAATGAACGGAAAACTCATAGGTACACTACTGTTGGACGAATATGGTTTATTTGCCTGCTGCGTCACGGGCCGAAGACAAAAAAAAAAAAACGATGCGGTTTTTATTGTGTCCGGTAAGAGATATTCGTGACGAGTAGTAAAACGAAGCAGAAAAATAAAAAAATACGAACGCTACGGACGACGACGGTATACAAATCGACTGCAGTAGAAACAATTTAATAGAAACGTTCAAGTAAAGGCTTCCGTACGCGATCAATATTTGATATTGACAATATTATTGACCGTGTATTGGTTATGTATGAAGGTTCTTTCAATATACTGAAGATATCGAAACGGTTTTGATATTTATTGACGGGTCGTCGATAAAATTGTGTCCTGTCTTTAGCTGTTATCACAAATACAAAATTATCACAGACAATAACATGTCTATATGGATAATAATAGGACTCGCGGGAGGAGAGATTTTTTTTTTGTGGAACCGAATGAGTGTTGATAAATAAATATTGATCAATATTGTTGACGTGTTAGTGGCTAGTGTTCAATAACAGAAAACTGATGATAACATAATATATTATTGATCGTGTATGGGAGCCTCAAGACTCGGTTCGAAGGATATTAGCGGTTCGGTTAGCGTTTTAAACACGCGCGCGAGATTAATCGCAGGACCCGCTTGGAAAACTTGGTCTAACCTATCCCCGTTGAAAGACTAATAAATATAACGTTGAAGTACGAAAATCACTATAACCAAATACTCGTTTTTATACATAGTGATATTTGTGTTTAATACTGGGGGGAAAAAAAACAATATTTTTCGAGTGTTAATAATAAAACACGATTCGATTATATTTCGACGTTCGAACGAAAACGATTTTGTAATTGTTTTTCGCTAAACGATTTTCAATTTATTTTTTAAAACGAATCACGGATTTAGCAACGCTTAGCCGTCTAAAATTGTATATGACGTTTGTTTCAAGCGACATCATTGATTATAAATACTAGTATTTATAATCAATGATATTACATACATAAAATAATAATCGATGCGCTGTGATATTTTTTACCTTTTTACAAAAATGTATTACGACGCCCAGAGCACGTCTTTACCGCACTTACATGAAAATGGCCCCCCACTTTGTCCGATCGGCTCCAAACAAATTGTAAATCCAATTTTGAAATTTGTAAATCAATATAAAACGCACAAAATATAAAACAAAATGGGGGGAGAAACCGCCGTATATAGGTTGTCCATTCGATGTTCCGTTCGTACCAGGGTAAGAATAGAACGCACGATTATCACACACATAACCACACCACGTCCGCAAACCGTATTATTATTATCATTATTATTATTATAATTATTATTATTATTATTATTATATTATTATTATTATTATTATTATTATTATTATTATTATTATTATTATTATTATTATTATTATTATTATTATTATTGATGTATTGTATATATGATTTCTTCTCGATTGTTACTGGCTGAATAGTGTATCGAACGTGTCGACCGGTATCCAAGATACAAAAAATAAATAAAATCTCTTTCGGATTAATAGTTTATATATATAAAAAAAGCTTTTCGGATTAGTAGTGCAATGATAAAATAGCACCACGTCTTTTCACGTTAAACGTCGTAGTCTAGAAGTTTCCGTGAAAACTCCGTATAACGCCTGGACATGTTTGAACATATTGATTCGTTCGTGAACAATCAAGAATGGACGTTGTCTCGGTCGGTGCCGGACTTACGTCTGGGCATCGTCGGTTCACTGTCGCCCGGCAAATCGGCGTTGGTGCACAGATACTTGACCGGGTCGTACATGCAGGAAGAGAGTCCCGAAGGTGGCCGGTTCAAGAAACAGATATCCGTGGACGGTCACAGTCACTTGTTGCTGATCAGAGACGAGGGCGGTTCGCCGGACCTACAGTTTACCGCCTGGTTGGATGCGGTCATATTCGTCTTCAGTCTGGAGAACGAGGCGAGTTTCAATGCCGTGTACGGATATTACACGAAAATGGCTCGCTACCGCAACTTCGCCGAAATACCGCTCATATTGGTCGGTACGCAGGACGCCATAAGTGAAACCAATCCTCGAGTAATAGACGACACGAGAGCCAGGAAGTTGGCCGCGGACTTAAAAAGGTGTTCGTATTACGAGACGTGTGCCACGTACGGTCTGAACGTGGACCGAGTGTTCCAGGACGCTTGCCAGAAGATCGTCCAACAGAGACTGTCGGCGTCCACCACCTACCTGTCGGACTCCCGTTGCTCGACTCCCGGTTCGTCGTCCACCACTCCGGTAGGTTTGTCGTCCGCGTCGTACAACCACCACCATCACGCGATTTCGTCGCCGGCCTCCGGGTCCCGGGCCACGTTCTCGCAGGTCTCCCCGCCGTCCCCGCCCGTCCACGACGGCGGCGGTGGCGTGTCCTCGTCGCCGGCCGTCCACGTTAGCGGCGGCGGCGCGGTCAGCAACACGTTCAAAGACTCGGCGGTGCTCCGGTCCTCCTCCAACGTGCTGTCGTCGTCAACGCTCGGCCCACAACCGCTGGAGCTATCCATCGCGCTCGACAACAACAACGTGTCGAAGACAGGGGCCGCGGCCGCGGCGTGCTCGTTCGACGGCGGCCTGTCCGTGCCCAAGGACCTGCCCACGCCCAGCTCCACGCCGACGACCAGCAGGAAGACGAGGAGACGGTCGTGCCCGTTCAACCTGTCGTCCAAAAAGGACGACAAGAACCGGCGCCTGACCACCGGCGAGCTGGGCAGCGGCCGGGCCATACCGCTCAAACAGGGCTACCTGTACAAGCGCAGCGGCAAGGGCCTGAACAAGAAATGGAAGAAGAAATTCGTCGCGCTGTGCGACGACGGACGGCTCACTTACCATCCGAGTCTGCACGACTACATGAAAGACGTGCACGGCAAAGAGATATCGCTGCAGTACGTCACGGTCAAGGTGCCCGGTCAGAATCCCAGAGGTACCAAGGCGATAATGTCGCTTTCGTCGAATAACCACCATCACAGCAGCAACGGTCTGTCCGAACAAAACGGCGGTTCAGCTAACGGTGATGAATCCACGATCGGCCTGTCGAACACTTCGCTGTCGGTGAACAACGGCGACATTAAGGCCGAAACGCCCAACGTGAAGAAGAGACGCAGGCGGATGAAGAGCAGCAACGTCAAGAACCAAAAATGCGAAGACACGGACGGATACGAATTTATAATAGTCTCGTTGCACAACAAAAAGTGGAAGTTCAAGGCGAACAGTTCCGAGGACCGGGACGAATGTGTGGCCGTCATCGAACAGCAGATTCTCAACTCGTTACAGAGCAACGAGATCAACAAAGTGACGGCGGGCGGAAAATTCGGCTCGTCCTGTAACCGAGCGGAAGACGTGCAGAACGTCCGGACGCGAGTGCCCGGCAACGGACAGTGCGCGGACTGTAATTCGCCGAACCCGGACTGGGCCAGTTTAAATCTCGGCATACTCATGTGCATCGAATGCTCCGGCGTACACCGCAACCTGGGATCGCACATCTCCAAGGTCCGGTCGCTAGATTTGGACGAATGGCCTCCGTCGCACCTGGGAGTGATGATGGCCATGGGCAACGATCTGGCGAATTCCGTCTGGGAGGCAAACGTCCGGCCCAACCGGACGAAACCGAACCCGGGCTCCAGTCGGGAAGAGAAAGAACTGTGGATACACAGCAAGTACGAGACCAAAGAGTTCCTACCGGCGATTGCGCACGTGCCCGACTTGTCGCAACAGCTGATCGACGCCGTGTACAGGTGCGACATGAAAGCGCTGACTCTGGTGTTGGCCCACGCCAATGCCGATCAGGTGAACTGCGTCGTCAGCCACCGGGACCTGCGCACGCCGTTGCACCTGGCCTGCTCTACGATTAACCTCCCCGTAGCTCAGCTACTCCTGTGGTACAAAGCGAACGCCAAAGCGTTGGACCACGAGGGCCGCACTTGTCTGCAGCACGTGCGAGCGGCCTGCCAAAACGGCGGCTCCGCGTCGTCCGTCCAAGACGCCGGCCCGTTAACTGAACTTCTGGTGCAGAACGGATGCCCAGAAAACGGCGGTACCAGCACGCTGACCATACCGTTGGACATATTGCCGTCCAGCGTCATCTGATCGCCGTTCCCAGGCGAGACGTCCCGTGGTCGTATAACAATAACCCAAAGAAAACGTTTTACAACGATTATAATATAAATATATCCTTCGCAACTCAACCCCCTTCGACCGAATACACAAATTTTTCGTGCGCATTTATATTACCATTGATTATAAATACTATAGATTGCTCACTGCCCGGTTTTTCGGTGTCGTGAAATAAAACTCTCGGTAGATGGCGGTGGTGAACATAAAATTCATATATTCGTATTTTATTTCGGCTGCCGACACTAATGTGCCAAAAGATCGTAAGGACATTTATAATACGTTATCAATGCGGGTGTAGGGTGATTACTGATTACATTTACGGCCGGTGGATGCCGGATAGTACGGTAAAATTTTATTACTTTAATTTCATCATTTTACGTGTTTCTAAATGAAAAATGTTAAATATTTCAAGAGTGGGCAACTCCATTTACAGTGTATCGGTCAGTGGCGTACTTTCAATTTCTATCTAATCTAGGGGGGGAAGGTTTATATAAAACATTGAAACTTCGTCCCCGTAATATTTCGAATTCAACCATATTAATAAAATAAATCAAATAAAATATATCAAATATATTTGTCGAAATATGTAATATAGTAGTAAAAAAAATTGTGACTTAAAGATTTTCAAGATTTTTTTGAAAAATTTATCTTGTTAATACAGTCTACAGCTACGTATTTGATGAAAATTTCAGATTTCTGTCCGTTAGTTTTAAAATTACGAAGAAAAAACGATAATCGATTTTGACGAAATTGCGTTTTTACCGTTCTTATGTAATTTTTCGGTAGTTTTTTTTTTTTGATGCTTAAAAAAAGTATTGAGAAAATCGAAAAATATACTGCTAATTTTTTTACCCATTCTCATCAATTATCATTTAAAATTCATATAAAATTAAATTCTATATTTATTCTTTATTTATTAAGTTCATTTAAATTTACTCGTTTTTTATTTTCGAGAAAATAATTACTACATATTTCAGTATTTTTTGTTACGGCCTGTGATTTACTGAATATGTTTGCGACGTTTTTTCATTTCATTTTTTCCTTTCTTTAAACTTCAAATGCGGTATATATTTGTCGATAATCGTACTTATAGGATTTGCTCACCACAAAGACGTTTCCCTGCACTTTGTCGCGGTTCGAGTAACCGACGACGTTTTTCACAATAAATTTTCTTCGTAGACCGTGACACAATATAATAATAATATAATATTATTATTATTATAATGCGTTGATCTGCCGCAAAAACCATACAGTGTTCGTACAATATATTACATAGTTTTATTCGATTATTATTTTCCACAGATCTTGCGCTGCAGAGTCGGCATAAATCGTGACTTCAAGTACCTACATATTATTATATGATATGTTTGAAATTTCACAGAAAGAGAAGAAAAAAATTGTATTTCGAAACACGTCAAACACATTGGTTTTTTTTTCTTCTACAAGTATAGAAAACACGTGATATGCTTTATTCGACTTTACTGACTATCGTAGCGGCGAATAACAGAATTTTATCGTGACGTCAATGTAAATTCGTTTCGATGAAACACATGCGGATCGCGGAGTTTCATGTAAATCACTGGTTGAATATTTTTATTTTTAATAGTCCGCAACAATTTTTTCGTAAAACGTGTAAAGCTTACATGTCGTGAAATTACAGAGAATACGATAACTGAATAAACAGAGTTTCGTTCATGTTCGTTTTTCCAGTGTATCGATAACATTTCAGAAATCCGTGTCATTCTATAATATTATGACGTCGCGGGTTCTATAAAATTACGTTTTCAAAACAAAAATCCTTTCGTATTTTACTCATTAACCTATATATATATACAATACCATTATTATTGCGTACGCAAGTCATTCTCGAATAGCGATTACGATTAAAAGTACTTTTATGAGTATATATTATGTAACAATAATTTTTTTTTTTTTTAGTAATTTTCGACCCATCCATTTGGAGAGCGCGTAGTAAAAACTCATTTTACGACTTATATCGATACGATTATAAAAAGCGTACAAGCTTTGCAAACGTAAATCAGGTGTCCTAAAACGAAAAACATTGATATCTCTCTCTCTCTAATAAAGCGATAAATAAACGAAACTGAAAAGTAGTAAAATAACAGTGTAGTTATTAATAGTTTTCAGTGTTTTCCATGCGGAGAAGTCTATTAGATTTTTTTTTCTGTCACTTTAGAACGCATAAACGCTTCTGTGTTTTCAGCGTAAAAATTGAATAAAACGTATATTATAGCGAAATAAATGGAAATATGTTTTATATATAAAAATATATGTACGAGTATATTAGACGCGAGGTCGTAGAAAAAGCAGCAATCTTTTTCTTTTTTGTCTCGATATCGTCACACGCGATAATATACTTGATGAATTCTTTTTAAAATTTTTTATCATATAAGCTACGCTGGAAAACATGAACGGTTTTTGTTAGGAAATTTATTACAAATTCCGTCCTATACGTTTTCTTTTTTTTATAATTTTAATATTTTTACCTCCTTTCCTTATAACATAACTCGCTCGGAGGCTTTTCTTCCTCTTCTTCTGGCACGACTACTTTCTAAGAGTTTCAAGTCTCAGAAATACACCTCTCCCCAGTTTTCAAATCCTACGTTTTTTTTCTACCACATTGATCATTTACTTGTTGTTTTCATTCCGTTGCTGCCCTCGCTGTTTCGTTTTTTCTTCTCTTCATTTTGTGACCTAGCCGTTAATATGCTATAATATACTTTGGCCCTTGACAAAACTCGGTTTCAGTGCTATCATATCGTACAATTCCGTGTCGCGTCTTCGTCACCTGCAGGTCTCCGTTTTTTCATCGACGGATGGTCCATATTTTATTGTTTTTCAAGCGTCTCTCTCTGTCTGTTTCGTTGTAGACCAAGCACAGCAACCATTCGTGAGAATTCGGTCCTCTCGCAGACGCTTTATCTAAAATGTTCGACACAGGTATAATCGACCATATTTTCCAGTATATATAACGCAAAATTCGCATTTTCGTTTATTTATTTTTAGTTCTACATAATAATGAAGACAAAAAAAAAACCCCTCTACTATTTGTCGCCCCGCTTAAAGAGTCGAAAAAAGTTTTAGATTAGTTTCGGATTCGTGGACGTAAACGGTATTCGTTGAAAATCTTCGAGTCTCGTGGTAAAAAAAAAAAAAAATTGAAAAAAAAAAATCGCTTTGTAATATTATGCACAAATTACGACGCAGTCGTAGAAACCAATTCGTTCGGACGTTGGCTCCTTCGACTCCGACCTCGTGAGGAGAGAGAATGGAAGAAGAGAGACGTTTTCTCTGTAGGAGAAGTAAAATGTAGAGAATTTCTGACCTCCGACACGGCGATGACCCAATCTCGCGTTTAATTAT
Organism: Slavum lentiscoides; assembly: GCA_032441835.1. Classification (NCBI taxonomy): domain Eukaryota; kingdom Metazoa; phylum Arthropoda; class Insecta; order Hemiptera; family Aphididae; genus Slavum; species Slavum lentiscoides. The sequence goes on along the minus strand of CM063714.1, from coordinate 7,588,435 downwards.
TATATTGAAATCTCACGTATGTACGCGGTTTCAACGATAAATAATAATAATTATTATTATTATTCGCAGTACACCGCGCGTATCGTCAGAAAAACGGGTACGAGTGTGCAAGTACTGCGCAATAAATAATTTTTATTTTTATTTTAAAACATTAACCGTATTCGCGCACGAACTCCCGAGCCGTGCCTATACACACATAAAATAAAAGAGTTGCAGGAGAGAGAGAGAGAGAGAGTGGCGGGCATCGATCAAGGCTCTCGTTCGTGGGAAATCTCGTGTACGCCGTGTATTTACATATTTGATGGTACGCCGTCAAGTTTTCTTCTGCTATAATCTTGTAATTGTTAAACAACACTAATTATTACTACTGATAATAATACGATTTGTATAGGCAAACGGGATTATTAAATGTTTCGTTACGAGTATTTCTTTTTTTTTAAAAAAAAGGGTATTTCGTTCCGACGAAAATTCCTACTTTTTTGCGGCTCACGACAATGATAAAAAAAAAACCGCTCTTCCCACGCGGTCCTCCGTCGTTTTATTGTTCTGTTATGAATTTACATAAAAACACTTTTATTTTAACAATAATGTTTCGTTAATATACGCAGCGTTTATCGGTGCACCAATAACTCAATAACCTACTTCGGAATAAAATACCTCCCCACTCGTACGAGGATAAATAATAATTAATATTGATAATGTCCGATATTCAGTGGCGTACTTTCTAAGTGTTCCGCAGAAATTCTCTGCGGAAAGGATTTAAAATAAAACTTCCGTCTCGATTTTGAAAAAAATATTTTTAATTAAAATATTATTATTTTTTTTTAGTAATAAAATAAATAAAACAGATATTCAAATAGTACAATAGGCAACGGAACTTGCAGTTATTTCGATATAATATTTATTATTGGAATTTAGAAAAGAGAAAATTATCATAGAAATTCCAAACGTCTATACTTTTTATGTTGGACAGCCGGCAGCGAGAACTCCTTCGCGGGTTTTATTGCGTTCTATTTTTAGCATAATATTATACCATTAATTCCCACGTTAAAAATAATAACCGATATTAAATATTAACGTTTATTATTCAATAAAAAAAAAAAAAACGAATAAATATCAATCGATAGTTCTGCGGACGAAGAATTCTACATCCAGCAAGTATTTTCGATTTCTCGCAGATCATCTATTCACTACGCTGTTTTGATGTACGGTCATAAACAATTTTTTTTTTTTAATTGCGGTATAATGTGTTTTTTTCGTCGATTACACGTGTCGAGTGTTAAACGTTTTAATATAAATGGACCAATATTTTAATTGACTTTTTGGTCCTGGAAACGCGCCACTGCCAGTAATTGTATTTCGCCGCGATAATTGCAACGTACAACTACGGTACGACTTTCGATACAGTATACGCGCGGTGTGTGCTAAATCTGTAAACGATGAATTGGAAAAATCTGGGGAAAAATTTTTTTTTATCTTTACCATTCAGTTTAAGTGGATAATAATAATACGACAATGAAACAAGAAAATTGACAATTGAAAACGAGGGGAAAAAATATAATATATATTTTTATAAATCTAACTCTTTCTTGCGGGCTTGTACAGTATTTATATATATATATTATAAATATGACACGTAATTATTATAGTCGTTGCTGTGAATACAATAAAATAATATTTTCGATAGTTCGGCGGCGGTGTACGTGACGCGTGCAGTGTAAAACCGGCCCGTCCGTTTTCCACAGCGATATTATTATTATTATGGATAGGTGCTGCGGTGAAATCGTTCTCTAATAAATCCTGGATAACACGACGTTTTCGTATCGAATCGTTTTAAAATCGAATAGTTGGAAAAATCGAAATAAATACCGCGCGCGTTAAATTAAAAATTATGCAAACGCGTGAAAATACGGTTCGGTTGTTATGTCCCAACCGCCTTGATTGAACAAATAAATAATTTAAACGGACAGTCCATGTAGTATGCTTTATTATACTTCATAATTAATAAAAAGGGCAAAGAAAAAGAAAAAGAACACAAATCATATTGGTGATACACTTAAAAGTACGGAAAAACGCGTGACAGAGAAAAAACGTATATATTATAAAAACAATTAAACGTAAATTATATTTAAGGTTATGTCCAAAGACATTACATCGGTTCAGGCGAATATTTCGGGTATTCGGCAAAAAATTTGTTTTCGAAACTCTCGAAATCACGAAAACGATCTACAGATCACTGAACTCAATACACGGAACGCGTATTCTGTATAATTCTCGTGTATGAAAAATATGGACCGCCATATGCATTCCGTTTCCATTTGTCTGTTCTTGTTACCGACTTCATTTATGTAAAAATAACCGATTTCGGTGCTAACATCATCGATACTATGAGCACGTCGTTTTTTTGTCCCGTTATTTCAAAGTAAATAATAAAATATAAATACGATAAATATCATGGAAAAAAATTATGTTTCATCGCATCCTCCATGACTTTTATGTCTTACAGAATGTATATGGCGGCCTCCTACCCGGGGTCATATTTTGAATGATATACGCGTCCCGTGTATTGGTTTCAGTGGTCCAAACACTATGAGAATACGTTTTAAAATCGACCGTAAAATGACGGACCTATCCGGCCACACGTTATTAATTTAGATATCGTATCTGTTCGGGTTTTTTCCCCCATTTTTTTTTTCTGATTTCTGTAGTATTTTACTACGAGTGTATATTTTACACGGCGTACGCGTACGGTACACAGGCAAATTATTAGAAATTCGGTTTCCAAAAACGTTTGGCCAGTGTAAAAACGATCGTTCAATATACTCCACAATTCTCACACATATTTACAGACTACCCTCATTGTACAGAAGACACGAACCAAATTCAACATTCCCAACGCCTTAGACCAGCGGTCGGTAACCTGTGGTATACGTACCGCACAAAGCTCGCTGGTGGTACGCGAAGAAATTTTTTGATATAATTTAGCATAGGAGTATACAAGACAAAAAAAAAATCCTTCAATAATATGATTAGTTACAGCTCAATGAAAGACTTGCGTTTAAAGACAAAACATTAGTTTCATTTTGGATGCCTAAACGAAAATCGAATATCCACCTCTTTTCAAGCAAATATTTGCTTACAATTGCTAGCATTCCATTTGTCATTACATATATATATGTGTGAGAGTGAATTTTCCGAACTGCTATGTTTGGAAATTAAAAATAAAAGTAGATCCGATATTCAAAGCTATTTACGAGTGAAAATATCAGCCAGATACTGACGTTCTCGTACGAAATAAACAACAACGAATTTCGCATTAAATTCAAAAATTGTAATTTAAATAATAAGATTGACCTAAAAATTAAGTTCTTTTTTTAATTTTACGAATACCATAAGATAAAAAATGTTAATAAATGAATTAATAATAAAAGCCATATTTAAAAAAAAAAAATTACTAATTTCTTTTTAGAATTAAGATGGTACGCGTATTGATCAAAAAACTACCTACTGGTACTCGGCGATAAAACGGACGGGAACACCTGTCTTAGACGCAACACTATAGGACCAAACACCATCAATCAAATCTTGAAGTTCTTAAAAAGATCAAACGTGTGTATGTAATTTAATATACGATAGAATTGAATTGATCGTCACGTATAATTGTAACAAAACAAGATTGCATTCCACAAATGATTATAAGTATAATGGCCATTTTCGCCAGTGTCAATTAGGAACAAGAACAATAATAATAATAATAATAATAATAATAATAATTTTTACACCCGTAGAACGGCAAAAAAATTATCAAAACGAATAATTTCTTTTTCGAAGTTCCGTTTTTGGTACGCACGATTTAAATAATCGCTATAGAAAATAGAGAAGTCGCAGGAATATAATTATTTTATCGCTCATTAAAATTGGTATGGAATTCCGTTTGGTCAGATCTCCGTGGGACGTCCTGTAAATTTCTATGGCTAGTCAATAACACACGAGACGATAATTTTTTTTTTTTTTTGGCGAGTACGGCCTAAAGGGTTGTTTGTTGACGGTTCGCCTCGGGAAGAAAAAGTGGGCGTGAAAATCCGCATACGCGCGCGTGAGTCATGGCGAAAAAACGTTCCAGCCACCGCGATCGCGTTTACCAATATTTTTATTATGCCTCGCTGATATACAGAATATAACCAGTTCCGGAATGTGTTTTACTTTCACAAAATACAAATTAATATTATATTTCGCGTATTAAATTTTTGATTTACTGTTCGACTATAGGTACGCGTTCTAATCGATCGTTCTCCCTATACATCGGGCTGGGTGTATAGAGAGAAAAAAATTCTTTATTATTATTACTATTATATACCTACGCGTGTACGGTTTGATCAATATCATCGGTGTCTGACCAGATATTTATCACGTTCGAACATTCAGCAAAATATTGTTGCGTTCTTATACGCGGTTAATATATGTATTTTAGAATTTTACTTATTCGAAATAGTCTATCTATAGAAGAGCGTGTCGTACCGATATCGTACAGCTTTACACGTATAGATATGATTATAGAGAACAGACTGACGGAGGACTTGATTCGAGGCACGTGCCTCGATTTTATGTGTGGGAGGGTCATTCCTATAAATGGAATTGTACGTATATAAGAAATAAAATGTGAGTATTGAATATTGCAATTTGTCTCTTATTTACCTTAAGACCAAAAAAACGGATGCAATTGCATGGATTGCATGATCTAATGTTCAAGCGATCAAGTGATCTAAATGATCTACACGTCATTTGTCAGACATGCGTCTCCCAACTTGTATACAGAGTGTTGGGAAACGTTCCTGTTACTTCTGCGTCAAAGATCGTTTTCCAAAATAAGTTTGCTCGTTGATTATTCTACTTATAAATGAAATGTCTAACCTAAAATCTTTGTGACTCCACTTTTACTTACTTAGAGTTTTAAAAGTTTCGGGTTTTAAATCTGCTTTTTGCTTTTGTGGATTAAATGTTTCAAACTGTTTGTGGTATTTATGTTTTTTTTTTAGAGGTCTTAGTATTTTAAAAACTCCTCTCTTTTATCGTCTTCTGAAATACGGCCATCAATCAAGTAAATCCTTTTTCGTATGGTTTTTTTTTTTTTGTTAAACTTTAAAAATACACGTTTAATTTCTGCAACTGGCGAAAGAACGTTTATATACCTTTTCGAGTCGTGAAAGTGATTTCAAAATCGGTATTGTGGACGGACAATAATTATACAGTACGCGGGGATGTCTATATATTGCAATAAGATATGCAATATAATGATATGTATTTCCCAACAATATAATTGTTTTCTCGACTTAGAAATAGGCGAATACTAAGATAATATTATAATTCACGTGTTATACGCGGTTAGACGAGATGCTGCGAACAGTTTACAGCTGTTTACCGAAACACAAATATTGACCTCCGGAACACAATTTCAAATCTATAATTAATACGTTAAATATACGACAGCGCGTAATAAAACGCCGCTTTACACATTCAAATTTTTCGTCGTGTATTTTCGTTTTATACGAATTATAAATGAAAATCGAAGCGATTTATTATACATATTTTAAAGTAATATTACCGAAAATCGATTTGTACACGGTCAAAATTATGTTTTTATTTCTATTACGTTTGTACAAATGTTCAGTTTTATTTGTTTTAATATTGTGATAACCGCACATGCAATGCTAAATGGAACGTTACGTTTCTCCGTTTTAAATCTTTAATTATAATTTCTGTATACAAGTGTACCACCTATTACAGCTATATATTTTATAATTTCGAATTGTTTTGTACGTTATTATTATTAAAAACACACGTTTTAATTGGCGTTTTAAAACCGCAGAAAACGCGAAACGGAATTATACGCGAGACTATATATATATTTTATTATTATTATTATTTCCGTGTTTAACTTTCATATTTCTTTTTCCTACCCGCGCGCATTATAGTAACACATCTCCCACGAGTTACTTTGGGACGTTTAAAAATTAAACGTTGGACGTCGCAGCGAGAACACTTTTACGACGAATGAGATCGATGCTCGTGTATCAAACGGTAATCATAACCAATGTCGAAAAGTTCTTCTTCTTCTTATGGCTTTTATGTCTCTCTAAGAGTTTTTGCCACCAAAACAACGTTACGCCACCTATCCCTGTCATGCACCAGCTCTCTCCACGTCTCAATTCCCATTTCTTTTAGGTCTTTTTCGACTGAATCAATCCACCTTTTCCTGGGTCTTCCTCGAGGTCTCTTTCCAAGTGGTTTCCATTCCATTACTGATTTGACTATGTCGAAAAGTTAGAAAATATATATTTTAAAAGTATATGTCAATAATATTTGATCGAAATTGAAATAATTTTCCCTACAACATCTAAGTACTAATAATTAACTGTACGAATAAAAAGTTTATAATTATTGTTATCTCGCGTATTGTACAGTATAAACGTGACCATCGGCGAAACTGGACGTTTTCATTAGGTCAAGTCAAAGTGACCGTTTCCCACCCCAAAATTAAAAATTAATATTATCAACTCATAATCAATTCACTTTTTTTATTCAACGCAATGGAAACGCTTAAATTTTATGTAATTTACTTCTCCGGGATTCGTTTTTTTTTCGCTATCCGATATTTTTAATATATTTAAAGATATAAATGTATTTATACATACATGAATTACGATATATGTCTCTTACCGTTGGTTGTTTAAAACGAAAAATCGCACAAATTGGTCGTAAATTTGTTTTGAAAAAAAAATTTGTTCGCGGACATATATTTTTTGTCGCATTTTCTATGGTCCGACTGGTTTGGTCCTTATAGTCTCGCCTATTTGCACGGCTGAGCATTTGCTGCCACTGCTCCGTTTCAGAAAAGCGCCGGGGTGAACTACCGCGAAAAACAAATTCATTTTTTACTCCTAAAATAAAATTTGTCGCTTTTCATTGAATTTGCCGTCTCTACGAAAAAAGTCTAGTCCACGAACGCGACTCGTACTCTTTAATAATTCGATAATTCGACGCATTATTATTGTACGCGTTTATCCATTTACGCGTGATTTTTTTTTTTTGCATAATTTTAAAAACGTTTTTTTTGAAAAACGTGTTTTTCGTCACAGCGACGAGAAAGAAAAAAAAACGGGCTCGCGACGACCTATATAGAGTTCGGATACCATCACGCCGCAGTGGTTCGTTCCCCTCTACTCGTTTCATGGAGAAAACATAGTTTGTTCTCTATCGTTTTTTCTTACCGAAAGGCCCGCAACGCTCGATGTACTCAAATCGGCGTAAAATGTAAAGAAAAAATGTTTTTCGTACACTCTATTAACCAAAAATACACGGTGGTGTAACACTATTTTATGACGGCGGATTAGGAGGCGATCGTTCGCGTTTAATGACACATACAACATTATTATTGCGCGTGATTTTCGCTCGGGTAGGAAATGTTTATTGAATGTCGCGGAATAATTTACAGCGAATCAAATTTAATCGATTCTAAATCGTCGGCACAAAATTACACAAATTGCATTTTGCATTTTTTTTTTTTGTGGAATTTTTATATCTCACGGGTAATGTCGCGAGACGATACAGTAGACAGGACATTTTTTTTATTTTAATTCGCTTTGTCCAGGTGTATAATCGATTCTGTCGTTGCGAACACACAAAAACCACCGGATCAACGGATATCAATTTACACGAATCAGTCTTTTTATATTATATAAACCTGCTTGTCCGTTCTTGTACGTTTATTATTCTAAAGCACGAAAATACGCTCACTGCCAGTGGCGCTCCGAGTGTGAACACTTGTTACACATTATTTTTCAATTTTGATTTTATGTTCTGAGGTAGGAGTTTGGAGAATATAATATGTATACGGATGGAAAAAATTTTGTAGGTGGGTGGTGGTCAGAATTTGAATTTCAAACTCTGCTAGATAAAATTTCCTGTGATTTCTGTTAGAAAATCTGGTTTGGGCGCCACTATTTGCTCACTGCACTAATACGATATTAATCTTTTCTATTTTGTCTTTAGGCCTCGGAGAAAGCTGCAGTCACATCAACGACTTGTCCACTGTTTATTACGAATTTCCCTTTCCATTACTAACGCGTTAACGAGACCGTTGAGCGTTAGGTTATTCGCTCATTCGATATTATACATCATAATATAAGGTTTATTATTGTCGCATAACTGACTTTTATAATATTATACAATAGTTACACAATTAATTGTGTAATTTTTTTTTTTTGCGTCTTAGGAACGTGTTTAAAACTCGATGTAAGAATGCGTATGCACGCGATATTATTATTATTTTAACGATTATTCGATATAACCGAATAATAAACCGACGTTAATCCCCTCCAGGACCAAAAAATCAATTAAAAATATTATTTGTCAATTTAACACTGTCTACACGTGTAGTCGACAACTATTTGATTTATGTGTAGTGGAAAAAAAAAATTATTTTAATTCAAAATAATATATAAAATCGTTTATAGTGGGGACGAAATTTCTATGTTTTATTTTAAACCACCCGAACGCATCAAAAGAGAAATTGAAAGTACGCCACTGAAACAATACGTCGTTTGTTTTGGATTCTGAGCGAAGCGAATAGAATGCATTAATTGCATTTAAAACGATGTGCTTATTCATTTATTTTTTATTTTGGCTGTAAACACATTTTTTCGTGGAGTGTTCGTGGCTAATCTCGATCTGCGTTACCTAATTGTGTCTAGTCGGTAAATTTTGTTCGACACGTTTTCCAATTTTCTTCGAAGTTTTCCGAAACGTAACCTGACATTGACAATCTGAAAATTCAAAAATATAAAATTGTCGACATATTCGTTTGTATTTTTTAAAAGCTAAAAATGTAAAAAAAAAGCCTACTACTCTTTTAGAAAAGAAAAAAACATATACTTGAATGATTTTCAGTAATATTTTTATACATTTAACACGCGTAAAACGTATACTTTTTAAAATTTGTTCATTAAAATTTCAACTCCAAAATTCATCACACACGCGCGATAAATCGAATATAATATTATACATATTATGTTAATATTATAGTTCGGTGGTTATCGCATGCAAGTAAACGGTGCGCCTATAGAGATATATTAATATTTTAATATTCATAAGTCCTTCTAACTAGCCACGTTACGTAATAACACGCAGCACGGACGAAATTATTAATTATTATTATTATTACGCTATTAGCCGAGCCGATGATTTATTGCATAAACATGAATACCGGCGGCCGAGAATAAATATTCCGTGTGTTTACGTTTCTAAATCAATTATAAAATATACTCGAATTATGTTACTTAGAGTGTTTTATATTTTAACGCTATAGAATACACACTGAAACGAGTAAACACGTTAAGTGTATACATTGAAGTTGAATATTAAGCGTTTTTCTATTCCTATGTAGTTAATCGTTTGTTAAAAATGCGACGAAAACAATACAAAAAATTCAATTTCCATAGAAAATTTCGCACGATTTCGAAAAAAAAAATTGTAGGAAGATGAATTGAATTTTTCATCCTATTTATAACGGAAATTTAAAGAATTTATTACCTATTCGTATTTCGGATACGTACAGTGCTGCCTCCTTGTACTGCGTTTTAGTTAAACAAAATGTACAAAATATCTATGAAACGATATAAAGCTATAATATGTGTAGAAAATATAGGAGACACAAAATCCCCAGGAATAATAATAATAATAAAAAATTGGCGATTGTCCCATCGCACTATGTATATAAATATAATCTATTTTATATGCCACCTGCAACTATCCGTGCTTAATGAAATTTATCGATTTTCTGTGATAGGTTTATGTGTATTGACATTTATATTCGAAAACAGAATATTATTATTGCACAGTATGCGAATATAGTTTTCCTCTTATATATATATATATATATATATATATATATATATATACACATAGGTGAACGAATTTCGTTCAAAAAACAATAATATAATAATAAATACGCAGCCGGATTGGCTTTCGGCGACGTGGATCGATAATACGTAATCAGAGCTCTGGACGTTGTTACAGTGAATAAAAAGTAGTGAAAATCGATTGCAATATTGTACGGAAAAATCGACAGAAAAAAAAGTGTCGTATTATATTTACAATGAAAGTCTAAAAATATTTAAATTATAGGTATGACGCGTACTCGCATACATTTTTATTGCCTATATAATAAATTAAAAATTTTCATATACATATATATATATTATAACAGGTAAATATTTTCAATTTTCGTAGGAATATGTTCATAACGAGTAGTTATAGTAGAAAAACATTGGTAAATTGTATTATAAATGTGGAATTGTAAAAAAAAAAATTGGGATTAAATAATCGTAAATTGCAAAAAGTCGCGCACGAAAAGTGTTTACATTACGACTTTTTCGAAAAGAATATTTAAAATTTACGTCGCGACGAATTCAAAATATAATAATAAAATAAAAAAAGTCTCAACGACATCCGCGGAATCCTAATAATAATAATAATATACTGTACCCGAAATTGTATTATATATAACTAAAAATATGCTTGAGTACTTGTGACTGTTTTATACTGTACACTATAAATCCAAAAATCACAAAAATAATACACTTTTATTGCGTGTACGTATTTCGACGACTACGTTGTCATCTACAGCGCGAACCAACTACTACTAAACCGTTAGACACAGTGTTCACCCGTATTTATACAATTTATATCTGTACGATGACGTCACCACAAAACGGCCGCGACGATTGGTCGTGGGTAAACGACCACGCCCACCGCAAAACGACGCTACAGCCATCTGGTTTACGTTAAATTAATTTCAATAATAAATTTTGTAACGGAATTAAGTCCCAGTTTAACGAGTTATCTTTATTTTGTTTACGTTTCCACTGCTTCTCTTACGTTTAATTCTCTATATAATTATTTACATTTATTATATGTTTCGTACGCTCATAACGCACGATCCAAATCCGATTAAAAATATTATTTTGTATCGTTCAATTTATATTAACACGTTTGTAACGTTACTGCAGTCGACACTAGACACACGCAGTCCACGAAATGCTCATGACGAAGATCACAAAAGTGTGAAGCGAGGATCTGAAAGAAATCGCTAAGACTTACTCGAGGTATATCCTCCGTCAGTTTTATCGCTATGATATTAATATTTTTAAACGTAAATTTAAAATCGGTTATTATTTGTTAAATTAATTTTATAATTATGGGGAAATATAAAGCAAAGAAAAAAAAATCTGAAGAACTTTTAACCGCAAACGTCTGAAATTTTTTCTTATAATTTTCTTTTTTAAAATTCCAATATACCAAAATGACCGAGTTCTAATACATCGTTTTGTTCGATTAGTGGGGAAAAAACAAATATTTTAATTCGAAATATTTATATAAAGTCGTGGGGACGAATTTTCTATGTTTTAATCCCCTCTCCCTTGGAGAGAAATTGAAAGTACGCCATTGACGTTGTAACTAAGCGGAGTTCTGTTCGTGTGTTTATTAACCGAATAATATATTACACGAGTACGCCGCCGTACATAAAGAACTCGACGACGTTCACGAGAAACGTCCTTATTATTGTCGTCGCGTTAGACGGTGTGTAATCGTTAGAGAATGATTGATGGATCTACGAGGAAGAAAAAAAAATATCGATCGTTCAAAACCGCCGATAAATAATAATTAATCGATATCGCGTACGGCGTACCTATATTTATATATTATATTGTTTGATGCACAATATTATCTTCTCTCGCCGCGCTATTATACTTACTAAATACTTTTTTATATGTATACAGCGATCAATGGTTCGATCACTCGATTATGTTTTACGATGATAATCGAGCAAAAGAGATCTCGTTTCGAGATTTTCAAAACCATTCACCTACATAACAATATTATATCGTACCGGGGTACGATTAAAATAATTTAATAATACTCGCTTTCTCGCGTATGTACACGTCAAAGAAATAACGCGTACCTATATAACGTAAATTCGATACTAATAACAAACGATTTCAAAATATTGTTAGAAAATCTAATTTGACGTTTCTTACGCGTTATATACACGTGTAAAAAACAACAACAACGTGAAATTAAATACACTCGTATTTCGCGAATAACGGACGTAACGATATATCGTAGAAGTTATGTAGACCAATTATATATAGTTCTATTTCATGTCGAATCATACAAACACACCCACGCATACGTACAACACTATAAATACATCACGTACACGATGCATAATTTATGGACGAGGTAATAAGTTTACGTTTCAATTAATATAATATATATCGTTCATTAACTTCGGTACACCTAATAAGATATATTTTATGAAAGTTGTGAGACGCGCATTCCTGCCTGAGTTTATAACGCGACTGACGTTATAGGGTTCGTATATATACAGATCATTCGAACACAAACTCTGCGCGATGATATATATTGGAGAGAAGTCTTGAGTGTTTTTTTTTTTACCTAACGATGATCGAAGGAATTTTCTGCTGACAGCCGGTCGTATGCATGGAACATCGGCGAGATTGTAATAATGTTACACAATATTATAATAATAATATTTGAATGTTAAACGTCTGGGCGATCAATGATAATATATGTATGCCGAAAGACGGGACGTTATGACAAATAGAATTTCTATCGGACAAAGTGCATGTATTATTGTTAAAATACCATTGAAAACCGACTGAGAACGAGTGTATTCGAGTGACCACAATTAAAAAAATATTACGATTACCTATATAAATTCTGATCAATTAGGTAATTACGTTATTAATTTTGAAAAAAATAATTGTTGTACAATTATAATCTTTTTCATCGAGAGCCTTTGTGACTCCTCCACAATTCTCTATCATCAGTATACACTATTTCTAGTTTGTCGCACCTAGTAGTTCCATGTCCTCTTTTACTTTATACTCCCAATACTTTTTAGGTCTTTCAATCTTCCCATTTGGGTTCCAATCAATCTTCCATCCTTTCTGAGCTTTCTCTTCGTATTTGATTCTTTGGCTCTTTACAAAGTCTGCGATCCACTGCACTCTTGTTTCTTTCCGCAGTCCTTTATCGTATCTTAGTCTCTTCCCACATCAAAAACAAGTGTTTTCCAAAAAAAAATTTGTTTTCAAACGTTTTTATTCCGTTTTATTTGTAAACGGCCATATTTCTCTGCCGCGTGTCATCAACGCTGGTCTACCGACTAATGTTGTGCGCAGCGTCTTGTATTTTCGTTCGCTTCGAAAATAACTTTGATTCGAAACATTTTAGCGTATTTTCTGCTCTTCTATATATTATATCTAATATTCTCTATACGTTACAATCTCCGCTACCAGGTTCACCACTCCGAGGTGTGTGTTCAAAGGTATTGACCATATTACCATATAAAGGCGCCTACATACGATTACAATGTAATATGAACCCGTACGTACAAATCAAACGCGAAAAAAAAATAACTGCGAAAAATGGTAAATTTGCAAATACCTATACGTATATAAAGATCGTTGCGATCAATTTTATATTATGAAGATCGATACGTTTGTTATTCGCGATCGATTCCTATTAAACGTTTTCGTCTTGTGCATGCCAATTATAATAATCCGTCACGAATCGCATAGTCGTCGGCCGTTTTCTGTTTACCAACGACGACGACATGGCTCGAAAACGTTATGGAAAATAATTCCGGGCCAATAATTTCTACGACCCAATTTTGGCGCTCGCGCACAAACAATGCTTCGTGAGAACTCGAGTGTCTGTTGGTCGTGGTGGTGGTCTGCGTGCGTGTTTAAGCCAACTGAATTTTTAATTGACATTGTAAAAACATTAACTGCTGTGTTATGCTTGTACGTGTATTTAAAACAAGTTTAATATTATACGGTGGACGAAAACAGTGAAAATAAAAACGTTTTATATACTCGGTTTATCGACGAGCTCGTAAAAAGATTATAAAATATCTCGTGTGTCGTTTGCCCCCGAAAAAAAACAGACGTACAAAGTCCCGAACGTGTTATAGACCTCGGATTTGAATAGGTCTTAAGAAATATCGAAAAAAACGCATTTTGTGACCTAAAAACTCCTAAAAATATCCAAAAGAAATTTTAGAAAAAAAAAAGTCCGTTTTAATAATAATTACGTTTTTTTCATTTTATTTTGACAACTGGCAATAATGTTATCATAAGACGGGAAAACAATAATCGATAAAAGGAATCGTATAATGTAATCGGTCGCAGGTGCGTGACGCACTATAAGTTTGCCAAACGTTTTATTATCATTAAAAATTAATATCTCGACTTAATTGTTTAATTTCAATGTGTCGAATCAGACAGTAATATCCAATACGTTTTATGTGCCGCCGCTCGCGTCGAATTAATTATAATCAAAATGCTCCTTTTAATATAAATTTATGAATCTAATTAATGATTTTTTTACACAACAGTACGGTTTCGTTGATCTGTATAATAAATGTAGATCTGTATAATAAATTTAAAATAAATGTTAAGAAATAATATGTTAATACGTTCTCTTTTTGTTTCGTTTTTAAAAAAAGAGAAAAAGAGAAGAAAAAAAATTCTAAAATCTATCATCGTACACGACATGTATATTAATTGTTAATTGGCGTTGACCCGTCTAAATAAATAAATAAAAACCACTACAACTTGTTACTGTAATACCCGATTTTGTTTGAAAATTATATGTTTACAATTCAGTCTCTCATTCCTATTTCGTAATATCACTACAAATAGGTTAAAAATGCTAAAAAAAAACATTGAAAACCACAAAAAATGAATAAAAAAAAAGTCCCTTGCTTAAAATACTTTTAAAGTACTTAAAGTACTCTTAAAGTACTTAAAACACATTTGTGTCTTGGAAAATATCGTGTCGAGCATTTCAGAAAATGCATAGAAATCCAAGCACTATTATTACTACGTATATTATTATTTATTATTATTTTAAATACGTTTCCCGGAAGCTTAGAATTACAATAAATTTAGGTCCCGCCCGTTCGCATAATATTATATTATATAGTTACACATAAACACGAGTTTCATTACCGTGTGCTTCTTTTACGTTATTTAACGTGTAATTAGTAAACTGTAATTTAATAGATGCTCTACAAACGTGCTAAACTCCCGGATTCCTAAACGTTTTTTATTTATTTTTTTTTTTTTAGTTGTGATTTACCAAAAATTCGATGTACGTTTCTTATATATCCGTAGTGAATAATCGATTATGAAATATCAATCGATAGAGTAAAATAAAAAATAAAAAAATCTCCCTCTTGAACATACCGCGGAACACGTGATTAAAAATTATTTTTATTAATATAAAAATTATTATATTATTGAACGGTAACTGCCTGTATAGTTTAAAAGGCAAAACACAGAGGTTTAAAATTTTTTTTTTTAGGTCACAGGAGGTTTAAACCCCATAAATACGCCTCTGACACGAAAATACTGTCCTCGTGATATATATTATCGTCTCCAATACGTTTATCAGACCGAAAACGACCGTCTAAGTGCAGCTAATTTTGAGTTCTGATGCGTCCAATAAATCGCGTTCCCCGAGACATTAAACCGAACAACAAACGTTAAATAACGTTTAAATTTTCACTTGCGCCTTCATATAAACGTGTAAAACATTTCTCGTTGCATAATACACGTATTCGTAACGGTTAGTTACATTCTATTCCATAAATCTCTTCGGAACACAATCCGAAATGCGTGTACACTGTACACTAGCAGAAAATAATTAAATTAAATTGGTTAATCTTTTTTTATTTTTTTTTGTTCATACCACTCGACCGCAGTATATATATTTTTTAAATGTAATATAAATAAAATAATAATAATATATATTAATTATTAGTTATTATTTATTATTTTATTATATTTACTATTATGTACTGTCTTTATAATTTTATAAAAAATAGTTTATAATATTATAATTTTTATACTATTTTTATTATTTTATTATTTATTAAATAATAATAATATATATATATATATATATATATATATATACAAACGTGAATTGTATTATTTGCGTATACTGACAAAATCGATCGTTCACAAATATGTATATTTGTACGTGCAATTACGTTTTGTTTGAATCTCTTTAGACTTTCACGTTTGATTCGGCCAATATTATTAAGGCCATACGCGTTCAATAACTTTGAAAAATATAACAAGGTCAACGCGTTCTCTCGCTGTGTGCGCCGCGAACAATACATTAATGTAATTTATTAAACATTAAATTGAAATATTACACTTAAGGTGCAATTTTTATAAAACAAGCGACAATTAAAATTTTATAAATACTTTTAATCAAATTAATTTTTATTTTTTTACTCTCGTTAATATTATTGATTTAAAAATTGTATTCAGTTGTACACGTGCGGTTACACGAGGTTTTATTAATTGTTCGACGAACGTGGTTTCCGTTTCTGTTTCTATGACTCATATAAGCCGGTACACTTCGATATGTGCACGTCGTCGTACTACATAAGGTGTTATAACTAGGGCTCGAGATTTCGTTTTAAAATTCCCTTTAAAAAAAAATGCGTTTACGTCATAAAATGTAATAAAAAAAATTCGTTTTAAACAATTAAATTTTTTTGTTTTCAAAAATAAGCGCAAATGTATGTGTGTGTGTGTATACTTATTAATTATATTTAGTTGAATTCAATTTTTTTTTTTTTTTCTTACGCCGTTTAATTTCGAAACATAAATTAAAAAACAAATAATACTATTTTAATTCAATAAATCGTTTTGATTTATCACTCTATTTACGTAATATTACTGTAAATATGTTAAAAATGAGTTAAAAAATAAATAATGCCAAAAATAGGTTAAAAAAATGCCCACAAAAGAGGTCGTTGTTAGAACGACGTGTAATTAATACGAGTTTTTATGTTGGAAAGCATCGCGTTCGGGATTCCAGGGGAAAAAAATGATACAAATGAGTCCTAATTATATCTAATCCGCAGTTCACGGACACTATTTATTATCTTAATCGATCGATCGAACAGATTTTCTTCGGTGTTTTATTTTCCGCTTTTTTTTTATCGACGGTATTTGTAAACTGTCGCGAAAATTCCTCCGCTATTTTTCGTTTCGTAACTCGCGTCGTTTTAGTGGCATTTTTTTTTTTTTGAATAAATAGCATTAATACGCTCGTACACAATGTACTTTGGTACAGACCGTCAAGGAAACGATCGACCGCTACAGCGATTTAAAGGTCAGTTTTTCATCTCGGTTGATCGCGTTACGAAATAATAATAATACGAGTAATAAGGTTTGGGCGTGCCTCTGGTTTTCATAATATATACGTTTTGTATTTAGAGACGCCCGGCGAGTTTATTTTAATTTCAATACGCCGCTGACGTGAAATAATAAAATGCACATATATATGTATTAAAAGTAATAGTTATATTAGTAATAATTCTCCGTATAATCGATTGGCAGATATATACGTATCGGACTCGAGCAAAGTACTTTTTAAAAATATTTCGAGTACTTCGCACAAAAACAAATATTTTAAGAATAGTTTTTTTTGTTTTTTTTTACTGGATTTCGACAATACCAATATAGTGTAATTACATTATTGTTATTAAATCGAACGCGTAAATATTACGTGTAGCGTAATTATGTAGTAGTTGTCCACGTGCGGAATAACAACCCGAACTGAAATCTAATCGTTTGAAGGTTTATTTGATTATTTGTGATTTAGCGAGGAAAATTGCAGTATGCGTCCTAAGCGGAGAGGCGAGATATCATAAGAAACTCTTGTTCTGGTAATAAGAAGGATGAATTATATCTTATTATATATATACATATATTGTTAATTTTACAAATGAAAACGTCAAATGTTTTTTTCTCCACGACTCGAATTGTCAGTGTTAGTGAAATACCAGCGGACTCCTGATAAATCGAAATTCTGCGTTAATAACAAAATTTGAACTCTCTCTAATTACAATACCAATATTGTCCGGTTATCGTAATTTCTTCGTGTGCCGAACGAAAACTCTAAAGATTTTGTCCCAAAACGTTTTGAAGTTCGTTTCGTAGCACTCAATTGTATTTTTAATCGTATTCGCTTCAGTACAGGGTGAGGCGCAAGCACTTCCAAATTAAAAAAAAATCATAACACAAAAAGTATTGGCAGCAGTATCGATTTAATTCTTTTTTTTTCTTCTTCTTACTAAATACACCGGGTACGTTTAAAGTTTTATTTTATTCGTGTACGGCCTTTTTTTTTTTTTGAATTATTTCGGGGAGTGGCAAACCTTTTAAAAAAATGTCGAGCCACCTCACTCCGGAGCCGTAGCCGTGCGGCCACAGCGCACACCCGGACTCAATATCCCGCCGAATCGTCGATCGCGTGCCACGCGCGTCCGCGACACCGATGCACGGCGTGTTTACGAGTTTTCGCACGTACTCTCGGTCATTAGGTCGTCGTCGTCGCCGGTGAATCTTCCGCGTTCGGACGGTAAGTCCGGTGTCGCACTGGATCGTGCGTTACTGGTCTTTCGGTCATATATAACTGCCGTCTACAACGGCGCCGGTTCTCGCAATAAAAAGCCCTCCCCCGCCGCCAAACCACTCGATCGTTTGGTATTTTTAATTGAAATAAACAACACTGGGCCGCGCGGGTTTTTATTATTATTTTCTTCTCCGTTCTCCACCTCCAGGCCAATACCCGACTGCCGCGGTACACTCTAATTATGGTCGTCGCCGCCGCTTCGGCTACGTATATATATATATATATATATATGATAAGTATATATAGTGAGTAGTAGTATATAGCGCGTTTGTGTTTGTAGAAGAAGAAGAAGAAGAAGAAGAAGAAACGAGCGCCGCGGTGAAAGATCTGCGCGCGTTGTGTCAGCGACGGCGGCGGCGACGGCGGCGGCGGCGGTGGATTGAGGTTAACCTCATTCGTTCGTTGGCACAGACCGCGGCACCATGTCCGAATCGCGCGAGTGAGTCGCACAGTGGTGGTTTTCGCCGAACGTCGAACGTACGCGATAGCGCGCGCGTATATAAAGCGATTATTATTTTTTTTTGTTTTTCCTGCAAATTCTTCTTTTTCGATTGTTGTTGAAAACGCGTTGAGAAAAGAAAAAAAAAATTGTCCACAGTTCGTTTCTTCGTATATTCGCCTGCTTGTTTCGTCGTCTAGCAGTGTGTGTGCATATAATACAGTGTGTGCGTTTTGATTTCGTGCTCGTGGCTTTTTTTTTTTTTATAATCTCTCGCACTCGGCGCACGTTTAAAAAAAAACACGGAACGCCTGCGAACTGTGTAAACGACGAAATGTTCACAACCGTCGCGAACGATCGGGACGGGTTCGCGGTTTTTCACCACTATTCGGCTGTCCGCGTCGAGGCGGCGGCGTCGGTTTGATTTACGCGTAGAACAAAAAAAAAAAACGAAATAAATATTAAATAAAATAAATAATAATTAATAAACAACGCGAAACACCGTCGTGCGTGGGCGCGAATCGGACGCCGAAATGGCCACGAGGCGCAAGAAGCTGTTGCCCGCCAGAACCGCGGTGCACGCCGCGTTGTTGCTGGCCGGATTATTTGTTTTCGACTGTTTAGCTTTAAGTAAAGGTGAGTGAGACGATACGGGGAGTTTTTAAATTTCTTTTACGTTTATCTTGTACAGAAGAAGAAAAAAAAACGTTTTCGATTTGGCCTACTGCTTTTTTTGTTTTCGTTAAAAATATTTATGAAATTTATTATATTAATATATAATTTATTATAAATATTTATGAAAAAATTTTTATAATATAAAATTTTTATTATTTATATATATATATGTAATATGCTCGCGTTAAAGTCACTGCGTACGGTATCAGCTGGAGCCGATTGCAGTGATAATGATAACGAATAAAACGGTCACCGCAAAAGCGCGCGGTGCGGAGTGTATAAATACTTGCCTTTATTTCGATCCGATGCGGCCGCCGACAATATGCTCGATTATAAATTAGTATTTTTTATGTAAAAAAAAAAAAACGAAAAAAATCGATTCTATACGAGTTTTGCGCGTGCCGAGCAAATTGTTTCCTTCTTTAAAAAAAAAAAATTTCGTTCTAAAAAAACGTTTAATTGTCGGTGTAAATTTTTTACCATTGCGGATAACGGACGGTATAACGCGGACGCGATATGCTTTCACATTGCCGCGTTTAAACTCTACGTTTTAAAAACATCGTTTAAAATTTTATTTTTATTATTACTATATAATATAAAAAATATGTTTTAATAATATGTACTAAACACGGCGTCACGACTCATTAATGAATGATTAATAAATAAAATAAAACATTTTTTTTTTTTAAATTTGTTCGCATTATTTACGCGTAATATATTTTATTTATGACAAAGTAAATGAATTAAAGTGATTTTTCTTTTTTTTTTTGCACTTTCTATTATACTATAACAGATTTATTACGTAAATATTGGCGCCCATTGGGTTGGTGGTCAGCGGAGGAACACGTCCGCCGTCTGAAAAAAACGCGAAACCGCAGGTCGGCGGTTTGAATAGAGAAAAAAAAAATTACTTTTCAAACAGATATCGAACGCGATGTGAGAGCAGTACGCAGTGTTCACCAATTCTGAATGTTTACATATTATCGAACAATTTTTTTTTACAAATTTTATTCCAAAACGTTAATTGGATAGTATATATATTATAGAATTATTTTTAAGGCGACTGTAAGCGGATATTTTCTCTATTCGTATTGCAAATTTGAAACGTATAGTGAAATAGACGTTTCCCACTTCCAACGTGCCGATCGATCTAGTATGTTAAGAATTGTGAAAACAGATTTGAATTCGTCGTGAATTTTACTATAATTTAGACATAGGACTTTTTCATCTTAAAATCTTCAAAAATTAGTATTTCTTTTTTCTCCAATTGATTTTAGAGGGTTTTACCGAAACAAAAATAAATAGAAACGCGGGCAAAAAAAGTAGACACCACGACGAGTTCGAATACGTGTTTACGAAATTCGCGTCACTATAGTTCTTGACGTGTGCGTATTATGGAAACGTTCATTTTACTAAAACGTTTTTGCGAGACAAAGGAGATGAGAAAAGAAATATCCGTTTCCAGTTGGCGCTCCGGCACAGTGAACGCGTATACGCGGTTTAACACTATTAATTATTGAAAATCGATCGTTGTTTGGCTCGTAAATCCCGTATGTCGGAAAACGAGATATTATAATAAGCGCGAGCACGCTGGACGAACAATGGCAAACCATAAGATACGCGACTGCACCGGCAGTAGACGCCGGCCAAGGTCGTACCACGACGACGACGACGTTATATTTTACAATGGAAATGTGTATAAAAAAAAAAAAAAACACGAATAAATTGAAAAAAAAAAAAAATTCATATAACAGTATAGCAAAAAAATATACTTTCGTTCGCTTGTATTATTGTTTATTCTCCGGTCTTTGTAATACCTTCCGCGAAGATTACGCGCGCGTGGGACGCTGCGAAACGCGGTTGTGTTTTTCTTTTTCACAGACACATACCGCGAGGTGTGCGTGGACCGGAGGCTGCGAAACGTTATTATTATACGAGTAAAAAGACCGACACCGCGTGTATTATTATTATTATTCTAATAGCCGAGCATTTCGTCAGTATACATATATTATCCGCTGCGTCTGATAGGTATAAGCGCTCGAAAACGAAATGTACAATACGAGATAATATAATAATAATAATAATAATACGCGCGTTCGTCGTGTCACGCGTATATCTATAGTGGAAAGTAAAAGTCGTCGTATGTTCGTATATTATAATACGTAGGTATACGCGTGATAATAAAATATTACAATATATCCGAACACTGTACGAGAATATTATTTATTTTTAAATCACACGATCAAAAAAAAGGAGAGTGCGAACCGCGAGATAGCTGGTCCAGGAAGCGTTTATCTCGTTAAATACGTTCGGTAACTTTGTGACAGGGCGTTTAAGTCACCGCGCGGCTGGCGGCGCGCGTCACGTAACAACGTCGTTGCCGACACTCCTTCGCTTATACTCTTCCGTCTCTATATGTACAGAGTGAGACGGTGAAACGGGCGGTTTAATAAAAAATACCGACGAGTAATTTTTTTTTAACAAATTTATTTATACCGTCTTAAAGCGTGTAAACAAAAAATACGTTTTTATTAAATTTTTATACGTACGAGTACTACCGCTGAGGACACAATATTGCATTTGTATTTTCTCGTATTCTTTTTTTTTTTTTGAGGTCCTCGAATGTCCTCCAGCGTTCTTCGGTACGCTTTTAATATAGCCCTATAGAAAAAAATTTAGGGCCAGTATATTTTTGGGAGAGAGAAGCCGTACCGCGACAAATTCAGAGCGGTACATTCACGTCGCAGAGATTTTTTTTTTCTTCACTCCACACAAATCGCTATTATTAATATACGGTATAAACGGATTTTTTTTCAACGACGTCGAGCTACTTGATAGTCGTCCCGCTGGAACCGGCCGTGAATATTCCGAAAGACAATATGTTTTCTCGCCGTTTAATTCCTCGAAATAAGGATATTTTTCTACGCCGCCACCGCCTGGTTTAACAACTTGTGGCGTTCGTTATCTCGAGGATAAATTAAAAAAAAAATCACATAATATAATACTTTTTTTTACGCTCTTAAAGGCGGTATATTCGTCGAAGAACGACTTGACGGGGTTTTTTTTATAATCATTTTAAAATTTCACACTGCCTCACCCTGTATAAATACTCCGTATATTATTTTCATCGTCGTAGCCGGTACGCGTACGTAAAATACACTTTCTATATACGTTTGAACATAAGGTTTTTATATTATTGCGTCCCAACACGAATATCGAGATAATACAGCAGCAGCAGCTGCGATATAGGTTTTTCGTGTTTTCAAACATTATATTATATATATACGTCGCCCCGTCGGCGGCGAAAGTGGTCGCGCATAAAACGCGTATACACAGACACACACTCCCGATGGCCGTATGCGGTTATCACGCCGTATAAATTATTAATCAGTAAAAGGGCTCGACGCCTTGAAAATATCGCGAGAAAAAAAATGTATGAAAAAAAAATTCACCCTTTCGCGTATACGTTGACGATTGGCACGGCCGCGCCCAAACAATTCGACAATGTGTACGACAAGAAAACAAATCGATAAAACACGTCTTATAATGGATAATCGGCTTTATAGGTGATGAGTTATTGAGAATCGTTTTTATTTGCAAGACCAGTACAAGTTACACGTGATGCTGTATTAGTATAGAAAAGTTATGGGTTTATATTTAATTCTTGGACGGATTTTAATTTTTTTTTTTTAATTTCGTAACGTTACTAGAGATATGTGAAAAAATGTTTAAAAAGCCAAAGAAAAAAAACGTTAAAAAACGTCGAAAACTTCGACAAAGCAAAAAAACATTTCCGTTAGAATATTAGAATAGTGTGAACTTTTAAACACATTTGTTTCTTAAAAAAAATCGCGTCGAACTTTTCGGAAAAAAGATGCAAATGCATCGAAATCCTTTTATAATCGACTAGCATACAATCGCACGAAAGATTGATTTTGATCGTCAAAACCGCGAACTAGACGAATTCGTTGAATAGAAATTTCCTCGTTGAGTGACTCGAATTTTTCACTTGTTGCGACGTATTGCACGCGTGGTCTATATATGATAACAATAGAATGTAATTTAATGAGATCTGATTTCGGATTGTTGCGAGACACTGTACGAAGCATACGCTTCGTCGTTTTTAACTCCAAGTCGAAATGTTCGTCGTTAATGTAACGCGCACCGTGTACGGCTAATGCGTATTTGTCGTAGGACTCGAATACGAGTACAGATCAACGTACTCGAGCGGTCGTTTTTTTTTTTTTTTCTTGTTTTGTTTTTTGTCGTTATATATTGTTGTGTCGATGTAAAAGATATGCCGAACCTGTTGGCGCGACGAGCCATAGCGGTTCCAGGTGAAATCCTTCGGAGACCTTAGACGGTTTTGTGAGAACTCATACACCTCGTTAGTGCAGCAGTACAATAAATACATATAGTGTCCCCTTCCCATCGCCGACCGAATACACGCGATATTACACAAAAGTGTCGTGAAATTAAAACCATAAATTCATACCGTACGCATACCGGTGTAACCGACTACAGTGCAGCATAATGGAATATTCGCAAAACAATTATCGTTATTATATGAATGGATCAGAGTCTTCTGCATTACAGACTGTGCAGCGACGGGGAACGATTCAAAAACGGTATTCGCCACGAGCATCACTCGAGATTTTTGTAATTTTAAAAATCCACCGTTCACGGTTTTATCGATCGCGTCGAACGGCGGACGAACGCGATCGCGAATATTAACCCGATCGAAACACTGGAACTTTTGGTGTTTTCCTTCTTTTGTCGTTTTTTTATATCAAAAAACCTAAAGCTGGAGCGTCCAATGCAAATTGCTAGAAGAAAAGTGTCGCGAACAGACGACATAATCGACTCAAAGGACGATTCGCGACGTAATCATATATGTTATATACGATTATCAAGGACTGCGACTTGTAGCGATGCTAAAAAAAAAATAATATATATATATATATATAAACGCGTTCTCTTATTTTTTGAACAACGTTACTTTTTAAACCGCCCCACTAAACAGACGATCGTTTTGAAACGTAAAACGGATAAAAACCGTGTAAATTACGATGTACTCCATATGTGTGAACGAAAACTGTGTATTGTCAACGAATATTCGTCGAAAATACGCGAAATAAACGTAAAAATATTAACGCCATAAAAAATTTTTTAGAAAAATCTCCGAAAATACAATATTTTTAAACTCGCGTTGCTCGATTATTGATATTAAAAACGGAAAATACTGCAGTAGACTCGAAATAAAATGAATAGCGAAAAATAGAAGAATTAGAAAATTATGAGATTTGTGCGGAAAAGATGATTTGGTCGCGCGCGCGCGGAAAACAATAATGTGGCACAATAAACTTGCATACACGCCGGAAGAGTTAAGGAAAGGGTAAAATAATCGCCGGATGACGACGGTTGCAGTGTGGTCGTGGGTTACCGCCGCCGCCGCCGCCGCCGCGAGTATAGTAGAGTTGTCTGACACAATTCCTCGGGCCGGCCGAGAAGCCGGAAGCCTCCGAGCAATACACGATTACTTTGCACACGTATAACACACACACACACACGTCTTACACACTTCACTTAATATCGTATGAAATTCGTGGCTAGGATTTTATAGCACTAAAAGAAAAAAAAAGTACTTAAATCGAGGAAAAAAATCCTCTAAAATATTTCGCCGAAAAATAGCAACAAAAAAAAACATCTTTTTCTTTACTCTTTATTTTAAAAATATTTATAAAATATCTAATGAAAAGGCGACTGTTCTCTATATACTTTCTTAACGTTTACGAGATTTACTGCAGAGGGGAAAAAATTGAGAAAATAACTTATGAAGAAAAATGTAGAATTTTTTTTACTCGGAACTTAAAACAAATTTACTCCGGTACGTTTTTTTTCCTCCATTCAATATTAGCAAAATACGTTCTCTGCAGCAGTATATATGATATTATGAATACCGCCGATGTCGGTCCGTATGGCGATTTCGCCGGAGAAATCGTTCGCGTAAAAAAATTGTTTAGACAAATAAAACCCCTACTGAGAAAAACGCACTGAAAAATATTAAATGACTTATTAAAAAAAAAATACGTTTCCGACTTTCGGTATAGACGGAGAAAAAGCGTTTTATTCATACCGTTGAGACGACAATAATTTCACGTATAAACGCGTCGAAATAATAGCGATTTTCAAAACGGAATCGCTTCGTATAATCGAAAACGCGACTTGGACTTTGACTCGGACAACAAACCGTGCGCAGAACGCAAAAAAAAAAAAAACGCGGCCCCCTAACGAAATGCAGACCGTTTTAAAGACGCGCGTAAACGCGTACGTTACGTTAAGTATATCGAAAAGTCTATTTATACGAGACTGCCCGACTTCGTTTAATTGAATTCAATATTGTAACGAGAGAAAATTTTCATCATTCTTTTTTTTTTGTTTTCTTAAAACTACATCATATCGGTTTTATTCGATTCGCGCGGCAGACATCTCTTTCCGCCGTGATCGTTTCCTACTCGGCAAATTGAGTTTTTTTTTCCCCCGTGATTTCTTTGAGTGGAGGAAAAACAGAAATTTTTCGAAAAAATAAAAAGACCGAAACTATTTCAAACGGAAATTAATACTGAACGATAGCGAAAAGTGTTGGCCTCCTATTATATATATTCGGGTTACGCCGTGTGACTCATCCGTGTACGAATATCTAACGAGCAATTATTATCGTTCCTGCGCACCGTATTGCGACGGTAGGTTATTCGAAAACGATCCGAGCCAGCGTTGATTTTCTTACGTTCCTCGGCCCCCGGAACAACGTGTCATTGGCCGCCGCGGGTCGGTCTCTGCAGCGCGCCCACGACGACACGCGCGAGCCGACCCCGCGACCGACCTATTTCATACGGCGTACACACACACACTTATTTTTACATACGCCGCGAGATCAATTCATAAACGGAATTTATGACTTTTTTTTTTTAACGAAATTCCGTTTTTTTTTTTTTTTTTGCAAAAAATCGAAAATTAAATAATTAGCGAATAAAGAATTTAGAGTTTTTTTTTTATTGCTGTATAAATTTCGAAAGCAATTATAAAAACGCGATTCTGAGCCGTGCTTCGCGATGTAATATTATTATTATTATTATTATTATTATTATTATTATATTATTAGTGTGTACAGAGCGCACATAATTCGCGATTAACCTTACGGTACACATCACATTAATACATAAAATTTTTCACAACAAACCTAGGTAGCTATGAAAATGTTCAAAACTGTTTTTATTAATATGTAGAAAAAAAGTAGTTATATATTTGGTAAAAATTTCAACACTGCTCTATATAAGATTATTTAGTTTTGAACGAACGTATAATTTTCCAAAAAAAAAATTAATAAAATACACTTTGTCGAAAAAATTGAAATTGTGACAAAACGACTTTCAAGATTTTTTTTTTTTTTGAATATATAGTTGAATTAACGTACGCGTCTGATATTGTATATTAAATTTTTAGAAAACCAAAAATTAACTCTTTTATTAAATACCTAGAAATCTATAACTGCAATAAATAGCCCGAAATCGAAAGTCATTTTTTGAATAAAATATAAATAGTTACACGCGAATATTTCGAGTTTCGCTATAACAGCATTATTTTCAAAATTACTAAGAAATAACGATAATCGATTTCGACGAAACCGCGTTTTTATGTAATTTTTTTTTTATGAGCTTTTGAGAAAATCGAAAAATTATCTGTCTAAAGTACCAACTAAATGCAATTTACTACACCGGTAACAAACTATGACTCGCAGAGTACGCGTAGCATTCCTTCTCGTAGAATTTTTTTGGGTACAGAGTCTGTATTTTAACATATAAAGTAGGTGGCAATAGTGAAGAATTAATGCCACCCAGTGGTTAGTTAGGTATAATAATTATTATAGTACGTTGCAAATTAACCCAGAGGAACTAGACATGAAAGAGTGAACGATTTTTTAAGTAAGTCATAAACTAAATATGTATACCCGGAGACTCATTCCTTAGTCATAACGGCACCCAGTAAAAATTCTTTAAAATATGCTCTGGTACAGACATACAAAAAACACGTCGTTGTAAAACCAATACCGCTGCGTTTAGAATCTAAAATTTACGTTCCTTCCTTGGAACATAATAATTTATAATAAATACAGCGTGTACATATATTATTACGTGACGACAAATTGTCGGTTTAACGTCCTAAATATATACAGAAGTTGGAAAAACACTCGTTACCAAAACCGCTAAGGCGGTATAAGATTTTAAAAAAAAAAGAAAAACGTTTCGTCTGATTTTTTTTTCCGCACTCTGTCTTAACCTCCTCCATACACTCGCTGTGGAAAAAAATGACGCTACGTATTAGACCAATCTCAGACATTTCATACGTATAGGGCAGATTTTTGTGTTCGAGATCGTTTATCGGCGTAGAGAATATTAGAGTAAATCGCCCCGCACGCAGTCATCAAATACGCGTATTCCGTACGAGGCGAGATTTTTTTTTTGCTTTCGCTTATTTCTGGTTTATTTCGACGATTATTATTATTTTTTTCTTACGGTTTTTATAATCGACTTACCTCGTACATCGGATCGATTCGACAGTGTATATTTTATAACGCGCAGTGTGCAGCGAGAGTGAAAGGAAAACGGCCGCGTTACCAGCTGACATCGGTTTTTATATACCTATACTATACACCACATAATATACGCGTATAAAATAGATATTTTATTCTATCTGGATATTATTATTATTATTATTATTATTATACACATTTCGAAAACACGTACGCGCGATCTCCAAGAGTAGAAGATATAAAATATTATACACGTGAAACGATTCCGACGATGACAACAACATTGAGCGGTATTATACAGATATCCGTACAAAATACACTGGAATCGCGATTGTTATCGGGACACCGCGTGCGCGCCATGTACTGCAGAGTATAACAGGAAAATTTCGACGTCTCCATTGCTTTTCATCGATACACTGGTTGAAAATTTCGGGGAAAAAAAAAACGGTTTCGGCTCTTAAAAAGTAATCACAAGGACGATGATCGTCAACGGGCAACAGTTCGACAGTTCTTCGGCGATCGTGTTTGGCGACATTTATTGGCCTCCGAAAATGTGTGGAAATTTTCTTGCTTGTGGATCGGACCGGTAGAGAACCGGAATTCAACAAGGAGTCGCTGCAAACGTCGCGAAGAGCAACGTTAGGATTCGATATCACGCCGTTTCTCGTAGACACTGTACTTCCAAAAAAAAAACGAGATTTTCCTTTTTCTCTTATTTATTTTCAACAATAAAATCTGGAAATGCGTCTCTTTTTTCCCTAAGATTTATTTCGAATATTCCGGTTTTCCTGGAAGACAAGCGTACTTTGCAGAAATCTCGGGTTTTATATAAAAACGACGCGGATGTTGCGTATGTTCGAGTGGATCGAGTATCACCATGAGTCGTAACGATAAATCTTTGCGGTTCCGAGCGAGACTCCTTTTATTCTTTGTATAGTGTTTCGATATTGAAACGCTTCAAAAAAAAAAAATCAACATTAACGTTATTTTCTACACAGACGTGTTGCTGTTAAAATACTGGGTAATACATTTTCAGTAAAATTTTACCGATGTGAAGGGGGGGTGAGGGAGTCGGGTTTATAAAATACGTTTTTCTAAAATTTTCCGCGCGCTAAATGAAAAAATTAAAGGGAATAAAAATTTTGTAAAAAAAAAAATATTGTACGACTACTGGAAAGTATATATAATAACGCTTGTAAACGCGTGTTAAACACTCCTTCCACGTGAAACAAGTCTTCGGCGGCCACCGTTGTCAAAAAAAAAAAAACAAACAAACAATACAACACGTTGTTTCTCGTTTCGTTCAGAATCTAATAAAATAAAATAAAAACGCCCACTATAATAATATGATAAACACATAAACCGTATAATATCACACGATATAGCCACTTTTCTGCAGTCGCTCCCGTCGTCTGCTCCGGTCCTGTACAGTCACAATGACGATTCTTGCACGCCGTCACGCGGTATTCTTTTCATTTTTTTTTTTTTTTATTATGTGGCAGTATGCGCATTATGTGTCACGGACGCGCGTCATGATACACATATTTAGACAAACACACATATTATAATATGCATTAGCAACGATATTATAATATCATATTATGATTTACACACGCGCAGAGAACGGCGTGTACACGCGAAGAAAAGTATATATTATAATATTGTTATACGTCGTGTGTATAATCGTAGTTTTTTCAGCCGTCATCGCGTCTCTATACTGCAGCGCACCGAAAAAGACAGACCGATTTTTCGAAAACGAAGGGGGAGGGGGGAACGAAACGTTTATCGATAATATCGGGTGAAATATAAAAAAAAAAAATTAACGTCAAATTCTACTTTATTCCGAAACCCGCGCCGAAATCGGTAAAGATCTACGTGTAATAATTAGAAAATTCGGATTTTATAGAAAATTCGTTAGCCATGCGATACGGAAAAATTAAAATTTTATAAAAACGGCGAAACGTGTATACACTCGTCGTAACAATCGTAACGAAATTCGATTATACTCGGACGGCGTTTTTAATATACGAATATTATGAATACAATATTTGATAATAATTAATAATCGTTTCGTTTTTATTTAGTTTTTTGCTTTTTGTTCGATTGCTCGACGTTGACTTTTTGTCGAAACCGCGGTTGCAAACAAACACATTTAATACACCGACCGTTATATGTTCTTCTTTATTTTTGCCCAATATTCTTTGACCTCGTTGTATACACACACACACACACACGAGTGTATTTTTTTTTTTTATATCTATGTCTAAATTAAATACGAGTGGCAAACGACGATCGGAAGGATCATCATGGGCCGGTTATGTCGACGTATGCAGACGAGATATTGTAAGGGGAGAAGCCGAAAATATGGAGTCAACGAATATAATAATATCCGTTTAAAAACGTATAAAAGCCGGCGAAGAAAAACCGCGTACACGCAAAGAGTTTATAAGAGTGAATATATTATATATACTCGTTTAAGGATGTCTACATATTATTATAATGTCGAGGAAACGAATGAAATGTCGACGACTCAAAAGTCGACGAATTACCAAAAGATTTAACGACGGTCAGACCGTGTCACAGCGGTTAGAGCTATTGGTGACGGTTAAGCCGAGGAAGATGGTCTTTGCTGTGCGCAGTACGGGTCCTGGAAACCGCGTAACATTTATCCGTTTCCGTAACGATTAAAAGTTTTTATTTTTTTATTTTTATCGGCTCTATATACATATATACGGTATAGTCATCGTTGTAAAATTATTCCACGACAAACGAGCCGAGGAGACGCGGGAACTGCGCAACGAACGTATAAAATAATAATAATAATATTTTCTACTGTAACGGATTTTTGTTATTTTCCCCCCATTATTATATACGCGTAAAAATTCGTCAAAGAAATTTCGACGGAAAAAATTATTACCGGTCTCGGTGTAAGCAAAAAGAAAAAAAACTTCAAAATCACCGGGGGAAAAAAAAATAAAAAATAAATGTCAGTTTTCGTATTATATACATATATAATATAGGTACACGTGCACGCCTGTCCGTTCGTAACACGATGATGCGCGCGTTTTCTTCATCCGTTCGCTTTTCATTTCACTTTTCGGAAATAAAAGAAATTGTATTGCGTCGACGACCGCGCGCGATAATAAACAAGAAAACCGCGGAGTACACATATTATTATTATTATTGGTCTCTTCTGTGTAAAGCGCGCTGCGCTGTCCAATACCGTTTTTTTTTTTTTTTATTCTAACGTTGTAGGAAATCGATTATTGCGACGACAGTGAAATATCGTTTTTTTTTTTTAAATTTATTCTATTATATAAGAGATTTTTTTTTTAGTTTTCGTTACTTTTTTAACGCTAATACTGCTTAGACGGGCGTTCGCCGCGGGACTAATTGACGAACGCCACCGTATATTTTTATATAATAAACGTTTTTTTTTTTTTTTTTGTTGTACCCGATTTTTATTTTATTTTTTACACGCATTCGCGGTTACAATCATGTCATTACGTTTTGATCTAAATACTTTTATTCGGATTGGTTTTTTTGTTTTGTTCTATTCGTGTTTGGGTGGGCAATAACGAACGCGTGGAAAAAATAGTAAAAACAACAACACTGTATTATACAACAATACCTACTGTAGTATCGCCGCGGTAACTCGGCCGTTGCGTTAACTGTTGCGTTGTTAATTATTATTTCCAAACAGACGCATTAGGTACGCGCGATATTTGCAGACCGCCGATGTGGTCAGGTTAACCTAACGTAACCCGTGCCCAACGTCCGCTTCGGAACATTCGGATATTTTGAACGTTTCAATAACGAGACCGCAATCTGTGCACGTCGCACCAATCTATTCCTGTCAGATATTATTGTTCTTGATATTATATATACGGTAGTCGAGAGTAGTAATCGTAGATTTTAACATTGTACAATGCTGTAAGAACATCAAAAGATTTTTTTTTTTTTTGAATAAGTAAATTATTACCGTATTTCTGAAATCGATGACAAAATATATTCTGCGATCTGTATTTTAATATATCTATTATGGTTTATAGACATACATTCTTATAGTTCGCAGTCAATATATTCATTGATCACAGTTAAATTGACTTATTAAATTTTTTTAAGTATCCAATTATATTTACGACAAAGGTTCTGCTCGTAATATGAATCTACGTGAATATAACAATTTTTTTTTTTTTTTTTAATGGAAGTTCAACTGAAACAAGTAAAAACCATGTAAAAAAAAACAATATCGTTACGTTTTCTTTAGCACTGCGGCGTATTTTTTTTTTTTTACTAGAATATGCCAAAAACCGTGAGGAATTTCACGTAATAATAATAATTCGAATTTTAATTCAACTCGGGATAACAGGCTTAGTAAGCGAATAAACCGTGACGCGTGTTTAGAACTTCGCTTGTGGATGAAACGCTACGCGTTTTTCTTTGCTCTGCAAAGCACTGCGCTTCTTCCGGATAGATCGGTGTTGTTGTCTTGAATTCGTTGAGACGTCAGGATTAGCTTATATGTTTAATGGTCGTCGATTGAAGAGTCCTTTTGGATGACGCTTTTGCTCTATATACGGCCCAAGTCGGAATTGTTGATTTTTAGCGCTGCATTGGTCTTTTCTGTATGATATGATGATGGCCTGTGTTTTACCAAGGACTACCTTGTAATCTTTGTCGAATTCTTTTCGAGTTTTTTCCATCTGTTTTCCGTTACGTTGGAAAGCCAGGCAAGACACGTGATGACGATGTAGGCCTCGTAAAAGAACAGTTTTGGTCGATTCGAGAGTTCACACGCTCCGAGTGCGCGCGCGATTCGAGACGGATGTTGCCGATGCTGCGTGCTACTGTGCTCTAACGTTGGTGTGGGCGAAAAACGTTGTCGTGCAGACTGTTCTTTTTTGTTTCCTCTCGCCCGAATTCCTGCTCATTCATGTCATCGTAAACCTACGTGTGTACCGCGCGTATTTCGCTCGATGTTTCGTCGACATTTTTCTCGTCCGACAACCGTTACGCGCGCGGTTTTTTATTCGGTTCCGATTTTCTTCTTTTTTTTTTTTTTTTTGTTCAATGTACCCCGGTAAACGGAAGCGTTAGGTTGTTGTTGTTATTGTTAGGTTGCAATTATTGACAAGTTTATTTATTTATTTTTTTTGTTTTCGTGAATTCGAACGGTGATATTGTATTACTACGAGCTGATGGTGGTGCGTATACAGCGAAAGTTTGTCCCGCGCGGTATTTGTTTGAAAAAAATGATGAAAATAAATAAAATATGTCGAGTAACGGACGCAGAGAAAAAAAAACGCGTTGTACAATATTACAATAACCGCGATAATATATAATACCGAGTGTATACATTTGTTGTATTTTTTTTGGGTGGGGGGAAATCTTTGAAAACGATTTTCTAGAGGATTTTCACGAAACCGAGGATGAACGTGCAATTTTCGGACGTGTATTAATAATAATCCCCAATACGTATAACTGTTTAATATGTAAAATAAGAAAGCAGCGACGAAATACATACAAAAGACTGGGTACGAGTAGGAGTTAGAATAGTCGGGGAAAACGTGATTGCACTTCGATTTTGCTTTTATAACTTTTCGCATCGAAAATAGTAGGCAAATTTTACGTGAAAAAACAGAAGAGATCTTGAGGAATTCAGGAATAAAACGAACAAAAAACGATAGCGTAATGACAAGTGTAGCAGGAAAAAGGCTAAACATAAAATATTAATGGTAAAGAACGAGTACGAAATGAATTGCTACCGCGGCAGTGAACAAACAGAGGACGGTAGAAACGAGTTGGACCACGCCTAATGTGAGTAGGATGGCACGAGAAAAAAGAGATTTTCAAAGTAAAAACCAATCACAGATAAACGAGATAAACTTTATGCAAATGTAACGCGTGTAGCGTTATAAGAATGTGAAACGTGGACTGCGAGACGAGGAGACCAAAAGCTACCACCCGGAAGATGTTCGAGATTTCGATGTGTGACAGAGTAACGAGTCGATGATCGAAGGTAACTACGCGGAAGGCAAAGGATATCGAATGGAAAGTAGCCGAGAGCTATAAGAGTCGATTTTCGACAGAGAAGCAATCGAATAATCCGAGAGATCGTAAGCCTAAATAAGAAGAACTGATTTAACGTGTTTGTCGATTAATATGTACCAACGTTTCCTGTCTTGTCCGTTCTCGACGAGAGTCTTACAGCGAGTTTAACGAAACTACGCGAACTTTCGTATGGTCTCGAAAACTCGCGATACGCCGATTGTCGAACAGGCGTGTTGAAAGAAATCATTCGAATGCGTCCGGTATTCGAATCGTTCCGAGACGGTCGAATAATCGTTGCTGTTGTTGTTGTTGTACAGTGCACACACACACACACACTGAGAAAAAGGATAATTTTAGGCTGTCCGATAAACTTCTAAACACGACCTCGCTGTACATATTCCAAATAACATTCGTATTCTGACCTCGACGGTGACTATATTTATATATACTCTCTCTCTCTCTTTGGCGTGGCCGAACCGCGTTGGTCAATCATACATATATATCTCGAAATATTACCGGGTGTCGTGTTTGTGTGGGTTTGTAAAGTGTGAACCGATAAAAACCGGATTTTTTCGATTTTTTTTAATAAAAAAAAACATCCGCGATAATCTCTCGTGTATTACGCGACAAATTTTGAAAGTGATTACGTGAAATATTCACTACAGACCGTCGTCTCCGCGTCAATCTCTGATCGTTATGTCTCGTTACCGGTCAGGTTTTCGTTTCGTATGCAACACACACGAGTATTAGTTTTTTTTTTTTTTATTTATGTAATCCTCACAAAACGCGACCGATCGGTTAATAATAACCGGTACGATTTCACAAATCGTCGCGACAAAGCGCACGAAACCAGCAGCTATGCCGTCGACACGTTACAATTGAAAACTATAGCTGAATTACCCGTCGCTGCCGGGTTACAGAAAACAAAAAATTTTTAAAATTTTTTTTATAATCAATATACTCCACTACAGCCTAGGAAAAGGTCGAGAATTTTATATTATTATAACCTGACTACGGACAGGCTTGTAAAAATATATATTAACTGATTTAGAGAGTTCATTATAAATATAGTGACAATGAAACTCGTCGTTCAACTTGTCTTTGGTCGCGGTGCACGGGGAGTGGCGAGTGTTTCCCAAAATTTAATTGTTCCAATGTACAGTTCAACCGAATTTTCGGGCGATTGTTAATTGGAAGAATTGATTTACTGGGAGAATTATTGGTATAGCGGACCGAATGTCGAAACGGTCGAAACGTGAATAAATAGAATAGATTTTTATTTCAAATAAATCCACTCGTCGTGTGATAAACAGTATATAACTAGATTGTATGTATGATGTGTGCACACGGCGAGCGAGGCGCGTCGCTACGCAACTACGCGGAAAACTATTTAATCGATATATTTTCGGACTTTTCTCATTAGATGGTTCATTTGCGCAACTAACACTCGCGTTAAAAAAAAAAAAAAATCATGCAAATCGGTCCAGTACAGAACTTCAGATATAACTGTCCGAAGAAATCGCCTCACGTCTTAACAGTATATAAAAATACTCGCTAAAGTAAATCTGCACACCACTGCACTACATATTATATCCGAAATGAGATTTCTTTTCGATTTGATTTCGTCGAAACTGAACTTGGGGGGGGGGAGTATAAATTGTTATTACAGCGGCGTTTAGAAAATACTAACGGGGATGGTAAAAAACGGATGGAAAGTTTCGCTTAATCGCGTGCGTGTCTACTTATGGTGAGTCGCCTTCTTTTCTGCGCCTATTTCGGAACTCCTGTATATAGTCGCAGTAGAAAAAAAAAATATATCGAGAAAAAAAAACGACGTTGTTCGTACCGCGGGCGAGATCCGAAGAAGAATAAGAAAAAATAACCGACCCCGCCCGTTTATATAATCGCGGACCGCAAAACGCGCGCGGCACGCCTGCAAAAATTTGTTCGCACTCGTACGCGTGTAACTCTTTTTATTAAACAAACGCTTATGGAATATTCCTTATGATACCTAATAATTATAATGGCGCGTGTAATAATTTATTATGAACGACCGGTGCGCCGCCATTATATTATAAAAAAAAAATTATTATTATTATTATTATTACGAGGATTTGACGTAACACCAGAACAGTGTCGTCGACGTCCTAATGTCTCCGTCGATTAAACGATATTACGCGCAGAAACGATATTGCAGGACGCTGTTGTATGATATAAAAATATTTATAAAAAAAATGTGAATGTAATGCAATATGATATGCTGGGCACGCTTGGCGTAGTCAAAATCCGATCACACGAGTAGTAATGGAAGAAAATCCTACTGGCAAAAGACCGCTGGGAAGACCGCGTTTGAGATGGGAGGACGTAGTTAGGAAGGATGTGAAAGCGTTAGGAGGAGGTTTAGACTGGAAAACTGGAGGCAAGGTTGCGTGTCGGGATGGTCGTATAGGGGCCGATTTACCTAAGAAGGAGAAGAATGTAACAAGCCCGAAGAGCGTTATGAAAATTTTTTAAAAAAATTTATAGAGGAGTTGCAAAACTCCTCTATAAACTTTTTGTTGGGTAAAAACAAATAAAATTAATAAAAGAATGTATGAAAAAAAAACGGCAAATAAATCGCGCGCATACTTCGTAAATCTTTCGAAATTAAAACAACGGCTATGGCTGGTGATTTTATTTTTTAAATCTCTATATTTAAAGAATATATTTTTAATTTTTTTACGTTTAATTCCTTATTATTATAAGATAAATAATCGCGTTACTATAATAATATATTGTCATTAAACAAATAACGCGTTGTGTTTTCGAAATATTCTTCAACACGAAAATAACAATCGTTTATGAAGATATTTTACCTTGGCGCCCGCGTCATCGGGTTATATACAGGACTGATTTTCATAGAATAATATATTATACAGTCGTCGTCTTCGTACATAAATAACGTCGCTTTCGGATTTCATTCTATTCGTATATTGGAATAAATCCGTTTCAACGCGTGTACTCGTTACATAATAATATAATGATTTCCATCGTTTCTTTTTTAGATTCTGAGCGAGAAATGTATTGGTTTTACAATAATTAAGTGGTTTTTTTTTTATGTCTGTACTCAAAAATTCTACCGGGAGGAGTGCTCCGCGATCTTTACAGTCACACCCGAGTACCGAATTGCTGCATCCTGCAGTTGGTACTTTAAAAGAGATCGTTTTTCGATTTTCTCAAAAGCGCCCGGAAAAAAACTACCGAAAATGACATAAAAACGCGATTTCGATTTTGAAAATAATACGGTTAAAGGAACTCGAAATATTCACCGAGTGTGTCACTATTTATACATATTGTATTAGAGAAAAAAAAAATTCGAAAAATTTCTTTTAATTTTGTGCTATTTACAGAAATTATAGATTTTTGAGGTAATTTTTGATTTTAACGCTTAGAAATTCAATACAGTGTCAGACGCGTACGTTAAAAAAAAAATCACCTCACAATTTTTTTTTATATATATATGAATATTTCAAGTTTCTAGACAAAGTGTATTTTATTTTTTTGTGGAAAATATTATATACGTTCGTTCAAAATTAACGGTCCTAGAGTGTTGACATTTTTCAAAACGATTTATGCGATTGCTTTCAAATATATAGTAACAACAAAACTCTTAATGATCTTTATCCAAGTAATTCGCTTAACGGAGTGACGTCCAAAACACTATGCTTATTTTTTTTTAATGTCATTTAAAAACTAATAATATTATTATTAGGTATTATTATGTATAATTACAATTATAAAAAACAATTTCGAAAAGAGTTTCAATAAGAAATAAAAAAAAAAAATGAAGTATACCGCGTGTATAATTATTTATAATCGTCTCGTCGCGCGCGCGGTTAAGGTCAAAGCGTGAAATTTCGTCCGTTTCCACGCGTGTACGCGCGTACGGCGGCGTGCGCGGGGCGTGTTTTATCGAAGTGTATGCGCGCGTGTACTACTCCGACGAGATGAGACGGTATTAAAAACGGACACGTCTGTAACGAGACAATGATTTTTAGTAAACCCGGTTAAGAATCTTTTTTTGTTGCTTTTGCCCCTTAAACCCGACGACCGTGTAAGGAAACACCCCGAACAAGGAGTCGCCGGCACCGCGATCGGAGAAATCTCGACAACGGTTCGTTTGCTCTGTACACACGAGCGCGCGCGCGCGCGGTGAAACACAATCCCACTATAATAACGACAATAGTAATAATAATAATAATAACGGCAGAGGAAAAAAACTAAACGAAATCAACATATAATAATAATAATAATATTATAATGACGATCGAATTCCATT
Organism: Slavum lentiscoides; assembly: GCA_032441835.1. Taxonomy (NCBI): domain Eukaryota; kingdom Metazoa; phylum Arthropoda; class Insecta; order Hemiptera; family Aphididae; genus Slavum; species Slavum lentiscoides. The sequence continues at coordinate 7,549,771 of CM063714.1, read as the reverse complement.
TTGTTACTTTCATCGCGCGCGTTTCTCGGACGTCCATTGTCAGCGCGTATACGCGCGTCCTTTCCCTCGTACATTATAATATAATATGTAGTATATATAATTACATCATCCATCAACACGATGATATTTACCAATACTCGGGTATTGGTATGTGTGTGGAACAATATCGTGTTCGGGTATTATTTCTAGAGAAGGTTAGTCGTTTTCCGTCGTCCCGCGGAACACGCATATACACGCGTACGGACCCGCAGAGGTTCCCAAACAAACCGGGTGCCGTGAACTGCAGGGAAGACCTGTCGGCGGCAGTGGTGCCGGCGAAATGCGCGTGGGCGCCAGAATTCTCGGTCAAAACCAGAGCCGATTTGACGGCACGAGAGTCTCGCTTATTTTTTATAATTAATTTACATTAAAAATGTATTAACGTCGAAGCCGCGTGCATCTCCGTATAAACTCCTCGGGCTCTTCCCCCATTTTACATACGAGATTATACAATTCATGTTGCGGAAAAGGTGTACTCGCATTAAAAAGAAAAACAATATTTCAGTAGATTGAGAGGGTTTAGGTTTTTGGAGTAGCTTTGGAGAGGAAAAAAATGATGTTCTTCGTGCGAGCACACACGCACCGGACACGTTTTTTTTTCACTTATTGAGATACAATATTAATTTGAAAAGTCCTAACCTTATGCGACGTAGAGTGCACGAATGGTGTTGTAAAATAAAACTTTGGGAAGCACTGGACGTTATGGATTTCGAAGAATGTGAAACGCGCGGTGTGCGCTGCTCGTTTAAATAAACCCGCAGATCGACGATTATAATAACGCTATAAAGCTTGGGAAATATGCGTTTGAAAAAAAATATATATATATTAAAAATCTTTTTCCTTCCGAATAAATCACGATCGTTTTTATTCCACGACGCGTATTTTCGAATTAAATCGGTTTTTTTTTCCACGGACCGACGGTTCGTTCGCACGCGGATTTCTGCTCGGTCGTAGAGTCTCGCACGAGGGAAAAGCAACGAACCGTCGATACGATCGGCTCGTCGTCTTCGGAAATCGTGCGAACAATATCGTAACAAGTCTTACCGAAGTGTGTATATACACGGCCGCCGCCGCCGCCGGTTTCACCACCGGGTATGAGATCAAGTTCGAGACGTTCGGACGGGCAAACTTTCTAGGCCGCGAACAAGTAACAACGACGACGACGACAACAATGAGCATGTGTGTACGAAAGGAAGAGTGCACGCGGAGAAAGTCTCTTATTCGATAAATAATAATAATAATTTGCGTATAAATATATTGTAATATTTCGCGGCGACCGGTTTTTTATATATATATATATATATATATATACGTACTACTCGTAATGGGATATTACAATTTCTAATCCGGCCGAACGCCCGCGAACAAGCAGGAGTCGACGGCTATAAAACGCGCGCTCTTATAAGAGGACTCGCACTCGCCGAAGGGGGGAAAGGAGACTGTCTGAAGGCAACTACCGCGGTATTCGTAACGTTTAGACACCAGACCCGTGTTAAGGTTATGCGATGCCCCGAGGGCCTAAAAGTGCATTAAGGGCCCTTTAAATACTTAAATTATAATATATATATATATTTTTTTAACACATAATGTATTGGCGGTATTAAAAATTACAAATAAATAAAAATTAAAAAACAACAAAAAAAAAAAAAAATAAAATAATTTTGAATTAAAAAAACGTAATACTCTTATAAAAATAGAATATATATATATTAAAAAACGATATGTAGTTGGTCATCATCAGGTCACGATGAGTAATTATTATTTAAAATAAAACCTAACCTGATGATGATGACTATTACGGTCGAAACTAGTTGCTACTATATCTTAAAATTTACCAAATACTCTTGGCATTTTTTCTTTATATATATATATATATATATTATTTTTTTTATTTGTATATTAATTTTATTTTTAAAAATTACACTTTATTAACGAAAAATAAAATGCCAATTTCTATTCGAATCTCTGTTACTTTATTGTTTATTACGATAACTTCAAAATGTTAATTATTTAAAATTTAAATATTTTTAAAATTTTTTAAATAACTAAGTAAAAAAAAATTAATATACGTTATTCTGTAAATAAATTGGTGGCCCTTAGAATTTGGAGGCCCCGGGCCTTCCAGGCTTATTCCTTAAGACATATTAATAAGTTAGGCACTAAATAAATTACAATATTATATATTATGTACAACGATATAGCCATTATAATTTTTCGAAGTTATAAGCATTTTAAAAATATAATTTTTACCAATTTTTTCTTTTTAAATCTAGTAACTTTTTATGATATTTAAAAAAAAAACAGTTCCGTTACCGTATAGAGCGGCGGTTCTCAACTATTATGATACGCGAAGAAATTTGTTTGACATGACCTAACTACGCATTCGAATGTCTCCTATTACCGAATAAGTCTCGTCGCGGACCGTGCGACAATTAATATTGCAACATAATAATATATTACAACGTATTAATATTACAATATAATAATAACTCGAACGCGTAAAATTCGAAATGATCACAAACGGTGAAAAAAAAGAAAATTTGTATTGTCGCGAATACTGCTCGCGACGTAAACGTGATGGAAAATCGCGTATTATTTATACAGTTTTTCGGATAATTTCCTATTAAAATGTTTTAAAATTTCGTTTTTTTTTTGGCCCGTCTAAAAAATTGTACCTACGTAACACCGTAGCAAATCTTTTATTAGAATATCGTGTTAGCCTATTATACGGCTCGTTCGAGCCCGAGTCTGGCCCCGTCTGCACGACCGGTTCCGCAGAGCGAAAAAACGATGACTGGGGATTCCACTGCAGGAGGGGAAAAAAATGAAACGAATCGTGAAAATTATTCAAAATTATCGTCAATCATTTCTCATTATAAACGTATTGTGCATTAATTGTCTCGTCGTGTGTGGCGTGGAATAAACTGTACCGTATAATATATTATAAATTATTATTGCGTATTATATACTGCACGGTATACGAGAATCCGTATAATAATAAATTTTAAATTCCCGTTTACTATGGCGCGAGTCGTGTTCGTTTTATACGTTTCACGTGCTTCCTGCGAGTTGTATTCGCTGTCGTACTTTCAATTTCTCTTTCATTGGGGTGGAGGCGAGAGGTTTAACACATAAAACATAGAAACTTCAATATACACGATTTCGTATATATCATTTTGAATTTTAAAAAAAACAATTTTTTTTTCCCATTAATAAATTAAATAAAACCAATAATAATACTTAACGTATACACATTATATATAAATCAAATAGTAATGAATTACTAATCGAGTAAGAGAACTCGAGTATTTTGATATTTATTTAGAAAACAGAAAATTTTAATAAAAAAAAAAAAAATTCCAAACGTCTCTTTATTATTGGAGAGTTTAATGAGAATTTATTCAGATTTTATTGCGTTCTTTCCGCCAATCGTGTGAGCATATATATATGTGGCTAAACCGTAGTGTCTATATTGCCTGTTAAAAATATTAATCGATTTTAAATATTAATATATTTTTAAAAACCGATATTAAATTACATCAATACCTCCGATGTTAAAAATCGTCGAGTGAGTCATTCCGATTTCCTACAGATTTTCACTGCACTCTGTTGTGAGATCGATTAAAATATTCGACCGTTTTCTTTTAAACGAGAATTACGTTCGTTGCAGTCGACTACAGTAGAGTCAAATCGACCAATAATATTTTAGATTAGTCCTGGAGAATTTTTAATTCGGTCTCCTCCTCATCTCCACACAGTGTGTTCACTGATGTGTGTTCATCCATCGAAAGTGCTAATCCAAAGGGTTTTCTCGAATAGCTAAACAGTCTAGGAAATTTCGCAGATCCAACCAAGATATCTACGGATTTTTTTTTCTGTTACACAAACGATACAAAATTTAACTTTTATTAGAATTTTAATCGTTTCAAACAATATTACGCCGTTCGTAGTTTTCGTGCTCAGACTTTGTCAAACAATTGTACGTACAACGTTTTAGGTTTTTATCGTTGCCGTTTTCTTCGTTTTATACAGACAAACATATGGAGGTTACAGACAAAACAGGTAATCACTTCATTATTGAAAACTGGATTTAAGCGGAAATTCGCTTATTATTTAGACTCACATCCGTAGATTTCTTAGGGAGGAACCGCTGATTTCGCATGTCCGGCCGTTGCCAGATCTGTAAACACGCCCATATATACTTAAGTGCCTTAATAGTATAATACAAAATTTACGTACTCAAAAATGAAGCAAACGAAAAAGTGAAATTCACCGCGTGGGCGGGTACGCTACTCCGCGCAGTAATAACGTATAATTTACTACTGTATAGTTTGGCGAGCTAATTTCAATTTTTCAAATTCAATTTTTACATTATATTACACACACACACACGCTCGGTAAATACGTTTTTTTTTTTTGTTATTTACTCGCTTATAATATTATTATATGGGTCAAGGTGTTGGCCGCTGCACGGTAACGGGTTGTACGTATTCTTTTTGTGTTTTTTTTTTTTTGTAAACGCATAATACGACGATGGTTTTCGCCATAATGCGCGCGGTGAGGCGAGCGAAAAAAATAATAATAATTAGCCGAATAAAACCAGTTATCGTCGCAGTACGCGGTTTTTTTTTTTTTTTTTAGGTTTTAAGATAAATTATTCGCGCAGCAAAATAAATGTAAAAAGTAAACTAACTGCACGGCGAAATACGTCGTTCAAAACGCGTTTTAACCGCACAAAATACGCTAATAAATAATTTTGAAAATTTTTACTGAAATATATTATATACTCGTATGATACGCATTCGCGTGCCGAACCGTGTGCGCATACGAGTACATTACAATCATTATACAGAACGGTAAAAAAACCTTCGCCGAGTGTCCGCTTGTACACGGTGCAGTAGAGAATCAGTTAGTCGCGCGCAGAATCACTCGAATCCGAGGCCCGAGGAAATCGATCGGTTTTCGTAACTCGTTAATATACCTTTATAAAAAAAAAACTTTTATTATTTTCTTTTTTGTCGAAAAAAAGTAACTTGATACTTGTTAAAAAAAATACAATTTTTGATATATCTATATATTTAATATAATTTTATATAGTTCCAAACGATTCTCGAAACTATACGACCCCGGACTCTCCTCAGGAAAGGAGTAAGGTAATAACCAAGGGTCTTTATCACACTCTAAATCACTCTTTATCACGCTATAAATTAATTTATCTTGACCATATATTTTTATTCTGCCCTTTTTCTTCGGTTATTACAGATAGAAACGTTAAGTTTTGATTTTGTGCGTACGAATACTTTGCAAAAAAAAAAAATGAAAACGCCCCTATAATTGCTGTTAAGATAAACGCGAGTGTAAGTCATGATTTTTTCACAAAAAAATTCTATACAAAAAAACGCCTACGCTAAAAAATAAAACCGCGTTCAGAAAATTCGAACGAACAGTGTATCTCTAATAAAGATTGCGTCGAGTTAAAAAATAATAATATCGTCGTTTATTATAGGTTGAAAATTAATTTTTTTTTTTTTTTAATTCTAAGCCGTTATAATAATTTAATATTAAAACCGATTTTACCGTTTTTAACTCGTTTAACAACCTCAACTTGTCACCTGACCCGTACGACTCTTTGGATAATTCGTTTCGAAAAACAAGACGTGTAACGAAGCTCGAAATCTTTCACATATTTTCCGTCGAAGAGTCAAAAACCGACGCGCGGCGATCGTCGAAAAACAATATTATGTGCGCATAAACAGTTATCACCCGTCCCGTTATTACATTTGTATATCGCGCGTTCGCGGTCACTTAGAATTTTTTTTTTTTGATTTTCGCCCGCGAAACCCGTAAGACGTGGTTATTGTTGTTTTTTACTTCATATTTTCCTCCTCCGTCGACGTTCACAATTCGACCTTCAGTCCGTTTTGACTATAACGAATCGTGAATAATATCGGATATAATCGCGAGTCCGAAGACCAAGACTAGAAAAAAAAACACTATCCGTGCAGTGTAATGCGTGTACCGTATAGTGTGTGCACGCAAGAGACTCGTGTGAATCCTGTGAAAAAAAATATATATATGCGCCCAAGAATCCATTCACGGATACGTAGTTTTTTTTTAACGTTTGGCGCTACCGTACTTGGTTTCCGAACGTAATCGTATAACGCCCGAGTTGGCGATACCGTTTTCCTGCACATTAACGTACAGAACGTTTTGTCTGTGTTTTTTTTATGTTTTCCGTTTAATACGAGACGAAAAGTCAACGAACACGAACGTAACACGCGTGGCGAACGACCGGTGAGTACGTCGTCGTAGCGATAACCAGCGACCAAGAGCAGGTGGAAGATCTAATTGACTCTTTGCTAACGAATGGTTGAAAAATCATAAACAGCATCACGCAAATCGGACGCGGTCGTACTTACCGGGAAATGGACCTACGCGAATCCGAATCTAGTGATGGGCGGGTTACGTCGTACCCGTTGTCAAACAACGACAGTAGTCATAATATTGACTCCAAGCCTTTGTCCGGGGCGCGCGTTGAGACGACTGCGACCATCAACGCAGACTCGTGTCTGACGTCAAGCGGACCGAGCGAGGCGACGAGGAGAGCGAGTTTTCGTCACGACGATTACTATACCGAAAGCGGATTTACTGTACGGCTCATATCGGTTCGGGCTGAATCCGGGATGATCACGGCTTACGATCGGGCCACGTTATTGAGACTTCAGCGACGGTACAACTATTTAAGAATAACAAAAATCTATATACTATTCGCTATAAAGATTATAAAGTATTCAATTTTCATTAAACAGTCGCGGAGATCGGTCCGCTATAGGCCGCCTTTGGTAAAAAAATTGTGTCCGCTATTCGGTGGGAGTTCATTTTAGAGTGAAATCACTAAATAATAATATAAATAGAACTGAATCTAAATGAATCGGCATTAGAAATGAATCGCATCCAGCAATATATTCAATAAGTATGCATAATTATATTCGAGTAATACGACTGTTTTAAAATCGTTTATTTGCGTTTACTAAATGATTTAATTGAAACAATTTTTTTTCATTTCGAAATAACTTGAAATAATTATATGAAAAAAAAACCAGTTGATTTTTGGCACGCGAGGTCAGAAAAGTATTGCCACCTGCACTGGTATATAATACGCGTTGGAAGACATAAGTATATTACTTTTTATTTCGACAATATATCGCGTTTTTTTCTCACTATTCGCGTTTATCTCGGGACAAAAAAAAAAATTATAAATAAGTAACGAAATAATAATAATTATTCGTGTACGGATGCCAGCAATCTCTCGTCCGGTTTCTAACGTGAATATAATTTCTTTAGCACTCTGCGATATAGTATACATATAATATTGCAGTATACTAACACGATATTATACCGTTATGTAAATGCGACGAAAAATCTATGTAACGACGTCGGAGTCATTATTTTTTACTTTATTTTTTTTTTTTTTACGTTTTTGTGAATTTTCGAATTGGCGACAACGTTATAAGTCTCTGTTTATTCTTTAATATCAGACATCTTTCGGTATAATATATATATTTTTTTTTAATATTTACGCTTTTTACACGCGTTACTACGCAATGATATTATTATTATTGTAATTGTTGAAAATAATTCGCGCAAATCCTACACATACACAACTATACAACGGCCCTTAGAATTACGGTTGTGCTAAGCACTTCTCACAGTTTTGAGACGGTCCGCCCGGCAGAGAACGCGATTACTTTGTTGTATACTTCTGTTTCGCGGTAAAAAAGAAGAGATTTTTGTTGTAATATAAATAAAAATAATAATACCTTGTACGAGCGTCACGAATCGATGCTCGTCCATAATAATAAGTCACCATTAGACGTCATAATTAAATTCCCTAAAAATACCTGCCACACGTGTAATCGACGTCGTTACACGAAGGCCAGTGTCGAGTGTCACTAAAGAATGTAAAATATTCTCTAAAAACAAACAAAAAAAACAAAAATCTTTTTCTTTTTTTTCCCCCGTTGTTATAAATATTGTAATATACACTCGAAGGGTTAAATTACTTAACTTAGAAAACATGTATTAATAACTCGTATATAAATGTGTAGTTGAACGACAACAAAATACCGTAAGGAAACGGAAATTATTTTTATTCGTTAATATATTGGATAAAACATAAAACGTTTAGATAAAAAAAAAAAAAAAGAAATATACTGCGCGGCGTTGTAACGATTATTGTTTATAATATCTTAAATAAAACGCTATTTAAAGTGGTTAAAAAAAATCTTTTTTTTAACGATTTATTTATCGAAAACATATCACGTTCAACCGTATTATATACTATATATATATATATATTTATAGACTATCAAAAAATGTGAAATCGTAAAATTCCGACGTCCAGTCGTCACGTATACCGATATAAAATTATTTAAAAACTGTCCTACAAAACTAACGTTTAACTGGGCGATAAAAAAATAATTAACATTAAACAAACCACCGGAGAAATACGATCAAAGCCGTTTTTTTTTTCTTCTTCTTATAACTACTCTATTAATAGTACGGGTTTAGTTTATTATTTTTTTTTTTTTAACGACAACAAAATAATACAACACGCGGTCCATATAATAAATACGTATATTTAAATATAACGCGCGGTGGTGGTGAACGACGAGTCGAACGATTTATTCTGTGAAATCGAATATTAATATTATTACGCGATATATATTATATACTAATACGTGCGGTACAAATGGGCTTATTCGTGTACGGATTGCTATAGTTATTATATATAGTACCGTTATTTATTATAACACAGCAGATACGGTAGAAATATTTTGTGGAAAATTCATAATATTTGTTACGAAACTATTAAACTATTAACGGTATTATTATACCGCGTCGATTTCGCGTTATCCTGTTATTACAACAAAAAAAAAAAAAAAGGATAATATTACCGTCACCCGGTCCGTAGATGTGGAAAAATTGCACGATATATTATAATCGACGGTCGACCGAAATAGCAATAATTATGAAATGTGTGTTATGATTATGGTAAAAGGTATACACGAGATAAGCGCGTATAAATTGATCTTCATGGAGTTATCAGCGCAAGTATAACAGACACCAAAACCACACATCCAACAAACTGGTTGGACATTGTTGGAATATTCCCGAAATTTGTTGGACTTTAAAAAAAAGCTCGTTTAAGTTGTGCGCTGCTAACTTTACACTAACAACGCGACTTTTTGTAATTGAACTTTTTATGATGGAAAAAAGTTAAGCTCGCGGATTTGTTGGACATTGTTGGAATATTTCCGAAATTTGTTGGACTTTAGTTATAAATTGTTTATTATTGGTAACGGCAATTTTATATTACTTTTTTTTTTAATTATAACTATTAATCATTTGTTTAATTTAATTCAAATTAATTTATACAATAAAGCTCGAGTGCGGATAACACGGCGCGTACGCATTCATAAATATAAAATTAACACAGTTACGAGTGGAATCGTTGATAATGTCGGTAACGGAATTAGTTCCAGAATTTCGCCTATAATTTGACTGGACTGATCTCTGATATTTTTTTTTTGTTAATCGTAGAATCGACTGGCGTTTTTTTTTTGTCGATATTCCTTTTTTTTCTGATAACGCGCGTACAGAATACCGCGGTCTTCGTTTCTACGTGACGTATTTCAAAACGGATTTGACACCTTGCAGCGGTACATTTTGATCTCGTACGTCCCTCAGCATCTCGCGCTCATCCGAATACACGCGACGAACATCTTAACGGACAGACACACGAGGATCGGCCCCCGATTGTATAACCGGAATAATAAAATATTACTGCAGCGTACCGTTTTTAAGGCAGGACCACTCATTATATACGCATTGTACAAATAACCGCGTACGAGCATATATATACATATTATAGGGTGTGCCCGAAACTATTTATATTATTTAGACGATGACCACGATGAGGTTCGATTATACTTACTTCGCGTGTACTGCGCCCGTCGTATTATTATAATAATAATATATTTCTGTTCCTGGCGATCGGCAATTTTTTTTTTTATTTTTTTAAACAGGAAATTTTTTTTTATACCATCGGCGTTGTACGTATATATATATATTTAAAAAAAACAATTTTTCGCTATAACGAAACCGGTTGGCGCAAACACGAATCCCCGGACGCCACACACTCGATTTTGTCGCGATTTGCCGTCCCGAGCGAATATTTTCGAAATCACGATTTGTATATATATGCCTATATGTATCACCGTCATCCATCGATTTACTCGGTGTCAATAAAGGAAATTATTTTTAAAAAATTTGTTCGTAAATATCATCGTTTTTTTTTTATACAAGCCTGCGTGGTGATAATCGAGAAAATATTTTTAACGGCGGTAATTTATAGCGGGAAAACAATAAAAATGAACAAAATAAAAGAACGGGTATGCTTGAGGAAATATAGAATATAATTGAAAATCGTAGGAAAGCTTTTAGGTTAGAGCAGAGGTTCCCAAAACTTTTTTGTCCCGTAGATCACGTGGCGATTTTTTTTTTCTCATACCTAATATCGACTTTTTACGAATTCGTCAACGTGTTTTTCACAGCTTACTCACATGAATAGGGTTTGCTGAAGAGTGAAAATTTTGAATAAAATGTTTGTTTTCATTCGTGCCTTTATCAATTCAATTTTAATTAGTTTTTCTAAATTCCTTAAAACGACAGAAAATGCAAACGAAATCCAATAACATAAAATAAACGTACAAAAAAAAAAAAGTCTTTTAAAAATGTGTATTATAATACACAATAATAGGGAGGATAAGTGTCGGATGTAGTAAATTTTCAACATCTGACTTAAAATCAGTCAGATTTAGCATTAAATCTCCCCTATCTGCAGTGATTTCCAAACTGTTTTTTGCGTTTTTGACTTAATAATTCTCGTGAACCAGCTAATTTCTTGTTCGCTGATACATCGGGACCCTTGCAAGTCAGAATCAACCCTTGGGGGGTCGACACGGACCACTTTGGGAACATATGGATTAGAGAAACGTAAATTTCGAGAAAAAATTATATGAAAATGTATACTATTTTTTTTTTTTTTTTATATATTATTCACGTCATTTATACATATTATATTCCCGGGGATAAATTGTCTTCTGCACATAACGTTCTCGTGGAATACGTGTGTTTCCCTCGACTTTCAATACCTACGCGTGACAGATATAATGTATTTGCACGAGTGAAAAGTAAAAATCAATCCTTTACATTAGAATTCGTTTGTTTCGACCCCGAGTACTCGGACGAGAGATATAAAAAGGAGAGCTATATACATTTTATATATTTTTTAAACGTTTTTCGCGATTTTTTTTTTCTCCTTTTCGCAACGGACATCTATCAACGTCCAAACGCAAGCACGATAAATTATTGACAGCGGCTGCTGCTGCTGCGGCATCGTCAGCGATGGTGTGCCGGAAGGCTTTGATTTCTCTCCGGCAACCGGTTATCGGAATTCGGGACCTACTTCGGGACATCCGGCATTTCCACACGACGTATACGTTCACCGAAAACACACACACACACACACACGTTTGTGTGTAACTAACCCGTTAACGCGCGTTTTTATATATTTGTTTATTGAATAAAAAAAAAAAAAATACCGTCTCGCGCAGCACATATTGAACATCGCATCGATGCTTCGCGGTATCCATTGAAGTTACGAGCGCGCGCGGTTTTCCGTAAAACGTCTTTCCCCCACTCCGGTGAAATCGACCGATGAATCCATCTGCCCCTAGCCAGTATCGTTCATGTAGAAATAATTATTGTAGTGGACTGGATAGATTATTGTCAATACTCGCGCGTTTTGCGATATGATACAAAAAAATATAATTGCTTTGGAAAATCGCGTGGAAAAAAGACGCGCGATTTTCCCCCCGAGGGGAGGGGACAAAGAGGTTTTCGAAAGATCCATAACCCGTCCGACTCGGAAGACTAAAAGTTGAATGGACACATCAAGGAACGTCGAGGGCAAGGAAAAAGGTGGTTCATGTAGGATGAGCGAGCGAAAATTCTCGTAGAATTCTGGATGACAGATGAAGAGCGAGAATAAGGAGGTACATTATTATAAGATATGACCAGGTCAAAGAAATAAATTATTTTTTCCTTCGTAGCGAATCAATAATGTCGAAATGCTCGCCCGCGATCGGAAGTCAAACGCAAACGTCCGTATCGTGAGGAATCTTTGTAGCTGGACGTGACTTCGCCCGTAGGACTACTGTTCGAATGATAACAACTATTCGGTCTTCTCTCTCTTTTCTTTTTTTCTTTTAATCGTATTCGAACGTTTTCAACGATTTTGCGGTGTTTATTTTTTAAGAGAGGAAAAACGTAAAACGACTTTGCACACAATACACACGCGCGCGCTCGTGTAATACGAAAAAAAAAAAAGGATGAAGTGACGATGACGATTGTCGCTCGGTTTTTGTAATCGGTTTTCACGCAGTTCCACTATTATAACTCTGTATAATATTGAAGTACGAGAGGTGGAGGGAAGAGACACCCGAAGTCATCGATCTGTAGTTATCGACGTGATTCGACAAACGCGGAAAAAATAAATAAATACGAAATAAAACAAACAACGGCTCTTCGAGCGATTTTCTTGCGTTTTTTTTTCTGTACCATCACTTTAACGGGACACTGCGTCGACCCCGGTGCAGTGATGGTGGTGGTGGTGGTGTTGTACGATTAGACTCACCAATTACTCGACGACGACGAGTGCGCACAGCTGCCGATTCCGCGGAAACGGCTTGGCCGAGACAAACATTATAATAATAATAAATAAATAAATAATAGGTATATACGCGTTGTAATGCAGCATCGTTGTCATCGGAAATCGACGGAAAAAAAAAAGAAGACAAATGTTTTTTTTTTCTTTACGTTCTATACGTTTAAACGGTTTTTTCTATTATAAGTGTATTAATAGGCAAGTAAGAGGCGCCTTACTGTCGAATCCCCCATTTTTTAAAATTAATGGAATGGAATTTCGGAACGAAACACAAGTGTTTTTGACGAAATTATAAAAAAAAAAAAAATGGTCTGTCTAAAAACGAGCCTCGTGAAGAATGCGCGTTTGTATGTCAACAGACGAATACGTGATACTGTTTTGGAGACGCTGACTAGCCCTATGTGGTGTTAAATAAACGTTCATATTGGAATCGATTAAACGGATTGTCCGTATACGCCCGGCAGTTGATAAAAAAACGTGCAGCCACCGAAGATGTACTCAATGAAATGGTTCTGAAATAGAACTACAGTTTTGTAATTGTATCTATATTAATTTGTCTTATTTAAATCTGCATAAATTTACTTTAAAACGTTTTTTTTTTTTTTTTGTATTTGCGCTCACGACAAAATTTATCGATCCCCCCTCCACCCCATGATCTAGCCCTAATCATTGGTTTTTAGACCGAAGAGACGTCAATTTTATTCTCGTTCACAGCGCGTTTATAAAAAAAAAAAGAGCGAACGAAATCTGATCTAAATAATAAACATTTGACATTTTACACTGATGTGTAAACGTCGCGTGAGCGGTAAAAATGGAACGGAATTGTGATTGGGATTTGTGAATATTTGGTATCTTTATTCAAAGTAATTCCGATAAGAAATATTATTATTGGTTGTCGTGACAACAGCTCACACATTACACGCAATTTATAATTGCGTGTAAATTAATTAATATTATTAATATTGCGTGTAAATTAAATAATATTATTATTAGTTGTCATGATAACAGCTTACACATTTCCGTCCCATTTCCCTAGATTTACCCTCATACCACCGTAATTAGACATCAAAAAGATCAGCGAGAGATCACATAACGCGTCTTACGCGTTGTGACAGTATTCGTTCTGGATCCTCGACGTGTATTTGACAAAACTATGATCGAAGGATCTATTATAGCGCGTGGACACGTCCGCGGCAGAGACGCGCGCGCCGCAGGACAAAAGTAACGCTGCACTATCGAACACCATCTGACTCGAGCGGTTTTTTTACGTTTTTTAAATTTTTTTCGAAACTTTTTTTGAAATTTTGTTCGGAACGTTTTTTTTTAAGAAGCGCTATATACGAGTGTATTTAGTTATATATTTCAATCGCGTATGAAAACTCAAAAAAAAAAATAATTAAATAAATATGGTACAACTGTAAAATGACTCCGAGGAATGCGGATGGGAACAAAAAAAAAAAAAATACTCCCGATCGTTGTAATACATACAAGCGCGTACAAACGACATAACGAGCTTAACGGAATCTGACCGAGCGTAATAGGAAAAATACGAGAAAATTGGTGGAAAAAAAGCGAACAAAAAAAAACGCTCGCGCGCAAAAATAATGTACGAATAATTTCATCGTCGTAGAAAAAAAATTTTTTTTTATATATACGAAATAAACGCGGAGATTTACTCTTTTTTTTCGATGAAAACGTACGTATCCAGCTGCGCGCGTACCCAGCCGATGCGCGAACGTTATGATCGGGATAAATGATTTTCGACGGATTTTTATGATTGACACGCGTTTATGTATAATAAAATAACGCGGTTTTTTTTTTTATGTACACACACTACACAGCGTGGACCGTACGGTTCTTTTTATTTGTTTCCCTCTCTCGGCGACGCGTGACGAAAAAAAACGTTTTCTGCTGCAGGCTGCACACTCGTGCAGGCGCGAATTAAAACGACCGTTGTTCCGATCGCTTATATTGTTTTTTTTTTTGGAAGGACGACGAAGATAAGGTAACCGCTGCTCCCCGGTCGTATCGTTATTTTTTTATGAAGGTCGACCGGTGACGGTCTCATATAAGAACATCTCGGAAGGAACACGGGCGCAAATGGAGTTTTAACATTGAGGGGCATATAACATATTGACATTGCAGGACCACGGGGTCCTGCAACGTGTAAACCAGACTCTAAGGCGACTGTGCTCGCTATAGTCGGTATAGGTATATAAAACCGTAACGCGTTGTTCGAGTTGATGCGATTTATGGCTTGAAATCGAACGTTTGAAAAACCTTTTTCTTTAACCATTTCCCTAGTTTAGAAAAATAAAATTCCAAATTAAATTAATTTTTGTAACGCAGCGATCCCGTACTCAACGAAAATAGACCACGGGCAGTGTAAAATTCCCGGGACGATTCAGACGACTCGATCGATTCAAAAATTAAATGATTTCAGTAATTGAACGATTCAAAAAGCGTACGGTGAAAAACTATTAGTTTTGTCGGAGGCGGTTTAACCTTTCGGTAGGAAAGAAATGAGTGAAATTTTAAAAAAAAAACTTTATTACATGTACATACAGTATAACGCGCGACGACAACGCGTCTTACTGACTGATGCGGTCCGAGGCGGCGATGACGGCATAGTTTATGGATAACTTTGTTCGAGAATGTTCGAGAAAGCTCCGTTGGGAAATTCTAGGGTTTTCTAGAATGTTCGACGACAAAAATAATACAATTATAAGAAAAATGGTGATGAGCTGCGCGCATAAATACCGAAACGTCGAAAACAAAATATTGTATAATATTCGAATTGTAACGAATTCAACGAAAAAAACAATACCTTATTTTTCGATTTCCAAGTGGAACGGATCGTATAATCTGTTCAAACCAAAAACGTAATTTTTTCGATTTGAAGAAATTCTTTCCAATACTAAACTATAATTAATACGAACCGTTTGGGGGGCTTAGCACCTCTTGCCCCTCCAAATAACGCGTATGGAAATGAGACTATGCGAATCGTTTTTCGACGATATCAAGCGGACGACGGGAACGCGTACAGTCTGTACACAATCAACTCGAAAGAGGGAGAGCTGTGTGATACAATCAACTACAACGACAGCGGGCGCATTTAGGCCTTTACGATGATATTGGTTTTAGTCGAGGGAGCGTATTTAAGGGGAGGGGGAAAGGGCGAGAAGTCATTCTCCACCATCGAGACGTCGCCTTGAATCTTCAACCGCAAGACCACGTATAATTAATTTTACGAGAAATCGCACGAACGTTTGACGAAAGCCGTATTTTTCATATAATATGGCAATCGTCGAAATCACACGAGCCAAACACTTTTATTAAAAACTGAAAAAATAAGCTGTGATTTTTCCCCTACTCGCGCCAAAACGTTATTTTCAAGAATTCTCTATAATATGCAATCTTTAAATCGCGTCCTCGAGTCCAGTGCAATAACGCAGTATCGGGGGATTCGTAATACACACAGGTACGAAATTCACTGCTGTTTACCTGACGATCTTAATATTTTGCGTTATTCGACGTAATATTATAATGTTATTTACGGGATTTTCATGCGCACACGCAGACACAGACCGGTGTGTACTGGTTGTCCGCAGCGTGAAAAAAAGAAAAAAATCCTGGCGGAACCAGTGAACGGAACGAGCAGGAAAATACCTTCTGCCGCGCGGTGTGTCTAGTGGTGTTGCGGTGATGAATTATATATATATATATATATTCATACTGTTGGTTTACGACGATTGACTGCTGGATCGCGCACAACGCTGCAGCATCATAAAGAATAAAATACATATATATATATTATATGGACCAGTAAATTGACGCGTTGTCGTCGGGAATACGGAATCGTTCTGCGTCTCCGCCGTAATCGTCGTCGTCGGTCGAGCATCGCCGGTTTTATACGCTATTATATTGACTTATATATATATATGTATAAGGCGAACCCGTTAACTCTCGGTAAACTCGCGATCGACGTGAATGCGTTATGAATTATCGTCAGCTGGAATGAGGGGAAAATGAACAGTGGATTATTCCTCTCTCCGCACACGCATATTTCACTCGTTTTCCCCCGTTCCCGTCGAACCCGTGTAGAAAAAAAACACACTATACAGTCTGGAAGAAAATACGTATAAAATAGTAGTGGATTTTTAAAAAAAAAAACAACGAGTGTCCTCGAGTTTCAACGAGCGACGAAATTCCAAAGCACCAACACATTTATACATGTGTATTTAGAGAAATTAGCGAAATTTCAAAAACTATAAATCTCTCGAGACCCGCGGCGAGAACCGCGGTCGGTTCGGTGTTTTTAAGATCTTGTCGCGCGGTAGGTCGAAGTATCCAAGAGTAGGTACACTGTATTATAGTAACACCGTCCCGATCCGGCTTCGCCCGAAGTGAATGTATTATGAAAGCGGATCTCCATTCCGTGT
The DNA here is from genome assembly GCA_032441835.1 of Slavum lentiscoides. Taxonomy (NCBI): domain Eukaryota; kingdom Metazoa; phylum Arthropoda; class Insecta; order Hemiptera; family Aphididae; genus Slavum; species Slavum lentiscoides. The sequence continues at coordinate 7,532,500 of CM063714.1, read as the reverse complement.
GAATCCGCGTGAATATACGTAAAAGTATATTTTAATAAAAATTAAAAACCGACGCTTTTAATAATATTTTCTGTCCCGCGACGTTTTTGGACGCGGTGTATCATCGCATGGTTTTTTTTCTTTCTTATAAACGTATTTAACGTTAAGTTAACGCGAGTGACTGTCCGAAACCATACGCTGTAATTTATTTAGCTGTCTCGTTTGAAAAAAAAATACAACTGCGGTATGAGTATTATAATTTTCGGCGTACAATCTCGTCGAGTGAGAGGTTTTGGAATTTCTGTTTTATAATAAGCCTGTACGATGTAAGAAGAAAAAAAAACCTATCTGAACTCGAATCTGTTTCTAGAAATTTTTCGAGTCTGACTCGACGATTTATTCAAATTTTTTTTTTCACGATTGCCAAAAAAAAAAAAAGGCTTTCGGAGAAACACTGTAAACGGTCTGCATTGGAAAGTCAGACGGGACGTGCAACGTAACGAAAGCGAGTTTCCTTCTGAAAGATTTCACAGTCCGGATTTTCTGTGCTTGTTCTGCGTTACTCTATCGGAGACAGCAAAATCGTCCGTCTTTTCGAGTTTTCCAGACTTCTTTGACCGCGTAACGTCATCTTTTGCGTGGCGAGAAAGTAGGAATTTTTTTCTCTAGTTTCCCCAGAGCCTTGCCCGATATCGTTTGCATTATTTTCTCGATTAAGCGCATCTCCCGTAAACGTACGTGTAGTCGTCCGCGAGCGATTGTCACGCGTATGAAATTCGATCTTTCAGAAATCCTTTTTTTGATCGTCGTTTTTTTAAATTGTGCAAATGATTTATGCGAATCATAAGTCGGTAAGCGTAAAAAAAAAAAACGTTTTTGCGCGATACAGTTTTTTTTTTTTCCGACGCGCTTGATCTTGCGCAGTGAAATTGTTGTTATGCATTAACCACATCTATTCTCACGATATGTTACCGCGGAAGAGGTATTTTTGAGTAATAACACAAAAAAAACGGAATAACATAAATATTTAACGAAACGTACGTTACGCTATACAGACATTAAAAGTATACGATTCTGTCTTGAGATTTTTTTTTTTTTTTTAGATATAATGGCGTGAAAACCATTTTAAAATCCGTAACAAACTACAATAAATATAAGAACCGTCTCCTTACGAGCACCGATAAAATATATTGCAATAATAAATCGCGTCATTTCCATACAGGAGTATAAGGTACTTTATAACATTCGAATTTGCGGGGATAATATATTCTCCTTCTTCTAACCCGTAACCGCGTATAATATTGGCGAACGAAGTCAGCTCTTCGAGTTTTTTTTTGCTTTTTCGCCCCCCGTAATATTTCGTGATAAAAAAATAAATAAAATCGGTTTCAATCAAACGCGGTACGCATTTTATAACAGAATATATATATTTTTTTTTTGATTTTTATCGAATTTTTCAATTTTCCTTTTCGCGTTCAAATGGGTAACTCACGCGCGACACTCAAGAAGGAGACGGCCGCTTATTATTGCACGCCGACGCGCAGACAATATTATATTATTCGATTCTCTGGGACACACAAAAAAAACTTAAACTCGTCGATTCGACGTGAATTATATAAAACGTCATATTTTGCAGTGCGTAATACACTGCGAATATACGTATATTTTACCGTTTTGTGGTGATAAATTGCTCGTTCAAACTGCGCGCGCGTATTGTTCGGATGCGAATGGAACAAGTCGCGCGAAATCGACTGTATAGAGAGAGTGACACGCTGCAGTGTTTATTACACGCCCCATGCGTGTGACAAACTTGTACGATATTCACAGCGATTTTCGCGACAATTGAAAACCGTTTCGATGGTCTCTTCAAACTCGTTTATTACGCGAATACAACTTGCAGCAGCGAATCGTATCGTTATAAAACACGAGTATATTATGTATATACGTACATTATTAAGACGTGCAACAGTGGACTCCTCTCGAAAGATACTGAGAAAAACTTCGCCTCTAAAGAGTATTATATTAATAGTGGTTTCGCGCTTTGTACGCGTCTAATGGAAAATTCGAGAATTTATTTGTTTAAAAAAAAATTTTTTTGAAAACGGATGGCTTCAACCGCGTGACTATACACGCGTTATGTCGCTGTATAATATGTCACTCGGTGGAAATCCGTCGGTCACGTTTTCACCACAGAATTCTGTGCAAACACCGAATACGCGCTTTGTAAAATACTGCGACGAGTACGTGTCGGTCGGTATTCGAAATTCGTTTGAAAAATTATTATTTATACTTCTCCGCGTATTGTCGGTGAAAACCTGAGAATGCAACTGAATAGGAACTACGCGTTTAGACGATTTCGTTTGCGGATATTTCTGCTTCCGTCAGCATCGAGCGCGAAGCAATAGCGGTTCGTAAAAAGGACATTTACAAAATTATTTACGCGTTCGTTTCTTGAAATTCACCACCATTTTCCTCGCTCGCCGAACGAACGCTAAGAGCGTTTTTTTTTTTTTTTTTTTAATTACACGCGTCACGGGCTTTTCGACGAGCACAACAACCGTCGACTTGCCCGGTCGTTTCCGACAACGGCTGCTGGCAATCTGGTTCAGACATTTTTCTACGGGAAAATCGCGACAGAGCGATAATATTGATATTCTGAAAGCCGTGTAAATCCCAACGAGAAATCGCAATTACGTTTTTCTTACGATTTCCCGAAACAAGTGTGTATATTTTTTTTTTTGAGTCTTTATACGCGAACCATTTAGACTCACGGCCGCCAAAACTAAACTCATGAGTAGGGCAGATATTTATATGCCTTAAAAACCTATCAAATATGTATGCAGTTACGCGCTAAAAATTACCAAAATATGCCCCTAAAATATGTTCTAAAAAAAAAAAAAAAATTTTAGAAAACCTAAGAAAATTCGAAAATTGTATTTTATTACTATTTTTAGTTATTACAGTTAATCTCAACAAAAATGTTTTACATTTTTTATAATATTATAATTTAAAATGTTCAATATGTTGAATTTAAATAATTATTTTAATTTGATTTATTGAATGGCATTGTTTCACGATCCATGAAATAAACTGTAAAATGTATAGATTACATTATTTGTCATACCTCGTATTATTAATAAATTGAAAAACCATAAAAACCAAATGAATAATATTTTATCTAAAACATTGGTAATAAAGTCATCAATTCGCCTGTTGATATTTATAAAATTATAAATTTTAAACAATTATTCTGTAATTATCAATTTTTTTAGTTGGAAATGACTTTAAAATGTACAAAATCCCAAAATATGCCCTAAAAATTCAAAAATGGCAAAATATGCAAAATAAAAGTTTGTTTATAGAATCGTTAGGTCATGAAACACATTTTGGTTAAACTAGCTATTTTTTTGGCCAACCAATAAAAACATGCAAATGCATATAATTATCGGCCCTACTCATGAGGAAAAAAAATCGACTCGGACCGTAAACCCGCAGTTAAATGTCCCTAGCACAAAAACTAAAACATGTACACTATTTTTATTTTCAAATCTATAAATTCTACGTTTCAGCTCGAAGAAAACATCAAATATGATATCCTTACATTTTAAATTACCCGACAATAAATTGTAGTCGATAAACACAAGATAGTGCTCATTTATTTTAATTGACTCCGAGTCGATTTTTTTTTTTGCTCACTAGTGTATTTCATTCCGCCGCTCTCCGTTCCGTCATACGCCCGCTTCGGTTTCTTCTAGTATATAGTTCTCTGACGCTGTCCGTTCGTCTTCCTCTCGGTCATCATCATCATCATCATCATCAAAACGACGATGTCAAAGCTCCTTTCGACATGCTTCCATCATCAGCCACACAAGGCCTGCCCGTTCTATCCTTGTCCCTCTAAACGAATTCAACCACATTTTCTCTTTCGTATAGCCGGTCGAAAATATAGATCCATATAGATTTTTCCTAAAAAAAACTCTGCGAATACTCGGTAGTTTTTCGTCGTCGCCCGTGTGGCACGCGAAAACTGGTCGCGGACGTAGCTTCAAATATAGCTGTTCTTCGCCGTTTTCCTCGACAACAGACTTGGTGGTAAAGTGATCGTTCAGCGCGTACATCGGCCTGCAGAATCCGACCTGACGTTGATCGCTCCGCGCACGACGTTTTGATCGTTTTTTTTTCTAGGCGAGTACACGGATGATATTTGAACTGCAGTAATAAATGAATAATACGCAGATTCGGACGATTGGAATACGCGATCCGCACGAAGACGATCTCTGAGTTTGTACACGCGGATCGTTTATATACAGATCGATATTTTATACTTCTTATGACTTGTTGTTATTATAAACGACGACGCCGGGAAGGCACGCTGTGCGTGCCGCGATAAGGTCAAACGGAACGAAGGAGATGTCGTCGAACGCGTCCGGCGATCCGTGAAATTCTCTCTGTCTGCCTCTCTCTCTCTCTCTCTCTCTCGTTCGACGCGCGCATCTGCGGCGCACCTCGCACGCCGTCCGTTTTTCTCTTCCACCTGTTCTCCGGCGCGCACCGCCGCCGACAAACTCCACGGCCGTATACCGTTTTCCGATTCTTTTCCTACGGGACGCAGGCATAGGCGAACCCAGAGTCTTACGTTTGAGTGTGCCCGGCCTTTTTTTTGTAGTTATTTTTTTATAATATATAGAGTGGAGGCTACAAACAAATTCACCCGTTTTATACGTTTTTTTTTTTTTAGCTCATAATTTTCTTCCGTACACTAAAGTCAAAATATTTTAAGTATCCAACACTTGTTAACCAATACTATAACCTAATGTATAATACATTTTTTTTTTTTTTTTACTTTAGGATGTGCCTTGGCACACCTGTAGATCCGCCTTTGGGGACAGGGGGGTGGTGTGTACGTCGCGTATTTGCTTTCCGCTCGCAAAACCGAACAATTTCCTTTTTGCTCTACGAGCGCGCGCGCCCGACTTCTTCGAGTTACGAAATCCGAGAATTTCTTCTACGGGCGCGCCAACGTAACGGAAAAACGTTCTAGACGCTCGAAATAATCGAATAATTATAATGATAAAAAAAAAAAAACTGAGCCGTCCCGGGACACCTGTGACAGATGCTAAAAATTTGAAACTATTTTGTATAGAATAAATATGCGTGAAAGCAGTGGTTCCCAGAAGTGTGCGCCGCGGCGCCCTGGTGCGCCGCGACGTCTTTAAAGGACCATGCGCCGCCGACCGTTAATGTAAATTATATTTATAAACTTTAATAATTATAAGAATTTATAAAATATATACTCATATAATTATGATAATATAAATATTTACATATTATCCACGGTTTTTTGTAGTTTTATTTATTTTTGTGTAAAAAAATTTTTAAAAAGTCGTCAATTTTATCTACGGCGCCATGAGAAAACCTCGGTTTCAAAAGGGCGCCGCGAGTCTAAAAAATTTGGGAACCGCTGCGTGAAATGATGGTTTATTAAAAGAAATAAATATGACACAATCCATAACAAAATAGTCTGATTTTTTTTTTTTCAATTATTCTTTATTCAAGAAAAATACACATTAATTTAATGTAACAAAATTAAAAGGGAATACACACTACCAGATAATGTTATGTTACCGTCAGAGGCAGCATCGATATATTATTTATTACTATTACAGAAGCAACCGATTTACGATTCATGCGCGTTATTACTGCGACAAATCATTGGTCGATGATAACTAAAGTGTGTTACAAAGGTGTTGGTCGTAACATCACCAAGGTATCTCATAAATGCTGCGTCTATATCGGTGTTCCGTATCTGGTAGTGAATTCTCTTGGATTGTTGTCGATTCGCAGTTGAAATCCTTCTCGAAGGAACGTAATCGAATTGCATTTTTGATTCGTGTTTTGCAAAATTTACACTGAAGTCCCCAGTTTGTACACGGTGTACAAACACGAATATTTTGAACGTCCGTCGGGGGCCGTTCTCCGACACATTGATAAGAATGAGCTGTTAGGTTTCAGACCTAACCTCACATTGCTTTCAATACCAACAGAAATCTTTTAAAAATATGCAGAAAGAAATTTCGTAATGTATATTATAAATCCCTGATGTAGTATTCGTCTGTCCGGACTTTTTTTAATAAACTTTAAAATGTCCTTTTTTCCTATATATTATTATATCATGGTAGAAACTACAAATATGTCTGTGATACAAACAGAAGTTCCAGATGATAAGAGGTAGTTAGGTTTATGATTTTTAGTTAGATTTTGAATTATTCGTTGAGAATACTTTTTGTTCTCATTGTTGGTAGCACTAAATGCTTATCTACACTATGTTTTTATCAATGTGTCGGAGAACGGCCCCCATTCCTTTGAACGTATCGTCTTGAACATTTATGTTTTTATACCTGGTGACACTGTCGCTACACCAACAGCCCGCCGCATTAGAAGGTTTTTTGATATCGACTAAATTTTACTAAAATAATACACGTTCCTCGCTCCGCTCAGAATCCGAAACGAAAAATTCCTCTTCTCTTCTCCGACTCGACGATTCGGTTGAGATTTCTTCCTTTTTTTTCTCTCTCTATTATTATTTCCATTAGTTTAACTGTAAATCGGAGACGCGAGCGTGTCTATTGCGTGCGCAAAACGACGGCAAAACCGTCGCTGCACTATTATGTATATCATTAAAAAATGTATCGCACGAAACGGTATTTGTATTAACAGCCGCGGTTATTGCGTGTGCACATTTTTTTTTTTTTTTTTGTTACAGATACGTCGTGTATTGTAGGCCGAGTTTCAGTTTTGTAAAAAAAAAAAAAAAGAAATTCATAACTAAAAAAAAAATACTCTTTCGACGCGTACGTTTTTAAAAACAGTTTTTATCGCAATACAACACGCTCTACACGCTTTACAAAATAACGTAAATACAGTTTAGGATATCTCCTGCGCTGCATGATGAACTAAAAAGCTTGTATGCCGGAGGACGGAGCAGTATATCGTTTTTTTTTTACCGTCTAATATTCACTGGCGCAAATCCCAGGGGTGTTAACGGTGCTCAGCACCACTCCAGAATACTGCAAATTAGCGATTTTCCATTGATACGAATCAATGCATACTAAACGTACAGTGATATAACCATACACATATATAACCAGTGGCGCGTATTGAAATAGTTTTGAACAAATTTGCGGGGAAAAAAAACAGACTTTTGCATCATTAAAAATACAATTAAAATAAAATTTTCTTTTTGCAATATTGTTCGTATAACGTTTTGAGTAATTAATTGTTTTGTTGCTGATATAAACAGCGATTGATATTGAAACGAATAATTTATTTTTCTTTACTATCATTTTAGTTTAAAAATATACGTATACGGTACACTATTGTTGAGAACTGTATAGGGAGTGTGAGGGATGAAGCCTTATCACGTGTCTGTGATAAGAAATTTTTGTTGGGGCTTAAACACTCGTTTTAACGAGGATTTGCGCCTATGCTAATATTATAAAAAAAAAAAAAACAATAATAATTATTTAATTATTAACGATGTTATAATATTTAAGATGCGAAAATTGTAGACGTGCAGTGTCAACAGTATAATAAACGGCGAAGAATTTATTATTTCTAAAAAAAAACCAAAATTATTCAATATCGAACAATAATATTGTATTTAAATGTGTTCTGTGCGATTGAAATACAGAAAATCTCGCTACGAAAAAAAAGAAAAGAATTCTGTTTAATATTTAAACGATTATTATCAATCATTGAATTCCGCAAATAATATAATAACAATATAGAATACGAAAAAAAGTATATTATACAAGCGCGAGAAAGTAGGTATATATCCAAAACGCGACTCGGTCTTGACGTTGCAGTATAAATAATATATATAAATATGTCCCTAGGAATTTCGAACGAGTATCGCTATATATTATATATTGTAGACGTAAATTTAAATTTTAAATCACTAATATATTATACGCTACATGTATTTTTCTTTCGCGAAATTATCTCGGAACGTGTTCGAGTGTTAATAATACAAATTTCATATGTAAAAAAAAAAAAACCTATTTAATATAATCGATGAATATAAATTACTGGATAAATACATTATTCGTATTGGTCAAAAGTTTAAATTATAATGATCGAGCGAATATCGTACGAGAAACGTGTTTAATTCAATTATTATATTATTATACGAGCTATACCCCGCGAGATTTTTTTTTTTTTCTCTCCTGCACAACGACGCATTCGTATATAATATTGAAGACTGCTGTTAATGATAAAAACCCGCCGGTAAACCAGTAGACCTTCGAGTTCGTCGCGTATATTGTCGGCATATATATATAGAGAAAAAAAATTTTTTTCCTTATAAAAAAACCACAATTGGAAGAGAAAAAAATATTTCGCCATTAGCAATAATAATATAATGTATTCCGATTTATAATATTTTCTCTCTCGCTCGCACAGCAAATACGTTTCGGCTACCCCCCCCCATCGAATTTCAATTGCGGCCGTTCGATTTCACTATAGTGATTTCGCGATCTTCATGCAAATAAACCTGCAAAACGAATAACATTTTTATACATTCTATTACGCGCGTAACGCGATAAATCAAATTATAATCCTCCGAAAAGGAGTTGCGGAAATTGAGCGCGTTTAAAAACACTTTAACGCGCAAAAGACGGCAATGCCAGCACGAGAAATCGAAAAAAGTATATAAAACGCGAGTGTATCACAAACTCGTAGAGTAAATTCGTCGTAAAATCTTATTAACCGCGTTCGGGACGATATAAATAATAATAATTTATAACTTATTATTTCAGCGCAATTTCTTGAAGATTATTTCGTTCGATACGCATTATTATTATTATTATTATTATCCACAAACTGTGGCGTGCGGCGCGTGTGTGTTTTGAGTTCGAACAAACCGAATATATTATAATTAATAATGTGACGCGCGCGCGCTCGCGCTCGTTCGGAATAAATTCAAAAATTAAAACGGACGAGTTATATTTTCTTCGCGTCTTAACATTCCGTAAAGTGACGCGTCGTCACGGAGACGTCGACTTTCGTATTATATTATATGGAAATGAGCGTTTTAAGCGGAAAACTTTATACGAGTATATATATATATATATAATATACACTGGAAAGAATCGAAATTCTCGTCGTGAAATCTCAAAAACATACGAAATAAACATACATTTAAGCCGATAGTCGTTATCGTACGACGCGTCCTGCAGAATACTATCGCACGCGTTCATAAGCGCAAATAGGGGGAGAGCTGGGGAGCTAAGCCCCTAAATGTTGTATAGCCCCCCCAAAAACTAATGAAACATATGCACTACATTATGGTATATGAAATATTTTTCATTTCTATTTTTGCTCATCCTCATCGAAATAATGCAAATATGTATTTTATTTCATCAAAAACTCAGAGCAGTAATGATGATTACGATATTACGATACAATTTAATAAATTAAACTACATTAAAAATGTACAGTATTTTCTATATATTTTTTTCTAAATATTCTTAGTTATTGGGTAATTGAAAGTTGATGACACCTTTTTTTTTTTTTGCTTATTTGGGTAATTTTGTGGCATCAATCAGCAAAATTTCTGAAAGTGAATACTTTTTTTTTGCTTATTAATTTTTAGCCCCCCCCCCTAAAATTTAGTGCTAGTTGCGCCTATGCTCGCGCTCTTAGTCGATTCGTCCTTTAAACTCTACCGCAGTCCTCCTCCGATATGTTTTTTTTTTTTTATTATTTTCCGGTATTTGAATTGTTTTAATTTAGCTGGCGATCGAACGAAATCTAGTCTAATGTGATCGAAAAAAACGACTCACACCTCAACGTCCTCGACCGAACAATAATATTGTTACGCGATCGGCAATTATATTTATACATACAGTATTTGCGACGAAAAGCATCGTCGAACTCTAATGTGTATTATTGAGTCAGACGTTTAACACAATCGTGATTTTTTTTGTTTTTTTATTCATTTAGTCGGCACTTCTTTAAAATTTTCGGCAAAAAAAAAAAGAATACAATATCTTACAGACTACGATTCGTTATTTAAATTATAATATAGTCTGTATATACAAGCCGACGGAATACGTTCTATGAAATAATAATAATAATATTGACGAAATAGTCGTTATATTTTATTATTTCCTCCCGATATATGTATTATATAATATGCTGAAGAAGCCAGATGCGGCAAAAATATTGATGATGCGCCGTTCAAGCAGAAATGGAAAAATTTATTGGGACGCGTCGCGAACCAGTCGTTTGACATTCTTCATAAAACGAATCCGAATAAACGAATGAAAGATCGTTTAGAGAATTATATAGCGGTGTAATAAAAATGTACCGGTAATATTGTAAAAACGTATACGTTATAATATTTTTATAAAACAAAAATACGTTAAACGCACTCGTGTTAGCTACGTTTCTGCAGACGTCATTATAATAACGTAACATTAATTCTTCTTGTGTTTTTTATCGCCTAGGAATATTGTTGTATACGAATACAATTTTAAAAATGACGAAATTCCCGTATCGGTACATTAGTTATAAACCACGCGCAATTTTCGAGCGAAACGAAAAAGACATTATTTCGAGTGGACGAATTCGTTGCGCCAACGATTGACCCTGCGAGTGATTCGAGCGTTAAAACGTCCTAAAGAAAAAAAAAGAAAAACTGATTTTTTTTCAGTTCTTTTTTTTTACGACGTACAATTTTTTGCTAAGTATATATATATAAAAAAAAAAGGATCGAGTGAAACGCGCGTAAATCATCGTCGTCCTCGTATGTCGGTCGATCGAGCAATGCGCGCGTCCGTCAGTCGCTCGGAAACGCGGAATCTTCCCGGTCGTGCCTTCCTCTGCAGCGCCAACGTTTTTTACCACCCGATCTATGTCAACGGCATTCCTCGTGCACGCGTGCATTCGAACGCGCAATTTTTTTTATTTAATTGCTTTACTACGAAAACATTACAGCAAGACGCAGTTGTTAAACATTTAAAAAGAACAAATACATTTTATATATATATAATATGGACGATAACCTAAATTAGCCAGATTAGTGGATGAAATTGATGATTAGATGCGAATGACAATAGAAGAGCTGGAGTCGAGAAGGAGATATAGGGATCTGGAGAAGGATAGCTTAGATAAAGGGTAAACGAGAAAAAAACGGTGTCTGTCAGATGGAGAAGATAGAAGGACAGTTGAACAGAATGAGATTGAAGTCAAAGAACGCCCCTTCGGAGCAGGTGTAGGGGACACGGAGTGGACGAGTTTAAAGAAAGATGAAACGAGTGACGGGGAAGCACTGTCCGATACGAAGACGAGAAAAATATGCCGTGAAGATCTAGGAACCATGGATGTGGCCGAGTGAAAGGACAAATTGTTCTGTCGTCATATACTGTTCTAAGAGGCATAACATTATAGGACGGAGTGGGTACCATTTGGATTCCCGGGCTTTAGGTTAAAAGTTTACGGTCTATTGGAAGAAGGTCTGCAGACGGAATGTTTAACGCGTGACAATTCGGGCGTCCCGCGATCGATTTTGCCGGCCGCGCGCGCGCCTCGTGTTGTTCGATGGTTGCTCAGCTCGCGAAACCGTTTGACTCGGATCCGATGATGCAGGCAATAGTGTGTACATAAATTCGACATATTTCCACACACACACACACATATTATTATAATATAATATAAATATAAACGTGTCGGACAACAACTGCCGTTGCAACAATGCGTATAGGTATATACGCAAAGTGAATGAAAAAAAATTATTATTATTATTATTATTATTTTCGAAAATAAATATAATAAATACTCGTTGCACACATACAACAACGCGGTAACACGCGTATAATAATAATATAATAACGAAGAACGTGGAAAACCACGGCCGCCCGTGTCCAATCCAATTGATTGCCCGTAACAACACAATATACGCGCATTTTCTCGGTCGCCACGCCGCGCCGGCCATCCGCCGCAGCAGCAGCAACAGCTCTTCCGCGCATTCGCCAACGGTCACCGCCGCGTGCGTCCGCGATTATTATTATTATTATTATTATTATTATTATTATTATTATTATTATTATTATTATATATTATTTTCCGACGTTACACATTATAATAATAACTTTATTTCTCTCGGCAGCGGCGGCGGTAGGTTTCATCGCGCCAGCGGAAAATATATCCTGTTATATTACACAAACGCGAGCGCGTAATATTTAATATGTTATTATTAGAGCTGGAAATGTAATGTTTAACAAAACTCTAAAAAAAAAGTGCTTTTATGCCCAAAAATTCCAAACGATGCACTGAAAATTTGTTTAGTTTTAATAATTTTAATATAAAAAAAAAGTCTTACAGACGTCTAGATATCTTATCGACTTGGACTTCTTTTAATCTGAAGAAAAATATTATCACTACTATATACTATTATTATTTATTGTCCAGTAAAATAACAACGAGGGTATAGGTACTTAGATACGTTATAATTTGGTTTATTTATATGAAAATCGCGTTGGTGTGATTAAAATTCGTAAAATAAGATTTCAAATTCATATTTCGTATCAAAAAGCTTCAAAAACACTCGAAAAAAACAAGAAAACAACCTATAAAAACCAAAAAATGCAGAATAAATTTTCTCGTTATCGTTCGAAAGTGTACTTAAAACGAATTTGTCACAATACGTGCATCGCACAGTAACCTCTGGAAAACTGTGCAAAGCGCATCAAAATCTCAGCTCTATATTTATTGTATTTTTCTTATTCACACTGTCCTTTCCCCGGGTAAACATGGATTTAAAACACCGCGCGATCCACACGGATGTGTGTCTGATGTGTATCTGCACCGGCAGTGTGCGTTTTTTTTTTAACGCGTCGTCGCGCGGCGTACCGTAATCTTTACCGGTTTTAAATTATAAAACGCTTGGAACTCGGTGAAATTTTCGTCAAATTTCAACAATTTTTTTCAAATATTATTTAAGAATCCTTCTTAAGAGCCTATAGCAATTTGTGAGACTTTTCGCGCGTACAGTCGATGGCATACGACCGACTTAATGAATCGTCTCGACTGAAGACACTCGGAGAATGATAACCCGATTTCAGGAGTTCTCTTGCGTCGTTCGTATACAACGGCGGAAATGGGCTAAAACTAATGTTACATTCGTAGTTCGAACACTCCTATTACGCGACATAAAAAAAACACGATTTAAAAAACCTGTACGGGAAAAGTCGAATTTCGGCATTTTAATTATTAGGTTGACGTTCGAATGCGAATAAACTTTTCCAAAAATACTTACAAAATCCGCCGAGCTCGAGATCGGCTTGTTCGCTGCATATCCCCGGGGGAGGAACCGAAAAGATAAACTTTTGAAAGCCGGAATCGAAAATTCGAATTCTGTCGCCCCGAAAATTTTACTGCTGCAGCATCTCAGCCGGAAAACGCGGAGATGATATATTATTATTATTATTATTATTATTATTTTTTGTTCGTCAAAAACAATGCGATTGTGAATACGTATATAAAACGTATCGAATCCGAACGGAGTTCGTGGGACGAATTTTTTCCCACTTGAAAAAATGCGAACGTTTCACGAAATCAGGCGGCCGTGTAACGTTATAAGCGGTTTTTTTAATAATATTATTATTATTATTATAATATTTATTATTATACACGCAACGCTGGCCAAACTACGTATTATAATATATTTACCGAGCACGTGATGTTCTTCCTGACCGCAGCATCACGTTTATATACTGTGTATTATAATATATATATATACGTTCGCATATCTCCGCGTCGAATCCAAAACGTGTCCACGGTAACGCCGAAATAAAAATTAGAATTTCGAGTGTTTATTGATACCGCGATGTCTGCAGAGAAAGGGGTTCGTTCTGTATACTTTTCTCCTTAACTGAAATTATCGTGAAGAGAGTTTATATACGGATGAGAGTAATAAAACTAGATTTTTTCCGGAATAATAAATGTAATAATATTTACTATTTTATTAATATATTATCTTTTTCAAAATATATTAAATTTTTTTTTAAAAAAAAGATCTCGATATGATTACGATTTTCTTTTTTTATAACTGAAACGTCGTTTCCTTTTTGTCCAGAACCGTTCCACGTTCTAAACGTATTGTTAATTGATCGCACCCGAGTTGAAAAACTGGTCGATCAAGTATATGTGCGCAAAGCAATAGTCCAACTGCGCTTTAGCTGACGAACTCTGTTCGATAAATCGGTAGCCAAAGAAAAAACTATATAATCGTTAGATGAGAAGAAAAAAAAGAGATTTTTCCTGCGTTTTTTTTTTTAATCTAAAACGCTATTAATTATTGTCGATATGAGCCAACGACGTATACACGGTCGTCCGTCATAGTTTTTTTTTTTGTATTCCTATAAATATAATAGCGGAAAATATTAAATTACCGAAACGTTTCTGGTCGGCCGTAAATCGTTAAATAACTCACGTTTCCCCGATACGAAATTCTTTAAAAACGACCGAACGAATCAAATAATATGTAACACGAGATAGTCATTCTATATACACTATACGAGGAACGAAATCGATTTTATACGTATACGAGTGATAAAAAAAAAGAACGTATTTGATAGCTGTTGTCACATTTCGTCGAACACACCCCCCTACCCTTTTCAAACGGCAATAATTCAATTAAACGTTCGATTAAAAAAAAACACAATACACGTGATGATAAATACAAAACGAACGTAATATTATGTATAAAATCAGCGCTTGGTTGAAAGAGGAAAATTAATATTTCGACGTCCTATCTTCTTTCGGATTTCGGAACGTCGAGTCAGGGATTGATTTTTTTTTACTTTTTTATACGTGCATGGTGTAGCGAAAATATTTAAAAAAAAAAACATAAACGAAATCGTTTTACACGTTATCAGAGCGAAAATATTATATCGAATTGACGCGTTCTATAAAAAAATAGGTTTTTTTTTATAGTTTTCATTTTTTTTTTTATTAGTTGTATTGTTCGACTGTGTACTTATATACGCCGAGCCTGTATTACTAATATTTTCTTTTTTTTTTACATTCCGAGCGAGGCTATTGGTTTTACAATGGCTTTTTTTTCCACGTGTATACGACTTTTCGACTTGTAAAATATCGCTTCGATTGTTGTGCGTTCGTACCCGTTTTCCGGTGGAAAATTTCGATTTTCTCGATATTTTTAAAAAACGTACTAAAAATATTTTATTTTCTTATTAAAAACCGGCAAAAACGCGATTTTCGCCAGCTCGGGTCGAATAAATAAAAAAAAAACCTCTCTTTTTAACCGCCAGAAGTTAAATCACAGACCACGTCTATATCATAGATAATAAATATATGGATGGCTCGTTACGCCTTATCTTCCGGTCATTTTATAAGAATTATATGGGGTGGCCCGTTCTTTCTTCCATTATACAATTACTGTTTCTTCCACGCTTTAAATGCCACAATGCGATAATAATCTATGATAATAAACGATAAATACAAACATAAAAAATAGCAAAAATGAGCACTTTTGTATGAACTTTTGGATTGATCTAATTGAGTAAGTATACATAAGTAGTCGAGTCAGGTATTCCAGTCATAAGGGAAAACTTCGGTAATGTCACATATAATATTTGTATGTAATAACCGCGTTACCGCCGTGTATAATTTCCAAAGAGAATAAATATTAAAATATACTCCACGCGAGAAAGAAAACCATTTTAACAGTGTCTTTCTCTTCTTTAAAGTGGACCAATACCACCGTGCACTTTCAATAAATGAGTAGTCTGTACTTATGTATTATACGAATAATTCGATAATTGGACAATAATAATCGTCCGTTTACCCGAAATTTCTTTTTTTTCCCCGCCAATTCTGCTTTTTAGCGATTTCGAAGAACAAAAAAAACCCCCGGCGAACAATGTAACTTAAAAACCCGCGGTGCAGTGGCGGCGATATCAGAATCTTTAAGAGGGGAGCAGGCGAACTCAAACTCGATGATGAGCTAACTCTACCGATCACGGAGTTCAACCTGCGCCATCTCCCCCGCTATCGGTATTAATAGTTTATATGAATACGAATCAATTACGGACAATACGGATATTTTAGATATTTAAATTGAAAAAAAAAAAAAAGATCCACGTCCTTTTCCGTTCTCGACACTTTTCGAGCGGGCCTGTGTTCGAATCACGCCGGAATACACGCAAACACTGTTTTAGACCGGAAATAAAATTATTTCACACAAATGAATGCACCTATTAATTTATACTGTAAGTAACCGCTGCAGTATATATATATACGCAATAAAAACGAATATAAATAGTGACGAAAAGCCCAAGTGTGGGGGAGATCCACCTATATCCCCCAGATATTTCGTCGCCATACTGAACCCGTGCGTGTCATATACGGTGCAGAGAATAAAAAAAAAAGCGTACGGTAACGATTTTTTTAAAGTGTGTGTGTGTGTGTGTGTATTTTCACCGTGCAGTGTCGTCGCGCGAACAATACGCGGTATACGCGCGTCGTGTGAAAATAAAAAAAAAAAACGTACCGCCCCGCCGCCGCAGCCGAGTGTAACGTGCCGCACTCTTCTCAAAATACGTATTCTCGTCGAGCGGGCGAGACGGCCGGTCGCGATTTCCCGCGCGAGTCTTCCTCACTCCCTCGCCCGCGCTCACTCACGCCGCCGACGCTTTTCTCCCGCGGTCGTGCGCATTTCGCTCGACGATACGCGCCAAAATATGTAAACACTGTCCGCCGCCGCCGCCGCCGCCGCCGCCGACCCACTGACTCATTTCCTTAAGGCGTTTATTGTGCGAGTATATACCATTGACAACCGTTAAACGAGGAATCCGTCGTGACTGGATTCGCGCGCTCACAATGGACTGTGCTGCTGCTGCTGCTGCTGCTGTTGCTGTTGCTGTTGCTACACACTGCGCCCGACGATTTCTATATTTTATTTACATTTTTTTTTTTAATTTGCCCCCCACCCCAGACTTTGCTCGAATAAAACGGTTTTAAATATTATCGTAATGTGTAATAACGTAAAATAGAAAAGAAAAAAATCGTATTTTTCAATTATAGAAAATATATATACTGTACCGCTACAGAAAGAAAAAAAAACGAGTCTGCAAGCGCTCGTGACATTGACGTGTAAACGTCGCGTGAACGGTAAAAATGAAACGGAATTGGGATTTGTGAATATTATTGGTATCTTTATTCAAAGTGTTTTCGATAATAAATATTATTACTAATAATATTATATACAAATACGGGACAAATATTAAAACGCGGACTCGGCTATTTTGGATATAAAAAAATTACATATTATATACGCGTAAACTCGAACAACTAGGTATGATTGGAACTTTTGTCGAACAACTTCAAAACTAAAATGATTGTGAAAAAATATAAAAAAACGAGTTTAAATAAACAAATTTATTTATTTACAAGTCATTTATATGAGATAAGTTCCCAATACGTGAAAATATAAAATAAAATGCATTTACGTCAACAACAAATCTCTTTTAAATAAATTATTTAATTTGGTGATTCTTTCGTTAATATTATTCACGAGAAGATTTTTATCATGCAGTTTGTTGATTTTCAAAATATCTTTTTTCCTTTTAATACTATCACTTAAAAACTCGCAACTAGGTATGATTGGAAAAAACTTTTGGTCAGAATTCGACATTACGTCACGCGCCTACCAATATTAACCCAAATCTTTGTGATTTGATGAAAATAAATAATTTAAAACTGTACTATAACGTCATCTATTTTATAATCAAGTTACAGAGTCCATGATATATGACAATTGATAAGTTCCCATCATACCTAGTTGTTTATATCACGCCAGGAATGATAGCCGCAATATATTATGTAATGCAATGAAGTCAACATATGTGTAAGAGAGTTAGACTTGTCTGCGGAAATTCCGTGGTAGACAAAATATATGTTATCGTTTATTCCAAGAAATTATCAAAATTTTTCATTGTCCGACCCAGGTTTTATGTATAGTGGTGGGGTGGCCGGGTCACGTAGTGGTACGCGCGGAATAGAGGGGATGAGACGAGGTGGAAGAGAGGGCGCGTATAATCAACGGGCCCTCTTAATCAATAAAATGTTTAAACCAGGGAGTTTCTATCACATTTATAACATCTTTGGTAATACCGCAATGTGTTCGTGTTAGCTTCAAGCATTTAGCCCGACTGCTATAGTCTAGTTGTTTGTGTATGTCTATGGTAAGCGGACGGTATCCGAAGAGGTCAACGCGATTATAGACGGTTATCGCGCATTAATTATGTTTCTCTTATTGTCGCGCGCGCTCAACTATCGGTAGCCGATAGCGGCGACCGCGACGGCGTACGGTCTCGCGGCCGGCCGGAAATGACTGTTTTATTCAGCGCGCGTGCCGTACGACAACTTTAATAATAATAAATAATAATATGTCGGACGTGCGCGCGCGCGCGATACCGCGAACCGGAGAAACGGTAAATTATTATTTATAATAAATAAATAATAATATTGAAGTCTGCGCGCTATAGGTCAGAACGGAATAAATTACATATATTATCGTACGCAAAATCGACGAAAAAAAAATCATTTTTCCTTTTTAACATATAATATATACGTTAAACTGCACGTTCCCTTCGCTCATTTTCTGTGTAGAATATCGAATAATTCTATATGACATACTGGAATACGGTGTTTTTTTTTATAGGAATATTTCTTTGGATTCTTTAGCGTGGCGAAGGAACGTATCGGTTTTTACGATGACGTGCTTTTTTTATGTCTCTACACGGAAACCCTATACCAGAAGGAGTGTTCCGCGATCTTTACACTCAAATCGCTACGTCTAGTCGGTACTTTAGAGATGAGTCATTTTTTTCAAAAGCGCCTAACAAAAAAAAAAAAAACTACCGAAAAATTACATAAAAACGGTAAAAACGATGATTGCTTCGTGATTTTTATACTAATGGTCATAGAAACTTGCAACTTTACACTAGATTAGGGAAAAAAAGAAATTTTCAACAAATGTCTTTCGATTTTGGGCTATTTCGTGATTTTTATACAGGTATTTAATTCATATTTAGGGTAAGTTTTCGGTTTTATGATCTAAAATTGTAATACAGTCGTAGGTTTTTAAATTATATTTTCTTAAAAAATCTTGAAAATAATTAGTCACTATTTTCTCCTTTATAAAAACATTTCGAGTTTTTCGTCGACAAAACGTATTTTATTTATTTATTTTTTTTTTTTTTTGTAAAAAATTACGTTTGTGTTCATTTATTAATAGTAAATAATAATACACCGAAGCTCGGAATCGGTTTTTTTTCGAATGCAATGATTTATACGATTGATTTCAAATTTATATAGTAAAATTTTAAATCTTTACCCGAGTCCATTCACTTCAATGGCGGTTATAAGGGGGGACGATAGGTAGATCTCCCTCCCCCATGAGATTTGATATTTTTAAATTTAGTATATCTCTGACCTAACAGCACTGATTCGTGTCATGTAAGTTGGTCCAATTATGTTATAGTTATGCAGCATAATAACACGATAACTTATGCTCCATTTTCGCACCTTCTCCCCTTGAACATCATGTATATAAGGCTGGAATTAGTGCTCGACCGACGATCAGCGCGTACGGTACGCGCTGACAGTGCGTGCTGATCATCGGTCGTGATCGAGCGTTTAGTGCTTATTTGACGACAAAGTCGGTCGGTCGTGTACAGTGTAAACGAGTAAACGTGTAAACGAATGTAAAACAAGGAAAGATTAATCCTTACGTTCATTTCATTTCATTGAAATACGCGAAATAATGTTAATAATAATAATAAAAATAAATAATAAAGATTGCGTACGCGCGTACGATCGGTCAGTGTCAAACTAAACACCCGCATATACCGACGTGATGCGTCAGCCGACCGTAATAAAACGGAAAAAGAAAGTAGTCACCAGATAGCGTTACGACACAACATAGAGGGCGTGGCAGAAAGACGTTTATAAATAGCGGTCAGAAACCATCGGACCGCTCAGTGTAGTTACGGCAGTCAGACGCGAAAAACGTAGTTCGCGTCTGACTGTGGTGTGTGTGTGTGTGTGTGTGTGGTGTCCGAGTCTGCCACGCCCATTATGTTGTGTCGTAGCGCTATCTGGTGAGTACTTTCTTTTCCCGTTTTATTGTTATTTCGTTTACGTTCCATGAACGTTGTTCTTCCTTTTTCTACATCTGCATTTCGTCTCGGTACATTAAAATAGGTCTTTCTTCTTGATTATTACTCGTCGATTTCGGATATTTCTTTGGCAGAGGAGTTCGGCTCCATTTTCGCCCCCCCCCCCTTGAACATCGTGTATAACTGTAAACAATTGAACCCCGCTGCTCGCTACCTTTTTTAAAAATATATTATTAAATCGTATACTTTTTAAGTACTTAAATACGTTTTTTAGGTAATTTATACGTGCGTACAAAGTGACTGACGACTACTTGTGAAGAACCGCGGAGAGGCGGCACGAATGAAAAATTGAAATTAACGATTTCCTCGAAAACGGAAAATTTTCAAATAATATTCAAACGAGCCGCCGGCGCGCATTTTGTATTCGAGTACACTCGAATGTTTGTCCCCCGCGAGAATCGATAATAATAATTATTATAATAATATTATTATTGTTATTATTATTGCGTTTGAAAACAACGGGGTTAAACACGAAAAATCAACACACTCGGCCGTACGGTATTGTAAACTTCCGCCACAATGTCCGACGGTTTTTTTTTAACTCCGTCAAATAAAACGAATGAAAATTTAATACCGTTTTACAGCGCGATAATAAATTTTAATGCGTCCGCTCGACCGAACACGATTTGAACATAATATTTCACGTATTCGCGTCGAGTAGAGAGAAAAAAATTACAACTTGTTGAAGTTGAATATAATTTTCGTTAATAATAATAAAAAATAAAATAAAATTTTCGTTGCATTATACTAATCAATATTTTTCGCGATATTCGCGCCGTTTCAAACTGCAGCGTGAACTGAAGAAACGGATAAAACGATTTAACCGAAAATAACACTTTCTTATTTTATGTTTGAAATCAAAGTCACACACTCTGACAAACGATTCGATACGGATTTGCCAAAATAATATTGACGGGAGTTAACGCGGTTCGGCACAACGAAACTGGATTTATTCGAAAAAATTTTTATCAGCTTGCGGCGTTCAGAAAAAAAATATTGACGCTTTTGTAAACTGTATCCGCATAAAATACATAATCGAATTTTTCATCTGATTAATCCATTTTTTTCCCACGAACATTTTGTCGTCTGACCATTTTCGCCCAAAATCTTTCGAAATCCGTACGTTTTAATGATATTTATAAATAATACCAATGTTATCGTTATTTTCTGCAGCAGTGGCTTGCACCACTGCAGAGGGTTTTCTAGAATCCATCCTCTCGAAATTTCACGTTTTTTTTTTTTTTTATCTGTAATTGTAAACGCGTTATAACTAAACGAATTTTAAACGTACGAGTTGTTACTTGATAAAAAAATATTTTCCAGTATATTGTGAGTATTACTCGCGATATCATTACTAGAATATTCGTTGAGATATAGTGATGCATGTCAGCAGAAAAAACGCTTGTTGACTATTTCAGCTACATTATATGGGGATTCTAATCGTCGGATTAATTTCCTAATTAAAATGTGTTCTTCTCCTTTGTTTCGACGTATAATAATTCGATATAATATTTAAAATGTTTAAGTAATATACACGGCGCGCGTTATATACGCGGTGTGTGAAGAACGAGTTTTGGTGTGAAGATCAAAGAGAGAGAGAGGAGAAACGGTAAAACGAAAAAAGTCACGAACCGTGTACACACGATAACGGTATTCCATAATCGCCCGAATTCGGTGCGAGATTGGCGATTTTATTTTTTTTATTTTTTTTTTACCGCTAAACCGTAATCGTCGAGCGTTTAAATATTATGTATATTTTTCTAACCGACTCCCCAAACGCCCTGTACTGTGAAAACACAAATAATTTTCATAATTAAACGCAAATTAAGAATATCGCCGGCAAATATAGGTGTTTCGCGGCGACGATATTTAAATGCAAAAAAATAATTGCCAACGACCAGCCATATCGCGTGTGTATTATACGGACGTGTGCGACGTGGTCGGTACTCGTGAAACGAGACGAAAAAAATACCGAAAGTAACACACACTCCGGAAACATAAAAGCATATACGCTTAAGAGGCAATGGTATAGAAAGGATATCATTTTTTATTGACAGGCGAAATCGGCGGGAAAACGCGCAGACTTTGTGAGGACTGCGCGAGGATTAAGATTATAATATATAGAAGACACGGAACGACCGCGTGAAATAGTCGAAGTAGGAAAGGCTCTGAATTGAAAAAGGTTTTAAACACGGAGGAAAATGACCGTTTTACGCGAAAAAGCAAAACAGTCGGTGGCTATTTATAGTCGCGATGGAGACTCGGAACCGGACCTCGAATTAAAGAGATTATTCCGTTCAAAAACGAATGGTCCGAACGTTTTTCGGAACGAGAAAAATGATCGTTTCACGGCGTTTGCTCGAATCAATATAACTGCGGCGAGATCGAACTTTAACGCTAGCGGTTAGAGATCTCTGCAGTCGGTTTTGAAGACGGCGAAAAACTGCCGTTATCGCATCATGATCTAAGTGAAAACAGGTGTCATCGCGGTCGACTCTGTATACACGTGGATATTGTCCATTGAAAACGCGATTCGAAGAGAAAAAAAATCGTATGCTTGTATCCGTCCGCTAATAACGCAGCTTTATTAAAATTTTCGCGTTTGCGTTTAACAAATTTAATAATTTTTTATTTTGATGCTGGGAGAAAAAGTACATAATATATATAGTAAAACGGCGACATTTATAAATCTGCATTGTCTATAACGACGCGACACCGATTTTCCGCCACTGAAACTATCGAGTTTCCCTTTCAGTATGGCCGCGCGGTAAGGAAATAATTACCAAAAGTAATTTTTTTTTTTTTTTGTTCTGTTCTGTTCTGTTTTTTTTTTTGCTTTCCGCCAGTACAAAACGATTTGTCATCCGCGGTTGGTTTTATCAAGACGCGCGTGATACAGTCGCTATTTTTACACACCATTGTCTCGACGAGCACATAATAATTGCATTCGCACGAAAAACGTGACATTTGTATTTTGTTCGTTATATGTATACAGACCTCTCTTTACATTTCCATATACATACACGCTGTACGAGTACACGATAAATAGGTACCCACAACACGTTGCGTTTACAAACACTTAAGGACAATCGATTAACATAATTTCACTACATCAACACGTGTCATCGGGCCGTCCAAATATTTCTGGAAGTATTTATTATACGGGACGACGGGATTGTTGAAAAACGATTTTTTTCTTTTTTTATATAATCGAAAGCGTATTTAAAATAAGATTTTTCTCATCGTTTATCTGCGCAGACGAGACGAGAAAATAAAATCGAGTCGTTTTTAAAAACGTTTTTTTTCCCCCCGTTGACATCATCGTTGCGACGGTGTCGTTTGAGTGCAGCATTTTACACAGGCGAAATCGCGAATCACAAAACAACGACTATGTTCTTAAAATCGTAGTTTTAAAGAACAAAATGTATATAAGTAATTATATATATATTTTTTTTTAATAAAAATTGTAATATTTTTTTTTTTTTTAGGACTTTTAGTAAAAACTATTAAGTTCGACATTTATATGAAAATACAAAAATAAATATATATATATATAGCACAAAAAACAATAGTAATAATAATAATAATAAATAATACAGTAATCACGATAACAAAATTAAGTACAAATTAGTTGATTTTTAATACATGCATAAAAAAAAAATAATTGTAATATTATTTTCCAATAAAATCGTTTTTTAGTGCGTATTCGGGTGTTTTTTTTTTTAGACCTCTAAGTCCCTAAGCCTAATAATAACTTAGAAAAATCCTGTTCGAACGTTTCTGAAATACGTTTCGAAAGTACCTATCACAAAAAAAAAAAAAGTAGTTTTAAAAATTATTATTACTATTATACGTTAAAATTGTATTTATGCGCATGAAAACGTTGCCGACCCCAGATTTATTGACCCATCGAAAGCATCGATTGATACTTTAAAAAAATAAATAAATTGACGTCCATCGCGACGTGATTATTATAATTTATAGTGTTCTCGCGACCCTAATATAATTAACGAAACGTTTAAAATTCGTTTCTTTTTTTTCTGCTTAAACACTGCGTATAACGAAATTTATTGTATATCTTGTTTGTTTCAGGTAAGAATAACCGTATTATATACGTTGAAAGGTGTTCGTCCGGACCGTTGTGGTGCAGGGTACGTAAACGCGTATAAACGCTAATTTATTCTCATCTAATTTAACTCCGCGGTGTCGGAAATCTCCAGCTGCAGTTGTCCTAGTCCCCCGGTCTACGACACATTCCTCTGGCTGCAATAACAACTCGAGCGTTTTATTATTAATATCGTTTTATATTGTAAAAACTCGACGCGTAAAAGCGCGCTTTCCAAAGGATTCGCTTGTATAAATATTCGCGCTCGACAACGGTATTGGATTTAAGTATCGGACGAAATATCGTTTTTAATTAAAACGAGTGTATATACGCGAGCCGTATTGTACGAGACGTTGATGGGCACTACTGCGAGTATATAAATATATTTGTTATTATATATACTACGAACTGTGTGTGTGTGTGTACACGAGCTGGAAATTTAAACTCGTAGCGAAACATTCCGAGACGACATAATAATATATAATATTATTATATAAAACGTCAAAAACGACTTTTTACTTCCCGACTGTACAGTAGAAACGCGATTATTTGTATTTACGAGAATATCTTAATTAAAACCCTTTAACGAGCATCGCCTCGACGTCTGCAGCAGTACCTATACAAAGCAGTAGAGACACGGTTTATTATATATATATATATATATATATTTTACAATAAGTCTGACGGAATACCGTCGAAACACCGTTTCGCGTTATGAAATGGTAAAAAAATTAATTTCATTCCATTACGTTTGGCCGTGTACACGCTGAAGTGTATTCTCGTTTTCTGCAGTAGCTGCGCACGTGTTTATTTCCGTCGATATTTTCGAGCGAGAAAAAATAAATTATTAAAATTATTTTTAATACGATTATTTAAAAAAAATTTTGTTTTATTTTTTTTTGTTCATTTCCGAAACCTTATTGATCGTAACGCGTTGTCTCTGAATTTTGGAAAATTATTAGCGTTAGCGCTGCGAGGAGACTGTATATATATATATATGACCTATATATATACAGTCTCTCTGCAAAATTCTCGTCGTACACGGGTATTTATTTGGGCGGTCGATTCAAAATCCACGTCTCCACGTTCGTTCAGCATAAACTGTCCGTTCAACGGTGACTTTTTTTTTTGAACACCGTTTATTGGATTTTTAAAATCGACTGATATTCAAACAGTGATGGACGACGTGTGCGACGAAAAACTCTCTCGTCGTCGTCACCGTAGATTGTAAAACGTCTGAAATTTACATAAAACAATATCGGTACGACGCAATTTTTTCCACGTCAAAAAAACTTTACAAATCCTATACAGTCGGTAAGTATAGCCACAGCATATTGTGGCCAAAATCAGTGGCGGATCTAGGGGAGGGGGAGGCCTAAAATTTTTCATAACGATCTTGTGAACGCAACATTTAAGAATCGATGCGAGGCGCTCAAAAAAATCAAGTATTACTCGATTATTAATTTTCGACTACTTTTACATAATCGTTATTAACTCGTTAGTTATATAACTTCCAAGGACCCCCCTGCCGCCCCTGGAATCCGCCACCGAGACTATAATATATTAGGTTGTGATAGGTAAACGCGCCTCATTGTATTCGAGTCCCTGCGAGCGCGTAGGACGGTGCGAACGGAAAACTTTCTCCTCTCGGCGCGTCCTGCTCCGCGGACACGTCTTCCCACGCTCTATTCTCGTGCACCACCGCGACCAATATAACAGCGTTCGAATTTATAGTTTACGTACACGTCCTGTGCCGCGGAGAGAAGACCTGAGCGCATTTCAATACACATATATATATATATATTGACAGATGGTGTCCCGGAGATTACAATCGTGTGTGTGTGTATGTTTGTACTTGGAACGAACGCGGCGGCGGCGGCGGTCAGATCAAATAATACGAGATAGACGTATACGAACACCGAGCAGACAGAAAGAGACGAGCAAAGAGTTGAAGAGAGTAATAAAAAAAAAAACGCTAAGATAAAATACCGCGTTCGGTACGAAACCAGTTGACAACTGAAAATCCAATAATAATAATAATAACGAAGTATAACCGGTTGTGTTTGCGTGTCACACGCGGTTATGCTCGCGGAGCGTCTCGTCTCCTGCCCTTAACCGCTTCTATACACCGTCTTACCGTTAACGACGGGCAAACGTCTTCCTCGGTCGCGACTGCAGCGACTCGACGAAACCGTGAGCAGGAAGGGAAAACTCAATAATAACACGCGCGCGTTATAGAGATATACCGCGGATGCTGCGATGTGTTCTGTAGAGATCCGTCTTTGGCAGTAAAAAAAAAACGGTTATTATTATTATTACTACTTCCGAAGTGGTCTGCGGGTAATAACGGGAAACGATTGCGGCTGTACGAGTCCTGCACGCTGCACAAACGTCGTAACACGCGGCGGCGTTCCGAAGTTTCGTCCCACAGAAAGTTTTTCTCTCTCCTCGTAGGAATTGTCCAAGGATCGAGCACGGGAATCGAGCAATAAACGATTTGTTTTATATATTAATCGGTAGGCCGGTTTAAAAAAAACCGCGGAAAACGTCAGCCGCAATCGTTAAAACACTCATCGTGTAAAAATCGATATTTCGTTAATCCGGAATTAGTTACAAAAAAAAATCGATTTCCCTTAATTATAATACGCATTGCAGTTATGGGCCGAGAGGCATTTTACTCACATACAGTCGTATATCGCAAGCAGGCAATAATAATGCAATTGGCGTGACTGCTGTGTGTTTCAGACGATTTATACGCCGGGCGAATTTTTCCAAACGAAACTAAATATGAAAAATAACGATTTTTTTTCTTTTCGAGAAATTCGCGCTTGTACAGACACAAAAAAAAATCGTTTAAATCCAGCACTCGGTGTGGCCTAACCAACGGTTTTATTATTATAGCAGTGCTCGAATTGGGAAAATTAAAGAAGAGGAGCTCTGCGAATAACAAAAAAAAAAAAAATGAACCTTCTACAAAATGATTTACTTGAATATAATACGGAGATTACTAAAAAAAAAAAAAAATAGTCGGGGTACGCGTAGATAAAAAAAAAAGTAGTAGAAGAGCTCTGTCCCCCTGTGCACCCCTCAAATTCGAGCACTTCGAAATTATTCGATAATATGTGCAAAAAAAAACGATGACATTTTCGGAAATAGTTATTCCGCACGTGAAATACAATAAATTTGCTTGTACTTTACAAATTCGCCCGTAATAATTTTAAAAAGCGCCTATTAAACTACACGATTCCTTTCCCACAAGCGGCTCATTCTTGCAAGTTTATTCGTTTCCAATAACATTCATTTTACTCTTCCCCGTGTCTTTCAAAACTCCAATGTTTTCCTTATTCATTCCGTATTTAATGTATTTTTCCTTTCTAAGGGTTTTGTGTTGTAATTTCATTATAATAATTTTTTTATTATTATTTTTTTTTTTAATAATTATTTTATTTCTCGTATTTAATTGTCGAGGCAAATATTTGTTTAATTTACGTCTCTTAAAAAAAAATAATAATAATAATAATAAACTATACGATATAAACGCTGTTTTAAATCTGCAGCGAAATAAATCGTCGGGCATTCCACAAAAACCATTCGAAATCTACTCGTGAGTTGCGAATGAATAAATTACGTTTTACGTCTTACAAACTACCGGAGGGAGAAAGGTTATTTTTTTAAATAAGAAAGGAGGAAGACAAATATTACGGTTTTCTAGTGTCCGAGTACTGTGATACGTATTCAAATCGAAAATTCGATAATTCTCGATCGGATGAAAAGCGGTTTGAGCTTGCGGTGTTCTTACAGCTTATAAGGGCTTAAACGCTTGTAATACTTTTTTTCTCATAACAAGAATTTCTCATACCGTGTAAGCGTACTCGCTCGATTTCAATAATAATTCTCAGCAGCGTGTTATCGTGTACGCTGTATTATACCTTACCTATGGTTTTTGTACTGTTTTACACTCTGTAATTGCTCTTTAGGAACGTAATAAATGCGTGTTTCGCAGTAAAAAAAATAAAAAAACACGCTTGTACGTATATCCGCCGCAACAATGCGTCGTCGTGATACGCCATTAAACGGCACGTTATAATATTGTAAAAAACAAAACGAAACGGTACATATATTGTAAAATACAATTATTATTTGTAAATAGTCGTAAATAGTTTGACCTATCTACGCGTGTGGCCGTCAAATTCTACGGACGCGCGCGCGCGCTCGATGACCAGACCTGGTTCGGCTGCATAAATTAATAGTAATATAGGATTATTCTACCGCGTCCGTTGAACAAAATCATTTAAAGTTATAAATAATGTCATTAATTACGTTTTTGATTTCAATTAATTTCTTCGATATTCATTGATTTTTTTTTTAATCGCACGCAATTTACCCGGAAATTTTTCTAAAAAAAAAAATCCTTTTTTTTAAGCGCATATATGCTTGTTTTTAAAGCTACCCCATCATAGTCTTTATACTATTGCCTTAGTAATAACGTATAAAATGAATTGGAAATACGCTAAACACCATCCAGAGACTATATGGCCAGGCCTACATTGCGTACAAGGTTTATAGAAATGTCCACATCGGCATTCGTACAAAGCACTCCCTCGTTGCGGTTGAGTAATACGCGCATATAAGTAGATCTTAAGTACGTATTGTTGTCGATTTAAAGTTCACACACAATAATAGTATGTGCGCAAACACAATAATTTATTATAATATACGTTTTACCGTCGCGGTTTATTCAAATACAAATGAATCTCATTTAATGCGCGAAAGTATTGCGGGTTTTTTAATAATATAACAATAATAGTTTTCTAGACTTAGACGACAAGTCGATCGTAATAATATTACTAAGTGTTCGAATTCATACCGTCTGAAATACGTTAGAAGATACGCAAAATGTATTGAACGACTAACAAAAAAAAAAAATGTTCTAAATACACGCGATGAAATATTTACATTTAAACGTTTTTATATGAGCACCGAAGATTTTTTTTTTTAAATAAAAAAAATACGTGTGAATTTAATTTAATTATTTATAAAAAAAATAAAGAAAAATTGTGGTTTTAAATTTTCGTAATCGTATAGATAAGCACTTTAAAACGAGCGGTGGCCAGCCGATAATACGCTTATTTATACATACTATATTACTTTTGCAGATCTCGTTTCCCACTATACAGTCGTATACGTATTATAAATATATAATATCGAAAAAAATAAAAACGGTCGCGACGTAGTAGTGTACGATTGAATAATTTCTTTAAAATAATTAAATTCCGCGCACCAATTTCGTTTAGGATTTTCGAATATACATAATATATACGACATATTATATATTTTATAATAACGGTAAAATAAAACTAACCGAATTTACCGCATATCGCCGCACTATTATTATTTATAATTCGCGCGCGAACGGCTATAAAATATAATATTTTTTTTGAATAACGTGTAATCGAATAATAATGGGCATCTCGAGACTTTTTATTGCGACAAACCTTGGAGATGTTGTGGAGTAACGTATTGTAATACAAATTTATTAAATAACCTGTCACGCGTTTCAAAAAAACAAAATATATATATATATATGAAATAACCGGTTGATTTTTTTTTTCGTTTATTAAAAAAATAAAAAAATTGGTAAAATAAATAATTCGATGGCTATATTTAGGATGGCACCGTATAAAAAAAAAAAAGCGCAGTTATAATTCGATAACAAACTGGTTTAGGGTAATTATTTAGCGAAACCAACGTTTTTTTTTTTACTATTTAATAGCTTATACATTACGAATTGATTATTATTATAGGCACAATTTTTTTTTTTCGTATACAGAAAAATTGATCTAATTTAATTTGTTTAGCGCTTAAACGTACTTATATAAAAAAAAATCGATATTCTCACTTGAAATCTTTAATTTTTAACTACATATCAACTGTCAATTAATTGTAATTTTACGCGCGACATTGGTAATGTATATACAATTTGTCAAAATATAGAAAAAATTAAAATGGAAAAAAACTGAACGAAATAAAACCATTCGATTTACAATAACGGCCCGCTGTAATACATGCAACGCGAGAAAACACAAAGTATACGCGTCGTATATTATATACTAATAAACTCATAAGACTAAGATAATCGGACGAACAAAACACACCGGTGACGGTTAATGGCAAAAGAACAAACCATCTCCTTTACTCTGCAATCGGTCGCTCCGTAAATGTTCCTATTATTAACAAAAAAACACGCCTACTCCACTGGTTAAATTCAAATTAACCGTACATATTTCACAGACAAAAAACAAAAAAAAAATCCAACGTCCAAAAACCATCAACAATTCAAACAAATTCTTAATAATAACTCCTCACTCATCTCCTACAACTTATAATGGGCACCGCCCGAAATAAGGAACAGGCTATCGCCGTCCCCTTCGCAATGCAATGCAAATGCGTCTCCTTTACGTTCAATCCGCGAAAACCGAGTAGTATATAATCAGTGAAGCGTATAAGACATAAGTATATGGACAGTGAACGATCATATTATAGAGAATATAATGTAGAAAACAATTCGTCCGATCGTCCTCTACGACTGCCCGCAGGGATCACAATAACCCGTTGAACAGACGAAATTATGCGTAATTGTCAAAACGGCGCAGAATCGTTCGAATCAGTTACAGCTGGATTTCAGATATAAAACGCAACGTAAAAACACACAAGATACGTTATACATTTTTTTTTAAACAAATTTATAGACTTTAATGTTATTCAACGGTATTAACGGTCTCGTGTTTCTAATTTTACGTTATACGCGTACTGTTATTATTATCATTTTATTTTTTTTATTATTATTATATTTTATCGTCGTCATAATCTGCGATGCCACAACGACTACGGTGGCACACAATGCGCCAACCGGTTTGATTCCGACACGCGGCGGTCGTCGTCTCGCCGCGTACCACCTCGCCCGAGCCGTTTCCGCGGCGGCGGCGGCGGCGGCCGGCGGTAACCTACCGGAAAATGAATCGCGGTCACAGACGGGAAAGATATTATATAGAAACGTTATCTTGTTATATTACAGTAAATACGTTTAATTAATAACACGAGTTTGCGCGCGTGCCCGTTCCGTATATATACAATTATATTTATATATATTAAAATAAATAATTCAAAATATATAATATTATGCCCGACGGTTACGAAGAATCGTTTACGGTCCGTCCGTCCACATAATAATAAGTGTGATAACGAAGTAAAAATTGTTCGAAAAAAATTAACTAAGAACAGCGCGCGTTCGCGTATTTCGTGCGCGATATTCGAATATTATACGATTTATAATTGAAACGCGCCAAAAATAAAAAGAGTGTATTTTTCATTCTTTTTCCCAAATTTTCCACGATCATGCGAATTCATATTTTTTTATTACGCTCGTGGGCGTAACGCGTATTCCTACGCGGTAAAACTATACGTTTGAACGAGTTTAATCATTTTTTTTTTTTTTTTTACGTATCCTACGGAGGTGGCAAAAATTATTTTAATATTTCATTAAAGAGGATTTAATTTACTAAACGTCCAACACTATATTACATGCACCGAAGATTGACCGAAGACTATAAGAGTATCTACTATTCGCATTATAGAAAATCACGTCCCAATACCGTTTTTATATCGGAGTCAGGGGCGTACTCAATGGGGGTTCGTGGGGTTTGAACCCCCACGACCTCACTAACCGATGTAGTTTTGTGCGTTCGTGCTTATAAATAATATAATTCACAGGAGCAATTTTCCAAAAAAAAAATTTTTCAAGAAGGGAAAAAATAAACAAATATTTTTTTTTTACAATCTATTTTCAATTTTATGTCAACAAAATTTTCAACAACCCCCCCCCCCATTGAAAATTCCTGAGTACGCCTCTGATCGGAGTTTTAAACGAAACGATATGCTCTTGAAATATCGCGTGGTATATAACGCGCATATAATAGCTTGTATTTCACACACACCCACCAACGATAAAAAAAAAATATATAATTTAAAAAATTCGAGAAGGAGAATGTATGTACGTACTTTCTTGGAGGGCGTCAAATAAACAAAAACCATCGTTTATCTGCAGGCGACAGACGAAAACGCGTCTCGAGTAATTTTAATTAATATTCGCGCGTACAGCAAAAAAAAAAAGCACCACTTACCGGCTGACCGACCGTGTATTTAATTTTGAATACGATCGTTAATATATTCGTCTTCGCCATTACACACATTATTACGTTGACACAGTATTATAAAGTAAATAAAATTATATCTATAACTGTTTTGAATTTTTTATTGCGCGAACCTATATAGTGAGTGTATACCGGCTTATGAAATAAACGATTTTTCCCCCACACACATTGAAATTTCGTTCTTGATTATTCAACACTCGCGCCAATTCGTGACGACTCGAAATCGAATTATACGTCGTTTAAAATATTTTTTTTTATTTCTTAAGCAATACGCGCATAACGGCGAATGACCAAAAAAAAAATGTCAAACTCGTTTTACACTCTCGTACGAAAATTACGGTTTTTTTTTTTAAATTTTAATATTATACGTATTTCGTATTTATGCGTTTCTTCGATCTCGCGCAGTGTTTCGCTTTAAAAAAGTATTCCTAAAAAAAAAAAAAAGGACATTACAGTATGTATACTTGTAATTATTTTATTTTATTAAATCGAAGCCATACAGCATTTCTTAATTAATATAAAATGTATCCAGTGAATTTAAACATTTTCTTTAAATTAGTGCCAAAAAAACGAACGCATATTATTTAGCTGGTGGAGCATTCTGCGGACAGAGTAATTGTGACCGTATAGGAGGTGGAACGGGACGGGACGTGAAAAAAGGAGCGCTGCAGGTATTCCTAGTGGCGTAGGCTGGGATCCTGGAGTGAAATTTGTTATGGGATATATTATATCAGGAGCGTCAATGGAACCGCGGCTAAGGAGGCAGGAAATAAAAGATTAATCTGTAACACGGCACGATGAGAAATTAGAGTGGGATCGTTTATGCATGATACGGGACGAGAGATCATGCGAAGGAGATTTCGAAGATGAAAGCAGCGTATAGGACATCAGGAAGCGGTTTTGTACTCGCTGTCTGTGAAGAGAGCAAAGTGTGGATTCCATACTCCAGAATAGAGCTGGACGAGGGAGAAGTAAAGGACGCGAAGACAAGAGCTGGACGAGAAGAGAGGGTATTTATTCCAAAATTCAAAATTTCCTGCAGCCGCGTCATTGCGAGAAAGGTTTGAGTGCGATTGACGCGCTGTGAATATAATCGTATTGATCGTTTACAAGTCGAATACGTTTGATAAACACAGTATGACGTGTACACTATTAAAACGGAATGGTTATATAAAATGTATACTCTAAACTCAAAGTAAAAATTATACTCTGTTGTTAATATTTGAGGAAATTCGAATCGCGCAAAATCCGGCCCAAATAAGCACATTGCTGCAGTATATATGCGCGTCACGCGCGGTATTAATAATATCTTATTATTACAGAAATATATACTCGTGTACGTGGGTTCTCGTGTAATGAAATATTAAAATTCTTGGTCGGTGCATCGAATTCGAAACGAAAACGCGCGCTCGTGTATGCTATAAAAATAGAAAAATCGCAAAATATAATTGAAAATCGGAATTGGTATATAATTTCTGGACCCAGTAGAGTGTATTTCGGTTTCATTTTTTTTTCAAATAAAATTTCAAAGTCTCTCCGGAATATATATTACATAACAAGGGTTTTATCCTTTTCTGGGTCATGGACCCGTTTAAAATATAAAGTATACCCACGAAATTTTTTTTTTCATTTTGATCAAATTATTTAATGTTTTAATGTTAATTTAAAATACGGTATACGGTATTAACAAATTTATCATTAAAAGAATTAATTACAATATTGATTTATGTAATAGGTACACACTTTTTTTTTTAAATTATACAAACTATGTCATAAAAAAAATATGATTAATAATAATTCATTTTATTGTAACGTATGTTGTTGTTTTAATTGCCGTGTATGATAGCCTTGAAATGTCGAAATGTCGTGAAAAAAACCAATGCACACTTTTGACATCCAATCGGTTGTTCACGGTTTAGTTTTTATTGTGACCAACGTGAAAAATCCATTTATGTATTTCAGACTCGCAGTGATATGTAGTGGCAAATGAGAAATGTATTTATTTAATACAATCGAACAGAATAGACGATAATAATTATAAAGTACATAACAGTAAATTGCGAGAAAAATATATAGATACCCAAAGCATTCGAAATTAAAAAGTTATGAACGATAGAAAAGCGCCAAAAGATGATAATAATATGGTAAAATAAATAATTGACACTACGAAACGGGTGATAATTGTAACCGTATAGATTATAGAGTAAAACGGAACATAAAGAATTGAACTCGGTTTTGCGCGGTGCAAGTAAGGACTTTAAATCGGAAACGGGGAAGTAATATTGAAGAGCATCTAGTGCGCCTTTGAAAATTTCATCGAGTTCTTTTAAAAGCAGAAAATGTCAAATAAATCTCGTAGTTGAACGTAATCGTGGCGCATTTGCACTGAGTTTTGATGCAGCAGAGGAGAGTAACCGGTTTTGAACACGTTCTTGCAGTCTGAGTTGATCCTTTGTCACACCGAATTCTCGGATTGACCGCACGAGAGCAAGATCAGAACGAAGGCAGTCAATTGAAGTGAACGATTGCTGGTTGCCTTATCGTTTGCAAAAAAAGAAAAATTAATATTTTTCAAACGAATTCAGAGCCGACGGACGCGCGGACGTCAAAAATTACTTGAAGCGTCTTTTGCCCCGCAGCAAAAAATAGATAATAATATAATAATTCATAATCACGCGAGTTATCCGCCGTGGTTCTCATTCGAGCGTTTTCTCAATCGGTGCGCATCAATCGTCTAATAATTGATCGTACTGCTGGGCCGAGTAAATTCGCCCGATGTAATCGAGATTACTGCCTTTCGTTTTTTTTTGCCCTTTTCTATCGAAACGTTCGCGATCGCGTGTTATTGGTATTGGCGTTTTTCACGCGATAACTCTGACAAGTAGACAAGTCCGTTCCTTTGCACAGAGAATCCGTTGTGCAACGAAGACGACTACGGTAATATCATATGGTCCGGTCCGTCCAGCATCCGTGTGGGGGATCGTGACCGTTTTGCAACGGCGTTGCGCAACGGCAGCTGCAGACTCGCGCCCGAGTCTAGGAAAATTCTCCGACCGCGTTCGCTTTCTCCTGTCCGTTATCACGCCCGCGCATTATTATATTATAATATTGTCCCGTCACAATACGTCATTGTTGTTCGTCAAATTCGAAATCGTCGAGATCTTCGTGTACGGACCGATCCATACAGCAAAAATACTCTCGACTCGTATAAACGTCATCGTCGTACGCGTGTGAGATAACGTCCGTCAAACAGACTATCATCACCTGCTGTTTTGTGTCTATCCGACGACGACAATGACAATAATTCCTAGACAAAGCGTCTTCGGCAAACGCTTCGGTGAATCGGTTATAAAAATTAAAAATTATCCTCGACCACTGCAGGTACCACTTCGAACAGGAGTGCTCCGATCTTTTCGTGTAGCACCTTTTCTGATTGCGAATTGCATCTATAGTTTGTACTTTAAACACGTTATTTTTCGATTTTCTCAATACTTTTTTTCAAAAGTCAAGAAAAACGACCATAAATTACACGAAAAAGCCAAAAATGCAATTTCGTCTTAATCGATTATTATCGTTTATTTATTACACCGAAGCTCCGCTCAGAATCGTTTTATCGAATGCAATGATTTATCATTGCTTTCAAATATATATATATATATATATAAAAACAAAACTCTAAAATCTTCATCCGAGTGATTCACTTGAGCGATATCCACAACACCCCGCTACCCTTTTTTAAATTCATAAACGTCCGTCACGTGTGATTTTTACACACAGTTTTGATTGTTTCGGTTTCACACTGCAGGCAAATAATATTATTAGTAATATTATTATCATCACTATAATATAATGTATTATACATGTGGTACACTCCGACATATATAATACCAATAAAACGATAATCGCGCGTTTTATGCAATAACAGTAAAAATAATATATTATTTAAATAATTGTACGGTCGCGTGGAGTATCGATGATGAAAACTCGCTGTCGTGGGCTCGTATACGATTTCGAATGAATGTGTTACGACTGTAAATCATACGAAAAATCGATACACGCCTTTCGTAAACCACAAAAAAAAAATAATAATAATAATAATAAAATAACGAGCTTCGTGTGTATTACGATTGTGTTTTTTTTTTTAGACGAGCACAGCAGGCGCGGTGAAAAATATATGAATTTCGAAATATCCGACTATATAAAGCGCGAGAAAATAAATGTTTAATCGACAAATTATTCGTAATTAAAACGATTTTTTTTTTTTGCTCGAAGCATTACAACGACCGTTTTGTAACAAACGAAATTATTATGCGTATTACTTGTAATTATACAGTGATTGTATAAAAAAAAATATACCGCACGAACGAGATTATATCTCGTTTTGATCTCTCAAAATTAATTCGATAATCCTCCTACGAATCATTTGAAAAATCGTATAAAAATCGAAAAATATTTATATAATATTATATGTGTATTGCGATTTAAACGAGTTTAAAAAAAAAACGTATTTAAATTTTTGTCGAGATTAAAATTCTTCCGACACAGACGTTGAAAATTTCGTTATTCGATGACGTTATTCGAACTTGTCGTTCACACATCAATAAACGATTCAGACGCGTTGCACGCAAAAGTATTTGACCTCGAGCGCCACCACATTAATTGTTACTTATAATTAACCTAAATACCTATATATTATAGTGTATAAACATTTTTTTTTTAATACACGTTTTTTTTTTTTTGAAGTTCTCACGAATTCAAGAAGGTCGACGAAATTTCAGCTCGTTTTAAATTCAGACAAAAAAAAAAAACTAAACGATAAAAAAAAAATATTTCCCACAACGACTCGCGTAAAAAAAATTTTTTTATATATAAAGATAATTGACGAATTTATTTCGTTTTTTTTTTTTTCTAGATTTTGTCGTCGTTTACACACACACACGCGCGCGCGCGGTGTGCAATTTGACTAATCGGAATTTTAAATTAGGTGAAATAATCGCACCGCGCAATCCGTAGACCTTTCTTGCGCATACATAACAACAGTAAAAACATATATTATTATTATTTTTCGATCGATTTTCAGGCGGTTTTGTGTTTGAGAGGAATAGAAAGTGTTTTTTTTTCCCCCGCCGTTCGTAAAACACATAAGCGCGCGTATTGTGCTCGTCTTCGATGGCCGTACGGTGTACGTCGTGCGCCGGAGTGCAGCGTTAAATATATCCGTCGGCGTTTAATCGACCGTGTAATCTATTCGTGACACGTTACCGGACGGGTTAATTTGTGGTCTCTATAACCGACGACGGTGTAATATTCAACGAGTGTATACGCCAAGACCGAAAGGAGCATAGAAGAAAAAAAAATTCGAACAGAAATCGGACCATACGACACGTTTAAAAAAAAAAAATTTCCATATTTTATCCGAAACGGTGTGTGTGGAAATAATGACTTTTCGGGGAATTCGTTTTTTTTTTAAATTATAAAGTGTGTTCGAGAATTCACAATTTTCCGTACGATTTTTCTGGACCGTTATTTTAACACCAAAACGGTAAAAAACGATCG
Source organism: Slavum lentiscoides (assembly GCA_032441835.1). Lineage (NCBI taxonomy): Eukaryota > Metazoa > Arthropoda > Insecta > Hemiptera > Aphididae > Slavum > Slavum lentiscoides. The sequence goes on along the minus strand of CM063714.1, from coordinate 7,494,383 downwards.
ATAATATTGCAGGTAACTACTATACAAGTATCCGTTTCGAAAATAAACGTTTTCGGCCGGTATGAAAAACTTATAAAAACCGATAGACCGATCCGAATTTATGGTCATTTCGGTTATACGAGTACTGGTCTATTTTTTTTTTTATCTCGATCACTGAACTCAATACGTGGATCGATCAAAATATGCGAGCCCCTGACAGGAGGCCGCCATATGCATTCTATAAGATATAAAAGTCATGGAAGATACGATGAAATATAATTTTTTCCATGATATTTATCGTGTTTTTGTTATTTACTTTGAGATAACAGGACGTGCTCGTAGCACCGAAATCCGTTATTTTTACGTAACGTAGTTGGAAAACAGAAAAATAGAAACGGAACGCGAATATGACGGCTCACTATAGGGCAAATATTTCATAATATATACGAGAATATTGTACAAAATGCGCGTTCCGCGTATTGAGTTCAGTGATCTCGGATTAAGAGATCTATTTTAAATATTGTAACGCGCGTTTGTATACCGCGGTATAATATACATATTATATAGTATGAATGTGCGACGGATTATTTTCCCGTGGGAAATATAAACTCTTCCGAGTTTGTCACCGGGGACGGTAACTATTTTTCAAAACGTTATACTGTTGCGCGGCGAAAACACGCTTCGGCTGAGAAGGCGCACGCAAAACGTCTCGTCGAGATCGGTATGAAAAACAGCTGTACGACACTTGTGTGGGAAGGACAGACAATATAAAACCGCGTTTGAAATTTACATATAAATAATAATAGGACGAAGAGTACCTACGTGTGTATAAATCACGATTCACCGGGTTTCGGTTCGACGTACTCACGTATTATACGTTTTATACGTCTCTTATATTCGAATGACCGATCTATGTTACGTTCGAATACGTGAAACGGGCGATTTTTCTTTTTTTTTTCCCGTCTCCACGAGAAACTTATCGTCCTTATTCGATTTCGTATTATATACCGTTCGTTTTTCTCCGTTGATTACGTTAAATCGAGTAATCGAATCGAATAAAAAACACGGAAGTTCTCGCGGTCGAATTTATTTTCAAAAATATAATAAGTCGGAAATAAATTTAACGATAAATACTCGCAACGGCAGGAGTACATCTCGTTTTCTATCGACTATTACGAATCGCAAAGTCCTTTTATCTATCAATCCAACGTTTGGTTTACAACGAACCTATTCGCAACAACGCCCTTTTTTTCCGTACCTATAGGAAGTGACTCCTGCGTGCTTCGTCATTCGGCTAACGTATACCACCTCGTTCTGGGTCTTCCTCTTGATCGTGTTTCTTCTATCATACCTTCAATATTGTTGAACAGTGTAATTCTTCACCAAGTCTCAACGTGTGCCTTATCGTCTGCCATCTCCTTTTCTTCATAGGAGTATCTATTAATGTTCATCATGCACGTTTGTTCATTTCTCAGTCCGACTTATTCTTTCTCCAACACCATATTTCTAGAGCGTACAGCAGCGTATCTTTTATTGCCCGTGTCTCGCAACCACGCATAATGTCTGTAGTCTAGACATGAATAGAATTGCCGATTTCACGTGTTAAAAACGTGTAAAAACTTCCATCCAAGTACGATTTATTCTCTACCTGTATTTAGTGTGCACCGATGACCGTTATACGATATACTTTTCCGAGAAAATTCCAGCAATGCGCCGATATTACACATCTCGGTCGAGTATCATCATCAGCTGCTATATATGTTTTTAATTACTATAAAATGTACTTATACGACGACACACACACTTACCACAACCGTTATGACCGCGTATGTCCATCGTAATAAATCAGGAAATAAATGGACCGGTCTAGAAGAGTATATAATGTATCTGTCGCCGTTCTAAAAAAAAAAAAAACGAGTATATAGGTTTGTCGTGGCTCTATAATTGTTTTGAAAAATCTTGAAAGAACTGCATAAACGGTTGTGCCATATTTTCTTGTTGATTTTTGTACCGGATTTGCCGTTCGTTGTTAAATGTCTCCGGGGGAAAAAAAACCTCAGTTCGAGTGGCTCTGATTTTTCATCCGTAAAATTGATATTTAAATCTCCAACCTAAATATAAATGGAAGTTTATGGAAATCGTAGGCCATTGAACGATATTCCTTCGTTATACTCTGTGTCAGATACTATCTCTTATAAAGCGGCATCGCGCCACGTCATCTGCACGTATATTTAAAAAGTCAATTTTCCTGGAGACTCGTAATCTGTTAAAAGATAGGTCGTTTTCTTTCTCGAACGTTTGCAAGTGGTATTCTTTTTCTTTTTGGATGTCGATGGACACTGTTGCGTCTTTTCGACGAGCACGAAAAGTAGTAGTAGTTCTATCGCATGACGTTTTTCTCATTTCACTTATCATCCCGCAAACTTGTGCCTCGAGAAGCTTCGACAATTGCAATAATTATTTACACCGTGGCGAGCAAGAGTTTTGTATGATTTTAAACTATCCGTGGTTAGGTTTTCATTAAAAGTATATAAAAAAAAAAAATCGTTTAAAATTATGTGTTCTCGTTTTAAATTGATTCGCGTCTACGCGGCCGTATACGCGTTTTAATTAAAACGGAATTTATTTCCGTCGACGACGTTAAATCCGTTGCGGCGGACTAATAAAGAATTTATTACTCTATCTGCGGACACGTATTAGCGCTGACTGTATTGCATAGTTTTTAGCGATTTATACGCTCATGCGTCATGAAAAATACACCGAAAATCACGTCACAGCCACGTCGTATACCGATTAAATCTATCGAAATTACCGTGTTCAAAAACGTTTTACGATATAATAAAAGCACTGGAAAAAAATCTTTTGATGCCATTACGAAGACGGACATTTGTGTATCTTATTTCGAATAATATTTTGTTGTCGAGTGAAGAATTTAACTAACCACGATCTCTGCAGTTTTGCCGTAAATACGCGTTCATTACGCATTATAAGGTACATGTAAGTGTATGGAAGTGGCGCGTCCAAGACCATGGGAAAACAGTCAACCCAAATAGTTAAAGAAGAAGAAAAAAAAACTGCAGGTGACGCGTGACCGAATCACTAATGCGCAATGAATTGATTTCTACGTATCTTATACGATATATACGCAAAAAACCCTTCTTATATTATTCAAGTAAAACTTATTAAATTGTTTATTTACGAGTATGTAATTTAAAAAGAATAAATACGGAATCGCGAGTTAGAGAGGAATTTATACATATTGTATTATTATTATTATTATTATAACGTATAACGAAATTTCTGTGAGTCATTCGTGGCCGTTCGCGTTCGTGAATATTCGTCTTTCTCTACACACCAGCTATGGCATTCACTGTTATCGCTGATGTCATCCTTATCATTTCGATCTGGGCGAAGTGTCTCGAATAATAGGCGAATCGAATAAATCGAACGCTCGCGTTCAGATGGTAACGACTGAAGTTTTTTTTTCTTTCTGTTCCGGTAACTTTCTCTTGTTTGAAATGACAAGATCAGAACTCAACGGACGAAAAAAAAAGTGTTAGTATTTGTTCTCGACCGCGATTCTCTCGGTATTTTTTTTTTTAAATCTTTGTTGCTCTCTTTCTGGACTTCCTCTGTTAGTTGCCCGATCAGCAATAATAACGGAGATTCAATTACTTCCTAATCAAACCAAGGACACTATTCCACAAACTATCTGGCAGAGTTATTCGAAAACTAAAAGTGTATTAACACCCCTAAAAAATTTAAAAAATGGTCAAATAATTGCAAGGAAAAAATATAAAAATCTCCACTTTATAAATATTTAAAAAATTAAAAAACGGACTAGCTAGGAAGTTCTTTTTTTACGTATTGTCCAGAATCATTTTTTTTTACAACCGTCGTTTTAAACCATATATTTTCACCAATTTTTATATTTATTAATATAATATTGTGTATATCATATAACGCAAAAATAAACACATTCGATCCTATACAAAAAAGTATAGTTTAGACTTTTTAGTCGGCATTCGGAATAGAACGTTAACGAAAAGACATAGGACAAAAGGATTTTTTTTTAATTAAATTTTTTCGTTTTTAACCTTTAATTTTCCTTCGTTTGTGCGTCGTACATTGAAAATGCGACGAAATTATCGTATCGTCGAGCTTTTTGTTTCGTGCAAAATCCCTTCGTTCCCTTTGAGAAGCCGTTCGGTTCGTTTCACGCGTGGAGTTTTCCAGACATATTATAAACGGAGTTCGAAAATCATAATATAAGTTTCAATGTAAAATAGGCCGCGAATTATCGTATTTGCGCAATAATAATCCGTTACTCGTCTTATTCGACTCGTACACAGTCGCGTCGTGTATTATAACCACTAATTATAATCGGAAAACATCAAACGAAATATTAATTACGTCTTAAATATGGCTGCAACCCAACATACGCGTGCGCAGATCTTCTAGACATCGAATCAACGAAAATTTATGCGCCAAATGATTTTAAATCCTATTTGCATTTTTTTCGAATTCATTAAAAGTATATATATTTACCCGAGATTAAAATATAAAAATATACTACAATTATTTCTAACATTTCACTAAAAAAAAAAAAAATACGAACGAATAAGTTTCGATCAGTGACGTACACGTACAGTGAAGGAATAGGAAAGGATTTAGGACCTTTTTTTACATAACTTACATGTGTGCAACTTGATAAAGTCATACTGAAGTCTATCGAGTAATAATATCCTATACACTAACGTTAAACTCCTACCTGCACCACATCGCTCTTTGAAATGTCTGCGAACGCGGCAGGTTGTAATATTATTGAGTACTAGCTAAATTTTTGTTTGTCGATTGAACAAATAATTTAATATTTCAACTTAAAATAATAATAAAATATACATATACAGCCTTGTTCTACCCATTTAAAACGAATATTTCTACAATTACTCGTAACGCGTCTTTCGTCATTAGGCTCCAATAATCTTAAAAATCTTCTCTCTTTTTCCGTCGACTAATAAAAACACACATAACACAATGTAAACCAAACCAATAGTGTTAGCGTCGTAAAAATTTTTAAATTAATCGATAATTCGAGTAGTGAAACGTTACAGTGACGTTAAAAACGTTCTCGTGGGGAAAACAATACTCAAAACGTACGCGAATCTACAAGGAGTTTATGGACAAATGACTCCTGACCTAAACGAATCTCAGTATTACTTTACACTAAAAAAATGTATTCAATCAGTCGAAAATCATAGACTTTGTTATCATATTCTCCCCACCCCGATATTTATTCATTTAAAAAAGTGTGTATATTACGAGAAATTCTGTATACATTTCTCGCCTTTTAAAACGTTCGAACGGATAGAATATCATAAGACTACGTTATTATATGTGCGCGAATATCTTAAAGTTTATATGACAAGAGAAAATCGCATATTTCACTTACCTTGTGTCATTCACACACACACACACACACACACACACACACATAAATACGCGAATTTCCTTTGATAAACTCGGGTCTTCACAAAGCACTGCAGCGTATTTCAACGGCCGCCTTTTTTTTTCTTTCCCCTTTCTCTATAGCAACGACAATAACGCTTTTAGGTACACGACCAATACGAACATTTGCAGGCAATGACTCGGTTAATTTCCATCACTGTTGATGACGTTCTCGCGTGTGATGCTTTCGGTCTATACGTGACCGCGTACATATTTGAATTATTCAATTGCGACTGATGACCGCGGTGTATAGTATTATTATTATTATATCTACGTCAGTACTTAGGACGACGGTAATTTACGGCGAGTAAGTACACAATTATATGCCATCAACGGATTTGTGTATTTATCGCCGCTTACGATTAATCTTTGTTTCAGAAAAATAAATAAATAATTTTTTTTTTGTACGTATATTTGGGTCGTAACTCGTACAATAAAAAAAAAAACTGGATAAACTAAATTTCGCGGTTTGCAAACGCGAAAGATCACGACGATTATATATATATGCACATTAATTATAGGTACGTCATCACGAGAAAAAAAATAAATATTTTTAATACCCAAACGTACGAAATAGGAGATCCATAAAATGTAAATCGTTCGTTTTTTTTTTAATAAAAATGACCTCGTTTCATAACGTTGATAATAATGGTAATAATAGTAATATATAAAACGCGAGAACGTTAAATATTTCGTTTGACCGATTTTCGTCGCAAATGGGTCATGAACTACTGTCGTCGTTATTTAAAAAAAAAAAAAGGGTGTATCGTCGGCCGATTATTAAAGGATTTGATACAGATCAAGTATTCAAGTCTATATAATTTATCGACGTTGTACGAGATAAAGGCGTTTCAATATTATCGTGTTTAAACGAACGATGGCGTAGGTGTAGCTATAGATTTTCAATCGAAAATCGTTTTCTATACATGACAAAAGTAAATTTTACATAAAAACGGACGAGTGTTTACTAAATTAACGTTCAATTATTATTTATACATTTTTAATGAATTTCATAATTGTCGATTTGAAACACAATAAAATATTTTTATCAACGATATGGGTATGCTTCGCACCGGGGCCCTCGAACGTTTAGAATCGTATTTATAAGAAAAGTTTAAAAAATTCAATTTTTTTTTTTAAGTTATTTTTAAACATATAAATAATTTTTTAAAGATTGGCGTTCTTTAAAAAAAAAATTTTTAAATCCTCTTGATACACTGTGCAAATGTTGAATGATGTTCGGACACAATAGACATTAACTTTACTTTAAAGTTTACAAAGCTCTGGATATGATCCGCAACCTGGTCTTCATAATCGATACACGAACGAAGTACGTAGTACAGGCAATATTTTGAGTCCTAATGTATCCTAATGAATCTCTCAATTAACGATATGTTAAACTTTTCTCTACTACTTCCAAAAAAAAATATAACATAATGATTTATCAGCTGATGGGTTCCAACAACGATTAGTTGTGCTAGTTTCAATCGTAAAATTATCAAAATTCAACTCCTACCTATATATTATAAAAGAGAGTTTATTGAATTTTCAATAAAAACTAACATCATTATTATTATCAATCAGTGTCCCAGAAGTAGTGACCGATTTAATACTATCGTGACCAGTTACGTAGGCGAATGCGGAAAGAACTTTTTCTAAAATTATTCGAGATCTGCGCAACCACTGCAGGACCACCAAAACCAATCAAACTGATAAAATGAATACAAAATAAGTGACGCGAATGTTTGCGTTAGGCGAGAAAAAAAGATTTGAAATAGTTAATATACATATTTTTTTCAATATATTATCGAGTATTAAATACTCTCGTTATTTTGATTTATTTAAACTTGATGATTATTTAAGAATCGACGAATTTCGCGAGATTTCCAACTACATATAATAATTTTGCACCGGGGCCAATTATTATTTATAATGGCGCCACTGATTTTTATGCAATAACTTCAATGCATGATTTACCAGTACCCTCGAGAATCTTCAGCAAATCTGTTCGGCATTTCTTCTACAACGGCTTCTCCCTTTTTTCGACAATTATAATAATACGTTTCGTGATACCGTTATAATAACGTTTTGCGAATTCGACGGAAAACCAGAAGCATTTTTTTTTTCTTCAATTTTTCATTTCCCATGAAATTTGTAGATTCGCTTATTTTTATTTCGATTTCAAAAATAACTACAAAATTGACGGTTCGGATCCCAGTTCGTATGCCGCGCCCCGACGGAATGACATTTGTCGCGTCCACGCGTCCGAGTGTTTAACTTGGACTCGACCCAATCACTTGACGTCATTGTACGTACGGCGGCGTATGAAACGGGCGCGTGTAAATTTCACCGATTACGCGCTATTTTTTTTTTCTGCACCGTTTTACAAGTAAATTCGACCGAAACGTTAATTTTTTTCTAACCTATTTTTACGAATAAAAAAAAATAAATCAAATGTTTAAATATTTTCAATTTTTTATTCGTTTCGAGTATATTATTATTATCGTTACACGCGAATTTTCATTTAAAAATTTTCGAGGACGTTTTCACAATATTCGTCGAGACTTCAAATATTTTATTTTCGATTTCCTTCCGTTTTCGCTACAGCGACTGACACTGAAGTAGATTTTAAAGCGTCGTCCGAGTGTATTATGTACGATTTTAACGATTTTTTTTCTTTTTTTTTTTTATAAACCGCGCAAAGCTTTTTATTTTCTTCGGCGGACTTTCTGTAGTCCCGTTTATTTCGAACACTTAAAATCGAGCGACTATTTTTAAACAAGCCTTTTTCCGCGTCCGTTCGGTGAAATCACGCGGATTTATTATTGAAACGAATAAAAAATTCGTGTCGCTATAGTGTTTTTTTTATTTTAGCCTCCTCTTTAGCGCGTGTTTCGATTAATCCTGAAACGAATAAATACGCAACTAATCAATTTTCCTCGTGCGCTACGCGATCATTCGCGAATTTCGTTTTTTTTTTTAAATTTTAATTCGTTTATTATTTTTAGTCGAATCCCAAAGAAATCTACCTCGAAACGAAATACTCGTGGAAATTCGTGTGTGTGTGATATTCTCTACTCAAACGTCCCTCCGCCGGTCTAAAACAATCCCTGCGCGCTGATGAGAATCGCTTGAAATTTTATTGAATTTTTTTTATACACACCATAACGTAAAACATTCTTAAAGCACACAACACAAACGGGTACACACGGACGACGAGTGTGTGTGTATATAATCACATCACGAACCGGTCTCGCCGACAATATAATTTCGCATCGTCGACCGACTCAACACACACACACACTATAACCGGCCGACGTTCTTCAACAACACCAACAACAACACCGGACGGCCGCACACTAACCCACATATTATTATTGTACGTACTTGTGCGACGGGGCGAAAGGAGATTAATAATAATAATAATCGAATAAAATTAAATTTAAAAAAAATTACGTATTATTGTACTTATAGCGTCTGTCCCGTGACAGGAGACACGTAAAAAAATTGTATACGAAGGGAGAAGAGCGTACAACACGCGCGCTGAATGGTATCAAGTGATCAAGTGGCGCGTTCAGCGTTTTCGAATCGAGGTTGCGGCAAGGGCTCTTTGGGACAACACCGAGTTCTTTCTGAATTCCTTCCGATGCTAACGCTACCTGGACGGTTCGGATTTTCTGGCGCCTTACCGGACACCAATTATATATTGTCCTACGACGCTCGAATAAGTCCGTCGACTTGAAAATTAAGTCTGAAACGTGCATATTTTATCGCGGAATTATTAGTTTTTAAAATTATTCAGCTTATTTTGATGTTTCAACGATTTATTCGGGTTTTATTACGCGCGTATCCGCTGTAGCTGATGACCGAAAAAAAGATTATTGGTTGTGTCCAGCTTTTGAAAATCGCAAGAGTCGGCAGCTATTCCGACACACGTTAATTCGTGTTCGACGCGGAATACTTGCATTTTTCCTGCAGAAAATCGGGTCGAAATAAACGTCGAATGCCCGTCATACGAAGTGGTTATAGAGCACAGTACAAGTAAATCTCGAGTATTACAAACTTTAGACGTTTGTTGTTTCAATTACTTTCAATAATTCGTTAAAAAGATAATGTTTGTGTTCTGAAGTTTTGATCGAAAATCCGTAAAAAAAAAAAATGCTTAAAAACCTACGCGGACACCTTCCCTTGAACGAGTCCTGTCCATACACACTTTGTGTTGAGGGGGAAAAAAACGCAATTTTAAAACCAGCGGCATTTTCGTAGTGAACAATTTATAGTTCCGGAATAGCAGACTAGTTAGTACGATTTTCTCGAACTCGCTGCGTTCCCGTATCATATTGAACAGCAGCTTTATTAACGCAAAATAAAAACGTATTCGGTCATAACATCTCCAATGAGAAATACCGGTTTACCGCGGTGCAGTATTGTGTAAATGAAAGGATCTGCGCAATCGGTACGCGCGTATACACAGCCAACGCATACACAGCCTTTCTCCGATCGTAATATTATTATATTATACGAATACACGATGAACACTATGTGAATGGGAGCGCTGAAATACGCATAAAAATAGACACTATCGTAGTACGTATTGAAAAAAAATAGATAGATGTGTAGAAACGGACGTGTGTGTAAAAGAGAAAATTTTGTTTCTCCCCCTTTGTAACCTGTAGTTGAGTACCGACGCCACTGCTCATAAACACGCTGCGATATATGGAAAATATTTAGTGTTTTTTTTTTTATCGGATGACCAAAAAATGGTATCACGCGACAACGAGACACGATCGGACACTATATACCGTTCTGGTTCAACGGGCTTATACAAATAACGTGCAGAATGATATTTTTTTTTTACACGCATTGGTCAGCGAATTCTAACGACGATTTCCAATTCGCTTATAACGTAAACTGTCCGTAAGGTTTCGTTTTTTTTATAATTCTAAATATTCTCGAGTCGTGCGTAAATCGCGATTCATTCGATCTGTAGGACGCGTCTGAAAAATTCTCTCTATACGCGAGAAAAAAAAACTTAGTCTTCGCCGCCGTAGTCGATCTCGAAGGTTTCCTGCACTCGAACGGTGTTTACACGGTCTTTGAGAAAATTACACATCATCAGTGTAAGTTTATATCCACTCGGGCCAGTTTATCGTCCGGATGCTGTTAAAATACTATATTTTTATAATATTATAATACTCGTCTTCGTCAGAGGTATAAAACTAGAAACAGTCTCGCATGAGCGTGTGAATCGTTAGTGAACATGTATATTTTGTTTTTTTTTTTTTTTTTATGAATGACCGGTCGGTTATAACCGCGCCGCAGAGAAAATGAATAACACAAACTTCGCGGTATGTGCAGTAGAAAGGAATGTGTGCGCGCGCGCGATTTATGATATAAGCCCTCCATCTGCACACGCGACCTAAATGAATGCGTATAATTCATTCATACATGCGTAAAATATTTTGGTATTTTTTTTTCTTACTTGCATTGGCGTGATTATAGGACTAGTCCATTGCGTAGATCGATATTTTGTCGTAAGAACAAAATATATAAAAAAGTTTTCAAAGTAAATTTATGTTCACTTTTAAATAAGACAATGTTAATAAATACAAAAAAAAAAAGATTATAGTTTATATTGTTCTTGGCTTCATTTCGGTCGAAGCGCGTCCTCGAGATGTATCGGCGGCGCGTTTTTATATGAATCATTCGTTTTTAATCGATTCTAATATGAACGTTTATAGCGAATAACAAAGTTTTTTTGACCAAAATTTTCAACGAATTTAATATGAATAAAAAAAGAAAACACTTATATTTTATTTCAAAATTCCGTTCTACTGTAAAGACCAAGAGGGGTCGGGGGACGTATTCGACACACATCGCTATTAATTATGGCACACCGCAAACATTGTACAGCAGCCATACTTGCAGTGGCGTCGAGACCAAATAAGACGTATATTATAACGGCGGAAAAATATTTTAAACACGTACCGATGCCGGAATATTTAAAGGCGTATTGACTGGGAGGGACGGGCATTTAAATAATAATTCTGTTACATTAACCGCGAGCACTGAATCAACGTTCCGTCGACCGAGTCAACAATAATAATAAAAATAACTCGAATATTTTAAACGGGACAAATAATAGTGGGACGCGATGTAATTTCCAGCGACTAGTATTCCTTTTCTCGACAACGTATTATTATTATTATTATTATTATTATACACATAAAATTATTTTTATTACGTTTGCAGAATAACGCGTATTTCTATACACTTATATTAACACACGAATTAGTGTAAGGGAAATAATATGATGTAGATACGTTAAAAATTATTTTTACCGGTTTACTTTTATATTTATAGCGTATTGCTTATTAAAATGCCGTGGATCCACTAGATAGTAAATTATAGGTTATAATCGTTTGTTTTTATCATATTATCACTTGACAGTTATCACGCATTCCGCGACAACCAACGAGAACGTTAGAATCACGAGCGTCTATAGAGACAGCGCCTATCGATATCCAATTGTCCTATCAGTTATCACAATCTGCTATCACTCAATACGTATCAATATTAACATTTCATCTATTTTGTCACTGGTGTTGATTTTTGTATTAATTGAAGTGTGTACGAATCGTATAGTTATTTTAAAATCCTGTTTATATTCACGTATAACGGTAGCATCTGTTATAATAGTTAAATCGTAATTTTAAAACATTTGTGTTATTATTAATTAATAATTTAAAAAGACAATGTTAGCAATAATGACGAACAGCCATCGGGTACTAAAAACTGCGGAAAATACGCGAATAAATATTTTAAAAAACCTGTGTTTTTCGGCTTTCAATATTTTTTCGATTAGCACTCCATAATTAAGTAAAATTATTAATAAAGATTATATTTGAATTCCGTTTTTTAACTGTAGTAAAAAGAAAAAAGTCAAATTGATACGTATGTACTGTACGATACTACTTATGACTGGTAAGCAAGTCGATATTGACGCGCCGTCTCTAGACGCTCGTGTTTAGAATCAAGGTAACCGTTTTGGTATAACCCAACTAACATTTTATCGACTCAACAGTTTAATAGAATTTAACAATAATAATGTTGTAATGATGAAACGCACATAATTTAACCAGATGTTAAATTCGAACAAATTGTTAACTAAGAGTGTATTCAACAATAGTCGGTGAAACCACCGGCTGAATATGTTTTAATTTTTTTAAATAAATAAAAAAAATAATGGTTATTTATTATTATTATAATAGAAAAACTTACGGTGGCGGCTGAGGGGAGGGGAAGCGAAGCCCCGACGAATTTTCAATTAAATCAATCAATTTTCATTTAAAATTTTCGGGGACGCGAAATTTTTTTTTTTTTACACTCTTCTAATTTCCCCACCAATTCGAGTACTGGTCTTAATTAAACATTTATAACGCGCGCAGACGGACGTTTATGGACGACGTTAAACTGCACCCCGTTCGCCGGAGGGCGTGTAATTAATATATTATTGCTCTCTCCTTTTTATAATCCCTATAATATATAATGTATATAATTTTCATCGCGCCCGTAAAACGATATTATATTAAATTGTATTATTTGCATGGAAATTAATTTCGACAATTATATCGATTCTACCCCTGACCGACCGGCCGGTAAGTAGTTACGACATCGCGAAATAATAAATTCGACCCAGTTTTTGCGGAAACCGTCGCGGTCGACGCGTGACGACGACAAAAAAACCGCTCCGTTCTCCCAACTACGATGTCCAATTTGAACGCTTGTGGCCAAGATCGACGACCGTTTTTTTCCCCCCTTGCCTTTTACCCTTCCCCGAACGCCGATTCAATACGTTTAAAACGAACGCCGCAATAGCGTTTCGAAACGAAATCGTTGTGCCCGCGAACGAGTTTTCGTTTCGAAATCAAATAATATAATATCCTTATTTCGTTACAGTACCGGGCGCCGTCGATTAAATCGGGAATTATATAATATAATATACGGCGGCGCGTATATTACTCGTCGCACGAATCGCTGGATTCGACGAAACGAGTAGAAGTAATATCGCGCTGATTAAATTTTTAAGTATTCTCCGCTGCTGTTGCCCGAAGTGAACTCCGGCTCATCAGCGAAACGCCCCCCCCACCAAAAAAAAAAGGATAAGAACCCAAATTTTCGACAAACCAACGCCTTGGCTCGTTTGGTTATTTCGGTTCGAAAACTTATTTTCTTTACTTCGAGTTGAAAACTTATTTGCTGTATGATGGGCTTAGCGTGATTTTCGAATTTCGGAACGTCACGAGTTTCATAAGAATTTCTTAAAAAAAAAAAAAATGCTTCGTGTTTTTAAATTTTGAAGTGGATCATCATTTTTTTCCCAAAAAAAAAAAAAAATACGTTTGATGTCAGTTCAGAGACTAATATATATATAATTAATAACTAGTTTCATTATCATTTGAAAAAATCATCCGCGGTTTACTCCGCCGACTGTTCTGTATAGCTCGTCTGTGATTGTGCGCCATCCGTTTGAATGCAAATCATGTAAAGAAAATAATTTTTACGTAATTCCATACAACTCGTTATACGGTGAAAAAAGAAAAATAAACGTATGACGTGAGCTGTTTTATTATTACAATACGTTGAAATCCACACTCTTCGGTTATATTATAATAAATTATTATTATTATTATTATAAGATACCGTAAGGCGCGTTCCATTCACTATTATTATATTAATAATAATCCGCCAACAGATTACACCGCGCGTGATTTATTCAATTTCTGTGGATCTGTACAGAAAAGAAAGAACGAAGTTTTATAACCTACGACGACCGTTCACGGTACAGACACTTGGTGTTTACGTCGCGGACGATCGAACCGGAACTGAAAACGTCTGGATACAGCTCTTGCACGGTGGCTGGACGACCAAATCGAAATTTAATAAATTGAAAGAGCAAAAAAAAAAAATGTAAACGATTGCAAAAAACTTGAAAACAGGAGGTGGTTGAGACCGGCGTATAGCCTTTGTATGTGACGAAACGTTGCGTGCCTGGCCACACTCTGCGATTCGCAATGGAGGTCGATGAGTAGTCGTCCATATGTGTCCTGCTGTAATCGTCTCGCTTCCGATTTTGTAATGTTTCAAATTTTTACCGGATTTCAATATTAATTATAACGATACAAATTTCACACGCGCGTTATATGCGTATGATTTCTCCTCTATTGTTATTGGCTGAATAGTGTACCGAACGTGTACGACCGGTATCCAAGATACAAAAAATAAATAAAATCACTTTCGGACTAATAGTTTATATATATAAAAAAAGCTTTTCGGATTATTATTATTATTATTATTATTATTATTATTATTATTATTATTATTAATTATTGATGTATTGTATATATGATTTCTTCTCGATTGTTACTGGCTGAATAGTGTATCGAACGTGTCGACCGGTATCCAAGATACAAAAAATAAATAAAATCTCTTTCGGATTAATAGTTTATATATATAAAAAAAGCTTTTCGGATTAGTAGTGCAATGATAAAATAGCACCACGTCTTTTCACGTTAAACGTCGTAGTCTAGAAGTTTCCGTGAAAACTCCGTATAACGCCTGGACATGTTTGAACATCTTGATTCGTTCGTGAACAATCAAGAATGGACGTTGTCTCGGTCGGTGCCGGACTTACGTCTGGGCATCGTCGGTTCACTGTCGCCCGGCAAATCGGCGCTGGTGCACAGATACTTGACCGGGTCGTACATGCAGGAAGAGAGTCCCGAAGGTGGCCGGTTCAAGAAACAGATATCCGTGGACGGTCACAGTCACTTGTTGCTGATCAGAGACGAGGGCGGTTCGCCGGACCTACAGTTTACCGCCTGGTTGGATGCGGTCATATTCGTCTTCAGTCTGGAGAACGAGGCGAGTTTCAATGCCGTGTACGGATATTACACGAAAATGGCTCGCTACCGCAACTTCGCCGAAATACCGCTCATATTGGTCGGTACGCAGGACGCCATAAGTGAAACCAATTCTCGAGTAATAGACGACACGAGAGCCAGGAAGTTGGCCGCGGACTTAAAAAGATGTTCGTATTACGAGACGTGTGCCACGTACGGCCTGAACGTGGACCGAGTGTTCCAGGACGCTTGCCAGAAGATCGTCCAACAGAGACTGTCGGCGTCCACCACCTACCTGTCGGACTCCCGTTGCTCGACTCCCGGTTCGTCGTCCACCACTCCGGTAGGTTTGTCGTCCGCGTCGTACAACCACCACCATCACGCGATTTCGTCGCCGGCCTCCGGGTCCCGGGCCACGTTCTCGCAGGTCTCCTCGCCGTCCCCGCCCGTCCACGACGGCGGCGGTGGCGTGTCCTCGTCGCCGGCCGTCCACGTTAGCGGCGGCGGCGCGGTCAGCAACACGTTCAAAGACTCGGCGGTGCTCCGGTCCTCCTCCAACGTGCTGTCGTCGTCGACGCTCGGCCCACAACCGCTGGAGCTATCCATCGCGCTCGACAACAACAACGTGTCGAAGACGGCGGCCGCGGCCGCGGCGTGCTCGTTCGACGGCGGCCTGTCCGTGCCCAAGGACCTGCCCACGCCCAGCTCCACGCCGACGACCAGCAGGAAGACGAGGAGACGGTCGTGCCTGTTCAACCTGTCGTCCAAAAAGGACGACAAGAACCGGCGCCTGACCACCGGCGAGCTGGGCAGCGGCCGGGCCATACCGCTCAAACAGGGCTACCTGTACAAGCGCAGCGGCAAGGGCCTGAACAAGAAATGGAAGAAGAAATTCGTCGCGCTGTGCGACGACGGACGGCTCACTTACCATCCGAGTCTGCACGACTACATGAAAGACGTGCACGGCAAAGAGATATCGCTGCAGTACGTCACGGTCAAGGTGCCCGGTCAGAATCCCAGAGGTACCAAGGCGGTAATGTCGCTTTCGTCGAATAACCACCATCACAGCAGCAACGGTCTGTCCGAACAAAACGGCGGTTCAGCTAACGGTAATGAATCCACGATCGGCCTGTCGAACACTTCGCTATCGGTGAACAACGGCGACATTAAGGCCGAAACGCCCAACGTGAAGAAGAGACGCAGGCGGATGACGAGCAGCAACGTCAAGAACCAAGAATGCAAAGACACGGACGGATACGAATTTATAATAGTCTCGTTGCACAACAAAAAGTGGAAGTTCAAGGCGAACAGTTCCGAGGACCGGGACGAATGTGTGGCCGTCATCGAACAGCAGATTCTCAACTCGTTACAGAGCAACGAGATCAACAAAGTGACGGCGGGCGGAAAATTCGGCTCGTCCTGTAACCGAGCGGAAGACGTGCAGAACGTCCGGACGCGAGTGCCCGGCAACGGACAGTGCGCGGACTGTAATTCGCCGAACCCGGACTGGGCCAGTTTAAATCTCGGCATACTCATGTGCATCGAATGCTCCGGCGTACACCGCAACCTGGGCTCGCACATCTCCAAGGTCCGGTCGCTAGATTTGGACGAATGGCCTCCGTCGCACCTGGGAGTGATGATGGCCATGGGCAACGATCTGGCGAATTCCGTCTGGGAGGCAAACGTCCGGCCCAACCGGACGAAACCGAACCCGAGCTCCAGTCGGGAGGAGAAAGAACTGTGGATACACAGCAAGTACGAGACCAAAGAGTTCCTACCGGCGATTGCGCACGTGCCCGACTTGTCGCAACAGCTGATCGACGCCGTATACAGGTGCGACATGAAAGCGCTGACTCTGGTGTTGGCCCACGCCAATGCCGATCAGGTGAACTGCGTCGTCAGCCACCGGGACCTGCGCACGCCGTTGCACCTGGCCTGCTCTACGGTTAACCTCCCCGTAGCTCAGCTACTCCTGTGGTACAAAGCGAACGCCAAAGCGTTGGACCACGAGGGCCGCACTTGTCTGCAGCACGTGCGAGCGGCCTGCCAAAACGGCGGCTCCGCGTCGTCCGTCCAAGACGCCGGCCCGTTAACGGAACTTCTGGTGCAAAACGGATGCCCAGAAAACGGCGGTACCAGCAAGCTGACCAGACCGTTGGACATATTGCCGTCCAGCGTCATCTGATCGCCGTTCCCAGGCGAGACGTCCCGCGGTACCACGGTGGTCGTATAACAATAACCTAAAGAAAACGTTTTACAACGATTATAATATAAATATATCCTTCGCAACTCCCCCTTCCACCGAATACACAAATATTTCGTGCGCATTTATATTACATACATAAAATAATAATCGATGGGCTGTGATATTTTTTACCTTTTTACAAAAATGTATTACGACGTCCAGAGCACGTCTCTACCGCCGTATATAGATTGTTCATTCGACGTTCCGTTCGTACCAGGGTAAGAAGAACGCACGACGATCACACACATAACCACACCACGTCCGCAAACCGTATTATTATTATTATTATTATTTAGACTAGCGGTAGCGTATAATTTATATACGTATATTTATATAAATATTATACAATAATATTATTACGATAAGTGGTATCTCTCCTCGTTGTTGTTGAATTTGATTTTAAAACGAATCGGATTTTATTTTCCGCCATCTTTAATTTTCTTTCTGTATGTGTATTTTTTTTTCCACAAGAGAATTATTTGCTTACGTTTATAAACGTGTAAATCGAGACGACTAATATTATATTACGACGTGCGTGTCTCTACCGTCTTACAACTGCAGTATGAAATACAAAATCGTTTTTAAAATATTATTTATACATATGTATATATACAGGGTGTTCAATAAGTTCGGCTTTCAGCATTTTTCTCGGCTCCTAATTAATATTTTTAAATTTTAATTTTTGCATATCGTTAGAGGTTACACAATACGCATTTTTTAATATGCTTTTCAACAATTTCCCCCACTTATTTTTCGTGATAACAGTATCAACTTTCGATTTTTAAATAGGAACCAGCAATTATTTTTGAATATTATTATAGAAAAAATAAAATAAAAATAATAGCGTTTGAACTTTTATTTAGATATTTGTATTTTGTAGTATATCTGTATTTTTTTTAAAAAAAGGGGTTGAATACAACTTAGAAATTGAAGCTGTAATTAAATATTTTAAATCTAATTATTAATTGTCCTAGATAAAAGTGTACCTGTATTTTTATATATAGAAAAAAAATACAAAATAAATTAATAATGTCCCGTTATTAATTTTATAAAATATGCAATGGTTTTCGACATTCAATGGAAATGCAATGCTATAAATGTAGTATTAATACCGAATTTATGACACTGATTATAAAGGTTTCGAATTTCGGAACGTCACGATTTTCCTAAGAATTTCTTAAAAAAAAAAAAAAAATGCTTTGTGTTTTTAAATTTTGAAGTGGATCATCATTTTTTTCCAAAAAAAAAACAGTCGGAACGACTTTTGAACGTTTTAAACGTACTAGTGCGAAAAATCGTGAAATCGTCCCGGGACGTCGTGGTTTATTGTGAAACAATCGATATTCGTTCGTTTTGGAAACCGTTATGAGTTAGGCTAGGCCCGATTGCGTTAAATTTTAAACAAACGCTGTAAATTATTAGCGAAGAGGCTGTGCGAAAAGCTGTCGGGCTTGACACTAAAATAGACGTTCTGGAAAATATTGTTTGGACAGCGTTTAAACTGTTTAAAAGTCAACCCGCAGGGATTCGCGGTGTTCAAAAGAGCGGCGCGACTTCGAGGAGAGACGACGACATCCGATTTGATATGCGAAAGGCGTTACGTGAATGTTATTATAATATTTACGGCTTCAGCAGCGTCTTATTTTCGTTTTCTAACGATCCGTGTGAGACCGGTTCTCTCCATCCTTTCCCCGTCGTCCCCGAAGTCGTCGCGTTTTTACACACGTCTTTGGGCGTGTTAACCATTTACGCGTGTGTCCGACAATACTTTCCGACCGCATTTTTCGCGACTCCTTTCTCTTTCGCGTGCACCCCACTGCGTTCGCACCGTTCCCGGCAGTATTCCATCCTTTCCGTGACGCGTCGCTTACGCGGCGTTTACAACTCTCAACGATCTGTACTATGGAAGAAAATAAAAACTTTTTTTTTTTTCATTAATAAATTCGAATTATTAAAAAAAATAACGCCCGACGATAACTTTTGAACGTTCCGTAACGGGAGATTTTTTCGTCCATTCTGTGTTTTTCTAAACAAGAAACATTTATTGAATATTAAATATTAAATCGGTAAAACTTTTTAAAAACATAAAGAATTTAACGTAAGAGAAGCGATGGAAAACGTCGAAAAACAATAATAACTCGTTAAACTGGGACTTGAGTCAATTACAAAATTCGTTATTGAAATTGGTTCAATGTAAACCAGATGGCGGCAGCATCGCCTTGCGGTGGGCGTGGTCTTTGACTCACGACCAATCGACGCGGCCGGTTTATGGTGACGTCATCGGAGATATAAACCGTATAAATACGGGTGTACATAGTGTCTAACGGTTTAGTACAGTAGTTGATTCGCGCTGAAGACGACGACGTAGTTATTGTCGAAATACGCATACGCGATAAAAGTGTATTATTTTTATAATTTTTTTTTTTTGGGTGGGTTTATAGAGCGTACGTATAGTATAAAACAAGTCCTCGAGCATATTTTATTCTCGAAATAGTAAATATTTACTTCGGTGGATTACGATTTCAAAGGCTAACTATTATTTATACTTAACATTTTAAATATTAAATATCGAAAGCCTCGATATATCGGCGAGATAATGTCGGTATAAAAAATTGACGATATATCGACTATGACAGTATCGATATAATATAATTCGATTTGAAAAACATATACGTAATATAAAATAACATATTCCAAAGATATTTTTTTTTTTTAGAAAACCTTGAGGCCTCTCGGCCGGTAATTCGGTTTCGAAAAGTATATACATATATATATATATATATATAAAAGTGTTGTTTTAAACCGCAATATTGAACGAAAACCGAGTGTTATTGTAACGCGTAATACTCTCACTGTTCTAACGCGTCACTGGTAACGGATATCGGGTGCTGTCCTGTAAGACTTACTCTCGAAAACCGTAAACTATAATTATATGTATAGTTAACATGTACAAAGACCGACAATACGTTTTGCGTTTAAACGTATTACGCGTAAACCTTAAAAAAAAAATTGTTAAAAACCATTTATTTCGATTACTAGGTTTTTTCCTTAATTAAACCCGTTTTTTCACATAAATTTTAAATCGTATAAATATATTATAATAAATGTTCAATCGACCAGCGCCGGCGGAAAATCGTCTCGTATATACGTGAATCGAACACCGTTTCACTTTTCATAACGTGAAAACGCTGCGTATAGAGCGTATGAATAGGATAATATTATTATATTATATTATGGTGAGAATTAAAAAAGAAAAAAAAAATACCCGGCACGCTACACAATATTATATACATTGTATTATTGAACGTCTACGAAATTGAAATAGCTCGCGCCGGATTCAATAGCCGAATACGAGTGTGCTGAATTCGAAAATCAATAATAATAGTAAACGCGCGTAACGCGTATAGGTATATTTAACGACAATAAGTTTTTTTTAGCGCTACGCGCGACATACGAACACCACAATGGTCTGGCGGTAAAAAAACTCGATAACGCCTCCCGAGGCAAATTAAATGCCGTGTGCTAATGAAAAAAAAAACGTTTTACTTTTTTTGCAGGTGATATATTGCTCAACGAAAAGGACAGACACGTAGAAAGGATCAAAAGAGACGGTGGTAAGTGTTCGTATTCTGTCATTTAACCGTACTGCGAGTCCGCGCGCGTGTATATATTGTATAATAATAATAATTAATTAAGACACGAACATAATCTACGCTAATAACGTCGGTAGTGGTTCGTCCAGTTGTTTTTTTTATGAAACGAGTGCGTATCGAACTCGATTATTACGTTATAAACAGTCCTACAAATTCCATATATATATATAAACGCACATAGACATGTAAAAAATATTGTGTAGGAATTTGTCGCGCGTGGGTTAGAGACGGGATTCTGTATGCCGATAATAGTATATAATCCGAGTTGACCGCGAGTCCGAATGTATAAGATCCGGGAATTAGAAACCCGTTTAACCGATGTGAAATTTGTACGAGGTTGCATCGTGTATGTAGACGATGAACGGGTATAAAAAAATGTCGTTTCTCACAGAACCCACTGCTAAATTATGAATATTACCTAATTCGTCGATTGTCTACTGTAATAATGTGTTAAATAAAATCGAAAGTATAACACATACGATGTTGAAATCACAAAACGTTAATTATTTGCGAAAGAAAAAAATAATCGATTTTCTTCTTTTTTTTGTTTTCCCGTCGAAAAAGATTTTTTTTTAACGCGTTTATTGATATAATCGCATCGATTTTATTCCAATAAACCACGATAATTACATCATTCTCTAGATCGATTAATTAAAAACTATCGGTTCGTTATATTGCTTTTTATTCAGCGAGTATTCGACGTAACGTTGTTTAAAAATAAAATTTAAATATTTCCGGTAAAATAAAATAAGTTTCAAGCGTAGGTATATCGTTAAGAAGAAAAAAAAAAGTCCTACCCCGTTTAACGGACAATAACATAACGAAATTCGTAGCGATCCGAGAATTGTAGTGGTGTTTAGAGTTTAAAACATCATTCGAATTCGAAGAGAACAATATATTTTCGAGGGCGTAAAATTTACTGTTTTTTTTTTTGAAAAAATCTCAAAACGCGTTGTAACAACTATTCTTTACCGTGCGCGATACACTGAGAATAAGGTATACAATGTCCTCGAAAATATTCTTCGCTTTGAATTCGGTATAATAAATGCGTGTATAACTCTAAATTCATCCCTGCAAAAATTCTCCAACTTGTACCCAACGTGATTTTGCTATAATGTGTCGTCCGTTATATAGATGGAAAAATACGGGTGTAGTGTTTTTTTTCTTCTTTTTATTTATAAAAATAAAAATGGAAAATAGGTTTTTACTTCATCTTTGTATGTATATATATATATATATACAGTGGCGTACATTCAAATTTGTTCTGGGGGGGGGGTTTAAAAAATAACCAACACTAAAACCATCCCTTTAAACGGCGCATGAAGGAATTTATGAGTAGGAGCCGATAGTGCACACAATACCTGTGCACCGTTGTAGAGTGTAAAAATTAAAACATGTTATAACGCGCAACGGGCCTTATAATAATATCACAATTTTTTTATTTTTTTGGGTCCTGGGGGGGGTTTGAACCCGAAAACCCCCCCGTATGTACGCCACTGTATATATATATATATATATATATATATATAAATTAATTCGTTTTAGTAATAAAAAAACGATAATAATCGTGATAAAAATACCGAAACGTTGATTTAAACGTAAAATTCGTAGAATTCCTGTTCAGTCCACTCGTTTCGAAAAAAAAAACAAAAAATACACTACCGGTGGCTTCACACTTTTGTACATATAAAAATATTATTGTATATTATGTTCCCGATGTACTTGTGTCACATTTCTTGTCTGTTCTGTCGCTCTAACTTTGCTACCCCCCTGTGGTGTTTAGATGTCACTGTCCTGTTGCTGGACGACACCGGCAAGAAAAAGACATCCGCGCCGGCCGTCGGACTGTTGTCTTCGATGGCCCGTACGTTCGTCCAGGACGGCGTTACCACCGAGTACGCCACGCACGTTATTGGCACCACTGTGGGCGACCGTTACGCGCACATAGTCAGCACCGGTTCTCGCGTGTTCTACGACAACGTGAAGCCGACGAACCGGCACGACACGCCGGAAATCGACTTGCAAACGATACTGGATAACCTGGGACGCGACGCGCAGCAAGCGTCTTCGGAAGAAAGCGCCGTCAAAGGGAAAGAGATGCGTGTAGAAGAGGAAGACGCGGAGACGAATTTTATCAAGGGGAAAAAACTGGACGCGGGCGCGGCAACGTCGCCGCCGGTCGCATTGTCGGTTGACAAAGCCAACGTGTCCGTCCGGCAAGAGATTTCGGTGCGGAAGGGCGGATTCGGTGTGGATTCCATTAAGCCGGCCAAGGTGAACGCGAAAAACGGATTGCCGACGTTCACGGTGAACGGCGACGACAACGAGGACCGTGTGCCGTCGTGGTCGCCGGTGGAACACACGACCAAGCGCGAAGACTCGTTCCTGAACAAACTGAGATCGTCCAAGAATCTGTTCAGAAACGGATTCAAACCGATCGAAATAAAGAAATACGAGACGGTCACGTATTTCGGATTCGCCGACTTCGTGACCACCGTCGGTAACACCGTCATAATATTCATGCCTAAAACTCCGGCGGTGCCCGAAGCGACGGGCGTCACGAGTATTAAAGGCGAGGCGACGCTCCGGCCCGAAGACCGGATTAATCCGACGAAACCGTCCGGGACGTTGATGTTCACAAAGACGTTGGCGGAACCGTCGGCTACTAGCAGCAGCACTGCTACTGCAGCGACCACTGCGAAGAAAGTCGAATATAATAACGTGATCGAATCTAGTATGATGGCGACCACGGAAGAAACGACGGCCATGCCCACGGAACCGCTGTCCCGACGCATTTCAGAAACCACAAGAGTGTTTAACAACGAACAAGAAGCGTTGGGCTTATTGAAAACGATCGGAGGCGTAGACGTTATCGACAGTAAGACAACTAGACTGACCACGTTCTTCTACGGCACGTATCTCAACGGTAAATACACGCAGCTGGAACAGACGGTGTCCACGTTACTGTCCAAACCGTCGCAGACCACCGTCAAACCTTCGAAAATCGATGTACCGCCGATGACGACGAGCGCGCCGCAGACGACTGTCGAGCGTCAGACGACGACTGAAAACGCCGTGAACGAAGTCACTACCGAACCCGAAGAATCGGTCGTTTCGACGACGCCCGAAGAAGAGCCGATTTCCACGACGCCCGAAGAAGAGCCGGAGGTGTCTCCGACTCTGTCGTCTTCCTCCGAAAGCAGCGCACTGTACAAAACGTACACGTATTTGACGACGTTCTTCATACCCGTAGACGAGACTTTGACTACCACGTCCGTCAAATCGAGGATAGTGTTATCGCCAGAATCTACTCGCGTAACTGAAACCGCAGCGATGACTCGGATCACTACGAGCACGACCGAAAGTGTGCCCGTGACGAGTGCCGATGAAGAAGACGTGAAATACACTACGGCTGCTGAGGAGATGACGATTACCACCGAAACGGAAAACAAAGACGTGTCCGAGCCGGTTACGATGCCGATGAAAGAGGAAGTGCAGGTGATAACAACTGAAAAACCGGTGAAAAAAGATTCCGAAATGACGACCGAAAAGCCCGTTTATAACGATTTCGACGATACAGAAATGACGACCGAAAAGCCCGTCGTTAATGATCACGATGCCGACGATAAAGAAATAACGACTGAAAGGCCCGTTAACGATGAATCCGACGATAAAGCAGCGCAGCTGACCACTGAAAAGCCCGTTGATAAAGACGCCGACGATAAAGAAGAATTGATGACCGAAATAAGTCCTACGACCATAAAACCGGTAGACGACGAAGAAGTGGAATTGTTATTCAAAACGTTGTACACGACGTACACGTACTTGACCACGTTTTTCCAAGAGACGACAACGAGCGTTTCGAGTAGAGAAGAAGTAGTCACTAACATTGTCGTCACTACCGTGGAAAAAGATTTTCTGGCCACCGATCCAGCTGTGGCTGGTCTTTTCGACCGGGAAGAAGGCAATCTGTTGAATACCGCGGACACGCGTAGTGCGTCCGCGAGAAACCCGAGAGTATTAGCTACGCGCGTCGGTTCGGGAAGGCCGTCGTCCGCGTTCCTGCGCAAACCAGCCGACGACATTCTGTTCGCTTCTACTCTGGACTCGGTAGACTACAAAAAAGAATTGGCCACACCTCCGCTGGACGACAACGTCGTTAAAACGTTTTCCAAAACGTACACGTACTTCACGACGCTCGTGTCCAACGGGTTGACTAACCTCAAAAGTCACACTGAAGTGTACACCAACGTTATTATGCCGTCGAACATGCCGTTGTCCCCACAACGCATTCAACCGACAACAGTGAGAAACACGATTAAACCTACACTGTTAAAAGTATCCGAAATCACGTCGGAACCGATGGATGAACCGAAAACCGTGAATAAAGAAAAAATGGAAAAAGGCGAAGTTGAAGAAATCGAAACGAAAAAACGTAAAAACAACGAGACTTCAATGACGCCGTCTTACAAAT
Organism: Slavum lentiscoides; assembly: GCA_032441835.1. Classification (NCBI taxonomy): domain Eukaryota; kingdom Metazoa; phylum Arthropoda; class Insecta; order Hemiptera; family Aphididae; genus Slavum; species Slavum lentiscoides. Next base: position 7,468,622 of record CM063714.1, on the reverse strand, counting down.
ACGATATGACAATTACACGAAACCGTACCAATTACAGTAACATGGACGAAGATAAACCGTCGATAAATAGCATGAACGACGTAATTGGTGAATCGATGGTCACGGGCACGAAGTCGATTTCGTCGAACAACATCAAACGGAAAGTTTCTACGGACGAGGACGAAGACATGGAGAGTTCTGAAACGAACGAGGATATCGAACCGTCCCCGTCCCCGGGACTCGAGTTACAAACCAGTTTCACTACTTACACGTATTTCACGACAATTTATAAGGGAAGTTCGTCCAGTCAGGTCGTAAGTCGATTTGAAACCGTAACGAACGTCGTACCACAAACGATTGAACCAACAGAAGTGGATAATTCAAACGTCGAAGAATCCACGTTACCGGTGACCTTTTTCACTACTTACACGTACTGGACGACTCTTTACAAAGACAGCAATACAATAGTGACCAGCCGTAAAGAAACTTTAACCAATGTGGTGTCGCCTTCTGCGTCCGACAGCAGTTCATCGATCGTTGCCACGATAAAACCGTCATCGACGCAAGAAGTGATGGCCACGGAAAAACCGCATGAACCAGAATTCACTACGTTCTTCACGACGTTCACGTATTTCACAACGTCTTATCTCGACAACGAAACGGTAGTGAACAGTAGACTAGAGACTGCGACTAACGTGTTGAACATGAAAGATACCGAAGAATATATGAATAATGAAAGTACCGGCAGCCGAGACGACAGTGTAATCAAAACGACACCGGAAAATACGGCGGCAGAAAAATTACCGTCGCCAGTATTAAAACCTACGGGATTAATATCGTCAATTACGTCTAAAGAAGTTAACGGCGGCGAAACGACATCGTTCACTACGGACGTTTATGGTACTTACATCGACGGTTTATACGCGCAAATACTCGAGAGCCGGTCAAATATTGTTAAAAACGTATCGCCGAGTGGAGTAGTGAAACCAAACAGTAAGAGTACCGGCATTGTAGCCTTGAATGAGGGTAAAATCGTGGATGCCGACGGAGTCAGCACTACGTTCTACACGACAAAAGCTATTGGCACTTATATCGATCAACTTTACGCTCAAGTCATTGAAAGTACGTCGTCGTTGAAGGTTAACGACAACAAGATGGTTTCCGATCCTTCTACAACGGTGCTCGGTTCAAAAACGTACCGTACCGGTTTATTAAGTCTAATCGAAGGCACTAGCGTCAAAGACGCGAGTACCACTTACTACGAAACGAAAGTTATAGGAAAAGTAGTGGACGGGAAATACACTCAAGAATACGAAAGCGATTCGACAATTAAAATAGGCGTACAACCGACGGCCGTCCAAGAGATTAAAGCATCGTCCACGCAACTCAACGAAATCTTACAAAGCGAGATGCCGATATCGCCATCGCCGGCGACGATCGAAAGCTCTCAAGGTGAAAGCGGCTCTACGACAGAAAAGAACGACGACGCGGACGAGGAGAACTCGACTAAAAAGAAAACATTCCCCGTTATTAGACCGTTCGCTTCGAGACCCCGGCCGACGTTTCAGCCGAAAAAGAAAACCGCTGACAGTCTGAACGCCGCTACTATTAACCGGAGTATAACGCCGACGATAGTCGCTACTCCAGCGTTAAAAACAAACGATAAGGGCGTAGGACCGTCTAGCAGAAACCGTTTTTCTGGCGGCAATAGAAAATCTAGCTCGTCTCAAATATCCGCCGAAATAATTCCGTCGTCATCGAATTCGCGAAAATATTCAAGGTCTAAGAGCAGTAATGCGCCGATAGTTTCTCCGTCGATCAATTTCAGGAGTAGAACGCCGTCTTCAGCGTCGAAAATCACACCGACTTCTTCTGTATCCAGTTTTGGAGCGTCCAGAAGAAGCAGTTTCAGTCAAAGGCCGTCCAGCTCAAAATTACCCGACACATCGCCCAGAAGCTCAACGCCACCGTCGAGGTTCAGAATACGACCGACAGTGTCGTCGAATTTCAATCGGTTTCAATCGAGTACCGTGACGACAAGCACCGAAGAAGTACCGGACAATAACGAGGTCAGCACGGCGATAGTAACGGAGGAGACTCTATTGACTTCCAACGGTGAAGACGAAGAGGGTATTACCGCACCGTCGTCGACCACCACGGAATCGTCGAGAAGAGGAAACAACCCGCTGTTGAAATTGCGACGACCGCCGTTACCGCGAACTCCAATTACTACCCAATCGCCGAGAAGAAATCCTGCGAGGACTACGGCGAGAACGACGACGAGTACCACTACCACTACGCCCAGACCACAGCGACCGAAAACTCCGAGCCCGTTAATTACTCGCAACCGGCCGAAGCCGGTCAACGGATTGTTCCCGTCCAGAGGTTTCGGTAAAAAAGAACAAGAACCAGAAGTGACGAGTGAACCGATTAATTTGGAAGAAGAAAAATCACAACAACAAGAGGTGAAAGTCGACGAAGTCTCCGACGACGGCGGCAGCGGTTTGGACGGTGCAGCTGTCACACAAGTCGAACCGCAGTCCAACGCGGTGTCGGAAACTGAGCGACCGTCGAGAGGAAGTCGAACTTTTAACAATCAAGTGCAAATCAGACCTTTCAATAACAGGAGAACCAGAACGAAAAGACAAGTGGAATTCGGGAACAGAAACGAAAATAGTAGGAGTTATAGAAGCAGATCACCGCCGGCTAAAAACGCGGCCGTGGATTACTATTATTACGACGAGTACGTAGAAGACACTCCGGCGCCCGTGCGGACCCTTCCTCCGCCGAGAAGGCAGCCGATCAATCGATCTAGACAACAACAACAACAAAAAGTAACGCCTACCACGTCTTCTTCGAACTCCAACAGGTCACAATTCACATTACGGGAGAAGACACCTACGACGGCGGCTCCTGCGCCGACTTCGAGGACGTCGAATTTCAGGAGGACACGACCGCCCGTACAACTGCAGGAAGCGACCACTCCCAAAAGACTGTCCAGATTACGTTACCCGACAACGACGCCGGAGCCGGTTCGTAACAACCGTCGTTATACGCCATCAGCGCGCAGACAAAGCTCGCGGACGAGATTCAGAGACGATTTGAATACGTTTTCCAACACGCAGAGCGTTTTCGACGGGTCCATTACGGTCACGCATAAGATACCGACGGAACTGACAATACCCATAGTTATTGGAAAAAACACCGAGTACAAACAGGTTTTGACGGCCAAGCCAAGTATCGAGATACTCGGGCCTCACCAGTACAGCACGGTGGCGGGCAAAAACGGTTTTCCGACGGTTCAGCTGGCCAGAGAAGTCACGGAAACGTTACCGAACGGCGTAATGGAAATCACGAAATTCGTTATTCACGAACAACCGACCAGCAGCATAACGTTCACTCCCACTTACATACGGGGTAGGAAAACGTCTTATTCTCACGTGATACCCAGCACTATATACGAAGTGAAACCCGAAGTGAACACGATTCAACCGCAATTGGCTAACGCGCCGTTGGCAAATTTACTGTTGTCGCAATTGCTTTTGGGCAATTTGGGAATCCAGCAGACGATCAACCCGTTGTTGGCTTTGAATTCGGTTATGGCGACCGCGCAGACGCCGGTCACCGAGTACAAGACGAAAAGTACGACTTACGTGACTACGGTAACGGACTCCACGTCCACCGTGTTGCCGATCACTTTCAGAGGAAAAGTCATATCTACGACGGTAGTTGACAGTTCGACAAATGTCATTACGGCTACGGAATACATAACCGAGACGATAGTCACCACTCCGACGGTCCAACAAACTAACAATCAACTGAATACGTTGTTGTTGCCCGCGTTACTCCAAGCCCAACTACTCGGACAAGCGACCACGGCAAACAACCTGCTAGGCAGCATCGACTCCACGCAAGACGAACTCCTTCAAGAGTTGATCGAACCCACTCCCAAGTACGAAGACGTATCGTCAAGAGACGGATCGAAGCCGTTCAAAAAGAAAAACGTTAATAAAAAACCACCCGATCCGGCCATACAACCGGCGGAAGCCAGTGTCGTGACGCTGTTCGTGTCGGGCAAACGGCCGGGTGAATTCAGTACCGTTTTATCGACCGTTAATTACGACGAAACCGCAACCGTTCGCAAACGTGAGGTGGAACCGTCGTCCGTAATCGATTTGATGGCCACCGCTGAATTCGAAGACGTTTTGTTATCGTCAGACGATGACGAACAAGTCCAAAAATACGACGAAGAAGAAACTCAGAGCTTGGAAAGCATATTGGGCGACGTGAGCAAAAACGTCAAAATCGAAAACCGCGCTACGAAAGTAAAAGTAGAATTTGTTGAGCCGTCAACTCAGCAGCAGACCCAAGAAACTACCGGTCATTTTTTATTGAACGGCTCCGCTGATACTCCAGTTCAGCGGGAAGTCGTAAACTCAAAAATCTGGAGTTCAAAAAATCGAACGAAACGAGACGCGTCCGACTTTACACCTACTAGGGACGTATTTCTGTTCGATTTTCCAAAAATACCGAAAAAATATTTAACCCAAAAAAGCGTTTTGTACAATGGTGGTGATAGGGAAAATTCTTCTTTTACTATCTCGAAAAATCTACAAGACTATAAAATTGACGTCAAAGGTAAGACCTCATTTCGTAATATTGTTAGTCACGCGGATTTTGATTTAACATGCAATATTACATATTCGTATTTCAGCGGACGAGCAAAGAGGATTTGACGAGAGGCGTTTCAATTTCGCTACGAAAAAAATGAGTAACGGTGTCGAAGTAATAGTCGCCGGAGACAAAAGTACTTACCCAGGCCAAGCCAGTGTACTGAGGGTATTGCCCACGTCACAAGCGAAACCCATTACGCTCGCTCCGAGTACATTAACCGATCACATGCTTATGATGCTACCACATCCAGTCAAACAAGTTTGTTTCTAAACAATAATTCAAAGACATTATAACGCGGTTACATTCATGTTCACTGTCACTGTGTGTTCTTAATTCGTTCTAGAGCATGAATAACCAATTTGTTACCAAAACATATCTGACTACGTACACGTATCTGACTACATTTTTGGACGGAGAAGCCACCGTGGTGTCCAGTCGAGAAAAGGTCGTGTCCAACGTCGTGACAGACGAAGTCAACAAGATAACGCCTACTTCGACTCTTAGTCAAGTTACACTTACGTCCAGCCCAAGTCTAGAAACGGGCGTGTACCATACAACGTACACGTACCTTAACACCATCGTTGACGGAGACATTCCGCTCGTCATGACGAGTCGGAAAACCGTCGCGAACACGGTAACGGCGCCTCACGAGTTTCTCACTCCATTGCAACCATCCGAACCGGCTTATCATAACACAAACACGTATCTTAATACAGGTAAGAACGCGGTTCGTTATCAGGTCGAGTGCTACGACGCCCGATTTTAAATCTTTTTTCAATTTTGTCTCACTGCCAAACAATTTTCGATTTTTATACGTTATATAATAGCCCATTTGTATTGAATAAAATTTTCTAATAAATTATTTTAACAACGTTTATCGGATAAACGATATCGGAAAATATAAGTACTTCTGCGGATAACTAATAAATTATGATAACAATGTGTGTAGTGTATACTATCACTTACGCAGAAACTACCAATAACAATGATACACTAAATATTGGAAAATAAATAAGTATGGAAAATTAATTGTTGTACTTATTAACACTAATAATAATACCGAATTTCTGATAAAAAATAATCGTTGCAAATGTTTGCTATTCGCGCCAAATTCTATATACATAGGTAGTCATTAGCCTGTAGATATCAAATAAATAGTATGAAAAAAAATGAGATCCAATACGAGAACTAACCTAACCCCACCATGCAGTGAGACCCAAATATGGGCAGTATCATAAAATTCTCGATTTAATCGGATCTCTTGGAAGTGTAATCGAGGTGAGCCGAATGCGAATGACGCTCAACCTATACTTTCTTGATTTTTATATTATTAACTTTTTTATTTTTTTATTTAAATATAAATACAGTTTCGTTCACCAGAACGTTAAGCGATGGTCCCGATTATACGGTTGTCAGTACAGAAGACATACTAACGCAAGTGATAATAACCCAAACCGATAACACGCCAACAATGGACAGGACCGAGTTAACTGCAGAAGAAAGTACAATGACGGACGTGACTAAAACCTATTACGTTACGTACACGTATTACAATACGATCCAAGAGGGAGACAGTACTACTGTGAAATCGGATATTTCTGTGTCTTCGGATATAGTTACGGAAAGATATCCGGTGGTTCCGAGTAAAACCGACGACGAGATACAGCCCACGGCCACGATTGATAAATTACCGTTTAACGTGTACGCGACCAAAACCTATTTGACGACGTTTACATATTTCACCACGTTATTGAAAGATAATAACGAAAATAAAAATCCGTCGAGCACACACGTCAAATCTAGAACTAAAATAGTGCAGAACATCGTTACAGAGTCGTTGAACACGTCCATGTTTAATTCAGACTATTTATCGTCTATACGGTCTTCGGTACAGAACGATAAAACGCCTATAACTGCGACCGCGACATTGGAAAACGGTCAACGAATAGAATTCACCGCGATGAATAACGTATTGCCGAGTGAACAACAAAACGAAATAAACCCAACGCACCCGATTCAAATCCAGGAAACTCTAAAGCCGATTATCAACGAAAACTCCCATAGTAGTAAACCGTCCGAAAAACTCAAAGAAACGATCAAGCCTTCTAGCGTCAGTAAAGTGCCTCAGAAGACCGAAATCCAAAAACCGCCGAAAAAGAACTCGCCGCCAAAGTCGGAACAAAAAATACCCACTACACCCGCCATCAAGCCTGCGGACAGCACTAACGTTGGCGGACTAATCGATTTCGGAACGATAGGACACAGTTTGACTGCTCTTAAACCAGTTATCAGCGCCGTCGCTGGCATCATACAGAACAATTTGAAAAACGATCAGAAAACAAAAAACGCTCACGTATTACAAAAAACTACACCAAAACCGGTAAAGCAAGAGACGACTAGCCGGGCTCCAATATACATACCGGTGGGCGGACTCGCGGATTCCGTCGGATCGGAAAGTCAGCAGTATCCGGATACCGATCAAAGACACCCACACGTCGGACCGGCAAGACCACCGGTCGAAGCGTCGTTATTGTCTGGAGGCATTCCCATTAGTCCCGGTGAAGTCATTACGACCAACAGCGATGTCATTATTGGTAAGCCGTCGGTTTTGGGTCCGAGGCCGCCGACGGGAAATCTAAGGAAAGACGAAATACCGTTCGGTATGAGACCGCCACCGCCGCCGCCACCGCCGCCACTGCAATTCAAAGATAAAATTTCACTCCCGAATAACGTGGCGAGAGAACACATTAAAAATCCTTTGTCACACACCGATAGGAAAAACACTCAACCCGTTCGACATCACGAGAACAGGGTACATGCTCAATATCAACTAACGCTGCACGCGCCGACCAAATCCGAGGTCAACATCATACCACTGAGCAAACCAGAACCGTGGCCGACAAAGTTCGTGACGGATGTCCGGCCGTTGGTGTTGACAAACCCGGATATCCAGCCTCAGGTCAGCTACGGAAACCAGCATTTAATTACGTCGAATCAACCGTCGTTTCTGGAACACTCCGCTATCGACCCGTTACTCGTGAACATACAACCGTCCCAAGTAGCTCAGGTCGTTATTCCTCACGGTAGCCAAACCGCATTGATATACAGCGATCAACCGGCAGTCGGTCACGGACCCAAAGGAGAAATATTCAACGATCCTCATCCCTATCCGGAAAATCACGTGAATCCGGGTTTCGTAGGACTAGAGATTTACGGTACGTTAAACCCGACGAATAATGTCGCGTCGAAAATACCTGCGAACGCTATGCATTTCGATATACCAGTCTCTCCGGCGGGCATAACTGTGGGCGATTCGGAATCGCATCACGTCGTCGTGTTCGACAACGAAACAGGTGAAGTTCAAACCAGACCAGTGCAAGTATTGAAACCGAATAATAACAATCCTTACAAACAGCATTCGCCGCCGCCGTCGTCGATCCATACGTACGACGTAAGACAACCAGACGTTGAATTTTCGGACGACGCCGACGATCCGTTAAAATATGAAGACGGTGAAGTGACTCAAGAATCGAAGAAAACTCCATTGAGACCCGGTGAATTGCCATTCGGCGTTCATGTCAGTGAGGCGGATGAAGATAGAACGCCAATAATAACCGGCAAACCTGTTGTCGGTAAAGTTAACGGTGAAGAACAAATACTGTCGATCGGACAACCGGTAAGCAACAAAGAACCGCCGTCGGAATTAAAACCCGGCGTGTTGGTCGTACCGATTTCAAAACGTCCCGTTCAACATCACAAAAACGAACAAATGATCAATAACTCGATTAAGCCGAACACGTTTCGAATTAATGTGCCCCCAAAAGACGATATTCAACAAGCCATGAATATGGACGAAAAACTACCGCCCTTACCGACAAATAAACACGGAAATAACGATTTGGACGGCCAAGGAAGCACCCCTCAACCGTCCACTGTTAAACCTAATCACGATGACGAGGTTTTAGGTTTATCACCACCCCCTATGACTATACATTCAAACAAATACGATAACGATACGCAGAGACCTTCAGGATTTAGGAGACCTTATCGCCCTAAGCCGAATTTTAACTCGGCCAAACCTCTGAGTTCACCGTCGCCGTATCCGTTTGAAACGCCCAGGGTACAATTAAAACCGCAGCCCACCATGGCGAAAATAGAACCCGTCTCGAAATGGAGGGATACCGCGTACGCGGCACCGAAAAACAAATCGACCACCGATAAGGAGGAGAACCCAGAAATAATGATAGCAGAGACTAAAGTCGTCAGTCAGGGCTCGAACATGAAATCGAGTGCACCGGAAAAAACGGTCATCTTCGGCAATCCGATCACAAACGCTGCAACACCCACGGCGTTCGACACTCAAGACCAAATGCCGACCAAATGGACCACTGCGGGTCACGTTCTTATTTCGAGCACGGAAAGTAAAATAGAAACGGTGCAATCCACTACAGAAACCCCAGCGTTGACCTCGTCTACTCTGGGTATTATAAAATCGTATACCGCGACACCGAGCAAACCGCCCACGAGCAAACCACCCACCAGCAAACCGCCCACGAGCAAAACTACCGATTACCACAGTGTTATCAGTGTTGTCATAAAAAACGAGGAAACGCCCGAAGAAAAGTCGAGCGGCGGTGAAAACGTAATTGAAAATCCGACGACGCCGAAGCAAAAATCGCAAGCACGGCCCCAAGTGACAATCCTGCAACTCCCGGAGAGACCGTCGTTCATGGACGAATTCCACAAGCAGCTACATCAAGGCTCGTCGTTACCGACCAGATTTGTCACTCACACGCAAACGATGTCCGTGACGGTGACCGAAACGACGGTTTTACAGAGTGACGGTTTTGAACCGTCCACGCACACGCTCGTTCTCACCAAAACGCAAACGTCCACCTTAGTGGACACGGTGACCGAATTTCACACGTTACTCAAACCCACGCAAGTGCTGTCTACGGTAACGACCACGGTCCCGGTGCCAGTACATGCGGACCCCGCGCTAACAGTACCTGCAGCAGTCGTGGAAGGCACAAAAACCAAAACGGTAAGTATACCGCCGGACGAAAATGAAACACTGCTGGTAGTTATGACGGATAAAAAAGGAGGAGGAGGAGGAAATCATGGAATACCACCGCCGGAAATACAAGTTCCCGACGAAACCAACGAAATAGGACCGAGCGACGTGTTACTGAGCGGAATTCTGACTCATTCGTCGGACACCGAGTGCCGGCCCGAGTGTAAAGCGTCCAAAAACGAAATATGTCAACGAATGGAAAACGTTTTGAGATGCGTTTGTAGACCCGGTTTCGCGAGAATGTTCATGGACAGACCATGTAAACGTGAGTATTATACGTTTGAAATAGTCCATCACCTGTTATCTACCATCACCAGAAATATCCGTGAATTCGTATTTATACGACGTTATATTGTTTTTTTTCAGCTACGTACACGTACACGATGCGACTGGTATTGGACAGGTACCGAAAAGAGCCCATCAAGTATTCTACACAATTGAAAAATCCCAGCTCGAATCAATATCAACAATTGACCGAAGCCACTAGAGAAGGATTGAATCGTATGTCAATGCAGTCGGACCTAAGAGATATTTATCACGGAGTGATAATAGGAGGTTTCGAACCGGCCGAAAAAAATGAAAAAGCCGTCGTTTCGTATATAATACAGGTGAGACATTTAATTCTAAAATAAACGCGTATTTGTACCGGCGGACCGCGTGAATACAACGGTTTTTTTTTTCTTTTTTCTCGTTTCTCTACGGAAGCTATCGGAAAACGCGGAAGACACCAAATTGTGGGAAGCGACGAAAAAATCACTGAGAGCAACGAACTACAGCCTAGGAGGAACTGAAGTGTTTGCCGCTCGTGACCAGTTACAATTGTTGTCGGCCGAAGGTATGACAATTATATTAGAGCTTATACATATAAATATACGTTTTAATCGTATCGTTTGAAAAAACTCGTTCGGTGTTCTGTGATTAGATTTTGACGAATGTAGCGATTCAAAGTTCCACGATTGTTCGGACAACGCTAGATGTTTTAATTTACACGGTACGTACACGTGTAGCTGCAAAGACGGATTCACCGACATCTCGCATAACACACAATTCCCGGGCAGAGTTTGTTCGTGTAAGTATACCTGGCAGTAATCGTTGCTGTATTAAAACTAAAACGTTTCAATGCCCGTTTTCTATTATTCGTTCTTTTTTTTTTAGCTGAACTTATCGGTTGTGACTTGTGTAACTATCACGGCACGTGCTATTTAAATAACAACCAAGATCAAACGGTGTGCGAATGTTTCCAATGGTACGCCGGTAAACGCTGTCAGTTCAACTTAAAAGGTACCCATATAAATACGCTGCGCAATAAATGTAGTTACGATTTTTCGTATATATTCATTAATCCTGTTATTCTCTGCAGTGCTGTTGTTGGGCTTGATCGCGATCGGTGTGATGCTTCTGTCGCTTCTTATCGCGTGCCTGTTGATGGCTTGTTGCAAGAAACGGTCCAGGGAATCGGTCATGGGTCTGTATCAACCCCAGCGTCCGGTGATCGGTTTCAGACGGTACAGAAACATGATAGCGACGACGAGAGGCGATAAACGTGCAATGATCAGCGTGGACACGGGCAGTGAAACGAGCGTGGATCGCACTCCTCCACCATACGTCAAACAGGTGAGTGCCGCTAACGGATGTAAAAAACTTGGCGTTTTTTCGTGTCAAATTCACGAAATTATGATATTCAATTCGCAGGTTATCAACATGCAGAGACAAAGTCATCACGCTCACGTACATTCTCAAATGAAAGCGGCGTCTCCGTCCAGTCACGGGGGCAGCACCACGCGCAGCGGACTAGATCAACGGGACCGAAGTCTCACGGTGATGATACCCAGGGCCAAATATCGGCCGACCCCACAACAAGCGCCGTCCATACTGACCATGTCCACTTTCGGACCGGAGCAGAAAGCCATGTCGTACTTGGACCCGAGACAAACGCCGACAAAAGTAACGACGACGACCGAAATATTATTGTTAAATTGTTGCGAATGCGCCGAACGATAAGTAGTAATAATTCACGTTATACTTCGCAGGGTTCGAGGTGTAGTAGTCGAAAACCCAGCGATTCGACACAGAGATCCGTAGACGTGCAACCGCCACAACGGAAAAAACACGCTGCTCCTAAAACTCCGTCCACAGGTACAGTAATGTCTAATGGATATTTTCGATTAAACACAAGATGTAACTGGATTTTATTCGTATGAAACGACGCAGGAGCCCTGGTGTCTGCAGGATTCGAGGTCTCGGCTACGGTTGTGAAAACTAAAGAGCTGGACGAAGCATATGTGAACCGTGAAGACGATAAAGCAGGTTTCAACAACGGCTGCAAAACGACTGCTGCCAGGTACTTGAACCCCGACAGGAAAACGTCGATATACCGTCGTTTTCCTAATTATATGTATATAAATAATATTGACACGCATCAAAACCGTTTGTTTGACTCAGAACTGTGTCTGTGGCGAGATCGTTCGACGAGACGACCATACAACCGCCGACCAGATGCTATCATCCGGAAAGTCATTATGAATCGAAATCGCAGTATTCGCACAAAACCAATGACGTAAGAAATTCCATTTCTTTATTTTGTTATGAACACCATAATATATTCATATTTCATTACACGTCAAAGACCTCATTAATTGAGCGTTCTGCCGTACCTACTTACATATTTCGAGGGTACATGACACTTTACAAAAACGTTGATATTTAAAATTTTTTTGAACGATCGAAATCGAAATTTCCAAACTCAACGATGGATTTTTTTTTAATTTGTTTAACGGATAAACATTTTTTTAAAAATTCTATCTAAAAATGTTATAAAATGTATACGGAAGAAGGAGAAGAAGACGAGACATATTTTACCCGAAATTAATAATTATAATAGTATTTGTGAATAAATCAAAAATTTAAATCGAACATTTTGTATGGAGTGTACCTTAACCCAACACGTATATGTATCTGTCTCAAATTTTTCACCGTTTTAGTTTTTTTTCAAATAAAAAATCGAAATTACACGCCTGTATCGCTCGTGTGTAATGTTCGACTGTAACGTTCAATCCGCGAAATATGAAATCGTTTATTTATTTGTTTATATATTTATAGGAAGGACATACGATGGTGGAAAGAGACTTGGGCTCTACGTACTTGATGCCACAATCGAAACTCTACAAGCCGGACAACAGAGTAATTATTATATTATATATTTAAATTATTCATCAAAAAAAAATCAATAATTCTCGCATGATTTTTGTCCATCGAAAACGTCACACCACATAATAATATTTTGTTTTTCTATTTGTTACAGGGTAGCGACACGTCGAATTTCGACTCCTTGTGACAACGGAATTTATTATCCGCAATTTAACCATGATCATGCCATATAATATATAATATAATAATAATATTAGTAACGCTATACAATCGTGCAGAAAATAATTCGCGAAAGAAAATGAAGAGTCCGTTTCGAGAGATATTTTATCGTCTCAAAAAATGTGTACCGATATATTGTTTTGTACCCATAAAAAAAAAATCACGTTAAAATTCGAAGAAAAAAAAATACGTTACAGATAACCGACTCTTATATGTTATATCTTGTATTGTACAGCTTCCAAAAACTCTGTACTCTTAATTTATTGCTGTATAATTATATATTATAATAATATCCTAAAACAATAATATATACTCTATATAATACATAGGTAATATATTATTATAATAATACACACAATGCCATATAATAAATATAGATAATTTTTTTTGTTATTAGTTTAATTATTATTATTTTTATCATTATTATTAATATTATTGAATTTTATATAGTCTTAAGATTATTTACATTATACATAAAGTCCATTATTATTATTATTATTATTATTTGTTATGAGATATTCTCTTTTCTTGTGATTATTTTTGTCTTTTCAGAGATTATTATAATCATAATGAAACGACAATACCTCTTTTTTTTTCTTTTCTATACATGTATGTATATTTTATATATTTTTATTTAACGTGTTTCCATGTAATAACGTTTAGCAAAGTATCACTCGCGCGATATTTCGTTTATTCGACGATACGTGTACTGCACGTGTCGTCGTTTTTAAACTGCAGTTAAAATTAGTTATTAAGGATACCAAGCCTTGTTTGTGCCAAAAAAAAAAAATTATTGTCATTTTCCGAAATTACATTAACAGCTAATTTTTGTGTACGCATTTTTTTTTCTTTCTTTATTAAAATACCTGATCAGCTATGTGTATCTGTTTCTCGTACAGAAAATTTTCCCTACTGTTTTCGACGATCTGCAATATAACGTGTCTAATGTGTATTATGTGAACTCTCAAATACGTGATTATAAGTTTATGGTAATAATAACGTCATTTAAGGTGGATCAAAATAGTTAAAACCACCGTCGTTTTGACAACGAATAATTTTTACTTATCTCTATACTATATACGACAATTTAGGTTAAAAAAAAAAACGAATTTATAATATAAAAATGTTTGCTCTACTGCAATACGAGCAGCGACGGTTATAAGGGGGGCGATAGGTGGATCACTCCCCCCCCCCATGGGATTTGATATTTTTAAATTTAGTGTATCTCTGACCTAACAGCATCGATTTGTGTCATGTAAGTTGATCAAATTATGTTATGGCTATGCTCCATTATTTAGTGCTCGACCGCTGTACGGGACGCGCTGGTCATCGATCGTGATCGAGCGTTTTGTGCTCAGCTGACGACAAACTCGATCGGTCGTTTACAGTGTAAACGAGAAAACGCGTGTAAATGTGAGTAAACGAGTTAAATAAATGAGTAAACGTGTAAACGAGTGTACAGCTCGGAAAAATGAATCCTTACGTTCATTTCATTTCATTCAAATATGCAAAATAATATTATTAATAATAATAAGAAAAATAAATAATAAAGATTGCATACGCGCGCACGATCGGTCGCTCGGTCAGCGTCAAACTAAACAACCGCATATTATACCGACATAGCGATAGCGCGTCAGCCGACCGTAATAAAACGGAAAAAGAAAGTAGTCACCAGATAGCGTTACGACACAACATAGAAGGCGTGGCAGGAAGGCGCAGCGCCTATAAATAGCGGTTCGAAACCAACGGACCACACAGTGTAGTCACGGCGGTCAGACGCGAACAACGTACCCAGCGGATGAGACTGACCGTTATTTATACGCGCCTTTCTGCCACGCCCTCTTTGTTGTGTCGTAGCGCTATCTGGTGACTAGTTCCTTTTCCCGTTTTATTTGTTATTTCGTTTACGTTCCATACACGTAGTTCATCCTTTTTCTACATCTGCATTTCGTCTCGGTACATTCAGATCTTTATTCTTTTTAGTTACTCTCGTCGATGTGGATATTTCATTGGCAGACGGTGTTGGCTCCATTTTCGCCCCCCTCCTCCTCTCTTGAACACCGTGTATAACCGCTACTATAAGTACTATAAATCGAACTATTAAATCAATTCGATTTATATACATCCAAGTGTACGAGACGGTTGCAACAGAAAACACTTTACAATTCGGAAGTGTTTTACAGGCCGGAACCTCTATATGATCCGATATAGGTAATATAACTTCCCGAATTAGGTAATTTGTAAAAAAAAAAAAAATCAATGAGCATACATATACTTGAGCACTGAAAAAAAGCTTAAACGTAATATATGCGATACGTGATATTATAAAACGTATACGAGATAATGATCTTCGAAAGAACATACATATTATTTAAAAATATTGTAATGACATGCGAAACTATACGAATTACTTTTTTTTTTGTTATTAAAAAAAATTGTTTTAAATAAAATTTGGACGCCCACAAAAATCTTGAACAAGCAAATTCTTGATCAATAAAATGTTAACCGTCAATTACGATTATTATATCGTAATTTTTTTTACAAAAATCCGTTCCCTTTTTTTTAGCTCAATATATATATTATGCGCGCCTCGACTAGCTGCTCATGACGTTCGCTCAGACACCTATTTATTCGCTGCACGCTTCGCAAACTTCTGTATAGTCGGTGCTTAAATCAAAAATATCCCTCGATTTGTTATACGAATAAACCACATTGGGTAGTGATGTTAAGAGTATGTTAAGAGTCTTAACATTTTATCGTTCCGAGATCCCTGCAGTAGGCTTCCCTACAAAACGTGTATAAAAAAGTATTTGTATCGAAGAAAAAAAATAATAAGCGACAGTTAAAAACAGATATTTTTTTTATTATTGAAAAAAAAAGTATAATAAATAACGCGTTTATACAATCGGTATTAAAATACAATATACGTATACGACGCAAATCTCATTATTTTTAAATTAGATTTTTTTTTCGTGGTACTATTGAAATTGTTTTTAAAAGAAAAAAAAAGTTTTAAAACATTCGAAATTCACTAGAATTCGGATTGAAGTACGCAACGCGTTCGAATTGAGTTACATAATAATATGTAAAATGAAACGAATTTGCGTCGGATTTGAATATTTGAATGCGGCAAAAATAAAAGGTCTTTTTATTTTTTCATAAAGCCGACATTTTCGCGGTAAAACGTTCTGGACCAGACTGATAACACCATACCATGTTCTCTGACTATACCTAACCCAAAACCATAGATAACACCGTTCAGCAGATAACGTCGTGATACCGTTATCCGGTAGTCGCGGAGAAATCGAGAGTTGTAGATTTTTTCGCTTTTTTATTTTTTTTTTTTTGTGTCCAGCAATTGTTTTTCGACAACGAGATTGCAAAATATTACCACACCGGTAAACGGGTGTCGTCGCTTTACTCGAAAAATCGCGAAACCCGATAAAAGCGTAATAGAGTAACGTCCGTACGAAATGGAAAGGATTCCGGAGCAAATGGGATATTTGATCCTGACCATGGACGGTGCCGTGATATCCGTGAGTAGTACACCATTCGTTCCACTAGTGGCGATCGATAAAATAATCATCACCGATCGGGTGTGTCCGTGAACGTTTTCAGTCGGGCGGCGATCTGGAGAACAACGAGAAAATCGCCGACATAATAGCAAAGGCCATCAGTACCAGTAAACACCTGTACGTGCCCGACGAACAGTTTCAGAACATGTCCAGTACGTAGAATACGAAACGGATATTATTATTATTATTTCGTATTGTCAACAGGTTTGATTAGCCGATCGGTTTTAATAGTGTACGCTTTTCTGCGTTTTACAGTTTTGTTTCAAAATTACCATTATTCCGTTTGCGTGTCGAACAAGAAAATTCACGTGTCCAAAATCAAACACGACGCCAATTCTTTGGAAAACGACGATGTCCGTCCGAACCAGACCGCCACCGAATGCCCTTCGACAGTGTAACACTGCAGCCCAACCAACGCACAATTTATTTCACTATTCTAAGTATTGTAATTATCTGTTATAAAGTAAGAATAACATTGTAATTCCATTTAATACAAACAAAAACTAACATTATTATATGCGTTATTATCTCAGAAATTCATTTCTATTGATTCAGAATAGAAATCAGTTTTTTTTTTTTTAACTCGTTTTAAGTTTAACCCTGTAACAATAATTCTACGACTTTTGTATCGTATTGTTTTTGAAAATAAATTATTTTCTTTCTACTGTAATATTTATATTGTAACTTTGACACGTGGTTATTTATAATATCTAAGAAAATTATCGCAACAAATCACGTTTTGAATTATCGTCTATTTTGTTTAAATAAAAAGCGAAACGAAATTCGTGAAATTGTAGGAACCACGGAAGTCTCTATCATCGTTATCATAAATTAATAACACTATTTTTAAGAAGCAAACAAATAATACTGTTCAAATGTGCAGTTATAATAAATACAAATATGAAAAATTATTATCTCTGAACACGATGGGTTCACTGCATACTATTTATAATATTATAGTTGGTAATTACCCTATTATTGATTTAAAAGTTTTAAAACGTACAAAAATATTGGCTTTGTTAATGTTTATTTTTTTTTTTTAATCGCGTAATTGCAGATCATTTATAATATAAATATTATTTATATTAGACTTAGAAAATATTACGTGTAAATTACTCTACAAATACATAATAAAAAAAAATTATATTTTTTTGAAAAACGACGATATGGATTTCGTTCCTGATGCAGCTTTTTTTAACGCTTTGTCTTTGGCCGATACCTTTGGAACAACAACCTAATCGAAATAAACAAAAACATCAAATTACAACAACAATACTTTGGCAAAATAAAACAATAATTTACCTTTTCGACTTTCTTTGGCATCTCGTTATATTCAACGTCGTCGTGATGTTTCGCCTTTTTATTTACACCGTTGCTGTTCACATCGGTTTTACGTTTGTTACATTCTACTTTTTCTGGTAGTCCGAGGTGTATTAACAGTGACTTTTGAACGTCATTAGGCAAATACTCCGAAATTATACTATACGCATACCTTTTCAATTGTTCTGCGAGAAAAATATTACACATTTATTTCTGATTAATACTTAATGTAGTAGATATATATTTATCGAACAAGAGGACATTGTACACGCGTTTATTTTCTTCGTCTATCAAATCAGCGAAATTGCAAAAATCAGCACAGGAAGACCTCTGTAACTTTTTAGATTGAATATAAACGCCAGATTTAAATATGGTTCAAAATATAACGCAATTTCGCTATATTACTAGTTAGATGAACAGAAACAATAAATGCGGATACGACTTACTCTTAATGATCTTTGTGGATTGGTTTTATTCGTATCAATAGAATTATTTACCTGAGAGTATTACTTATAGTACTTCGTGTGATTAAAATAACATAATTCTCAAACTAATACGTCTCTTAAACAAAGCAAGAATATGTTACCTTCAGACGACTGTGTGCTCGTTTCACTTGGTTTAAAAGTGGTTGAAATTGCTGCATTTGGATTGACATTTATCTGTTGAGCGACTAAAACTTTCGATACTTTTTCTACTTTTGGTGTAAGCCATTCTAATGTTTTAATTTCATCGTATTGCCACAAAATTAAATCCCCACTTTCTACAAAAAAAAATATTTAAATAATACTGATTACTTGCAAACAATTCATGTCATATCTAAAATGGGTTTGTTGCATTGCGTGAGGAAAATAAAATGGTAATAAGCAGCTAGGCAAATTGCATCTTCAATATTTTAACACAGAGACGTTATAAAAAATATTAGAGACTCAATTCAGAAACTCTGTAAAATATTGGAAACACACAGTTAAATTAGGTTTCAGCATATGAGATACGCAATCTGATCAATGACTTAATTAATGGTGAACGAGGAAAATTGAAAAAAAAATTAAAATTATTCGCCTTTTAAAACAATGATTTGTACAATACCTTTTTTATTAGCAATATGTTGTAAATTGGTCATTTCTGTTAATTTCATTAGCCGATCGTTTATTTCTGGAAGATCTTCATCTACTAATATTTGATCCAACGGACTGAACATAGACGAGCACTGTCAAACATTATATTTTAAATAAACAATCCACTGCATCTATGCGATATGATTCTTGTAAAATTCTTGTTAAATAATTACGTACGGATGTACGGAGGGAATTCTTACTTTGACGAAATATGGCAGAAAAAGAAACAAAGGATCGACCAGCGTGACAAAATCGATTTTATCAATAGGAATGACTTTATTGCCGTTGAAAAACGATCTGTAAAAAGAAAAAAACACACACGTAATAAATAATTTAAGGAAGCGTCGGAACAACGATTCACCTATGATTGAATGGCAACGCTCTCATCTGGGCCAATTTTTTATCGTTTTCCGAATACAAAAATACGTTCAACTCTCCAGTTTGCGGATGACGTAGTTTTATAAATTGTCTATCGCCGTCTTGATCTTCGATTAAAATTTCTGTATAAAAAAAAAAAAAACAAGAGTTCGAGGTATTTATTCGTTGAATCAAATAAATTATAGCAAATACTAAAGACACTTACTGGGCAAAATAAAAAAACGATTATTGTCGAACAATTCGCAGGATTCCGGTTTACTCTTTTTGTCTCGAGGAGCCATTGCAAGGTCACTACGTGAGATTTAATAACTATAATAATTCGAATTATTTCTTGAAAAAATCGCGAAACAACAAATCAAACGCCCCAAATTTCTCGTCAAATATTAATAATATTTCACTTTTAAACGATTTTTACTCTTATTATTGACAAACATTGGTTGATAAAAAAAGCGCGGGCGATGTGAAATTTTACCGTACAGATAATAACCATAGTGTAATAATTCAAAGAGACTCTACAGTAATCGTATGTACCGTATATACCACGGTCACAAAAGAGATAAATGTACTCTTTGACGACGGTCCACCTGATAATAGAGAATTATCAGCTTATAACCCCGGCATATTGTTTTGATTCATTGATTGTCATACATTTTTTTTTTTCTAAACTAAATTAATACAATTTATAAAAATATGTTTAGCGAAGTGTGAAGTTTAATGTTTTACGCCAATAAATATTTTTAATAATAAAAAAATAAAATTCGTGACATGGCACTGCGCGTTCTGTTTAAAAATGTCGTTATTCGAAGTGCACCTTTATTGCGCACCAACGTAAGTGGTTTTTAAAATATTAAAAACGTCTAGTTGAAAACGGTTTTATTTCGAATGAATGCCGAGTTTTCAAAACTCGTTTAAAATTGAATTTTTCACGTACTGTCGAAACGATTGTTTGATAAAACGTATTGTTTCATTTTTTTTTTTTTTTACGTGTTCATTTAAATTTTGTACAGGACGTTATATGTAAACGCGATTCGTCGTTCCGTTCGAGCCCGATAGCTCAAGATCCGTCACAGTATGCCAAGTACGAAAAGTCTTCTTCGCCAGAAGAATGGGAATTCGTCGAAAGACTTCTTCCGTCAACTATTATACCGCCACCGCCCGACACTGAAAATTTGCCGTCTGGTTGGAAACCGCAAACAGGTAAACACAACAACAAATCAGAATTTGAAAATTTATTGCGATTACCTTTCTACGTTGATTTGTATACAAATATTTGTGTATCAATTGAAAGTATTCGATTATCTTTTATATAGTACGTAATTAAATGCACCAATTTCGATACTTCATTTAGAAATGGTATTGTTATTGAATTGTAACAGTTTAGATTTTAAAATTTCACACCGTTTCTTCACATTTACACGCATTTTGTTTTTGGGTGCTCTGTCATGTTTAAAAATATATCTTGAACAAATATGTTTAGGGTCGATGAAAGAAATTACAAGAAAACAAATCTGACCAATTTTATATCATTTTTTAGATAAAACGATAGAAACTACGACACTTTTCAATTAATCGCAACTCAATGATAGAAATAAAAAAAAAAAGAAAATTTGTAGACGATAAACGCATTTAAGTGGCTAGTGCTGTTGCGTTTTAATGAGCCCGTACCACATTACACGAAAAAGTTATGATTAATAACTTAATAAATTAATACCTCTTTGGTTTGCAGCCAAGTTCAATCAGTATCCTTACTTTGTTCACCGTACACGCAATCACATGCTGCCCGTGTATCTTAAAGTGGACAAAAGAGGAATGAGACGTATTACGCAAATAAACAATGTAGACGGCAACATATGGTTGCTCGAAGAGGCGATAAAGAAATACTTACAATCGAAATACCAGAATAAAATAATCGCTACCAAGGTACACGAAGTGTGCGGTCAATTGAGTATACACGGGGATCACGTGTCGAAAGTCAACGAGTGGTTACTCAAGAAAGGTCTGTAAAGAATGGTACGACATCGAGTAGAAAAAAATTATTTTTAATATAAAATATAATATACAATAAAATCTATGTAAAAATAAAGTATTGCACTTTCGTCTTTAACCTATTGTTAAATTATTCTATCTATAAATTGTATTAAAAATTGTACACAAAAAATTCACAGTGAACATATGAGAAACGCGAGTACATAGGAAAAAGTAAAAAAAAATAATAAAACACAAGTACTTATTGTTAATATTGAGTCACGACATAATATGTACACAGAAAACAGCAAAGCTGGGCGAGTTTTATTTCAAACTAGCGTGCAAGCGCCAAGTTAAATGTTATTTTAGTAAATTGAGAAAAAATATATTTTATCCATTTACAAATTTAACATATTATATATAAAACAAAATAATTCATTTATCGTACGTTTCTTAAAAATGAGCTATTGGTAAGGTATGTTACTACCGTTTTTATATTACCGAGTTGTCGCGCTTGTCTAAATATTATGTACAGCGTTTTTTATCATAATAACAGAAAATAACATGGAAAAAAACATTTCATTATACGTAATAAATTAATAAAAATTTGACTTTTCTAAGTAACTTTGTAATTTTAAATAATAACTCGTCAAATTTTATTCGTCTAAAATAATAACTCGTTAATGTCCAGCCGTGCGAAAGAGTAAGAGGACACGTTAGGTATTACAGTGGTTTGTCAATGTTGTTTTTATTTTTAAGAAGCTATCGATCCATATCGAAAATAAACAGGCAGTGTGAGTCAGTCTGTACGTAAAGGCAATTATTAAATTGTTAATACAAACACGAATCCATAATAAAATAGTTAAATTATAAT
Source organism: Slavum lentiscoides (assembly GCA_032441835.1). NCBI lineage: Eukaryota > Metazoa > Arthropoda > Insecta > Hemiptera > Aphididae > Slavum > Slavum lentiscoides. The sequence continues at coordinate 7,446,302 of CM063714.1, read as the reverse complement.
GAAACAAGTCGTGATGATTTTAATATGAGACGACGTTTGTGGCGTGGAATTGCTCTCGATCAAAAAACATTTACACAAGCCACTTTTCTCTGTAATACTGTAACTTTAAATGATAAATAATACATTTTTTTTTTTTCATGACTTTTTGTCGGAATTAAACACACGAATCACGACTATCGACAGGACGTACTAACAACAACAAAAAAAATTCTGTCATTATACGATGTAAACACGTATAAAATTCTTATATCTAAATCACATTAGTACCCTGCATAACTAAAAAAATTGAGTAAAAAATATATATATATATAAATAACAACAAATAAGAGCATTGCAATACTGATAATTTTACACAAAAATTGTTATGTATATATATATATATATATATATATATAGAACCCCTTCAACTGCGTACAACGCAAAAATAATCCGATGTGGACAATGTTGAGTTGTTGTAATAATCATATTAGTATCATTTTTCGATGAGCAATTTTATTGGCAGGACTTTACATTCAGTCTTGTAAATTTCCGTCTTTACCGGCTAAAAATATATTATTAGCTTATAAGACCACAGTGCCCCATTCAGTCTAACAGACGAACACGATTTTTCACGTCTAACGTTCTTCCCGATTGGTTTCTCGTTCGTCTCGACCGATCAGACATAGTTCTCGTCTTTGGCGTCTTTTGAACGCCACGTCCTCGGTGTATCTGTAGGCGGTATGGGCATGGCTCGGGTGGGCAACGAATTCATTTCACTTTCGGAACAATTATTATTATGACTGGCCAAGTAAGAAATCTCTATAGCATTCTAGAAAATAAATAAAATATACTTATTCCGATTAATTATTTACGGAATTAAAAATATATATATGTTGTAATAACACTTACTTTTGCGTCGGGAGCAAGTGGATTGCTGGTAATGTTAATCGGATGTATTACATATCCGTTGGGTGGATGCGTGTGCCCGTGCGTATTGTCCGAGGCCATCGGCAACGTGCATCCGTTAACCATTTTACCGTTCTTCAAGGTGAAACCATTCATTGACAATGGCTCTAGTCCCGACACTGCTTCTGTACTTTTGTTCAGTTCTACCACAGTAAAACACGAAATCACAAACACCGTTTCGTACAATACTTACTAAAAGTCTACGCGACCAACAACGTTTATTATTATTACCCGGAGAATTGGAATGTGCTGATGACCGTCTACTGTACATGCAAATAGTTAAAAGTATGATCGTTACAGAGGCGGCGATTACAGCAATAACTGCGCCCATTAAAACGTAAAGCGATTTCACACTGCCAATTGTCGAGTTTGCATTATTGTTTATACCATTATCTGCAGTGTTGTCAGTCTTTTTCGGAGTGTCTGTACTGGTTTTAAGTTCTCCTAGAAATTGAAATATTTTATGTATTAAAACATCGTTTTTTTTTTTTGCGAAACGGAAATTAAAAGAAACATACGAGCCTCTAGAAAAATACGTACCAAACGTTTTGTGCGTGAGTATAGTGCTGAAATTGGAAGCTTCGTGTACGGTGAAACTTTGTAGTTTTATATCATACGAAGTGTCCGGAGACAAATGTGTGACGAAAAACGTACGGGCATTGTTGCCCTCAACAATGGCTTTGGTGTAATCGCCGGCAGTACTTGTAGCTCGATAATAGACGTAAAACCCTTGAACTGGAACTAGTACAGCATTTCGGTACTAAAAAAAAAAAAACCCACACACTCTTAATACAAACGTTCGAAAAAAATTATTTTTTTCAAACATATTACTACATACCTCCCATTCTAATAATATAGAAGTAGTATTAACGGCTTTAGCTGACAACAAAGTCGGAGGAATTAATGATCTGTTCGGCGGCCCTCTGTTTAAGAAGAAGTGTTTTGAAGTCGGACCAGATTTATTATCATCGTTTGAGTAGACCGCAGCTATTTTAAATCTAAAACATAATTAAAATGTACGTTTTAATTTAATTTAATTTTGATACTTAAAAGTATTCATTTAACACATTAATGTAATAAATTAAAATATACAAACTGGTTGTATACTTACACATATTCGTGATCAGGCAATAACTTGTCCACTTGATAACACCGAATATGCATTTGTATGTCATCGCTGCTCGTATTCCAACTGCCACCAACTTCTTTGTACTGCAATTTAAAAAATCGAATCGGCAGTCCATCATTTGGTGGAACGTTCCATCGAACCATCACTGAATTCTCGGTTAAACGTGTTACGTTTGGTTGTGAAGGAGGAACCATCTCTGTAAAACAAAGAAAATGTATAATAATACGTGTAATACACACCATTATTATTTTCTAGTCTAACTCACCGTTTACTTTCTTTTTTTTGTCTTTCTTTCGGCCTTTTCCCTTATGATTCCTATCTTTTCTGTCTCGTTGAGGAGATCGCGTGGTTGAATCTAAAACACGAAAAAATGTATTTTTTTTTTTGTTTGTTCTTCATAGAACAATGCACCCCTACGGCCATATCCCATTTTTATTTTCATTATGTCGTGCAATTACATGTACGGCTTGAAGAACAGAACTACTCTCAACGTACATAAAATCAGATGGTCTATACGGCCATAGAAAATCAAAACGTTAATACGATCAAAAAAAAAAAATTGTATTAAAAAGGTTTTATTTCAATATACACAGTAATGTACTATTTATATTTAGATACAAATTGTATGAGGGAAAGGGTGGGACAATAATATTTAAAACGAATAATGACATTTGTTGCACTTAATAAAACATTGTTTTCTGTTGCGATGAAAAGTTTTTTTATTGTTTTTGTTGTAAAATATAAAATTTTGAATATATCAAAGACATACTTGCAATGCTTTATGATTACGTTTATTAACGATCAGAATATTTTTAGGATTACACCAAAGAGTTTTAAAAAATAAAGTATATTTAATGATAAGATTATTGTACAAACCCTCGTAATAATGTTGTTGAGAAGTTTGTTGTTTAATTTGTTTTGGATTGACTTGAATCATAGCCGCCCAATATGTGCACCCTAGAACATTGCACGCAAAACACTGAACGAACCCGGCGTGATACTTTTGTGTGTTGTTAAAAGTCAAAACACCTCCTGAAATAAATAACGTTTTTACATTTCTGAAACGAAACCGAAACGGCTTCATCATTAATACTGACCTTTGGCGAGTATATTTGTATCATTAACCGGTTTTCCATTTAGATACCAAATAATTTTTGGGGTCGGGGTTCCCGCGGCTTCACATTCCAGCGTCTCCGAACTGCCTTCATTTATTACAACAAATTCACTCGGACCGCTTTTCACGTAGGGCAGTTCTGTTGGCCGAACAAATCGGTTCGATTAAAATACCCAAAAACTGCAATTTCCTAGTGACCCCCACCCCGCTATTTAATTACAAACTGTACTCGCCTTGAACTTGAAGCGTAATGGAATGACTGATTAGCCCATAACTGTTTTTGGCGATACACTCGTATATACCGGAATCCTCAATACTAAGGTTACGTATCGTTAACAGACCAGGTTCTATATTGGTTTTGTTGTCGTTCACAAGTATGTCCTTATGAATTCCAAGCCACTCAATTCTGGGCACCGGTTCACCGTACGGGGCGCATTCAATACTGACGTTCGAATCTACGCAAATACGTAAGAACAAAGTTTATCCAAGTGCGTTTTACACAATTTGATTTAAATTATGTGCAGTAACAATATTAAACGATACGGGGTAAGAAATTTACAAAAAAACAGTTATTGGGTACTCTCGTAAACAATTATTGTAATAAACAAGCGATAATTTTGTGTGTTTACTTTTTTGCGCGACGTACAAGTACGGCGGTTTACTTATAAACTTTGGAGCCATGGCCGCATAACTGGAACGGACGTCCAAATATACAGACATGGGCGATTTCACCACTTGGGACACAATATTGTTGGTCGCCGAACAAGTATAGTGACCGCTATGTTCGGACTGGATATTTTTCAACAACACGGATCCGGCTGAAGAAACCGGAGTGGTCCTGGGCAAAGCCTGATCGTTTCTGTAATACTGAATCAACGCCGGAGGATCACTCTGAACGGGCTTTCCGCAATTCAAAGCGACCGTGTTGCCCTCGGTCACTATGAATTTCTCGTCGTTTGCGAACGACCGGTTTTCGAATTCCTTCAGCGTGGCCAAGCTCAGCGTTGCCGCAGTCGAAGCCAACGAGGACGCGCCGATAATGGCCACGCATTGATAATCGCCGGTTTCGGCAACACTCTCCACTTTAACGACCAGTCTACTGTTGGTGCTGGTATGAGTCGGAACGGGATGGGTAAAATCCTCGGAGTTATGCCGCCATTTGATGTAATCCACGTCGATATTAAGCGTGCAGTCGAACACTACCTCGTCGTGAAGCGGCGCGACCAACGATTCGGGCGACCGCGTGAAATATATTCCGATTCCTGTAATTATACAGGGCAATTTTATGTACAATTATTTTATTAAAAAAAATATTTGGTTAAAATATATTTCTAAACAGTCTTATAATATACCTAAAGTATTGACGGAAAATTTCAAAACGATTAAAATCTGGATGAAAACACGCCAACTGCAGTTCATCGTGATTCTCCTCCAATCGCTTCACTTCATTATTATTCCTGAAACGAGAAAAAAAAAATTATATACTATTGCCGATCGGAAGCGTATTTTTTTTTCTGTTTTTAACCATGTTTCCATTAACGAACACCGAGAACCCGCGCGGTCCGTAGCTTTTTGAAGAAAGAAAAAAACAGTCGTTAACGAAAAAAAACCTATATAAAAATAATATGTAACAAAAATATAAAACTAAAAATATTTCGAGTATAATAAATTCCGAGTTTTTATACAGTGTTCGAGATAACGTATTGTAAAGGCTTCTTGAATAATACATTATTATTTAAAACCAGTTTTTATATTATACACTTTAATTTATCAGAAGAAAAATGTGAGTTTACATATACACGTATACGTATAATAATAATAATAAGTAGCGGTTTATATTGCATTTCCATGTCGTTAATTTATATGTGTTTAACACATTAAACGCGTATATTAATTCAGACGTATATATAATATATTAATATACCGCAAGTAATAAAAGCGTACAATAAGAGGATAGTAAAAAAAAAATGTTTTCCGTTTAATTGAATCATATAGAAGAGACGTGTGATATCGGTCGCCTAATAATATTTTCGTAACAACAATAATATTCGAATATTATTATAAACGAACGCTTTCCTTCACACTTCAGCGAAGATTCTAATAAAATCGATCACACGAGTATATGTTATAAAAAAAAAAAATTATTATTGTACGCGCGGCGAGCGTATAACGCGCGCTCGCAGTCATCAAGGTCGGAGCAGGAAAACAGGAATGTCGCGCGGCGGTGATTTTTATTCGGCGGTTTAGATAAATCGCATCGAATGGCAATTTATTATAATAAAATATATATACACAGTAAAAAACGTGTTTTTGCACGCCACCGACTACTATATATAATATATAATGAGACAAAACCTCATTTTTTTTTTTTTTAAATACAGCAGCAGCAGGGAGTACAGTAGTATACGTTGACAATTTATTTATAATATATACCTTAATGCAAGAAGAGAATTCTTATACGCATACGAAACGTATGTAAAAATAGTTTATAAATACGCGGTTTTTTTTAGAATAATAATAATTATTATTATTCGATATGAATTCCAACGATCGAATTCGTATAAAACTAACAGACGGATTATCGTTTTTGAAGAATAACAGTAAATAATTTTTTATGGAATTTTTCTGAGACGAGCGCGAATAGGTATGCGAAAACGTATTTTCTTTTATACATTTTTTTTTTTTTACGTGATATCGTTTCCGAGACAGAACTGAAGAAAATTCGCGAATCGCGAGCAGACCGAAATTCCGCGGCATACACCGTGAAATATTTGGAATTTTAAACGATGCGCGATTCTATACACCGTAGGTATGTATCTAAATAACAATGGAAATTTATATGCGTATAACTACTATATAGTTCTTTTGGGAGCACAAAAAAAAAAAGAAAAACCGCTCTAAGTTACGCGTACAATATTGAGAAATAAATATGTCTATATATTTGTATTTAATTCGTTCGAATCGTATATTATTATACACACACACACACACACACACGGTATAATTTTCTCGAGCCGCGCACCTGTACACGCACAACCTCCGCGCATTATATTTAATCCGGTTGAATAAACTCTTATTATATATGTATACGCTGACGTTTCTTAGGTACTCGCGACTTATCGCGTTGTCTCAGACGACTTACAACAAAACGGCGCAATTCTTAAAACTTTTTTTTTTTAACGAATAGTTTTTATATATATATTAATTTTCGGTAAAATCTATTAGTATATTGCGTGTTAGATTTCCACGACCGAATATGCAAATAACTAACCCCTCTACATATTATATACGCACGCGCGTTTCATGTTATACACAACCTAATATGTATGGGAAATAAAAGAGGGCTTCTGTGCGGGACACAGAGTCGGATTTCATATGAGGAGTCGTGTATGTGAAATGAAAGAACTCTGGAACAATCGTATATGAGCATGTGTTATACGGAATCTATATTTTATTAACAAGCTCCGAAGCACATAATAAAACTTTATATTTTTTAAAATATCCGAAACAAATATTACGCGTTATTATATATATATATATATATATATATATATATATATTATATAATATACGTTATTATAAACTATCAACGATATATGGCTGCGGTTATTATAATAAGTGCTTTGAAAAAAAAAAGTTTTACGAGAACGATAATGATTTTTTTCTTTCTCTATATAATCTTTGAAATCTGAATATAACACTTACAGAATATACTGTTGCATAAAAACGATTGAATTTTGAAAAACACTAAAAAACTTTATTTTTTGTGTATTTAAATAAATCGCCAAATATAAACGGTACGAATCAAAAACATATCCGGCGAATAATTTAGTATATTGTTTTAACAATTATTATTTACGAAACAATATAATCGACAATAGCGTTATTAAAATATTTTATTTACTTTGAAGTTAAATGTAGATATACACATACACACAGCTAAAGTCGATCGACTCGATAGAATAACATTAAAAAATTCTTAAATAAGTACATGTTTTTTATATGTATTCAAACTCGCACACACTGTAATCTAAACGGTTATAATAATTTTATAAGAAAACAAAATACGTTATTCGTCCGAAACTGTAAAACGACTTTAAAACGTTTTTTTTTTTATTCCACTATGAGAACAACGTTTTAAGTCGGTTACATATATAATCCGCGCGGTGCAGCGGGCGCTGCCGCCGATATATAGGAGTATTAATTATCATGCAAACGATAGAAGAAAAAAAACAGAAAAAGGAAGTTATTTGAAAAATTTCTTAGGTCACATACTTCTCATAGTTTGGCCAAAAAAAAAAATAAGATTTAAAAACTTGAGAACGGTGTAACAAACAGCAGCTATAACGGAGCAGTAAACAGGATGTTACGTTATAAATTATAATTAATAGTTTTTAAATAATAATTCGTTATATTCAAATTAAGAATACCTGAATCCGTTACAATAACACAGTTATCTACGGTTTTTTTTTAAATAGGATTTTTAGCTATAAATATTTTGATTCGCTTCGTCGAACCCATATATACAAGCGCGCTTACTTCATTTCATTCGTTTTCAAACAACAATAAAAGTACATAAGACATACCGGAATTATGGTAAAAAAAAAAGTAATATATAAAAAATTAAAATAATAATTTTCGTATAATATATCATCATTATAACGCATTGCGATGTTCCCTTCAATTTTTTTGAGAGTATACCGAATCGTCCGAATTCGACAGGGTCTCTAAAACCACCGCTTGAAATTTTATTATAATCGTGATGTCGTTGGAAATGCTTCGTTACGTTAGTGGTCGTGTTTTTTTTTCATAATATTGAATATATCAGTATACCTAATCGTTAATAATAAAATTGTATTTAACAATGAACCGCGCAGCGATTCAGAAACCCAAAAGTATATTCCGCAATATTTTCCAAAACGCACAATGAGGTTAAAAAAGGGTGAAAAAATTTGCGAATTCTGCCTATACAAAATATATACACTTTTTTACGGACCACGGCAGTGTGAAAATAAACATTCTTAGACGAACAAAATTTTTACATTTTTTTTTTTCCTCTACCCGACACAACAAAAACAGAAAGAGTTCAACCCAATCCATATATTATAATATTTTACAGATTTTCTCGAAATGGCCCGCTATACAGTGACCGCGCAGCTGCTGTTTTAACGTCGCGCGGATATACTGCAGTATAATATAATATTATAGTACCCGAATTCGAAAACAAGTTATATAACGTTTATTCACACTGATTTAAACGCGGTGACCGTGATTTTTAAACACCGTCTTCGCAGTCATTTGCTCGTAATATAATTAACGAAAAATTACTATTTTACACGAATATTTTTAAAAATAACTAAAAGAGTAAAAATAGTTTTTAATAATGTTTATTCGATTCGAAGGTCTGTACAGCATCTAATACGGCGAGCGTATATAATATATTATTTTAATAATAAAGCGAACCTTCGACGACGACGGACGGACGGACGGACGACACTTTGTGTTAAAATATTGCTGTTGTGTGGAGATTTTTAAATACACACGTCGCGTGTTTATCGTACGGATTCACAATTGATTTATATTTTATAACGCGCGCGACGTCAACATGTTTATGGTATTATATCGCGACGTGTGTATATACACGTTATATATGGCGATTTAAAGGGGGAAAAAAAAATGTTTCTCATAACTCCGCAATATTATATTATATAAACACATCCCGCGTGCCAGTGTATATATATATATATATATATATATATATGCGTGGTATACACATAAACGCGCGCGCGGTTTTTGTATAGCCGATAAAAACGCGTATACTGGCAGAAATATACGCGCGCGCGTTAAGTCGTCGGAATAATAATAATATATTCCTAAGCTGCGAAAATTTATGTGTCTGCTCCGCAGGTTTGCGGGTTATAACATGTATAAAATGCGCTACGCTACGGCGGCAGAGTGGCAGCAACGCGACAAGGACATAACGTACAAGAGACGGACGCGTAAAAAGACGCGTGTTGGTTTGCATATTATTATTTTATTATATATTGTGTCTGTTGCAGCTGAGCCGCAGCAATATAAGCTCGTGTGTATGTAAAAAAATCATTAAAAAATAAATTACGTTTCGGACAACTAATCCTGCGCGCGTATATTTTTCACCTACACGTCTATTTCCCTCTCCCCCGTATTAAATCAAACCATACTGCCGCATATATATATATATATGCAATAAATAACGGTATACGCGTGTATACATATTGTATTTAACAACTCGTATAATAACCGCGAGAATCGGTTTTTGCTAGACGTGTAAGTATTTTTTGTTTTCTTTTAATTCGAAGTTTTAAAGCGCGTACCTACGCGCGAAGAACTATACGAGGCGCGTATACGTCACGCGAACAGCGGGCATCGCGTTCCGCTGTATCGAAAATACCGCGCGCGCGATTAGGTTTATCGAACACTATACATAACATATACAAATAAATCTCGGTACTTTTATATTAAAAAATTTTTAAAAAAAACCCCATTAATCGTAAGTAATTTATTTTCTACTTAATATATTTTATTAAATACACGTTGGACCGAACGAACGGTTTTAAAAACGGAGAATATAATATACGAGATAGCGAGAGTATATTATTATTATATTATATAGTTTTGAAGATCTCCTCCGCACCGGAATGTAACGTGCGCAGCGTTTTTTTTTTTGTCTTTGGACGACGAACGCGCCTGAACTGGTGTGGAACAAAACCACCGTCGTCCACCGATATATACGCGCACAACAACCGACCTGGAATGCTGAATCTTCCCCAACCCGGACCCGCTGCTGCTGCAGCTACTACTACTACTACGGCGGCTACTGTTGTACCTATAGAAGACGCTGCGCGCGCTCATAGGTCTGTTATTTATTATACCTTCGAAAAAAAAACTCGCAGCATTGTTTAAAAAAAAAAAGTATTTTATACGCGTACAATACAGAAGGGAACTGCAGAAATAATTCGCGTTATTATCTAATAAATTCTTTTTATAGAGAGCGTTTCATTTTGAAAATTATCGTTTCGAATTCGAAAAACTATTTATACGTACACGAAATGTTGTTGAAAACCTATTCGTATATATAATAACGCGCCGGACGATATTATTCGGAACGATATCGGGAACGCCGCCGCGCAGTGTGGCGGCGCTATATAGTTTTTTTTTTTTATAAATACTATGTTTTGTCATATCTAATAATTTATATGAGCGACGCGATACGGCAACACACGCGTGCAGGAAGGAGGAGGAAAACTATAAGCGACAAGAACGCACGAATTCGTCGGGCCGGTGGTATAATGGACGCGACGTCGTTTGTGCGTAAAAAGTCCGACCGATACCGCACTGCAGTGTGTAATTACTGGCGACGGCGGCGGAGAAATAATAGCAACGAGTAAAGCACAAAAGAATTCCGCTTTAATTGTTTGTTTTTTTGTGTTGCGGAAAAAAAACCGCACACTGCACAATCGGCGTACTCGAAAAGGAAACCAGTTCCTTTCCCGCGTACAGCGATCGTCTATATAATACGCGAGTTAACGAAAAAAAAAAAATTCTTTTTCGTATAACGAAACGAAAAAAAAAAAATTTTTTTTTTATATACCGATGAAGCGGCGCGACATCAATGCGAATTTTCTCGTTGCTTCGCGTATTACGCGTAGGTACACAAATTCGATACCTCCTCAATAATACGCGCTTGCAGCAGCGTTCAGAGTATATATATATATATAAAAATATTTTCGAACCGGTTAGGTGCGTACGTACAACAGTCGTGGCGCATTGCAGCGTATATTATATAAAGATTCTCTCCTACTACTACTACTACTACTACTACTATCGGACGTTATAAATCCAAATTATACACACGCTTTGAAAGAAAAAAAAAATGAAAATAAGGAGCGGTGGAAATCCGATCCCATATAATATATAAGCCGGCCCCGCGCGGCTACGATAAGCACACGATCAATCAACTCGTGTGATGGGTTACAATTACGGGCGGAAGGTGATTTATATTTTGGATACGTTTTTTTTTTTTTACACAGCTGATATTATTACACGGCCCGGGCGTTAACTCTTGTTCCTATAAAAGAGAAGTATACCACCGCGTTAAGTATACCTGTACGCGTCTATAATAATAATACACAGTTTATATAAATGCCGCGCGGAGGATATACGAACACAACACAACCGCGTAATAATATCGCGCTACAAATAAAATATGAAAACGCGCGGCGGCCGCTGCTGATGATATCACTCGTCACCGTTTCTCTATACAGTCTACACACACACACATACCTATTATAAGGTGTACCATTTTGTTGAGACGACGCGTTTCCACACACGCACACCTATAATATAGTAGTCGTTACGAGAATGATTATTATTTTCTTCCCCCGGACCCATTTGACGACGGTACACACAAGAAAACGAGTTTTTTTTTTTTAGTTTACAAATATTTATTATAATCGAAACGATAACGCGCCGTCCGGAATCTATTATAATTATGTCGAGTTCTCATTTATCCTGCACGCGCTTCGCTCGTTATAAATGTTATACCGCGCGCGCGGCTGAGATTCGAAAAACTATTATTACTACTCACTACTTACATACACGCTCATGGCACTTTTCTTCTCGACAAAGACGGAATATTCTCGACGACAATCGTCGGTCGCGGCGGTACATACAATATATTTTAATATCATACAAATGCGCTCGCAGGACACGAAAAGACTCGGGGGTCGTTTAATAGGACGCGCGTTATAATAATATCGCGTCCTAACTGTGTATGTATATATTCGCTCGGGTACGCGCGCACTGCACGGTCGGGGGAGAGAAGCAAAAAAAAAAACACAATAATAATAATAATAATACGCGCTTATTATCGTTTATGTTGGTTTATTTTCCTCCTCCTACAACTAATACTACTATACACTATACCATTCGTAGCGGCCGAATCTTTTGATAATCTCGAATTGAATAGGACTCGTTTGTTTGGAGCCGTGTATAAGTAACAACAAAGAAACGGCGTCGTTCGTAATATTATGTACGGATAAAAAAAAAAAAAAAATCGGTCGCGCTGCAGTATTTATACGTCGTTGTCGCATATTACATACGCGGGCGTAATAAAGGCAAAGAGAATTTTGTGATTATATGGCCGGACGACAATAGTGCGCGTATATGTGTCGAACGTTTTGCACCGAAAGCAGATTATATATTATATACGACGGCGTGTTATATTAAAAGGCGTCGTGGGCGTGACGTGCCCGTTGTGGGATTGTGTTTGGTCGTCTGCAGACAGAAACGATAGCGACTGCGGTTCTTATATTATACTTATATTGTAGGTACACGCGGAGATCCATGACGAAGAACTTTACAGACGATCCTTTACCGATCTTCTCTTATTGAAGCTACGCTTTTTACGGGACGCCTGGGCGCTGGGGGTCAACGAAGACAAAAAAAACGTAACGATCAATAAAATATCTATCCCATATTTTATCGAAAAATATTCGAATATTTTAAGAAAAAAAACTGCATTGCCCAATCGTGGACATTTAACTTGTACACTTGTGATTTGCGAGATCTCCGTCAACCGAGCGGATGTCAGGACGCTAAGCTTCTATTAGCTGAAAATTTTTTCTTTTTCTTTAGAAGCATATAGCTTCTCCCCCGGGCAGTCCCACGACTGTTTTTATATAATTTTTTTACAAAGTATCTCATATAACCAAAATTTTCATATATTTTTTTATTATTATCGATTTTACGCGCAGAAAGTTTATATATTTCATTTGAAATTTATTTTAAAAATTAACATTTAACGCGCGAAGAATGGTACCGTCGCATTCTATAGACGCGCGCGTTTTTGAACACCGAACTCAATACACTTTAGAAAGCTTTAAAATCGTAGTTCGGACTCGACGCGCGTTTTCCGTACGCGGTTTCGAAACTCGTGAACTGCAAGAGCGGTGAATATGCTTTTTCGCACAAATGAGTTGTGCGGGGCGGTCGAATTTAAGACTTTCAGAGGTTCACTCGATATTTCTGGATGATCTTTTCGTACGTGCAACGACCAGCGAATTTCCCCCACGAATTCCGATTAAATTGTACTTTGTTAACTACTGTTTTGTAAAAATCACTATACCGACGCGATGTCAGGCGCCGTTTATTCGTTGAACATCAATTGCGCAAAAGGATGTCTACGTTCAGTTTTTACTCGCGCCAGCTATAGAACAAGAGAGTATAGTATAATATATAGTTACTCGATATAATTCGTGCGTATCGTAATACACTTTAAAATGTATACCGAATAATTTGATTATTGTACACGCGCGTATGTCGTGTACAGACAGCGTCGCGGTGGACCCCCGGGGATCCGCGGACCGGACGATTTAAGTACCGCTGGCACACAACAAACCGGGAGTACACCGCGCGTGTATACGAGCTGCTAATTGAACGCGCGTTGAAATATTACGCATAAAATAATGTTTTTTCTTCTTTATACTGCAAACGCGTTAGTACAGCAACCGCGGTTATACGTGGATCACGAACGGGATGGAAAAGTTCAATTAAAATTATATATATATATATATATCGGTACTGAAAGTGTCTGGGAATAAGAATATTGTGACGACTTTATATTATATTTGTCCGATACATAATAATACGAACAGTCGCCCGAAAGGTATAATATATATATATATGTATTTTTAGTACCTGCCTGTTCTATTTGAATCGGTTCGAGAGACGTCCCAATAATAAATATTCAAAAGGACTAATCCTGCAGCAGCAGCAGCAGTATAAGACGTTCTTAGGCGTTCCCCCTTATTAAACCCTTAAGGTATGCGTATACCGACAAACGTGTCTGTACACCGGAGGTAGTAGATTTCCGAGCTGACGTTTTTGAGATAAAAGAAAACTAACGCGTTAAATTATAACAAATCCTTAAAACATATTTTATTCGATACTCACGTATATATACAAAACGTTTATCGACGGTGAGGGAGTAGTCGGAAAACCAGCCCTTATGCGGGAGTACGTGGTGACACAGCGGATCTCAATATTGTCGACACGTCGTCGCGCAAAACGTAACTCAAAACCGGCACACAACACAATAGGTACGCGTACGCGTCTCCGTCGATCTGTTGTAGGCTTCGGAATTTTTTTTTTCTCTCTTTTTTTCGCGCTACTTCCTTTACATTGTATTCGCGGGGACGTGTAAACGCATTTCGGATCGACAACAATGAACTACTACTACTACTACTACTACGCTACTGCGGGAGGAATTATGTTTTTATATACACACATCGTATCTGTCGTACTTATCACCACCACCACCCCAGCTGTCATCCTTTTATAACTATACGCACGAATAATAATAATATTGTCTCGAATACACGGACATTTTCATTTTTCTTCGTATAATACGCTCTTTACATACCGATACACATATTACAGAGTTCGTGATGACACAAAGAACAATAAAAAAAAAAATATATTTGTTGTTACGGGTTCACCACCGAACGCCGCGCGGTGCGTGTGTTAACTTATACCGGCTATGTATGTAATGCGGTACGCGGCGCGGCGTCCGAGCTGTACGCGCGCGCCGCACCACATAAATCTGTTCGCCCACGTGAAACGACTGCGCAGTGTCGGTGTGTAAGGAACTCGGTTAGAAAAAAAAAAAAAATCACTATATATTATGCCGTACAATAATAATAATATACGAAATTTAAATAATACGGATACGCGCGTTTTTAGTCCTATACAACGGTAATTTCATAAATTAAGGATACGTTATAAATTACGAACTCGATACACAGCTGGGTATAGAACAACGAAAACATGTAAGAAAAAAAAATACCGAGAAGAATATTATTATTATATATCGGCTCTGTGTCGTTTGTTTTTTTTTTACGCGTAGGTATTAAAAATATTATTAAAAGAATTTTTTTTCCCCGGTTTTCTTTATTCGTAAAAACAACCGAATACCGCGGCCGTGCACGCATAATAAAAACATTCGTCGGAGTCTGCAAAATGCAACGCCGTGGCGAATAGAGAAGCTACCATCGAGTTTTCATCAGGATTTTCATCGGCCCGCGAAAAAAATTCTCACGATTCGTGCTATACGGTTTTACGAGTTATTACTACGCAATAGCAATTATTATACATCCCCTCCTCCTCTTCAATAATTCCTAGATTTATTCATCGTGACACGTACACAATAACGCTGGTAGGTCCAGAGGCGGTTTTCAGGTGTACAAAATTGATTTTGAATAGCCATATTTATTCCTCAATTATCCCCGTTGAATGAGCTTCGGATCCACCTTTATGGTTAGGTGGTAATCCACAAATTATTATAAACCCAACACGTATATATAGTTGTTAAAATACACGCGTAAATGCAATATTAAAAGTGTATTATTTTTTGTGATTCGCAGGGTTCATAATATAGTATATATAAACTGCAGACACTATTATAATGTGCTCGAGAGTAAGTACATAATATCATATACACGCAATCTTGCAAGCTTTTTATTAAATACTTTGCGAGCTGACTGTTAAGACTTTCCTCCATCCGGTTATAGTTTCTGCCCCGTATCATTTGATCGACCCATCATCGTGTTGAACTCGAGTCACTCGCCGGACCCGGTCGGAGATATTCGTATTTTTCGTCTACAATATAATATTATAACGATACAGATAGGTATCGTTGATCCGGATATACTGTGTGAAAAAGTCGATTTTCCTTTTCACATTTTCTCTCTCTCACACACACGAGCGCGCGTGTACCTACATACAGGACGAACGGACAAAGATATACCTACACGATGGGAGATATATCGGTGAGACCGCGGGTACATGTGAATCATGATTAACCACAGCTGTCCGACGTTTTAATGCTTATTGTGGCTGCTAGGCACACCACGCAACAATGGACCCAATATTTTAATAATAATATAACGCACAATAGCCGTTCCCACACATATACGACGAGGACGAAAAATAAAGAGAGGAAAAAAAAACATTTTTTCATACACACTGTACACGGTATATACGACGAATCACTTTGTAATTAAAAAAAAAAAAAAATCACTGATCATATATATATATATATGGAAATGAGCTTAAGGCACATCATTAACGTGATAGTATAGAATCGGTCTTGTAACAACTATAACAACACTACCTACTAAACGCGTACGTTTAAAATAATCGAATAACGCGCGTGCAATAATAGCCGGCCGGACACCGTACGAATAGAAAACTAGAACGAAAATTTCGCATATAACCGTTAACATAAAATATTACCGCGTTTCAAACGAAAAGAAAAAAAAACATTCGCCGATTTAAAAGTATTTAACAACCATTCTGTGCAGGTATTTCGTCAATCATTTGTAACAATACTTTAATCATCTACACACTCACTTATTGTGGACCGCTAAAATTTTACTACTCTTAGACAAATATTTCATTGTTTTACTAACTCACAGTTTTTTTTTATTGCGTTTAAACTGTTTATAAAATATCAATTTTTGGCGCAATACTTTTTTTTTAAATTGCTTTTTATTTACTTTTAAAACGCAACATAAAAATAATTTATTGAAAAATGAGTTCAACACAAAACTAACCATAATAGCCATTAGGTAATATTTATTATTTTAAAACTAAAATCTGAAATATATATATTTTTTTTAATGAAATTAAAAATAATTTGCGTTGTGATTTTAAACTATTCGGAAAGTCTGAACCTATAAGTGTAATTACTAATTAATATCAAAATCTACAAAATATTCTTTTATTTGGAAAATGTTGGCAAAAATAATTTTAAATAAATGTGATAAAAATTGAATTCGAACATTCTTATTATTTATAGTTAAATATTAATAAATAAATAATTTAGTAGTTTAGAAATGTTAATCGAGTGAAAAATAAAAACATGCTATTGTAAATAACTAATATATTCTAACGCACTTTAATGAAAAAAAAAAAAATTATTATCCTGCATTGCGATCGAACTAGACAACGAACTGACAAGTGACAACGGATACGTATATCGGTCATACGAATATTAAGATATTAAGATTACATTTAGTTATTAAAAACTTAACTACTTAGTCAAGACATAAGTATGTGCGTGCACAGTTATATAAATATATAACTATATAGTTATATAAAATTATTCTTATTAAATATGTTTAACATTCTAATTGAAAACCAAACTACTTACTATATAATACGTTAATTAATGTTGTAATATTTACAACAAAAGTTCACCATTTGTGAGAATAAATAGTTTTCTTCTCAATGCAGACTAAGCGTACAACATAATATTGGTAAACATAAATCACAATATTTACTTTTGAGTTTGAAATTAAATTTAAAATGTATTTTCACAAAGAACCATTTAAACCGCAACCGCTATAAAGTATTTACTAACTTATTAATGGTATTACACATAAAATTAGAATGATTGTGTATGACTGACAGATAATCTTTCGGCCTATTATTAACTTTTGACTTTAGATAATCGTCGAGGTTCATACGAGCCAATTAAGATCAACTCGATATCGATAATATTAACAAAAAAATTAATATTACAAATACAAATTAAACAACTATACGATCGACGAACACCTACAGCGAGTTTAGCAAAACACCTTTGATAGTTACGGCATCAAATTAGAACGAAAAATTATATAAGAACAGTTGGAGTGAACCGTATTCCCTAACTACGAAATACTATTCTTAAATCTAACGACGGGGAGCTGCAAGCCTTTACGGGTGCAACAATTTTCGATACCAACGAGCAAATATGTATAGTACCTACGACTACTTGAATAGAATTCACTTTAACAAAAAAAAAAAAAATTATAACAAAGCTCATCTCTGTAAAAAAAACAATAACTTGTCGATACCGATAATGTATATAAAATCGCATTCAAACGTTTAGCAAATTTCGACTTAAATATATACATATTTATAGCGTAATAACAATATTATCGAGTATACTTACATAAATTAATTAGAACTTGCAAAATTATTCTGACATGCCGATAAATTTACCATATAACCGAAATACAATAGTGTTTTAAACAATAAATTGTAACAGGAACGTAAACAGTGAATGTAATTCTACTAAATATGTGTACACACAAAACTCGTAAGTGTTTAATTCAAAACGAACAATTTTTGTTCTTTTTTTTTAAAAGTAATACCGGCGTACGCCGGCACACACTCTTCAAGACGACGAACGAAAACGACTAACAAGTGAACCGACTGATTCACCTGCATCCTGCTCCAGCCGTCCTGAGCTTCGAATCGAAATGCCGACAAACGAAAACAGGTTCAGGTATCTGACGCATGCGCGTCGAGATAAATAAACAGAGAAAAAAAAAAAAAAAAGATGAACGAAAACAGTGTCGTCAGTCAAGACGCGCGTAATTATTGTAAGGAAACCGTACGACAAAGGAAAAGACCGAAGAGTAATTTTTTTTCTATTTTTAATTTTTGTCGATAATTATTACATATATTACAATAAATAAAATACGATATTTTAACGTTTAAAATAATAATAATAATATTTTATTTATATATAAAATATCGTAATATGAAATTTAATATGTTCTGCGTATTGTCCTTATATACATTATTAGGGAAAAAATTATAAAATAATTAATGAAATTGATTAGATCCAAAAAAATTAATACCTACCTATATAAATGTAAAAAAAAGCCGTGTACAAATATTTATATTTTTTAAATTGATAATATTTTCCATTAATTTGTTTACCTTTACCTATAATACGAGTATATATCCGTTTTTATATAAATCGTTGATATATGCGTTAGGTCGCGGGGAAATGTCTTCTTCTTATACCGAATTAAGTACCTATAGTAGGTAGGTAATCTTTTTTTTTTTTTTAACAAAACTATTAAATTTGAAATCTATTTCAGAAAGGTTTGAATAAAATATTTGTTAACTATTATAGTTTCTTTAAAAAGCAGTTTTAAGGACATCGTTGTTTTTGCAGTTCGATGACTTCCATCATCTGTCAGATACAACAATATCGTAACATTAACAGTGTCAACTGCAGAAACAGCTGGATTTCGAAACTGTACACTCGATTTCTTTTTCTCGTCCATATAGAAGTAGGAAAATCTTATTGAAAATTCCTTTTGTAGGATTATATTTAAAAATAATTTCAATCCGTTTCAACGCGTTATTGTAAATACCTTGAGAAGTGCAGTGTGTATGGTCGCAGTAAAATTTACACAAACCGCGCTGATCGCCGACTCCTGTTCTGAAACGATGTCATACTATACGCGTACAGTCGGAAAAGCTATATATAAATACTCCATGTCTCCATAATATCAGCTATTACTTGAAAATCGATTTTTATATATTGCGCGTGCGATATTTTGAAAGTATGTTAAAAAAAAACGACGGCGATGGCTGAAATTCGCAATTAAAAACAATATTTCTTGTGGCCGAACAAGCTCTGCAGCTAATTAAAAATATGATTTCATCAATAATATATATAAATCTTGAGTCATGTTTGAGTCATGCGACTATTATAATATACATTCGTTATAAGAACACAAGAACTCAGAAATCATGTAAAAACGAATATAATCCACATGGCCGTTACCGCATCATCGCATGGACGTATAAATAGCGATCAACAGACAAGTAGACAACAAAATAAAAACGAAATTGTCGTTTTCGTTTTTTTTAAAAAATATACATAAGCCGTTAGAATTTTATAGGCTTGTACCTATAAAAAGGATTATATTTAAATGTGTTATTGCTCCCTCTTCTCACTACAGTTATGTTTCTTTAAAATAACTCAAAATACATACGTATAGTTTATTTGCAACATGAAACGCGGGCATTTCATTTGCAGGGGAACAACGCAACGGTCCAAGTACAAACAGCTGCTGTAGACGACACATATTATTATACATAATACGACAAAAAAATCATTTCTTAACCCGTTAAATGAAATATTATATTCTTAAATCTATTCGTGTACATCAAAAGAAAAAAAAACATTGTCGTCTATATATGTAGGTAGTTGAAAATTATTTTTAAAAGAATATATTTAATATAGTAAAATAATAGTTGACGTTTATTATGAACATTTGAGTTTCGTCCAACCGAAATTCACCGTGATCCTCGAGTCTCTTATGTTAGTGTAGTATAGATGTTTTCTTCACACAAAACCGGGACGCAATAATATATAATATTATGTAATTTTAATATTCCTGTTCCTTTCCTCGCCATAATAGGCATTAGACGAAAGACGAATTTCGGGCGGTGCAGTAGACGGTAGCTGTTCAATTGATCATTTCAAATTTTCGTTTCAGCAGATGAGTAGGCTTTTGATGATAAACGAACCATCTTTATTGACTGAATAAATATAGCAGTACACGTACCTAGTATACGCGTTAAAATGTTCTAACAAGCATATGCGATAGTACGCAATAATAAGACAAACACTTTTGTTGGCTTTAGAATAGAGTTCACGATTAAAATATTAAATTAATTCTGTTAATGAAAAAACGCAATTCCAACACGCGCCGTCTGCAAAAATAAAAATATCGGGAGAGTTTTAGAACTGAACTCGGAGATGAAGATGTACTAACTTTTTTTTCACATATAATATAGCGCTTAAGAAAGTACCTATAGGTAATAATAGAACGACGATGCTTGGTCGACAAGAAATGGAAATACGACGCTTGCTTATGTATCTTATGCGGACTATATATTATGGTCGAGTATCTATACACGTTCCGAAGTAATTGTAGTTACAAAATCTAAAAAAAAAGTACCTAATGAAGTAAGTATACTATAGTGAAAGTAAAGACGGCTGTATACTTTGACATACCTACTCATAGAATTTTGAACACGTTAAGAAAAAATTATATTTGCACATTGAAATCATATAGACACTTACATTTAGTCACATCTGTGGAGAGACATGACATCTTTACCTTACCCATAAGCTTACACATTTTCAAGCTAAAATTTTAAATGTTAAATGTAAATCTTTTTTTAAAATTTAATGTGTAATAAGTTATAACTGCAGTGGAGGGACTTCAACATTCATGGGGGAGGGGGCTTGACAATTTTCTGGGGGTGCTTGAGTCCCCCCTAATATCCGCCTATGACTGAAATACTTTTCATTGCAGTATCGAGTTTAATAAGACGGTTTCTTTCGTCAATCCATTGCTACAGTATTTCGGTTAATGAAAATATTATCGTTCGATTAACGCATCATATTGTGAGCCGCTGGTATGTATCGCAAAAACGTTTGAACTATTTTTAAAAGGTCTAAGTCACGTTGTTCATCACGCACAGACGAATATTGAAAAATAATTTCCGTTTATCACTTCTAATCATATTTAAAAACATTTTTTTTTCAAGTGAAAATAATAATGAATCGTTCAAAGTACGTCTTTATCAGATAAGTAATTGTTAGCATTAACTTGTAATATAAGTAGGTATACAAATATACAATATGTTGTATTATACACGTTTTGTTTGTACTTAGCGTAGATGTACCTGCGTATATACTTATGGTCTAATAATCGACACTATTGTTTACAATTTAAGACTTATCAATTGTTGGTACTTATAGTCTTATAGAAGATATACCCGCGGATTCAAGTGGGCCTATAACAAGAGGTCTCATTTCATCCGTTGGATCTATACATAATATTAAATGCATACAAATATAAACAGTACATAAGTTATTCAATCCCGTAATGAGTATTATAATTTTTCAACGGTTTAAACATTTTGTTGGCATATTTACCACCTAGCTAACCCTCTTTGTAATAAATAACGTAATTCCTGTCATATTGTCTTGAAGTTATCATAATATAAAATATAGTTAGTATTTGTAAATTGATAAGTGTCTATGTTCACATATTTATATTTATCTTATGAGCCAATTTTATGTATACCCATTCCAAATGAAAACTTTACAGTGTTAAAGAAAAAAAAATGAATGTCATTATAATACGTATAATATTTGATCCAATGGTGTAATAAATTTAAAAATTGTTATAACAGAAGTCAGAATTCATATCTTAAAACCATCTTGCAAGTATATAATTAATATCTGTATAGTAACTATTATACCTACAAAATTATAGGACATAATGAATTTACTAGATAGGTAGTAGTGTTCGATTTTATTAAAAGAATCTACTAGTAACTAATAACAAATAAATAAAAACTTACATCGTAGTTAAACTAATATTTATTGGTTAAACCAACTAATATTTATTTTATATCAAAGTATGTAAAACTATAAACAAATCAACGAGATAAAATAAATTATAATAATAATCAAACAGTCTTTTAAACTTTTATAAATGAAACAATGAAAAAAAAATGGATTTGTAAGACAAGTATTTAAACAAAATTATAGAATAAGTATTAAATTGATTATTATAGCACCTTATTATAAAATAAATATAAATTTCAATAAGAGAACACGAGTATTACGAACACAAAATAAATACAATTACAAATACCTATAAGCTATATATGTAGTAGTTTATTTAAATTATTAAAATATTAATTTTGGAAATTGTATTAAAAATTATTTTTTCTTTTTCCAAGTTTCAGCGCCTAACTTACGCAATGGTGTTAAATCAATTTGTTTTTCCAGACGCCACAGTTTCAATGCACTATCAGCATTATTCGCAATTGCCTTTTGTTTGCCTGTAGTTATTTTCCGTTTTTTGGAATTTTTCTTTAATATTCCACCGCTTACTGGCTTTTTAATACTTTTACGAAGTGGAGTCGGTTTGTTTTTCGGCGCTACTGCAATAGTCACAATTGGTTGCAATAATTTTGATGTAGTTGGTTTCATCAGATCATATGCTATTGACGATTTCTTTACCTGGAATCGTTATAAAAATTTAATAAAAACATAATAGATAAAACAATAAAACACAATTAATACATATTATAATATTAATTACGAGTTATATATTTAAGTGCACTTGTCATCATTATTAGCGTTAAAGAAAATAATAAATTAAATTATATAAATAACGGTTTGAAATTATAGAACTACACACAATGTAGTTTTTGTTTTGAATCTGAACAACTAAAAAGCAAAACTAAATATTTTTAAGCAAGTTTAAATCTAATATTAAATAAATTACCAAAGAGCCAAAATGAAAAAAAAAAAAATAGTTATATAGAATTGTAAATTCTTACTTATAGGATAATTCCCATTATTTATACACAAATGTTGGAAATAGTTGAGAACCTCTTTCCAACCTAAAGAGTCATTAAGTTCTCTTTTTGAAGTTTAAAAACTAAAAAAAAAAGCTTGGAATGGATGCTTTTCTAAGAGCATATAAAAAAGAACCATAATTTACACAGTGTAATCAAATACATTACTTGTTTCGATGTAATTGGAGTATCGACACTCATGTTATTGGTAGACTTTGATCCTAAACGTCGATTACGACTACAGTCGTTAATAATATTCAAACGCAACACTTCTCTTAAACCTGTTAACGATTTGAAATCGCTGTTCTCCAATCGACTGTTTGGATTTAAATTTGACAGATCCAAAATAGATATTGCCAATGATTTTCCGACCTTTACACAAAAAATAAAACCAATCTAATATTTTTGTCCGCTATGTTTAAAATCGCAACGTTTAACCTGTTCAAAAATAGTCGGAGTAAATTTTGGAGGAATGAAACTTTGAATAGGGCGTTTCTCAGATACAAAGTGTACCATAGGTGGAATAAAATTAACAAATCTGCTAGTATTGTAGTTACATTCCAAGGTGTAACTACGTATAAGACCTGTATATTTAAGAACGGCTACTCGCCCACTTCCTTCTTTGCTGAGACCAAACTTTTTATCTCTGAAATATTTTAAAACAATGTTACAAATACAAATACTCAATAATATTGTATTTTTTTTTTTTTGTAGTAGCAGTGCCTAAACAAAATAGAATTGATAATTCATTTTTGACTCCATATGTTCTATATTTTTATTTTTACATTCCTTAATGCCGTTGAAAGTTACTATGTTTAATAAATAATAAACGCACTTTATGTTTAATCTTACATAAAATGTCTCTTCCAACAATTTACTCATGTATACTATTGTATTATTAAAATACATACAAACTATTTTTATGATAAACTTTATACAGTAATTCAATGTCTTACTTAGAATACATATTGCGTTCACTGAAATTACAAGAAGTGTAGTGAAAGTTTTGATTGTTTATGGACATTAGCTTGGGATATACCATACATTCAATGTTATCAACTATGTTGTCAAAATGATTTCCATACATAAATATACCTATAGTAGAAATCAAAAATATATATTTTTAAAAATATTGCTTTCTAAATACGTTTTAAAGTTGTGTAAACCTTTTTTGGATGCATGGCCATGAAAATCAACATACAAATATAATCCTGAATCAAGGCCTTTATTGGCGACAAAATCAGCTGTGCACAATTGACATTTTTCTAATAAGATGTTTGGCAAATCTGTATCATTATTTACGACTGTCGGTTTCATATTAGTTTTTTCATCAAATACCATACATTCTGTCGCAAGCATGTCTTTTATTCTAGAATTTAATTCATCGTCATTATCAGACGAACTACAAAGCGTTGACGCAGAATTCGATACATCTAGTGCATTTGAATTTTCCTCAATTAATTCATCTCGTAGTTCAAATCCAAGGTGATGATACAGAATTAACGATCTTCAAAATGTGCAACGATTTAAATTTATTATTAAACCATAATGTAGGTATATAATACATATAAAATATAAAAAGTTAACAAACCTGGCAGCATAAATGGTCGGATGAAATTTTAATGACGGCTTAAGATAAAATCTGTTGAGATTAGTACCTCTAGTATCTGTACGGTAAAATCCTCTAGCAACTCCATCTGGATTTAGCATAGGGATTAGTTTGAAGACGAAATTATGACGGAGAATATTAGCTTGTTCATCTTTACTAAGCAAGTATTTTATTAAGCCACTCATAACAAAACTGGAAGGTGTTTCGCCAGGATGTACTCTAGCACTCATTATAACGACCTATAGGTATTATTTAAAAAAAAAAAAAAAAAACGTATTGCGATTTATTTCAATTTGTCATTTGAATATTCGTTAATATATTAGCAATTTCAACTGAATGAAGTTTTGTATCATTAATTATAGGTATATAAGTAGATTATAATATCAGCAAACAATTATTCCAATATTGTACCTTTTTATTTTTGAAAACATGTGGCCTAGGTTTATTTTCGTTTGGAAATAATCCAAATAAACGGCATTCTCTTTCTTCCAAAATACCTTTGTAGGAACTAATAGTTAATAAATCAACAGAACGGTTGTCTAAGGATTTTACTATTGTTTCTCGATGAAAATATATATCCTTTTCATTTTTTTCTAAATTATCGTGTATCAAACAAATATTATTATATTAAATAATAATGATCATACAAGGTAGCAAATACCTTTCAAATCTGACGGCATTGGAAACTGTTTTTCATAATAATTCAAACTATTACACAAGTCTGTGTAAGTGTAAGGATAAGTAAAAGCATAATATGTTGTAGCTTCAATGTTTTCTGAAGAACGGTGACTAAAACTCAATACAAATTCTTGGTTTTCGTTTATCTTGAAAAAAAAAAAAAAAAGAAACTCACTAATTAGTTTCGTTTATTTTATACGTTAAACCTTGGTTTAAGATTATAATAATGTTTACGATGATGCACAGGTGTGCGCGGATTAATATTTAATTATACCTGATAGGTTGGTATTTCTTTTATTCTCGACCAGGACGATTTGCAAAATTTTGCATTCGCTTTTTCTGACTTGCCCGAGTCGACTTTAAACACGGGAGTCATGCCTTGACTGTACATTTTACTCTGTTTATTTAAGTTCACTAAATTCAATCTCACTGCCGTACCAGGAATACCTCCTTGAAAACAGTCGCTCGATTATAACAAGACAACGACGAACGTTTGCATTATTTTAAATTTGTGTTTTGACTTTTACCTTTCAAGGCAAAGTAGAACCAAGATCTGTAGTTGCATTCAAACTCTGTGCCACCGCAGTCTGGCTTTGTCCACAAATGGAATTCCAAATCATCATCTACAATTATTATACACACACAGTCTTAGCAACAGACATATATATATACATGTACACATATAGGAGGTATGTATGCTATATCATCGCACCGATGCCCGGGGTCTGTTTCTGCACGTAAGTCACACGTTCGAGATTAGCCGACTCGAAGTCGCTGAGTATCGTATACGGCTCATGAACGAACACGCCCGGCCGTACTTCGGGCACGACGTCCGTGACGGTGACGTTCATCTCAAACGTCTCCTCTAGCGAAGCGTTTCATGGAGGGTGAATGTGGACGCGAGAAACGCCGACCTATTTCTATATTTCGGTAAAACTTACAAGACAGCTGCTGCCAGTAAATAATAATATTTCAATATCGTTACACCGCGGACGGTATTCGATCTGTCCAACGTTCTCTGGTTTCTAATCGGATGATATCGTTCAAAATCCTTGTTCGATCAACAGTGCGTCGCTGGGAAAACGCAAGTATGTTATTTCCAAAATCGTGTTGTAAAACAAAAAGTGTCTCTCCGAGTATTTTAGGTGTGTGTGTGTGTGTATGTGTGTACATAAATAATAAATGATTATTCAATCAGCTGATTAAAATTGATCGTTTCTTCTATGGGCTCGACGTTTCTTCCATGATCTTATCACTCAGAAAAATTTTCGTTTTTTATTTTTATTTCCTATCAAACGTATAGTATTTGTTTTTTTTTTTACAAAATAGTTCATAACAGACTTTTGACCGTGAAAAACGGTTTCGTCGATTTGTGATCTACAATTCTTTTTTTATCATTATTTTGTTTTCGGAATCTATCAGAATGGCGGCTAATCATAAAAAATTACATTTACTCGCGCTATTCGTGTTTAATTACGCCGTTAATCCAGGTAAACATTTAAAATACCATTAATGAGGCGTGTCAGGGTGTGGCTTCTTCACCGGAACAGTACGCGACTGACGATTTTCCGTTTGTTAGAGCGAAAATTACGTCTGTGCGTCAATAAGAGCATTTTTTTTTTTTTCATGTCTCCTAAATTGTGTTTGTCGTTTAGCCGAGAGTATTTCGTGTTACCAGTGCAACAGTACCGACATTCACGATCAATTCCGGTGTACGGAGTTTATGGACACATACGATTTGACTCCGCAACCTTGTACAGACGTCTACAAGGCCTCGTTTTGTATTAAATTGATTGGCCGCTACGAAGGTAAGTGTTTACCACGTTTTGTACACGCGTTTTGTGCACAACTGAATGGAGACGATTTTTTTTAATTTTCTCAGGAGGACTCGGTGTAAAGCGTTACTGTTCGTCTCACGATTTGGGAAATTATTGTAACTATGTTAAACAGCCAGGTGATGTATTAGAATATAGGACGTGTGTTTACACTTGTAATTCTGACGGTTGTAATGGTTCGAGTCGTTCAAAGGTATTTGGATACTTGATGGGAATATCGTTTTTGCCATTGCTGCGATGGCTTTTAGTTTAAAAAAAAAAAAATTGGTCGAAAAAATTCTTCAATATTTTTGTTACCGAAATAATTTTAAACTTAACTGATTTGATTTTATTAGTAGTTCACTTCGCAATACATAAGGTATTTTCGGGTTTCGGGACAAAGCCGTTTGCGGAATATATAGGTAAGAATACTGCTGGTGGGTGGGGTGGGTATTTAAGTTTTCTATCGATCTAATTACATTAATTTTTTATAATTTTTTTTATATTTTTAATTTGCAACCGTTTTACACAAGTATTTATTTTATATTAACTTTTTTTTTATTATAAATGATAATTATTTAAAAAATAGTATTTATAATATGTTTTTTTTTGATTTTATTTGGTGTGTTTAAATTAAATTAAGTGTAGGAGTAGAAATTTCTTAAATCGTATGTCAGTTAATTAGAAGTAATAATTTTTTATGAATATTTTATAAATTGTATTGCATTCATTTAGTCCGTCCATTTTATGACTGAGAAACAAATTACATTTATACTATATTTTTTTAATTTACAATATATATGCATATATATAAAATTTATTTTATTTTATGATGATGATGAATATTATTATTGATTATATGTGCTGATAGACAAAAAAAAAAAAATATATACATTTTTTTTTTTTTTGTTTATCTTTTGGTATCTTTTGACACTTTGAAAAGTCCGAAAAAACTTCTAACAGGATCTAAAATTATGAATCTTTCGCTATCGACGCCCTTTACAGACAAGATATCCTTCGTTTTCAAGTAGACTAATCCTCCCGTGTAACATGAATTTGAATGTCTTGCTGTAGTACACCCAAGTACCTTCTCGTCGTTTTTCATAACATAATATCCATTAATGTCATGTTGGTCTGAATAGTATACCTATATTAAAAAACATTTGATTAGAATTGATAATAATAACAAGTCTTGTTTATATTTTTCTTTAAAACGTAAATTAATTAAAAAAAATAATAATAATGAAATACAATTTTATAATCAAGTAAATGAATCTTACCATTTTGTTATTATATTTATTTATTTTTAGAAATTATATTAATTATTAATAATATTGAAAATACATTAATTATAGCGTTGGCATTTAAAATAGTATGGTAATTTAATTGTAAAATAGTTCTAATTTATTACTAGTCATTAATCGCATGAATATTGAAATATTTAGATACTGCTTTATCTAGAATTTATTTAGTTCGCTCTGGATATACGTACAATCGAAGTAAAACTTTCTTATTTTGTAAATTAAATAATGTTTTCATCTGTTCATTTCTATAATTGTACTCATTATAGATGAAATTCAGAGTGTGATGAAGTCTATTATATGCAAAGTCTAAATGCCAGGGGTGTCTAACCTGTGACACTTGTGCCAAAGGTAATATAAAAAAAAAATTAATTTTAATGACATGCGAAATAGAATATTTTTCGTTAAATTAAAGCTAATCACAATGAAACAAAAATGATGTTAATTTTTATGAATTGTTTATAGTATATTAAATATAAATGGACAGTTTTATTTATTTAAATATCTATGAAGTAAACTGTGTATTATAATATTACAGCCCGGATTTATGTGTAAAAAAAACTATATATATATATATATATATATATAAAATGTAAAAAAGGATGCATTCTGTAATTAACATAACTATAAAAATTACGTTTAGATTATTTTTATAATTTTTCAAATTGAAATCCGTAGTCTTTGAATAGCGTACTTTTGAATTAAAAAACATTGAACGTTGAATTTTTGTTTTAAAAATGTTTAATCTGTGCCTTATCAACTTATGACACTACTGCCTAATTTATAATCATTTCATTAAACATGCAAATCACGTGTAATTATTCAGAAACATGCGACCATGGAATCTACGAATTATTAAATGTCAAGACTCTTAACCGGAATTTATCTAGGTTAAATTTATAAAACTGCATTTAAATCGAATAAATCCAGTCATTAATTGTTATTTTTCTAATGGATATTACCAGATTATAATATTATTCGGACTGTGGTATGTATTCGAAAACGAAAATATGACGAGGACGTTTAGAACGAATAGAATTAATTATTGTTTTTGCCGTTGTGTAGTACATAATTGTATTAATAATTATGATTTAATATTTAATAGCCGATTTACGCATTGAAATGTAAATTATTTTGTTTCTATAGTGTACAGATGAAATAAATAAACGGGTGATAAAATAAAAAAAAAAAGATCTTAAATTTTTATGTAAGTCAACATTTTTTTTTTAAAAATCTTTACCGATACATATTTGTTTATGTTGTGCGTCGCAACTAATCTGTATTTGAAATGTTAATGGACTCAAAAACAGATTACCGTCCTCGCAGTGTTACGTATTTTCATCGAATTGTATCCCCCAATTATAACCGTTTTTATTATTTCATAAATTACTGGATAATATTTTTAAAAAAAAAACTAAATATTATATTTCGGCAAATGTTTACCTCACGTGACCAAATACGAAAAAATATATTCACGTGACCAAAAGAGTAGTCGTAGTTGTAACATTATCGTAGGTATATATAATACGTACTTGAGCGTAAACGAAATAAAGTCCCGGTTTCGTCACTTCGACCCTGCCGTTTTTCATCATGAAATGATTCTCGTTGTTCAGACTCGTGTCCCACACTAACTGCGTCCAATCCCTAAAATCGCCGTTCGGATGGTTCAACCGTCCGTTTCCTGCACACAAGAATTTTCGTTATTTTTTCCACTCCGTCGAATTCATATTGTAATAATTAGGCACACCAATTACCGTGATAATTTGTATTTATTTTCGCGTTGTACTTGAGCGAGTCGCTAGTGAAATGAGCCGCCGCCGCGATATCCGACGCTTCTTTGAAGTCTTCGTACGAATTCTCGTCTTCCGGATCCGCGGCCGGTTTTTTCTTCAACGCCATTTTTCTCGGTTTGCGTTGGCCGTGCGTCTTCACCGTGTTCTCTTCGTTTTTCTCCTCCAGTAATTCAACCGCTCCGTTCGATTTCCCGTTGTTCGATCTGAGTGTAAAAAAAGAGAAATATATTAAATCTCCGATTCCGGGGGGGGGAGTATAAACCACCACTGTCACTCACCCGCAGTGTTAGAATTGGAAAAATTAAAGAAAGTGGGACTCCGAGACTTGAAAAAAATTAGCGTCCTTTAAAATAATTGAACTCAACCCCTCACCATTCATTTTCATCAAATTATTACAATATATATATTTTTTTTACAACTTATCATTTATTAACGTAAAAAAAAAAAAAAATAATAATCGCATAAAAATGTACTCTGCCTAATTCGGTACCCTAATTAATTTTAAATAATTTTCCACAACTGTTGGTTACGTACTTACGTCTCGCTCACAGACTCGACAAACGCCGACACACCATATAAAATATTATCTATATCATAATAATGATAAATATAACAAAAGATTTTTGTTTTTATTTACGAATTATCAAAAAATAATCCGTTTAAAATAGTTTTTTTTTATTATCTCTTATTAAATACAACTTTACAAAATAAAAATGTCAACATTATTTTAACAAAGTAACACGTTCCGTCCCCCTGCACACCGTTCCCCTCCCCCCCAATTCGAGCACTGCTCACCCGTTTAGTTTGTTCGTGGCTATGACGGCGGAGGGACCGCCGCCAACGTCGGCGCCGCGTCGCCTGCGGTCGGCGTTCGAATCGCTCGTCGTGTCGTTCCCGCCGCGCGTCTTCTGATCGTCGCCCGGCCAATTGTTGTCGAACAAGTTCTTGTTCATGAAACGGTCCGCTTCCCAGCCCTCTTCCAGCTCCTCGTAATCGTTCCCGTCCGGTTTCTCGCCGGCCAGCACCGCGGTCCGTCCCCTGTGCCCCGCGCCGTTCGCGCGTCTCGCCACCAGCTCGTCCCTGACTATGTCCGTGAACGTGCTCAGATCGTATTTCACCTCTTGCACGGAAACCGCGAGCCGCTCGATCTGCCGGCTGGTCTCCGCGTGCCATTTGTAGGACAGCGCGACGGTTATGGAACAACCGAACAGGCACAGCAACATGGACAGCGCGAGCAGCGCGACCGTGTGCGCGGACACGTACGACGGCGGCAGCGAGCCGTCGCAGCCTCCTCCGCCGCCCCCGTAGCGTTTGTTGCGGGCCGGCAGCTGCGGCGCTTCGGCCATGCCGCCGATCACGTACGCCTGAGGATGATGCTGAGGCACTTGGTACGCGTACTTCTGAGGCATCTCGTTGCCACCGCTGTTATACATGGCAGTATTTTTTTTTTTTTTACTGTCCCGAACACAAAATATCGTCGTCAGTCTCGTTCAACGCGCGCCGCACACTGATCCGTACAGCATTCGAATGTCTTTTGAACCCGAAATCGGGCGGCTTTTATCGGGAACGTACCGTCGACGAACTATGAACTCTCTCTCTCTCTCTCTCTCTCTCTCTCTCTCGTTTATCGCCACAAACAACGCGATTACTGTTTCCTTTGTGTGTTCACGCATCACACGCGCGCACAGACTTGTTCCGAGTAATTGACCTGTAATTACATCGATTTCGATAATATTATAATATATTAAAAAAAAATTCCAAATGTCTATAATGGTATATATGTATATACAGAGAGCGACACCAGCGTGTCTGGTTCGTGATTTGCAGCAAAGGATGATACTCTGCTCTCCGTCCAGCCAGTGGGGCGAATTAAGGATTTTTTTTCAGGGCGTACCTACACGGCAATAAAGTTTTGGAGAAACAAATATTTTCAATAATAAAAAAAAATGCTTTATACTTATTATAACGTAGATATATGAGATAATGTTTAGCAATTTTGATATTGTTATTTTGTGCTAAATAGGTATACATGTTATATCGCACTGAAAAAAAAGCCAAGGGGGTAACTATCCCTCACCCGTAAATACGCTACTGCACCCGGTATATAGTACTCAAAATGATCATCTACCCATTCTCCGCGCAATTAGTTATTTGTAACTTTTACAGGCGTGCGTATAAAAATCGATTTTAGTTGGTAAAAAAATAATTTATATCAACGTTTGTGTATAGGCATTTAGTGCGGAGAACTTTGGATCTCCTCGCGCGGTCCCCGATCAATCGCCTCTTTTAAAATTCGTTTTAACGGTCTATAAATATATAATCGCTAATTATTTCGATAAAAACTGTAATAATAATAGTTTGTGAGAACACCTGCTTCTACACAAACGCGTTGCGCGTTTTTTATTAATTGATTTTTTTTATTCGTACAATAATATAAATCGTATGCTCCTCTAATCGTTATTATTCGTGTAGCTCTCCTGTAATCGACATCATATTATATAGTTCACTTTTTTTTTCTAATTGTAAAACAATTATTTACCATTTATATAAACACTGAAAATTTAACGATTACAAATACAATTACTAATTATATATATATATATATATATGTATTCAGTATAACGTTATCCAACGACGAATTAAAATATTTTAATATAAATTACAATATACACGCGCGCGTAATTGTTATCGATTTCTGTATACGCCATCGACGCAGTCGGTTGAATAATACACATTATATTGTCACTGTTCGACAATTATTGAAATAAAAAAATTAATGTTTCGCGATGTAGGTGTATTTTTCAGCATTTTATATCGTATTATCAATCTATATTTATATATACACAGAATGTTTTACAAAAATATTATTTTACTTTTTTTTCTACGGTATCTTTTCGCCCTTTTTAGCGTTCGCGGCTAAATTTTAGATTCTAAACTTTAGAACTTCTGAGCTCTCGACGACGATTGCCGAGTAGCCGCGGACGGACCGCCAGACTGATACGCTGTATACGGTTAGACGCGTAATTTTGTATTCAGATTTTTAAGTTTAGACGATTTAGATTTATCGCTATAAAAAGTTATTACTAATAACTACATATAAGTTAAGATTTATATTATGTAGACACTAAAATACCGCGAATGAAATACGTACATTAAAAAAAAGAAAAATTATGCAATTATATATGGAAATTATCGTTGGAAATTGCCACAAGATACATATTATTTTAAAGTTTTTCCGAAAATTTTTTTTTCTTCGTCGTTCATTTGTTTTTTTGTTTTAACAGTAAATAAGTAAGTAATAATAAAATGATCGCGTTCGTAAAATGATCGCGTGTGCTGTTGTATAATGACATATTATTTATTTTATCGCAGGAATTGGCGCGTATCTTTTTTAAAAGTAATTAATCGTTATTAAAAAAATTATTTAGTAATTGAAAAGTAATAACACAATGACATATGTATGTTAAAATAAACCGAAAATATCGGAATTGAACTTGTTAATTTTGCATGTACGTATTACGCTTATATACAGGGTGATTTTTATGTTTTTATCACAATCCACTTGTACACGTTCCATTCTATAATAATTGTTCGTATAATTTTAATATTTTTACTCTTTCTTTTTGCTATTTACTTTTATCGACTTTAAACGGTAACGTGCAGCTATGATTTTAATTGGGTACAAATTCTTATGAGGAATAGATTTATGGAGTAGACAATCGATACCCTCTTGGAAATTAAGACCGGTAGCCAAACGTCCCGTCTAATCAAGGTGTTTATAATCACTAGTTATATAATGTGTATATTAGCTATAATTAAATATAAATATTTTATTAGTGTAGTAAATAAAGTACGGGTAGGTACTACCACCGTTTCCGTGCTAAACTATACGCATATGTATAATGATTAAATTATTTAGTAATAATATTCATACAAACAGAATATCGAAATAAAAATTGAAAAAGCGTTTCCATTTTTTTCTTTTTTTTTCTTATTTCCAAAGGTCGTGTATAAAAAAATTTAGGACGTCGTTTTGAAAATCAAAAGTTTACATTTGTTTAAGGTATAAGAAGGAGTGGGATATAATTTTAAAAAAATGTTCTATAAATAACGCTTGAATTATTATTTAATTATGAATGAAAAAAAATCACGGAAATAAAATGAGTTTAAAATCTTTGCAGCGATAATCGCCGATTAATAATAAAAGAATTTAAAAAAAAAATCACCTTGTGTGTATATACATTATACATACACATATAAATAATTAACCAATGAAAAAATGATTATTAATTGCAACTCTTATATGCGTGTATATTCATATGAATATATACCAGACTGCTTTATACTTTGTTCGTATTGGTGGCATTACGTCCGTGATATTGTTTATTAAATATTCGTGCAAAGTGTAATTACATATAATATATTACATAGAAATGTAAAAAAATATTCTATATACACATATATATATATATATATATATATATATATATATATATATGAAGACATATAGTCATTTAAAATATATTTATGGTACAATATATACTAAAATGATGGTGTTGGTTCGCTTTGATTGCAGTGTTTCTTTGCTATATATATAGAGTGTAATATTATCGAGGTAAAAAAAAACAACGATTTCATTTGTATAATGAACGAATCTTCGAATCTATTATTACTATAATATATATAATATACGTAAAATGAAATAAATTCTAATTAAGCGTACTATTATTTCGAATTAAAAGTTATGGAAAACTATAATCATTACATAATGATTTTTATATTGATTTTTTAAAATAACAGTTTTAGTGTTGTTTTTTTTCTTGATTTTAAGTTTACCGAAATTCTAACCCTTATACTATATATAAAATATACATAATATATATATTATATATTAATATAATGATATTTAGGTAACTGCAGACGGTTATGCCCTGCAGTCTTGTTGGAAAATTATAATCAGTATTGGGTAAGTATATAAATATATGTGTTATAAATTGTATAAAAAAAATAAAAAAACAAAAATCTATATATATATATATATATATATAAAGACCGGTTCGTTCACAGATATTTTTTTTATTAATAAATAGATACGCAATTATTATACATGCTACTGTATATGCTAATTACGTATAATCGTTATGTGGTTTATCAACGCGGTACCTATTGTGTAGACTGTAGAGGATATAGGTACGATTAAACATAAATACGTATAGACGTGTATAGTACAACGCAAAATTAATACGTTTTAAATACCTAACGTTTATTTTATTGTATTTATATTATTGTTATATAAAATACAATATTATTAATAGTTAAGAAAACTGCATGATAATTCGTGATTTTTCTCGTAATTTATTATTTTGAATTAGACGCAATTGTATTCCAAAATCTTGTCCGCGTTAAACGAATACAACATTTTCGTTTTGAAAAGAAAAAAAAAATTTTCAAAATATACTAAAATACCTACCAGTTTATCGCGACTATATATATTTCGTACCTATTTCCTATATCCTCGGTGCCGCGTATATGGTCAGAAAATGTATCGAAACAAATAATTATTATTCTATTATAATATTGCTTATTAAAAAAATATATATATTTATCGTTTTATTTTAATTTGTCTACATTAATTTGATTTTTCTCAAGAGTATGTAGGTACTAGAAAACGTTGATTATTTTGTCTGTAACGAAATATCTTCCTGAACAGTTTTTAAGAACATTTTATATGCCCGCGAAGTACTGGACTAGAAGAAAAAAATGTCGAAGACTCAAACTGTGCTTTACGAGTCAGAATGACAGCAGTGCAAACACTATCAGCGTGGACAATATTGTTTCCTGTACTTATTGCTATATATACGCACTAAAATATGACCAAGTGGTATTTAAATCGCAGCGTCCAAGTTTGTATAGAATTGAAAAAATGAAAAAGAAAATGATATCTTTTCAAGCAATACGTAGTCGTTGCATGTTTTACTTTCTAAAACTATAGATATATTTTGTATTATATATGTCGGTTTTAATATTTCAATAAATAATAATTATATTACCCCGTTCTGTGCTTATTATACTGATATGCCTTTTTTTTTCAATGTCACGGGTTAGGTTAGGTTTGCAGGTTATCGAGTGGTTAGGTCTAACCACTATAATGGGCTGTAATAAAGTCTCTCGCGACACGTTCGATAAAATAATTAAATATTTGTATTTTAAAAAATCGATGATATCGCCATCTCGGTTGCTTTTCGGTCGTACCTATATAACTTTTTTTTTCTGCAGAGTGACATCGAATGATATTCTGAAGCATTTTTCACTGTGTGTATATTCATAATATAACATACGTATTAGGTTTTATAAAATTGTAAAATATTAAAATAATAGTAATATGTGGTGGTAATGCAATTTTTTTATAAAACGAAATAAATTCGTTCGGACTAATATGACATGTTAATACATAATTACATATAATGTCGACTAATAGGTATGTGTACGCGTTGTGACATTTTATCTATTACGTGTAAAGTTACAATAAAACAATATATTAAATTGTTTGGATGATAGAAAATTGTAAAAATTAATTTGAAAATAATCGCAGATAATTCATCGTGCTGCAAATATACTTCGTTCACGGACAACGTGCGTCGAGCAGCAGTAATTTGACCATTTTTATATACACCCATAGCCCGTGGAAGGTATACCGGTTGTATTTTTTTTTTTTTGATGTTGAGAAATTATTATTTTCACCTTAATTCCTCCAATAATTTAAGGAAGTAAAATTAAGAGGACGCCGCATAGGTACCTAAACAAATTTTTGACGAAAAACTCGCGCATTATAAATAGCGTTTCTCATTTTTATTGACTCGTATATAAGTTAGGTAAGTATACGGAACAAAAAACAAACGATATAGCCAACAATATCTGACCGTTTTTAGACGTATCGATTTTATGAAAATATCAATAGGTAGTTATTTAAAATTTTAAGAAAAAAATTTTTTTTTCTACCAATTAAAGTAAAAATGCGCGCGTATCAACGCATCGCGGACATAGATATATAGACGACTGTATAGACAACGTTGTTAGGTATCGTTTACTGTTTGTTTCGTCTGTCTACGACATTTTCGAGCCGAAAAAAATAAGAAAACCGAAATATTTACAGGAAAAAAAAGTGTTTTATCGCCGGACCGCCTTTTTTTTACTGCCTACCGTAGTATATTAGTGGGCGCGGCTCGAACGTCGCGCACTCGTTGCTGTGAAAACAGCGCATTCTATCGGTCGTTGCTCCTCGCAGGTTTGCGCGTGTGGCGTCCTCTATTAAATACGCTTTGAAACTCGTCCCGCGGACAAATAGGTATATTATTATATTATTAAAATGAGCGCGTCGACGAGAAAACAGGTCGCAGTTATTGAAAATAATATCGTGTCGCCCAAATACCCGATGCTGCGCAGCAGTAACAAAATGTTCACAAGACGGAAAATTGTTTTTTTTTTTTTTGATAAATTCCTGAACACGAGACTATATATTATAATATACGTAAATAGACTCACCGAAATGTAACGTGACGTTGAAAATGTTCGATCACTACACATTGTACCTATACTGATCAAACGCCTCCGCAGACACTGTTCAGAATTCGGTCGATCCCCTGAAGTTGTAGGATATTCGACCAGAACGACGAATCGAGCTGCGATTATTGCGTGTCGAAAAAGTCTAAAAAAAAAAGTAAAAAAATTCAGTAAAAACATTTAACCGTCAACGTTGTGTATGATTACGACGAAGAGTTGATGGTTTCGCGACGCCTCCGTGTCTGTTGACACGCGCGAAATAAATAGCGGTAAATATTTCGAAATCGAGCTGATACAGTCCGAACGATATAATATGGTAATGGAAGCTCGGCCAACAGGATATTTACACGGATTCTTGTTGCAGTTATACCTAATATATAGTAAATAATCCAAGAAATTTCGTTAAAATTTATAATCGTTCGAATTATTATTATTTTACGCCGGAGATGATATAACGCTACGCGTAAAATTTACAAGTACACAATAATATGGAAATCGCGCGTTATTCGTGTGTTTATGTGGCGAAGATATAATTGAATAACGTGTTTCGCGTACCTATATACATACAAACTGCACGTGTGTCTTTATACACAGATACGCGCACTTGTACGAGTTTTTCGTCGCGACAATAATAAGAGTTTATCACGTAAATTATATGCAAGTTATATGAACGCGAGAATGCAGTGTTTATATAGTATAATTCCCCTCTCCTATCTATGCAGAGAGAGAGAGAGAGAGAGAGAGAGATATCCGCGAGACAAATCGTTTTATTACAATATTACTGTAACTGCGGCTTAAGAATAATTATGATAAGCGCGTACCTAGGTATATACTTGTAGTTGACTCGCCGGCAGTACCGAAAATTAGGTATACTATTTAAATAATAATAATAATATTATTATAATACAATAATATAATAATAATATTGCGATGAAAAATATTGTAAGAAACGTGTAATATCGCGTTTGTCCTAATATACCTGATATATAGACAAGTAAAAAAAAAAATATATTATTTTTTTTTAATGATAAACGAGCAGCGGATTCGAGTGGGTAGCACTTGATCGGTTGTTCATACTAAAGAAAAAAAATAGAATGTTATAATGGTTTATTTAAAATATATATTTCAGCTGAGATCGGAATAGATTTTCAAAGGTCAAGTACAAAAAAAAAAAAATGTACAAATGTCCAAAACCAATATATCAATTGACAATTTTATCGAAGAAAGGTTGGTTTTTTCGTTGCGATTTTATGCAAATTTTATATACTAAGAATATAGAAACGCGTAGCAGATATCGACGGAACACTTATTCCACTGTACTATTCCACTACAATAAATTATAAGTGTTTATACGGATAAAATAAACGAGTATTACCGAGCCACGAGTGGATTCAAACTATTATAGGTACTATATACGATGGAAATTTTATCGAATTTTATTATTGTTTTGAATTCGAATAAGAAATAAATCGTTGTATTCGAAAAACGATTCCGAGATACGATTACCGCGGTAAGTATAATTATTATAACGTCGAGATCGTCCGCGAGCGTTTATACAGACAAAAAAAAAAAAATTCCTCATCGTCGCAAATAAACTCACATTCATTGGGTTTACACTATACCTACCTATATAATGGTCAGTGCTCGAATTGGCAAAATAAAAGTAGAGGGACTCTGTTTACTTTTAAAAGAAGAGAGTTTCTGTCATAGGCGGATCTACGGGGTGTGCCGGGTGTGCCAAGGCACACCCTAAAGTAAAAAAAATATTTTATACAATAGGTTATAGTATTGGTTAGTAAACAAGTGTTGGATACTTCAAATATTTTGACTATAGTGTATAGAAGAAAATTATGAGCTAAAAATAACGCATAAAACGGGTGAATTTGTTTATAGCCTCACCTCTGTATTATAAAAAAATAACTACAAAAAAGGCCGGGCACACTCAAACGTAAAACTCTAGGTTCGCCTATGGTCCCCGTCACTTTTTATACCTTGTTGTACCGTAGTAGTAGAGTAGAGGAACGCTAAAATTTCCGAAAGATTAGTTGAGGTACTCAGTCCCCCCCAATTCGAGTACTGATAATAGTGACTATAAATAGCTAGTTGTTAAATTTTTTTGTTACTTGAAAAACGCGGACTCGTTCAGTATAGTAATTCCAGTGCCGGTACGGATTTTAGTCGAGGCGCACTGCAAAGGAAAACGACTCTATTTCTCGACCGACTGATCACTGCGCAGCCTATAATTTTAATAGAAACGTAGCGAATAATTTTAGGAGACGTTCAGCTCTTGCAAACGGTATACGCATTCCAGCAATCATCGTCTACAGCATAATATCGATCCAAAAGTAAATCATACCCGTAGCGTCACGCGCGCTGCAGCATTTTTCTTTTCTATATATATTATTATAGTAATTTTCTTAAACAAATTTGATTTCTTCATTTCACAATATGGTTTGTCGTTTATCGAAAATCCAGCAATCAAAATAGTAATAGCATCGTATACGTAGATCTCGTTAAACTACACTATAAGTCTGTAACGACGAACAATATAATTTTCGAAAAAAAGTGTACATCATTCGATGGATCTCAAAATTTAAATTGTATTTAATATTGTAATAGTAATAATAATATTACGAGCAAGTGTGCCTGCAGTGTCAGTGCCATCGCGTGGGGACGGGAATATTTTTGGAAAAAATAGTACTTCTATATCAGTACTATGCGGAAATACTTGCGATATGGCGTTTTAGGCGTCTGCAGTTATTATTGCTCGAAATTTCAATTAGAAATCGAAATAAATTTAAATTTACAATATACACGCGAATTATAAAGTTACGAATTCCTATATACACATAATATAGTGTCTATAGAACTGCGTTATCAAATTTCACGTGCCATTCCGTATATAACGCAGAAAAAAAAACAACACTATGTGTGTTTACATACAATGCAATTACTATTTAAATAGTTTTGTTTTTATATTAATAATTATATATATGCGCGGAATTTAAAACGTTCTGCGGGGTGGGAAAAATAAAGTTATCTGGACCACAGACCTACAGTGGCACACCCAAGGGGGGCTAACGGGCTTAAGCCCCCAAAATGGTTGACCTCTTAATATTTTTGTAATTTTATTAGGTATCACTTTAAATTTTCATATCAAAAAAATTATTTACTCTTGAATTTGTAGCGTATTGTAAATTATAAAATATATAATAATATAATATATATATTTATAACGGTTTTACCGGATGGCCTATGTACTATCTTATTAATATCTAAAAATAATTTTATTTAGCCCCCCAAAAAAAATCTCGGGTGCTACCTTGCAGACCTATATTATCTACCTGCAGATGAAGACGAAAAACAAAACGCCGTTTTCACGAACGTCTTATATACGAATAATTTGTATATCTGTCCGCAGAGATTGGCGCACTTATATTCAAGTAAATCTTTGTCAAATCAAAATTAATGACTTCCAATCGTTATATATTTATATAAATAATATTATACGAGCAAACGCTTCCATACAGATACAATACTTTATATATTGTTAAACATTTTTGTAAAAACTTTTTATACTTTTTTTTCCGAATTACAAACATTTTAGTATAAGCGGTATCTGATATTTTACAGTATTGATCTACGAAAATTTCATTTCTCTTATGGATAATTTTTTTACCGACTTCGAAAAGGGAGGAGTTGGTACTCAATTCGACCCGTGACCGTTTTTTTTTTTTTATATTTGACCACCTATTATGCCGTTTCGATATTTTCAATTGAATAATATACGCGCGAAAAATGGAGAAGCGTTTTTATATTAAGAGTCCTGAAATATATAATTTTAAACTCTTATTATTATTAATTTTTTTTTTATATATATTTCGTTCTTGTCCGAGAGTGTTTTCACCGGAGAAAAACAATTTTCCACGCGAAAATCGTTGACATCCACGTCGTGTTTATCGATTAAAATTTATCGTACTGCAGGGTAAGTTAAAAGGTATAAGGCTATCGTGTTTGATGTTTTCTTTGAGCTAAAACGTAGAATTTATAGATTTAAAAATAAAAATGGTATACAAGTTTTAGTTTTTGTGCCAGAGACATTTGTAACTGCGAGTTTGCCTTCCGCGAGTCGATTTTTTCGCTCATGAGTTTATATGTATATACAGGCTGTCGTTACACATCTTCGCGTCTATATATTATATACTGCAGATTTATATATTTCGTAAAATTAATATTATTACAAAATTCCGTCTGTTTTTCCACGATATTTTTATATACTTCACGGGTCTTAAAATTGTTAAAAAAAAAAAATGAGATTAACAATATTCAAAACGTTTGCATTTTAACGGGATTCGATTTCGCGACTCACTTGCCATCAACGCTGCACCGATTCGAAAACGGTCGCGTCGAACTGGGAATTCAAACTATAGCTATAGCTAAACGCGAGCGATGTCAACAATTCATCAATCAGCCGACAAATATTTATATATATAAGCTTTATAGGAGTGCCGAGCGTCGTATAATGTAGAGCTGAACGCTACCGAATCGTTTTTCGTTTTTTTTTTTTTTTTATTTATCGCTCAATATATTTTATGTATAAAAAACCGACACACCGCG
Source organism: Slavum lentiscoides (assembly GCA_032441835.1). Lineage (NCBI taxonomy): Eukaryota > Metazoa > Arthropoda > Insecta > Hemiptera > Aphididae > Slavum > Slavum lentiscoides. The sequence goes on along the minus strand of CM063714.1, from coordinate 7,403,462 downwards.
ATTCACGAGTTCGTGTAAAAATGTAGGAACGTGCGTGTGTGAAGAGTGCGCGATAATGCTGCGAGCTAGACGGTACTTATATGCGATATATAGTGAATGTTATTATACAAAAAAAAAAATATATATATATATATATATTTATCATATCAATGATAAAAAGAAAAAAAACCGATAAAGAGCGCGATATTGGTTTTCAATATATATATTTTTTATAATCTACGCGTTATATGTATATAACGTATTATAATTTATATAGCGGCTGCGATTATAGTTGCAGAATAATACGTGTCGTATATATTATATTATATTATAAGTATTAATAATAATAATAATAATAATAATAATAATAATAATAATAATAATAATAATAATAATAATAATTTAAAGTTGAAAAAAAAAAAATCTTTTATTATACTATAAATGATAGAAATTTTACGGAAATCCGCTTGGTACTTGAAGTCGAAGTGTAGATAAAAAAATTGTTTTTCTTCGCGGACGATCTATATAAACAATTTTATCACAAACATTTCCGGGAATAATATGTATGTGTATTGGTATAACCATATTATAATCGAATAGTATACAGGACGTTATAAGAAGAGAAAAAAAAATGGTTTTTGATTTAAATAAATATTATAATTATTACGTGTGATTTTTTTTATCGATAATATTTCGTATTTTTTCGTGACTCATTATCGTCGCGTGTAATAATATAATACGTACAATCAAGTAATACTATACGGAATGATAAAAAAAAATATATATGCATTATTGCGGTCGGAGCGAAACGGATGCACTTCGTATATAGAAAACGATTCGACGAATATTAATAATAATAAATAATACGTTCGTCATATTGTGGCATATATATATATATATATATATATATATATATATATATATATATATATGTAAATGAATCATCGACAAACGGAGCCGCGTGTACTGGATAACGCATATAATATTTATCGTAACGAATTATAATATCGGGGAAAAAAATCGAAACCCACATTGGAAATTCGACACGTATAAATTTTATTTTTTTATAATTTTCCATACTCGTACATTATACAAATAGGTGGTGTGCCTATATAATAGTACGTATATACGCATGTTTTTTCGGATTTGTTAAAAAAATAAAAATAAGAACACTATTGGCAATATTAGAACAGAATTTATTCGGAAGGAAAACGTTCAGAAAAAAAAAATCACAAGACGAAATATAAACGCGTGGAATTTTAAAATACGCGTATACGTGTCTTCAGACCCCCCAAAAAAAAAAATAGATGGAAATATTTTGAAACTTTTGCAGTCGATTTTGTGAAAATCCGGTGTATTTTGTGTGTGTGTGTATTATTCGAATTTTCAAACGAAAATCAATATTCAATAATTATTGTATATATATATAGTTTTCATCGAACTATCAGTGGAAAAATTTTGTTTCGAACGGTCAGGCTTTGAATAATAAGCGAACATGTCGGCTGCATTAATAATAGTATATATGATATATGGCTGCGAAATACTGAAGAAGTACAATGACTGTAATAAGTTTCTTTTGAATCGTACGAAAATAAACTTAAACTCGTTAAGTTTTCGAAAAACGTATTGGGAAAAAAAACCGAGTACAGTGAAAACATATATTTGCAATACCCGGTATTATACTCGTATAATAAATACGCGTTAAACAAGCGAAATAAGAGTAACATATTCGAGAACGCGTTTTTTAAAATTAATATTATTATTTTTATATTTTTCCTGTGCCTACTATCGAGACTGGGAAATTATTATTATCGTTATTTTTTTACTATACATAATTTAACATGAAAAAAACTGAACGTTTGCAGTGCGCCAAGAATCGAAAACGTTTGATTATCGTCCTGTATATCCTTTCCAATATTTTATTCGCAGTGACGTTTCACGAAATCGTAACAACTTCGGTTCTCTCCCAACTTTTCTTTGGAGATAGACGGAGGATAGAAATGTACATATTATATTGTGTACAGGTAATATACGAAAGATTGAAAACTAATAATTGAACCTCAAAACGGCCGGTGACTTGACGACAAAATTAAAAAGATAAATTGCATGAAAAAAAAAATTGATCGCGTTATCGATTTTTTGTTCAATTTTTGTTAGGCGAATAAAATATCTATTTTTTTTTTTTTGGTCGCAGTTTAATTTTTGTTTACGATAAAATTCAATAACTATACATATTATATTATATTATTACGTATCGTTTTATATATATTATACGATGCTGGTAATTATAAATTATTTCATTAGACATTTTCGGTAATTTTAAACTTATTTCTTCTTATATTAAATATTATATAAATAATGGGTTATTCGTCTAAATATGCACGAACGAAAATGATTTGATTAAATAATATTGTATATAATGTTCAAATTTTAAACGAAATATATACAACGGATCGTAGAATTTAGTCTCGTATTATTATAGTATATATAATAACGTTGTCTATACTCGGACAATTCGAAACGATTAAAATCATTAACAAAATTAAGCGCGATCGATATAATACGCAATATAGAAAAACAAAATTTATCGTAAATTATATTTTTAGAAATAATTGCCCGTTGTTCATATACATGTTTATTGTTTGTGCATATCATATAGTCGATATTGATATTGATCACTTTGCATTATATAATATAACAACGTCTTCCGATGTGTGCGCTTATTTGTACAGAAATGTTTCCGAGAATAACATCATAACCGAACAGCTATATCATATAGGTACTATTATAGGTAACAAAAACGATATATTTATTATTAGTTTGATCTATAGCTGCAGGTGTATACAATAAATTGTTATGCGGATCGAGCTATTATTATTTATTCTTTTAACTCTTCATCACTCGTCTATACGGACCGTGTCCTTCGAACAATCATTTTTAGTGTATTTTTAATTAACGATGTAATAATAATAATAATAATAATAATAATAATAATAATAATTATTATTATTATTATTATATATATACAATGACTACGCGTGGTGTGTGTCAGTGAACGAACGTAATCGTTTTTGTCTGTCTTTCGTTTAGCAGGTACATTTTATCTAATTGTTTGTATTTTTTATCCGTCTAAACGATTATGTACGGACGTATATTATTTAAATAATAAAAAAAAAATATATATATATATTATACAGATTCAGAAGTAAAATAAAACAACTGCGATTTACCAGGATTATTGGAAATTGATAATAATATTTAATACATGTAGTGTAAAAAAATAATCGTTATTATCGCGCGCGTTTATATTACAATATGTGCGTACCTAATATTGTTGTATAAATCCTATTGTCACGTACCTATATGTACGCAAAAATTTCGAAACATTATAAATCGTGTCGATTCGACGTGAATTTTATCGACTATAAAATGCGTATATATTATATCGAACAGAAATTCGACCCGATATTACGCCGAGTACATTTAAATACATGTTCCTTTATAGATATTATAATATATAATTATATACTTAAAACTAGTCAGCAGACAATATTATATAATATTGTTTAATATTTCTTCGATAATTATTATTTAATAATTTTTGTTAGGCACTACGACAAAAACGCCCTTAAAAACCGATTATATATTTACGGATATGTGCACTGAAAATAACCGAATTGTGCTAATAAAAATTTGTTTTTCATATTATAACGTTTTTATTTTGAAAACAAAGTCTTGTATAATCGAATGGCAATAATAGCTACAATAAAACGCACTAAAACCCATTTGAGTGAAACGGTGATATTCTATCTAAAACTGCCGTAATGTTTATAAATTCTTTTTTCATTCGTTCGTTAAAAAAAAAACGCCTCGAGTGTTACACTGTTAATATTATAAAATGTTTAAAAAAAAAAAAAAATGTCCGAAATGCTAAAAATTTTCGAAATACGCAAATTAAAATTTTATATACTTACTAATTGGGCCGTGAAACACGTTTTTCCCTATAAACTATTCGTCATACTTTTCCGACCGGACAGTAAAAATATACAAAATCTGCCATGCAGCTATAACAACTATTTTATACGTATCCTGCAGCAGAGTAGTACCTATATGTATTATGTGCTCAAGACTTTTGATTGACTTTGGAATGGACGCGTCTTGCCGTTTAACAGGATTTTATTTATCGTATACCCGATAATTATTATTAAATATACGATTTTTTTTTTTTTTTAATCGAAACGTATTATAGCGATAGATACACTTTAAGAAGTGCAGTAAATACGCGTGTTCGAGCGTCATGGATAATAATAATAATTAATAATTATTGTCGTCGACCAAATTTCGTATAATAATAATAATAATAATAATAATAATAATAATAATAATAATAATAATAATAATAATAATAATAATAATAATAATAATAATAATAATAATAATAATAATAATAATAATAATAATAATAATAATAATAATAATAATAATAATAATAATAATAATAATAATAATAATAATAATAATAATAATAATAATGCTGTTAATCGGGCCGAAAAAATTTATTACGCTGCGACATTTATATATGTGTACATAAAAAAATAATAGATAAAAAAAATAATACCTAATTATATCGCGTTTTCATTATTCTTATTTTATCGAACACTATTCGGGGAAAAATATAATTGATATACGTTTTTTTTTTTAAAAAAATTATTCCTATACGACTATATAATATTATTTTATGCTCGCGGTGCGTGTGATTATATATGGTGGTGTTCGTTTACAATATTTCATTTTCCTCGCCAAATACAACAACTTGTTATTGACAAGTACGCTGCAGTGTAAACTGAAATCTTGACTATATCACATTAAATACGTGTTATATACGTATATAAATGTGAAATGGAAATCTTTATTGTCACGCTGAAACTACTTGTTCTCTGAAACTACTCATCCGAATGTCTTGATTTTTTTTTTCTTTTAAATGAAAGAGTATATCGCGGAGCAAATTTTAGGCCTAATTTCAATTCTATAAGTTAATTGCTTTAATTTATTTATAATCGTTCATTTTTCAATACCCCACGGCGCAGTGCAGCAAAAAAAAAAAACAGACTTGTGCTCTCCCACTGTCAAGCATCCCACCACTTCCCACCACCGCCGCCGTCATATCGATACTTAATATATAGGTAATAATTATAATCTACACTAATTATATAATAAAGCTGAAGAGCTTTTTTTTTTCGTTTGAATCTCTGGAAAGTATAGAACTACCAGTCCGATTTGAAAAATTATTTTTGTATTGGTTAGTCCAATTTTTGTGGAAGGTTATTTAACATCACGCTACGACCTTTAGGAGCCGAGCACAACAGAAGAAAACAAAAGAGTCGGAAAGAACGCTAAGCGAAAACGAATAATAACAGCGCGGGCGGGCGATGTGACGCGGTGGGTCGGCGGCACAATATTTAATGATGAAATAAGTTTTAAAAAGTTGGTGAAGTTTTATTCGTCAGTCATAGATCGACATGTTACTACCTCAGCTGAGTTATATAGATGGGAATTAAAAATAGGAAATGTATTGAATAACGAATTGAACAAAATTTGAATGATGTAAGAGGTGGCATTTTTACGGGCCACGAAGTGCACGGGGGCAGCTATAGTATATAATATGTAATAAAATATAGACAAAATTAAAAATAAAAAAATAAATAAATAAAAATAAATTAATAAAAAAAAAAATAATAAAAAGGATATGTAAAAAAAAAAAAAAATTAAAATTAAAATTAATACTCGTGAATAATAAAAAATCTGTATATGTATATATATAAACAATAAATATACATACATATAAATAAATGTATACTTAAATATACTATACTGCAAATGAGTATTACGTAAAAATGAAATAAAAAATATAAAGTTGTTGTATAAAGAAGTTTATTTCGAATTACTTTTTGCAAAAAGTAATTTATACCTGATGATGACTTTTAGTCGAAACCGGTAGTAATAAACTTCTTTATACAACAACTTTATATATTTTTTATTTCATTTTTTACGTAATACTCATTGGCAGTATAGTATATTTAAGTATACATTTATTTATATGTATGTATATTTATTGTTTATATATATACATATACAGATATTTTATATAATATGTATCGTTTTCAGTTTTATTCGACGTGTGTACATATATCGGGCCGGGTTTGGTTAAGGGAGGGAAGACAGAAGCGGTCAGTTTAAAATGATATATTAAATAGTAGTCTATTTATGTACTCTTTTTTTAATATAAAAGTATTTCATTCTGAGATGACGCTCCTATGATTTTAATCGTTTAACGCGGGACAAAACTCCGAGTGTTACACAGACGTCATACTTTTTAGGCATCAAATTTTCACGAAAAATAAATTACAATATTACCTATAACGTAGCTATTTTTTAAAAATATCTTCAATTACTGAAAAAGTTGTAAGCGTTTTAAGAATACAGTTTTATTTATTTTTCGAATCTCGTAACTTCTTAAGAATTAAAGATACTATCTAAAAACAGCTGCGTGTTATTGTGTACAGTTAATATTGTAATTTATTTCGTGTAAAAATTTGGTGTCTTAAGTGTAACAGTCGAGGCCTTCAGGGTTCTTTCTCCCGCGAAACGGGTTTATCGTAATCGTTTTTTGAACACTTTCTGTATTTTCGCGCGTACACCTAACAGCGCAAAGTCTTAAGACTGAATAAAACATTGTTTCTAGTGAAAATACAGGTAATACGCGTCATAATATAATACTTTTCACGTTTATTTATTTATTTTTTTAATGCCTTTTGCGATACACGACGTATTTTTTGATTTTGTATGGTGACATTTTAGTATTTTGTTTAAAATTTAACGAGAGTAATAAATTTACGTATGTATATATATATTAAATCAATTGTAACCAGTGATGTTCCCATCAAATTTGTTGAGGGTATACGCTGCACCCCCCCCCCCCAGAAAAAAAAGTCATCAACTTTCTGTTTTTGCCGACTGAGTTGAGTGTTTGGGGGGGGGGAGTGTAACACTCCCCTAGTCTCGTCCCTGCCGTTAAGTACCCAAGTCCAAAACACGAACATTCAATATTATACATATATTTTTCTTACGATTTACAGGAGTAGATGCGAGGATACAGGTGGTTTCGATCGTATGAAAAATAATTAAAAGTAATTAATTTCTTCTTAAATCCATACAAGTATCAAAAAAATTAATTAAATAAATTAGTGAAAAAAATTGTCTGGAACTTAGTTTTTTCGTTTGTTTCTTTTTGCTTTTTTGCCACGTGGAGCTGAGATTCGTGCCGATTCCGTTGCGTATAACTTGAGACTTGAGAGTATACGCAGTATACCCATGATTTTTCAAAAAAAAAACATGAGAGTATACGACGTATATGGAGTATACCCTATGGGAACACCACTGATCGTAACTTATATTAAAAAAGTCATAAGAACGGAACTGTAATTTGTTTTCCTTCGATCGGCTGGATTCACAAATAAGTACTGGCACCCGAGTCCCTATATAGCGAGGGCTCTTAATCCGGGCTTACATACATAATAATATGTAGTTCTATAAAAGTGTCTACATATATTATATATTACACTTATTACGGCGTTTTTCGACCATCGGTCGACGGATTTTGCGATTTTCCAACGAAATTTAAATATAAAAAAAAAAAAAAAACGTGTTTATGGGATATTATATATACATTTTTTTTTTTACTACAATTATTATATATTCTGCAGGACAGTCGGAGAATAATATGCGTTGAAAACGTTTCTGGCAGAGAATTATTTTTCTCCACAAACAAATCTATATCATTAAAAAAGCGTTCGTATAATCGTGACGTTTTACTGCAGTATATGTATAAACGATTATCGTTTTATTTCGATCCACGACAACGCAGTTCGATTGTACTATTACCATTACGATATATTCATATAGGCGGCTAATTAAATTTGACACAACAATTAACCTCCGTGTCAGGTCTCCTCCTCCCCCAATCACCCTCCGCGCCAGAGAATAACGGTTTTCAATAAATAATTATACCGTAATAATTATACGCGCCAATAACGTTATTCGTCGTTTTATATACGTATTTACTCAAACGGTCCGCAGATAATTTCGGTTTCGGTTATTAAATTATATTATTCTGTGAGAAATCGCAAGTGTACTGCAGGCGATCTACGTATAATAATATATATGCTACGAATTTGAAAAACGCGTACCGATATTATAAAATTATAATATTATGTGTAATCATCGGTATAGCGCTGCGCACAATATAGAGATGACTTTAAGATTTAGTTACGAAATCAGTATAGAAAAAAAAAAAAAAAAACGTTTCAAGTTAATATTTCCGTATATGAATGTAATAGTCTGTTTAAATATCAATAATTAAATTCACTATATGCGTACACGCGATTTCTAATTGCTGTTTTTTTTGTTTATTTATATTTTTAATAATCTTTATTATCATTACGATTTTGTTATTGTATTTTTCTGTTTCGTTTTTTTGCTTTAGTTTAATTACCGAAAAGAGTTAATAAAAAAATTTTTTTTCTTTTGAAAAGAAAGTGTACGTATAATGTGTCATATTATACAGTTAACATATTATATTTTATTTCGTATATAGTTATCATTCGTGAACATCGTGTTAAACACGAAACGGTGTATAATTATACTATTATGATGAGTCATTTATATCGCGGAATATTATTACATCCGCCGTTGTTTGGTTTTGTAAAAAAAAAAAAAAAAAACGTTTGCTCGAAGATTCGAATACGTCGTATTCGATTGTTAGTATAAGTACGTACTACGTTCATATAATAGCGTGTTTTAAATAAATAAAACAATATTCGTATAATATTTATACGTTTTCGTACATTGACCTATACGCGTATAAAAATCATAAGTTTTCTGCTCTCCTCAACACACGATTGCGTTCCCCCACAAAGCCCAGGAGTTTTTTTTTTATAGGTACACATACAATACAATTATTTATAATATTACGCAGTTACGGCTTATAGAATGATGATAAATCCGTTTTCTCGAGCGATTGAGTCATCGCGGACACTGCAGGAATCGTATATTTCTCGGGTGTTAACGTTTCGTAGTATTGAATTAAAAAAAAAAAAATTACATTTTTTTTTTCTATATAAACCTATAAAATAAACAAATACTCGGTTAATACTGCAGTGGTTATCAATATATATATATATATATATGATGGCGATCTAAATGTTTTGATTATATATACACTCGCGGAAATAGTTTTCGAATATAATGTTCATATTTAATCGTATACGAATTCGTTTGTTTATAAAACAATCCGTAAGATTCATACTTTATTACGTTTACGAATTGATCCTTGTCCCTGGACCAGGAATTAAAATCAGGAGTTTTAAGCGTTTTATTATGGATTTTAAAATCGCGAGAATCGCCAGGGTTTGTGAGGGAGTATATAGGAGGATTGTAAACGCTCTTTCAATGAATTTCCACAAATTCGTAAATATTATAAAAGTTCTCAAACATTGATCACTATATACCTTATACGGAGATATTTTGAATATAAATGCGTTACAGCGTATATTTTTTTTATTCTAAAAATTTAGTTCTAACGAAATTCTGAGATTTTGACACGTCGTATTAGAGAAAAACGGAAGCGTTTAGAAAAAAAAAATTCACCGTTGTTATAGATGTACGCCACAGGTGAAAAACGTTTTGAAATAAGAAAATCGTTTTACGCCGCCTCCGTTTTTTTTTTTAATAGAACAGCGTTTCCCAATCGGTGTGTCGGGAAATGTCACGATAATCAATAACAAACGTTTTACGGTTCTCTTATGGGCGATCACGTGATTCGTATTATTTCGATAAATAGTACAATAAAAAATTATTATGACTGAAGAACTTGGAATAAGACACGAGCCGGTGCGCTTGTCGAACATTCGACCTCGGAGGAAACTTATAAAATGAAGGAGAAACGGGCCCAAATTTCTCACTATAAATTTAATATTTTTTTTTATAAATTAAAATATGATTTTATACGAGTTTTCCTAACCTAAACAAACGCACCGTTTTAAGTTATTCACTATAGTAATTCACTAGTGATGTACCGCGATTACTTCGGTACTATTAAAGCCTATAATATTTATAAAAATTAATCAGTTTCAAGCGTGCCACGGCTAAATATAGGTTGGGATTAACGTGCCGTGATGTCAAAAAAAAAAAATGTTTGGAAAACTCTGCTCTACAGAAGAAGTATGATTCTGTAGATTTGTACAGGAGTAAAAAATCGGACCGGCCAAAAATCAACGAATTTCGTCAGACCGGAAAAGATGATTTATTTTCGCACTGTGTATTAAGTATTCAAATAATGAGTAAAACTACTCGTATATCATAAGACGTATAAAATTCCGATAAAAAATAAATCGAAAAAATCGACAAAAAAAGAAAAACAACACGCAGGGTAAACCCGTAATAATAATATATATATATATATATATATATTGAAACGTCCAACGTTCACGATTATGTGATTAAATTGAAAAAAAAAAAAGAAAAATTAACTCGCGTGCAAAACAATACTCGGTATACGAATATTTTAACGATAAAAAAATAAAAAATCGATTTCCAAAGAAACGGTTTTCGTCCAGAATTATTGTTCGGTGATTAACACGCGACGACGCGGTGCGTAATAAAACCAATAACACACGGTATTGGATCGATCAATAAATAATAATATTTCGGTACAGCTATTGATCGTTCTCGGAACGATGTTAAGCGTGAACAAACACTATTATGACCGCGTATATAGGTGTCGACGGAAAGCCGGGGTCGTAACCCGTTCTCGAGCATGTGTTATTATAATATTAATCATCCGTATTCTCGTTTACCACGCGTTTAGCAATGTTCTTGTGTATTTCGAGGCTTCTGAATAATAATTCACACGTAAGAAATGTAACATAATATTGTGTGAGTGATACGCTTTAATAGTCGTGCTGATCGCGAAATTAGAAAATAACATTTTATAAACTCTGAACGACGGGGGAAAAAAATCGTTTCTAAATTAAAAAAAAAAATTCTAATATTCCAAATCTCCTGTATACGTTCGTATCGCATTACCCCTGTACGCGTTACTGTAGTAGCTACTATATAACTAGGTACCGAAAATTAAATTTCCGAATTCGTTTTCCCGAACGGTTTAACACTACCGCCAATTATATTACAAAAATTAAAATTCAATGTCGCTGTTTAATACCGAATAAACTTACTTTCCCCCGCATTAACGTCGAATATTTTTTTCTCTTTTCTCCGCCGTTTATAGTCGAATTTTTTAATTTTCATTGACGAATTATTCGTCTCGACAACCAGTATTCAAACACGTTCGAGACGTAATATAGTGCGTGTAACTGATGTCAAACAATATTTGAAAAATAATAATAAAAAAAAAATTCGCTAAAAACAAAACGATTTCGTTGTTCACGCGTGATCGCGTACAACTCATTCGGAAAAATTTAAATAACACGCATTTTATTGTTGTGTTGCTGCTCTGGGGTGTATTTTCGAACATCATCGATCGTTATTCTATGAAATTACCGTAATTAACTATAAAAACCAGTGGCTTAGCCAGGATTTTTATTTGGGTGGACTGAGGACGATAATTAATTAATTTATATGTATTAGACGGTATCTAATAAAAAAACTGATTATTTATTCATTTCGGGGGGGAGGCTGCAGCCCCATCAGCTCCCTCCCCGGCTACGCCACTGATACAAACAATTATTTTATGTACGTATTTACATACATATATATATATATATATATTTTATATATTTTAAACTTTATACAATATAGTAAATTTTTAATTTGTACACGTTTATAATAGGTACTATTATTGTATAAACTTACTTTAAAAGTCATGGGGAAAAAAAAAGAAAAAATACAAAAATATATAACGTATACAGTATTACGCGTATAAAAACGATGAATATTACAAACGGCGACGTGTATAATAGTGTGTCCACTCAAGTGGATCGAAATATGTGTCCCCATCTCCGGAACAGTTCGAACACGATTCCGTTCGTCCATCCGAATCCCGTTTGCGGTGTGTATTCGCCACCGGCTCCGGTCGCGCCCACTTCCAGCGCGCTGTACTGTAAATGTGTAAAAACGAAGTAATAATAAATTAAATTAAAAGGTAACGAGCCGCGGAGTGCTGCAGTGGATGTCGCTTAAATGAATATTATTCAGAGATAGAGATTTTAGAGTTTTGTGTATTATTACTGTAAATTTAAAGTTTTTGTTTTCGATAAAACGATTCTGAGCGGAGCTTCGGTGTAGTGACACTTCGGTCGAAAAATTTGAAACGGTTATAAAAAGAAATTGCGACTTAACGGTTTTCAAGATTTTTTTGAATATAGTCGAAGCAACAAACGTCTGACGTCGTTTTAAATTTTTAAGCCTTAAAACCAAAAAAAATCACCTCTTTTACGAATCAAATACCTCAAAATCTACGATTGCTATAATAACGGCCCAGAACTTAAATGACGTTTTTATTGAACGTTTTGTCTCGTTAATACAGTCCAGAGTCAAATTGTTTGACGAAAATTCTAGGTTTCTATCACCATTAGTTTCAACGATAATCGATTTTGACGAAATCGCGTTTTTACCGTTTTTATGTAATTTTTTGGTAGTTTTTTCTGACGCTTAAAAAAAGTATCGAGAAAATCGAAAAATGACCTCTCTAAAATAACAACTATATGCGGTTTTCTACCTGAAAATAACGCTACAAGTAAAGATCGGATTACTCCTCCAGGTAGAATTTTCGGGTACAGACATAAAAAAAAACCACATCATTGTAAAACCAATACACTCCTCGTTCCGCTCAGAATCTAAATTACGAGAGTAGGCCCTGGGACCGAAAATTCGCTGTCGAACACGGATGAAATGCGCACTCGGACTTCTCCACTCAGAAAAAAAAAAGAAAACGCCTTTGGAACACGACGCCTCGATAATATTTATTTTACAATAGTATAACAATCGATATTCCAAACAAAATTTACTTTTTCGAACATCGTGTTGGTGGTCACGTATCCGACGTAATTGGTGTTTATCCACGATTTCGCCAAGTTTATGGCTACCGTCTGGGCGGGTTTGTAATTGGTGCGGTCCAAACCCTGTATGACCATCGCCTGCAGCGGGGGCCAGCAATTCGGATAGTCCCATTGTTGTGAAGAGTTCACGTTCGACGTCGGCACGCCTGAATAATAAATTTTTATTTATTTTTTATTTTTAAAACAATTATTTACAATCTGTATTAAATAATTGCAATAAGTAAATTTGATGAATATTAGTTTTGGACATGATTAGAGAAAATATCCTGTGATAAATGATAATATATATTAATAAATAAATCTAATAATAATTGAAAACGAGAAAAAAATCAACAACTTATTTATTTATTTTTTTAAAGCTTTTATTTAACTTCACTTGTATGAATATCCTGGAATTTCGCAATCATTCACGGTATTATTGCGTGACTTTTTTTTCGATTTTTTTTTCTCTCGTTCACACGTTATTTGATTATACTGAACGCGCATTTTATTTGAAAAATTCGTTAGACTTCTTTAAAACGTGCCTGTGGACACGAGCTCATCTTTTCAGTTCGCAATCGCGTCTCCACGAAAACGTTCGTATATTGACGCGATTGTATTTTTGTGCATTTGGGCGTTCCGTATAGGCAAACTCTGTACACACGCGTCGGTGCGAAATGTTTCGAACGGACGTAACGCCCAACTAACCAACTAATCCTGGACGTAAAAACGTCCAGGACGAAATGTCCGTTTCGACGTCAAAAACAAAATAATATTTATATAATACCATATATATATATATATATATATATATATGGATGCGTATAAACGGTAAAAAAAATCACAATAACAGCACTTTATTCCTTCCAGTTTTGTGGAATGTTCACTAGATCACATTAATATAATTAAGCCGAAGTTGCAAATCGAAGGGATGTAATGAGATTCAAAAATAAAGAAAATGAAAAGATATGTAATAAATAAATACGTAATAACGTATTTAAAAAATCTAGTGTGGTTCATGATTAGGCTAAAATTTCCCTCAAAGTATTTAGACTGTTAATAATATTGTAAATAATTATATTATGAAATTTTCGTGCAGAGTCCACCGAAAATGTGCCATTAAAATATATAAATTCGAGTAAATTTATTTATTTATTTTTTCTGATGAAATTTTTACTGTGATTCACAAATATAGCGTATTTTAACTAAGTTTTTTTGTTTTTCTAACGTCGAAATAGACTAACGGCGCGATTTGTCCGTATTTGATAATCTTAACAAAGCGTACGTAAAAATAGAGTATTGACTTTGAAAATGACAAGTGCGAATGCGTTATTTGTACACTCACATATGAGTTTCGGCGTGCCGTCTTGATTGATCACGCCGTTGACCAATAAGTAGTCCAACGCCCGTTTGCCATAATATCCTCTGAGCTTTCTCTCGTAACTGCCGGTCCACAGCGGCGTGAAGTTTGACGTATAGAAATACTTACGACTCGATTTGGTGGTCAGATCGTAGTCCAACCAAATACCTTCTTCTTCGTTCCACAGCAACTGTAAACGTTCGCGTCGAATGAATATAATGACGTCGGTATTATAACCGACAAGGTTTATGTAAATAATATATTAAAAATAGCTGCGAGAATTTTTGCACTAACGGCGTTTATCCCGATCTGGAAACGGTGACCGATGTCGTTGTAATGATTGAATTTCGCTTGGTTACCCAGTAGTTTGAACATCTGCGCAAGAACTACGGCGTTCGCCTGTAGGATGGCGTTCAGCTCTACGTAGATGAAATTCTGAGGATCCGTATTAGACAAATCGCCTGCAACAATGTAATAATTATAATAAAATAACTTTTTCAGTACGACGCACAAAACGAACAAATGTATTCCAATTCGTTCGATGTGCACGTTTTATGAAAAACGACAATGAAATATTATTTCTACCCGGTGCCGTTATATGCATAAATGTAGAGTTGATCGGTTAAGAATTGTGCGTTTCGAGATTGGTTTCGTGTACCTACGTAATAACAACTGTTTCGCTATGAAAAATTGTTTGCTTACATTTTTTTTTTTTTAATAATAAACACTATGTGCGAACGACGAATGTTTAGGAATTTCAACCGATTGTTGTTTTAAATTTTTATTCGTGTCCAGTTGGTTTTAATGTCGCTTGTTTATAATTGTAACGATAAACATGGACACAAACGAATAACCTTTAGGTTTCAGAACATTATTGTAATGCACGACTAACACATTATAACTTATAGTCTCTTCTGATTAATAAGTTACATGATTGAATATCGACTTAAATAAAAACTACGACAATATGTCGCGAACATTTCTGATTTTTTAATGAATTTACCGATTTGCGTAATCTGTACTTTAAATTCATTTACATTTGGTAATATAATAATTATTGTTCATAAAGAATGCAAATTGCAAATTGTAAAAAAAAATTAGGGAATTAAAAATAATAAGGTATTTTTTGGAATTTTTGTCTTCATAAATCATGTTATTTTACATACGATTTTATGTTTAATGTTTTTATACTATAATAAAATATCTTAAAATGTAAGTGTTTATATTTTATTGTTTTATCTTTTATATTAATTGTCGATTTCGTATAATGGCTAAGTGATGTAAAATACTTATAGTGTACGGTCTTAGGAATTCGGAACAAAATGGGTGTGTGTATATAACGATAACAATCAAATTGTATTATTGTAGTTTCGTAATAATGTTATTGAAGTTGTACAAATGTTTTTGCATTTATTGAGCAGCTAATGGAAAGTTGCGTTAAATCATATTTGTATGTTAGTCGGATATCTGATAAACAATAATATCTACACGTGGAATACAATATCATGTTTTACTACGTATTATAATCGGACAAATCGGCATTTATTACTATATTAAATAACGCAAGCTGTTTTCAACTACTATAATACTATAATGTAGGTACGGAAAAAAGTAAAAACGTTTAAACGTTTTTTTTTCTGTTTACCTACAACGGTTATGAATTGTTTGTGAGTATTAAATTACCAGTGTTTTGACCGAAATTATTATAATGCTTTGTCGAAAAATCCCAACCAGTTTCGGCGGCGGCTTTTACTCTCGAGTATAATTCGTTTTTATCGTCTTCGCTGGAAAATGGCATGGCTAATGTCTTGTCTTGACTGAAAAAAAAAATATAAATAAATAATAATGTCTACTCGTGTTTTGTTTCGATCAAGTATGAATAGTTTTATTTAGGAAAAATGTCTCGGACTTACTAATATGATTCGGGACGCGGTCCACGAGTGTGCGTATTATACTGTCCCATGATATAAACATTACCGGCTTTTTCAACTTTGATCGTTCGGTTTATCATCCAAAAATTGAATTCCGCTTCCAGATACTGGAAAAAATAAGAACGGATTCACGAAATTTAACTTATCGACGAGTGAATTCATATCATACGAAAAACACGAAAGGCGAATTAAAAATCTGACGATTAATTATTACTTGTATGTTTTTCTTGATGAAATCCAAGTCGTCTGTAAACGTGAAATAGGAAGCTGCCATTTGGATCAAAAGCGGTGGTTGGGATCTCATTAAATAGTAAATTCTGCTTCCGTTCGGTACGTAGCCGAATCGGTTGACTAAGTAAAGGAAATTTTGTATGATTCCTCTGGCAGAGTCCTTCATGTCGCACAATATCGCACCTGCGGACAAACATTTAATATGTCATCTCGATATTTACATTAAACATAATTTTATTTTTCGATTTGTACGGTGTTTTCACCTCTTATGATCCAGTACGAGTCCCAATAGTACAGCTCGGTGAACCTTCCACCGGCTATGAAGAATCCGTTTGGCAAGTAAATTGACGAATGCCTGTCCGGGTTTATTTTGACGTCTTCGTCCACTTTTCGAGCTAATCTTTTCCAAATTTGATTGAGTTGCACGATCCAAGTTCTTTTTTTTTAAACGATACATTATACAAACATTAAAAGCACAATATTATGTAATTATTCCTACTAGGTCAAATTATATCAGTATATCGGCTGAATAGAGTGCAGTTCCTCGTTATAATCATATAATTACTTGTATTTTGGATCCTGTACGAAAGAGCCGATCGAAGGATTGTCGACGAAATCCGGAGGTATCCATTCGACTAACGGGTCTTCACTAAAGTTGTCTTCGACGAATTTGGTGAGTACAGCACGATTTGGAACTCGGCCGTTATTTTGAAGTTTCAGTTCTCTGTACGATTTCACGATTTCCGCCTCACTCCGAAGTAACTTCTTGTCTACAAAAGTTTTCGAGTCTGTGTACAACTGTTGCATTTGTACGTCATCCAAAAGTTCACCGTGACAATAAATATGACTACAGAGAAATATAAACGTATTATTATGGATCATTAAATTGTACGTCATATGTTAATATGTACATATTAGTGGTCATATAAACAAATTGTTTAAAAATTGGCTTTATAATTATTGCAATTTTCAGTGAACGATATATTGTTATCAATACGAATTGCTTAATGAATAATTTAGAGCAGCAAATATTTCCAAAACTTAGGATAAAAAAAAAGTACAAAAAAATAATTGTTTTTATTAAAATCATTTGTATTATACGTATATTCTCTGTATTTCATAAAGACATGTTGTTTATTTATTTAATGTCTTTATGGCAAAGACATATTACGGGATTTAAATTGATTAACTCGTACTTTTATTTTTATGATATTTTTCATTTTTATTAAACTCGACAAAAAAAAATCGGTGGCTTGATTAAAGGGATATTGAAAGAACTATATATACCTAACACAAAACTACTGTTATAATTTATTCGTATAAATATAAACGGTAATTTCACTTTAATTATTTATTTAAAATAGACTCTTCTAAATATGTGTCCATTATTTTACATAAACGATTAAAGTAATTTTGCTGCGGCGTTAAAACTTAAAAATAGTTAATTATAAATAGGTCAAGGAATGTCATATAATTTGTTTTTAGTCAAAGTCGTATAATGTATCATGTCCAATCAAGTTAAGTGTATACAAGTACTGAAATGTCCGCGACTTACATTGATAAAATAAATGTCCGTTTTAATTCATAGTACTACCACGGAGTCTGGCGTATAGTATTTAAATTTAATAAGATCAATGATTTCAAAATCAGGACCAAATTATTTCAACAGTCTGAAGAATTGCAAATTGATGATTTGTCAATAGTTTTACCATTCGATTAGGTTTTTTTCTTTTCAGATAATAACCCCCGATTTGAATACCGAGACCATGAACTTTAAACAGTTTTAAATTTCATTATCTTTTACTACATTGATATTTTTAGAAAAATAATTTTAAGTTATGGTTTAACGAATAACCTCGGAATCACTATTCACGTAGAAATAATTTAGGCGTTTAAATATAAATGTAAATACAATCATAATTATTGTTTTAAGTAAGTATAGGTATATTTTTATAGACCATTTGAAACATTACAACATTATATTATGGTAGATAATTGTTAATTATAAATAAAATAAATATTGTTATTATTATTTTTATTATTAAAACCGTTGAAGTATTGAAATTTCTAGGTTAAAAATATTTCCATACATATAAAATAGACTAATAACAGGGTACTTGAGTACTGGTGCTTATAAAATCAAAATATGATTACAAGGCACATCATAAAGTAATATGACGTATGCCATCACTCGTTTGTATTGCATGTACTTTCCGGACTTACTTACTTAAATAAATCTTCTTATAATAAACTCACAAATTCGGACATTAAATAAACATTACTTTTGACTATACCGTCTAAACGGATGTATATTCAATTATTATTAGAAAATAATAGTGTGGAGAAAAACGTACAACAGTAGTTTTAATTGTTTAATAGGCCCCAATGCGTTTCGAATGAATAATATACTACGATAGACAAGATCGTTTTGACCCATTTGAGTGACACAAAACATGTTTTAAAATACGTCTTAATACCATGTGTATATAGTGGTAATAGTTAAATAATTATAAATAGCATTAGCACCTTATGACATAATAATTCAATTGAAAAATTTCGTCAAAAATAATACGTTTTCAAAAACAGTAAACTTACTGTAATATTTCTTCATATCATTTTAAAATTATTAATGCAATGGCGTTATATATATATATATGATGCACTATTATAGTGAAGGAAAAATGGAACTATGACTCATAAGTTATAATAAAACCTTGTTCTTTGTACCTATTACAGTTTTAGTAGTAATATTGTATTACAATTTAAAAAGACTAGAATTATAAATAAAGAAAACAATAATTAATTGTTAATGTGGACATAATTATTGTAAGACTTAAAAGAAAACTCGAACTTTTGATAATCAATAAAAAGAAAATTTTATATTTTAAATAAAGTAATTACGATTAAAAAATATATATAATGGACTTGGTATGTATCATAGTCTAAGCAGGTACCTTATATTTATTTGAGTAATGTAAAATACTCATTAACACTAATTACTATCTCGTGATAACAAAATTATTTAATAAACAATTTTTTTTATAAAAAATTTTATTTTTATTTTGTAAGTATGTATGAATTGTAGTCTATTAAGGATTATAATCATTTATAATATAGAAAGTTTTAACGTTGTACAGACATTAGACAGTAATTAAGCACCGTTATATAGTAATTAAAGCCAAGACAATATAGCTGTTCAAATCATCCCAGATAACAACACATTTATTTGATGAAAAAAGTGAAATTCAAGAAAATCGTAACATTCGAGATCAAATATTTTCTTATCTATATCAAAAAATATACCTGCACAATGTTATTCTATATGATTATATATATAAAAAAAATAATAATAATAATATAAAACGTGTTTAATAACTATTCGTATTCAAAGTAATTTGTTACTCAAAATAAAAATGTAAATATTTCGAAAGATTAATTAATTATCGATATCAAGTGCAATTAATATAGTAAAATCTAATTGTTTTTAAGTTCTGGAGAGAAACTGAAAAAATTTTTTTCTCTCGTAAAATTGAAATACGTGGACTTTTTGAAAATTGTCAACAGATGTAAACGAATTCGAAAGGTACACTGAAATATCTATAATTTGTAAGACACTCAATATGTTTGATATTTTAGGACGATGCTGAAGAGTAAAAGACGAGTTGTACATTTGTCCAGAGCTTTTGAGAAGGCCTCGCTCGACTGGCTGGACCGAATAGATTTTTAAACAGTTTTGTCTTACTCAGAGTCATAACCAACAACGGTCTGATTCCAGAACTCACAATCCTGAATAAAAGTGCGTTATGAGAAAACAATAACAAACAGCCGCGTGACAAAAGATTCGGACATTAATCTACATTCATATGGTTTTTTAAATCTACGTTTTATGCCGTTTTCTATTAAACACTCGATGTTGTTTTTAGTCGATTCGTTTCAAAATTACTATTAACGTCCTTTCCTATCGGATAAGATTAGAAATTTAACAAAAAAAAAAATTTGCCTTGGGCCTGGCAAAGCCTCACAGCACTGTTGCTGTGTGTATATATAGGGCTCGGATTTCGGTGCGCATTTGAGTCTTTTCCTCTGAAAAATGCTCGACTCGATGCTATCCAAGAGTACAAACTGTATTTTAATAAAAACGTTTTTTCAAGGTTTATGACGTTTTTCGGGCATATGTTTTTAAGCCATTTTTAAACTTATTTCTATTGGCCAAAGCTCTTCTTCTTTTTTTTTCCTCGATAATAATAAAAAAAACTATTTCTGTAGTGATATTACGAAATAAAAATAAAAATTCAACCAAGATTGAAATATAATTGTACAATTTTGTACCAATAATACAACATTAAGTATTAGTGAGAACTGTACCGAGATTTTGAAATTTTCAAAATTATCGTCCATTATACCGGCCGATTAAACGATTACATACACCTTTCATCAATTTGTATTCTTATCGTGTGTTAACATATTTTTTCGGTGTTGCGCCTTGCCAATTGTCAAAAAAAAAAAAAATTAATTATTTAAAGCGATTTTTTTTTTTTATAAAATTTTGTTAAGGCATTTTTTTTTTTTAAGTTTTATAGGTCATAAACGCGTTTTATTAAAGGGCATGTTTTCGATATCGAAATCCGAGTCCTAATGTCATTTTACATTGTACAATATAGAAAATAAAACGGAAATTTTTCTTTTCCAAGTAAGTACAATAAATAATTCTCACCTGGGACATATGTCCGGGTACGGTCCGTTGTACTGACCCTGAAGCTGACCGATCGCGTAAGCCGGACGCGCGTTCAACAGCGACAGTACCGCGGTAACGGTCATTGCCGCCAACGCCGCCGTCGCGGAGGTCGGCACCGCGGGGGACGAGCGCATCTTGCAGACTGCCGTCGTCGGCGCGCCGGAGGTCCGAGCCGTGATCTGCCTCTGATCGCCCGTCGCCGTCTCCGTTACCGCGGTCGCGGTCCTGGCGTGTTTACCGCGGTCACCGTCGCGGGTCACGATGGCGGACACGATTGGCCGCGGACGGCGGTGGCGCGCCGTCGCCGGACTCGTACCATCGTCGCCTACCGCCTTTTCCTGCAGGAGCGCGCCGGCGGCGCGCGCGTACAATAAGCGCCGCATGACCGGGGAGGGGGTCACCGCCGGCGCGGTTATCTCGTTTCCGGTGCTGTCGTCACCGCGGTTACCGGAATAAACTTGCACGCGACCATTACCACGGTACAATATTTTTACTGCGGTTATGAGCCTCGTCGTTTTCGCCGTTACCGCCGACCGACGCGTTTATGGTCCATAATTCGGTCTTCGGTGTGCCGGTAAAATGCAGCTGTCGTGATTGCGTCGGATTTGTCGTCGTTCGCCGAAAACGAATTCAAAATTGAAATTTCAAACCGAAAAAAAAAAAAAAAAACCACCAATTAATCGAAAAAGACGCGTTCGATCGATAATAATATTACAGGTTATATAATACAAATAAAAATATAGTCGTTAATAACGAGAGCGTTTTATTCTGTGTCGAACTTCCAGTCGGGAATCTGAAAGGATCAAATGAAACCTATATTCATCTATAGTGTATGAATTAATATTCTAATACAGTCTGCAAAATGAGTTTAAAATTCAACCAACTTATCTGAGGTTAAAAATCTCAAATTATATGAATTGGAATCGATACAGGAAATCAAATTCGGAATCATTCCGCGGGGAGACATTCAGTTTTTTAAATTCACCAGGGACTTTAGCGCGAGTATGGAGGACATTCGGAGATAACTGGAATGTCCATCGGAATTCGACGGTTTCCAAAACAGGAGTTCCTGCGAAATGTTTTGCGCTGTTTATAGGGCAGCTGTTAGTTTCGAAACTTATTTTCACACACTGCTCGTGAATCGAAAAAGCGTTCGTACGGACGATAATATTGTTAAATACGCACGTGCTTTGGAACTGGGAAATGAACCAAAATGTATAAAACAGAATCACCCGCGTGTATACTCATTCGCACCGCCATTATTCAAATCACGGTAGTAGAAAATAACGTACCTACACGCGCGTAACGTGGTGTTATATGACGTTTCAAAAAATATATATATTTATCTATAAAACACATTGCGGAGGATGGGACGGAGAGAATTAAAAAACACACTGCGACGTGAATCGTCAAAACCATTTGTTTTGTTGTACAAAACGACTCGTCTTGCGTACACACACGAATCGTGATAAAACAAACGTTTCGTACTTCCAACGTACCGATCGACCTATAGTGATGCGATAGATTCCGAAAACGTTTTTGAATTCGTCTTGAATTTCACTATATAAAAAGACTTTCCCACTTTTTTAAATTTTGTCTTTTTTACCGTAAGATCTTCAAAAATTGATATTGTTAGCAATTATTTTTTTCCAAAAATTTGTTCCGAGTAATTTTTCAAGGATTCGTGGAAAAAAAAAATGTGGAAACGTGGGAAAAGTATAGTAAAATTCACGACGAATTAAAATCCGTTTTCAGAATCATTATCGCGTCGCTAGGTCGACCGATACGTTTGAAGTACGAAACGTTTGTTTATTACTATGATTCGTGTGTGCGTGCAAGACAAAGAGAGAAAACACTATCGCTTCCAATCCCCTTAATAATATTACACTGTATATAGGTACACGCGCCGTTATTCATTGCTGGCAACGACGAGGCCTAGCAGAAATAAACGCCGCGGACACGGGTGGCGGGCTGCGCGTGGTTCACGGATGTTGAAATCTTGAAATAATTTCAGCCGCGGAAATAATCACTACGATTGACGTATCGCAATGAAATTATAATATTATTATGACCGCGGGGCTCGGATTTTAAAGCGGTACAATATGACCGGAAAAATCTTAAAATAATATAAGCGAAAACAGCAAAAAAAAAAAAAAATGAATTCAGTACAATATTATATATTATAGTTAACACACTGCCAACATGTATATCGCGCGATAATTTTATACCTAAAAATCGATTATATTAATATAAAATATAATACAGTGACACAATAATGCGTGTTAGGGTTACGAGATACGTATGAAACAGTGCCTAAAATTCTTGTGTTTTGCTACTGCACATATAGGTACATATTTTCTTTATTATACCCCCTCAAAAAAACTACTATAAATATTAATTGAATTAAATACCTACCTACCTACATATTATAATATACGTCTGATACTCTGATGTCATACGCATAGAGTATACAATCAATTTTTACTAAATTGTTTCAAATTATTTAAAAGTATATAAAAATTAAAAATAATAAATGCTCAGTAGGAACATTATGACATAGTTTGCATAGATTTGTAGATATAATAAAAATAAATGTAAATTTCTTTTATTTTTAACAATATAATAATTAAAATAATTGGCTAAAAATGTACTGCACACTTGTCCGTTCGCTACTGCACATTCGGTATTTGCTACTGCACACCGTGTGTGCTACTGCACACAATTTTAGTCCCTGGTATGAAAAACACAAAACAATTTAAATTTAACGCGTAATAGCGAAAAAAAAAATTACCGCAAAAATAGCATTAAAAAAAAAAATCTAAAACGCTTAAAATACAGAGTTATTGTAGGTATACCTGAAATGCCTTGGTGTCTGAAACGAATTCATTATACTCTGTTAGTTTTATCCGTATTCAATAATATTAGTACGAATCATATCTTGTGCTTTTCGCCGTGATCTCGCGAGTCGCGATGGTTTTAAATTGTTTTTTTTCTCTCTCCATATAGGCACTCGTACATATTACATTTTCACTCGCCTAACGATATATCGTGTGTTTTACATATTATATACGACGTGTAAAATCTGTTCAACATACATTATTTTTTTTATAACAAATCGAAAATATCCCTCGACTTGTTGCGGAGAACGTGTATTTTACCCAAGAATACCACATTTATAAATGCATTCGCGGCATCGGACGGTTATTTCGTAAAAAATATGACCGGTAGAGTCGTAATTTACATAGTCTGAGTTTAAAATTTAAAATTCAATCGCGAATGTTTCACTTTAAAACGTGTATTAGGGCGATATTTTTGTGCAAGAGTAAACTGTAACAAACTGCAGAGAACGAGTAAACGGTATCGAGTACGTTTGCGCGTGCGTGGGTCGAGTACGTGGATAACTGTAAACCACGTGCAATATTGAACTCATTACAGTAAGTCCCCGCCGTGTTGTAGAAACAGCGTATTGTAGCCAATGCAAGTCGTGAATAATAAATATTGTATTATACTGGGACGACAGGAGAGAAAATACCGACCGGTCAAGTGGAATTTAAACGTGGAATGACGAACGGAAATGTTGCGAAATTCAGACGATTCTCACGAAGCAAAAGAAAATTTACTGCGATTGTCGCCTCGTATAACGCGATATAATCGTTTGTTTTCTAATTTGCGTTACTACGGGTTTAATAAATGCCGCGGAACAGTAGGTTTTAATTTACAAACGTTTCGACAGACGAACAAAACTGACGACGACCGATATTTAATTCTTATTACACTGATGATTTGAACGATTTTCCAGAGAACGGTTTTGGAGACGATTATTACAACGATACAGTAGGAAAAATTGAAAATCTATGTGGACACAAACGATCTTTTCACTATTTTACTTTCCCATTTACAATCCGATCGTATCAGACAGCAATTGCTCGTATAGGATAACGACTGTAGCACGTTACGGGTTTACATAATACAGCGTAATGTTTAATGCTCAATACCTGCAGTGTTACCGGCATTACGTGAGTTGGAATAATACGTTGTTACGAATATATTATTATCTATACGTACGGGTCAGTCGATACAACGTTTTTACAAATATTTGGTAAATTAAAATCTATTTATATATATATATATAAGTATATAACGTTTCCCGAGTACAGAATCAAAATTACTCGCTTATCTCGTCCACTCAATTCGAAATTTTACTTAAAATTGTACTTAAAAAATACACGTAGTGGTACCAGCTATTAAATTTTGCTGTATTTTTAATTACGTCGCGTCGACTACAGTTTATTGTTTTCGTATTATTATTATTATTATTACACGTTTTATTTATTTTATTTTATTTTATTTGGTACGATTAAATAATATCGCCTACTCTTGCAGCAAGGACAGTACAACAAGGTAGAAGATCATTTGTTCAATTACCATTTGCATAATCTGTTGGTTTGTGTAAAATAATAGCAATTATTTTCACGCGCTTGCATCGATTCGACGACCATGAATAACGCCGCGCTATAGGTAGGTAGGTAGATAGGTAGATATACCAGAGCTATCACTATAAATATCCGTACTGCTGCAGAAAATAATCGTTTTTTCACGAGCGGCCTATATTGAAATATCTCTGCGCAATTTACGACTGATTACTGCAATTCCGGCAGTTGAGAAATTCGCGATTTTCATTCCAAAGTCAATGTCACCACGACACGCGAATCGTATAATATTGTAATCGAACGGTATATACGTTGCAATAAGCCGGTCAAGGACCGTTCCGAAACGTCAATATTATTTTTTAAAATTGTATAAATCGAAATTTACTTACTTGCAGTATAAACACCTCTCTGCAGCCTACGCGAAAAAACGTATCTTTTAGCGCGCGTTTCGTAACAATCAATGCGAATTTTCCTAATCCGTCGCTTATTATTCTCTGTTCTGCACGAGACGAATGTAATTTTCAAACGCGAAATTCATATTTATTATTTTTTAAACATTACGGATAACTGATGTATAAGCGTGTACAAAAAAAAAAGAAATTGATGAGTAATTGACGAGAGTCGATTGTTAGCAATTTTACATGATCAGTAGGGTTGTTACGTGCGAAAATAGAAACGTGAAAGGGAACAACGAGTATGGGATTGGGACGCAGTGGCGTAGCCAGGATTTTTATTTGGGGGAGGACTGTGGATGATAATCAATTAATTAATATGTTAATAATTAATATGTACTGAAAAAATGATTATATGATATTGACGGAATACGAAAATCAATCTGGACGGCAAGAAGGTGTCTGCACCCGACTGATTACCAGTACTTGTATATTCAGCGGGCAGACAACTCGGGATATTTCCTAGAGTCTCGAGATTTCAGAAAGAAAAAAATGTTTGTCAAATTTTTCCAGTAAAAAAAAAAAAAATGGCTATTAAACGAGAAAATATTTAAAGTAGTTGAAATACGCCGCTTAAAAAGTAAACAAACCGTATTGACAAAGAGAAAAAATTCGTTGGAGGTGTGTTCTCAATAAATATAGTAGTGACACGTTTTTTATTTTTTTCGCTCTTTGACGCTTTTTTCCGGTCGTCTGATAAGCGTTGCGTGTACCTACCTATATACAGATGAAAGTAACGGACAATTTTCTGATAATTTACAATATAATTTAATTTAATTAAAAATCCGTGTGTTATTCGATTGTACTCCTGACGTAACGTTTTTTTTTTTAAACTAAAGGCTAGTGAAAAACAAATATTTAAAATTAAGTATTCAACGTATATATAAGAAATATTTCATTTTTGCGAGATATTTGGATAGGAAACGCGTATCAAACGAACCAAAGACCAAAAACATTATCCAGTAAAAAAGTAACTATTGCATTTTCGTGGCTTGCGGTACATATTATTATTCGTAGGTATCGAGCTAGTTGTATAATATTAACCGTATTATTCTCTCATTTTGTTTTTTAAATTTAACGATTATTACAATGTTTTATCAGTGAAATGTACTCGTATCGAAATTTTATTAATATAATTCCGTTAAATAATAATAAATATTGTATGAAACGCATGCGTATACGGAATAGGTACGTGTTCACACGTATTTGGAAATTTTCAAACGGAGCGGTCTTAGCTTTTCATAATATCGTTATTTCACAGGTATATAAGGCAGTGCGTGTTATACGCAGTTGTTCATTACACGTTTTACATATTTTATCGTACTCGGTATAGAAATACCAATCATATATAATATGTATGTTTCGAGTAAAAACGGGCATTTTTTTTTTCTTTATGAATCTCAAACGAAATGAACCTTATAGACAATAAATCGGATAAACGCGCGCATAATTTTTTAAATAAAAATAATCGTTTTGTAACACTTCGCGAACACGTACTTATATATATACAATACGAGTCTTGAGCTTGTGAAATTTCTCTTACTCAATTACGCACATGTTCCCTTATTATAAGGTAAATTGCAAAATTCTACCGCGGGTTAACATAATGTACGAGTATAATAATCTTTTTATAGTCAATATTTTTTTTCTCTCTATAAGAAAAACGCTTCGAATCGCGTGCGATTTCAAGAGATTTAAGGCGTTTCATTCCTTCATAACCCTAAACACGATTTTCAACGTATAAAATGTTTCACTCTCTCTTTTCTGTTTTTTTTTTTTTGTTCGTCGATAGCCGATACGATATTTAACTCGTTAATTCGCGTTGTCTAAATTTACCAATTAACGCGTGTAATAAAATTTAAAATTATTTCTAAACACCAAACTATACGAATTGTCGAAATATTTATAATAGCCGTTGAATTTCGGAGGGGAAAAAAATTATTATATACATTTAGTCGAGTAAAAAAAAACTTTAAAACGTATACTTATAAATACGCGTAGTATTGACACAGATACCACTTGCAGCGTTGTTCTGTTTTCACGTAACTGTGACATATATCACATATATTATAAGTGTATACCTATAACCACCACTGTATATTTTATGTTTTTTTAGCGTTAAAACCGAACGTGTTTAATGTTTTACCAATACACGTGTACGTAATTCCAAATATTATAAAAAAAAATATTGTTATTTCCTTGATATATTATAATATACGATTTCAATTTGTATTCCGAAAATTGTGCGCAATAACGTCACGATTGTAATTTCACGAATCAATTTTAAGATCGTCTAAAACGTAATATATAGACAATCCTTTATTTTTATTTCCCCCTTTCCCCTTCCTCATGAGAAAAACGACTACAACCGTTTCAAAAATAATAAAATCTCTCATATATACATACGACTGTGGCTGCTACTGCTGCTGCTGCTGCTGCGTATTCGGTGTGAACGCGCTGCGCGTATAATACAGATCGTCAATTACGGTGCACGCGCGTTATGTATACGAAATGGAAAATGGACTGGATGACAGGCAGATATTTTACGTACCTATAAAAAAAATATATATAAAAAAAATATTATACAAACACGTATCGCGTGATTCATAACGGTTATGGAGTAAAAAAAAAAAAAATCTCCCCCACTTCCGATTGATGTCGTAATGCGACTGTTTGAATATATAACACGATAAATTATTAAATATGAGTATAAATTCCATATCGTTTTTCCGGATATTTCAATAATAAGAAAAAAAAAAATTTACAGACCGGAAGCATAATATGTTATACGCATATATGTATATATATATATATATATAGTTTCAGTGACTTACGCAGAGGGGGGCTAACGGGCTGCAGCTCCCCCCATTGACCGTATAATTCTATTTTTTTCACATTACCAATATATTATTTATTATAGTAAATTAAGCAAAATCTTATGTCTACTGAATATTTATTTATTTTCAAGACCCCCCCCCATTGGAAAATTTTGCGTACGCCACTGTATAGTTTTGAATGAAACGAGTATATAATTATTATTACTAGGGTTAGGATTTATGTGTGCAGTAAAAAATTGTAAGATATACGCATTTTATTTTTGAAAATATACGAAATTATTATTTTTTTTTTACGTATAAAAATCAGAAATGATAATTATATGGGTTGACCGTATTATTTGGTTAAAAATGTTAAAAAAACATTATTTTTTTATGTGGTTTTTTTTTTTTTTTGGTAAAATGGATGTGTCGCTT
Organism: Slavum lentiscoides; assembly: GCA_032441835.1. NCBI lineage: Eukaryota > Metazoa > Arthropoda > Insecta > Hemiptera > Aphididae > Slavum > Slavum lentiscoides. Next base: position 7,373,981 of record CM063714.1, on the reverse strand, counting down.
CGAATTTTTTCAAAAAAGAACGACCGGCGAATTAGAACGCAAAACGGACTTCAATATTGACGTTCTTTGCTCGTCACATACTGGATGATGCCCACACGAACGATTCAACATCAGTTTTTCCTACGTGTGAGCAGAAAGACAATAATATACGCGTTCGTTAATTGAATACGGTTTTGCATATTCGTCCTTTTCAAATAAACTCTCGAAAACTCTATATAAATACGCAATTCCTACGAAAATATGCGAAAAAAGAATATATTTTTCTGTTGTTCATTTGAGAATGAATCGTGGACATAACTGACAAACAACAAATTTGGAGTAAAAAAAAAATATCACGCAAATGCATATATGTAGCCTTACATATTGTTCGATATTGTTACCTCTCTCACCCTTTACGTCACACACACTCGAAGACGATTAATCGGTTTCGGATTATAATTTGCATTTTATAGCGATAAAATGCGCGAGTTTTACAAAAAAAAACCGTATGAAACAAGCACTTTTTTACAGTTTATCGAATATACGAATTATTTTCCTTATTAATTTCGATAATTACGCGATTGACCCTACAACGCGCATAAATTTATTTCGAAATGAAATACAATTTTTTTTTTTAATCATCAGTATATGAAACATTGAAAAATCACTTTTTCTTAATAAAATTCGTATTCCAATTTCTGAACGCAACTTAAATACATCACTCGTCATACACGTCACGCGTTAAACCGTTAAGCTTATTTTTCTGTAACTTAAAATGATTATTATTAAATGAAAAAAAAAATGTATGATTTTGGTTTACGTTGTGATCTGTTCCAGTCAACAAGTAACACATTATATTTATGTGCGTAATTCGTGAAATAAAAAAAGGTAATTACTATCGCCACTATTGTACATTTGTAATCATTATAATATATTCATCGATGCATAATCCGTAAAACTCTACGTGTAACTTACGTCTTACCGTACAAGTTCGACTTCCACACTTAAAAACACTCTCGGCGTAAAGAAGAGTTGAATAATTTCCATTTATTTTTTTTATTATTAATTTAAAAAAACACGTTACTGTTATTGGTATTTATTATCAAACTGATGCGTAATAGTGATTACGGCAATAAACAGCTGATACGTATTACGAAGACGAGTGAAATTTAATTAAAATCTGTGTAAAACCTTGCCATAACGATAACAAAATTTTTTTTTATTGATGTAAAAACAGCAGTTAATTTAAAAAAAGAAAAATATGTGGTTGTAAAATAATACTCTATGCATCGTAGACTATAAAAATATGTAGAAAATAAATACGCGTATGAATTTCGATTTTTGTTGTAAGAAATCTGGGGGTTTGGACGCGTTGGACGAAATAAATTAAACGTTCTTATTTTAAATCAAATTCGCGTACAATGCGTTTGTAATATACAGCTTGTGTTGGTAAAACGCGGTACGCGCACACGAACAATAAAATATATTGTCTATTATATTTATAATATATTATATTAATATATAGTAAATATATTATTATCTGTATTAAAGAGGTTCATGTAACGCGAGCAGCCAATTCTTTTTTTCCACGTCTAATCTCTAATGTATCGTTTTACGTAATGGATATCTAATACACAATAATATTCATATAAAGAAAAACCTATTTGTTTGTGCACACAGAAATAATAATAATAATAATAATAATAATAATAATAAATAGGCTAATCGCGCGCCGATATACTTGTTGATTATATGCGCCGATGAATACGTATAAATCGCGTCGGGGATGTTTTTTTTTATAAAATATAATCATCATCTCATATCTATTATATTTTTATATTTCTAAAACCATATTAATCGGATATCTGATCGCGATATTACGTAAATAATTTATTTCCGTATAGGTTTGCAAAAAAAAAAAATATATACGAGTATATTGAAAATGTTCTGAAAATCGAGAACATCTCGAATTCGCCGGATTATCTCGAAATTCTTTTTTTTTTTTTTATACATATATAATAATAAATATTAATGCGCGTTGTTCGTCGCGGATGGTACGAAACGATGTATGAGAAACATATATAGAAAATTCACGTTATACGCGCGAGGAGGAAGTGTTAATTATAATTATTTTATTAAAATAATTTGCAAGTGAAATCCAGTGTATATAATATACAGACAAATACCGCGTGTTACGTCAACAACGTAATATGTAAAGTGCGAAATTATTATTCATTTTTTTTTTATATATATTTTTTAATCACTTTTTAAAACGGATCAATTACTGCGTGTTGCAGCGATTCGCGTATATTGTGTAATTCATTTAACAATAAATAATAAACGGAACGTATCGCGTTCGAAGAAGACTGCAGTGCTCGCTTATTATGGCTTTTATCGTTACATATATAATATATAATCATTGTGTTTAAAAAAAAAAACAAATTATATCATCGGCTTATCTGTATATTATATAGGTAGTGCGAGCAATAGGTGAAAACAATAATAATAACGTGTTATCGAGATGCGAACGAACCGTTTTATATATACAGCGAACGCATTTCAACGAGAGTTGAAAATTATAATATATGTAATATATATAAATATACAATATATATATATTTATATAATAATATATAAATATATGAAAAATGCTCACTACGCATGACGAATGTATGAGCCGAACGAGACATTTTCGCGACCGCGGAGAGTTCCGCATAGTATAATTCGAGTGTGTTGGAAATAACACTATTTTCGCTAAAGCCATATATTATATAATATATAAAAGGACAGCTATTCGCAACATCATTCGATTCTATTCGTATAATAAATCTATTGTAAATTCGGTCAACGTTAAAATAAGAAAAAAAAAAATTTTTTTTTGGAACAAAGTTTTTCGACCTGCACGTGTCGATAACGTCTCAAATCGACCGAAATCCGTGTGTATCAATTATAAAAATAAAAATCGAAAACAAGCGCATCATTCGTATATTCGACTACGTAACAAATCGTATATTTATTCTTTTCTCCGCCTACTTATATATTTATAATAAAACCTCGCCTAAATTTTTGAAATTTTTTTTTTAAAAAAACTATAAATAATCAGCTTTTTATTATAGGTACCGTCTATAATACATATTGATTAATAACGCAGAAATTAATTAATTATCAACCACAGCCCCCCAAATAAAAATTCTGGCTACGCCACTGACTTATACACAAAATACGTTTGAGAACCTCTACAATTGTTATTATTAGATAATATCATCGCGCAGTGACGTTAAAACGTTATTTCGCGTCGGGCGTTGCGACACGACCGCGGGTAAGTATATATGAAAATCAAACGTTACAATGCGTCCGTCTGCGCATCCGTCGGTGCGGAAAACGTCCTGGCCATTCCAAAACAAAAAAAAAACGAATGGTTTTCAAACGTAAAAATAATAATAGTAAAAAAAAATATAAGGGGGGAATAGTTATTTTTTTCTTTTCAGAAATTCATATTTTGCCGCGGCGGGCCAGAACGAAACGAAAGACTTACGCCGTGTGCAACTGGTGCGGCGTTCCGGTCCGTAACTCCCGGGAGGTGCTGGTGCAATTAAAATCCGATATACAGCCGCCAGGATATATTTTGAAAGCGACGTCTGGACACGGCGGCACGCGGTGAACAACGGTTGGTGAAATATTTTGCAAACTGTTGCCCAAACTGACACGCCGTTTAGTCGAAAATAATATATTCTATTCGTATTCTTTTTTTCGAAAAATCGTGTTTTCCGCTATTAAAAAAAAAAAATTACAAACGCGTTTAATAAAACGTTTAGCGACGTTTTACAGAGAAATAAAAAAAAAAAGAAAAAAATCGAAACGGCGAACGTCCGGCCTCGCGGAAATCCGACGTGTGTCTAAATCGCTCGCGCCGCACGCTTTGCCGTATTACGCTTTGCGCGCGTATGTGTATACAGTGTGTGTTACGTGTTGTGTGTGTGTGTGTGTGTCGTCGTGCGTACGCGTAACGGCAACGGGTTTTGTTTACAAAACACACACTCACACGCACACAAAAATAACGCTGTGTTTTTATACGAATATCGTTACGAGAATTTTCTGCAAAAAAAAAAATTTCGCATAAAATATTATTATATGCTTAAGGGGGGGGGAAATCTTTAATTTCGCATAAAATATTATTATATGCGAAAAGCGTTTATAAAATACGTATAAATAAATAATAAACAATAATTAAACAAGCGAAAAATCAATAATAATAATAATAATAATAATAATAATAATAATAATAATAATAATAATAATAATAATAATAATAATAACAAAATCAAGTACAAATTAGTTGATTTGATAAATGCATAAAAAAAAAACAAAAAAATAAAAGAATTTACGCAAATACATTTTTCAACAATTTATATGAAATCTAAAAACTCTATTCGTAATTCTAAAAATTATTTACATTTGAACAGAAATATGTTGACAAATATCTAAACAGCTTATATAATATAGGCAACGCGTGTTCAAAATCAAACCGATATTGGTCTAAATAAAAAAACTTCATATTAAATCTACACGAAAATGTAATTGAAATTAATATTTTAACTTTTTAACTCATTACAACTCGTTAATGTCCAACCTCGTTAGACCAGTTCTAATAATAATACGTGTACGATATTATCACGCGAAAATGCATTGTATAATATTATTAATCGTTAATTAAATATTAATTGAAAATTGAGTGATCATCGAAACGCGCCTAAAACGTTTTTTTTTAAATATAGGAGGTATACGTATGATTGAATCATTATCGAACGATTATGACGATATAATCATTTGCTGTCAAAATAATAATGGTAAAAAAAAAAAGAAAAAAATTGCAAACATAATAATATATATGTTTTTTATAAGCGATTCCCAGTTCAGTGTACAAAACGTCGTCCGAGCTTTGTTTACTTTTTTTTTAAAAATAAATACTCGCGTGTTTACTCATTAGCATAAATAAGAAATTATTTTAAAAAATAAATAAAAAAACGATCGCATATAATTTTATATTATTTTTTTTCTAAGTTATTCGTAATATTTCATTATATAGAAAGTGACGTATGTTTATATTTATAATGATTAACCCATTACAGATAGATACGATCATAATATTATATATATATATATATATATATAGTTTAGACACGCGCGTAAAATAATAATAATAATAATTTTTTTTTTCCACAACAACGGAAATAAAACACATTTGTGGCACAAAATGTGTATTTAGTGATGGTTTCTTCCCCTTCCACGCAATTCGTACGTTCTACGTTTTGCTTACAATATATATATATATATATATATATATATATTACATACTTATATACATTTTTGCCAGCATGTCTTGATCACCGGACCGCGTCGCTTATTTTATATATACATAAATATATTATTATTATTATTATTATTATTATTATTATATATAATAATAATAATAAAATCGATTTTCACTTTACGCCAAATATTGAATAATACGAACCTAAATTCGCGCGGTTGCTTCACGCCGTAATATTATTTACAGATCGATACATACATAATATATATACTATATATATATATATATACAACGGCGTATCCAGAATAAATTTATGTTGGGAGGAGGAGGATGTAGATAGACTAAGTCACAAATATGTATATACTCCTATATGTATGCTAGTTATTTATTATATTTTAAGTTTTTGAATGAAAAAAAAAATGTTGTTTGTCGTTATTATCTATTATTTTTTGCAACGGGAAATTTTTTTCAAGCTTTTAATTACTGAATCAGTTAATATTTTAATAATGTAGATTTGGGGGGAGGGGTTCAACATGTACAAAATCTATATCGATTAATCGAGTGTTTATAATTATTTTTCGAAAGATATAGAGCGTATATCACTACAATATTAGAGGTTCTCTACGAGAGAAGAAACAGTGCGGTTTCACGGCCGTTAAATTATAATTTTTTATCGTTTGATAATACATATACTCGTATATATATTATATATATACATAATAATGCTTAAAAATTACATCGAGGCTGAAAGGCTCTTACAGAATTTTTTGTCTAAATAGAAAGTAGCTAACTACACATTACGAGCCGGTGGGTTCTGTCAGTTTGACGAATTATGAAAGTATGACCGATATAATAGATAGGTAGGTATGTTATCTCTGCAGCCACCGGAAGATACGGTTTTTTTCTTGTATTACTATAATTAGACAATATTTAAATTTTCAACTGTATGATTTGAGTTACTTTTTTTTATAGACGACGAAAACAAAACACTATAGTAATATAAGGAATTCATGTATAAATATATATTTTTAAATGATCTAACCACAGTGCCGCAACTATACCGGGTTTGCAAGGTGTGCATTGCACGCCAGCCCCTGACCCTCCAAAATTAATTTACGCCCCCAAATTGACCCCCGAAAGTTTTAGTGTATGATAAGTATTTGATTTTATAATAAAATGTTAAAATTTGTATATCGTTATAATCCATGTATTTATAATTAATAATAATAAATATGCGTTTGCACATTATTCAAGATTATTCATGAAATTTACTTAATCAATAACCAGTGACGTAAGTGGGCGCAACCACGGTTCGTATACGGAGTTACATAAAACAATCATTAATAATATATTTTATTAAGACATTTTAAATTTAATAATTTAAAATTAAATATAACGGTCCAGAGTGGAGCATCCATTGCCCACTGTCGATAACATTAATTTATTCACCAACAAAGTTAGGCCCCGAAACGAAGCTCGCACACCAGCCACGTAACGTGCAGTTGCGGCACTGTCTAACCAGCTGTTGACGGGCACGTGTCCGCGAAGGCTCATCACAAATACTGCAATGCGTATATACGTCCATCCATCCTATGATGGATGTCCATCCATCCATCCTTGATCGCGCGCAGCAAACGAAGTATACGTGTATAATAATATATACAATCGACGGAAACGACGAAAACGATTAATCGTTGAATTATCATAACTTATTCATACAATCGATGGATAATAATAATACACGTGAATGGATCATCGTGACTTTAGTATTAATATTGTATTTATAATAATAATAACAGTATATAGTGAGCTATAGCCTATAGCAATGATATTAGATATAAGTATCTACGTGCTAGTTTTATTATCCGTGGACGTCCGGTCGCGTTATCCCATGGAGGGGGATAATATAATAATAATAATAATAATAATAATAATAATAATAATAATAATAATAATAATAATAATAATAATAATAATAATAATAATAATAATAATAATAATAATAATAATAATAATAATAATAATAATAATAATAATAATAATAATAATAATAATAATAATAATAATAATAATAATAATAATAATAATAATAATAATAATAATAATAATAATAATAATAATAATAATAATAATAATAATTATTATAATAATAATAAATAGTAATGAAAAAAAAAAAAAAATGATTTGAAGTATTATTACAGTGAAAAAAATTGTCATTCTAATTCCCAGTATAGGTACACTAAAAATTAAAATTTGCGCGTTTTTACAAAGCGTTTGCAGCTGGCACAAAAATCCGCGGTCTGTTATAATATAATATTCTGCAGGTGTGTTTCGCAGTGCGTTCTGCTATTAGCTGTTTGTATTACTCATAACCGGCTTATTACATATTCGCCGGTGCGCGTATAGTGTATGTTCCGTCATCTATGAACACGCGCTTCTTTACAGTTGTTGTTAAAACCGTGTATAATTAATTCGAATGAGTAATGACTAACTCGAAAGGGGGATTTAAAAAATATATACGATTTAATTCGTCATATTTATATTTTTTACTGTAATAATAGGTAATTTACTCACTGTGCGTTATTGTTTTTAACCGATTTTTTTTTAATGAAAAAAAAAAAATTTGTTTTTCGGTTTTTTCTTTATAAACGAAACAATTTAACGCTAATAGTTTCTGTTTTAAATCATTTAGACTTAACATTGACACTTCGAAATACGAGCGCTGTGTGTAAGGAATATAACGCACTCACTTTTTAAGGGGTTACGAATAGGCAATTTTTATGAAATTAAAAAAAAGCCCTGTTCCAGTATCATTTTTTATTTGTTATATAATCACTAATCAGTAATCAAGATATTATATACACAGAATATTATATATATAATATTATTTATATATATATATATATATATATATATATAAAAAATTGTTTTTCGAATTTCCAAATGTTTACAATAATATATTACTATAGAGCCATAGAGGAGAATATTATATCTGTGTCGTAGTGCTTTTATTTCTTGACAACACTACTCAATATAGTGTTCAATAAATAAATAAAAAACTAAAAAAAATCGAACGTTTACAAAGGAACGATTTGAATTGTATTTGTTAGAAAAAAAAAAAATTAAAACCCTACGACACTGATACATTTCTCATCTATACTGTAAAAACTTGAAAACCCTACTGTAAATGATAAATCTTGTGTCCGGTAGTACTATATACTCTTAATAATTGTATATAGCGTATAATTACAATTTAAAAAATACAAGAATAATTGTAAATCGTCTGTACTCTATAAAATACCAACCGGTTTTACGATTATTTAAAACTCAGTTTGAATATTACAATAAAATTATTATCAACAAACTGTATTTTATTATTTATTTTATTCAAGGCGTTACGAACGGGCAAACAAACATGCACGACGTACGGAATCGAATATTAATTTCTCACACGTTGAATTCTTTTTATTCCCCTTATGATTATGTTACATTATTTCCACAACTAGATTTTAAAACAATATTATTGATCACTTCGATTTCCATATCGCGCATTCGATTTCAAAACCGTTTTTAATCAAAGAAAAAAAAAACGGACACATTCCAATTGCCGTTCGTGTGTGTCTTTTCTTTGAAAAAAGATTAATCGAATCGAGTCTCAGGACTTAAAAAAAAAAACTTCCATTCACTCGTATATATCCTTTCATAGCTTCCGATAGACGGATCGTTTTTGTACTCGAATTTGTCCTTTAAATGAATACCAGAAAACCTCGATTGATCGATACGAAACGCGTCCGAATAACTCAGAATCATCGAAAAATCAGATTTTTTTTTTTTTTATAAACTTCAAATTAACTAACTTGTAAACATAATACGTATATCGCTTTTCTAAATAAAGAATTTAAATTTAAATTTCATTTGCTAAAGTCATTATATATACGTTGTAAACTGCAGTGGATATTTGCTTAGAATTTCGTTTATCGATCGAATTCTCAATGAAATCAATTTCGTTTTTACTATCAGCATTTCTTTTTTTTTTTTGAATTGCATACTGTCTAGAAGATTGATGTACGTTCACGTTGAATCATTTTTTAAAAATAAAGTACCTAAGTACGCGAAGAATATTTCAGAAATCGTATCGATCAAGTAACGAAGTAAATGAGAAACAATTCGAGCACGACATTAATTGGTATACTCGAATTGACTCTGAAAACACCCGAAGGGTAATTTAAATAACCGTTCATCTGCAGGATTTGAGAGGCGATTCGTGTATTCTGTTATACGTTATGTATTATATTTAACGTACACACCGTACTAATTACAATTTATCGACAATATTGTAATCGAGGAATTAATTGTTCGCTCGCGTCAAACAAATCACACACAACTATTGTTATTGATAGGTAATTTTATAGAATCGTGTTTAAAATATATAGTAAATACGTCCGAGCCGTGTGGGGGATTATGTATAAATACTATATACAAAATACCAGAGAATAATATTCTTTATTAAAAGAATAATTATAATAATATTTATGGACTTTAAACTAAACTAAATAGAAAAAAAAAAAAAATTCTTCGATAAACATCATTATAAATAATATTTTTAACATAACGACTAACCATATTTCAACATAAATTCAAAATTAATACTATAAATAATAATAATAATAATAATTGAATTCATACGTTATAAGTATTGCGAAAAATAAAATGCCGTTTTATTCAAAAGGCAACAAACACTTGAACATAAAATATATTATAAATATAATATATATTATTATTATTGACAATCGTATATTATTTATATAAATGGTTGAGAAGACAATAATAAACAACTAATATTGACAAAAAATAATAATAAAGCAAAAGTAATAGCGTTTTACAATATTATAAAAAAAAAAAATGTGTCAATTTAATAAGTGGCAACAATAAATTGTTATGTGTCTATTAAATATGTGTGGACGTCTAAAATAAAAAAAAAAAAATTTAAACGAGAATAAAAATGATGGCACTATCTATGTGTATGTATGTATGTACTATGTATGTATTATCATTATATTTTGGACTAAGCAATATTGTTTATATTTTTTGTTATTAATATTTTGATCGACATAGAGAGAAAAAAAGAGATACACGTGTTGTGGTTCAAAAATTGTCATGAGTGCTGAGCTTGGCCTTAAATTTTAATCCGATACTAACTACATATGTATATAAAACATATTTTAATACTTTAAAAAAATTAATTTTGATAAAAAAAAAAAATATCTTAAATTGAACAACCGACTTTTCAGCAACATGAGATCAAAGTTACTATAAAATGATACTAATTTTGGCAATTTCAGATGTATTTGACCACTATAAACAGACATATTATTACTATTAACAGATCTCAAGATACACAAAATTTCAGATTCGTTTGATTGGGAAAAAAACTAACTAAATAACTAACTAAAAATTAAACATAAAAAATGGCAAGAATAATATATTATAATATATAAAGGTATATATTGTTTTTTTCTTTTCACTAATGAATATAATGTAAAGCAACAATACAAAGAAATAAATTGGAATGTTTCTACGTTTTCGTTTTATATTATTTACATTTAACAAAATAATTGTATTTTATATAAATTTTGGGCAAAATGGAAATATAACACGAATTAACTTGAACTTATAATTACAATAGATAAATAAAAACAAAACATAATACTTTTAAGTACATAAAACTAATTAACTCTACATTAATATATTTTATTTCGTACTCGCTAAAAATAAATTGTATATACAAAAAAAAAAAATAATAATAATAATGATAATAATATTAATAATAATAATAATAATGATAATAATATTAATAATATAATAATAATAATATATATAAATACAAAAAAAAAAAAAAAAAAAACGTTTTTTAAAATATTCGGTTTTGATAATTGGCAAAAATTATACACACATTATGTTTTGATCTACGTTTATACTTATAATAATAGTATCCTCGTCCCTCGTTAAATAAAAGAAAAAAAAAAACAAAAAAGTAAATATAATTATATATTATTGACAAAGTTTTATGAGCAAAAATATTAATTAAATATAAAAGGCAATGTATTTTGTAATATATTGTCATGATTTTCGTAACTATATAATACGTTTCTCGAAATAAAAATTGAGCAAAAAAAGAATTGTGTTTTTCAATAATAATACTTTTAAGTTTCACAAAAAAAAATTACTCGTAAATCACAATCGATCGAATTCCAAATTCATATTGCAATATACTACACGACAAAAAAAAAAAAAAATCAACAAATTAAATACGGATAAACGCCGAAACAGGTCGAACATTATATATGCATATCATTAGATGATATTCAATATCGTATCACATAAAAGTTAATATTTTTGATGCGCTTATATCGACCGAACATTAAAATAACTATTTAATATTATATAATAAGAATAAAATCATATATATATATATATATATATCGATACCGCTATAATATTTATAGCGGACGAAATTAAATAAATCTCTAAAATACTATATACTGTTTTTTTAAAAAAAAATTAAAACGACTTAAATAATAAATTTGACTGAGCATAAGGCGTGCGATGGTTTTAGATTTTTCGTCTCCGTAATAATATTATACTTAAAATAAAATATATATATATATATATATTTCCATAGACTCGAGTACAGTATGTAAAAAATTAATATCGTATACAACGTGCGTGTCTCTGCGACGGCATTTAAATATTGTATACTATAATAATATTATGTACACGTGTATATAGAGTCCAATTCTTATAATCGCTATTGTTCATTTTTAAAATATTTTTCATCTTTTTTCAATAATATTATAAACACGATGGTCAATATATATTTTTTATTACTATAATATATAATATTCGAGTATATTTAAATAAAACAACAACATACGTCGTCGATACTTGTATATTGTACGTATACGCGTACAATATTATATTAATTATATATTTATGTACACAAAGAATAATGAGCATTTAACTTGGTAAATCGATAGGAATGTTTTTCAATCTTTCGAAACGCGCTGGCTTTTTTCTGTCAGATTTCTGGAATTATCGCGTCGTCTCGCCCGTTCAGTGTTCGATAAATTCAACCATTATAAGATCGATCAAGTTCTCATTTTCCTTGGCGTGTCTGACTTCCAACAGGAACGAGTCTTCGTTACAATAATATTTGAGCATGTCGTTATCAATTTTGGCCGTAATCCTGTAGGGTTTAAAAGAAAACAAAAAAAAAAAAAATGTCAGAAAATTCCGTTTCATTTACTAGGTACGCCGCCGCACCGGGTATACACAGGAAATATAATAATATAACACTATACTATAATAATATTATTAATACACTTTTATTTAAATCATTTTGGTTAGTGCGTGGGTTAAATATTATCGTCGAAAAAACGAACTGCGGTCTTATAAATAATATATATTTTCATATATACGTATAATATTATTGTTTCGCTATAGACATAAACGTGTGATGCGAAAATTTCTCGGACGCCCTCCGAGTACCTCGTGAAATATATTTACACAAAATAATCAATATTATAATATATACAATTATTATAGGTACACGCAAGAGTTCGTGAAAAACCAGGAAAGAAAATTAGTTGCTAAAGCATTGTTTTGTTACGACAAAATAATAATATACAATAAATATTGTTAAAATTTATAAATATAAATTTTACAGTGTATTATAATAATTCACGGGATGAAGAATTATAACCGCACGTAAAAAAAACGACACGTAGTGTTATATTTATATGTATATATATAACATATATATATATATATATATATATATAAAAGAGAAAAACTTATTTTTTTATAAATTATAGAAAACAAAAATCAAAAACATTATCTCCACTTACCCTTTTTTGTTTTTTCGATACACGTTATTAATGCTGGAAGCAGAAATTTTGTACTTATGCTCAATCTGGAAAAACAACGGGAAATCAAAATTAACACGGAGTACGCTATACGATACTCCTTGTAAAAGTTTTTTTTTTTTTAAAAAATGTAAAAATGAACAAACATCTCTAATTCTCTTCTATTTATTATTATTTTTCATTATTATTATTATTTTTTTTTATCGATTTTAAGTTATTATAAAATAATATTATTATTATTGTATATAGTTTGATGTGACGATTTAGATTCGAAAAAAAAAAAATTCGTAAAAAAAAATTGTATAATCGTGTGTGTGTAAAATGTATTATAAAAATTATATGTCGAGAGAAAATAATCGTGATGGGTTTTGGAGACGAGAAAATAAAAAAAAGAAAGACAAACAAGGATATAGGTATATATTTCGTGTGGAAAACCGTGTTAGTAGCCATGCAAAGCGGATAAAACAAAAAAAAAAAAATCACGTAAAAAGATAAAAAGATGTACCACTTACCAGAGAGAAGGTGAAAATATCCGAGAATAAGCCATGCTGCATTAAAAAAAAAAACAAGCAATGTGACATATCATGAAAATATTATGTATATTATCAATTTATGGTTATTTCTCAACGCTATATAGAAGTAAAAAAAAAAAATAATAATAATAATATTATAAAGTTATCTTTTTTTTTTTCGGAAGAGTCCTCGGGGCGAGATTTAAATTTACAAAACGCTCGTGTCGGCCATATAACACGATGGTATTATACGTCGAATAATATAAGATTCGCCTACGTATAATATTATATGGTGTCCTCCTCAAAGGCTTGTTTTTTTTTTATATATATATATGTCGTTTCGCGAATTAACATTTTTGTATTAGAAAAAAAAAACTACGAGGCGAATAATAATAATAATAACGATAATAAAACGACGAAGCTTAATTATTATATACAAAAAGAAGAAGATGGAAATGATTTTCGGTTTTCTGTTTTTAAAATGCGAAATTTACTAGCGAGCTCGCAAGACGACAGGCGTGAAGAAAAAAAAAAAAACGAAATTCGTGTCGATTTATTTATTATTTTTCGACGTTATAATAACATACGAGTAAAACGTACGAGGACGTGGATTTGCAAAAAATGACTGATTTGCGCCCACAGTATTATTCTGCTGATCGCAGATACCGAAGGCGTAATATGATGACTTACAAAAAAAAAATACGTGAATTACACACAATTTTTTTTCGGGTTAAACTGTCGAGAAAAAAAATGCCGATAGAAGTCAACGAGAGTTGCAGGTTATATTATGCGGTGTGCGCGGGAAACGGCGTGTGATGATTATGTCTCTGCAGGTGGACAGAGTAAACGCGAGGAATGTGTGACGCGAGGAAACAATAACGGAATACTACAATAAATGAAGGATACCGCAGGATAATGTGTACGGTATGGTTATAATAATAATAATATATCACCATCCAAAAAGCAGCACGGATATTTTCTCAATTAATATACAAGAAAAAAAAAAAAAAATTATAAAATATTTAACGATTATATTATAATGAATATTATGTGTGTGCGTGTTATATATGACAATAATAATAATAATAATACTATATTATTATAATAAAATAAAATAATAATAATAATAATAAATAGAGAATTTATACTTGTGTTTGTCAATAAGTACTTCAATAATAAATGAAGTCTGTGCTTACAGCATTCAATAGTCCTTGGGTCGTCGGCGGTATGACGTGCAGCGGCGTGTACACGTCCTCCGCGTCCTGCCGCACGTACAACATCACCCGCTCGTTAATGGGCGGCACGAGCTTCGTCCGTTTGTTGGGCGGACTCGAGAACACCGTGCCGTCCGTGGTCAGTCCACCGCTCTGGTCCAGTTGCACTTCTTTCTTCTCGCTGTTGTAATAAGACACGCTGATGTGTAAAAAACACGCTTCATAATGTTGTTTTATAACAATAATAATACTAATATATATTTATACAGTAGTAATTAACAGTGCTCGAATTGGAAAAAAATAAAAGTAAGGGGGACACTCCAAAACTTAAAAAAAAAAAAAATTAGCGTCCCTTATACAATGATTAAACACGAGCCGACTTGTGGGACACCACGCGACCGTTCGTCTTATTACACTATAATATATACCAAAAATTACAACGGATATATATATATATATTTTTTTAAAATTTGTCATTTATTAACATAAAAATGTACTCTGGTCAATTTGGTACCTAATTAATTTTTAATAATATTCCGCGACTGTTGGCAACCGTGATTATTTAACTTTTGTGTTTTACATTCAACGCAAATTTACAAAATCGAAATTTCAATATTATTTGAACAAAAACGAATGACGTTCTAATGAACGACGAGCATTCTCCCGCTTCTTATTCTCATTAGCAATCCAAGAATGCTCTCAAAATACGAAAAAAATCGAAGAGGAGCACCGTCTCCCTGGGCCCCTCCCCCAATTCGAGCACTGGTAATTAACAGCTAAACAAAAAAAAAAAACGACGCGATCTCAAAAAAAAAAACGAAACTCTCACGATTCGGATTATACGCACGCCTCGTAACAAAAACGTAGTTTAGACAATAATGAATAAATCGCTTTTTTTTTTTTTTTTTTTTGGAATATTACGTTATTACATATACAGGTAACTCACTTGTGCGTGTCCGGCGGGAAGTGATTGTGGAATTTGAGCGTTTGCGTGGTCGTCGTGCCGGCCGGCTTGTTGGCCACGCCGGAGTGCAAAAGGAACGGCGACGAGTGCTTCAGCGAACCGGGTTCGCCGTTCGACAGACTGGACGTATCCGTGTCGTGCCCGTAGAACCCTTGGAGCTCCATCGACGTCAGCTGCGAAACGAACGTTAACGTTTATAATCGATTTCACCGATATGAAAAAAAATTAATTTTTTTTTTAAAAACTTATTTCGAAACACCGCGTATTCGAATGCTTGGCATTTTTTTTCGTGATAAATAATACATATATAGGAAAAGTCGTTTTTTTTATATATATATTGACGTTATTCGGTTTTCGAATAAGGTAATAAGGATTCGACTTGAACGTATCGGAAAACCTATAAAATCGTCCTTTTGTACAACCGTCGTAGCCGTATAATGAACAACGACGAGGGCGATTACTGTCTGTACGCGGTACATTTATTTTTTCGACTATTTTTTACCGTATCGGAAAAACGATTTATTTTTATACGTTTCCAGGAAAATTGAAAATTCTACGGCGAAAATAAAAACTGTATTATTCAAAACACGATATTATTAGCCAGTTGTGATTTCGACGTTGACAATAAGAGTCACAATCCGCTCGAATCAAGTTCGACAATAAACATTGTATTTTCCATTTCGTCTGTACAATAACGATGGATCTTTATGCGTGTGTAAATTAAAAAAAAAAAAAGTCAACTGGGATATATATTTATCATTTTTTTTCTTCAAAATATACATTTCGCACCGCGGTTCGTATTGTGTGCGGAACGCTAGAGAAGAGAAAACCTCGCGATACCTTGTCGATGTCTTCGGCGGGCGAGAAAAGCACCGGCGGTTTGTTGAGGTCGCTCATCGAATAGAATTCGGATCGTTCGCACGGCGGATGATAGAGTTCGTCGATTTTCTTACGTCCCGTAGCCGTCATTTTCCGTTTGGCCGCCCTCCGTTCTTCGTCTCTGGTCTTTCTTTCGGCTCCCTACACGCGGCGCAAAAGCGAGCAAAAAAAAAAACGTTCGTTAAATACTTTTGAAAAAAAAAAAACTCCATTATATTACATCTACATTACGAAATGTACACCGAAAAAATTCGTATAAAAATTTGTCGCGCGCGCGCGAATCCGGCTTGTAATTTAACCGCGATATATATATATTTTTTATTATTATAATAATATATTGTAGAAAAACTATATATATATATATATATACGTATGTACGCGCGTATATTATAATATTATAATATACCGTCTTTAAATATATGCGTGATGCGTTCTGGGAACCCGGCGTCGTTATAAATCCTCGAATAATAATAATAATAAAAAAAGAATTAAAAAGATTACACGAGAGTATACGCGGAGAACGCACCACCGCCGGGTAATTTAAACGATTATATACGTTTTTTTTTTTTTTTTGTTCCACGGTCGGTAAATCATAAACTGTCCGGGGGGACGCGCGTATAATAATAATACACGTAGGTACATAAACGCGCGTTCCGCGGCCGGTATAAATCAATAAAAAAAAAAAAACCGCGTAATTAAACGAAAATTTTTTTCTTCTTCTTCTAACCGTTCGTCGATTTATAGTTTTTTTTTTTATATATTCTCTCGACAAACGCGATTTTTACGAAACGGGTTAATTTTTCTTCTCAATTTTTTTCCCCCATAATAATATCGTGTTATAAGCACGCAGCCTGCACGCGCGGAAAACCGTTTTAAATAAAATATAATAATATACGCGCGTACGGTAATATTTACGATTCGTTTTCTCTAACGCAAGCGGGGATTCGGAAAAGATTATAATACGCAGCGGCCGGCCCTGTCACGCGCGGTTCGGAATTTATTACAGTCGCACCGCGGTGGTTATTTCTATAATATTATTTTATGTATACCGCGCCCGCCGTATGCAATTATATATATATATAAAAAAAAAAATTTGAGCATTTTTTTTTCTCCACGTTTTCGACGTCAATAAATTTTATACACCGCCGCCGTAGGTAGCAGTTTATAATATTTCGTTCGCGGACGCGCGTTATCAGGCCGCCGTCTCAGAAAAAGCTAGCAGACATTCGCGTCAGTGGCGTATATAAATAAGGGGGGACACTCTGGGCCCACAGTGAAATTCCGAGTTCTGTTCTGATCATTCGAGTGTAGGCATTTGACATTTATTTAATAAATACAATATGATCGTCAACACGGAGATTTTGTTCCGTAGAACGGCTGGTCAAGCGCGTAAAACTACGCTTTTACCAGTGTAAACGATTTAAAACGATTTTACACCGATTACGAGAGCATCGTGTGATTAGGAAGGATTTTACGACGGCGATTCGTAATCGACTCGGCTCGCGAATATTATAACAATGATTCGGGCATGATTTTTAATGCCGTAACGAGGCGTGCCACACACCGTTTTTCAGGTTTTATCCTCGTTTATTTCGACCGACTTCCAGGTCGAACTGTCTCTGTAGCTGAATTTTATTATAGCTGCGTTATGGTTTTTTTTCTGTAGAGAAAGAGCGTATCGTCTGCTAAGAACAATTCTGCCCTTTATATCGTCGGAATGTCGTTGATGAAAATAACGAACAAAAAAGGAGCGAGACGTGAGCCATCTGCCCCGAGGCACGCCAGCTTCGGTGTTGAGGACAGTGTTCTTCTCTTACTACGAAGCGGCGACTTGTTGAAAAAAAAAAGACTCGATTGATACACAAGAATATCCATTATAGGACCAATGAGAGGATGCAGCGTTGCTGTTTGTTAAGTAGACATTTGTTTAACTTGTATAGGCCTTGATGTACTTAATTTATATAATAAAATTATAATAAACGATTCCTATATAATACGCGCCACTGGCTCGCATCTTATTACATCAATTCTTTCTCCGTTTTGATGAAAAAAAAAAGAACGCGCAATACTATTGTGAAACTATATACGCATCGTCCAAAAAAAAACATTTTGTTGTTCGGTCAAACATTACAATAATATTCATACGGGGTCTCGACACATTAAAATAGACGAGAAACGCGCGCGTTTAGATCACTGTGTAGATCCGAGATAAATCCCGAATTCCGTAGACGAAGACCGCAATAAAAACGAGCCGAAATCCGTGTATTATAATAGGTACGCCGCCGCCAACACTTTCGACATGCGCGTCCGCTGTTAGTTTTATGGGTTTACGACTAAATTTTAATGATTTTTTATTGGACCTAATGCACACCCCGGTGGTGGTGCTGCAGGTGCAGGAAGATGAGGAGGACGACGAACGGGTATATATTATTATTATTATTATTTTATAACATGCCACGCTATCTCGATGAATAATGTTCGTGTATTTTTTTTTTTATAACGCGTAGTCCCCGCGGTCGTCGACGAGAAGAAGAAAAAAACACGCGTAACAACGAAACAACGCCGAGAGTCTTACGAAACGGTCGGTGGAAGAAATTCGTTTAAACGAAAAAGTAAAAAAAAAACGTATAAAATCGTTTAATCCGGATTCACGTCTGTGCGGGAGGAGGTTTAAAAAACGAATTTTCGACGAATCCGCGAATAATAAAACAGCAGCTCGTTCGATCTACAGAAAACACTCTTATTTTTATTTTTTTTACACCGTTTTAATCAAAATCTTTAATATACGCACTATATATACACGAGCGTACGCAACTGATGTGGAAATTAAGATATTATCGTAAACAAGCTTAAGGGGATTGAAAGCGAGCATTTTCTCTTTTCGTCTTACACACACATGAAACTACTTCCAACGTACCGATTCATCTAGTGATGCGATAAAGATTTTGAAAACGGATTCGAATTGCTCGTGAATTTTACTATATAACGACTTTACCACTTTTTTCATTTTTTTTTTATCTCAAGCCCTTCAAAAATTGATTATTAGCAATTTTTTTTTTTTTAATATTTTAAATTGGTTCGACTAATTTTTTGAGGATTTACCAAAAAAAAAATATAGAAGTGCGGTAAAGTCGATTTCAAGTACGGACTTCACGACGGATTCAAATCTCAATTTTCAAATTTCTTATCGCACCACTAGATCGATCGGTACCTACGTTGGAAGTAGGAAACGTCTATTTTGCCACGTTTCGCGTGTGTAAGACGAAGAGAGAAAATGCCCGCTTTTAATCGGGGGGAAATCGTTTTTACTGTATCTTTCAGAGTCGAATTTTTTTTTCTTCACATTCCGCGTGAATCCTTAAAAGCCGGGTTTCGTAACGAAATATTTCTATAAATTCGTATTAGCGTTTTTTTTTTATAAATAATTTTATATAGAAAACGTATTATCGATTAGGCATTAACATTTTTTTTTCGCGTATCCTTTTTATTGAATTTTTTTTTTTTTACTATTTTATGGAAATATTTATATAAACGATGTATTATATTAACGGGGAAGGGTTCGTGATTTTTCGCACACAATGTGACGGTGCATATATCGCGATTTCTTCTCCGCGATCGCGTCGTACAATAAACGTCCGCACTTTTCTATACTTTTACAAATCTGACTTTGAGATCTGCAGGCGCGCGGAAGAACAACAGTAACGCGTCGCGGTTATTTCGTATTCTTTTTTCCTACCCCGTCTCGGCCGCGTTTAGTCTCTCGACGTTTTTTTTATATTATTATATTTATCTCCCTTGCACATATAATACCCCCTTTCCCCCCTGCCGCGGGAATCGAATAAAATATTATATAATATATAAGTGCTCGTACACATATCGTTTTAAACATATAAACGCGTATTGTCCGCAGCGGTCGGGCGCCGCGCCGGTGGAGGGGACACACACGACTTGCGACCGTCCGTATATATACTTTTTTTTTTCTTTCAAAACGGCAAATATAATCGGTTATCAGCCGTGTAGACGGCGACGAAGAAACGATGGAACAACGCGACGCGGTTTTATATTTTTTAAAAAAAGAAGAAGAAATATGGTAAAAAAAAAAAAACGGGCGGAGGTTGTTAATTTCGGCGGCGTATTTATTATTATACGCGCGCGTGCAGTAAATTAGGAGGTCTCCACGAAATACATATATGTATAAAAAAAAATACGACCGTAATATACGGATTTACGAAAAAAAAAATTTTTTTTTTTTTAATGTAAAAAACGACACGCAGAAACCACCTTGGTCCGGCGGCGGCTGCCGCGTAGCCGACGTCTTGCGTCATCAGCCCCAGCATCGCATGCGCGTACGATCTACCGGCGAGATACGACTATACGTATAAGAAGCGAGCGGTCGGTGTGTTTTCTGGGGGCCGAAAAACTAAATAAATGGCCTCTTCTCTCCGCGTGCGGGTTTTTTATTTTTTATAATAGACGAGGCGCAGCGTACCTATTTTTCTACGGCACACGTTATCATAAAATACGCCTGGTAAATATGTGCTTGTCGGTGTGTGTTTTTTTTTTTAATAATATTGCCGGCCAAAGTGTTCCGAGCGCTTAGAAAAAAACCGTACGTAGGTACACTCGTGATAAAATAAAACACGTTACGAAATGGCGGCGGTGGCGATGCGAAAATTATACGCGCGTATTATAATATGTCCTTCTTAAAATAAAAAAAAATTTAATCAGATCTTTCGGGGACCACTCCTCCCGCCGCGGCGTTATTATTATTATTATTATTATCGCGGCCGAAACGTCGACCAGAAAAGAAAACCGTTATTTTTCGTAATAATAATAATAATAATAATAATAATAATAATAATACGACGACGACGTTTATATTATAATATATAAAATATAGTTTACCTTATCACAGAAAACTTTGATTTGACAATATCCCCTGTGATACACAGGTCCGTCTCTCGGTTCTTCGTACGTGTCGATTTGCAGGTGCAGAGGTAAACCCTGGAAAAATAAATTCGTCGTTTAACGATTGTCATCGGTGCACAAACGAACATTGTATAAAAGAGCGGCGCATAAGCGCGATTTTGAATAATTCGTATATTTAACACAGTTTAGTATATTGGAAAGAATTGTTCGAACAAAAAGAGAAAAAAAGTTAATATTTGGTATAAAATACGATACAGTAGCCACTGCAAATTTAAAATTCAAATTGCGCCTATGCGAAGAGCGCGATAATTTTAGACGCGGAGTGTAGAAAAAAGAAATTTATATAATATACAAACGGGTCCGGACGAGGAAATCTTTTACTCTTTTCCATCACCTTTCCCCCATTTTATCCTCCTCATATCTCTCCACATTCAAATCTCATCCTCGGATCTTTCCCATTGTGTATCCATTATAACTGTATTAACGTATGGGATATATTTTTTTTCTTTTAGCTCTCGGCGTTTAGGACACCGCGTTTAGACAGGTAAAAACAATCGTTTGTAATCTCGTTTAAAACACGGCTCCCGTCGCGCCTCCAGTATTTTGTGCGCGTCCGTGCGATTCGCGCCGCATTCGTACGACACTCGTTTTTAATTCGGTATTTTATTATTTATATATATATATATAAAGAAAAAAATATAAATAAACCGGACGGATATACGCTAATTACGATTATTAATAATATCTGAATATACGTAAAGATCGGAGAGGAGAATAACCGCACTAAAATCTCATATATCATATCGGTGCTGCAGGGGTCCGGCCGCATAAGAAAAAAAAAAAATGAGCGGCGGCGGACGGACGACTGGCCTGCAATTAAGACGCGCGCCGCCGAGAGAACACACAGCGTGAGTTCGGGTTTTTTAATAGTTTTCTTCTTTAACGTTTTTTTTTTTTTATCGTTTTGGGGGGAAAAAAAAATGGGAAACCGCGTTCGCGGCTGCGCAGGAGCGTAATATAAAAATCGTATACACACAAAAACTCACCTTTACGCCTTTTTGGCTGCTGAAATCCGTACTCAGACATTGCACGGCCACGTTGATCTGTAAAAAATTAATCGGAAAACGAATATTATAATAATTAGATTTATCGAAAAGGCAGTAAAAAAAAATAAAATAAATAAATATGCCTAACCGCGTATAGCAGCGAGATAAACTCGTAGTATTAAAAAAAAAAACCGACGTGAATTCGATTCGGACCCGTGCAGGAAGCTGTGTGGGTAATCCGCGGGGATTATATTATATATATATATTGTGTGTAAATTTCGATTTCAAAATCTTTCTCACTACTATTTATAATGCCGTGCGGCGGCATCTCCGAATGGGTTTTTTAACCTCGTTTAGCACACACACACACACACGTACACATACGACCCTCAGGCGATCTGTTTCTCTCTCTCTCTCTCTCGTATACACGCGCACACACCGCACTATGGCCTGCAAGAGTTCAGCATTAGCGACATAAAATACATATAATATATATAAAATAATCTCTTTTCGTTTCACTTCTCCGCGCTACTATATATATATATACGTGATGTAGATATTAATTACTATTATTAAAAGATAAATACGCGCGCGCGCGCGTTCGAGCGATTTCCTTAGAAGAAGAAAAAAATAAAATAAATAAAATACCGGTCATTAAATGCGTAGACGGTTAGGAATTCGGACGACAGGTTAAAAAACGGATAAAAACCGTGTTCTCGTTACTCGTTAATTATCGCACACAGCGGTCTCCTCTATACTATATAAGTATATAATATAATATATATATATATATAAAATAAATATAGAGAAAAAAAAGTGTGTATACGCTATATGGTATACTTAGTATGCGTTGGTCGTACGCTCGCGTTGCGTATTCTAAAAAAAAAAAAAAATGTCGTAGACGGCCACGTACAGATAGAGACTTACTTTTGCCGAACTCTCCAGAGGGTTCCAGTAGATGGCTATCGCGTTGTGCGATACTTCTTCGATACATCCCACGAGGCCGGCACTGTTTTTCGTGTCTGTATAACGGGAGAAAAAAAAAAAAAATTATTATTTATTATATATTATGTACGTGATTAATACGCGCGTATAAACTCGGTATTTTTTTTTATACGCGTAGTACGAAATACACACACAAAAAAAAAAGAAATAAAACCGAACGGATATTATATACACGCGAGTGTGTGTGTGTGTAAGACGAATGGGTTGCATAAATTTTTTATTTTTTTTTTCCAAACACATGGCGTGGTAATCGATAATAAATATTCGCCATTGCTTTTTCTCCGGCGTCTCTCTCCTCGGCACCGCGCCAAATCGTTTAAAACACATTATAACGCGCGTGCGAAATCCTCTGGCAACGACCTAACAACCGCGGGACGAATTTTATATTATATACACTTAAATCCTATACACAAGTTTCGCGCGTACACTGTCCGTAATATGAATATTTTATTTTCGAACAACCTAACCTATAAAAGCTACACATTCGTACGTATATAATTACCTAAATAAAAAATAAAAAAAACCCGACCGCGATCAATATTTAATATAATATTTATGTAGCGTGTTCAGCAAGCCGAATCTCGAGACACGTTTCCGCAAGGCGGACAAGAAAATTCTATGGACTGAAGTAAAAGACGCGCGCGCGCGCGTTTTGCGAAGGAAAAAAATCGTTGTTATATATTGTATATGTTAAAGAGAATTTCGGAATTGATTTTGTGAGAAAATTCCTTGACCAGGGGTGTCGTACCGACAGTGACACACTTGTAACGATTCAACACTCGCGGATTTTAATTGTTGAAAAAAAGTCCGCTCTCGCACTTGGGGTGTGTCACACAGCTATAAATATTAAAATCATCTCGAATACACCGAATGCATTTTCTTTTTGGAAATTCGCAAAACACTCCTCCGCGTATTCTTTTAAAACCGTCTTTCAGACTATAGTGTTACATTTTCGATAATTGCCGAACCGGACCTTGCAAACGCGGATTCGTCTGCACTTCAACCGCAGATAATACATAATGGATGCGTACACAATACGCGCAGCGGTCAGTGTTCCCGAATAGAGAAGAGAGATAGCGACATTAAAATCGTATCTTCTATCCTACTCAGCAAGCAATTATTTTTTGTTCCATGAAATAATAATTTTTCCACGAAATAATAGTTTTTCCCACGAAATAATAATTCGAAACATTGTAATTAATGTCTTATGTACATATAAAATATATTTCTGACGTATTGTCTATACGACTTGAATACGCAGCGAAATCGCGGTCGCGGAGCACGTCATTTTCGAGATCAAAACGTCCGCAGCAATTCCGTGTACTTTTTTTTTTTTTTTTTTAAACTTTCGTCGTCGTTTATGAACGAAAACATTTTCGGGGGGATTTTTTTTTTTTATGAATGAAACACTCGCGCGCCCGAGCACGCACGGCTATAATAATAATAATAATAATAATAATAAATAACGCGCACCTATTCAATACAACCAATCCGAGACGCACCACACACACACAAATCGATTTTGAATAACAGGTCCGAGCAAAACGTTTTATAAAACTACTGTTGCTGCACAACAGCGGTTACTTTATTAAGACGACCGTGCACACGGTGTGTATATATTAGATAGCGAGGAACCTGATTTTGTACATAACACATAGCCTTTGGGTTCGAACGCCGCGGCACTACTACAACAATACACAAATGG
Source organism: Slavum lentiscoides (assembly GCA_032441835.1). Taxonomy (NCBI): domain Eukaryota; kingdom Metazoa; phylum Arthropoda; class Insecta; order Hemiptera; family Aphididae; genus Slavum; species Slavum lentiscoides. Next base: position 7,348,512 of record CM063714.1, on the reverse strand, counting down.
GTCAGTAGTGTGTAGCGTCGTTTTCAGGTTTTTCCGGTCTCGCTGCGCGAAGCGTACGCGACGAAAAGACACCCGGCCGGGTGCCGCCCACGCGGCACCGTCAAAGCGTGTATAAAAAAAAAAATTATCTACTCGAACAAATATCACGAAACCGGTGAGTCGGCGGGGGGAGGGAAATATACGAATATAGAAATTATTCATTTACGGAGATGATTTTCAAAAAAAAAAATACCGTTTAAGCACAGCTCGTTTCCTATATACGGATATATATATAATACGTCGCGACTGCTTCGAAAGCCGATTAAATTTAAAAAAAAAAAAACGTATCCGCGCGATTCGATGTACAGAAGAAGAGAAAACGAGCTTTTTTTTCCCTCCTATATCTTTTCCTCTCTCGTCGTGTCGGCCGCAACGCTGCAGTTTACTCGGCCGATATCCAATCGTATATACAATATAAAACGACGACGGTATTTTATCTGCGTACACCTATATATATATACACAAAAACAATGAGAACAGTTCGCATCGACCCGACGGATTTACGCATTTCGTTTTACAAGACGCGAGTATCGAAACGGAGAGAGAAAAAAAACCGGCCCCCACGAATATTCGTGGCCATTATTTTTTTTTTTTTTTATTTTTTCGTTTTTACAAGAATTTTTTTTTTTACGAATCTGTCGCGGACATCGTCTGAATGTCGCGCGCGCGCACGACGTCGTCGTCGTCGTCGTCGTTTTTTTTTTTTTTACACGAATCCAAGAAAACCGATCCGTATAAAATTATTCTTTTCCAACAGCGTTGTCCCGAGACTATAATATAGTGTATACACAAATTGCGCGTTTCTCCACTCGTATTTTATCGACAAATATTTAAAAAAAAAAACTGGATCGGACTCGTATACGCGTGTATATATATATAAATTGTACGATTTGGGTCGACGCGCGTTAAAAAACGGAAAAAAAAAAATCTGTAATAATAATAATTATACGCCGCCGCGGCTGGCCACCGCTGCAGATCCTCCGCACGATTTCCTCGGAGCGAAACAACGGTGCAGAGTTACACTATATAATATTATAACGCGCGCGCCCGTTCTCCTCCTCGTCGCCTCGCCACGGCTCGCTGTACGCCTGTCAAAGGAGAGAAAAAAAAACAATTTTTTTTTTTTTTTTGAAATTTAAGTGCGCGCCTAAGAGGATTATCGCGTTCGCCGCCCGGTAGTTTAATATGGACCGCCGAACGGATTGCGGCCGCGTATATGTATAATAATAATAATAACCAGTTTAAACGTTATAATATGTATTACTACTATATAAATATAATGGACTTCTGATGGTTACGATTGCATATACGTATATACATATATAAATATAAGTCCCGCACCCAATAGTTGTAATTTTTTTTATTTTCGGGGCCGTGCGAATTTACGAATAACCGTTAATTACATACGAGAAATAATATATGCACGCTACATGATTATATATATATATAGATGTATATACAGAGTGTTTGAAAAAAAAGTATATTTTCCGACGAAATTTTTATTATTTATACTAAAAAAAAAAAAACTAAGGGATAACACTTTCCTTATCCTCCAAGAAAAAAAAAGTCGCTTTCGAATTATGCGCGTAAATCTTCATAACTATATATAGGGTTCGCGAATTCTAACGTCTTAGAAATATACATATATATATAAAAATAGTGCATTTACGACCTAAAAACTCTAAAAAAAATACCACAAAAAAAAATTGCTCCAACATAACATAAAAAAAAAATCCTCTTTGAATAATTACACTTTTTTTTTTTTTTACTTTGACAACCGGCATTGCATATGCACGCGCACCATCCAAAACTCGGCGTTACGCGTATTATAGTATACGAAATCATAATACGTTTCAATCCGGGTCGAATATATATATATATATATTTATATATAGAAATAGATTTTTAAAAAAATCGTCCACTCCCCCAAACCGTTGAAAAACCTCGAAAAACGCTCCCGTCCAAAAACAAAAAAACCAAAAAGAAAATAGTTCGTCGTTAGAAAAAAGAGATGCGTATCACAGCGGCGACAACGATTTATAACGACGTGCGGTGCCAGTTCAGTGCGATATACGGTGCAGTACCTATACACATACTTATTCAGTGTATACACAACATTTTCCTGAAAATAAATAAAAATAACACGCGCTACGTCGTAACTGCGGTGTATGTTTTCGCGGTCCGAACTGAAGAAGAAAATAAGGAGAATATAAAATAATAATATAAAAAAAAAATATAGCGACGGTCGGCGAAGAATTGCGTGAAACAATGGGACGCGTATTATAAAATATATATAAAAGCGCGGCCGTATATATTATAATAAGACGAATAATAATAAAAAAAAAAAATTTACGATCTCGAAAACACAGTAAGCCATTGTGTTATACGCGCCGTTGTTTCGTTTTTTTTTTGTGTGTTTCAAATTCTTTAAATAAACAGCATCGAATATTGTTTTATACTGCAATAATACACGGCGCGCGCGCTCGTTTATTCGTCCGGCCAAAAAAAGAGAACAATATATTCACCGGCGTATTGTAAATTAAAGCGAATTTTTTTTTCGAATATTATTCAAAAAAAAAAAAACGAAATAACGCGTCGTCGTGACTCGAATCGTAGCGAAAACTGCAAGCATAGCGGAATATTTAATAAAATAACATATCGGGATAATGGACGATTATAACGCGATAACGTCAATTATAAATACTGTATATATTTTCTATACACAGGGAAGAGGACTCGGTTTATTCGATTTTATATAAATTATATTTTTTCGTATATATTATTCGGTGTCTGACAACGACGGATTCGTGTGTGTGTGTATATTTTTTATTTCGTTTATAAATTATATTGAGAAGAGGTTCACCGATCGAAGATGACCTCAGAACGAGAGGAGATAAAAAAAATGTATATATATATATATTTTCGTGTGTTTTAAAGACACTGTATATACTACAAGCGCGTGCAGTGTACGCGACGCGCACGGAGCCGCGATACGGAGACCGCGTCTTTGACATCAGAATCCATTAGAATAAATAATTACATTGGTCGTCGCGAGTTATAAGAAGAATAAAAAAAAAAAAAAAACACAAATCACGCGTTAAAATTTAAAATAAATATATAACGCCGTACACAGATGTATAAGGGGGAAAAGGTGGACGCAATTAAAATAAATAAAATACGCGCGTCGGTTTTTTTTTTTTACTCGCTTCGGAGCGCTCTACTGAATCGAATACCGGCCGCGGTTTGATAAACGTAGTCATACATTTTTTTTTTTATTCCGGAGATCCGAGAGAGTTCATTTCGATCGCGGGACGATGACGGAGAGACGCTATTTTTTTTTTATATACAGAAAAAAAAGAATATATCGAATACGCGTTGATCGGTCGACGGCGGCTGCCGGGAATATTGATTTCGTTCGAAATTTCGTTATTTTATTTTTTTTTTTAAGATAAAATACACCGTGCGCGTAAAAAAAAAACCGCATTCCGACCGAGTGCAGAGTAGCGCTTGTATAAAACATATTATTTTCTACCGACGGATCGCAGCTATACGTACACCGCGCGCAGCATCATCACGTCGGTGTCTGACCATTTTCGGAATATAAAAATATTCGTATGACAAATATATACGCGTCCGCGGACGTATACGATCGGTTGTTTTTTCTGCACTCGGTTTCCGAGACGGCGGCCCGAGGAACGGTCTCTACAATATTATAACCGCGAGCACGTCGTCGTCGAGAGCGCGTGGAAAATATTTTTTATTTTTTTCTATATATATATAAAAGGAACGGTCGATTGAATAATATATACGTGGCTTAAATGGTAAAAAAAAAAAACGCTACGAAAAGCCTATGTGTACGAGTGTTTTTCGAAAATTCCAGTCGAATATAAGAAGTACGTGTGTGTTGTATACGCGCGTTCCGAACCGATCGGTCCGATAGTAAAATATCTTTTAATTTTTTTTTTTTTGCGAGTATATAATATACCGAGGCGATTTATATATATATAATAAGAAGAGAAGAACTCCGGTCGAATTACACACGCTGATTTTTTTTTTTGTATACGCGTATAATAACGGGTTTGGAATCGCCTCGGCGTATCATAAAGTCGAAACGCGCGCGTTTTAAAAGTACGACGGAATTATAACGCGCGTAGGCGCTTGGAAGAAGGAGAAGGAAAAATAAATGCACTGCATATTGAAACGTCAAAGACCCGCGGACGGCTGGTATACTCGTATACACGTAAACTCGGCGACGGAAAGATAAAAAAAAAATATAATTTCAATTTAAAACCTCGGCCGGTGTCATTTACATACAAGATATATAAAAAAAAGAGTTGGTGGTGTCCGAGTAAAGTACACACGTGTGCCTTCAAACGCGCGCGGCGTTTATCCTCGTCGGCCATCTCTCACGGGCCTCTGCACAGTACGTCGCAATTTCCGAATCCTACTAACTGAGCTGGTGGGGCTGGTCTATCCCGTTTAGAGTCGTCGTAATCCGTAAAAAAGTGCTCGAGATGACGTACGAGTCTGGTTGTCGAGAAACTCGTTGTTTTTTTCAATATAAAATAATAATAATAGTCGATAATAACACAAAATATAGATTAATACTGCACAGAGTCGTTAACAATATTTTCAATTATTCCCGAAATCGGTTAGGGAGTTGAAGTGTGGCACTACGGACTGGACACGAGCACTCTGCTCAGTTAGGGTTCGGAAATACGCTGTACGTCGCATAATATACTTGTCAGCGCGTTATACATTTTTTTTTACAAAAAATTACACCGTCCATTGCCAATACTTTAGTGTAGTGACCGTCACTGGACTACGACGTTACGTGTAATGTTTATACGCGTTTATGCACACGTGTATATGATAAAATGGAAAATAATATATTTTTTTTTAGCCGCGGTGAAACGCTCGTGTGTCGCGCACACTTTTATAAAAAGACACTTATAAACGAAATGTGTAACACGAGAACGAGACGCGCGAGCGCGATATACGGTCCGATGATTTCGTCGGGCTGGCGGCCTGCTCTCCGTTATAAAAAAAAAAAAAAGTATTAAATACACTGCGGTGTAGGATTTCACGGTGAAAAATATTCGAAAGGGGATCGTCCGAAACCGGCGGAAATATACGGGGGAAAAAAAACGATTTAAAAAAAAAAAAATCTCGACTTTTTTATATAAATATGTTGTTCTTTTTTGGCGTTTTATAATATTTTTTCGGCCACAAGAGTTACGATCACTATAGGTTTTATCAAAACTAATCGGTGTGACTTACCGGCGTCGAGGATTCGCTGTTTGACGCTGTGCTGTCGGCCGTGCCAGAACTGCCACGCTTTGATCTCGTCGTCCGGACTCTTCTCCTCTCTGAACATCAACATGACCACACTCTAGAAAACGAGCAGACAAAAAAAAAACGATTAAAACCTGTAAACGCGGAATCATAATAAAAAAAAAATGAAGCGGAGTATAGAATATTATTATGTTTTATACGAAAGTTGTTTTAGATTTTTTAGGGGCGAGAACATTTCATATTTATTATCGATTTTTAAATATTGAATTGTCTCGGCGCGGACCTTTATACTTCAGTGTTTTTAGGGCGTATTTTCAGAAAATTTCGGCAGTATTTCAGTAGTACTTTTCAGTGCTATAAAATCCGAACTCTAACCGTACACTTGTATATGCATAAGAAGGGGCGCGCATTATTATACACGTCTTAGCGTCAAACAGTTTTTCTATACACACAATATATAGATTGTTTTTTTTCTCTTTTATATAATTGTTCGTAAAAAAAAAAATAATAATAATAATAAGTAATTCTCCGCAGTCTCTCTATACAAACACACACATTAATAATATCGGACGTTCGCATGTTTTCGATGTAATTTACTGTTATTACCTTCGGATTCCTGAAGACGAAATGACTGTATATATATATATATATATATATATATATTTGCCGACCGACACGCGGTACATATAAATATGTTACTGAGAAAAAAAAACACATACACACATGTATATGCGTGATGTTATTGGCCCTCGCTATTAATTGTTATAATCCGCTCCTAAACCCTTTTAGAGTATAGTTTCTTTTTTTTTTTCGTATACCTCGTACGTGTATAGTTTCCACGCAATAATAATAATAATAATAAGAAACCAATGGGGCATTATATATTATTAAAAAAAAATAATAATAATAATAATAAAGAGAGAAAAATCGTTGGAATTAATTGAACGGAGCCCCCAATCTCACAATACGTATACGCTGGTATAATAACGATCTATAAGTATAATGAGATTCGATATTAGTACGCGTGTTAGTTTTTTTTTCTTTTTTACAATATTACGTCCTTGGGTCGATTAGACGTTCCTACAACAGCATCGTGTCATATACAAGTATATAATATTATGCAAGTACGCATAACGTTATAAGTATCGAGTATAGATTTTATTATTTTTTATTTTACTTGTATTTTATATAGGCGCGAGATAAGTGAATTTTTGTGCGCTTTTTTTCTTCTTTTTATGGCTCGTTGTATACCTACAACCCGGTGACGGCGCAAGGGACGGGCCACGACCAACGACCAGAATACACCTTTTGCGCCTCATTTCTGGCTCGTCCTATACGGTTTTACTATATGTTTTTTTTTTACTGTTCCGACAATAATAATATAATATACGTAAATCACCTGTAGTGTTTATTACAATTACTGTGTTCGCGTATATTTGAATTTACAAATTTTAAACGGTTATTTTTATTTTGTAAAAAGTGAAGAATTAATTCGTTTTTGGGGCTCTTTAATTCTACACAAAAAAAAGAAAATAAATAATCGAGTTTTTCCCGGTATAATATTATACTCGTGTTATTATATCATTTTAACCTCACGCGAAAACGAGAAACTTTGTGTAATTTCAAATTTTTTTGTTTTTTAGAGTAGGTAATTTATTAGGAGGATTTCTACGTCCTCCTTATTGCGTTATGGGCGTTGGTTAACGCACAGCGCAGTCGTCATCGTACGCGCGTCGAGAGACTTCGAAAACGCTCGGGCCGCAGCCTCGGATATTACACTCCGGATATCGTTGTGTATACGTTATTGTCAATTAACTACAAACGGTTTATATTCAATTAACGTACGTATTAATAAATAGGGTTCAGCCCGTAAATTATAAACGAAAAATACGTCCGACGCGCCAAACTGCATGTATCCCGCACTCTGGCCGCCGCTGTATTGTACAATAAACATTGTAATATATTGAAATTCGTCGAGAAAATTAACGTATTATGGGTACCCACTATACACACGCGCGGTATATATCATCGAGAAATCCCGAGTGGACGAACGAAAACCGAGAATTTCACACGATAAAAAAAAAAAAAACGTAATTTTCCGTATAATAGCTTCTGTCTGGGAGCTTCGGGGCAATAAAAAAAAAAAAAATTAAAGGGTATAAAGTACGCGTATACGCGAGGAAATATTCAAATTATGATTATACATATATATTTTTTTTCTTCACTCGTATACTATATATATATAATATTATTATAGTATTACGGCTCGTATAATAATTTATAGGGTGTGGTATACGAGGAGCGCGAGCGTATAAGACGAGAAAAAAAAAACATATTACGGGTTAAGGAAACGGGGGGGAGGGAGGACGCCGTCGTCGTCGTCGTTTGGAATACGCGCATATTTTATGTGCGACACCGATCTGACAGATACGAGAAAAAAAAAAAAAAAGAGATAATTTTCATCGGAATCCACCGCCGACACAAAATAAAAGATAAATTCGTAAGACAGGTGTCGTCCCGTGAGAACCGTGGCGGCGGCGTATACGTTTTTATCCGTTTGTGTGCAGCGCACATCACGTGAAATCCAATATTACCGGAGAGTTGACAATTGACCCCGAGAGAAGAACGCGCATATACGCTTTTATAATATTAAGCGACCAGACGCTCGCGTTCGTTATAAAACGCGCATGGAAAAAAAAGGGTAATAATATAACGAAATAAAATATGTAAAAAAAAACATTATAAATTCAACGCCGTCTTTCCTAATCTCCACAGAACAAGAATTTCCTTTTAGAGTCTTCGTGTGCGCGTGTGTGTTAAACAGCGAAATCATTGACGTGTGCTGCTGCAGGTACACCACGAGGTGTGTATCGCAGTCGGAGTGCTCGGAGATTTTAACGCCCGTCAAGTTTCGTTTTCGTTATATTATTGCCTCGGTTTTTTTTAAATCTCTCTCCCTACTCGCACACGTATATTTATAATATACAGTGCGTAATTTCCGAAGCGTTTTTTTTTTTTTATATTTCTTCTCCACGCCACAGTACGCGTACAACTATTATTATAAAAATTTTCGATTACACGCGACCTCCTCTTGCCGACACGGCATAATAAGTACTGTTTAAGCAGCCAAACAACACACTCGTATACGCGCTTGTGTATCCGAATTTCCCGAATAAACGATACACGGATGCTGCAGCAGCAGCAGCACGGGTGCGAAACCGTATTTAAATGTCGGCAGCCGTCGCAAGCACGGAGCGCGTAGGAGTTATTGAGATTTCACCGTGAGCCGGTCCACTTAAGAAGTAAGGTCTCTCTATAAACGCGCGGACTCGAAGACCGATCCGCCCTCGGTGAAAACACACACACACACACACACACGAGTCGGACGTCGGCGGAGGAGAAGAAGAAAAAAAGCGAACAGAGTCACACCCGTTACTATCGGCTTCCCTCCTTCCTAAGAACAGCAGTTCGCAGAGATTATTTGTAAATATAAAAATAACGTGGGACTCGTGAATTATTGAAACGATACACACGGCATCGCAACGGATTTCAGAGTTATTATAGCCCGCGATCTGTCCGACAGCGAGATTATCACCTTTTTTTTTCTCTTCCTCCTCCGCGATAAATATTTATAAACTACTCCTCGGCCCGGAGTCGTATAATATTGCAACAGTCGATATCGAATGATCATTGCGTGTATAGAAGAATAAACGCTATGCAGACGCGAACGATCGAAGAACAGAACGGCTGGTCAGAAGGAACGTTTATGACCGCAGCACTTGCTGGTAGTACGAGAGACGTTAAGATTTTTTTTTTTTCAAATAAACGATAACACTCTGCCTTTTAATTTATTTTTCGCCCCAAAACTATAAATATATACGAATAAATAATAACACAAGGCCGTTTTTTTTTTTGAGGGTGTCTTTATATAAAGTCGTCTCCGCGATTTAATAATATTTCGAGAAATCCGACTACGATAATCCGATTATTATACACGATAATAATAATGTGGGGCAGGGGTTAACAGTAATCTATATAAACGGGCTATAGCCAGCTATATTATAATCTCGGATCGACGAGGTTACCCCCTTCCCCCGGTACGGAGAAAAAGGCGGCGCTGCCAGTCAAGACTGACACAAGGCGTGTGTGTGTGTGCGTAGAAAAAAAGTAAAAAATAATAAATATTAAAAAAAAAACCGAACGCGTAGAGATGAAAATCTCTCTCTCGCGCGCGCGCGCAAAGACACGAGGGCGTAGGACGCGCGCGCTCTCGGCAGGCGATCATTACGAGAAGAACGCGGCGGCCCAATTACTTTCTTTCGAACGGCAGGGAAATGAGAAGTAAAAAAAAAAAATTCTATATAAGCGTTACATATGTATAAATATACTGTGTGTAATAATAATAATAATAATAATAATAATAACACGTCAAGTGCCCGAAAACCGAGTTCGGATCATCGACCGGTCTTAAGCGTGTGTATCCACCTCCTCGTGATGCGTATACCCTCAGCATCACTGCTGGCTGCACGGTACACACACACACACACACACACACAATCTACCCTGCAACCATTTAAAACCGTTCCGTATATATTATAATGCGCGCGCTCCGGACACATATTCTAATAATCACGTCGAGCGAGTTTTTTTTTTTCTTCTTTCTTTCTATATAAACCGTTGCTGACCGTTGCCCGAAGATGTGGATATATTATCTTTACGTGAGCGTGTGTGTGTGTGTGTGTGTGGACCACCGATTGGCGTTATTATTATTATTATGATTATCCGTACACATGTTGTGCGTGTTCTGAACGTATATTTATAACGTCTGCGGGACAGAACGAGGAGAAGAAAATGTTTTTTTTTTTTTTCTTAATAATAAAGCGTCTATATTACCACACGCGTGTGTCGTGTTGCAGCAGCAGTAAACGCGGACTAATTTTTATTATTTTTTCGTCGAGAGGGCCGAGTATTATATAATACACAATCGGAGAGCTAGTCGCGAGTCGACGCGAGTATGAAAAACCACTTCGATACAATATTAATTGTTTTTCGTAGTTTCGCGACAGAAATCGCTTTTATTTTCAAACGGAATCGCGAAAATCGTTGTGCTAAACCGTCCAAACGGTATCCGAAGATGACAACGCATTCGAAGCGTACAAGAACGACCGCCGATCCGTTTGACAGAGTCGGGGGGGAAAAAAAACGATTTCGGGCGGACGTGTACGCCGAACTCAATACACGGAACGCGCGTTCCGCATAATTCTCGTTTGCACGGAAAACGGACCCGTATAGTGAGCCGCCATATGCATTACCCGTTTCTGTTTTCCTGCTTTTGTTACCAACTTCGTTATGTGAAAACATTGACGTATAATATAGACCGCGATTGGAGAAAGAAGTACGGAGCAAAGACACGTGCGAGAGAGAAAGAACCATTAGGGGTTTTTTCATGGATGAATAAATAACTATATGTATCACCACTCGCTGCGGATCCGGATATCTTGCTGCCACAATTTTATTATCCGTGAAAAAACCTCTTCTAAGTCTGTCTCTCTCATAAACCTATTAACTACAGTTAACGGGTCTACGGTATTTCTCGCACACGTCTTATTGGCTCTATCTAGTGCATTCACGTGATACACTGGTCGTTCGCGGTCTATATATTATACGTCTATGTGTGAGAATAACCGATTTCGGCGCTAACACTGATGATACTACGAGCGCGTCGTTTTGTGCCCCGTTATCTCAAATAATAAAATACGATAAATATCATGGAAAAAACTATATTTCATCGTATCGTCCATGACTTTTTAGACACTCACCTATCTGGGGCCGTTATTTTGATTGATACACGCGTTCCGTGTACTGAGTTAAGCGGTGAACACACGCTAAATAATCAGATTCTTTTTATAAACCGTAAGTACTTCTTTTTACAGATTGAAAATAAACGACGGAGAAGAAACGGTTTTATTTTTCATTCACTCCCGTTTTATTTTTATATTTCAACGTATATTCGGACAGTTTTCGCGAGGCACATTACACCGTCCTGCGATCGATTTTTACGCACACGGACTGGTGAAAACCGGTTAAAACGTTACGAATACAGTAAACACATATTATCGTGTCGAGCTCGCGGATATCCTGCAATTATACACATACAGCCGTGCTAGAAGAACACTGCAGATGCTGTAAGGCGAGCACGGCGTCCTTACAGTTGGCGATTACGTTTCTATACAGGCGCAGCGATACGCGAGACTTTCACATCGCCGCCGCCTCCGATTCGCGAGATATATAGTTCAGATAAATCGAAGCGGATAATAAAACACCGCGAAACGTTCTTTTTTTCTTTTATAGAAATATAATTTACGACCTTTTCAGAGAGTTATTGGCCGATGAAATCCAATACGTACACGTCTCAATAGTAATACGCGACGCGTGTCGATATACGAGTACTGCAGTGTTGCTGCGACAAGTAATATAAACACATATACGCAATTATAAAACTATCGAGCCAATATCTTTGTCGAATATCTCTGCGAAGAAAATGTCTTTATGTACACGCGTACGCCGCGACGTATTATTTATACGCGTTGCACATTCACGCTACTGGCAATGACAGCGATTTTTGCTTTCAGATTGAAACGATTGTCCGCCCTTATACGCGTGCTATTCCTCAGTGGCGTATCTGTAAAACGGACGTCATACGCTGGATACGCGACATTCTCCTCCTTCCCGACAATCCGCGAAGATCTCCGGTGCGTCGTCGTAGATGCGGACTCCATCGTACTAATAAAGTTTGGGTACCGATACACGAGTAGGTAGTACGTACAAACTTGCCGAATTAAAAATCATCATATAAAGTCACAGACCTCATATTTCGTCTGAAATTATGCCACAAAGAATATGTATGAAGCGCACTCGTCGTCGTTGACCCACGGCCGACATCAGATTCCAATAGGAATATTCGTATAATTCAAGTCGTGCTCAACGCGAACATAACATTTTTATTCATCTTCTGTGGTCTGCCGGTCTCGTAGAGACCTAACCGCCAAACAAATGTCGCTACTGTATCCTCAATTGCAAATCACGTCACACGCGCTTTTTCCACATTACGTTTTCAAACAGATTTCCAACGGCCGCTTACCGAAAACCTCTTCCTCGACGGTCATCATTACTATCTGTTTCCTCCACGCGTGTCTTTAACGTCAGTCTTATTTTAGAGATTTCTATTTTTTTTTTTACAGTACTTTCAGTGTTTTATATTATTTGTCGGTACGTGTAATTGTATGAAATTCGGTTGGGTTTTAAAAGTCTCTATTGTATTATATACGATAACGACGACCATAACGTATTCTTACCTTGACCGTTTGGCTGGTCAACGGTTTGTCCGGGTCCGGTATGTACTCCATGGTGATGCCGTAGAACTGGCCTTTGTTGATATACGTCACCCGGTCGTCTTCGCGCCTCTGGTTGGTGGAGATCGGCGATTCCAAATAATAACGGAACCCGTAGTTGGAGAATCTATAAAAAAAAAAAAAAAACGAACGATATTAAACGTTTTTAACACTGTCAAATAATGCAAATCACACCACGGCTGGTGTTCTCGCCACGCGATTAACGCACGATTCGCTATTTTTTTTTTTGTTTAATCGTGATTTCGGGCGAGTAAAATCCATTTAAGATAGGTAACAGAAAAAAAAAAGAAATATTTCCCAGGCGTTTTATTTACAGCCGGCAGTAAAAAAACTACTAAAAAAAAAATTAACGCTTTCGTTCGTGTTGTTGCTTTGAAGCGGTTATTATTACGTGTATCGTCTTAGGGGTAGTTTTGTTTAGTTTTTACACGTTTTCATCTTAGAGGTAGTTTCGTTTCGTTTTCACACATTTTCAACACACCTGCAGCATATACCACAGCGGTTTCACTACAATATTATAATTTATACGTGCAGCGGTATAATATTATAATATGTGTGTGTGTGTGTGAGCGGTGTATATATTTTCGGTGTACGAACGGATTTTAAAAAAAAATTTCTATAGGGCGTTTCTACCGCGTCAAACGATACAGCGCGCGCGTTTCATTTTTTACATTATTCATTTATATAAATGGACCGGAGTGCCCAAGAGCGGCTGTTTATAAATGTCTGTCGACCACGCCTCGCGCGATATATATATATTTTTTTTTACATATTTTCGGTTAAAAAAAAAAAAAAGAAAAGAAGATTAATATAAAACTAAATTCTCCTGTGCAGGACGACGACACGTCCGGAGGCGTTTGATTAAAATTAGCGTGCAAAGTGGGTCGGTCGGATGGACGCGGTGGACCCCGGGAGCGGACTAAAACTATATATTATATATATATAAATAAATTAAGAAAGAATTAACGGGTGAAAAAAACTCGGCGAAAAAACTGGTTTGAACGTTTTAACGACGCAGACGAAAATGTCGAATTCTGAATTTATTAGGTGCCCCGTTCGTGTTGCGTTCTTTTTTTTTTTTGTGTCCAGTATAAATATTTTATTTTTTATAACATACACACACTCGATGACAATAAATATATATATATATTCCTCCGCGCTCTCTCGTCGTCCGCGGAAAGTGTGTTAAATCACGAATACGAAATAAAACGCCGAAAAAACAAAATAAAAAATAAAATAAACTCGTCGCGAAAGTACAGGTAAATTTTTATAAATCATTATATATGTAGAAAAAAAAAAAAAATTGTCTACGCGCGCCAGCCCCCCCGCCAATCGACTTTCGAATTTTTCCTCCGTCCCACGCGTTTTATTAAATAGAAATTTTCACTACCTATTGAATTATATACGCGCGCGTGTATATAACAATATCGTTTATCATGCACACTGTTGTAAACTCACACTTTCGGTATTTGTATTTTATCGGCGTCGTTCTGCCTGCCGAAATCGTGCCACGGCCTCGATCGTCCTCCGCCGGTGGACATCCGCTGTGCTTGGTGTTCGCCCAGCATCCCGGGCGTTTGACACATCTCGTTGTAGTCGAAAGACTGCAAAAAAAAAAAAATTGGTCGAATTTCACACACACATTCCACGATATTAATCGGAAAATTTCTTTTTTTTTTTAATTGGATCCGAAAATCGACCGAGAAAACGCGCGGTTATCGCCTAGTATTGCGTACGTAAATAAAAACGTTCGGATCATCGACGGACGATCTGGCAGCGATATTGTTACTATTATTATCATCATCATCATCGCAGCTTCGGGGCCAAATATTTATTAAAAAATAATTATTTACAGCGGGCCGGGGGCTCGTTATCGTCCGTGAAATCTTACAGACGTTAAACCGTTAAACCGCAATACATATATATATAATATATGTGTACTATAAACGCGGTATACGCGATATTGTTAACCGATTAGAATATTATTGTATACGAATATAGAAGTATATTATAAAATACAGTCGGGGGATTGTTCGATAAAAAAAAAAAAAAACGCTCACGGTCAGCAATAACGGCTTCCCGTGCAAAAACGAAAATTGAAAAAACAAAAACGGGACCTAATAAAATCTCTGTAACCGCGTATATAAACGCGGTCGCGGAACTATGGCGTGGCCAATATAAAATTGTCAAAATCTAGGTCAAAGCAATAAATGGTATAATATGTAGTTTTGTTTTTCTTAAATTTATCGCTCTATAAAAAAAAAAACGATCGTTACAATCACGGGACTATACGGGAATTCCGTGTAGTTTTTAATTATTCGATTTCGTTCGAACGCGGAACGCGTTAATACGCTGGTCTGTATTAAAAACACATCAGCTATACGCGTGAAATAATCAAAAAATAGTTCGTGTACATATTAAACGGACGCTATTACGGAGAAAGAAACTCAAAAGATTTCTGATGAAAATGCCTAAAAAAAAAAACGGTCCGATATAACGTACCGAAAAGCGGAGGAGGCGGGGAAATAAGACGAAATAATCGGGATAAACGAGCTGTACTGCAGAAGGGAAAACCGTGGTCCGATTGGTTAGCTGATTAGACCGACGAAGAGAACCGCGAACGAGGAAATGTACGGACGATGTGCGAGAGACGCGCAGTGCCGAGACGTTGACCGTGTTCCACATCGTACGAGACGGAAAAAGACGGAAAGGCGTTTTGTTTCAGCATCAGCTAAAAGACTAAACGGCTTGTAAAGCTCAAAAGAAACAGACGACACTGATCGACGTACGTATCGTCGCGGAAAAGAGACGAAACACCATTCGGCGAGTCACGAATTCGACTGCGTCGTAAGAACAGGATTTCTCAAGAGTTATCGGAATCGCGTTTATCGAATCGAAAAAAACAAAGTTTTTTTGCTTCGGGGAGGGTGTAACACAGAGTCTGTGCAGTGTGACGCGAAGATAAACGTGGACTATTATTATTAGAGGTCGGATTTTTATGATTTTACATATTTGTATCTAGTGCATGCAGCTTAATGGGAGTAAGATATCTTTACGATTCATAAAACATAGAATCCAGAGAAAAAATTTTATTTTGCATAAAAAAAAACATATTTTAAGGTTTAGAGAATATTCAATATGTCAGAGAATATTTGAGAATATTTTTTCGAATAAAAATAATAAATAATTAAAATATTACATATTATTTTCATTCACTTCGACGTACATAATAAATCGGCATTTCGATAATATATTGATCAACAAATACAATATTCCACAGTGAGTTATTTTTATACACTTCTAGATTCTTTGTAAACACGAAAATCAATTACTGGATATTCCTTATCGATAGCGATTACACGTGCTGCTTTTAGACCAAGTTATTACAATATAATAGATACGATACAAGATATCGTCAGTTAAATTGTAACAAATCGTCACTTCATTCATATTTTAAAATGAACTTTATTGTAAAAAAAACATTATTTAAATAGATTTAAACTAAAAATTTTTATTTACTTTTTCTTCCCGAATATTGAAAGAATATTTTGCATTTTTAAGAACATAAAACATCATATTTCTGGTATTTTAAAAGAACATTATTAAGAGAATATATTGCCTATTTTATACGACATAAAAACATCATATTTCGAGGATTTTAAGAGAATATAAATCCGACCACTAATTATTATATATTAACGTAACGGTGGTATGTATACCTGTTGGATGGCGTTTTGGTCGCGGGGCGTGATGGCGTCGGCGCCGATGCCGCTGTCGGGCGACGGCAGGTCGACGGTCAGCCCGGCGGCCGCTATGACGCCCTTGTTGTGGTACGAGCTTTGCCGGACGTATCGCTCGACGAACGACGCGGTGGCCGCGGCGTTGGACACGGCGCCGGGGTCGGACGCGTCGCTGCCGTAGGACGCGGTCTGCCGGCCGGCTCCGTTGCCGTTGCCGCCGCCGCCGCCGCCGCCGAGTTGGGCTCCGTACGGGCCGGGTTCCGCGGCCGGTCCGGCGCCGCCAAAGTACTCGCGGTACGCGTACGGGTCGGCGAACGGCGCGCGGCCGGCCGACGTGGTGATGTAACCGCCCGGGTTGCCGGACAGCACGGACGACGTGCTGTACTGTTGGTGTTCGTACGAGTTGGGCGACGGAGCGCCGCTGTCCGCGTGCTGTCCGGACATGGTGGTGAATATGTGCGTGCCGTACATGGGTTTCAGGCCGTCCGGCGTGGCGATCAGTTCGATGGCCGCCGCCGGCGGGTTCATCTCGGCGATCAGCGACGACGTGGACGACGGCGTGCCGTTTATCGACCGGCTGTTGTGCTGCGGCGAGTGGTGTCCGTTCCCGTACTCTTCTTTCACGTTGCCCACCTGCACGACTACGCTGCCGCCGCCGCCGCCGCCGTTGTTATTATTGTTATTGTTGTTGGTCTGTTGACTGTTGTTGTTGTTGTTGTTGTTGTTGACCACGTCGACCACTTGGAGTTGTTGCTGTTGTTGTTGGTCTTGCTGTTGCTGCACGCCGTTACCCGGCGCGACCAACACGACTTTGGGACGCGCACCTCCGCCGATTGTCGTCTTCAGACCGTCCGCATTGCCGCCGCCCTTGTTCGGGCCGCCTCCGCGGTGATGATGGCTCAGATCTTCCGGTTCGCGTTTAAGCGGTTGCTGCTGCTGCTGCTGCTGCTGCTGGTGCAGGAACAGTCCTTGCAAATCGCTCAGGTGTCCCGCGCCGATTTCCAGTCCACCGGCACCGGTTCCGATCAGCCCGTTGGACGGTTTCAGTTGTGACGACAACTGCAGCGAACCGTTCGGCGATGACGTCGTTCTGCAAAAAGAGAAAAAAAAAACGAAAATAAATCGAAATTCGCGAATTATACCCGTAACAAACGTACGTTTTAAAACGCGTATAAGCGTAAAGCCGTTTACAAGCCGAAAGAAAATCAAAGTAAAATCGTGCAAAAGTATACGACGGAGACAGAAAGCAGAAGAAACACCCGGTTCGCACGTTATGATAATAAACACAGAAAAATAACGACCAACAGAAAAAAAAAAAAAATCAAATATACGACGATTATAAATGCGAACAGAGGGGGGCAAGGGGAGGAAATCGATAACATTTTTTTCCGCGCGGACGTTGTGTTGCGTCCCTGATCGATTTCGGGGGCACTGAAACGCGTCGATACGACCGTATCAAAAAGAAAAAAAACCGATCGATTGAAAAAAATAAAAATAGTCGATATTTTTTTTTGGAAATCTCACAACGGGCGCGTGTGATTATTATTTCGAAATGTTGTTGTATACGAACACGTGTGTTTCGCTCCGTGCAGGAGAACGAGCGGCGGCGGCGGCGGCGGCACGATGGGCGGTAAAATAGACGACGACGAACGCGGATCGGAGCGAAATCCCTTCTGCAGGACTTATACGCGAAGGTACGTCGCAAAGGGCGTATGTATATAGAGCCGAAGAAATTATGCGCGCAAACCGGTTTACGAGATAAGAGTATTTTCGGCGCATTGTCGAGGGACGTCGTATACCTACCTACGCGCCGCGCACTAATAATAATATTAATAATAATAATATGTTAACAGGGCCGCCATTGTTACGCGGCGAAGAGAGAGAGAGAAAAAAAAAGTACCGTATACGCGGCGTTCATTTAAATAACTGCTAAAGCGTTTTTTTTTTAATTAATCTCGAAATATACGCGTTTACAGCACTCCGTAACGACGGGCCGAGGACCTATTTCCGTACGATCGTGTACGTTTTCGTACACAACGCGCGTACAAATGAAAATTCCCACAAGCGCGGCTATTCGGATCTCCTGCAACGGATGTACGCGGTGCCGGCGCGGCGAGCAGTGGCGCAGTTTCCATCGGAACCCCGTGTCTCGGCGAACAATTTTTTTTTTTTTTTTTTACATCAAACATTTTGTCGTTAATAACTCGGAACCGAATATCGGCGTACGCGAAACAACCGATTCCTACACTTTCTTCGATTGAAGAAAGGGCGAACAAAACATATTATATAATATCGCGACACTCGAAATCGTTCGGTGTTTTTTTTTTAATACGCTTAATCGAAGGTGCGAGTAAAACAAAAAAATAATAATACGATTCCGTGTGTACCGCAGCCGTTTACGAAACACGAGCTTATTGAAATTAATAAACGTCCCGTTCGCTACGTTTGAATACGTAAACGGCGCCAAACCCGTTTGTTATCGCGGTTGAAATGTGATTTTTTAAAAATTTTTACGTTCTAAATACCAGTATGAGATCGTAAAGGTTTCCTTTTAAATGCGGTGAAAAAAGTGACGGCAGACATTATTATCTTTGATAAACACATAAATCGATTATTCCCTCCCCATTAAGCATTAACACTAATTTTTGACGATTTAAAACGACGAACGAAGCCTGCGCACGAATAACCACCACCACCACGACTGGTCCGAGTCGTTCGCGATAAAACGGAGCCTTTAAATTCTTTTTTTCGACGCGTTATTCTTGTCGCGAGATTTCGTTTGGATCTCCGCGAGAGGTCTTTTATTATCCGCCACACGATTTCCAGTGGTACGCGAGATTTCGGTTTTTATTTGATTTGATAAGAAAAATTAATTTTTTTCGCTAAACATTCGATTTTTAATTATTACACATTACATTATAATAAATATAATTGTTATATTACACGTCGACGCCAAACGCGTGTATAACGTCATATCACATAAGTACTCGGCGACTAATGAGTTTTTAAGCGCTTCGTTTCTTTTTTCTTTACAAACGCTATAACCGGCGTTTTTATTGGCGTCGTCGTTACGGACGAGATTAATTACACTTATTACTACTAGTACTGTATTAGTACTGTAAATTGTTTTATATAGAATCGTATTATCCGCGAGTAAATCGCTCTTTAATTTGAACGTTTTTATTAGAAAAATAAAAAAAAGAACTTTGTACGCGTCTCGTGCAGGAATGGACAAAAAAAAAAACACCGAATACGATGGATACTTACATTTTAAAAACGTCTACGCACACGATTATTAGCGGACACAACGTTTGTATAGGACGACCAAATAAGTTTAAAAAAAAAAAAATGTAAAACGAAAATTTGCGAAGAACTTAAAACTAACGCACTCATTTTAATAATAAAAAATTACCGTTACAATTTTTATCGTTACGGATTTGTGCGTTTTATAAAAATGTTCGATCACTATTATGACGATAAACTTATAATATTTTTCTATTTTTTTTTGTAACGCGTCAGATTACTATAGGTACTCGGCTCTTAATGCAGTGAAATTCTGTAACTACTACAAGTATTTATATTAAACAAAAAAAAAAAACGAATATTTTAACGCGTGAGTTACCGAGTGACTTTCGTGTTCGTTTTACGAAATACGCTCGACTTAAAAGGAGTAAAAAAAAAAAAAAAATAAAAAAAATATTGTATTTTAAAAAGACACTCAACTCGGTGTGTATATTCTAAACACGAGCGGTTTCGTGATTGACGCGTACGACTAATAGTCCAAGTCGGTCGATCGATCGATCGATGCATAATCCGATAGACACTCGTATATTATAATAATGGGTGAATCGGACTAAAATACCGATTTTATCTATCTCCCTTTCTTTTTTTTTTTTTTGATCTGCTACAGCTACTTACTATTTTTTTTTTTTTTTTAAAGACGCTATTCGTACATATATATGCGAGAAATTTTTCTTTTCGGTTTCCTTATTATAATATACCGGCGCTATCGATTCCGGCCGATCGACCGTATCGTTTAATGGCTTTTAGAGAGGAAAAAAAAAACGAAAAAAAGATTTTTTTTTTTTTTTTACGTTTCTCCACGACTCGGAATAAGCGTTTATAGTGGAAATTCGTGTACGCGTGGACGAAAATTTTCGCGATAATAAGCGAAACTAGACGAATTCATTAGGCCAAATGATGAAAATAAAAAATTCTAATTACAACTCTCTATAACGGTAATTAACTCTTTTTTTTTCTTCTGAGTAATGCAAATTTTTTTTTCTACAAGTCAACGTATTTTTAATATTAAATAAATATAACAATTATGAGTTTATAAAAATACGGCGACGACGATTAACTGGTAAGTACCCGCAATATTTTCGATACGAGCGGGTACGTATTTATTTATTTTACAGAACGTTATATTCTAGGCATTTCGTATTCTGTTGAGTCGGTATTTTTTTTATCTCGAATCAATATTGGCCACGGCCTGAAACTGGTCTGACCCCCCCTTGTAGTATTACTATATAAAACTAAATTTTATACGTATTTTTCGATTTTTAAACTCATCGCGTTCCACTGTTTTTGGATGCCATGGAGCCATTAACTGCTCATCTAAAATTTCCTACTATCAAATTTTAGATAACTACTGCGCCCGTCAGAATAAAGCGCGATAAATCGCGAAAGACCAGCAGCGTTTATCGACTTATTATTATTTACCCCCTCCTCCCCACGGTACACGAGAGGTATCGAGAAAACAGTTATACGCGCGTCGTCGCCGTACAGATATTATAACTGCAGACACAGCGGCAGTACCGCGTCGGACAGGTGTTGTTGCCTGCAGGGATCGGTTTCGTTTTACAACACGAGTCCCTTTTTTTTTTTGTTTCTTTTCTCCGTTCGTCCCGTCTCCCTCGTTCTCGCGAGCCCCCCCACATACATCCATACAACAATAATACTACTATACTACACTATAAATATAACGCGGCGTGTATACCTTGTATTTTAAGGGTGTTCCACAGCGCGCGGAAAACATTACGCGCCAACGGATTCTCGACTAGTTAGTTTATTTTAATAATATATTTTAAGAATACAAGAGGGACGCGCGCAGCAGCACATTCGAACGGCACCCTTTCCATCTCGTTTACCCGATTTCCCATCACTTCATTGAGCTTGTCATAATGAACTCGTCACGGCGTCGCGGCATCACTCACCACCGTCGCCACTATACACACGTAACCGATTTCGTTTCGTTTTTTTTTTTGTTATTTTCGAGACGTGTCAATTTACAACTCGACACCGCGGGACAGAATGATTAGTGCGTATAAAACACGTATGATGCTGCTGCAGATCATCGGCGTGTACGAAGAGTGTTATTCTCATCCCTGCGCCGATTATACGAGTGTATATCGTATTTTATTCGTGAAATTAACGCCGTGGAGGATTAGAAAAAAAGAAAAAAAATCGTCCGCGGCGATGGTGTGTGAAAGACCTGTTGCTCTCCACACGCACTAAAAATCCGCGTGAATATTATTTCACGCGTATCGTCGGTGGAACCGGATCTATTCAACGTTTCACGTGACCGGGTCCACCAGCGCAGCGTCCGTTCTTTTTAATTTTCATACAGTAGTGGCGAGCGGCCGACACGAATACGATATATTATATTGGATTTTATACGATTATTCGCAAAAAGAACGCGGAGAACGGGTTTTTTTTGATCGGCAAGAGTGCGCCGGGTTTTTTTTTTTTTTAACGAAAAACCGTGAAGGAGAAAAAAAAAATTGGTGTGTGCGTGTGTGTGGGGGGACGAACGCACTCGTCGAAAACGCCAAAAATTAATGTGCCCATTTATACGCGCTATTATTATACGTCCGCTGATGCTGCTGTTGCTGAACAGCAGCAGGTTTTCACCGCGCGCGTACGACACTCTTCCCTAAATGTCATTGCACAAACCTAATTAGAAAGTTGTTTCGGTCATCTACACACACACACACACACTAGTTTTTAATATATTATATTCGAATAAAATACTGTATACATTAAACGTCGGGAGTTCTCGATTTAATCGGCGCGTATATATATTTATAATCAAGAAAAAAAAAACCGAACAGATATAACAGTTTTTTTTTTTTAAATAGAATAACTTTCTACATACGACCCGCGCTCTCGATAATTGCGCCGACTCCTCCCGCGCGCGCGTTTAATTCTATCGGTTTTTTTATTATTATTGGTTTTTCGATTCCGCGCGTAATAAACACGAAATTTTTTCGGGACATTTTCACACCGCGTCGTAAAGTATAAATTATTATTTCGAGCTCTGCCCACGCGATATATTGTCTTGACAGCGAAAAAGCTAAAAAAAAAAAAACCGCGTTAATACGCGTGGTCGTTACGTTTTTCGTATACACTCATTCATATACGCGTATTATTAATACAATAATAATAATTTCATTTATTCGATTTGGAAATCGCGCGACTTCAGACCGTTTTGGTCGTGTAGAGCCGTACAGGATGAGAGAGAGAGAGAGAGACTTTAACGCACGAGACCCGCGACAGACACTGCACGATATGCGTCGGATATGGCCGCCGCCGCGTGTATTATACGTATTGCGCAGGAACCGGCGGCGGCGATACGTTGCGCAGGAAAACAATGTATATATAATAACCGTTATATGAAAATACGGGAATAGGAAGTATCCAAGGCCGGGCTAGCTATATCAGGCACCTGCGCATTGAAAGGGCGGCATTTTCACAAAAAAAAATGATCCTTAAATATTCTGTATTAAGGTTTCAATTAGACGTGTTATTTAATATATAGTATATTACGCAGACAGAAGTCTTTCTACGGAATTTCAGGTAAACGAAATTATTTACCGCCTATGTCAAGAGCCTATTTCGATTCAAAGTGAAGTCGACAAGAAATGCGGAGAGATATATATACTAAAAAGTTTATTTTATTTTCGCCTTACATTTCTCGAGATTAAAACTTAAAATAATAAAAAAAACACCTATTTTTCTAAAACGCACAAAAAAAAAAAAAACGTAATAAGTCATTTATTACGCGGAGGAAGGGAGCCGAAATTTTTGCTCGTTTTCACTCGAACCGGCCCTGTCGAACGATCCTAAGCACTACGTGCAGTATACGCACGACGCACGTTTTTAGATCGAGTTTTCTTTTTTCGTCGGCGTTTTATTCATACGAACACGCGGCAATAATAATAATAATAATCAGAAATCAACGAATTCATAAAAAACGTTATCCGAGACGTACGTTCAGGAGTGCGGCGATATAAGACACAGAGAAATTCGAAAATCACTTAAAAAAAAAAAAAATTAAAAATTATCGAATTCTACATCCGGTCCCACCCCCACCCCCAAAAAATGCGTATAATAAACACGACTGTCGTACGTATAATTCGTTTGCACGGATTTCTATCGAACGAGCACAATATTAATCCATATCGAGCGCCGAAGTAAAAAAAAAAAAAAAAGACAAACTCGGATTTCACGACGCAGCAGCAGCCCCCTCCCGCGGGATCCCGCGTCGCTGTAATCACATCCGACCACCGGCTAAACGTAATATAAGAAAATATTAAATGGACCGGAAATATAAATGTACTACTATACTCCACGAGCCCCGTTTAACCGCGGGGCCGCCGGGTGGTCCGCCGTATATCATACGCGCGTGAACGTCAAGAAATCGAGAAAAAAAAAATTGTTTTTGTTATTTTTACTCGTAAATTTTTTTTTTCTAAATCCCTTTCCGCGGCGCGAGCGTACATTATAATAACGAGGTACACGTACAGTCCGTAGATAATTGCAGAGCGCGCGCGTAAGCTGAGGGGCGAAAAAGTAGAGCGCTCGCGTATCATATGATATACACCTCGTACAGTATGAATACGGGGGATACAGTGTGGCGGTCCACGAAAGAGATAATCTCTCGTACGTATATATAACGTTTGAGATTTATTCGTCCGTTAAATTTCGACAATTAGACGATACATAATATTATGCGGCGTGTGTTGTAATATATATCGGATTTCGTAGAGGCGAATTGTGTAGCGGCGGATAAAACGCGCGCGCTCGTATATATTAAAAGATTTTTAAGACCTCCTAGGCGTACTACGACGTGCGACGACGAGGAGAAAAAGGGGTTGTGCATCGGTTCGGCGGGGCCGCGCCATACCCGAGAATACGACGACAATGGGTTATAATTGCGATCTTTGTAAACGGGCTATATAAATCATAGCGGATCACGTCCCCCGTAAATAACAGTAATGATCAGATATAACGCCGCGACCGAGCTATATGCTACGCACGGCAAACGTAAAGGACGACTTTTTTTTTTTGCTTCTAGCGCGTACATTTTTTTTTTACACTTTGTAGACTTTCAGACGATAATATAGCGAAGAAAACGATTTTCCGAGGCTGACGGCGTATCTGGAACGGAATTAACGGAATCCGGACGGGCACAGATCGCCGAAGATCACTCGACTTGCGGCGTCCGCAGGACTCTTGGGGAACAGTAAACGCAGCGGTGGAGACAGAGCCCCGGGACGAATCATTGAGTTTTAAATTTTCGAATAATTATTATACAGAGGTCGTTTTACGCGCACGGGTGCACTTTGAAAAGCGCGTATCTATTAATTTCCGTATATAAACGAAACGTTCCGAGTTATCAAAAAAAAAATGTTGTACACTTAACGAAACGAGAAAGTTTTTTCGACAAAAATACTATTTATAACCTATATGTTAATATTTCTATACACAGTTGGAAAAATAAATTATTATTAATTCTCTCTCTCTCTCTCTCTTATTATAAACGTTTTCGTTAACATTTCGAATATATACGGTTTAACGAAATACGTATTATTTCAATGGAAACTTAATGAGCGTTTCGTGAGTTTTAGAGGCGCGGTAAACCTTATAAAGCGAGAATCAAGAGTTTACTACAACGCTAAAACCACAAATTTGAAAATCCGCGCGTATAAAGAGCGTACGGGTTTTAACGATAATTTAAAGGAGAGAAAAAAGTATCTTCGTCCGACAGATCAAATATATTACGTGATATGATAAGACGGGGAAAAAAATCGTCTTTAAACCGAAAGTATAATATTTATTGATTTTTTTTTTTAAACAATAGCACGAAATACGCGGATTCGGAGAGCGTATTCCGCAGCATCACCAAAAGGACACACGAAACACGATTGGAATATCGAGTTTTTTACGCGAAACGTATTCGCGCATACACACACACACCTCATTAAAAAATATATATTTCACCGTATATAATAATAATAATATAGTTGTCGTCGTTTTTTCCAGCGAAATTATACAACACGTTCGTGCGTGTGTAAAAACGCGCACTTATATAAACGCGTGTATACATAATATTTATATGTTCCAAAAAAAAAATTACAGAATCGTACAATTATATTATATACTTCACATAATACGGTGCCCGCGAGTTTCCCAATAATACGTATAATATACTGCAGCGAGTGTATTATTATTATTATTTATACGCAAGCGTAGTTATACGAATATACGTTTCGAATACTGCTCAAAACGGGTGTCCGTATATACGCGTTATATCGTCGTAATAATCTCTGCATAATTAATATTTTCATAATCTGACCGCTATAGGAAGCCGGAGCGATTAAAATCCCGATATTTATATATTATTATATATACTCGTGTATAATACGCGTGGTATATAGGCGCTCGTATAATATAATATGTAAGAATTTTACAAACGCGTTTACGTGCGCGCGCGCGTTATTTTTGGCTATGTAATAATAATAATAATAATATACTACGTACTGTGATTTCGACAATATTATATTTGTTTCGTTTAATAACCGATCGGCGAAGTCGGTTTACGGGCGAGAAACGAAAGGATTTTTTTACCACGCGAATCGAAAAAAGATTTCCGGATTTTTACGCGTTTTTATCATTTTCAAATCGCTCGCGCGCTCCTCAATATCATTTATAATCGATCACGCGCGTTTTTTCGAGGGAGGGGGAAGGATTCAACCGAAATCCGAAACAACGTTTAAACGCGTTTATAAACGTTCGAAACAGCGTCCCGAATACGCATCGTATTTGAATATCGACAGAATTTTTTAAAAATTTTTCTATAAACCGATTGTATTCAGCGCAAAACGTTTCCCGGCGTATTTCAGGCGTTTTTTTTTTTTTAACACAGTGTTTTACAAATTTTCCACGTAGTTTTCCGTATACGCTTATTTGGCAGAACGTTCACATACAGAAAAAAATATTCGTGATTCTCGTATCAAAAAATACAATTCACAAACAGCGATCGTCGCTATACAACGTACACGGATTTGAAATAGGTTTTATTATTAAAAAAAAAAAACCACCTAACGGTCGGATCGTTAAACACTACCACCAAATAACAATAATACACTTTGGAGATCCAATAACGTGCGCGTTTCATACGCAGAAAACTCATGTCCTATATACACGTACAGGAAGGACAAAAAAAAAAAATCAAATTTTAACCAACTCGATTCTCTCCGCCAAACATGTACCGAAGAAGAGACCGTTACACACGCACACGTTATTAACGATTCAAACATTGAAAACGTGTACTCTCAAGCGATGTTAATAAAAGCGAGTATATTGTTAAAAATGTTAGAAAATATTTTCGACGACGAAACACACACGCGTTATCATCATCGCGTTAAAATGTAACCGCGATTGTTTTATAGAAGAAAAAAAAAAAAGACGAGGCGGCAACGGCGGCAGAGCGGTTCCGGCAACGAGGTCCTGCAGCCCGGGCTCCGGTACAGGACACGGCACAACAACACTTACGGCCATATGTCGGCAAGTTGCTTGTCCTTATTGACGGCGTCGGCGGCGGCGGCCGTCAGGTGCGGTAGTTTGTAATACTCGTAGACGAAACTCAGAGGCGCGCCCCCTTGGCCCTGTCCCTGGACCACTACGGACTGTTGGCCCTGTTGTTCGTCGACGCCCGCGGCGCCGCCCGATATGTTGAGCATGGCCGACGTGGCGGCGGTCAGCGGGTGCTCGTAGTACGACGTCCTCCAGCCGCCCGGCTCGGCCGGCTGTTCGGACACGCCGCCGCCGCCGCCGCCGCCGCCGGCACCAGCACCGGCACTACCGCCGTTCGTTTCCGAATCGGCCATGCCGTCGTCGTCGCGGCCGTGCACCAAGAGCGGCGGCGGCGGCGGCAACAGTCGCCGGTGATCGTGTGGCCGGCCGCGGCCGCGGTGCTGGTCGCTCTGTCGTCTGTCGTCGTCGTCGTCGTCGTCCTCGCCGCAGTTGCTGCTACCCCGCCGTCTCCTACAACAACAGCCCGCGACAAAAAAAAAAAAAAACGTCCGCCGTTCAGGTATCATCACACACACACACATATCGCGAACAACAAAAATTATGATGGGCCGAATACAACAACAATATGGTGGTTTCCGTCACTTGAACTTATTATTTTCATTTTCTCGCCTTTTATTTTGTAACCGGAGCCTTTTTGCGCGCGCGAATCACGAGAATACCACCGACGGCGAGAAATCGTTTTATCATCGGCGGAACAGTAAAAAAAAAAAAAATCGATTACTATACAGCTGTTGTCGGCGCGAATATTCCGAACGAACGCGTTTTTGTCGAGAAATCCGCGACGGAAAAACGAGCGTATTATACGCCACGTTTTTTTTTTTTTTACACATATACTATTAGCTCTGTCGCCTAAATGGCGAAAATATGCGTTACACAGATTTCGAACGACTATTGCGCGGCGGCGACGGCGTGCCGCAGACTTTCACTAAATATAATATAATACATGTCGCGTGTCGCGGACGCACAACGCGAATCAATAATAAATAACGTCGAACGACGGAGATTTTTACTTTTTTTTTCCCCTCTCCTACTCTATACACTCGTATCGGAGAAACGGCGTCGAACACACTGTACAATATAACGGCTTTTAAAAAAGCGTGTTTTCCGAACCTTTTTTTTGTCTTCTCGAAAATCGTTTATAAAGAAAAACAATTTTTTTTTTCCTCTCCCTTCGACCCGCCGCGCAAATTCTTCTATAACGCTCCGACTACTTCCGAATGGCTATCCAGTCGAGTTAAACGATATTTTTCCGTCAATTTCCTGTAGTAAAATCTATTTGAGAAGTAAGAAACGAAAACGTTCGTTATCCTTCCAAACTAGTTTCCAGAAAATTGTCTACGTTTATGCGTATTTAGTCGGATACCGCCGGGCAAACAGATGTTGAGGCCGACGTAAAAAAAAAAAAAAATCGACGACGACCCATAAGGATTCCCGTACGTTTTCCCGAAAGACCATTTCACGAATTGGTATTATTCACGAAAATAATTTTTAAAAAAAAAAAATCCAATATTAAACCGATACAGTATATAACTATATACCGTAACAAGGACGTTTATTTTTTGCACGCGTATATTACAGGTAGACACATAATAAACATATCGGAATTTATCGCGTATAAGTTAATAACTAATCACCTACCTCTCGAATTTTAAACATTATAATATTATTTGTTTTTTGTTTTTACACGTTCTTTTTTTTTGCGACGTGGCCAAATGTGTATATGGCTATCGTTACACAATATTATACTGCACGCACATTATACGCTGCATTCATATTTTATTCATTCGGGAATTTTGGTTTTCGTTGAAATAGATTCGGGAATTTGGTTTTCGTGAAACGATCATTCGGGAAAACATACGGGTACCGGACCTAAGGCCCGTTTAAAAACAGGAAAAAATACGAAATAAATATAAAAAAAAAAAAAAAAAACGTAGGCGGCGCAAAGCTGTTTTTTTTTTGTGAATGAATCGCGAGCTATATTAATGTGAACGAGATACAGCTTGAATGACAGCGCATTGTTGTGTGTGTGTGTGTGTGTGCGTACGCCCTGGGCTCTTCTTCACTACGTATTCATTACGAGCGGCGCGCGTCCGCCGCGGACCGGAACGGGTTCGATCAACCGGTTCGGTTGCGAAACACCGCATGTCTCGTCGCTGAGATGATACAACAACAACAACAACAACAACTCTATAATAATGCAATAACAATACAGGATAATAATGACGACGGAGGCGTCTCGTCGTTAAAACGATATTAATCACGACCGAACGGTGCAGGCCGCCGAGTAAGTTCCGAATTAAAGAAAGAAAGAAAAAAAAAGAGGTCGTCGGACGGGTCACTGTAGTAATAGTAGTAATCTCTCTCACTCTCGTCGTCTATTGTGGTGCACCGACGGGTTACCATTATTTTACAGTAAGTACACTGCAGTTTAACTGTTTGTGTTGTACAACGGGCCGCGCGAGGAGATCGGTTAATCGCTCGCGCGCGCACGGGAACTGGACTGGCGCGCGCCCGCTTGCAAAACTCGTTCTACGAGCCGGCGCGACCTATCCCGGCCGCGGTAACCAGTTATCATTATGTATTATTATTATTATTATTATTATTGTTGTCGTTCCTGTTATATTGTTTACCGCCGTGACCTTTGCGGTCTCGTTAAAATAAAAAAAAAATAAAAAAACGGAACCTGTTGTGTTACTACTATATACGCGTTTGTATAGAGTACAACGCCCGCCCCCGAAACGATTTCATTAACGGGTGTCTCGGTTTTTTATCCGTTAGTCGAGTTTCCTTCTTAAAAAAAAAAAAAAGAAGAAATCGTTTTCCGACGGAGACCGTAAGGCCGTAGTCGGGTGGAGGGAGGGTTTAGGGTTCAGTCACCCCGACATTTTTTTCTTAAAATTTAACGATTTATATTATTAGTTTATTTCATATTTATACTCTTAGCATACCGATTAGGCCATATTCGTTATCAGACGTTCCCGAATCTTCTGTCTCACTCGGCAAACATTTAGATATAACCATACGTAGACGACAGAACGTAGTATTTTTCAATTATTATTTCACGGAACAAAAAATAATTTCTTGCTGAGTAGGACGGAAGATACGATTTTAATATTGCTTTAATCAGGAACGCTGCTCGCTACGCGTATTGTACACCATACACGCCTATCCGTTATGTATTATCTAAAATATGACTCTTAGCCCCCCAAAAAAAAAAATGTTTGCTGCTGGCTACGGTCTTTGGCGATCACGAACAAAAATCGTCGACTGTATACGTATCGCGTCGAATACGTTTTTTTTTTCTTCGAAAATCTATATAGCGAGCGCGAAGAAACGAAAATTCGTAAACGAGAGGGAGCTGCAGGAAATCGCGGAACGCTTTGGCCGGGGGAGAGGGAGGCGAGAGAAAGAAGAAGCGAGGAGTCCCCCCCCCTCTGGGTGATTAATTGTTTTATAAGATTTCCAAATAGCGCACAATGAAAAGACTATGAGAACTGCACACACTACTACGGTGCAGTACACAACACCGGCGCCGCCGCCGCCGCAGGGCTTCCTCGTGTCTGCCCGTGTGTTTACACAACCCTTTTGAAAATCATTTACGATCCTGCGGCGGCGTTGCGCAACGAGCGAATTTTTTTTTACTACTATTATTTATTTATCATCATTTTTTTTTTCTTCTTCTATTCGTATTGTGTGCTCGCGACACACAATGGGTAACCGAGCTGCTGCTGCTGCGCGTATAACGGGCCCGCCATTTGATGCGAAAAGGATTTAAAGGTCGACATTGACAAATGAGGAGCACCGCCGTGTCTTCTCCACGGCGTTTATCGTTTCGATATTTGGTTTATTTTTTTCGTGCGCGCGCGCGACACCGCTCGAGAGGCGCAACAGCAGCAGCTCGCACACATTGTGGTGCGCGTGTTTCGAGGACCTGAAAGATGATGATGATAATATATATATATATATATATATACGCGAGAGGATTAGAAGTCGCGTACGATTTGAATATCATCGCGATTGAAAAAAAGACAAAAAAAAAAAAGGTGCTCGCGTGTATATACACAGAGTAACGGTTTTTTTTTCTACTACTACTGCTGCTGTTATTTTCACCGTTCGCAATTCTCATGATTCCGTGAAACGTTCACGGTTTGTTTACTACCCTTCGACGAGAATACGGACGTATATTTTATAATGATAATAAAATACAGATTTGGGTAGCCGATAATACGATATAATAGATCGCCGGCGGTTTTATACGCGCCTTGCTCTCCCCCGTTTTGTATACGCTCGAAATAGGCCAAGCAAACGCAGACACGGAAAAAAAAAATCCGTTTTTTTAAAGGTTTCCTAACAGAAAGAAATCGGAAAACGAACGATTTTCGAACTCTAGAAAGTAACGTTATTTCATTTTTTTTTTTTTCATCCAAAACGTGGCTGCAGTATACACAAATTACAACAAAGTCAAATTTTTTTTTCTTCTGTTTTTTTTTTTTGGTTATCCACGACAATACACGCATTTTTGATTACTGGTTTTCCGTCGTTACTACTATACTCGTCAGACGGATCACATGGGAATTTTCTTCGTCGTCGTCGTCGTCGTTTTCGTTCGTTCACCCGGGGTGTTTACACATAGCAAAATGATTTGTGGAGAGATAAAAAAAAAAAATGAAATATTACCGAAGTGTAATAACACTACTATATTGCTGGAAGAGAGAGAGAGAGAACGGATCACCGGTCTCTCGCGGAAGGGAAATAATTTAGTATAGAGTTCGGATAGTAGTTATTATTATTATTATGTGGCCGTACAAACATGAGGTACACACACACACACACACACACACATATGCAAATGACTGTAATCACGCGATGATTGCGCGCCTCGGGACGACCGACCGTACACGTATTATGGGTATACAACACGCAGTCAAGAGTTGGCCCGTCCGTCACACGGGCATTAAAATATATCTTCTACACACACACACACACACGTGTAAATAACAATATATTATTATAATGTGTACGCATATATCTACCCCCTTCGGAAGAAAAAAAAACGAGATCGAAATCGATAAAAAAAAAAACGTATATCCTTCGTACTAGTGCGTGCCAATTGTGCGCAGTTTTTTTTTTACACCGGTGGCGACGGTTTTTCAAATTAAATTTATATAAACGGGCTTTTTTCTACACACATTTTATGTTTTTTTATTATTATTATTATTACGATGAGATAATTACGCGTCGACCGAACGAATAATTCGATAATTTCTTCAGAACAAAACGATATACGACATGTAACCGAACACGTAATCGTAAATAAAATCAAATCCGGTTTTAGTGATTTAAATTTAAGACTATAACGATCTCGAAATTCTGATCTCATTTCCTATTTTGCGTACAAAAAATATGTAATTTATTTAGAGTTTTTACATGTACAAGAAATAATTAATGTAATTTCTAAGCAATCGTCTAAGCAGTGTGAGAATATAAAATATAACTATATACAGTGTATGGTATTTCACGATGATTTATAACGGGGAGAAAAAAAAACATAAGGCCTGTGGAGATACGGTGTTAATAAACCGGGCCTTCGTATATATTAAAATTTCTTAATCTCGAGAAAACTAATAGAAAATGAAAACGACAAAATTTTTTTTAATGTGATAACTGCAGCGTGTCGTGTAATCTGTGCGAGTGACGATAACGAATAAAATAAAAAAAAAAAAAATGAAATAATCCATTTTTTTTTTTTTACCTTTTAATCGGATCCATATATTTTTAAATAAAATAAATTTGCCAACAGTAGACGTGTATGTATATAAAAACCGATTTTTTTTTGAATTTCTGAAAAAGCAGTCTACCTCTCCTCACCTCGTCACCGGCAGTCGTTGTGCGTGTATGACATTATATAATAATTGTCTTCGTCGTAGAACACGAGAAAAGGGATAAAAAAAAAAAATTCTAAAACAGCCGCGATACGCGGTTTTCCTCGCGAATTCTTACATATTAAATTTATATACATACATCATATACGCTATATACAGAATAAATTTTATTGTAGACCCGTTCAACTTAACCCAATTATGCGATCGCGGGGAAGGCTGCATTTATATAAATTACTATGCTAGTACACACAGATCACTCGTCAACGAGATAATATATTTTATGTCGACTCGGATAAACGCGCCGCCGCCGGTGCCAACCACCACCACCACCACCACCATCATCACCACCATCACAGTCGTCCGTTCGACCTAGAGACGATATATTATTTTCCATATAAAAAGTGTATTATATACATTGTGTACGTAATTTATTCCAATTTTAACGATGAAAATTTTGTAATACATTATAATTGCAAAACCGATTGAAACAACGCGCGCTATATTATAATAATAATCGATCGGTTTCGCGAATGATTTGGACCGGATATTCCTGTTTTGCGTAAGGTCGCCTCCCTCCCAGCCGTCGTCGGCTCTACCGGGCTGCTGCTTTTCGACGCGCAATCCGAGTCAAAAACGAAAAGGACACCCAAGTCCCGCCGCCGCCGCCGCCGCCGCTGTTGCACGGCTGAAACTGCAAGCGGTTAGCCGTCAACGGTTTATAATAAAATTTCGTAAAACACACGAGTCGAAAGGAAATTACATTTTATACCGACCGGACAAAAAGATATTATATCCGAACACGAAATAGGTAGGTGCGTTATAATCTCTCGCCTTGCTGCTGCTGATGCTGCGTGCGAGCGAGCGAGCGAGGTTTTACCGCAAAAATTCGGTTTCCAATAATCGGCGCGCATAACGTTAGAAAACTTCAATTTCACCGGTCTGTATACA
This sequence comes from Slavum lentiscoides, assembly GCA_032441835.1. Taxonomy (NCBI): domain Eukaryota; kingdom Metazoa; phylum Arthropoda; class Insecta; order Hemiptera; family Aphididae; genus Slavum; species Slavum lentiscoides. Next base: position 7,314,315 of record CM063714.1, on the reverse strand, counting down.
ACCGAAAATTACATATTAGTCCGGACTAGGGCGGGATGGAAATAATATAATATTTATAACGAACGCGACGAGGAAATCGAACGGCAGAAATATTTGCGCGCTCGTACAAACGAAATGGGTGTATGCCCCCCGCCCCCTGTCGAATATGTGCGCGCTCGTGAGATTGCTTCGCGGTAAATTGCTTCGGCGCAATACATACAGACCGCAACAAAAAAAACCGGCTACTCGGATTCGAATCGTGAATTATCCGCCAACACCGATAAAACGAAAAATATTATTATTTCCGTTAATTCGCTCTATTTTCTTTTCCTCCGCCGAGGTAAAAAAAAAAAAATCAACATTTATCATAGCAGATCTTGAAAAAAAAAAAAATCGCGCTTTATGTAAATATCAAGACGAAACGCGTATTACAGTTGCGGAAGAAATCGGCGCGTATAATATTGTCCGCAAACAAGCGAGACGAGACGGGAAAACGACAAGTCGATCCAAAGGCGATTCGATTACTCGACCACAATTATTCAGAAGACTCCAGTATAAAAGTCTACACAGCCATACGCGACCTGGTTTCATAAGATATTAGATTAATGGGAATTAAACTCCACACGTGCAGTGTGTACACGTGATTACGGTTGATTAATTAGATGTATACGAAAATTGCGAATATTTTTATTTTTTGATAAAAACCACACAATCGGTCGTTTTAATTATATATATAAAAAAAATCCTATAAATAATACCGTTTTCGGATTTATGCGCGTAAGAAGCGATGTCACGCGTGTCGAACGCGCGCAGTTAATACACAATAATCGATTCGGCCGCGCGCATAACTGTACTGCTATACGTATTATTTACTCGTCGTCGTCGATATACCGGATAACATTGAGACGGGAAAATTGTAAGACAAGAAAAATAAAAAAATGCGTGTCCGACGTGTACAAGACGACGATGATGACGACGAGAGATATTGCCATTTGTAGCCGTTTCAAGGGTACCCCCTTAAGTGGTTAAGAAACGTACACGGCCTACTCCGTATACCGCACGCTGTGCGTGACTATTGACTCGTCAACTCGTGTGTATAGCCCCCCACACCGCTGCGAGTTATTATAACGTTTTTTTTTTTTGTCTATTTCACCCGATCTCGCGTGCAGTGATCGAAGAATTTTCGACGAGAAGTCGATTGTTGTACGCCCAGGGCCGGCCCGTAAATCCGAGCGGTTGCCCGGGGCACCTTAAGTCCCTGCAGAAACAGACGACCAGCCGAAGCCGGGTTATGTTACGTTAGAAGAAAGAATTTCTTAAAAAAAAAAAAAATTTTTTTTATATCAATCATCGTTGAAAACGATATCGTTTCTAAGTCGGACGTTAACGAAGAGCGATACAAATTTTTGCCGGTTTTAAATCGATCGCCAAAAAAAAAATATATATATATATTTAAAATAACTATACAATATATGTACTGAAAGAAATAACAATACGTCAGTTGTTGATAATAGCGGTGTTCGAATAATTATTTTATCCTGGATTTTATAAACATTGTTTTAATCAATATAACGTAAAACAGTACAGCGAATGTCTCTATGGGCTTTGTATAAAAATTTCTCCCGGGGCGTTATGATATCTCGCGCGAGCCGGCCGTGGACACACACCTTCCCCAATTGCAGCACGCGCAAGTGCTTCGCCTGAGACGACGACGACGACGCAGCGCGGTATAACCCCCTTCGTCGTGTGTTACCGGTTATAACAACGCGTATAATAACACAATAATACCGCGGTTAGAGTTGAGGGGAAGGCGTGTGTAATACACACGATGAGAAATCCGATACCGCGCAAGCGATTTGCATCACGAGAAGAACAAGAAGAATACGTTGCAGCAGCAGAAGAAAAAAACGGAACTACAGAGAATAAATAGAATGGAATTCAACGGTAAAATCGGAAAGATAGTCGAGGTCGTATTTTCCTTTTTTTTTTTACATATTGCGCGATACGTTCGCGTACAGTGTATAGGCTTGCGCCGCACAGCGATTGTACGAATATAAAATGCGAAGAAAAACAAAGTCGATAACAATGTGATAACAGTAATAATAACGTCATCGTCTGCGGTTTTAACAAAAAGGATTTGTCGGCGATTTAACCTCGAGGACCTCGGTGCGCGGCCAGACGATCGTTTCTGCAGGACGCCAGCGCGCGTACTCGCGTATATCGACGATGACGCTGACGTTGTGGGAACACGCGTGCAGAGGTCGAAAGGTGCAGAGGCCGACCGCGGACGAGACTTCGCCTGCTCCGCAGCAGCATCTCTACAGCGTTATCTATCACAGTATATACACGAGAGACGAAATAACACTCCCACCTCACACGGATTCGAGAGGAAATAAACATTTTTTTTTTTTCTATTCTCAACACCCGAAACGTTGACGTGGGAAATATCGTCGGCAGCACGTACGTGTAAAAAACGAATATCGCGCGAGCGGTAAACGAGATTTTAATAATTCAAAAACTGCGCTCGGACGCGATATATATATATATATATAATTCGTATTAATTATATTTTTCGCTTCTTGTGCGCGTTGTGGCCACAGACATATAAAAAAAAACCACAGCGTTCTCGGTACAAGGCGCGGAGAGAAAAAAAAAACTAATCGAAATATTCGATATCGGCGCAGTCCGGTATATAATATGTCTGGCACGAAGAATTTTGATCAGTCGGCTGGCTTGCTGCTGCTGCTGCTGCTGCGGCGGCGGCGACTCGTTTAAGGAGATTCGCGAGGAAAATTCTCATCGGAATTTTTTTTCTCTTCTTCTTACTTATTTCATATACGTATATTATATACAATATAAAATATAATAGTAATAAAACGTCTACTATGCGCAGAAATACGCGCGCGTAGGTATATAATAATAATAATAATATATAAAGAGTACGATACAATATATAATCGCGTATATTCGCGTCACGTACGACGACGCGAGCCGAATCGTTCCTTACCGGGAGAGGAAATCGTCGTCAGTGGCCGATCCGGCGAGCGAACGACCGATCTCCGGTCGCAGCAGCCGCGGAGACGCGACCACCGCGGCGCACCACATTATTATTATTATTATTATTGATTTCATCGACGGACCAAATTCGGTCCGATCGTCGGCAACGGTATAATAATAATAATATTATTATTATTATTCGTATTTACTGCCGCGCACTTGGCCTACATCGTTGTCTATATATCGAACGAATCGCGTCGTATGATTTTAGAAAAAAAAACAAATCGTCGGTCACTGCGCGTTCCAGCGTTGGAAACCTTTGCTGGAAATCGAAATTCCGCCTATCGGTTTACAGAGGTCACACGGTTTTTTTTTTCAACGCGACACAAGACGTTTCCCATCCCGTTTCAAAAGTATACGGCGGACAAAAAAAAAAAAAAATGGTTTTAAACAGAAAATTCGTTTATTCTAAACCGGTGAAAATCTTTCGATTTATCGACCCGATCGTCGCGCACAATACGCGGATTATGTTTCCGGTATAACGACGCGGATTACTTCCACGCGCTATTTATTATTTTTCCGCCAACGAGGCGCGCAGTCGATACATATTTTGTAAACGGGTTAATGATGATGATAATATAATATAACGTGCGGACGTAAACCGGTATATTTACACGCTATATTGTTATAACCCATGCGGCACGCTGGCCGAGGGTAATTTCTTGAAATACCGGACCCTCGAACTCGTTCTCCGGCTAGTATCATTATCATTATTATTATTATTATTATACTCGTTTGCGGGCGGCAGAGGTTAAAAATACTACTTACTACTACTACTACAACTACTACTACTACTACACTATACTATATATATATATATATATATATAGGTGCACATGCACAACACCCACGCCAAATAGTATTAAAGCCGGTTCATTCATGAGAAGAAAAAATAAAAAATAAACGTGTGCGCGCGCAGCGTTTACAAGGGGGAAAACAACGCAGAAGCATAATATAAACGAGAGTGTATTAATATCGTTTTGTAACAATACAAGAAGTTGTCCCAGTGCGCTTCGTTACCTACCTCCTATATATATATACGATTCGAATTTTCTTCGATTCATCATTCAACACGTAAGGCGTAAGGACGTACACAAAATGTATACCCGACGCTATTACTCCGTTTCCGTTTAGCGTTATTTCTTTTTGCTCGGCTCCCAAGAGTCGTAGCGAGACGTTAAACGTAGCCTATACGTTTCCCTCGAGAATCCGGGCTATCAAATGTGCGAAAAATTTTTTTCAAATCCTACCGGTAGTTCCAGAGATTAAAAAAAAAAAAACCGAACCCTTCAGTTTTATTACAATAAGATAATGTAGTGAACGGATTCTGCAGAACGGAGCGATATAGGTACTATATGTATTGGTTTTACGGTGAAGTGCGCGCGTTTTTAATGTCCGTATATACTCGAAAATCCTATACCAGAAGGAGTTTGTTTTCCGGTGGTATTCATATTTTTTTTTTTTAGTTTTAAGCCACAGAAATTTATTAATATACAATGTCGGAGCTACAATTATATGTATTCAAAAAAAAAATTGTTAAATCGTTAATCACAAAATATTTTCATTTATAAACATTTTTCGTGTTTTTCGACGAAGCTTATTTTTTGTGGAAAAAAAAATGTTATTAATAACAAAATATTACGCACCGAAGCTCCGCTCGAAGAATCGCGTTTTATCGAATTCATACGCAGCGAAACTCTTTTATCCGAGTAATATTATCACTATTATAAGCGCGACATCCGCACCACAATAAAGCGGCTCGCTATTATAACTTTACTACTATTATAAGCTTATAGAATATTTCGATAAAACAATACCACAAATTCGAGTGCTTTTTTTTTACAAAAATTTATTCGCTTTAACGCGTTATAATATTTCGAAGAACGAATTTTTCTACGATTAAAATAAATTGCAATAAAGTCGAGAACGTTTTACGAAAAAAAAAACAGCAACTGTATACGCGACAAAAACACAACGATTCGTTTCTAAAAGTGAGCGAATATTTTGTTTCGACGTTTTACTAAATATCGACGCGCGCTTTATCAGACTCTGAAAAATTTATATGTTTACCAGAGCGATTCGGCACGCGCAAGAGACGAACGAGCTTCGAATTTTCGCGTAAAACGAATTTTTCAATTCGAAAAAGCGTCCCACCATATATAAGAAGAAGTCAGGGCCCTGCTGTGTTATACACAAAACGACAAGAATAAACGATACGTTAATATAAGCGATCGAACGTTCGTTGTGTAAATTTTATTTCACTGTAAAATTACACCACGGCGCGCGCGCGTTCGCGGACATATAACGCGCGAATAGAATAATAGTTGTAGTTGTACGCAAACACCGCGCACAGTTCGTTTAACAATTACAACCCTCTTTTCTCTCTCTCTCTCTCTCTCTTTACGAGTATATATTTTTTTATATATATTTATACGGTTTTTATTTCGAAATATTCGCAATGTATAATATAGCGTACGACGAAGATTTCTCAACCATAATAATAATAATAATAATAGTTTATTATATATTATGTTCTCTTCGCGCGGGGTATTTTTTCGCTCTCCGTTCTTATATACACGTTTTATACTGCAGACACACACACACACACGCCTTTAAATAAAACATTTTGCGAGCAGTTTATATAAAACTCGTCGTCGTCGTCGTCGTCTCCGACGTGTATTTTATTTGATTTTTTTTTTCTTCTTCTTCTCGTCCGTTTTTTTTCTCTCTATATATAATGCGCAGCAGCAGCAGCAGGACGACAAACGCGCGACTACAATGGTCGCGACGATTGATGTCGGTCGTAAAACAAAATCGGTTTGATATATATCTACCGTTTCCCGCCCCTTCCCGCTCTCATTCCGCCCGATCGTGTCCAATTAAAGCGATATATTATATACGTATACCGCGCACGTTGCTGCAGTGTCCTGGTAAGCCCGCGGCGACGTAGACTGCTGCAGTAGCTGCTGGACCGCGCAGAAACAGGGAGGAGAGGATATATGGTTTCGTTTCTAGAATTCTAAACTCGGAATTTTTATTCGTCGCGCAGTTTATTTCTCTCGCGGGATAAATAGGGTTTTACGAGATGAAAAAAAAAAAGTACTTACGTATAGAGAGAGAGAGAAAAAGAAGCGGAAAGAAAAAAAAAACGGTCGCGTGCCGACGCACTCAATACGATATTGTAACGAGCCGTTACAAAACATTATCGGACGTGATGCAGAGGAAACGGAATTATAAAAATGTCACTATATACCTGATCCGAGTGTGAAAACGTGTCTCCGCGGAGGAGAACAAAAAAAGTTTATTTATTCGGATTTTGATGGTCAACATTTAAAACGCATCATGCGTATACTCGCGGCGGTTTTTCGAGAAAAAAATGCTTTACGATTCGTACAGATTATTATTATTAGGGTTAGAATTTCGATTTACGCGTGTTTCAGCGGTTTTTTTTAAAGGATTTTCGAGAATTTATTACAATGTCAAAATTAGCGTATTTATATTTAATATACGCCTATTTGTATATTGTTTTATAATACTATATGTCGACATTTCATCCGCGCGCGTGTAACGGTATGGAAAAAGTCTTATCGCGTTTCGTTCCAATAGCAAATCTTTCGTTTTCGTTTGAAAATCCGATGCGTTTGAAGCAAATAATTTTGAAAATTTTTATTTTTCAAATCCTAACAGCCGCCCCCTATACGATTATGAGTACGCGCAGCTACTCGCGTTTCGACGTCAATTACAGACATACAAACCCGTTTCAAAAAGAATTATAAATGTAGTAGTAAATACTCCCGACATCTCTTAACCGCGCATATAAGAAAAATATACGTATATACTGAAATACTGCGGGACGACGATTTATATAGTACGTGTGCACACAAGAAGAATATCGATTGGAAAACAGCCGCCGAATTGAATTGTAATTATTATAGCGGAAACTAAATCCGAAAACACGCGATAAATAAATATAGAACATATGTTTTATATGAAATCAAATCGAACAATAATTCCAATTCTAACGAGAGTCTCGAGGACGGACAGAACGAGACGAGATCTGTATAGTTTTAGACGATATCTTTTTTTTTTTTGTATTTGTCCTGCAGAAGGGGAGGGACCTTTTCGCGGACCTGCAGCAGACACTCCGCACGAACGAACAAGACGAAAAATTCGGCGCTATTTGCAGGATTTAGAAAATGTTGCAGGACGAAATCGCTTTGCGCTCGCGATAATATAGTTTTTTTTTATTAAATTTTCGCGTAAAACCGATAGAAAGAAAAAACAATTATATATGCATGTAACGCGGTCCTATTGTATTCGCGCGAAAAAACAAAAAAAAAAGAAATCTCTCGGCGCGCCGGGATGAAAATGTAAATATACGTATATTATATACGCCCGACGACGCGAAGCTGTGCGCGTGTACCGCGCGCGCGCGCGCAGTCGTCTTCTGATTGGTTGGAACCGTTCCAAACGGGCGGCAACCGATCGCCCGTTTATACGACGACGGCGGCGGCGGCGGCCGATAAAATAAAACACTTAAAAAAAACGCGCACACACCGAATAACGTATATTTAAACGTCACGCGCACGCGCGATGGTCGGCGTCGCCGATTAAATTATAATATATTATTATTATATATATTATTCGCAGCGTCGAAACTTATTATAATATTATATACTCCGCGGACTTATATTCGCACTGCATCAGCCCACACGTCTCAGAAAAAAAAAAAATACATGTTTTCATAATAAACCGTTCGGCAGAAAACACGTAGTATTTTTTAAACTGCGCGTCGAAAATTATTAGTATAAAAAAAAAACTTTTAAAAACACTTTTTTTTCCCCGGCGAATAATTTTATTCGGCAATTCCTATATAAACGTTAAGGGGATTACAGGAGGAAGCGCGCGAGTTATTATTTTCTCTTTTTTTTTTGTCTTATACACGCGAAATAAACGTTTCTTATACTTTCGACGTATGTACCGATCGGTTTATATAGTAGCAGCGCGATAATTTATTTCGTAAAACTCTCAGAAATTAAACTAAAAAAAAAAATTCTAATACTATCAATACGTTTGAAGATTTTAAGAAAGAGAAGTCGGAAAGGTGGATCTATGCACTGAAATTCGCGACGACTTCGAATTTGTTTTCGGAATCCTCGCCTGCAGCAGATCGATCGGTATACGTTTGAATAGCGTATAGGAAACGTTTATTTACGAATAATATACAAAGAGAGAAATATTCTAATTCCCATAACGAAAATTTAAAAAAAACTGTTTTTTTTTTTTACATTGCGGCCAATTATTATTATTTTTTTTATTACATATTTTTACGGAGTAATTTCGCGTTATCACACAGTTATCGTGGAATTTTTTTTCCTATATACTTTCGCGTCTATATAGACTCTCAAAGGTGAACGAAACTATAAAACTATATACGGTCAAGTATAGGAATATATAACGAATAATATAAATGTCCGTTTCACGGGGGAAGGAAAATTATCGTTCGCGTGCGCCGCGTATTAATAATATAATATATGGAAAACGCGATATTTTACATTATTTATATATACGTTAATAATATATATATATACTGCAGCGAACAAGAGATTTCGAGTTCTACGTCATATATAATATATATTATTTTTTTATTGTATATAATTATTAGGTCGATTCGAATTTATATACGCGTATATAAAATAAAATTATCGTTTATGTTGCAGCGCGTACTACTTTGAACGCACGAAAGTTATTAAACCCCCTTTTTTTTTACATATATTTTTATGACCACAATATTTTTAAACGAGCGAGTAATAAATAAATAAAAATAATATTATATATATATAAGTACATAATAATAATAGGTATATGTATAATAATATAATCGGAATAAACGTTTCTATATATATACACAAAGTCCGCGTTGTTGTTATATTATTGCTTTATATATACTGCGATGAGTTATTAAACGTGCGTCGCGGTCATGTGTATATAAAAATAAATTGCCTCCCAAACTATTAAAATTAAATTTAAAAAAAAACACCGACAAATATTATATATATATACGTTACGCAATATATATATATAAAATACCTAAGTATACGCACTTATTATATTGATTCGAATTGAAAATTATATATATATATATAGTTATGTACTCGTATATAACATATAAATAAATAAATATGCGGAACGCGTATATATATATATATGCTCATTGAACGATTTAGTTTTAAAAAAACGTATAAATACACATATAATATTAGGTATATATATACGCGTTACTTATATAGGGTCACGACGCGTTATTCCGTTTGGGGTTAAAATGTCAAATTGTAAATTATTAAATGTCCGTTGGGTTTTGAAATTATTATGAAGATTTGTTCAGGGACACCGACTTTCGATGAAAAAATTTACTCCAAGGATCGTATTTTTTTTTTCCTATACAAGTGCGTACAGAGATATTCGCTAGCAGGGAGTTTCCGACAGCGCAATAAAATAAATTAAAAATCGATAAGTAATTAATTATTATCGCGACGATATACGTGCTTTGTTTTTTTTTTTTTATATACATATAGCTCCTACACAATATATAGTATATACCTATAAGCTATGCGAAAAATACAATTATTTTTTCAGACTTCCACCACTGCTGCAGGTAACGGATTTAATTAACGACAAACGTGTATATAATTTAAAAAAAAAAAAATCAACGAATAAAAAAAAATTATATTCTATATAATATGGAGAAACGATGATATAACATCCACGAGCAAAATATACTAGATAAATTCGCGCGCGCGCGTATTGGGTTGCCTATACGCGGCGCGACGACGGCGCTTTATGGATATGTGAAAATACACGCGCGCACACGTGTTGCTGTGGCGCACTGCTACGAAGAGTAGTAAACGAGAGCCGTACGGATGAAAATGATAAAATTATATTGTATACTAATATATTATATAATAATATGTGATTTCATGCAAAGCGGTGTGACTATAATATGGAAATGAATATGAAACGGGGGGAAAAAAAAAAAAATTATAATAATCGAGATCGCGCGGAGAAAAATGCGAGATTTTTTTCTTTAGCGCGTGTACAAAAACACTGGGGTTTTTTTTATGGGAAAACGAGCCGTTATACTTAACGAACCATATTTGTCTCGGCTGTTTTTTTTTTAAGGTGTCGCGCTTGCGATTTCGAGGAGACGATAACAAAAAAAAAAATAAAATCTCGAATTTAGGTATCCGTTCGTATTTTGCTATATAATTTTATTACACGTATAACCCATAACCGCCGCTGTAGTTTTACACATTATACCGGCAAATTTGAATATATATATATATATACGCACAATCGCGGACGAGCGCGCCTACACGTTAATAAAAAAAATATATATTTTTACCTAAACGTTGGTCGATACTCGCATGTTTTATGAGAATAATTCGTTAAAAAAAAAAAAATTTCCACCTCGATCGTTGTGTCGATTATACATGTACAATAACGAACTCGAAACAACGACGTACCTATATATATATACTTGTACATAATTGGAGAAAAAAAAACGTAAAGCGGCTATAATATATTATAAATATATTATTATACGTACTTCTAGTATATATATATATATATATATATAATAATGATATCCGTTAGTTTTATTTCATATTTTATATATATTTTTTTCTTTTTACGCGCGGGGCAAACAACAAAGTTCACGTTTCTTTCTACACACATATATATATATATATATATATACATATAAACGGCCGTTTCGTAAATTATTGTGATTGATAGACGCATGTCGATCGTCAGATCGGAAAGCATTCATTAATAAAGAGCACTACTAAGTGTTTTTCTCTCTCTCTCTCTCTCTCTCTTTTGCCTCCCGTTGATTAATGGTCGAAAGTACATGTAGTGTAACTATATATATGTATTTCTGTATAACGATCTTCGCAGCAGCCGCGCGGAGAGGACGAGGAACGGTATTTTTTTTAAACCGTATACGAACCTATATATCGCAGGTCGCACATACGACGATACGCTCTTAAAATTACATACGAATATATAGTAACGTTTTAATCATAGGTATATATATATATACGTATAGAAATATCGATATTTATTTCGATATATCGCGAGTTGAAATCAATTATTTTCGTATGTAAAAAAATCGATATCACTTCTTTTATTTTTACGTTTTCGCGAAAACCGCGCGCGATACGAATTCGAATATTCATTATATTATCCCGAAAAAAATCGCCTTCAAGCCTTCTCGTGGACGACGATATATATATATAACGCGCGTAATTTTTAAACGTTCTTTTTTTCTTCTTTCTATATATAAACGAGCACAACGCGTTGCACAACTTATATGTACACTGCAGTTAATACGCGTATATGATTTTTTTTTTTTTGTACGCGATTATTATTATATTTTTTTTTAACGTAAATTAAAAATATTCACACCGAAATACCCCGTTCGGCGTATAAATATATATATATACGCAGCATGTATTATTATGCGCGCCGGTTAAAAAAAAAAATTCAAAACGCGCGCTTATACAGATTTTTTTTTTGTTCGCTTAAGGTCGATAAATCCGCTGCACGAATCGATAATCGTTTACATTTTATGTAAATATAATTATTATATTACGCGCTATTATTATATATATATATAAAATGCCTCGGAAACCTTGAGACCTACGGGCGTTTCAGCAAACGTCGCGTGTATAATAAATATATATTATACTGCACTACACTGGTTACACCACGGCGGCGGTGACGACGGCGGTGGTGGTGGTGGTGGTACCGCGAGTAAATTCGTATATATATATAGGTACATTTAGAAGGGTCACCCGGCGGACAATAATATATGTGTGCAGCGCTGCAGAGTGTTATAGCCGTTTCCCTTTATGTATACGTATACTACAACAACAACACACCGAGGGTATGTATATGTGTATATGTTATATATAAAAACGGACCCTAGAAAGTCCGTCAAGAGCGTATTTTCCCATGATGTTCTTGCGTGTCCCTGCAGCTCAGCACTATATAACACATATACGTCTGCCGCAATGTCCCTGCAGAAATCAGCTGGACAAAGGTCTCCCCCCTTTGGACCTTTTGTGTCCGCCGTCTCGCACTGTCTTGCGCACCGAACACGCACACTAATAAAACGGCGGCCTTATGCGTGCGTGTGCGCGTGTGTGTGTGTATGTGTGTGTCCGCCAGCGGCGTCGACCCCTGCGAATACACACACACACACACACACTGCGCGCCGTACACGGGAATCTTCGCACCACCGGCCATTCGCACACCCGACTGTACGCTAATTCCATTGTTTCCCCAACGATTTCCCGCCGGCCCGGACAACGGCCGTAATGAGCGTACGTATATACAGACGTGCAGTGTATAGTACGCGACCCGGCCGGGGTTTTGTTTTAACGGCGAAAATCAAAAAAAAAAAATTCGTCGAGTTATAATATATGTAAGGAGCTACCGATTTGCTCGTCATCGATATAAGAGATAGAGAACAGTCTAAAACGATTCCGTATACGAATTATATACAATAATCGTTTACTTCGGGAAGTGTAAAAAAAAAGATATTTAAAGAAATACAATAACGCGTAACCGTCGTTTTTACACGTCGATTATTGTAGAGTCGTGCTCGTCAATATTGTTATATCCATGGAAAAAAAAAGAAAAATCGATTTGGGAAATTTCAATAGAATATTTCATATTATATATATACGAGTCGAAAGCCGTGTATTTCGATTACTATTTATACTGTATATTATCGTTATTTATTTCTTTTTTTTTTTTTTGCGTTTTAGATATAAGTATACGTTTAAAATTATGAAAAATATTTTTTTTTGATTAAAAACGAGTGAATTATAATTATTCGATGCGAGGATATTTGTTTTAAATATTCTGTCCGACACTTTCCTGTTATTGCCTTATATTATTCGTATAGTATACAAGCCGCAGTCTAAAAAAAAAAAATTGTGCGAAACGTTTTGTCCGCGTATATAGTTCGAAAACGGACAGATGAAATTTTTACGTATTTATTATTATTCAAAAGCTTCGAGTTTTGTATTCCACGGTTTTGAATTCCGCGATTTTATCGACAAAAAAAATATATATGTATATAATATGATTTTCGTAAAAGGACGTATATATACGAATTTCAATTATTAGCAGACTTATTGGGCATAGCTAGTATTCCGAACACGTGTATTCAGAATATTTTTCAAGTATGTTCTGAATAATTTTTTTTAAATACTTTTTTTGAAAACATTTTAAACACTTTTCAAAAATATTCTGCATACAGCTGTATTCCGAATATTTTTTTAATCGTATTTTAAATAGAGTCTGCATAAAAATAACAACTATTGTTATATTTAAATGCAAAGAGTAATATTATTCCGATGAGGGGAGAAAAAAAACTTATATTAGTTATCGTGTCAATTCATAAACCTTAAATACATATTGTTTGTATTCGATTGAATAACAATTTACTATATAATTCGTATTGTTGAAAACTAGTAAAAAGAAAAAAAAAAGTACTCCAAAAGTATTTGGAATAATTTTTGTGAAGTATTCAAAATACTCGGGGAATACTTTTGTCACGAAGTATTATTTTTCTTTTCGAAGAATTCGGAATACGCGTATTGCAAATGCTTTTAAAAAGTATTTTACCCAAGTCCGATTGTTATTTGTGCGAATAGAGAGCGAAGAGAAAAGAATTATTATTATTTAATTATTATTTTCCCTATAATAACTCTGAAAACGTGTACAGAGGGAAAAAAACGATAAATTTCAGTGAAATACAATAAAATAACCATTTCTTCGGTCGAGGAGAATATTACACGTGTTTATCGCGCTCGCGATAATATTCGGATATATTTTTCACGCTGGGGATATCGTTGCACGAACAGACGCGCATTTCGGTACGCGCACGAGATTAGGTATTTCATAATAGCGCTATCTGTTTTATATTGTACAATTGAAATTTTATCGACTACTACGGTAATTCTGTTTGTTTGTCCAATGTACAATCGATACGGTGTAATAATAATAATAATAATTAATTGTTATTAAACAAGCGCGTTGGAAAATCTGTCCGTGTTCGACTTTTAATATTTCTGTTAAAATACAATTATAGTCTCTTGAAATCTCAATATAAAGTATCGAATATTATTATATATAGGTCGCAGAATTTTTACTAAATATTATTCCAAAATTTTTTTTTTGGATAAAACGATTTTTTTTTTTATTTTAAATATCTGCAGCTTACTATTTTACAGTAACGTATTCGGCACGTAATAATAATAATAATAATATTTTCGAATTTATCGCGCGCGTTTTCCGCGTATTACACACACACACACAGTCAGTCTACAAAATATCATAAAAATATATTATAATAATAATATCGATTCGATAAAACGCGTATAATAATAATAATTATAACGATCTGGTATATATATATATATATAATAATATTTATATGAGAAAATGTCCGAGATATTATACGCCCCGCGAAAAACGCGGATAAACGGATTTTCGTGCGGCGATTATTTCTTCAATATATATAATAATATCGGAGACCTAAACGCCGATATACACAGAACAAGGCAGCTATAGACCTTAGATAGGATTAATGTATAATATAAAAAAAAAAACGTGTAAATTTTTTGAATCCAATCGCACTCATCGCGGAGAGAATAAGTTTAAAATTTTTCTAACGAAATAAATAACGATATAAGTATGCCGGACACGTGAGAAAAAAAATGTGATTACGATGATCGCGCGCCGAAAATGTTTTAAATATTTGCGTTAACGATGATGATTTTTTTTGTTTAAAAATTTTATTCGATTCACACAGAAGGCTCTCGTTTACACTACGTATAATAATAATAATAAATGGCGGAAACTACATACATATATAAATAGCGAGGAAATCTCTCGAGTATAACGACGCGCGCGTATGGTCTCGCGATTTTTACATAAAATCATAATTAAACTCGAACCGACTACGTTAATTAAAAAAAAAAAAAAAGACGCGCGCTTAAAATTAAAATATATAAGTATTTTTGAAAACGAAAATATATACGATTTTCGGATTACACAGACCTTGTATAAAAACGACGTTATTATAATATATGTACGCGCTTTTATAGTAGGTATATAATATATTTGGAAAAAAATTTTTTTTTTAACCCCGAATTCGTTTTGAATCGACGCGGAATATATATATAACACGTATTATTTTAATAAATATTCCGGAGAGATTTCCTCGAAACTAAGTACGGACGAAAAAAAAAAAATTGTAAACTACCGGGCAAGAGAAAAATGAAAAAAAAAATGAGAAAAATATTACGTATCGAAAATTGTCTCCATTTACCTTTCGCGACGACGACCGCGATAGCGGGAAAAATTAAACTTTTTTTTTTCCTCTTGCGGCACACGGACAAAAAAAAAACTCGCGGCGTGCGGTTTTTTTTTTTTTAATAACAAATGTATATTGTTTCGCACGAAAACTACTATCGAATGCGCGTTATTAAAAATATAAACAATTTTTTTTTTCAATCTAACGCGAAATTATAAAATATTTTAAAATCAATCGATTTCGACACACGAAAAAAAACCAACGATTATCTACGCGAAATTCGCACAAAATTCAGAGAGATAAAAAAAAAACGCACCGCGATATAAAATAATAATAATAAAAAAAAAATTATTTCGCGGCGAAATCACTATAGGCGCACACAAAACGACAACGACGACGACGGGCCGGCCGGCGTTGCGCCCGGCTTATTGCGGGCGGCGGAATTGTCCGTCGGCGGCGGGAAAAAACGTGCTCGTCACGTCGCCGTACACTCGGTCGGTCTACACACGCATACACACACTCGCTACCACGCGACTGCGCTGCTACTACTACTACTACAATGATAATGATAATAATAACACTATAACGACACGCCGCGCGCGCGCGCGCGCGACACGATCCACTACCGTGCGTGCGTGCGTGCGTGCGTGCGTGCGAGTGTGCGTGCGTGCGTGCGCGTGTATGCGCGCGCGCCCGCCCGGTCTGCAGCAACAGGTCGCGGCGGCGGCGGCGGCGGCCGCGTAGCACTCGCGGGTGTTGTTGTCCCCCGAACCGCAAACAAGTGTTGGTCGCGCGGCGAAAAGGAAGAAAAAAAAAAAACGTGCGATTGGAAGGGGGGGGGGCAAACGAAAATCATTAAAGTCTCCGGGAGAAACGGACGGACGGACGGACGGGGGGGGGATTTGCGGTGTCTGTCTTTAGGGGGCTATGCGTGCGCTGCTCTAGCGCGGTGGCAGATAAGCGGCAGACGACGAGCTGTCGTTTTTAATTCAGTTTTTGGCCCGTGTCGCCCGGGCCAACGGAATTATACGCGTATATCAACGTCTGTGCGGATCAACGCGGGCCGGCGTGAAAAAGCGCCGTTCTCTGTGGCGCGCGCGGGTGGTTCCTGCTTCCGGGACCGCCGCGCGCGCGCGCGCGGTGGGAGAAAAGTCCGCCCCCACCGCGCGGCGAACGGCCCTTTCACCGTAAACGGGGTTGCGCACGACTATAACAGGAGGAGGGGCACCACAGCCGCGAGTCCTCGTTCCCGTTGGTGGTGGTGGTGGCCAGCGCTCTCCTCTTCCCTCTCCTCCGTTTAAATCGCCCCGCCGCCGACGCGGCGCGCGCTCGTTTCGGACTACTACCACCACCACCACCACCACCACCGCCGCCGCCGCCAGTACAAAAATTATAACCTAAACGCGTATTATAATAATAATATAATATAAGATTTATCGAAAATCAGGTTTTGGTTTCTTTTTTCTTCTCTTTTTCCCCCCTCGATCACCCTGTATACACCGACTACAACGACTACTGCCGCTGCTGCTGCTGCTGTGTGCTGCAGTCGTCGCTACTTGTTTGTTGTTATAATTATTACGTTACCACCGCGGGCTCACTGCTGCAGCAGCAACAGCAGCAGCAGCAGCAGCACCAGCAACAGGTATTACTACCGGTCTAAATACACACGTTATACGCGCGTCACACACCGTTGGCAACGGTTTCCGTAATTTTTTTTTTTTTTATTTATTAAATAGGAAACCGTTCTCGATTCGCAATAATATACGTATTTTTTTTTCTTCTTCTATAAGTGCTCTCGGAAAACGTCTCGTTGGAAAATAGGATTTAATTTTAATTTTTAAAAACGTCTATATATTTACGAATAGAATTTTGTTTATTCGCGGCCGTGCACGTCTCGTTTAAACGATCCTCGAGAATATTATTATAATATATAAACACGTTTACGAAATACACATATTGTATATAATATGTCGGCAAAAAACGCGTAGCACGCAACGCGACATTATGTAATAATCGATTCTTCTCGTTTTCGTGTCCGGTCCCCAGTATAGCTTGTATCACGTATATTTATATCTTTTCATCCCTGAAATATTCTGCCAATATACCGTACGGCATTGTCATTCGTTTCTCCTGTATCCTTCGCGGCGTACTCGCGGCAACTGGGGCAATCGTATATAGACATGTAATCAGTGGCGTAGACAGGATTATGTAATGGTGGGGGGTTTTTAAGTATAAATGAAATTATAAGCTTTTACATTTTTTGTTAAGTTTGTTGCACAATGCACAAATTACTTGTAAAATGACAATATATATCATATTTTTTTACAGTAGGTACTAGAATTAATGAAATATACAATTGTATAAATTGTATACATTTATTAGATTAAAAAGTATAAAAAAAAGGCAATGGGGGGTTTAAACACCCAAACTCCCCCTGGCTACGCCACTGCATGTAATATCGATTCGGTTGCACTGTGTATTAACGATGATTGTATACTGCGAATATAACGGAGTTCCTCTCTCTAATCGTATATATATTTAAAATTTCACGAATACCGTTTCGTATATATAGAATATACACGCGTAATACCCATTTACTTGTTATTATATTATACAATACACGGCACTATATAAATGTAACCGATAAGATGACACGATATTAAATCATTATCATATGCGCAAGCATTTAAGCGAAATATCGAATAATAAGTATCATCAAATTAAACGTCAACGTTTGCGAACACGTTTTTTAAGTCACACAATTTGTATATTGTATTTTTATTTTACGAAAAATTAAAAAAAAAACTATACGTTTACGGAAATTTTTAAACGAGAAATCCTGCTGCAATAATATAGCGTTGTTTCGTCGACTAGAGGCGAATTTAATAAAAAAAAAAACCTACAAGTAGGTATACAAGAACGCACGACATATAATATATAATATGTGTGGAAATTAATCGGAATTATTTCGTATCGTTGTATATAATTTTGACGAGTTAAACGTTCTTTTTTATTTTTAAAGCCGCCAGTTATAGCTGCGCAGTCACAACGACGGTGCAGGTCCGGTATATAATATAAGTACGCGTTTCCGCCATCGCTTTGGGAAATAAAACAATCGTTTTTTTTTTTATTATTATTATTATTATTATCCGTAATTACGTATATATAGAGACAAATTCGCGTTTAGATGCGATCTAATTCGTATACACGTATATATATATATATAATTAAACGCCATACAGACACCGCGGCGAACTACTACGCCATATTAAATAATATATATTTTAGTTATATCGCGCGTTATTTTCTTTAAAAATATATAAGCGTATATAATATCATTATGTATATACGCGCGGTAAATTATAAAAAAAAAAAAAATATTTCCCGAAATAATACGTCTTATAATATCATTCTGCAGCAGTGTTTTATATATATATATAGATAATACACGAGAAATTTCTGCGCATAATGAGATAAATATATCTATACAGATTACAGAATACCGTCGTGTCGCGTGTGTAAATTAAAAAAAGAAAAGGTATATTCGTTAAAAGCGAAATATAATATTACATATTATAATGTATACATATATACGGTCGAAAATACGCGGTATTATTTATATATATATATATATTAAACGAACCAATTTTACAATCTTCACTTTTTTTTTTAACGATAGTGAGGCCGAATGCGATTATTATTATACTATACTATACACGCGGTATACCGCGAGGGGAGTCGTATATATTATATAGGCGTGATGCTGCGCTATTTTTTTTATATATTATTACAAAATATCTGTTTTGTTTCACGTATACGCGTTTTTATATATAATATCGGTTTGTTATATATATACAGCTGCAGTGGTCGAAGTGGATCAAAATGAGTTGGGGGATGGAAGCTGCAGTGTCGTCATTTCGAGTTTTGAAAGGGGAAGGGGGCAAAGTTGTAAACGGTCCATATATATTGTTGAAAAATAAGCAAAAAAAAAAGTTTTTTTTTTTTGGATAAAAAGCTCTAACACAGGCCCTCCTATTAACTTTGGATGCGGTGAACTGTATTTTGCATATGATTGTGACGTTTACAGATCTATTGAATGTTAAAATTTTATAGAAAACGAAATAGTTCTTACAAAGAAGAAATAGAAAAAAAAAAATTACTCGAAGATATTTTTCTGAAAAAAAAAAATTAAGCAACATAAACGACTGCAGATTATATACAAATGTTTAAAAATCCAAGAAGAGGGACGAACAATTTCAAACAAAAATAAGTGGAAATATGCTAACTGTAAAAGTAGTGGAGGAATAGCATCCCTTCATATCCCCCACTTCGACCAGTGGTTAGGTATATAAAATATTATTATTTTACAACAATATAATAATATATTAAAATATTATATATATATATATATATGTACAAAAACCAACGCGTTGTTAAACAAATAATATTTTAAAATACCCGCGAATACAGTACTGCTGCAGACTGCGGAGACGACGAATTGTGAAATAGGAAACGCCGTAAAACGCGTAGTATACACGTATTCCAATAAAAACATATAACTCTGCAGCTGTATATATTATATTATGTGTATATATATTAGTAAACGCTATATATAAAGGATTATTATTTTCGCGGACGTCTGACCGAGTGAGCGTATTTATAAATGGTTTTCGACAATATATTATGCGTGCAGCGTAGTTTAACTCGAATTATTGTGTAAATCGTTCTGTATATAATATATGTGTGTGTGTGTGGGTAATAATACACTGGGAACAAGAATAAAAAAAAAAACTGGTGGACGTCGTCGTATAACGGGCGAACCTTATTTTCGTGTTATTTAAGTGTATTTTATGCGTCCGCAAGCGCGCGGAAATCGGTCTTGACAAGTAAAACGCGCGATACGAATAACGACGCGCATAATGCGCATATGCGACCGTCAAATTTCTGTGTGCGTGCAGCGGTATTAGGAGCTGGCACTCGTCACCCGTGGTTCCCGCGGAAACCGTACCGGCCGCGGCGTCCGGTCGCGGAGAAAAACGAAAACGTTTTTTTTTTTTTTTGCTTTTCCTTCCATCACTCCGCGGTTATTATACCGTTATACGTATAGCATTCCTCCGTTACTTTTTTTTTCTAAAGAAAATGACGATTATTTCTCAAAACGGTTTTATCAAATAAAATACAAAAAATATTAATAAATATTCAATACAAATTCATAAAATTAATTTCTAATAAATTTAATTTAGCTATTGACCGAGACTCTTATCACCTGCAGTCTACACATTTGGGTATGGCTTTATGCGAATTAAGAAGAAAAGTTGCGGATTTGATGTTCTTATTCGATTTACTGAATGGCAATATAGATTCATCCGAACTACTTTCTCTGGTTGATTTAACTTTAGAAATTATGCTACGAGGTCACAAACTTTGTTCTTCGTCCGTTTATAACAACAACTACAGTTCCGCATCATTTTTCCCAGAGTTCTTACTTCGGCTAACAGTATTATAAATAACATCGATTTCTTTTTATGTCGCGCCAGGTTTTTAAATATAATGTTTATGTAGCATTAAGTTCCGATGTTAATTATTCGTAATATTATTATAATGTTCGTGTATTATCCGTTATTTTAATTATTATTCTTTAACGTTTGTTATTAGTGATGTTTTTGTTACTATCCTGTATTTCTGTATCACAATTGTCTAAATTTTAATTTAATTATATCACTTACTGTACCGTTGTTTAAAGGGTTCTTACCCGTTAATAAATAAATAAATAAATAAATAAATAAGAGCGGCGAGAAATCGCGGAAAGACGTCGATTTATAATAATAAACGAACGTCATTTTATACGAATGTCAGACCCGACGAAAATCCCTTCTTCCGCGGGTTTAACTCCTGATAAACGATCTGCACCGTCTTTGCACGGGCAATAAGCTTTTACAAATCGTTTCATTTAGCCCAACTTTACGCGCGTAGCGGCGATAGAAAAATTCTTTTTTGGGTCTACTACTAAAGTTTATAACGCAAAACATATTCTTCTCGCCGCGTTTGAATTTCGAACACAATCGGCCGTGCCATTTTAACGGAACTATACCGCCCGCACGAAATCGAATAACATTTGATTTTATTGCAGACCTTAAGACACGAACGATTTATCGCCAGCCTAATTGAACATTTGAACGATTAAAAACATCGTTTTTTTTTTTCACATTTCCAATAATAAATTATATTTATTTTAATATTAAAACGTAAGAAATCGGTGGGCGACACGGAATTTTTATTATTATTTTCGGCGCACAAAACAATCCGAGAATCAGGTAAAATTATCGAAAAAATCCTTTCGTCGTCGGCCTGTGATCGTTATTGAAAGTACTCCTTAGACAGGGAGGCGGGCGATCGGAAAAAAAAGAATATCGTTTTATACCGCGCGCGTACAATATTTGTTTTAATATCCGAAATACCCGAACACTGCAGTATAGATAATACTTTTTTTTTTTTTTTATACACTTCGCGCCGACTACATATAATATTATAGTCAGTGCCGTCCAAAGGCGTGGGCCCGAGGCCCCCAAATTCTAACGTCCTCCAATTCGTTTACAAAATAACATGTTCATTTTTTTTTTTTTTACTTAGATATTTAAATTTTAAAACATTAACCATTTTGAAATTATCGTAATAAACATTATAAAGTAACGGATATTCAAATAAAAATTGGCATTTTAGTTTTTATTGATAAAGTGTAATTTTTAATAAATAACACGCTTGTAATATATTATGTGTTAAAAAAAAAAACATATCATAATTTAAGTATTCAAAGGCCCGCCAAAATATTTTGGGCCTCACGTAATAACCTTAAGACGGCTCTGATTATTATAGTCTCGACACGGCGCGGCGTATATTGTAACGGCGGGGAGCGGGGAATTATTATTATAATTCTCGCATGGCGAGCGAAATAACGCATTTTATATTGTATAATACATATAATGTTTACATATTAAAGACAATGGCCGGGATTACACACTATTTTATATAGTGTTTTAACATTGTTTAAACGACTGTATAATATATATATATATATATATAGAAGCGACGCATCTGTTTTTTTTTTTTTTTAGTACATATTATAATATATACGGCAAAGCAATTATATACGCGAATTTGTCGAGCGTATATATATACCTATATAAATTGACATTTTGTGTTTTCATTTGCTATGGTAAAACGTATAAATACGCTTATAAGGACCGCGCGGTAGCGCGTTCAAATACATATTATACCGTTCAATTATAATACATATTATAGGAAAACTTATACGCACAAGACACGATTTAGCAAAAAAAAAAAAAATCATAGCAACAATTATTATAATAACGTTGAGCGCGTCGATTTAAATATTATAACATTATTAATATATATATATATATGGGTACGTCCGAACGGCACAAAAAGTATTGAAAATAATCGATCCGCGGTTATATAGCGTGTATAATATCCTGCGGTATACAATAATAATATATACGCGTTGAACATTTCGTAAAATCTAATTTCGTCCATTATGAATATTATATTATGTATTATACGGTCGAAATCGGTTGATTTTACAACGACGAATTTAGTCCGATATATTACATTGGCGTTATTATATTATATATATATATATAATTGGAAAACGATTTTCGCAGCGCGCATTCATATAATATAATAACAGTAATTTAAATATATTGTACACAACAACACGTACGTACGATTATTATTATTATTTTTTCGATAATCGCAAGAAAATAAAACGCGATTTCGTTACTTCCTGTAATAACGCGCGGTTTCTTTTCGGTTCGTATAACAGTGAGCTGATAAATACACGCGCGCTAGTATTAACGGTTGCCTATCCACTTGCGCCCGACGACGAGGCGGATCGCTATATTTTGTGTACACAACAATAATATATAAATATTTACGCGCGTATGCAGGATATTACACGGTAAAAACCAGACGAATCCGTTGAATTTAATAATGAAAAGTCTCGCTTTGGTTATTCTATATAACAGCTTGTATAAAATCGACGAGTAAATGAAAAAAAACTATATATACACACACACACACGTGTTTTTTTCCATACGTTTTATTTTTTCCGCTTCGTACGTTTATATATATAATATATAGTAATCGATTTATTTATTACTATTGACCGCCCGATATATTTTCTCCGTATAATTATATATATATATACGATTACACTCGCGAGGTAAAAAAAAAAAAAAAATAAATATTACGTGAGAAAACATTGTACTGCGACGAAAAAAAAAAAAAAAGAAGCGATTCGATAAAAAATAAATAATAATAACGTTTATGTGTATATAGCGAAAGATACACTGCGCGCATACCTCTGTATATCGATGCATATTACGCGCGTATAGGTCGATCGATGTACGACGATGCTATTGAGGAGATTGGTTTACACGAAAAAGCAATTATCTTAAGTATAATATATATCGTACAAACGGTGGTGTTATATAGTACGTATATATATAGTAATCGGTATACGTACACACATTGTCGTCTCTCGTTGTCGAGTCGTTAATCATTAGGTGATTTTTTTTTTTTTCGGTGGATATATTCGTAGTTTTTTAAAGATTCTTTTTTTTTAATCCAATAAAATAATACGATTGAAGAAAATGCCGCCGCTATATATATATATTATATATACGGATAAATGTAAATCTCGACTCGTTATTTATATATATTTTCCGACGCGCACATTATATACCCGTGCTGCAGCTGCGTATATAATATTAATAATAATATATACACTCTCACCGCGCGTCCTGTGTAATATATAATAGTAATACATCATTTATTATCTCACTGGCTGCAGCACACCGTGCACATATCGATACACGCGTAATATATACATAAAATATAAATAATATATAAAACAACGAATGATTTCTTTTTTTTTTTTTTTTATGTATATGATTTATTTAAATTGGCAAAAGGACCTCGCGCGTTATGAAAAATATACGGTTTTTTTTTTTACGCGTATAAATTATTATTTTAATAATATCGCGTATACACGACTACATTACACACACACACATTATTATTATTATTATAATAATTATTATATTATTCGACGAAAAATATAAATAATTACGCGCCGTATATAGCCTCGAACGATAAATTTATTAGTGTTTATAAATATATACTTATATGTACGAGCGAAGCGTTAAAAAAAGTCTCAAGGTGTCACAGCGAGATGCGTCTACCCGACACGTAATAATAATAATAATAATAACGTTCCGCGCGAGTATATAATATAATGTAATTATAAATATCGCACAGATCGGCTATTATTATTATACGGCCGCGCGGGTTCGGCTTTAAGAACATATTTTATGGAGAGTATATAAAATCGAGTGGGAATAATCCGTTCGGCCAAATTCTTATTTTACCTTAAATTTAGCGTCCCCCCTCGCCCCCGTAAATACTCCGCGTAAATATTTATTTTAATCGTAATTAATTTCCCGTAAATACGTAATAATAAAAAGAATTTTTTGTTTTTTTTTGCGAAATTTTTAAAAATTATATGATAACGGAAAACGGATAGCGAACGACAATTTTCTTCGTATACGATTAGTCGTATCTATAGGAAGGGTTTATCGTAAAAGCACCAAAATCCAGTAGTGTCGTGAACCTAAAAAGAAAAAAACTGAAGAAGCAATAACAATGTATATCCGGCCCATCAGTTCCAGTTTTATACAATGACGGTTTTTTTTCGTGTAGACAATTTTTTGAGTAGAAATAGTGCTTCAATTTTTACAAGTACGCCCATTTTCCGGTAGCAAATGTTCCGCGCATACTACTTTGAGAGAAGCGACCGAAACAACAGTTTTATCAGAACTACATGCACAAAACAGCTATATAGAAGTAGACGGGGGAAAAAAGAAAATCGCGAAATCGGTTTGTCTGCAGTATTCTTCTCATCAATATTAGAGACTGGATTTTTTTTTTTACACCACCCGGCCAAAATTGAAAAGAAACTGCTTCTTCAAATTCGTTACGCCACTGCCAGAATCGCATATAGTACGAGTATAAAAGTACTGCTAATAATTTATAGTCGTTTGTCGCGTGCACCGTATGTATAGATCTTCCGAAACACGAATTTTGATATTTCACTGCACAAGTTCGTCAATAATAGTGCGACTCACCAGAAGTACGCCGAAAAGGGTATATATAAACATTTGAAATACATATAGCTTTCGATGAAACGGATTTCGACAGAAAAATTACTACGAAAACGTATTTTAAACCGTTAGCTTTCGGTACGGATTCAAAGCAAAACTCACACCGCGAAATATGTTCTGAACTGCGTGTTCAGAGAACGCTGAATTAAAAAAAAATAAAATTATATGTAATACAAAACGTATACGTTTGGTATGCGTGTGTTCAATGGCCGCCGAACGCACGTAGTGGGCTGGGCCTCGTTATAAATACTCGAAAAATAAAACAGTATAATCGATATTCGATACAGACAGCAGCACTCATCGCGGCGGTGGGACCACCACCAATCGATGAAAAAACACAGTAAAACCATTAACCCAACTATCCGGACGCTTCGTGGTTTTTTTTATTATTTTTTTATTTCTCGACCGCGGACGGACTGAAGTGTTTATTTTATAAACCCAATTATATGGAAGCTGCGCCGGATCGAAATCGTTAAAAACTGTATAGAAAAAAAAATAATAAAAAAACGTACGCGTAGATTTTTATTTATTTGAACGTAATACAATATTATTAATACGCGCGCGACATAATACACATTATTATTTTTTGATTGAATACGTATATATAATATATATATAAATAATTATTTTTTTCGCGAATTTTCAAAATCGTATCATAAACAAGTGTAATACACGCGTCACAAACTAGTCCCACCGGATTTTAAGTGTTCGTATATTTATATAAAATATATATATATATACGCGAGATTATTATTATGACGTGTATTATAATATATACATTATAATAACAGCCCCTCCGTCAAAGTTTCACCAACGATTCTGCGTAGACCGTCGTCGCAATAATAATAATAATAATAATAATAATAATAATAATAATAATAATAATAATAATAATAATAACATATTATAATAAGTATTCGAAACGTTTATTATTGTCCGCCCCTCGTTTATTTTTATGACTATATAATACCCACTGTCCGCTGGTAAACACGAAAAAAAAATATATATATCTTAATAATTATATATTTATAAAATTCGGTAATATATACTGCACACTATAACATTTTGTTTCGTAGTGTATATTTTATTATAGAAACGACGCAGTATAAAACGCGCGTATTATTTCAAAAAAAAAAAAAAATCCACTGTACGTACGCGACAAGACAACGTCGTGTTTTCGTCATTTTTTCCCCTTTTCTTTTTAATGGTTTTATTATTTCTTATGTTCGGCGCTCTATAAACGCGCGCAAAGCAATGAAGTTTTATTTGACCTCCGGCCATTAGGTATAGTAGGTAGTGTATAATATATATAGTTTTACGACGTAATTGGTACCGCGAGGTTAATAAGAAAACATTTTGAGGGCGGACGAATCGAGAGAATTGTTTTTTTTTTTTTTTTATACACGTAAGATTATAATAAATAGCCGAGATTTGTGAGCACTGAATTTTGTCAACGCGCGCGTACTGTTTAAATATAACCGAATATATTTTTTTTTTCAACGTTCGAGAAAGAGAACAGCGTAGGAATTATTCTGCAGTTACGGAAAATTATCAAACTACTCGATGGTTTCGGAGACGCGAAAGACGTGTCTGTCCGAACACTATTCGCCCTTTTACAATATAACGTCGCGTATATAAATATTATAGCCTTTGATTGCCATTTGTTCGAGATAAACTCTATGTCGTCGCGATGCAGACGTCGCGAAACTCTGTACACGCAGCAGGTGTCAAAGAAATCTTAAAAAAAAAAATCGAAAACCCACGCGTCGCTTAACATATAATATATACACACAATTATGTACCAAAATAAATAATTATGTGCGTATAAGGACTGTCAAACACACTAAAATATAGAGCCGCGTATAAGCTATACGCGAAATATTCGCAGCGTATTAAAGGATACAGTAGCCCGAGTAATTCAATTCGTTTTAATGGTCCGAAAGACACTCGTGCGTTTTATTCGAATCGAGTGCTAAAAAAATAGTGAACGTATCTCGTATATAAAAAAAACGAGTGGTACGGTAATGAGTGGCAACCCCGAATTGCAGCGCTAAATTCAATAAAAGTTTTGATCAACTGTGTCACGTATACAGGCAGCTGTTATAATAACGATTTGCCGAAACAAGCATCGACTATAAAACACCAAAAACGCGAATTTTAAGCTTCATCCATTGCGGTCACCGACAAAGGCGATATCGCAGGTTTCACCGATCTCGGTCTTCGATAGTATTTGTAGTTATTTTTTGTGAATTTTCTCAAAAAAAAAAAAAAGTATAAACGTGTGCCGCATATATAGTATATAAATCGTGTGTACAGTACGTGTTGTAATATTACGAATTACTGAAATACCGCCTCGCCGTTATAATGTATTACAGCAGTTTGCGCAGAGTTTTGCAAAAAAAAAGAATAGAAAACCATTACAGTAGAAGCGAAAGAAAAAGAAAAAAATAGAAATATATTTACCCGAGCCGCGTACAGAATAAATCACATGCACAATATTCTCGGTTCGTCCCGCCTTAACGCGTATATAATATTATTATTATAATATTGTACACGAGTAATTTTTTTTTTTACCTGAAACACACAAAAACAAAACAATTTTATTATCTCGTACATATACAAAAATAACTAAAAAAAAAATAAAAAATAAAAAGAGACTGGTTTAAGTATTTTAAGTATAATATATATACTAATGAAACGTTAAGCACCGGCGGTTATATTATATTATACTTTATGTTACACGTAATATATAAACTTACGGTGACCCCGTTTTTTTTTTTAAAACATATCTTATAATATATTACTCCGTTCTTTATCTATATTTCGAAATTTATATCTCACAATCCGCCGTCCAGGTGGTATAAATATATTATTACACGCCACTCGCATATAATATATATATATATATAATATGTTATACAAACGTTTATAATTCGAGAACCGAGATATTCGTAATGTGTAGAGAGAGAGAGAGAGAGAGAGAGAGAGAGAAAACGACAGTTTTTATTAAAAAAAAAAATATATATATATATTTTTAATACTGCAGCAGGCGTACGTACGAATAATCTTTATAATAATAGCGGCGCGCGTTCGCGTTCCCACACCGACACGCGAAGAAAATCGTTTCTCCGGAGAAGGATATATGAAAAAAAAAAATAAAAATAAAAATTCCGTTGCAGAATAAAACGGTATTTGCGCGCAAAACACTGTATAGGTACGTACGTGTATATGTACAAAGGCGTTTTTACGAGTACGCGTATATGTATATATATAAATATATACGGAGTCGCATGTCATTGTCGTCTGCAGTTCATCAATCATTCTGTTTACGAATAATTTTCCTTCGAGTCCTTTGAAAATATACCGATATATATATATATATTTATTATTCATTAAACACGCAGTTATTTCCCCTATTCGTGTGCGTGTGTGTGCTCGGGATGAAGGCCTATACACTCGTATTTATTTATTTTTTAAACATCAGCGCGTCCTGAACAAACACTCCAAAATACCCTAAGGGGGTAAGTACACTACTGCCTTTCCGTCATTTTTCACCGTGACTAAGCCGTATATATATGCGTATACCGTACAGTCGTAGACAATGGACGCGAACCGCTAGTGTTCGTACGAAAAGTCAAGACTCAACGAATCCTGCACGAGTAAAATTGAGATTTTCGAAAACCCTTTACCGAAGAGAGAGAGAGAGAGAGAGAGAAATGTGACCAACAACTGGCGTCCGAAACGACAAGAACGTATAATATATAATATATGAATTGAGCGTATAGGTACCGATAGGATTTATTTCGAATATTTTCGTCTTGAACGCGCGCGTCTCTAATGCAGAGAAATCGTTTGAAATTATATTATATCATACGCGGTTTTATGTGAACGAAAATCCGTTACACAGAAATTTCGTTATAAATTTGATTATTTCTCGTTTAAAATCTCGCGTATTTATATACGGTGTATACACGATAGTGACAAAGACTATAATAATAAACGAACGGCGACGAACAGATCCGGTTCATTTTTCGATACGAAAATAAGTTTGTAAAAAATAATTACCGTGTATCCAATCGGTAAAAAGCGAGCGAAATTAATACGCTTTAAATAAAGCAGCACGCGATATTACGCATATCTGCGACGTATTTGGATTGACGAAATTGTATTTCAGTAGTTCTTATAATATCGCGTTACGATATTAGAAAAAAAAAAAAAAGAATTCGTTTTTTTAAAACGAAATTTCATATAGTCGGTCCACAAAATCTCTCCTTATCGTCGTCACTGTTATAGTTAGGCCATAATAAGGGGGATCAACATATTTTTTTATAAGAACAAATATAAAATCGTTTTTTTTTTTACATTCGTGTTCGTTATTCGTGTTTGTTTAATTAATAGATACAAAAAAAAAAAGATTCATAGTTCGTTTTTCAGATCTATTATTTTCAGGTACGCGAATTTGGCACTACAATGTCAGCACATCTTTCTAAAACATTTCCGACAAATCATACACGGACTTCAGTCTAAATCGTACTCGTTTGACTTCAGAACCATTTCGTTAAATATACATACTTTCTCGAGATGTATTGGCGGCACGTTTTTTCGAAATGCCAGCAATACCGACTTAAACAGATTTAATCGACGATAATACTAATAATGCTCGTCGTCATATCCTGCAGTACCGTATCTCGCGGTATTCGCCGTCTGTCGACATACAAAAGCGCGTCTTTTACGCTATCAGTTTTTTGACCAAATTTTTTTTTTTTTCTATAGTGTCGATGATGTGTTGATCATCTGATTGTACACGTTCAATCAGAAACACTTGTGTTTCGTTTCAAAATTCCATCCCGTAAAACGTTAAGGGGCGGATTCGACACCCGTATATATATATATACTCCCACGAGGATTACGCCACTGTTTCGTTAAACACAAACGCAAAGTTTTTCCACCCGTGCAGAATATGCAAAATAATAAAAAAAAAAAAACCCCGATCGCGTTGTAATCAAATTCGTATCGATAATTCGACGCGCTGTCTCCGGCGCGCTGTGCGAAAATCCATAAAAAAAACCAACCCCCGCAGCCGCGCGTATTAAACGCGACCGCGACTGGGCGAAACCGAATTATTATACTGAAAGCGACAAAAGAATCGCCTTATTGTTCTTGGTCGGCGGCTTATGTGTGCCATTATATTTTATGTATACCGTATAAAAAAAAAAAAAATTCTAAAAAAACTCGCGGACTGGGGGGGTGTCTGCACCGCGGGCGGGTAGTTCACACTCTTTTATTTCATTTTTTCCACACAAAACGTATAAATAATATTATATATGGAGAATGGGTACGTACGCGTTTTGCGGGTAACGAATAAATAACGAAAAAAAAAAGAGATTTTTCCCGACGCTGCCGTACGCGTATTGTCTACTAATCGACTTCACGCTCTTACCCGCAGTATACGGATAATGGTCGGCTGAAGAAATACAAAAAAAAAAAAAAAGAAAGGAAAGGGCGCGCGCGGTACGTATACATAATATGTACAAGACGAGGGTGTATACAACAAGCGTATATACGGGAGGAGAATAGCCAATGAATAAATTATACACGAGATCGAAGGGGGTTCGTCCTGCTGAGGTGCGTATTATCCGTTCTCTATACTGCTGCTGCAGGTCTCTCTCATCCACCCACGTCTTATTGTACACATATATATATATAGTAGCTCGGAGCCTGCAGCATCACGGATCTCTGCACAACTCGCACACACGTATATATATATATATATATATGACTGTGATGAAATATTATTATTATTATTATTATTATTTACGCCGCGTGTATATAGTATATAGTATAACCCTGCGCAATGTCTTTGCAGGAGGGTGATGTATACGCCGAGGTCGGTGCAGTCATGAAAAGAACGGTCCTCGCGTACGCGCTGCAGCGCGTTGTATAATATTATACGATTTCGTTTCGTAAATAATAATAATAATAATGGAAAAACGATTGTTTCCTTTTTTTTTTTTTTTTTGTCTCTTACGCGACTCGGTTACGGGGATATTTAAATTATTTATTTTATTATTTTTTTTTTTTTAGGCGTTTTTGGTCCTTCTAATCGTCTATACTCGCGTCGCGCGGTTTACTACAACGGCCCGCTCGCGAGCTGTTCGAAACGACGCGAAAATGTTCTATTTCGAAATAATACAGAAATCTACGAAAAGTTATTTTCAATAAGACTTCTATAAAAATCAAAAAAAAAAAATCTTTTTCCCTTCTGTTTTCAATCGCGTGCGACGTGTTGATGATCCGACAGACGCAACTGCAAAACAACGAATACGTTCTTGAAATCGCTTTCTAAAAAAAATGACAAATATTTTAGCGAAATCTTTTTCGAAAGAGATTTTCAGAAAAGTTTTGCTAAAAAATCATCAGACGTTTTCTACGCTATATACAATTAAATATGGAAACAAATAATAAACCAATTGAAAAAAAGAGCAATTATTGTCTACATAACGAATATAATCAACGTTCTACGTATACTATATACGTAAGCGGATAAATAAACGAATTGTATAATGGAAAATATTATCAACGTTAAAAAAAATACTGCGAATATAATAATATGCGGTACATAACATTTATTTTTTTTTTTATTCAAACCGAACACTGTATATTACGATGTTAACCTTTTTTTTTTTCCTAAAATAAACATTTAAAAATTTTTCCCCTAATTATTATTTTAGAAATACAGTACGTATAAAAGGTAAACCGAAAATATTAAAAGTCGTATTATATATTCGAAAATTATTACAGTATCGTGTATGACGGTAAAATTGTTTGTTTTTTTTTTTTAAAAAAAACGATTACTCCCATTCGTTTCCTGTAATAATATTTCGATTAGAAGCTATATAAATAATAATAGAAAAAAAATAAATACTCCTACTCGTGTAAATTGTGTTTTAATAATATTAAATGAATACGAGCAGGAGTCGAGTGAATTCCGTAGCCGCTTACGCAGTGTTATTGACTCGTATATACACACCAGCTGCAGCGGAGTCGGCGGCGGCCACGCAGATTTTATATTGTGCGCGGCTTACACTACGGCCGATAGCCGTTTCCCGTACGCGCGTGTCGGACGGAGCACCGCGGACGAGATCCAAAGGAAAAGATACGCGCGCGCGGCACGGCCGCCGAAACCGGCTCGCGGCCGTCTGCCGCGTGCGCGGCGACAAAAACGGCTGCGGCCTGCGGTGGCGGCGAGCCGTCTCGCGATCAGTATTAGAGGTGTTATTACAATAAGACACGAACGCGATAAAAAGAAAAACGACGAGGAAGAGAAGACGAGAGAGAGAGAGAGAGTACTATTACAATTTTTCGGATTTAAATTTAAAATTATATATGAAACGAATACGAAATATCGTTAAAAACGATAAAAAAAAAATATGGAAATATACGTTAACGGCGTATGCAGAAACATTATTTGATTTATAAAATATATTTATGAAATTATACTTCTTCTTGGTATAGTTATCGGCCTTCAAGACCATATACTGACAAACACATGCTATTCCATCTCTCTCTGTTCATCGTCAAGACTCGCCACTCTGCGTCCGGTTACAATTTGCTTCACATCTTTCATCACCTTCATCTCAATCCCGTTATAAATATTATAACGATAACACGCGCGGGCCTAAAGTATATTTTGTAATTGACAAGTACGAAAATGTTTGTGGAAAGCGTGCCGAAACTATTGTATAATAATTGTAACAGTCGTGTGCTGCGATGGAAAAAAAGTTTGCGTGTCACCAACACGCAGTCATCTCCGCGGCATGTGCGTAAGTTTTGACGTTTAACGCTCGTGCACACTACTCAACAATAATTTATATCGTGAGACTTGACTTCATTCGACTTGATCGGTTTTAATAATTAACAATAAAATCGTACACTTATATACAGGAGCGAACTGGGTAGATCAGGAGAAGTTAGTTGATATCGAGTTAAATTAATTAAATGAAATCAGTTATATCGAGGTCCGCTAATAGAACGCGAGATTTTATATTTATTAACAAATTTTTTTTGTCACAAAAAAATAGCGACGAGTGTATATTAATTGCACAGCTTATTGATAATTTCGTATACAAAATTGTGCGTTAAAACACGGGTATTTTCAATTTAATTTCTCGCATTATTTATATTATATGTTGTTTTATGTACGTTTAGGTAAGAAAAAAACCATCTATAAAAACAGTATGGCACAAGACAAGTATTTGATACAGCATCACGGAGAAAGAAACATTTTAAATACCAATGACTATAATACCGTCTGACCCCTCCAAAAAAAAAAAAAAACGACACGTCACATATAAATATTGTTGATTGTTTGAATAATCTCCGTACAGAACGGATGATAATTATATTGTACATAAATAGAAGTTGGCTAAAAACACGAGGTATTTAAAAAATATGAAAAGGACGTTCGTGAGCCATTGCAGCAGCATTGTATTCTAATATTATCGGGCCGCTCCGAGCGAATAATCTCACGCTATAAAGGAGCCAATCCGCTACTCGCGATAATCATACACATGTGCAGGAAGAAGAAAAAAAACGTTTTCTAATAAATACGCGTGAAACGCGTATCGGTACGAGACGATCGAATAATTCGACGAAGAAATCCAATAAATACCATCGACTCCGTTCGTCGCTGGCTACTTTTTATAAATGTAAATTATGTCATTATTATTGAAACGTATACGTGTGAAATTCTACGATAAAAATACGCAGCGTATAGAAAATAATACGTGTTGTAGTCCGAATGGGTTTATATATATATATATACGGATTTAAGCGTAAAATATATTAAAATATTACAGTATACGCCGCCATTGCGCTCGCCTGTATTTCCTATATAAGGACAGGAATTCGAATTTCTAAAACGTATACGCGCGTATATGTTAATGTACGGATATAAATTCTAGTCTAATAAAAAAAAAAAACGCTTATACACACTGCAAGAACAACGTTCGCGCGCGCGCGGCCAAAAACGGGTTTCCAAATGAAAATTCTACCGAAATTTATCAATTATTATCAGCTACGAATCCGTATAGAAACGTATGTCGCGGCATAATATATATTTGCATATATTAAGCGTGGAAAAGAGAGAGAGAAAAAAACGACACACGACGATTAATCGACATTTACATAATGTTGGTGGGGTGGTATATAAGGACTGTTCGTCGTATTATGAAATTAGTAAATCCGTTCCCATCCTGCCCACTCGCGTATAACGTATTAATTTCACTGGCACTCATATATATATATATATATTTTCACCTTCGCACCTCGTCGAGTACGTTGTACGGAGAAAATACTATTTTTTTTTTTTAAATGATTTTTTTTTGATTTTAGATTCTGAGCGGAGCGAGAAATTGTAATTGGTTTTATCACCCTGTATACCGGAAAATTCTACCAGAAGGAGTGCTCCGACGATCTTTACACAGTCATACAACATGTTTTACGGGGTAGCAAATTGCACCTAGTTAGTCATTTTTCGATTTCTGTTCAAAATAGCTTGGAAAAAAACTACCAGACAAAAAAATTACAAAAAAAAACGACGATTTCATCGTTAAATCTTCGTAATTTTAAAGCGGTTATAGAAACATGAAATATCCGCCAAATATTATGTATCAGAGGAATCGAAAATTTCCTAAAATAACATTACACCGAAACTCTAGCTATAAAGAATCGTTTTATAGGATACGCAACGCCTGATCGCCGTGAAATTTACATAACAAAACTGTAAAATCTTTATATTCGAGTAATATTATCCTGCACGACATCCCGAGGCTCATTACCTTCTTGTTTTTCATAGGTTATTTTATCGACACGGATTTACACCGAAGAGTTTAGTACGAGGAAGTCGAGGAACGGGTTTACGACGAAATACAATTTTAATTAAATTTTTTTTTTTTAATGTTATAAGAGGAAAAAAAGCGTTAAAACGCCGGCCGGTCGCCGCGGAAACGGCGAAACAACAAAAACAATGAGCGGAGGAGATTCGCTGGAACGTTTGTTCGCGCTGGCCGCGTTGGCGTCGGCGACGGGCCAACACGATCGAGCGGTCGCGTACGCCGGAAAAGCGGTGGCCACCGCGGCCGGCCGCGAGTCCGCGGCAGCGGTGCAGCAGTTGTCGCGGACAACGTTCGACCGGCTTACGGTGTCGTACAAGTGGCTGGTGGACGACCGGCGCGTCGGCTGGCGGACGCTGGACGGCAGACGACGGCGGCCGTCCCGTTCTACCGACGACGGCGGCGACGGCGGCCGCGACCGGCGGTCGGTGGCCGAGTACGCGCGACGTTTGGCCCGCGAAACGGTGCAGTTGTCGCGCGACTTTTGCGCGATCGTCGACCGACACGTGTTGCCCGGTCTCGACGCGCCGACCGACGTGGCGCACGCGCACAAGTTGAAAGCCGACTTTTACAGGTGAACAGTTCGACCGCAGTTGGCGTATCAAATAGTGTGTAGTAATCAAACGTAGGGAACTGCAGGAATGACGACGGTACGACTATACTGTGTGACTGGATGAAATTAAAATAATTTTTTAGATAAAAAAAGAAACCGACTTCGAAAAAAAAAAAAACGCGTTAAAAAAGTATGAAACAACCTTTTTGAAATCGGCGCCGAATTTCAAACATTGCAGAAAAGCGTTTTTTTTCTTTAAATTTAAATATCCGTGTATTATAGATTAATAAAACGCGTTTCTGCGATGTGTAATGTTGTTTGAAATTCGGCGCCGATTTCATGCAAAAAGAGGTTATTTCATAGTTTTTAGAGCGTTTTTTTTTTTTTGAAATCGATGCCTTTTTTCTAAAAAAAAATATTTTATTTTAACAACCGTTTATTAAAAAAGGACGACACCGAGGCGCCCGACCGTTCCCGGGCGGAATAAGCGAGGATAAAAAAGGGGGGGGAAATCTCGACGCTTTTAAAAACGCGTAACACAATACAATATTTGTAATACCGACAGCAGTCACGTCGATTTGACTCCGGGCGGCCGGCATATATTATTATATATTTAGATTATCCTCCATTAAGAAACGCGTACCTCCTATATATATAAGTATATAAAACGCTTAGCCGTACACGGGCAGCGGCAACGGACGTTTTAAATCATTCTCGGATCGAACGTTTAGACCACGAAAATAAATTACGCGAGCGTTAGATAAAGTTATATAAAATAATTGGTCTCTATATAGTGTATATATATATATATATATATCACAGAATCGCGCACATAATATATATTATATATGCGCAGTGCGCATAGGCGGTTCACGCGTGCAGTTATTACTCTGTATATATAGCTGGTATATACTGGCACGTCATATCGTTTTAAAATATTATGTGCGGCGTACTCGCGCAGGTGTTCTTATATAAAAGATATCTCTAAATTAAATCGTCGATCGACTGCAGCGAGCGCGGAGACGGGTTTTTTATTTGTGTATTTTTTTTTTTTTTCTTATATACCGAGCGCAGCTACCCACACGAGCAAAAAAGTCTATCGGCGCGCACATGTCGATACCGCGTGTCCTCGGCCTTATGTTTGTACACGGGATTTCATTTTCAGTGTACTTGCAGTTGTCCCGAAGGACTGCATGCACGTATAGGACTTTACCGTTTCGTTCCGTTGTGGAAATTTTCAAATTTCGTTTTATTCACAACGGTATACCCGTATAATTGTAGCGCGGGCTCGTTATTATTTTATATAAAAATCGGATTTATACTCTAAAAATTTATATCTGAAATAGTCCGGAGACTATACGTTTAGAAAAAAAATAAAAATTTTTTTCCTTTTATACGAGTATAGTCTCCGCACGACGTTTGTCGAACATTTCCACGAAAAATTACGCGAATCTGAAAATTTAACGGTAATTTTAATTTTTTTGCTTAATTTTTACGTGTAACTTTTGGTCTTTTTTTTTTTTCGTATAATCTTCATTCAGTCATACGGATATTTAGAAGAAAAAAAACCCACGTAAAAATACAGAGACTGCGATTAAAAACGAGCTCGTTAATTAAATCAAACGTCTATAAATTATTTATTTCATTTATTTTAATTTAATATTGTACATACTATATTTTGTTCAATTTTTTTTTTTTTTTTTTTTAAGGAAAAGTGCAGGAATTTAAAAAAAACATATTATTAGATACTCGTATTTTTATTATTATTATTATTATATTTTATGTATACATAATTTTAAATATTTAATAATTTATTTTGTTATTTTGTTTAATATTAATATATATATCATATATAAAGAAAATTTTTGTCATCATTTTATACATAACTTGAATAAAATAGTGATTACTTCATTTGTGAAGTAGTTTTTATATTATTTAAAATAAACACAAAAACACGCGTGCTTATATTGTCATATAGTTATCGATTTGAACTATAATAATTAATAATAATATTAAATAAAACAAATATAAAGTGCACATACTATGTCAAGGTAATAAAACATATACATATATAGTGACAATATATATTTAAAACTATGTATAATATTGTAGAAATAATGTTTTATAAATAATATAACATTATACATAGTGGCAATATGATGTATATTTAAATATTCCATCAACGTTTGATCGTCTGCCAAAAGAGTGTAAACACAATATTGTGAAAATATTAAAAACATTTCTGACAACTATTTATACAAATATTCTGTATATATATAAATATATATTTCAAAATACTGTTCTAATTTTATCTAAATATTACACTGCTATCTGGGTGTATAGCTAATTAATAAAATGTATTCTCAATAATAATAATGATAATAATAATAATCGATTGGTCTGTCCCCGGAAAACAACACAATATAATTATTAATACGAATATTTTCCTCGACGCACCGCGATTTTTGCACTGGACTGAAATCGTATACACGAACACACATACTCGCCGAATAAAAAAAACAAAAAAGAGAGACTACTTCGCGTGAAAATTAAATGATTTTCAAAAAAAAAAGAAAAACGTGCGCGCGTGTCGACAGGTACACGTACGAAGTGTCCGAGGGCGATCTGAAGGAATGGTCGGCGGCCAAAGCTTGCCGATCGTACCAGCGCGGTTACGACACGCTGCTGCAGTGCCGGGCCCGGCGCGGCGGTCCCGCACTGGACCGGGCCCTGTCCGATTTCACCGTGAACTTCGCCGCGTGCTTGGAATGCGTTTTCGGGGCCGATCACGCGGCCGCGTTCGTGCGCCGCGCGCTCGCCGACGACGGCTGCGCCCTACGGACCCGCGGCGACGGTTCAAAGTCGCTGCGTGACTTGCTCGATCGTTTGACGGCGACGGCGACGGCGGCGGCGGCGGCGACGCGACTGCACCACGCAACAGCAGCCGGCCGTGCAGGCCGCGACGACACCGCGGTAGACCTCGGCACGGGATTTTGCGTTTCCGACGCGTCGGACGCCGAACCGGAGTTCTGACCCCCCGTCCCCGTACGACGCAGCAGCAGCAGCAGCAGCAGCGAACGCCGTTCGCGGTTTTTTCCTTTTTTTTTTGACAAGCGAAACGGAAAACGTCGGGGATCGATCGATCATCGATCGCGTCAAAAACCGTTTTTATATATTACGAGTATAATACATATTTATATAGGACGAGTGTATACGGGGTTTCTTTCTTTTTTTTCTCTCTCTATACGTATAAGAAATACACAATTTTATTACGAATAAACGTATACGCGATCGGAGAATAACGTCGGCAGTAAATAACACGAGAAAGTCGTTATAGTAGGTCCAGGGACTTCAGGCACTGCGAAAAAGTTGAAAATACGCACGCATTTTATGCCTTAAAAAAAAATAATCACTAAATATACAACCACTGAAATACGCTTTGAAAATACGCATTATAAAAAAATTGAAAACATTATTACACGACGGTATTTATATGGATTTATTTACGGATTAATAAATAATAACGAACAAATTAATAATTTATATTTATATAACGCTGCGGGAAAGATTCACGGTCGGTTCGTTTCATCGATATAGATTCTTTCGCGTACACATACGAGTGTATTTTTGTTTACAGGATAAATTTTAAATGCTAATTTTTTTCATTTGATACGCTCTTAAAATTCGAATATAAAAAAAATATGCGCTAACGCGTAAGAAAAAAGCTAAACGAGCAAAATGTGCAAAAAAAAAAGAAAAACGTCAATAAGCTCCTATAGTATTTTACGAAACAAATTTCTTTATCACTAAGCTAATAAGCTGTGTTCTGAACGATTATTAAAAAAAACACGCAAACTCCTACGTGTCCTTATAGGCCTTAGTCATTTTCGACGGGAGCTGAAATTTTATACTTTCATTTTAAAAGATCCACGGCGCCCATATCGGCGACCGGATGAGCACGCAGTTACCGCGTGTGATTTTCCGCGAGACCACCGGATTTGTGTGGTTCCGGAACGGATACAATAGCGACCGATAGTTTTCCGCTACAGCGTCGTATGCAAATAGCGGAATGAAGAGTTTGCAGGTTTGTCACGCGGTTACAAATAGGCTATTATTATTAGTAGTAATGAGACGGAGAATTTTCGGATTGAAAAGATTGAATTCTCGACGGGTTTGATAGGTATTTGCAGAAGAACTTCGTATAGGAGACATCCTGTTTGGCGTTAAAATATCGGGTTTTTTGAAGACTCGGACAACAGATCGTGAAGTAAGTGTAGAGTGCGGGTTGATTTTTTTTTTTTTTGATTACAATACGCGTATAATTTATTTACAAAATGTTTAATAATTTTTAGTTTGTTCAAACACACGCACGACCGACTACTTCTCGGTGTACCGCAATGGATTCACGGCGCGTTATTCTAGAGTAATAAATAAAAATTACATTATTATCACGTAAAATACGATACTGTATACGTCGGAATAAGATCCGCGGGAACAGTGACGTATTTTCAACTTTTTTCTGAGGGGGATCCAAATTTTTTTTTTTGAAAATTCCAACAGGATATATTGATATAAGGTATTTAAAATAAAAAATACCTTTGGATAATCTTTTTTTTTTTTGGTTCTGGGGGGGTCCGGTACCCCTGAAATACGCCACTGCACGGGGGAAAAAAACAAAAATTATTTGCGAAACGACAACCCCGCGGTCGCGTATTTATATATTTGATAATATTGCCCCGTATAGACGGCCGATTGCAGACCGAACGGATTAGGTGTCCGCTATTCGAAACGGCCGTATACGTTATAAACGCGGGAGAATTTTATTGAAACCGAATAAAATAATAATAATAATAATAAATCCGATTCAAAAGCCGAATATCGTTTTCCCGATTTCAATCAAAGTGCCAGTGTTTCAATACTTAACGTACGTTTTTTTTTTCTTCAAAAAGCACGGCGTGTCTATACACGGTACGTATGGGAAAAAAAAAAAAAAGAAATCCGTTTTATATTCCCCGAGATGAAATCGAACGTCAACGGCAATCGAATACCAGTCGTGCAGCCAACGTACGTGCCGACGACGCGCGACGGGGGGAAATAAATAAATACTACGGAGAAGAGATGAAAAAAAAAAAACAAACAAACACGCACAGAAGCGACTCAAGGTCTGTCGGCGTCGGGTCGCGTGGCTCGTTAAAACACAGAAAAATACACACACACACACACGAAAAATAAAAAATAAGTCGTGGAAAAACGTCGGTTCGTCCGGAACGGTGCAGGCCTGAATCCGTGGCGCGCAGTAGTTATTGTGTTATAATACACTCGGGATCGGACGAGGAGAATAAATATTTCAATATTATAATCTATAATATTGCAGTCATCGCGTGGTATATATATCGCGGTATATACCGCAGTGGCGTAGACAGAGGAGGTATTAAAAAAGGGTTCCCCCCAACCCACTTTGACTTTTTTTTTTTTATAATAGTAATAGTAAAAGGTAGCGGCGCGGTGTTGTGAACGTCGCTCAAGT
Source organism: Slavum lentiscoides (assembly GCA_032441835.1). NCBI lineage: Eukaryota > Metazoa > Arthropoda > Insecta > Hemiptera > Aphididae > Slavum > Slavum lentiscoides. The sequence goes on along the minus strand of CM063714.1, from coordinate 7,272,677 downwards.
GAATTACTCGGATAAAGATTTTTACAGTGTATACTGTAATCGCTATAAATTTATTGAAAGCAATGATAAATCGCGTTGCATTCGATAAAACGATCCTGAGCGGTGTAATATTTTGGCTAAAATTAACCCTATTTACGAATTAAACACCTCAAAACCTATGATTGCTATATAAACAGAGTCAAAATTAAAAGAAAATTTTTGAACATTTTTTTCCTTAATATACGTATTTACATATTTTGATGAATATTTCAAGTTTCTGTAACGATTAGTTTCGAAATTACGAAGAAACAACGATAATCGATTTCGACAAAATCGCGTTTTCTCGTAGTTTTTTAGTCACACGTTTTTAAGCGCTTTTGAGAAAACCGAAAAATGACCTCTTTAATGGACCGACTAGACGCGATTTGATACCGGTAACAAGGTACGATTGTTAAGATCGGAGCACTCATTCTGGTACAAATTTTCGGGTACAGACACAAAAAAAAACACGTCATTGTAAAACCAATACATTCTCATCGCTCCGTTCAGAACCTAACATAAGAAAAAAACACGTCGTTTTTTTTTTACAAAACAGTATTAAATATGCACGAAAATACGCAAAAAAAAAAAAAAAATTAAGAAATTCTAGTTTGGTCTGCTACGAATCCGAGAGCGTATTCACTATCGTACTCGTATTGGTATCTCGAGTAACGAGGTTCGATGTATAGTAAATCATATCGCATTTATTATTCAATAACCCCCTTCCCTCGACTGATTTCTTGTTACGCTACTGATCGCACCGTATGAAACCATCGCGGTTACGTGCGGACGTCGGTCTTTGGCACCTGCTTCGATCAAGTCCCTGGGCACTATACTCGAATCACTCTTTCAGATTTTGCAGTCGACTTGTCTTAGGCCTTCCTCTTTTACCATACACAATATCTTGTAAAATCATATTTAATAATATCGACATTTTTCTCCTCGTAACACGTGTCCAAAGTGTACTGTAATTTCCCCGATTTAATAGTATTCATAACTTGTTGCTTTTTTTTTCACCCGTTCTTCTCCACGTTTCTTGATATAATAATACGAAAAAATCATCGTAATAATTATTATTCGATGTACCGGCGGCGGCGGCGGCGGCGGCGGCGGAAAAACGATCGAGTTATGTTAATTGGTTTACAACACCGGCACGTACCGGCTCGGTTCATTAAAAATACAACGGAGTCTGTGAATGCGTATACCGAACGGTGTTACGAGGCGCGCGGGCTTCTTCATCTCCGGCCCGTCCCTCCGACGCACACGCGCTTCGGAGACATAACACACGGTGAGGAGGGGGCCGAACCACCCGAAGGCGAGCTATTATTACTATATATATATATTTTTTTTTTGTACTTTAAAATCCAGCGATAAATTAATGCATTAATAATTTTCTCTCAACCTCCTCCGTCGGGCTCGAAGACTTTGTCTCACTCTGATGCCGTCGTGCACTATAATAATAATAATAATAAAATCCGTATACGCGGTTTAGCTGCTGCCGCTGCATGTGCGCGCCGTACTAGGGGCGGGTCTACGAAAAAAAAAAAGAGTAATAATAATAATCGTAAAGGGGGGAACGGTTAATTAAAATTCACGCTACTCTAACGATATAATATTTAAATATCGACGGATTTTACAGCGGCTGGTCACGTTTTTTTTTTTCTAATTATAATACCGTCCGGACCGATAACGAATCGCGTTCGCGTCCCGTGAATTTCACCGGTAAGTCGCGAGGACTCCGTGGCGTAATGTAATTTTTTTTTTTTTATTATTATTATTTCCACCTATCTCGGCGATACGTACCGTTGCAGGCCGGGCCGGCGTTGGAGCCGGGCCAGCGAAACGCTCGCGCGCTCCTTGCAACCAAACAGCTGCTCTTACCCTCGTCGCCGGGCGAGCGTTCATAATAACGGTACCGGCCCCGTGACCGTGTTGCGCGCGCGCGTATCAATCAATCTCGGCCGTTGTCCACAGATTTGTGATTTTTTTTTTTTATTTTAAAGACGTGTTATTACTGGGTCTATAGGATTTATATGTAATAAAAAAAAAAAAAACGGTAAAATACGCATCGGATTTATTAAAAATGTGCAACAGAAGAAAAAAATTTTAAACACGGCACAAAAACGAAACGTTTAAATTCTAAAATATTATTTATTAACGATTTTATTCAAAAGTATTATACACGAAACAATATGGTGTGGTGTTTAAAAAAAAAAACTTTAAAATTTTAAAAGATCTTCTGTTAAATCTTTGTACTTGTCAATCTCAAATATTTCGTAAAACATTTTTTTCTTTCTTTCCGTTATTTAATGAAAATTCAGTTGTTTTCGAAATGTGCATACTACAAACGCGTATTACTGTAGGCACTGCAAGCAGGTACATCGTCGTTATACGATTATCGAATAATAATAATAATAAAATTCTCTTAACCCGACCAACAATATAATATTATTATAATTAAATTATTATTATTATTATTTTGTCGATATCTTTCAAGCGTAAAGTTTTTATTTAATTATTATGACCTCATCGCAACCTGCATTACCAATGTACAGTCCGCACGAGCGCACGAAATACAATCACCGAGCGATTGGGTCATTCCCGTCTATTTACATATTATATAGGTACACACGAATAATACGTTATAGTGGCGCCCGAGAAAGGAAACATTTAAACGACCAAAGTAAAAAAAAAAACATAATTTACATAAATCACTATACGAGTGTACGTCGAAATTTTATAATAATTATCTCTGCAGTATATATCATACACACATTTTATATATATATATACGCGCGTCATCGCGAGTTTTCGTGAAAAATACCGACACGCAACGCTGCAGCATTTCGAATTTTTACGGCGTATATAAATTATGAAACATGTATTTCGGTTTTAGTAAAAAAAATACTCTTTTAAATACAAAAGACACACGAATACGCGCGAGATTAATATACACACATTCGTAGATAAACGAAAAACCTCGGGGGGCATTGAAACGTATTAAATGACGTTTCGAAAGACGCGGATAAACGTATACGTGCACAAAAATGATCTATAAAATAAGTAAATCTTTCGGAGTTCGTTTGATCCGATGCAGTGCAAAAATAAAAGGCGTTTTGTTTTTTTCCCTCCCCATATACAACGCGAATTTTAAGCGTATAGAACAATCAAATTCGTACGAGTGGAACTTTAAATATATATAAATGTACATATACGTATATAAACGAATAAAAATGAGCGATTATAACATTTCAAATCTTCTTTTCGCTTAAATCAACACCTAAAGAAAAGTGTATACGAACGGCTCAATATCGACACGAGAAAGGAGAAAAAGTATACGTAAACCATTATATATATATATGGTATACAAAGTGTTTTTATATTATATTTTCTTCTGTTGCTGGACTGTATTTATATAACCGTCCGACTTCCGATCTTGAACGTTTATAAAATAACGGACATTTCGTTGAAATCCGAAGTGAAATGTTTCGAAATTCCGGGCGCTTATATAAATGAGGTTTGAAATGCCGGTAATAGTCATAATTAAACGATAGGTCGATCGAAATAAGAATTTGCGATTGAAAAGCCGGTTACGTCGCGAACCGAAAGCTTCGGGTGTGTATACGCCGAATTTGACAAGAAAAAAAAAAATTATATCCGCTCACCTATCGGTTTTTTTTTCTACAATATTCGTATGTAATGCGTAGTCGTTGCAAGAAAAAAGTTGCTATCGTTAATAAAATACCACGCGAAACAAATTGCAAAATTATATATATATATATATATATACGTGTACGTATAAAGAACGTTTAATATTATTTATTTATATTTATGTAAATATATATATATATATATATACGCGCATAAAAATTAGTTGTTTTTCCACAGCAAGTATATTATATGACGCGCGATTTCCTTAAGCGCATATGACGACGCCTCTAACGGATTATTTTTTTAATATTTTTTCTTTTTTTTTTTTTTTTTTTTGAGGCGAGGTTCTTTTTCCACGCGAATCGCGTACACGCAAACACGCTGCAACGTTGTCGTCGTGTTATTATATTAACGTATCGGCAATTAACGCAATAATAATTATATATATACTGTTGTAGCGCATTGCGCGATAAAAACATTAATAAATATTTATAATAATAATAATAATAATAATAACGCGCCGTTTCGTCGCTGGTTTAATCGTACGAAAAATTTCGGTGTAAAAAAAATGTGTGTATAAACTCATATCGATACAATATTTCGTGTTACGATTCGTTTGGTTTTAATAGTGCGATGTGAATCGATAAACTCATTTCATTTATTACCGCGGTCTTTAAAAACAACTAATAATTCATATATGATTACTTGTTAAACGAAAACAATAACACATCGATACGTAATGTTATATTATTACAGAAAAGATGATTTGTAACGAATTCGTTCCCAGTGTCGATCATACGCGTATACGTTTTTTTCTTCTTAGATTTAAAAGAAAATACGACGGAAGAAATAAAATGAAATGAAAGACGATGAAATAAGATATATAAATTTAGATATAATACACGCGGTGGCATTCAATAATTACATACGCAGCTGTGTAGTTTTTAGCATATCGTTTCTTTTGGTACGGAGGATGCTTTGCGTGTAATCAATATAGTCTTCCTATCTACAGACTTCTTTTTATGACGCGTGGAACCCAATTGAAATAGTTTATAGATAACGAAATGTCACACAACCGTTACCGCGGTCGGGACGAAAACGTCGTGTAAAAGCAGTGGCGGCGCCAAGGGCGGGCCATTGCACGCCCTGAAATTTTATAAAAATTGTAAATATTAAAATTTCCATCGAAACCTATGTAGTTTTGATCAAATATTATGACTGCATCTGTGCCTCCCTTTGGCCCGCCCTGGGAAAAATAACCTGGCGCCGGCACTGTGTAAAAGTACAAGAATTTGCAAACATATTTTTTTTTCTCTCCTATTGCGCGAAACTCCGGATTTGACTGTATGCGGTAATTTTTTCGATTATATTCGTTTGAAAAAAAAAACATTATTCGTTTTTCGATCGATTTATCGAAAAAAAAATAAAATAAACAGAAATTCCGCACTATTTCAGATTTCCAATACGCCATAGAGGTTCCCAAACTGTGGTACGCGACACGGAACCGATAATAATTAATGGTAAAATAAATGTTTGGGAACCACTGCACGCGTTAAACTTTTCGTCGCGGCGCACCGCGAACGCCCAGCAGCGCACGGAACGAGCCCCGCGGCCTGTGCCGACTTGTGCCGCCGGAACGAGGAAGTGCGTTTGAAATGTAATTATTCGTCGTGGTCGTCGTCGTCGTCGTCGTTGTAACGAGAGCGCGCGGTCTGACGAGCCGGCCGATCCGGTTTCGCGTGGCACCTGTTTCTCTCATCCGCCCTCGGGGTCGGGTCATACGCGCGCGGGTCAGCCACCCGCACAGCGCGACAGCGGCGGCGTCCCCCACAAGGGCGCGCGCGCGCGCGATCCGATGACAAGTGTCGGCGCGCACTACTCTCGTCCTGCACGGACGACGACGACCGCCGCCGCCGCCGCCGCCGCCGTTACCGTCTGGGTACAGACGCGAGCTACGCGCGCGGCCCAACAAGTTTACCTTCACAAGGTACTCATGTCTCGTCGCGTACACCGCCGCCGCCGCCGCCGTATTATCATAACGCACCCAACACGTTTTTCACGACCGACGCACAAAGTGTGACTATATACGCACAAACGCGTGTAATGCACGTGCGCGCGCGCACACAATAATGGTATACTGTTATATTATGCACCGCACTGTTAAAATGTGTGTTTTTGTCGGCGGCGTACAACAACCTGCGGGGCGCTCTGTGCGATTATAGGTTTCCGCGCTTTTTCCCGCCGTTTTGCAAAACGGTTTTGTTAGCGCGCGCGCGCGCGTAAGGAGACGCGGTTTTGTCCGTTCAAACACTCCCCACAAAACACACGAAAATAAAAAAATTACACTTTTCGCTAGAAAACAAATTACACTATAAAACCGTTCAAAAAGTAAAATAAACCTTTATTTAAACGAAAAAAAACGCGCGTCCGCATCACGAGACGGTCGGCAGAAGTTAAACGTCAAAAAAAAAAAAATGAAAGTGCGTAAAATTCTTTAAAAAACAAACACGATAAACGTTTGTGTGTATGACAAAAAAAAAAATAAGATGGCCCAACACAATCGATCGTTTTTTTTATACATATATATATAATATCAACGAATACAACGCGATTGGTTATAGGTTAAAAACGTCGAAAACGAGGAGCAAAATACAAAAACTTATTGAATAAAATGAACGTTATCGCGTCGTATTATAATATACAGTGTCGTAACGTTATTTCGTGACGGTCAGCCGTGCAGTTGTCGCTGTGCACCGGCGAGCCATCGAGGCCCGCCATTAGAAGTTTATGTTCTAAAATGTTAAAAATTTTAAAAAAAAACGGTCTTCACTACTACTATAATTTTACACGAATTAAACAGCGTCGAATGACTTTTAAGTTTGTCTCACGAGCGACGAATACAATGGAGTTTCGGTTTTCTATTCGAAATACCGAACACTTTCTGCTATAAATCTATAAACGTCGCTTCCCGCGTACAATTCTTCATATTACTTATATATAATCTTGTGAAGTTGGATTTTCGGTAATTTTTTTTTTACACTTGTTTACCGAATAAATCATTACCAAATTATTACTATATATATATAATTTTTATTAAAATACGGTGTTAATATTCTTTGAATATTTCATAAAAAATTATAACTGATTTGGGGGCGGGTCGCTTGAATTCGAAAACTGTTAGAAGTGGGTCGCAACTATATAGTTTGGGAACCTCTGGCGTGTACATTATTAAACGTATAAATTACGCTTGTATGAATAATAATAATAATAATAACGATAACTGATGGAATTCCACGCGAATATAATATTGAAAACCGAGTAACATAACGAATAATTATTTTTCGGCGCCCTCTCGTGCAAGGATGACGCCTGTATAGGCGGCCATGACCTACAATAACGGTGCGTCTAGCGGTGTCGATCGGTGGGAGGCAAAAATTAAATATTTTTACGCAATTTGCAGTGCAGACGTCGCGCAGCGATTTTCGCCGTATAAAAATCGCGTAAAAGAGTAAAAAAAAAACGATATACACAATTTTTTCCCCCCTTCTTTTTTTTACTTATATAAACGTTTTTTCGCCCGACTGTCGAAGAATGCGCTGTCTCGTGCAAGCGAAAAAAAAAACGATATTTATACATTTTTTCCAGTAGGCAATACAGTGTGTCGCGCACACATACTTATATAGTTTCTTAAGACTCCGTTCACAGCGTTCTATAGAATATACGAAATTTTTTTTTTTTTTTAGTATATATTGTATAATAATAATAAAGATAATATTATTACATAAACGGCCAAACGGTTTACAGCGTTCACGCTATTAAGTAATAACTTTTTTTTTTTGTTTCCCATCGTCCTAACAACAGCAGCAGCAGCAGCCGTAGTAGCCGTAGTAGCTCGTGCCGGCCGGCTGTGGTGGCGGCAACGTCTGATAGTCGTCGAAACGATGACGTTTCGGTCAAGTCACGGTCGCTAATATAACGAGCGCGCACGAGCTCGCTGTAAACACAGTCTCATTGTTGTTTATTGTTGTCAGTGGTCGGGCGGTTAATTGACTCTACACGCGAGATTATTATTTTGTTTCTTTTCGTTTTCAAATCGAAGCGCCGGCGCGAAATCACATAATATTATACTCTCTCTGCGACAAAGGAGGCACAAAAAAAAATTTGTATAAAACCTTCGACGACCGTCTATACGCGACTCGGATTGAGGTAGGACCGCTACACGAGACGTCGTTTAGTGTCATAAATGCAATGGGTTGTTGTTCTGACGAATACCGCCGCTGTGTGCTTCTCGAATCGCGAAAAAAATCCTATGGAAGTATTGAAGAAAATTCGCGTTTCGAAACGCCAAAAAAAAATAAAAAAATACGTCTCGCCGAACGACTCTATTGCCCCTCCTAACACATAAAAACCGCTGTAATTTTCATATTACAACGTTCATATTACAAATATTAAAACGTGTTCGTAAACAAGGACGATCTTGAAAAAAAAATCCTGGGGAGGTGTAGTCTTTAAGACTGCCGACTAGAATTTAAAATACTCAATTATTGTTAACGAGAACAGTGAACAGAGTGCCGACTGCCGAATGAAAGTCTAATATTGCCGAGTGGGGGTGTGACACCCCCCACGGCCCCCCTTCGGTTAGTCACTGTCCGTAAATAGTCCTTCTTTTTTAGTTCGTTATTCCTTGACATCCGAGTATCACAAGTTTTATTGGCTTGCACGCATATTGGAGATCCAACGCAACTGTAACAAACACTCGTGCAAGTCAATCGATTTCTCAAATCAATATCGCTCTGAAAACGTATATGAAAACAATTTTGTTTCGATTTTTTTTTTGCTTACCACAAAGTAATATGAACGAGCGAAAACGGGAGTCCTTGAGCGTCCAGTCCTTAGGCGTTCCGTTTGATTAAAACGCTAAAATATTTTTTTTTTTACAAAGAAGAGGTCCTCTTCGTGTCCTGCTCCACCCAATTCACGCACCGGTCACGCTGCACCCGAAACAGAATCCAAGTCGAAAACGACAGAATTTTCAATATTATTTTTTTTTAACGAAATTAAATACGTTTTACGAAATCAAAACGTGGCTAAATTCTTTGAAATCTAATAAATCTAAGAAAATAGAGAAATATTGTTTACGCGAGAACGTATAATATTTAAATATTCGTATACGCCTAATGTATTTATATAATTGACTAATAAATATTCCGTAAGCAATAAATATTACCGTAACCTCAAAAACCCGTACAAAAACGAATAAATAATAAACACTATTACGTCTGACGTCCACGCAGCCGCATAAATCTCAACTGTATAAAGTCTACGCACTTTTTATGTCTTCTTTTTTTAATATACTAAACCAAATTACTTTTTTTTTTTTTATAGTATTGTAAAATAATTATTAGTCGTTAATTATTATAAATTATTAGTAAAAAAAAAAAATAAAATAATATAAAAGCCGGAAACGGTTTTCGGAACGTTGGATTTAATTCGTAAACACGGTGTTGCATAAATAGCACGTGTTATAAATAACTCTGTAGTCTATAAAAATAAATAATAATAATTATTATTATTATTTCGATAAAACGAATACACATAAAATCCTTCTCAATGCCGATCTTTATGAAAAAAAAAAAATAATAAAAAAATAAAAACTGTTTTTTTTTTCTTATCAGAATCTCTAATTCGAGGCCATCGAATCTGCACAGAGTCATAACTCGGCGAAAACATTAATTACATCACAGCCCCTCCCCGAACCCACCCGAAAAAAATTAATATATACGTTGCCGCAACTGTATACGATTTTAGTGGCTCCTGTGCGAACTGATTTTGGAGGCCCCCCGTAGTAGATTTGGAAAACACGCTCGTATTGTATTCAATTAATTACACTTTTTAATTTAATCATTACGCACATACACGTATATAATAAAATATATAATGCGTTCAGTTTTTCGCGTTGCGTGTGAAACAAAAAAATAAAATAAAACCGCGACGCGTAATAATATAAACGCGTAATCGCGCGTCCTTTGATTTACTGCTGCAATACGTATATATCATATTTAAATTTATAAACACTTTTTTTTAAATCAAACGCACGAAGCGAAATTCGAGGTCCTCGCTCGCAAGATGCCTTAATACCGATACTCTTCTTTAACTAACTGCACGTAGCGAGTATAATAATTTTGCATTTTTTTTTTTTTGTTTCGTAATAATTAAGCGAAATAAGGTTTTATTTGAAAGGACGCGTGAATTCGATCGAAACGAAAACTGTAGGCGATTCGAGAGGCGGATGGGGGGTGGAGAGGAAATTACACGACCTATAATACCGTGTTGAACGGGCGCAGAGAATTATTGCGAAATAAATCACGAAAAAATTACGCGCCATAAAAAAATTTTTAAAATAATAATATTCCAAATTTTACCATGAAACCGCCGTGGGACGATGATTCCGCGATAATGAGATCATCGACGTCGTGGCGTTCGTCCCACGCGCGTGGCGAAGAACTTCTTCGTTAATAGGAGCCGTCCGAAGCGGTTAAAAAAAAAAAAATACATAATTTTCCGAAACGCCAAAGTCGTTTGAGACACAACTCGTATATGAAACGAACGACTGTAGTTTTTAAATAATAATTAACGCGGGATACGCGAGTCTCCGTCTGTCGAAAGTAGTCGCGAACGGTGCTGCAGCGGTTAAATTACTCCTCGGTAATCGGGCGGAGGAAGAAAATATTGTAATATATGTTTGTTCGGAATTTCGCGTTACGCGTAAGACACAGAAAACTGCTGCGGAAACGGCGAGGAAGAAATGAAAACGAATATTATTAAAAAAGGAATACGCGGGGAGAACGGTTTTTTTTTACTCCGTCATTATTTATATACGTATATAATACATATATAAATCCCCGCGCGCGTTGAGATTTATAATTTATTGTAGTAGCGGGGGAAAAAAAAATGGCATGAGTTATGGGCCGCTCGGTTACAAAGACTCCGGGAGGATTGTATTAAAAAAAAAAAAAGAAAACTTTGGACGAGAAGTAAAAAAAAAAATCCTCTCAAATATAATACGCGCGCATGCCGTGTCCAATGCGGAGATGTCAAAAAAAAAAAAAAGTCGGCGAGGACGATTTTTTTTTTTTTGTATTCCGTTGGAGGAAAAGACGACTCTATCTCGTATCTATTGCTGCTGCACGAGAATATTTACAACAATGACCGGGTGAAAAACCGGTCGCCGCTACACTATATTATTATATTTTATACGAATTCCCATATTATAATATATATAAATATATTTTATATGTACGTTATAAACGTAGTTTATATTATTTGATATCCTCGTCGTCGTCGTCTCGTGTTATACGGAAAGTCCGCCGAAAACTGTGACCGCGCGTTTTTTTACGGTCGTATAAAAAAAAAAATACGGCTTATAAACCCGCGAACGGGGCTAAAAAAAAACGTATAAAAAAAAATAATTCCGCTATCATAAACACTACGTTTTCTTTCTTTTCGGATGGAAAAAAATAAATAAATTCTCGATTGTCCCCGGTTCGTATTATACACGCGTACGTACAGTGGGAACGTCTGTTTCCATACGGACTCGACGGTGTTATTTTGGGCGAAAAAAATCTAAAGAAATTACTTTTTCTTTCTTTCCGCATCTCGCGTATATATATTATACATCAAAGAAAAAAATAAGTGTTGTACAGAATAACAACGAAAATAACAAAAAAAACGAGTGTAGAATTAAATTCGTATATTGATATAAAATCAAAACTTTTCGACTTGCCGGCCAGTGGCGTAGCTACCATAGGGCAAAGTGGGGCAGTGCCCCGGGACCCCAGAGCTTAGGGGGCCTCGGGGTCGTTGGACAATATTGTTATTCTGAAACTACTTCCTTAAAATAATTGAAAACGTTGATATGTCTAAAAAGTGAACGTTCTAAATCATACGTGTTAAACCCAGTCACAATATTAGTTTTAAAACAGAATAATATATTATATAGTAACAAACTGGATTTCTCTTTACTTTGTATTCTGTTTATTATTTCAATTTATGAATTCATAGTAAATATTCACATTTGAAAGAATAATTTTAGGTATGTGTATATTTTGAATTTTAATAAAGATACAGTAACTAGTAAGGAGGCCTAGTTCATTTATTGCCCCGGGGCCCTTTCACATCTAGCTACGCCACTGCACACCGCGTTTTTTTTTTTTGGGGGGGCGTGCGACGAATCAATAATCATTTTTCAATAAAAAAAAAAAACTTTTGTAAAAAGTGTATAATATATACAGACGAGAAGGTACAATAGAGTTTAACGAGACGGCACACAATCTGATATATGTATTTGGATCGGCCGAAATTGTAATTTGAGAAGTATTTTTGCATTATACAATGTTACGAAGCGAATTTTTTGAATAACGAAACGTTTTTATAACAAATATTCGCGATTCTTCCGAAAATAAAAAAATTTTTTTTTAAAAATTCTTTATACGGCAAAGGCGTGTTTCTCCGTACACCGTGATTCGAATAAACGCGAAGATTTCCTGTGCAGACGGCAACGGCCTGCAATGGCGTCGGTCTGCGGCGGCGTGATGCTGCTGAACGAAGGAATTAACGCTGGTGGAATAGAAACGGCACGCGGAGAGTAATATTTATATATATAAAAAAAAAACCACTTTCAATTTGAATATTTACGATAGAAATCTTGCGGTTTGAAAAAAAAACCTTTTATCGCACACGTTAAATTATTATTATGACTAACAGTAAAATATTAAATATAAATATCGCGTTAAAATTCGCGTATTTTCTTTTCGAACGGTCCGTTTAAATAACGCGCTAGCGTTACTATAAATCAGCAAACAGATGTAAGTCGTAAGTCTTATAATACACGTTTGGCGCAAAAAAAAACGAAAACTACGTGGTATTAAAAACGTATATACGAGCGTTAACGCGTTGCCATTTATCTCGGAAAGAAATAACGTATAATAATAATAATAAACGACGACGTCGAAACTGTTACCACGCGAAAAAAAAATTATAAACGATATTTTGCAAAAAAAAAAAACAAATCATACACACATAACGCGCCGGTATAATAAAATATTCTTAAAAAAAAAAAATGGATATGCGTTTTAAATCTAACGTAGTAATGCGTAAAAAGCTTGAAAATGATAAACGAAACAAAAAAAAAATAGTAAACAAATAATAAGAAGAAAAGCGCGTGATATTAACATTTATACTTAAAAATTTTAATAGAGCTCTAAAAAAAAAAAAAAAACAATTATATTCTAAATAAACGGATACCGGCGATCTTTATGTTTAGCGAATACAACTGCAATACAGATTTTTCCACGTCGATATTGTTAACCGTTCTTTTTCAACGTTACCACGAAACCGGCCGATCGGGACCATATTAAAATCAAGGGGTACACGTCCTGTACAAATTACTCTCCCCCCCAAGCAGTGGCGTATTTGAAACTTCACCTCAGGGGAGAGCTAAGGCAAATACGGGGAATCCTCCCACGTCAAAAAAAAAAATGTGTAACAAAACACGATTTTCTTTACAAAACGAGAACTTGAGTTAAGAAAAAAAAAAATTGATTTCGAAACAAACCGTATCACGCAATAAAACATATTATAACGATACGATTTTTTTTTTTGTAAATCTCTGGACGGGGAGGGAAGAGATCGCCCTTCACGCCGCCACTGCCCTAAAATACGCCACTGCCCCTGGACAGACGAGCACGAGGCGCCGAGTATTATTTATACGTTTAAAAACGTAATAAAAAATAAATATACGGTCGCGCCGGGACCGTAGAGTTTTGCCCGTTTACCGCGGTGCAGCACCCCGGGAGGCACGTTATATTATTGTGCGGTCCGAAAGTGGGTCGAGTCCGTCGCAGAGGATTATAATATTATTATAAACAAGCTGCTGCTGCTGCTGCTGCTGGTATATACCGCGGTTCGGCATTATAAATACTGCACCGGCGGGGTGGGCGTACACGTACGAATACCTGTAATAAATAGGCGCACAATAACCATAGGTAATAACCTACCTACCTATATATTCCGTCGCGAATCAATCGTGTCTTTATAATATACGATTTTGAACGTTTCTCGTTTCTTATTCCCACCACCCGCGCAGCATCGCGATATCGCGCGTACAGTTTTCTGTTGATCGTGCGCGCATTGTTCTGAGCCGCGTACAATATCAAGAGTTCGGAAGAAAAAACAAAAATTTTAACTATTTGTTCATTGTGTGTTTTTGGTTTTTTTTTCTCCCGCTCACCGTTTGCCGTCGAGAGAACGCGAGACGATAAAATAATATTATAAAGTCGCGGATCGTCGTCGGTCACGCGCCGTGTTCTGCCAGCACGGCCTCGGGCCGTCTGGCAGGCGCGCGTAACGATAAAAAAAAAAAATTAATCCGTCGGAAACTGCCGCGGCCGGAGCCCCTCGGGGAAGCTTTCCGATCGCCGTTCCCCCGCCCGCCTCACCACCTTTCATATAAAACCACCAATTATTATTGTTTTACAAGCGTTTGTTATTCCATCGTTATTAATTATACACGTATTATAATCGTTATCAATCGAGGCGATATGGACCGCGGATACGATAGAACGCAATCTCCCGGCATACGCGCGCGCGCGTTTATATTATTTGCTCGATAAAATACAGAATATTCTCTCGGGTATTACACGGTTCGCTCGCGGCAACGCGCGCGTGGGTCGATTGCGCTTTGGATTTCGCGGTATTAAAAAATCGATTATATTATATCGCGGTACTGTATGGGTAGAGGTCGTCGTTCGATAGTGTACACGCGTTGTAATAATAATGTTATAATATTGTGGACGGTCTCCGTATAATATTTCGTAATAATAAATACAAGTGATTCACCAGCGGCTCTATACATATAGGGAAAACTGTAGAGAACCGACGGCGGATACAAAAGTCTCCCGAACGGCAGCGATAAAAAAAAGGACTTTTTTTTTTCAAAGAGCAGTTAATTTTTTTGCACTTAGGAGGAACTGTGATAGACGTCGTTTATAATATCGTGTACACGGCTATTGTTACGCTATATTTGCTCGCAGCGCACGCGTCCTCGTCTCTCACTAAACAATTCTCCGTTCTGTACTCGACACGAGTATAGGCGAAATCTCATACGCGACTTGTTCACTCATATTATTATCACGGACCGTCCGTCTCTGGCTGACCTACGCTATCAATTTTTTTTCTCGTTTTCTCCACAGGTACCAATAATTTTCCTATAATAAACCCGTTAAACATATCGAACAGCAGCAAATCCTTATAAAGTAATATTAAAGAAACGCTTAAATTTATTAGTACTGCTGAATTTTTAATACGATTTATTTCTCATTAACGTACGTTTTACTGCTGTACTGTTTTCTCTCTCTCTCACACTATATTTCATGTACTTAGTATTCCTAATTTGCAATTGTTGAGCTATTATAATTTCAATATTTGTAGCTATTAAAATATATATATATATATTACGCTATATTTCTTAAAAAAAAAAAAAAAAAACCCGAATCGATCTAGACGTGTATATTGTGTAATTTACGCGTCAACGGGGTATTCTGCGGAGGTGTATATACAACGAAAGCGTGTGTTTTCCTAGGGAAATTCGTAGCGGACAGAAGTGAAATATTTTTTTTTTCTAAATGAAGTCTCGAGTAAGAGAAACGATATTTTTTTTTTTGGAAAATATCTAATAACGCGTTAAGACAACTCTCGCTGGCTAGAAATTTCTCTAATCCGCGAACTTACGAGTATACGGATTTCGTGGATTTTTACGGGTATTACGACGACCGAGCGCGCGTTATAATAAGACGTGGCAAAAGTAAAAAAAACGCTCGGCGACCACGTTATTCGTGACTGCAGAAGCCCAGAAAATTTATGGTGCCGGTCATTTCGTTTTTTCTCTCTCTGCGCGTCGGTTTTTTTTTCTTTTTTTTTTTTTTAACACGCGAATACACAAATATAAATTAAACGCGAGACGTCGCGCGTTCGATACCGCAGGAATTACAACAACGGCTAGCGCGCGGTGGAAACGAGGTGTTTTGCATATTATTATTATATACGAACGTATATATATATATATATAAATATATTTTTTTTTTATAATAACGCTCGCGTATTATAAATGTGCGCGCAGAGAAAGTATTTCGATCTGTTATAAATATCGCGTACGGCGCGGATGTATCTCCCGTGAACTAAATCAGTGTGTGTATTTCCGAACGCGGAGAGAGAGAGAGAGAGAGAGAGAGAAAAACGGGGAAAAAAAAAATTAAATAAATATCTCGTCGTCGTCGCCACACTTTCACAAAACAGAAAAATCGTTAGACAAAATGTTTTCAACGCGTTTATTATAAATATTCGTACGTCGTATTGTTTATTTAATTTGTTTTATTCCAATTCGGCTTCTAACTGCACGCGCGTATACTGGTCGCGGTTCTACAACAATCCGCTATCAAATATTATATTTAAAAACCCGGACGTATACTAATTTTTTTATTTATTTTTTTTCAACCAGGCGTGGTCCGCAGCGCGATATTTCTTCTCCTCCCGACCGGTGTTGTAAAAGAAAAAAACTTTTGGGCGATTGTATTCAAAAAAAAAACATCTAAAAAATATAAATACGCCAATAAAAAAAAAAAAACTAGTTTCAAAAACCGAGAGAACAAAATCGGCACGTATATATTTTTTATGTATACGAACGCTATTGTAATAGTTTTTTTTTTTTCGATACAATTCTATACTTTTATTCGCTGCGGACGTCTATAATAGATCTTATAGCGATCCATTTCGATTTACTCGCTTAAGCGAATTACTTGCATAAAGATTTTTAGAGTTTTGTTTTTAGTATAAATTCGAAAGCAATGATATTTGATCATTGCATTCGATAAAACGATTCTGAGCGGAGTTTCGGTGTTATAAATGAACGACAATCGATTGGAAGCTTTCCGATCGCCGTTCCCCCGCCCGCCTCACCACCTTTCATATAAAACCACCAATTATTATTGTTTTACAAGCGTTTGTTATTCCATCGTTATTAATTATACACGTATTATAATCGTTATCAATCGAGGCGATATGGACCGCGGATACGATAGAACGCAATCTCCCGGCATACGCGCGCGCGCGTTTATATTATTTGCTCGATAAAATACAGAATATTCTCTCGGGTATTACACGGTTCGCTCGCGGCAACGCGCGCGTGGGTCGATTGCGCTTTGGATTTCGCGGTATTAAAAAATCGATTATATTATATCGCGGTACTGTATGGGTAGAGGTCGTCGTTCGATAGTGTACACGCGTTGTAATAATAATGTTATAATATTGTGGACGGTCTCCGTATAATATTTCGTAATAATAAATACAAGTGATTCACCAGCGGCTCTATACATATAGGGAAAACTGTAGAGAACCGACGGCGGATACAAAAGTCTCCCGAACGGCAGCGATAAAAAAGCGATAAAAAAAGGACTTTTTTTCAAAGAGCAGTTAATTTTTTTGCACTTAGGAGGAACTGTGATAGACGTCGTTTATAATATCGTGTACACGGCTGTTGTTACGCTATATTTGCTCGCAGCGCACGCGTCCTCGTCTCTCACTAAACAATTCTCCGTTCTGTACTCGACACGAGTATAGGCGAAATCATACGCGACTTATTCACTCATATTGTTATCACGGACCGTCCGTCTCTGGCTGACCTACGCAATCAATTTTTTTTCTCGTTTTCTCCACAAGTACCAATAATTTTCTTATAATAAACCCGTTAAACATATCGAACAGCAGCAAATCCGTATAAAGTAATATTAAAGAAACGCTTAAATTTATTAGTACTGCTGAATTTTTAATACGATTTATTTCTCATTAACGTACGTTTTACTGCTGTATTGTTTCTCTCTCTCACACTATATTTCATGTACTTAGTATTCCTAATTTGCAATTATTGAGCTATTATAATTTCAATATTTGTAGCTATTAAAATATATATATATATATTACGCTATATTTCTTAAAAAAAAAACCCGAATCGATCTAGACGTGTATATTGTGTAATTTACGCGTCAACGGGGTATTCTGCGGAGGTGTATATACAACGAAAGCGTGTTTTCCTAGGGAAATTCGTAGCGGACAGAAGTGAAATATATTTTTTTTTCTAAATGAAGTCTCGAGTAAGAGAAACGATATTTTTTTTTTTTGAAAATATCTAATAACGCGTTAAGACAACTCTCGCTGGCTAGAAATTTCTCTAATCCGCGAACTTACGAGTATACGGATTTCGTGGATTTTTACGGGTATTACGACGACCGAGCGCGCGTTATAATAAGACGTGGCAAAAGTAAAAAAAACGCTCGGCGACCACGTTATTCGTGACTGCAGAAGCCCAGAAAATTTATGGTGCCGGTCATTTCGTTTTTTTTTCTCTCTGCGCGTCGGTTTTTTTTTTTTTTTTTTTAACACGCGAATACACAAATATAAATTAAACGCGAGACGTCGCGCGTTCGATACCGCAGGAACTACAACAACGGCTAGCGCGCGGTGGAAACGAGGTGTTTTGCATATTATTATTATATACGAACGTATATATATATATTTTTATAATAACGCTCGCGTATTATAAATGTGCGCGCAGAGAAAGTATTTCGATCTGTTATAAATATCGCGTACGGCGCGGATGTATCTCCCGTGAACTAAATCAGTGTGTGTATTTCCGAACGCGGAGAGAGAGAGAGAGAGAGAAACGGGGAAAAAAAAAATTAAATAAATATCTCGTCGTCGTCGCCACACTTTCACAAAACAGAAAAATCGTTAGACAAAATGTTTTCAACGCGTTTATTATAAATATTCGTACGTCGTATTGTTTATTTAATTTGTTTTATTCCAATTCGGCTTCTAACTGCACGCGCGTATACTGGTCGCGGTTCTACAACAATCCGCTATCAAATATTATATTTAAAAACCCGGACGTATACTAATTTTTTTATTTATTTATTTTAAACCAGGCGTGGTCCGCAGCGCGATATTTCTTCTCCTCCCGACCGGTGTTGTAAAAGAAAAAAACTTTTGGCCGATTGTATTCAAAAAAAAAACATCTAAAAAATATAAATACGCCAATAAAAAAAAAAAACTAGTTTCAAAAACCGAGAGAACAAAATCGGCACGTATATATTTTTTATGTATACGAACGCTATTATTGTAATAGTTTTTTTTTTTCGAAACAATTCTATACTTTTATTCGCTGCGGACGTCTATAATAGATCTTATAGCGATCCATTTCGATTTACTCGCTTAAGCGAATTACTTGCATAAAGATTTTTAGAGTTTTGTTTTTAGTATAAATTCGAAAGCAATGATATTTGATCATTGCATTCGATAAAACGATTCTGAGCGGAGCTTCGGTGTTATAAATGAACGACAATCGATTAAGACGAAATTGCATTTTTAGCGTTTTTATGTAATTTTTGGTAGTTTTTCCCGACTTTTGAAAAAAGTATTGAGACAATTGAAAAATGACGTGCACATGTCTAAAGTACAAACTAAATGCGATTTGCTATCAGAAAAGGTGCTGCACGAAAAGATCGGAGCGTTCCTTCTGGTAGAATTATTGGGTACAGACATAAAAAAAAAATGTTTTAAAAACACATTACTGTAAAACCAATACATTCCTCGCTCCGCTCAGAATCTAATAATAATAATAATAATAATAATGATAATAATTATGATAATAATAATAATTAATAATAATAATTTTAATATTAATATTTATTAATAATTAATTTACCCAAACCCGGGTAAAGGTACAGTTACAATATGAATATATAATAATACAATTAATTTTGACATACAATTAACTGGTAATTAACTAAAAACATGCAATTTTAATTTATTTACAGAATCAAAATTAAAGTCAAAATTAACTAATTTGTTACATGACTTAGGCAAGCGGCATATCGGACTGTTGATTACATAATTTTTAGAACTATAGGGAACATGAAAACTAGATAAGTTTCTAGTATTAAACGAATATTATAATAATAATAATAATAATAATAATAATAATAATAATAATAATAATAATAATAATAATAATAATAATATGATAATAAATAAATAAACAATACAGTCCTCGTGTTTGGGAAAAAAACACTAGGAAAAAAAAAAATAGCAACAAAAAAAAAAATACGTTACGAAACACGCACGCGCGCCGCGGCCGAAAATCGTTATACAATGGGTTGTAAAATAAAATTGATTTGCATTCGAGAACGCGCGCGAGAGCGCTTTATATTTTCTTGTCTGTTTCGGCCGGAATATCGCTTGCTCGCGTTGGTGGTGACCTCACACTCTCATTATAATAATACACACGCCGTGTACGTAGTACATATATAGCTACGCGTATTTTCGGTTAAATATATATAAATCCGAAATTCGTGAAATTTTTTCTTTCCCTGTACCGTATATTGTATAATAATAATAATAATAAAACAACAATAATAGACACGAAATTCTAAACGCGCTTTTGTACTACAAACGCGCGCGCGTATCTGTACGGGTTTTCAAAAATAATCTAACGTCGAAAATTTTTATGGAAACCAGTGCGTTTAACCGGCGGGCCCGCGACCGCGCACAAAAGGATACCGCGTGTATTATTAAAATTACACGTACGCGTATAGCTGTTGCGCGATGCTAATTTTTTTTTTCTTTGTCGTTTAACAACAGAGGAAAAGAAAAAATGGTAAAATTTCGCTCACAATCGCAATAAAAAAAAAAAAAATTTTATGCAAATCGCGCAATTTTTATGATAATCATTAGTTTTTTTCGGCGTTCGCGCGTGCATCGCGCGATACACTGTATGTTATACGTTTCGGTTGAACTCGATGACTTTGGCGCAAAAAAAAAAAAGCGGTTAAAGTCAATGCGCTAGAAAAGAATAAAAAAAAAACGTTTTATATATACAAGACACACGCATAATATTTTCTGTTCCGAAAGAATTATTATACTCGGCTCGTGTCACGGGTCGTATCGTAAAGTGACGACTAAGCGGCGGGTGATCGATCCTTTCCCGATTTCGGACCACTAGTCGATTTTTTTTTTAATTTTAGAGAAAAAAGACTTTTAAAAAAAAATCCACGTGCACACCTGCAGTGCGATTTTCATACGCCCGAATGTGTCGATTCGAGTACCCCCCCCGGTATATTTTTTTCACTAGAATTCTGTTTTGCGACGTTACACACGACTTGGATCACTATATTTTTAGGCGCGACAGACATCGAATGTGTTAATGAAAACCCATGTCGGTTGTGTTTAAAACAAATGTGTTTAAACGTTCAATTTTTGCAGTTTTTCTTTTCGCCTCCCGTGAGTACGACGTAACAATTAGAAACACACGAATCGTTATTCGACAATAAAACGCGTATTTGCTGTAGGAGGATAATACGTGCGCAAAAAAAAAAAAAATCCGAAACTCTGGTAGGTGTACACTGGTTTATTTCGCACGAAACGACGGAAAAAAAAACGTATAACGTCATATAATATACAATACTACGCGTATTTTTTAATACGTGTCCTGCAAATATCCTTTTTCGCGCGAAACGCATATTTTCGATAATTATTTATTACTGTACTATATATAGTTGTCCCCGTGCACTTTGATGTCGGTAAAAAACGCCACCTCTTATATACCATTCAAATTTTGTTCAATTCGCTACTCAATAATCTAGGGTGTAAGGACGTTCGAAACTAAAAAAAAAAAATATATATATTTTTTTTAACTCCGATTTTTATTTTATTTTCGACGCAACAACATTATATTTCGCACGTTTAAACTCGTTGCGTTATACATTAAAGTTTTTATTCGTTTATTTTTAATAAAATGCATATGAAAAAAAAAACCTTTTTACAGCTCGGCTTAGGTAACTACAACCGACTTTTTAAACGCGGGATATTCACTCCGTTTTCGCTTGGCGTTCTTTCTATCTTTTTTTTTTTTCCTAGCTTTTTGCTCGTCTCCTAAGGGTCGTAATAGCCCATATGACCTTTCTCGAAAACCGGGCTGTCAAATACAAAAAAAAAATGAATTTTTCAAATCCTACCGGCGATAGAGATTTTTCCAAACAAACAAACTCTTCGGCTTTATTGCATATTATAGTATAATAAATAGGAATAAAATTTCGATTTATTCAAATTATACACTGCAATAGTATATAAACGGCGACAGTATACATATAGTTGGCAAATGTTTTTTTTCTTCTTTTTTTTTCATTCAAAATTACGTGTATACAATACGTACGAAGCGCGTTTTTTACACACACCACACACATAAATTCGATGCTTCTGCAGCAGCGCTCGGAGAACAAAACGTTTCTGTTTTCGCGTTAATAAATTATTATTATACACGCGGCGGCGACCTTGTGCGCCGTACACGCGAAACGTTTCTGGCAACGGACACGGACGGACAATCTTCGAGTGGGTGCAGGAGATGGGCAGACAGGAGGCCGCCGCCGTCGGGGGGGGGAGGGGATTTTTTTTTTTGTCAATTAATTGGCGCCGTTTCGACGCGGATTTTGAGACGCACTGGCTCCCAGAGGTTCTCAAACGCGTTTTCCACTCGGTAACAATATTTATTCGTGTCCTGCGTGTGTGTGTGTGTGTGTGTGTGTGTGTGTGTGTGCGTTGTACACATTGTTGTAGTACGCGTGTACACGCACACGTACGCAGCAGCCATTAGACGCCTGTTTTTAAAAGACCGCGTGCCCGTCCGTGCCGACGACGACGACCCCCCGCGGCGCACGTTTACGAGACAACGTTGTACGCGCGCTCGCTCGTCGTCTCCCCGTCCGTCGATAAAATATGTTTAATACAAACGTAAGTAATTCGCGCGAACCGTGTGTACGCGTACCGATTACACTTATATACGCAGTCGGGGAATAAAATAATCGAATTAAATAAATACACTTCGGATTTGGCGCGAAAGGGATCGATCGATCGATCCGCGATCGGCGCGGATCGGGTGAAAATCATTATTATATCGATTTGTCAACGTCAAGGTATTACGATAAAACGCGTTACCCCACCCCCACCCCTCCTCCCCCATCAACCGGTCTTATTTTATTACTACAGGAGACGAGCAAGTGAAACGTTGCGAAAATTCTCTACGCTAAAAAAAAAATCGTAAATTTAATAATTCTTATACCGTTATACATACCGATTTATCTGTTAAAAAACGACACTATATCGCGATCACAGCCGTAGCAGCAAGAAGGTAAAGAAATATCAAGCGAAATTTAAGAAATCGATATTATTTTATTTATTTTTTACATCGTTTTCGACGATAATTTATTGAAATCCGAAAATTATATATTTTACAAAAACGTTAGTACTCGCTGTTATAGTTCTGAGGGCTCGATGTTCACGGCGCGCCGTTATTGCGAGCGACGCCAACGCGAACCCGTTCCACACTGCAGTTGTATTATACGTATACGCGTTCAGTGGCGCACACTGTACTATGCTCACTGATGGGTCTAACGATATTTTACAACGCCTGGCCACCACCCAACAGACAACTATAGTATAGACACCCAATGCCAACCTTTGCACGCACTATATTATTAACTACGATTAAAAATATATTATTCACATTTTTAGCTCCATAACACCGGCATTATACCCTACCCACCCTTTTGAATAGGTGGGTTGATCGATCCCATTGACCCTTAACGTGTGCGCCACTGCGTACGTTTCGTCGTTTTTTTCCCGCTCATATATTTGCAGGCCGAAACCGAGAAATCTCCGCGATTCCTATACACACGAACAGGGACAGCTACGACGACCGCGTGTCTTCGCGTGAAATAAGGAGGAAAACGCTGCAGGAGGGACCTGACGCGATAATGGAAATCAATCGAATTACGAATGTAATATCGGTCGAGGTTTTCGCGTGTATATAACGTATAAACGTACATAATATAATACTACCGCACGTTCTCGCGAGTGTTTCAAGGGCGTCACAAAATTAATATGTAAAAAAAATACGAAAAATATCCCGAGCAAAACATTATTTTAATTGATAATAATAAACCGCGGACGGATTGTTATTGTTGTGTAAATACAGAGTGAACATTATGCGATAACATAATAATATAATACAAACGAGTCGCGGTTATGATCGCGGTATTACAATAAAATATTAACCAGATCGTTGCCGATTTTACCAGCTTTTTTTATTTTTTTGTATTTTTTTTTTTTTTAAACACACGTATACGTATTGACGGTTCGGAAACGCGTTCGTCGCGTGTAAATTTTGTCTATAACGTGAAAAGTTTTTTTTTTGCTCTTTTTAAAGGGTTCGTTAACCGCGGACGATACGGTGTGCGAAAACCGGGAGGAGACTCTGTACGGCGACATTACACGTATTATAAATTAAACGAAACAAATAAAAAAAAAAATAGTAAGTACCCCTCGCACACGGCATTAATCACATTGACACACGGGAATTAACCCTCTCGGCGGCGAAAAACAAAAGACGATTTTAATCGCCGCGAGGGTTGATGACGGTGGATAACGGTCACGCACATACGATGTGAAAAACGTTTTCAGCGCTGAGCTGACTGACAGTATAATATTATTTTCAACACAGCCGGGAGACTTTAACGCTCGCGAACCCAACACTAATTCATAAAAATCCGTTCGAATATTATATAGTGGAATGTAAGAACGAAAAGAAAAAAAATATATATATTCATTAAAAACCACACTATACAGACTCAACGCAACGAATTGTACGAACGAAATCAATAAACGTTTTTTTTTTTTTAAAAGTATTAAAAGTATTGACGAGTACTTTTCGAGCGCATTTTTTTTTTCTTACCCGTTTTCGTCCCGCGACTACTATACTAAATGTTGAACATTTCTGTTTTTTTTTCAATACATTTCCAACGCAGACGTTAAAACTAAGTCACGAAAAAAAGAATATATATACTCTCTGTTGAAAGGTATAAATATCTCGATTGTCGGCGTGTCTATTTCTGTTTCACCCGCGAACCGGCCTAATATTTCTTACAGTTTTCCTCCCGTAATCCCCGGCCTTACATAATGGAAATCGTTAAAAAACTGTTTTTTTTTTTTTAGTTAAAAACTAGTTTTACGTCGTTCTTATACACTCTAACGAACAGTGTAGACTCAACACGGACTTTATATCCCGGCGGACAATATAAAAAATAAAGGGGAAATCGAGGAAACGAGAATGTTTTGGCCACGCGGATTTTTGGTCAACGTCGCGGGAGAACTGCAGAATTACACGACTATAATATAACATATGATACGTTTGGTATATACATACTCGGATGATCAATTAAGTAACCTTGTAAATCTTTACATTATACACACACGCACTCGTCATCAACGATTTTTTTTTTTTTTTATTGCGCGTAATTTCGTGTATTTATGAAATCCATTGGCCGCCGCCACGCCGCCTACGACGATAAGTATATATTATATATAGTTACATTATTTACAACGGTGTGTATAATAATTGAGGTCAGCTGTAATAATAATTGCACGGTGTTCGTTCGGATTTCGTTTAAAAATGTGCATCTCTGCGGTATATTTACCATACACAACGTGTACACGCTCGTGTTTATCTCAACAGCGCGGTTTACATTTCGATATATATATATATACTGCAGAGAAGTTCAGCCGAATCCTTGAAACTGTATTTTTATTAATTTTCTACATCTCGAGTAATGCATAATATATATATTGTGTTTAAACCGCGAGCAACGTTGTTATCGCGTACAATTTATAATATTGTTAAAAAAAATATATTTACTTTTTTTTTCGGAATATATCGCGATCATTCGTCGTGCTTAACCAAACAACCGTCTTCACTCACATCAAAAAAAAAATCCCATCCGAGTTTATCCCATCCGGATTTTGAGACCGGGAACTTTTTAAGAGGCCGCCATTCGGCCGTTTTAAAATTTTCATTCTACCACGTTTCAATAATTGATTCATTGTTTGTGTATTGTAAATTCACAAGGATTGTTTGGAATTTTTTTTGATTTTTCGAAAATTCATTATAATATCGGTACTCTGATGAGGCTATTTTTCGATTTTTCCAGTAAAATTAGCGTTTTAGTATAGCTATTGAGAAATAGCAAAAACGCTTAAAGAAAACTACTTTTACTAATAAAAATTATTATAATAATAAATATTAGTTTGTTCGTAACAGTTCGTTTTAGCACATTTTTACTGCGATTATCTACTTCTTCATTTTTTTTTTTTTATATCGCAATACACTATGTCATGATCAACACGCGCTATTTCCGACGAACGATTAGACCAGTGATTCCCAAAGTGAGCGATATTACGGTCTAGAGGGGCGCTAATATGATATTACGAATACGTTGTTGCATTTTTTTTTTTATACTCATTAATTGATTAATGTAAAATGCTGGGATATGGAGGCGGTGAGATTATTATTTTTTTTTGTAAGTGGACGGTAAGGGAAATGAGTTTGGGAATCCCTGGATTAGACAAAGTACGAACTGCTTTCCTGTGCTCAACTGAACGTTCGCGTCCGGTATAAGACGTTGTGAAATATAATGTCTCCGAACATCAAAACCATCTTTACGTATAACTGATCATCATCGGGGTAAAATAGTTTACAAACGTACGGTATCGTTTCTTATCACTATATACATATATTTTTTTTTACAATTATTTTAATCGATACGAAATCAATGTCGACTAATGCGACATTGGTCTATAAATAAT
Source organism: Slavum lentiscoides (assembly GCA_032441835.1). Lineage (NCBI taxonomy): Eukaryota > Metazoa > Arthropoda > Insecta > Hemiptera > Aphididae > Slavum > Slavum lentiscoides. The sequence continues at coordinate 7,246,211 of CM063714.1, read as the reverse complement.
AATAAATATAACGAATGAAAACGGAGGCTCTCGAAAACGGAAGCCAGCTGGCGACTAGTCATCTATAGGTACTCGTCGAAATCAGGCCCCCAATTGTAATTATCGAAAAACGTGAAAAATTATTATTATACTTATTACGGTTTACTCGCGAAAAACGAGGTGTATAATCGTACACATGTGTATATAAAATCGCGGTTTATATACCGAGTCATGACAGCAGCTGCTCGCCTGCACCGTGATAATCGATATGATATATTTGAACGAGTCTATCTGCAAATCGTTATCTGCAGAGGGAGTAAAAAATGTGCACCTCGTCTCCAGTATTGACAGTTGCCCGACGAATACCGCGAGGAGTCGGAGGAGGAAACGTTGTGCAGGCAGGTGCACACTTTATACGAGTGCGATGTGGTACAATATCACAGAGAGTCTGCGCCGTATTATTGTAACCCACGCTGTTATCATCAACAGTCGAGTCACGGTATTAGAAAAAAAAGAGTACGTTTTATCTGATTAACAGATCATAATATAAAACGCTATTTGTTCCGAACGATTATAGCGAAACATATCGCCGGCGTCACTTCCCAAGTATATTACGCGCCCCCCACCCGTTGCAGGCGTGTTTACGCGGATGTGGCGGCGACGGCCTTAAGTAAATTCGTGTTTCAAGTTAATTTATAATATCAATTCGTAATATCATGTAGGTATAATATTATAACTAATAACCAATGTGTGTAGGCGAACTTGGTAGTAATTTTAGTTCTGACAGTTATAAATCATCTCGTGAAATCATAGACTGCGATTTGAGTTTATAATTGCTATTGGGCCACGTCACAATATAACTCAAACGATTTAAATCAATTTATCCAAATGTTCTCAATTTAAACAAATGCCTAAAGATTCTCGAACGTTACTAAAAACACAAACTATTACTACATTAGTAAAACCTGTGAAATTTGGTTTATATTATCATTTTGGAATTTGTAGAGAAATTGAAGATTTAATTAAACAACACCGTCATTTACCTTCTACGTTATTATTAAAGGTAGGAATAGATGGAATTCCAATTACAAAAAATTCAGATGTGGCCAATACTTGGATATTTTCAAATATATCATTAAAAATCTTAATATTTTTATTATTGGTGCTGTTTACGCGGATGTGGCGGCGACGGCCTGCAGACCTGCTCGAAATGCACTCGTTAAATTTAAAGACACGATAGCGTAGAAGAAAAAAAAATACTATAGTAGTGTGTCAACTTGAAACCGGCTTTTAGAATAATACGGAATAACTCTTTTTTTTTTCGGTTAACAAAAACTTACCTGACGGAGTAGTGAATATATTGTTTCGCGGACTTAACGGACACGCAAAAATGTCTATACACACGCCTGTGAAACGTACAGATAATTTATAAACGCACTACGGTATAGACTATAAATAGAGTGACTACGAAAAACACTTTTAATGTGTCAAAAAAAAAAAAAAAATCTACGCCACTTCGAGCATTTGCTATACGTATCAAATTTAAATAACACAATACTTTTCCCGTCGCTAACTATATATATATACACTTACTCACAAAATACTTGTCGGATAATTTTGATACTATATATTATACAGGAAGAATTTTGTTGCGAGACTTTGATTTCTTTTCCCTCCTTCCCATTTATAAGAATCGCTCGGGATCCGGAGAAAGCCGATATTACCCTCCAAAAAAAAAAAAAAATCGATAAATTTACGGACGAATGTCAGCCGAAAATCGCGGTGTAGATATTACGATCTCCGGTCGTGATAAAATTTTATTTTATTTTTTTTTTGAAACGAGATAATCTGCCGGGATGAATAATATCATCTACGACGGTGTATTATACGCGTATTATTATTATTATTATTGTCAACAGCGTGCCATTGTGTATACGCGCATTCAACACACTTCAATATTATTATATACCGTCGTTCAAACACTATCGATTTCGCCGCCGGCCGTTATATTGTAATATTATTTTATACCGTTTTATAAAGCGTGTAAATATACGTATATAAACTGGAATTAAAGTGAAATTTTTCCCGGCCGCGTTTCGCGTGTACTTTTTTTTATTTCCTATCCCGTAGTTATACTCGACGTTATAACTGCGATTATATTATAAAACCGTCGCGCGTTGGAATATCGTCGAATTCCGAAAACAGCCCAGTCAACAAATTATACCATAAATTGGTTTCACTTCGGACAAAAAAATAGTACCAAGCCGAATTGTTGTATACACCTAAAAGCAAAAAAAAAATATATCGCTGTAAAACCGTATCGAGAAACGATAGAAACGGACTTTTCCCGTTTACGAGCCGATGTGCGGCGCCGCGTCGAACACAAGTCGAACGAAACGCGCGCGCGCGCACATAGCTATCGTATATGACGTTAATAATAATAAGCGGTTCTCTCGGTATTATAACGTTGTAATACACCATCGTGTGTGCATTGTTGTAGTCGTGGTGTATTAACGATGATGAACTTTCTTGGGCGGCGTCGGTCATGACGACCTTGGGAATGATTACGTTTAATTCTTTCTGTACATCACACACGCGCGTTATATCGTCGTAGTGTGTGTGTGTGTTTACGAGTGTATGTATGGGAAAATATAATGAAAAATACACACACACACACGAGTGGCTGGTAATATACGCGTATTGTGTTCGACACGGAGCGAATAATATGAATAATTGCTATCAGTCCGTTCGGTGTGCTAAAACGTGATAACGCACTTTTCTTATTCCCGGGTAGGGAGCACAGGGGAAAAGTAGATTTTATTATTACACATACGCCGTCCGCGCAACGGTTCCTCGTTATAGAAAACGTTTTTTTTTTCTTTTGCGAATTTCGTCGAATTTTTTGAAGGGGGAAAAAAAGCTTTTTTTCTCTCCTCCACAAGTCGAATTTCGATTCTCGCTCGTGTAATAATAAAGAAATCCACCGATTTGAAGAAACCCACCGCGAGCCACCAGTGTTTTTTTTTGCTTTCTGTAAATATACGCATACGCGGCGGACACGTGAACGCCTCCGTATAGTACGTCCAATCGATACTATTACTACTGCCACTACATCTACTGGTCTGCGCTGTACTGCTACACGCGCAGTATACGCGCGCGATAGGGAAAACTTTCGTGTGCGATCGACGACGAGAGATCGGTGCCGCGTATATAGTAGTTCGCGCGAGTGACGGCCGCGCGGCGGTTCAACACACTCGCGGCGCGTTCGACGCCGTTCAACGACCTCGCGCGCGCCACAACTGCTGATTTTTTTTTTTTGTCATTGCCATTTCATATATAAACGATTTCAATATATTCATAATACCGCGTAAAAAAAACAACCGCTTGTGTGTGTGTGTATTATATTATTTATCGCGCGATACGTAGTATAAAATATATAGTATACGTGTCCTACGTATACACACACACACACGAATGATACCTAATAACGAAACGATTTTGTATAAGCTCATCGTCGTCATCAGCTGCACGGACGAGACGTTATCGTGTACGGAACTAGAAAAGAAAGAAAAACAAAAAAATCCCCGAGAAAAAACCGAAAACGAGGGGCGGGGGTTTGAGCCGGAGAAACTCGATTGCAGCGACGTTACGCTTAGACAGTCAACAGAGGCACGAGAAAAAAGTGCGCGTGATGCGTGATGTGTAAAAATGTACTCTTCAAACGATTTTCGTCGTTCGAATAAAAGTCCAATGACGTCGAACGACGACGAATCGTCTCGTAAAATACCGATTGAATGTCATTCGTGTGATTTCCCCATTTATTTCACGATTTCTCGTCGACACGTTCGATCGCGCAAAAGTCGAGAGAAAAGACCGTATCACGCACACGACCACACCACTGACCGGGTTTTCGGTATACAGAAAAACGACACTGACCTGTGCAGTATGTGCCCCATGTCGTCGACCAGCTCCTGCATGACCAACACGGTGGTGCCCGGCGCTCCCAGGTACTGGTGTCCCGTCTGTCCCTGGACCAGCACGGACACTGCCGATCCGTTCGCCGTCTCCTGTTTGATCGTTATGCCGGGCGGCAGCGACCCCGAGCCGTTCTGCGGGTCGTAGATGATGGTCTGCTGCGGATCCGTGTCCGGTATGTAGATGACCGTCTTCTGGTCCAGCGGATCGTCTTGCTGCTGCTGCTGCTGCTGATGGTGATGGTGATGGTGTTGCTGCTGTTGATTGTGGTGGTGGTGCTGTTGTTGTTGCTGCTGCTGCTGTTGATGGTGCTGCTGCTGCTGCTGCTGCTGTTGCTGCTGATGGTAGTGTTGATAATCGGCCGGCGAGAACTCGTCCACGCTGACCGGTTGCATGGTGGCCAACATCACGGGCGACGTGCTCTCGGGCGGCATGTCCTGCACGGACGTCGGCGACATTTGCACCGTCTGCGGGTGCGGCGGCGACACGCCCGGCGATTCGTCTTTCACGCCGCCGTGCTGCGCCGCGGCCATCGGCGGCGAACCGACGCCGGCCAACGGCTGCTGCTGCTGCTGCTGCTGCTGCTGCTGCTGTTGTTGTCCGTCCACCGCGGACGACGACATGTGCGCGCGCGCGGTGTCCGTCCGCCGCGTTCCGAGCGTGTGTACGTACACGCGAGTTGTCCCGAACCGTGTCCGCCGCGCTTTACCAGTGTTTGCGGCGGCAACGCGCGTTTTCGCTGACCCGAACTAGCACTGACGACGAGTCGCTGCGAAGTCTCCGTTGCCTCCGTGATCGCGGCCCACTTCGTTCCACATATCGTTCACTGAAACGTTCGAATTATATATGAAAAAAAAAAACAATAAAATTAAAAAAAAAAAAAAATTATACAGTTTTTATAATAATTATCTATGCGATCTCTGAAAATACAAACATTTTTACCGAGTTTTTACACGAATTTGTTTGGAACAATAATTTTGCTCGAAACGCGCGTTTTTTTTTACGCATCTATATCGCGAAAAGACGACATAAACGTGAAAACGGCTTTTATTGCCGCAACAAATTGTGTCGGATCGTTCCGGTTCGATCGACGAGTTGTTATGAAAAAAAAAATCGAAAATCCGGAAGAAAAATCTACTCGTTCTGTCCCCGACAACAATAACGGCACTGGCACTTGAAAAGTCCGACTACGTCCACGTTTCGAGTGAAAAAAAATTTGTTGAAAACAACTTTTTTTTTCCAAGTATATTTTCTCCTGTCCGCAACCGTTTCGGATAGATTTTTAACGTGTGGAAATCGGCGGCGATTGATTATTACGCGTTACATTATTATATACGAGACGTTTTTGAAACGATTATATAATTTTGTACAACACACAACGTTTTTTTTTTTTAATGTGTGTCGTATAATAATGCTGTAGTCCACTAATTTCGACGGTTACGCGAGACGACGAAACGCGAGGCAATAATCGCTGCTGTTTTTACGCCTTTCGTTATATATACAACAGTTATAATATATTATACGCGCATACGTTTAATTGCAAAACGGAGCTTTATAGGTACAAATATATAATAATAATATTGCTTTGGCCTACAGCAATAAATCTTTTCTCGGATCGAGAAAACTGCCATAAAAGGTGGCGGTACAGTGACTTGGACGGACGACAACGTAGTAGTAGTTCGTTATAAAATGATTTCGTTCAGAGCGAGTTTTTTTTTTTGTACGAATAACGCTCAGCAGACACACCGACCGACTGTATATTTATTATTACGCACAACCCGAACGGTCTGTAAAAACCAATTTTAATATATATATATATTTCGATAAAGTAAAAAAAAATAAAAAAAAACGACCGACATTTCTCAAACGACTATTCTCAAATTTACTACTAATCTTTATTATTCATATTTTTACGACAATTGTCGTAAAACACAATTTTTTTTTTAACTATTAACCTACGTAACAGCAGCGCGGCGATCTTTAAAAAAAAAAAAATATACATATAAAACGACACGAGTGATCTATTTAATGAACCGCGTGTTCTACTGTTTTGCGTACAAGCGCGATTTAGCACACTCGCGTCTGGTTATAGTAATTTATCGCACACGGCGTAATTTCGGAGAGAAAACGAAAGAAACACTCTTTTCTTAAAATCCGACGACAATATTATATTTACTGAAATCAATTCGAAAAAATTTAAACGAAATAATCACGTGTTTAACAGCCGTGACAAACCGCAATATCGATTATTATTTATTTGTTCGTAACGATTACGGTCTTAAACGGAATTCTACGGACGGAAAAATCTGAGAAACCAAGCGTTTACAGAAAGAAAAATGACTCGGATCGAATAAAAGCGAGAAAAGAAAGACTATAAAGGCGTATGTCGGCGTCGTCGTAATACGCGCGATTACTCGCGATCGTTGTTATTATTATTTTTTTTTTCATACACATACAATAGAATTTTATATTTATTATTTTTTTATTAACCGTACGGTTTTTTTATTCTCTTTTTTTTTTTTTTTTATTGCCCCCGAAGCATCTGCACGCGCGTTAGACCGTAACAGTCCCGAAAACGTGATAGGCGCCAGGACGACTGGCGAAATACTATTTTATTTTATTATTACTTTTTTTTTGTCTCCTCGCACGCATACAATACGTCACTGTATTTAATTAATTCCCTAAAACGTTTCTTTTTACGACTTCCAAGACGTTTTCCAAAAGCGAAAACTCGTACCGCCCCGCGCGACAACACGTAATAAACACTCGAAATGGTCCAGACCGCATTAAAATATACACAATGGATTCTTATTTTTTTTTCATAACGCTACATCCACACGTGTGTCGGCCCTTCGCCGTCGTTTTCTTCCGACGACGGTTACATATTATTGTGCGCAATATCGTTACGGAATAGAGCGCAAACGTCATAAGCGACGACACACGTGATGCGTGTGCACGGACCGTTTTTATGAATAACAGAAATCGTCAAAGGTTACAGCGATATTATACACGGCGATTTTGTAGGAAGAAAAAAAATGATATACTCGAAAAAAAAAATGCCTTAAGAAAATTAAAAAAAAATATATATTCGCTTTAAAATAATTGAAATTCCTTTTATTTCGACAAATCTTGCTGTTCGGCCGCGGGTCAGGTGGCATTAACGATTTGAGTTCTATATTTAAAACCGTACCAGCTGCAAATATCGTAATCAGTAAGAAATGACACGCGTTTATACCAGGATTTCGGGCGAATTTTCGACTCGGAAACCGGTTAAAAAAAAACGCCTATAGAAATAGGTAAACGTTAAAATGCTCGGGAAAAAATGCCACCAAAAAGAATTCGTCGTCGTTCGAACCGTTTCTAAAAACACTCGCGTGCCTCGGAGATCATCGCGTCGAGCGTTTCGGAAAAGAAAAAAAAAACGATAACGCGAATGCATCGGAAAAGCCGAGCCCTAATATTATATTATACATCGTTGAAACCGCGAGATTCGATTTAAACCGGCATCGATTTTTGAAAACACAATCGTCGTCAAGACACGAAACAGTAAACGTTTATCGAGTGAATATAGTTCGTGTATAATAATATATAAACGTGTGGAATGACTCGTTGTTTTCAGTTCGTCTGCAGCGCATACGCGCGTATAACGTAACAGTGTTTTCAAGAATGTAATAATAATAATATTATCAACGTCAGAACATATATAATACACAATGACCCGAGTAGTTATTTCGCACTCGTTAAATACGCACAATTTAGAATTAAACTTAAAATATTTCGTACGTTTACTTATTATGTATCTCATAACGCCACGTCTCGTTTAACACGTCTCGCAGCAGCAGAGCGTATAATATAGTTATTGACATTCTAAAATTCGTTCATACTATCATACTATTATATTGTACGCGCGTATATTCGGCGCATTTTTTTTTTTTTTACTACAATAAACGACAAAATAAGGCGCCTAAGTATATTTTTAAACGTTCCGGATATTTTTTAAAAGAACGTTTTTTTTTTTAAAAAAATTACATAAAAAAACCGAACGACGTAGTATCGACACACGGTGTGTTATGGACGCCACAAGACGCGTTCATTATTATCGTATTGTAATATTTATATATGCGAATATTATTAAATCGTTTGTAATATTATTTAGTCGCGGGTTATTCAAATTGAATATATTATTCCTTTTCTCCTTACGAAGTGATTTTTTTTTTTATAATCATTATAAATATTTATTTTTCGAAACGCTATTTTTGTATATTATCCTAAACGAACGACTATATCAGGGGCGTATTTATGGAGGGGCAGATGGGGCTCCAGCACCCCCAGAAATTTCAGGAACTCTCTTTATCTATGCCCTATGGCTATAGGATGTAATAGTTTTAATAAATTCCTAATATGTAGTTGTTTTTAAAATGTTGAGAATTTGGTAATTTGTCCTATTTTTAAGAAATATTAGTCTTGGATTAGAATTTAGAAATAATTCAACAATGATATTTACGCAATGCCTCAGCCACCCCTCCCAAACGAATTTCTAAATACGCCCCTGGACTATATAATATTATATTGACTATTTTTTCAGTCGTTTGGCGAAATAATTCCTTTAAAAAAAAAATTATATACAGAAAACGATTATTCTACCGCAAAAGGCGACTACTATATATACTCAGCAACAACAGATGCGAATTAAATAAAAAAAAAAAAATCCGAAAGGATCTACGTCGGAGCAATAAAATCCGTGTGCTCGCGCGAGCGGATTTTTATTTTTTCTATACTCTTCGTAATGTATACGAGCGAGCATATTTTTTTAATATTTTTTTAGTAAGAGTAAAAAAAAACGGTTTTCGGACGCGGACACTATCGGATTTCTATCGAAAAAAAAATACGTATAACAGAAACTCGCGTGTATTCCGTAAATGACACTTGAGAGAAGAAGAAAAAGTAGGAAAAAAAAACCTCGGGCCAAGGTCGATCGCGTTTAATATATTATAACGGTCTTATGCCGCCGCCGCCGCCGCCGATAATGTATCTCTCCGCAGCACGAATATATACATACATATACGCACAAAATATTATGTTGGCGGAGATGAAGAAGTTCTTCTCCTCACTCAAGTGTCCCCCCAGCATCTTTGGGTGCGCAAAAAAAAAACACATAATATTTTATATTATTATTATTAGATATTATAATATACGTGCACGAGGTGATATTATACGGCAGCGGCGGCCGAAGCTGTGCCGCCGCCGCGTCGATTGGCGGGCGGCGGCGCGGTTGAAACGACCTATCCCGGACAGCACCGGCAGCAACGGCAATAATAATATGTAAATTTAATGGGCAGCACGAAAGGAATCCGAAGATTATTACCATACAACCGACCGGATTAATGGTGGAAGCCGCGATATAGGAAAATATAAAAGCGCGAGCGGAGGAACATTAAAAACCGAAACGAGCGGCGGCGGAGAAATGAATTTAAAAAAAAAAAATCGTTCGTATTTTTTTTTTTTTTAATATTATAAAAGAAAACGCGTTTGTATATAATATATAACGAGAACGAAATTCCGCGTCCGCCGAAATCCAATCGTATATCGTGACACTTATTGTAAACATTTTGTATAATACGAACTGCGCGTGCCCCCAATATATTTTTTATATTTTTTTTTTTTTTAGCATTCGTTTTCGGACGGGACGACAATATATGTAGTGTATATATATACATATAGTAGGCGACATTTCTATTATAATATTATATATAGGTATAATAAAACGGCGAGATTAAAAGTCGAGAGATATGTGCAAGTATACGCAGATTTGATCGATTTAAAATCGCGTATAAATACGGAATATTACGAATTATAAAAAAAAAAAATAATTTTAATATCAAAACTAATGCGGTTTCTGAAAACACATAAATATTCTGGCCGTAAAATATATATATTAACTCGGCGTTTTCTCGTCGTATTTTACTAATCGTTTCTTTCTAAATCTCAATCCATTTCTCTCTAAAACGCGTTTTGGACAAACTCGTGCAGTGGCTATTTTTACCCTACCGCAACACTCGTCGATTCGTGTTTTATACACAATTTTAAGTTCTATACTATAATACATATATACATATATATTCACGTATCGCGGTCAAGCACTGTTTTAATATTTTTATTATTATTATTTTTAACATGGCGTGAATTATGAAATACGACATTACTGTGCGAAATGTATTTACTCATTGGGACCCTCGCGAGTCTTGCGCAGGTCGCCGGGCCGTTGCCACTCCGTACACAGTTGCGCCTCCGCCTCGGTGATACGCGCGTACACTGCGGTATTGTAAAAGAAAAAAGGAACGTCTATAATATTGCTGTAAATAGCTGAAAATTAAAAGAAAAAATTCCCCCCCCCTGCCTCGAATATAATAATAAACTGCAGTTACACATTTCGGTGAACATTTCAAGTACGCGCATTAGTTTCGAAATTACAAAACTGCAGAAACGACGCGATAATCGATTTCGACGGAATTTTATGTAATTCTTCGGTAGTTTTCGAGTGGTTTTTTTTTGTAGGCGTTTTTGAGAAACCGGCGAAATCGATCTCTGTGTGTAAAGCACCGCCCGACTAGACACGATTTCTTCTCCAAAACATTCCGCGCGGTAGAATTTTCGGGTACGCACATAAAAACACATAAACCAAATAAAACTCGGAATGTAAAAAAAAAAAAATAAATTTGTATTACGCGTACGTATTATTATAACAAAGAACCGCGGGCCAAATTTTCAAGAGGAATTTCGCGAGCGAAAAACTAATAATAATTGGCGACTGATGTTGGTATACAATAATATAGGCGGCAAAGACGTGCGGAGTAGCGCACACCGCGCGCATTACAAATTTTCGGCACCGTTTTTCGTACATGCGCGCGTCGTCTTTTTTCTAAATAATAATAATAATAATATTATTAGATATTATTATTATTATTATATATTATTATTATTATTATTATTATTATTATTATTATTATTATTATTATTATTATTATTATTATTATTATTATTATTATTATTATTATTGTTGTTGTTATAACGTATTTTATATTATATAAGATACACACACACACACGGTCCGTCTCTTTGTTGTAATATTACATGTTCTCTCTTCGTCCTCTCGAGTGAAGAAAAAAAAATAATAAAATACACGCGCACGCAGGTACCTCCTATACGCAGTGGTGGTTACATAGTCGTATTCATACGCGTTGCCAAGTTTATGACCCCCACCCCCGCCGCCGCGCCGAGACTACAACGCGTCGTACCTAACCGCCGCCGCCGCCGCCGCCGCCGCCACCACCGGCCGATCCCATCGAACGCCGTCGCCGCGACGGCGGCGCGTCTTCAACAGGTGCCGCGCGCACACAATAATATAACGAGGGTCGAACAAGAAAATTGTACACGGGAGTAGTATATTTTTTTTTCTCTCGAAAATTTCCGTTCGTATGAATAATAATAATACTAAGAAAACGCGTATTTTTATATAGACCACGAAATGTTTATTCTCCCCTCGGGACGACTGTTTTCTCCGCGCGATTAACCGAATCGGAAAGACAAAAAAAAAAATCTTAAAATATTACGTCATTTGAGCGCGTTGAAACAGAATTTTTTTACATAATATTTATCCGTCGCGCAATATCATTATTTATAGTATTTTAAAATATTGCCGTCAGCCGCATACCTATATATGTGTTGTGTTTATTCGTTATTATACGCAATGTATTTCTGCGAGAACGACGAGATCCACAGAGAAGAAAACGAATAATCGAGTTCCGATAGAAATTGGAGTGTACAGAAACAGGAACTCGACGAGAGAACGATAAGAATTCGAAAGAAGAACGATGGGCAAAAGACCGGGACAATCGTACTTCAAAGACCTTTTCGCGTCGACGAACCGCCTATTGCAGTGCGGAACAGGAATCTTTCTTTGGCTGCGCCGACAAGGCTTCAGGACGTGACGTCTGTTTCTGCAGAAAACGATCACTAAACGCGGAGCGTATTTCTCATTTTAATCCATCCCGGAACGTTGTATATTATATATATATGCACGTGGGATGGAACTCTTTTTTTTTTTTTTATCGACACAGAACGTGTTAACGGACGCCGGGAAACCGGTGGACGGCGTAGGTATCGAGTTTAGAAGAAAAAACGCCGTCAAGAGCATACGTACTACATAATATTATAATAAGTAGAGAAATCGGTATGTTTCTACGGAAGGTGCGCCCCGCCTTTTATTATACGGTAACTTACAAATCGTAAAGCGCGATACGATATTATTTTCAATATATATATATATCGATTATAATATGATTTTTTTTAAAAATCAATATTAGGCTGTACCACCAACCATACCAGTGCCGGATCTAATGGAGGTTATACAGCTCAGAAGCCCCCTGCACTGTGTAGTTTTGCAGTAATTATCACGAGATTGCACCGGTAATAACCGATCGTCGTATTCTTTAGAATTTAAAACACACATAAAAAACAGATTACGCACACTTCAATGACGGTTGAACATCGCTCGACAACGAACTCCTGCAGTGCGATATTTCGAGATAACTATACTCTCAAGGTGTAATATTTTATGATTTTATAGAAGAAAAAAAAAAAACCAAGAAACCTTCCGGGTTTATGATTTTAGCTATTTTTATTATTATTATTATTATTATTTTAAGTTAGTACGCAGCTATGCGTACGGATAGAATGGAGCTTCGAAAGGTACCGAGTAGGAAACGCGACAATAAAATGAGACGTTTCACAACGTTTGGCCGCGCATGTACACAAACCGTGTCTATATTATCAGACGATTCGCGATTGATAAGCAAAAATAATGGTAGGACGATCAAAAGAAATAATATGCGAAAACAGGAATGTGGAGATCAAAATATGACTTGCAAATGCGGACAATGTCACACCTACTTGTACGGTGCCCATCAGCACCAGTGCACCCGTGCACGTGCGAGACGATCTAATGACGAGCGACCAGAAGGCGATAGATACGGCTAAGTACTGCAGAATAAACAGTACTTAAATTTTATTTTATGTTATCTATTTACTTGTTCTAATTGCGTTGTACGCTATTAAATGATTAATTATAAATAAATGTGTTGCCTGACACGAGAAAAAAACAAATAAGAAAGAATTATAATTGTTGGCAAAAAAAAAAACGTTGTGCACGTTACCTACCAAAGCATACCCCAAACGGTCTCTCAAGTTTTTACCGTGTAAATCGTTTTGCCAATGTCGAGTAGGCGGTATAATATATGTGTATTATATTCCGCGCGGATATTTCTCAAATTATTTTTTCGTCACGGTTGTTGTTGTTGTATTCAGAATTTTACTGCACGTTTAATTGTACTGTTAATTAATAATAATATAACAACACTACATTGTACACGGAAAACGGATAGGCGCAACACTCCGTTCGTATACTCGTGGGAATTTCATTGCCAGTAACGGTTTAAATATAGTGTAAAACGAATTATAAGTATACTTATAATATTTAGAGTTTTGAAAATACGAATTAAAAAAAAAACTTAAATCTTAAATCCTATTACGGAAATCTATACGCGGTCCACAAGCCATCACATGTCATTATTGTAACTCATTTAAAAGTCGATAGTTTTTGCAATTTTTTTTTTTTTTGTTATTTTTTAATGATTTTAAATATTCTCCTGGTAAAATTAGAAAGAGACTTACTCATGAACGATATATAGCCGACTTACATGTTACGGTAGATTATCGTAAAATAGAAATATCATTCAAAACACTCGATTAAAATACGTGCCTATATGTTAATATAAAACGTATTAGACTTGTGGAGATTCAATTTCAGTGCACTCAGTATACTCGATCGCGGTAAATATTCAAACATTTTTTTTTTTTTTTAGTAGAGAATTTTATTAGTCATCAAACTGTGTGTTCGTTTAATTTTTCACTCGTAACAGAGCAATAATTCTTCAAGTTTTTTAACCGGTGATTTGTTGAGATTTAGTTTTAGAGTCTATATGGAGATACCATTTTTCATTTTTTTTTTTACACCAAAAGTAAAACGTCTTTTATAATCTCATCGATTGAAAAATATATTTCACGGCAAATAACCGGAGTTCAGTGAGATTTCATACGCTTTATGCGTATATATGTTGCGTTAATTAAACGCTTTTGAAAATATTTACATTTTATTCGATATAACTGTCTATGCGTGATCAGTGATCACACACGTGTACGTATAATCGTTTTTTCCAAACGATGTTGTGTTTTTTTTTCTATAAATATTTCGGAGAACGACATACCTACGAATTCGTCGTTATTACGGTTTTATCGATGACACAACAATGCGCTATGAGGAAAAAAAACGTAGCTACAGGATAATAATTTACAATATCAAAACGAATCGCCGTAACCAAAGTCTACAGTTCATCCGTATTGATTTTAAATCGTATATAAAAAAAAAATTTACGAAAACACTGTTTAAACGTTATCAATAATATTAGAAACGAAATAAACGTATGAGAAGGAACGCAACACCGAAATCGCGCATTTTCTTCGCAATCGTCTATTTGTGAACGTACACAAAATTCATCGTCTAATACGTATTTAACACGGATTATTGGGGTCGAAATCGTCTTTTTGGGTCCAGTAAAAGAAAAAAAAGAAATGTGGAAAAAACTTTTTTGTTTTACATCACCACCACCTGCAACACAGTAAAGGAACGTTTTAAGCGGTGAGAATTTAAAATTTTTTTCATCCATTTTAATCTCGTCCTTCGTTATTTTTGGAATATCGAGGAAAACAATTTTTTATTCGTCAATTTTGTGACTATTCAGAAACAATCCGGCGGATAGCGTATACAGAGACGCTGCAGTTTATACAGACTTTGAAAAAGGAGAACTATGTTCCTTTTTCACGTTTGACTACCGATTATTCCGAAACTACTGGACCGATTTGGATGAATTTTTTTTTAAACGAAAGAATATCGTCTCCCGGTGGTGCCATTTCGATGTCGTAAGGATTGGCCCGGTATTCAGTAAGTAATTTAGTTTTTTTTTTTAAATATCGGCGTCGTCGACGACCGTGTTGAAAACGACGACGGCCTTCGTCCGCCGCCATATTACACCCTATGTAATAATGTACGTGTATATATATATATAGTCGAAAATCTTCGGACGATTATTATTATTAATATACGAGCGAGTGAAAGTAAACGAAATAAACCGACGACTTGTACACGAGTCTCGTCGTACTGGTGTTGTACCCATCACGTGTGTGTGTGTGATTAAAAACGATTATAATATAATATTAATCGTTACGATCGCGGATCGTCGGGTATATAACGAGGAAAAAAGAACGAATTTTATAAGCGTTCGCGCCGGTGACGCATACGGGGGAGTGGATGGAAAAATAATATTTTCCACTCGCGTTAAAAACGTCCCAGCACGAGCGAGTAACGTTGAAACCACGATTAAAAAAATTGGGTACGGCAGCGCGACTTTACTAAATATCGGGTGAATTTTGCGCAGTCATGGAAAAGAAAACCAAAAAATTGTTACTCCATGAAATCATGACGTCGGCCGTGCGCCATATTTATTACTCTGTGACGCCGAAATCGGTGGTACAAAATTGTTTTTCCCGCTCTTTCACGGATGACGTCGTAAGACGCGCATCACACAAATCGTTGCCATACCTTATATTTTTTAATCGTGGTTGAAACAATAAAATGTTCGCTGGACGTCCCCCGTGTAAAGAAATGGGGGAAAAAACGGTGGTGTACGATTGCGTATATGATATTACTATACAAGACCATACGAATACGTATATAAAAGCAAGAAAACGAGTGCAACGTTGCCGACTAAATAATGTATAGTGTATAATTTTTATTATTATTCAAACTTTGTTCACAAAAACAATTAGTTTCGACAATTATTTTTTAAATTTACGATTTAGATATACGAAAAAAAATTATAAAAAATGAAAATACGCAGCCCGGAGTTATAAAAAAAAAAAAAGATGAGGTGCCGAGGATGACAGCAGGATATTGTGAAGAGAGAATGTGGTGTGTATTAAAAGGAATTTTGAGGGAATTAAGAACGGAAACGCGAACGCTCCAAGGATAAACGGGGACAATTGAGAAGGACGCGACTGATGTCGCAGACGGCAGGGAAATTATGAAGAGTACAACAGAGAGGAGAGTCATTAAGGGACATAATACAATAATGTATAATGTCAAATTATCATTTATATTTATTTATTTATTTATATTTATATTGATACACGCGTGTATATAGCACAGAATACCTATGTAGTTCGGATATCGTCTACACCAGCGTTTCCCAAATGGTGAGTCGCGACCCACTACTACCGGGCCACGAAAACATAATACCGGGTCGCATAATTAATAAAATTCTCATATTAAATTTTGTTATTTATCATTTTGTTTGACAATTTGAACTTTTTAGCAAAAATAAATTCATCAATACGAGTAACTATTATTTACAACAAAAATAATAATTATTATTGAGATTATCAACTAGACTTCATGAAAAACCCGTATGACATTCAAATGTGTTTTGCATTTTGTTTACAAAACGATAAATGTAAAATATTTTGGTGTGTCGCGAAGGGGAAAAATATTAATTACCGGGCCGGGTCAAACAAGAGTTTGGGAAACGCTGGTCTACACTATACACGGGTGTTGTATGAAGTACACTATTATAATAACTGACGAGCGATAGAAGTTTTGATTTTCGCTGTTAACATAACATTTTTCACATTTTATCGAAAAATATTTTTTCTACGTATTTACTATACGAGCATAGGCGCAATTTGGGTTTTAATCCTGAGGGGGCTAAAATTTACAAAAAAAAAAAATACCAGTTAAAACCTCTAATCACAACTTCCTATTAAAACATATTTTTATACATTATTATAAAAAAAATCGTACGTTTCTTCACATATTTTGAACCCGGTAATTTTTAATAAATACACTTAATTTCAAAAATATTTAATTTATTTATAAAAGTACTTATAATAAAACATACGTTATTATGTAATAATACTTATTATAATTGTATGCGGTGATTTGAAAGGGCAAATTTATTTAAAACATCTTCCGTATTAAGTTCTTTAGAAATGATGTCTTTTTCAATATAAATTAAAAAAGAATTCGAAAATCGGTCCTGAGACGTCGTCTGGTTTCATCCGTCATCACTAATTTTTTTTCGCTTTAACATAGTGAATTTATTTGGAAATATCTGAGGGGCTAAATTCATCATAGGGCTTAGCCCCCCAAATTGCGTCTATGTATACGAGGTCCGCTCCGCTCAGAATCTAAAAGCCAAGTACGTATAGACTCGTACTACTGACGCAGAACACGACCTGTGGTGAAGTCTGCGAGAGAACAACAGCAACGTTGCTCTCTAAATCTAACCAGGTAAAACGTGAGCAGTCGTATTATTAAAAAAAAAAAGGTACATTGGCAATCTACCCGAAAAAAAAAAATAAATAAAAAGATTGCACGCGGCAAACGAGAGGAAAATATCGCGTGTCCCTCGAGCCGAATAACACGGACGGACGATGCGGCGAAGTAAACGGACCCGAACACCGGCGGCGGCGGCGGCAGGCGCGCGTGACGACGGCGGGATTTGTGCGGTGCGCGGCGCGAGCGAGATTTACGCGCACGTCCGACTCCCTCCGCGGGGCCACCTGTCACCCGGTATTTTACGCAGATAATAATTATTATTACCGACGTCTATTACACTGCTATATCAAAAAACATAAACACGAATATTGGTAAATATAATTATTACGGAAACGGTAAACACCGCCGTTAAAAACGCGCGCTGTTATCGGAGAAATCAACGGCAACGATTATTATTAAATACGCTCGTAATAAACAAGAAAAAAAAAAAAAACCGTATTTTTCCCCCTCGTCGTCGGAATCTAAAACGGAATTTTAGACTCTTTCCGCCGCCCTCACCCGTCCGAGGGTAATCGGTCCGAAAAATATTATACCGCGGTAATCGCGTACATTTGCGAGTAAACCGCGCCTCGGAGATTCGTTTGTCGTGACACGAACGGCCGCCGCGACAGCGTCAAGGTCATCGCCGCGCGTCACGACCGCGTTGTCGGAAGCGTCTCGGCACCGGCACCACCACCACCACCGCAGTGGAGCCAACAAACAATGGGGCGGCGGACAATCGCGCGCGCTCGCATTTCCCCGACCGAAAACGGGAATAACAAAATTATTGTTATCGTCGTTGACGTTCGGGAAAAAATTGAAAACGAGCCGCGCGCGTTTTGCTGTTAACAGGTTTAATTACGAAAATCGAAATCCGTAGCCCGGCCGGCTAGTAGTACCACCGGTCTTCGCGTCGTCCCCTCCGCCGTACACGAGACCGAAGCCGCCGCCGCCGCCGCGGTGGTTCCGGTTCCGGATTTTCCGTCACGCGCGCGCCTTACCCTATAGCGCCCGGCACCACCGGTTCGCGTGTACCTACTGCGACAGGTGCGGTGGTACCGCGCGCGCGCGCACGGCCGACGGTCGGAACCAGTTTTTCGTGTACACACACGACGGCCGGGCACCGTATTACGTCGGCGGGCGCGCTGCAGGGCCGGCCGGCCGGCCACCGCGCGCCCCGTCAACAGGTTCCGCCGTCGGAAACGCAACAGGTTTTCGGATTTGTCCGGGGGGGCCAACCAGTCGCCGCCGCCGCCGCCGCCAGTGCACCGTTTTCAATTAGTTCAAATCGTAACGCATACAGAACCGTCGCTGCTGCTGCTGCTAGTCCGTAGGAACGTTGTCATCATAGTGCGCCGCGCGTGCCGGCACTACGGACCGCACGGTTCACACACTAACGTGTCCTGCACCGACTCGGCGGCGGCGGCGGCGGCGGCATCGCAAAGCAGTTAGTTAGTACCTATTTGGCACCGGGTGTAGTAAAAACGAGTAGAGAAGAAAAAAAAATTGTTGCGGCTGGTGAGTACGGGGTTAAAGCAGGGCGGTCGGTAAGAAATCGTAAATTGCTTACCTCGGGTCGAATATAATCCGTTTTTTTTTTTTGCAGTACGTATAAAAAAAATATTTCGGATATTACCGGATCGCGACGACGACACACACACACACACACGTGCACTCGGAAGAAAATAATAAAATAATTCGATTATTATTTTTGAAAAACGACAAACCGATATATTACGAAAATTACGTGTGTATCTATATGAAAACAATATTGTATATCGGTTTTTTTTTTTTTGCGTTTTTTTCTTTATTGTTTACACACGGTAACCACGGAGCAACAGGCAGCGGCGGCCGAATACGTGTGGTGCATTCTACGTCCGTATGGCACTGGTCGGATTTCTTATTTAGGAATCGCGCGCGGCGCGCGCACGTACGTACACGCACACACACACACACACACACACACGCAAGCGCTCTTATAGCCGTGGCAACGTCTATACGTCGTTTATCGTGTGTACGTTTACGTTAGGTACGTGCGTGCGTGTGTGTGTGTGTGTGTTGCGCGCGCGCGCGCGGTTCTCCGTTGCCACTACTACCTAACCGCCACTACCACCACCACCACCGCCGCCGCCGCCACCCCCACCGATTTCTTGGCGGCCGTTGTCTCGGACTCGGCGCTCTGTTGCTGCTGCTGCTGCTGCTGCCGCTTCGTCGACGGCGGCGGCGGCGGCGGCGTTTTGTGTGTGTGTGTGTGCGCGTGCGATGGCGGCCGCTCCGACGCCGATGCGGATTTACGTATCTCCGTCTTCGTCGTGCGGCCGGCGACGGCTAACCGTCTCGCTCGCTCGCGTTCGGACACTCCTACGCCGGTGCTGCGGCCGCGGCGGTAGATGGTGGTCGTCGCTGCAGACCGACGCGTTGCGGCGACCGGGTGGGTGGCGATGGGTGGTGGGGTGGGGGTCAAGACCGCGCGGACGCGGCAGACGGCGGACCCGTACGGATGTTGTTGGTGGCCCGAGGGCTAAACGGCGCGAGAGGTGCGCGCCGTGTCGGATTCCTCGCCGCGGTCGGTTTGTTTTTTTTTTTTTCCTGTAGGGTGACCGGGCGCGCCGGCGTAGGTACATAATATATAATATTACGATATTTATTATAATATTTATTAATACGTATACTAGTAATTCCCCGAGCTCTCTCGGGTTTTTTTTTAGTGCCCTCGAAAATCACGAGAGAAAAAAATGCCTTTTATACGCGTATAATTATAACGTCCGAAACACAGAAATTTATATTAATTATATCGTATACATATTATGTACAATACACGACGAAAGTGTGCGGCCGCTGCTATATACGATGTGTTTAGAAAAGAAAAAAAAAATGTATACGAAAATCGTCCGAAACGATTTCGTATGCCGCGGACGCGTTGCATATTTTTTTAATTTTTTTCTATAGTGAAATTATAGAATATATAACTGCACGTTGTCGAGGGGAAAAGCGAAAAAACGCGTGTGTATACACCAATTTATTATATAGACACGGGGATTGGTAGAATTCGCTAACCTGCAGTGGCGCACGCGTTAAGGGTGAATGAGGTCGATCGACCCCTTATTCAAAAGGGTGGGTGGGGCGATGCTGGTGTTATGGAGCTAAAAATTTAAATAATATATTTTCAATCATAATTTGTACTATATAGTGCCAGCAAGGTCGTTGCCATTGGGTGTCTACCGGTTGTCTGTTGGGCGATTGGTGGCAAGGTGTGCAATATATTGTTAGACCCAGTGGCGTACATTCAAATTTGTTCTGGGGGGTTTAAAAAATAACCAACACTAAAACCATCCCTTTAAACGGCGCATGAAGGAATTTATGAGTAGGAGCCGATAGTGCACACAATACCTGTGCACCGTTGTAGAGTGTAAAAATTAAAACATGTTATAACGCGCAACGGGCCTTATAATAATATCACAATTTTTTTTTTTTTTTTTGGTCCTGGGGGGGTTTGAACCCGAAACCCCCCGTATGTACGCCACTGGTTAGACCCATCAATGTGCGGTTCAGTGTACGCCACTGTCGCTGACTGAATACAGATCGTCTCGTCGGTACACGAATACGTAAGCGTTTATAAGAGGAGACCGGCGGCTGTTTACACGTCGTATTCTCTGATCCGGGAGGACGGGGGCTACATTGATAAGCCGATTGTAATTTTTTAATAAATCAAGAAAACGCGATAATTGCCTAATAAAATGGTTATATTATTATATGAGAATGATATACACAGTAATACACAGAATAGTAGGATTGGAGATTTTTGGAATAGATTGTGTATACGTGCAGCGTATAAGTATACGCAGATAATTTGTCGAGTTTGCCTCGGAGAATCCCTAAACCGCGTGAACAATATTTTTTCATGAAAAATAATAGTTGAAATAGTGTTTTTGAAATCTGAGTAAAGATATTAATGTGTAATTTAAAAAAAAAAAAAAAAGAAAAGAAAACCGACCACTAAGAGCAAAAAACAGCGACTAAAAATGTCAATTATGACAAAATATCGCGAAGAATTGCTGAGAAATATAATATGATTCCAAATAATACGGTTCCTGTATTAATAATTGTTAATTTGTTATATATATACTTAGTTTTCTATGTATTGTTAACAATTATTAGATATCACGTGAAAAATAGCCATTACCAAAAAAAAAAACATATCATCGCTAAAACAGTACTATTTATTGAAAAAAAAAAAATGTATACACGTTTTATATTTTTAAGTGTATGCGAAATTTGTTCATATTCTTTATAGAAACGAAGCGAATACAATTATACATATAAAAAGTGAAAAATCGCGAAGAGTACAGAAATCGAATAAAAACGGCGCGTGATGCTGTATTTGAAACGAATCTGTATAGTTTCAATAGCATCGCGTCGATCATTCATGATAATAACAAAAATATCCGATGCATTGAAGTCATCATATAAATATAAATAATTAATAAGTCGTATCGGTTTTAATAATATTTCAAATCGTTTAATTATTGGTACCTATATAAACGTTAATCCGTATACCGTTTCACCTAATTTTCTCATATCGATCAGGACCTATTTATTCGTGTGTTGTATATAGCGCACACGTTGTGCAGTAGCAAAATACGAGTGTGCGCAATAGCAAATTCGTGGGTGTGTTGTTATTTTGGAAGCCAGCTAAGCGGTTATAGTCTCATATTTTCACAGAAAAGCAATGTTATAATAATTATTGTTTATATATATATATGCCATACACATCGCCATAAAAAATGACCACAAATATTAAGGCTACCGGGGTTTTGGAACGGCGGGCTAAGCTCCGTCTCATTTCACTTTTATATGATCCCTTTCATTAATATTATGATGTGCAATAGCGAAAATAATAATAACCCCTGCAACTATTGACTATACGTATTATGATGTGTTGCGAGAGTGTCGCCGAAGTGCGCCTTATTACATCTGTAATTCGATCTGATTACATTCTGTACGGATGCAGACGATGACACGCGTCGATGTCGTAAGATTTTTAAGATTTTAATGAATTATTTTTAAAGAATTTTTGAAAACATATAACTGCAGTGAAATTTCTACCGCTATTTTATGCGCATTACACTATTTACTATATATATGTACGCACTCGCTTTTGCACTATATATATAGTTACAGCGATTGTCGTGCAGCAGATATAATAGTGAATTGTATGTAGGTAACGTGTTAAACCGTTTTACAGGTCCGGAATTATACATTTTTTTTAAAAAAAACAACTAAAAAGCACGCGAAAAAACTGATGGCGATAATAATCGCGAGTTTCCGAGCATACAGTACATGCGTATAGAGCATGAACTACTACTATACAGTTGTCGTCGATTTCAAGAAAACGCCTTATTATATTATCATCCGAAAATGGCAGAAAAAAAAACATTAAATATAACCGAGTAAAAAATAATTTTAACCAACTGTAAATACGTGATGAAATTTTTGTCTACGACGAAAATTCGTCCCTTTCTCCTCCGGATACGGTACGTTTTTTTTTTTTTTTACAACCCGTTGATATATATATAAAAACATAACGCCAGTCGATATTGTGACAATAAAACGGAGAAAAATAAAAATGTTCCTCGGCGCTCGCGACTTTTAAAGTCGAGAAATGCTATGAGAGTGTATCGCGATATATTCGCATTTTGTGTTTTTTTTTTTAAATTTAAATTAAATTTTAATCAATTGAATTGTTTAAAATACATGTATATAATATAGTTTACCGTTGATTTACAGTTTTTAACATAATATCGTTATATAACCGAAACGGTTTGATGATTTTTTTTTTGACGGAAAAAGATAGTTATGAACTAGAAAAAAAAAGAAACACACTCGGTTAAATTGCGTTGAGGTCAAACTCTTTTTTTCACGCTGCAACTCTCCCGTCGGACGCGTATAGAAAATAACGCGCGAGCGATCGGGTATATATATTATAAACGGAGAATATTTTACTGCGCAGAGAAAACCGACCAAAACCTTGGATATTATTGTTTAATAAATATATTATTAGAAGTATATATAGGTAGGTTTTACTTTAAACTTGGCAACAAATATGATAATAATAATAATAATATAATATGTTCGACGAAACGTTTCATTTTTCGTTTACTAATATATTCCAGAAGAATTATTATTATGAATATTATATTATAGGTAATATTATATACGACGGAAAACTATGCGAAGGTTATTATTATTCATACACACACACACACACACACACATGGCGCGGCGGCGTTTTCTGTGATTAACTATTAATATACTAATCAACGTGTTATAATGTTTATTCCAAAATTTATTTTATTTCGTATTTTTCAATAACCAATTATACGACGAACGATTAAATCCATTAAAATACGATTTTCGTGGTTTGTAAAATCATATTATTCAGCACTCTACTTGTGCGTGTGTGTGTGTGTGTAATACGCTCGCTTGTATGGGTATTGCGCATTCCGATTTTTATCTTTTATCGGTGAAAATATAAAATAGTTGAAAGAGAATATAAACGCAATAAAAACTGTTGTCAGATTTACAGGGGGAAAGAACAAATAAAAAAAGAAAACGTTTTTTTAAAAACATTTTTAAACGTTCGTAAATCGTATATAATTAGATTTTTTTTTTTTTGCTTTCCTGCTCTATCACTGCGTTCAAACGTTACTAAATATAATTGCAGTTGTACAATGTAAACGACGGCGATATCGCGGTTAAATACCGCGCAGTCGGTTTTTATTTTAAAAACGAATAAAATCCGAGTGTCATCTGACTGATCCCGGACGGTCTAAACGGTCTCAGACCGATATGATTTTCACAGTCAGGCACGCAGGACTTTGCGAGGAGTGTATATAATACGTCATGTTTTCCGCGTTTGTTTTCGATTTGTAGATAGTGGTCTACGCAAAAGGTTATAAAGGCGTATAGTTCGAATAATATCCTTCTGATGGTGCAGAGAGAGAGAGAGAGAGAGAGTGGTAAACTCGAAGGAACCATTTCACACACGTAAAGGTGTACAACTCCGAGTGTCATCTGACTGATCCCGGACGGTCTAAACGCGAGTCCGCGTTCTGTAACTCGAACCATTTCACACACGTGCGGTCTTCTGTAACCGAAACCGAGAATAATATCTTTAAAAATGAACACGTTGTATCGAGAACCGATTCTCAAAGAACACGTGGCAATGGTTTTATACCTTCTAGAATTCCTATATAATATGATTATAAAGGTGTACAACTATGCAATTTCCATCAAACGATATCTTCGTTTTGCAGCCACGTCAATCAATAATAAGGCACAAGGACAAAAATAATGAAAGTTACGGGGAATCGATTACACGAATCCGTGCTTCACTCATGGTCATTTTATCTCGTGTAAGCTCGGAAAAACATATATATATATATTTATGATCCCGATCGAAAAACTAATATAATATCGTTTACAACGAAATGTAGTGTGCGTAGCAGTGAATCGCGGTGTTTTTTTAATATATATATATAATTTTAATCTTTATTCTCGAATGCGGACGAGATACGTACTACGACAAACGACAATTAATAAATACAATTCATGTAATGTTATATTATAATATTTAAACAGTGTGCTTAAACATTGTTCGGTAATTGAGGTATCCGTAACTGTCTATACAAAGATGCTTAGATGCGTGCAGGCAATCTCCTGAACTACGCGCTTAGATCGCGGTGTATTCAATTAATTTTCATACGGAATTTCGATCATATTTATGTACTTACGCGTACTTAAACGTCTTGTATAGTTAATTATATACATTATACACACGTTTTGAACGTTAAACTCAAAAACGAATCCGTGTAATTTTGTAAAATTAAAAAACTGTACCTACGTATTCACACGGTGCGAGTTGCCTGAATCGTATCGATTTCTTAAAACCAAATTACGAGTACGAAAAATAAAATGACTACTTATTATTACTAATTTTAAATTAGTTACACCGTTGCAACGTACAATATTAATGACAGCTGTTTATAATAATTCATATTTGGAAAAAAAATTTAAACGAAAACGTTGTGTTTTGAAAATATAAGACCCGTGTGTGTGTGTGTGTGTGTGTGTAAACATCGAAACGTGTTTTGATATTACAGTTATCTCTTCACTTTTATTCGAGTTTCTAATATATTATAGGCACTATTAATAATTATTGTTATGTATTTCAGGAAATATTACCCGGTCCGTACATGTCACGGTAATTCGTCGGTATTATATATATTATTATTATCTTATACTCGTTTCAAAATTACTATAACTATCCTGCAATGTTCGCTACATCACACCGAAATTCACTGTTATAAGTACAAAAAAATAAATAATTCAATTATTAAATTTCCGTTGAAAAAAATAAAGGTATATATATATATATATCGTTGACACCGTGTAGAAACATTAATTATTATTATATTTAGTTAATTAATCATTGCCATAACGTATATATTATATACCGCGTGTAAACGTGTTGTATCATTTGTTTTCGTTTTGTTTATATGCGGTTTTGAGTGTTTTGACAACGAGAAAATATGCCATGTTAACGAGTTATCGTTACAATAGATGATTACACGTTAATTTTAATAAATCATAAAGAATTAAGAACAGAATATATTATGTGAAAAGGATTATTACGCGTATTATTTATCTTATATATAGTACCGACGGAAAACGCGTCGATGATAAAATATTTCGTTTTGATTTATATATATATATATTCGCGTTCGTATACGAAATTATTAATAACGCGATAAAAATAATACATTGTATCTGTTGGGTATCGTCGATAATAATCGCTATATAATAATCGCTAATCAGTAAATCGAAAATTATCTAGCCGTAGCGTCAATTGGGCTCAAGGTGTATACGACCGACTCTTGACGCGGCACTCCGCCGACAACTCGCGTACCGAATGGTAAAATAAGTGCGACGATGCCCGACCACCGTTGGTCGGCAAAATTATGATAAATCTTAAACGTAAATTAATTTAAAAGTATATTATATTATCCGTAAATAATTATTTGTGTTTTATATTGTGCTTAAACGTTATCAAACATAAAATAAAAATAAATTTAAAATTCTAATTACAAAAAAAGGTGCGAGCGTTCGAATTTATTACCAATTAAATATAAAACGTATTCCCGCTCAACCGAAAACAGTATCTGTATTGTATAACAATAATATTTATAAGAATAGAATTGTTTTGCATAATACGCGCGTATGTCATTAATGTTCAGAAATGAGGTAATTAAATTTTTTTCTCTTCAATTTTAAAATGCGATTACGGCTATTATAGGTTGTATATATATGTTAATATGTATTCTATTGTGTTCGCTATACGATTAGATCCGTCGTTTTAGTGAATAGCGAGACTATTCATAATATAGTACGTATGTATATCTATTAGTTGTGCAGCAGTCAATCGTTATCCATCGAGGCAGGTTCAAATAGTAAGGATATATTCTAATAAATATTAATAAAAACTACCAGTTTTTACCGACTAAAATATTCATTTTTACACTTATACAAGGCGTTTATTGACGTACTATAATATTACAGTAACCGATTGTTTTACATTTTACCAAATCATCAAGGCTGCAGGGCGAGTTACTCGTTTTGTTTGTTTTCATTAATTCGAAAAAAATAATGAACTTAGTTTATATAGTTACCGCTTTGAAAACCTCTGTTACCTATAGTTTTCCAACGGTGTATTCAGATTTTTTCGGAAAAACTTTTGGACCAACATTTATTTGCATATTTATCCTGAAACGCTCTGTACATATATATACGTATAAACAACAAGCGTATTTTAAATATAATTAAAAAATAATTTTCTCTGTATTAACTCCGTATACAATATTTTAACGTACATTTAATTAAAAAAAAAAAAAACGGTAATAAAAAGCGATGTAATATATTATGTAGTCGTACAGGGTTTAAAAAAAAACAAAAACGCCGGGAGGGATAAACCATTTTTACTCCGAGTCGTTCAAGAACTTCATGAACCCGCGCGATAACAGCTATGGCGTACAACGATTAAGGTCCATAGATAACAAAAATTATAGGTATTTGGCTGTCACTCAGCATCCCGTACCTTAAAGATCGCCCCAGGAAGTCATTGGGTTATTATTATTTTTTTTTTGAAAACGAAAGGTGAACAAAGTGTGCGAGCGTATTATGTATTTATGTTATACGGTTCGGATTAGTCGAGTGTGGATTATCATATATATAATATTATTATGTAGACGTCATTTTTTCGCTCCTGCGAGGGTTTTACAGATTCGCAATACGTATTTCATTCGAACTGAAATACTATTAGAAACACGATTTTAAAAAAACCCATAGAAAGACAGGAGTTGTACACGAATGTCTCGGTTGTTCTACTATACTATAGTTATTGAAATCAACGGAAATAATCGTACTTTTCTACGTCTCTTATATAATAATAATGATAATTGTACTTTTATACTCGGAACTGAATAAACCGTTTTTTTTTTCTACGATATTTACAAAATCCATTATAGCAGGACTTCTCATATCTTTCTATACGCGTACGTGGTTTTTCTCAGTTGACGCGTAGCAGAACGAAGTGATTTTTTTTATTTTTAATCTAATATTTTCAGGCCCGATGCGCGTGTCCTCTCGAATAAAATAATATTGTAGTACACGCATATATTATTTGAGTACGATAATACGTCTGAGATGCAGAGCTGCACGGCGCAACAACAAGATCGTGTAGCGGACGATTTATTATTTCGTTTTAAATGTCAAAAGAAAAACATACGTGTGTATACCAAAGTATATAATATACAGACACACACGTTACTTTATAGAACTAGGTAAAAAAAGAAAGAAAAAAAACGAATTTCGTTACAATATATAGTGTGTTTGTGGTGGTGGACGGTGGTGTTGATATCTGATCTGGTGCGTGTATATGTATATATATATATATAAGTAAACGATACCGAGTCGTGTTGAAAATTACAAGACGGTTCGTATAATAATAAATCAGATGTGTAACGGACGATAAACGCATTTGCATGTTTAAAAGGCGCTAAAAGCATCATATAGTCCGACTATATTATATATTATATAATATATGTAATGGTTTCGATGTATTAAATCATATCGCATATATATATATATATATATATTCTCGAAAGACAAAAAAAAAAAAACAACCCACTATTAATGAAATATTATAGTAGTTACGTCATTTCACCATATATTTTATAATAATATGTAAGTACAGTTTCATCTCATGCATATATATATAGAGAGATACATCTAAATATCTAATATATAATATGTATATATATGTATATTGTACAATGCGACCGTATAAGATATAAAGTAAAGATAAATGTTTCACTGAGAGAGAAATTTTAAAACAACAACAACAACAACAACATAAATGACTATCACAAAGAATACCCACTGATATTTTTAATTATACGAATTCACTAAACTTTTGTCGGTTTTCGTGCGCGGTTACACATTTTTTATTATTATTTTTTATTATTATTTTTTTTTTTCGGTTGTTGTATTGAAATTAATGGACGTGTATATTTCTCGAACATATTATACGCGCACTATATGTAGGTATACGACGTGTCGTACGCGCTGCAGCAATAAAATACGTCGATATCGAGTTCGTGCAGACGCTTAGCTGGGAACTATAAAATGTTTTAAATATATATTATGTTATATAGGTGCGTAGTAAAAAAAAAAAAAAAGGATTTAATTAAGTTCCACGGTGATTTATTAAATGTATATACGAATATATCAGTTGAATAATTCGAATTCGTCGTCTCGTTTTTTTTTTTTTTTTTAATTATCGTAAATAAAAACGCGAAGTCGTCGAGATTTCGAGCGGCGAAATTATATAATATATAACATTTGGATTTTTAACAAAATCGATTCGTTCTTAAATGGTTGTATCGTTGTAAATTTGTTAACGATATCGCTAGTTTCAATGTTATACATATACGTATAGGCGTGTTGACGGATCTGAGTCCGTTTAAAACCAGCATCCGGCTTTTACAATGAAATACATCCCGGTTTTATATTTTGTTTGTAATCGGATGTTTATCTGCAAAAGAAAAAACCGAAGCAAACGGAAGAAAACCCTAAAACAAACTCCACGCGCAAAAAGTATACGCGAATCGTAGCGGTAATAATATTATGGTTTTAAACGGTATTAAAATAAAGTTTATTAATAATATAATATGCTATATTCGGTTTAAGAGTTCATTGGTACATTTCGCGCACGCGCATTTCTATCGGTATTCTGATTGGCGGAAACCGTCGTGAGCCGACTGCTGCCGACAGCGACAGCCAATGACAGAACAGTTATTAACCGCCTGGAGGGGGGTGGGGCAACAGCCAATGACAGAGTAGCTATTAGTCGCCGGCGGGGTCTAGCATCGTTCCGGCTTTCGTTCAACGTGCGCGTTCCGGTATACTCTTGTAAGAGGAATAGTTATTATTGATTTTTTTTTTTTTTTTGTTTATATAACAACAAAAAATATTCCTGAAATAACAAATCCAGTCGCCTTGAACAGATATGCAAAAAAAAAAAAAACAAAATTCTAGACACGCCCATAATATGCGCATAATATTATTATGTATAGTTTTAGAACGTTTTGAAATTACGCACGTACAATAATATGCTATATATTGTATATAAGTATTGGTTGTCGATAAAAAAAAATCATTTATAATACTGCGTATTACGAATTATGGAAAATTTTTAATTTTTCAGAACACACCAATGTGGACACGTGTTTAGACTCGACATCATTTAAATTTTAAACGTATGCATATTGCGTATATAGTAACTATATAATATAATAAGCAGCGATACCGCAGCCGTAAACAACCGTGTCGCGTGTAATCTTAATCGACAGACATTATATACACACCAAATTGTCAAGTCATAAAATATTTGGCAATCAAACTTTAGAGAGTTTATTGTAAAGGTCAACGTATATATATATAAGATTTGTGTCTAAATACGCGTATATATATTTGTATAAATTAATATTGTTTAAAAGAGGATGAGACGCGGATGTCCATTCCAGCAGCGCGGATTAATTTCACGGTTGTTTAAACGCAAATTATTTTCATAATATATATTTTTAAATAATTACCATTTTTTTTTTCTCTCTTCTTTTTACCCCGTATAAATTAAAATAAACGATTTCAAAACTATATTACGAATATCGCGCACGCGTCGTATAAAATGTCAAAAATGTATAAACACAGTTCGTTATACACAATTATTCGTCAAACATTGCGCTGCACGCAATTCGTATAGCAATAACGCACCACGATTATTGACTGAATTTAATTAAACACACTGCTGCAGTGTTCGCTTTCGTCACGTGATTTTGTACCGTTGTTGCGAACGATCAAACGACCAATTTTCCAAACGATATATTTATAATAGACGGCTGGGAGACGTATACGGAATAAATGCGTTTACGTATAAAAAAAAAAAACAATAATGTTTCAGTAATAATTCAAACACATTTTATTATCCATTTATTAATAATTAAAAACCTTTATAAAATAAAAAAAAAAAAGTTAAGTACTGAATATAATCGTATCAGGAGCGTATTTAGAAATTTTTTTTGGGGAGGGGGGGCTGAGGCATTGAGTAAATATCATTGTTGAATTATTTCTAAAGTCTAATGCAAGACTAAATCTTAAAAATAGGAAAATTCTCAACATTTTAAAAACAACTACACATTAGGAATTTATTAAAAATATAGGGGCATAGGAATTAGTAAAGAAAGTTCCTGAAATTTCGGGGGGGCTGGTGCCCCATCAGCCCCCCATAAATACGCCCCTGAATTGTGTAATAGTGTCATTTTCACTGCCTGCACATGGGTATATAGAACCCGTGCGGCATCCGTCTTCGTCCTTTGAAACTCGTACGCGTTTTCCTTTAGCGAATTTAGCTTGAACTCGTGCTCTTGGAGTTTTCTGGTAACAAGCAATACATGTTATTTTGACTACATCAAAACATGTATATTTTTTTTCTATTTATATATATATATATTATGTCAACTTCAACATCCGGATACGTCTAAAACCTTTCTTCGGTAATCTAACTGCAGCGTCATCATTATACCAGACAGTATACTGCAGTTACCGGTCAATAAACCGAAGAATATTATAAAATACTAACAAATTTTGTTTACAAAAAAAACAATTTTTTTTAATTGTAATAATTTTTTATTATATTTTTCGTAAATTGTCATGTAAAAAAAAAAAGCACATGGTCCCCCACCCGCCCGCCGTAATTACGCCCCTGATCCCCAGCGCCGTATTTAGGATTTTGCTGCCCTGGGTACACATTTTTTTTTTACGCCCTCTTTCTCTCATCGGTTTTTTTTTTTAGTGGCAAATTTGATTTGCCTATAAATAAAAAACATTTTTACTATTCTTTTTTTTTTTTTTTACAACTGCTTAAACCATTATAAATCAGTTAAAAAAAAAAAAAAAACCCAGTTAAATTTGCTGCCCCCAAAGAAAGTTCTGCCCGGAGCAATCGCCCTCCTTGCCCCCCCCCCATCCGCCCCCGCTAAATACGCCACTGCTGATCCCTGTAATTAAATATAATAATGTATATTGAACAAAAAAAAAAAAAATGAAATTTATTAATTATCACACTGCGCGTCGTAGCTCGTACGCCGGTCGTGACGCGAACGGGTAGGTTAAAAAATTTCGTAAAAACAAACTTATCTGGCACCGCGCGTGTTCGTCTGGTGTGAGTCCAGCCTTATATTTCCGTCCGAACGCTGCGGCGCACGCAGACGCGTATATAACAACACACACACACACACACACACACACACACACACACACACGGTATACGGTCGTTTTATTGCCGACCGGCGGCTTATAAGTATTTTTTTCTACTTCTTCTTCTCTCGAAACCTTTTTACAATCGTTCTCTCCTCTCCGTCCGTCGTCCGGTGTACCTGCCGCCGCCGCCGCCGTCGTCCGTCTCTGGCTGCAGTCGCCTCTTAAAAACCACCGGCAGGCGGTCTCTCGTAACCCCGCGCTCTGCCCCGCGCCGCGTTGCAGACACCGCGGGCACCGGCGGCGGCGGCGGCGGCCGATTAATGCGCGTGTGTACGCCGCGAGTTAGTGTATACTGGATGGAAAAAAAAAAAAAAAACTTCTTTATGTGTGTACACACACACACACACACACACATATGTAACTATCATCCGGACGACGACGACGACGACGACGACGATGATAATTTATAAGAAATCAATCCCGGAGAAAAAGAATGGACCGTGATGCGTATATATTATATACATATTATATACGCAGCAGCACGTATAGGGGAGAGGAGAGAGAAGTCTCGATTTTAATCTAAAGGAAAGAAAAAAAACACCACCACTACACACGCTCGTTGAAGAGGAGGATGGGGCGGGGGAAACCACAATAACCGTATATACGCGCGCGCCGCGCACTAACCGTCGCCGTCGTTACCCGCGCCGCGCTCCAGGGAAAGAAAAAAAACAACAAGACCGCGGTTGCGGTTACTACGAGTGGGGTGGGGTGGGGGGAGGAGGAGACGGACGGACGGGGTTAGGTTAGTGTCGCGACTGAAAAGTGTGGCAATAATCCTTTTTTTCATATATATTATATTTATAATGTGTAAATCGGTATTTCTTATTGGAATATTATATAGGAAATGTTATTTTGTTGCTTTAGACCGTTTCCGTTGTACTGCACTACAGCGACGCGTACTCGATTTACGCACTCTTTTTCTCTTAAACACGAAATCGACTTGAAAAAAAAAAAAAAATCTCTTTTATTTTATAATCATTAATATCGATTCGACTCACTTATTACTTAGTCGATATTTTAATATATATATATATCTACTGCGACGTAAAAATATTTATATTTATAAAATAATATGTTTACGAATAACCAGAAATGTTGTCGGAACTATGTAGTATGAAAAATTTATTAAAGTTATTGTGAATTTGAAAATTTGAAGTGACGTATATAGTTATTTTAATTTCAAGTTTTGGTTTTTCAGTTGGTAATTAAGCGCAAAAATAATAAATGTCCTGTTTTTTTTTTTAAATACCATTTTAATACAGTAAGTTATATGTATTTATTAAAAATTAAATAATTTATTTGAAACTCAACGTAATATATATATATTACAATTATGACACGTTTTGTGCAATATAAGAAAAGTTAAACGTGTAGTACGAAGATTGAAAGTTAGTCGTATACAATATAACGGTTATAATATACGTATAACGTATATCAAAGGGTTTGAGGAAAAAAATTTCGTGTAACGAATTGATTGGAAAAATGATGAATTTAAATTATAATTTATTGATTAAGTGTACAGATGATTTTCGAAAAGGAGTGTGTTTGACAATAATTTAAAAAAAATAATTAAGTGTTAGACATAAAAAAAAAAATGTATATATTATACCGTATAGTTATATAAGGCGTATTAAACATTTGTACTAGTATAGTACATATTGTGTTGCGTGTACGAATATTGTATCCGATTCTCAGTCTGAACGATAATACAATATTTTATTTCGAGATTTTTAAAGGATTTCTTATTATAACGACATCCGTGACGACTGTGCTACCTATTTTGCATGAAATGTTTAGAAAACGTGTTTAAATGCGTGTTGAGCCGGTGACGTATATAAAATGTATACTTATATACTGACATAAAAAAAAAAATACACTGGCACACACACACACACACATTTGGTAATCAATTATTATTATATACAGAACTTTCTATCAACGATTTTTATCCCATATACACGTAAAGTATAGCTGACGATTGCACAAGCAAGTATATGCACAACGCGAAGCGTATAATACAGTATATTATATTTTATAGGCGACGAACAATAAATAATAATTTATTTAAAAATGTTATATATATTAATATTAAGTATTTGAATACAAAAAAAAATCGTATTTTTATACGTAATCAACCGATCATAATATAAACGTTTTACCATTGAAATCCGTTATTGGTTATAGAAAATAATGCGTTGTACAACGTTTTACATAACCGTATGGATAAAATACGTTTTCCCAAACGAAACATCTCGGTAATTGGATGAAATACAACGATTTCGATTTTCGACGATATAACGTCGAAATAATTTCGAACATTTATTTATATAACACATTTTTACATCATTATACGTATTTCTACAAAAAAAAAAAAAAAATTTTATCCGAAGTGAACGTTTTCATCGACGTGGCACACCGCCGAATATTTAAACCGAAAATAGAATTCATTAAAATAATCAATAGATATTCGATATTAATGATATATTATTACATTTATCGGTATATAAAAACGAATGAAGCACGAAAATGACGCGGGATTTTAATATTATATAGTTGGACGAACTGACTATATATAAGTCGCACGTTTGTATATAGAAATTGCAATCGACGAATTATTACTACGATGATATTATGCAAATTGTATAAAAGTTAATATTCTACTCGCCATATATATAATATTATATATGAGTTGATAAATATACTTTTTTTTTTTTTGGTTTTTCGCTCGCTTATTAAATTTTATTATATTGGTACGTGACGCGTAAAATCGTACTCGACTTTTTCAAAACGTATATAATTATACGCGTATTATTCGAAAGAAATTTAAAATTTTTAAATTATCGTAAACATTTATGTACCTAATCCTTCGTATTTTAAAATATTCATTTTTTTTTCTTACATATATACACACACGTATTTGAATAACGATATGTGTCTACTTGGAATTTAAATTAAATTTGCTCGCGTGTTCTACGCGTTCTACACTGCGGCACATATCAAATTACCGTATAATATGTTTAGTTATATGTAGAATAATGTATAGTAACAATCATAATGGAACTCAAGCCGATTAAATATGAAAGTGCCTTCACTCGTTTTAAATCTCTAGACGGGGAACAAAAAAAAAAAAAAAACAGAAAAAAAAATTAGAAGAAATATGAACAATATTGAAGTTTCGATAAAAACGGTGTCGAATTTCCAAAATAATATGAATAAAACATGAACATTTCACGTTTAACGATACTTTTTTCGTAGAAGGGTTTATCAAAGTAAAGTCACTAAGTGGTGACTAATAAATATCTATAAAGATCTCCGTCAAACGAATGTATAATTATCGTATATATTTTTTTTTTGTTTTTGAAATGAGAGAAAATTGAAAATATATACGGAAAAAAAAAATGGTGTAAAAATTCGAATATTAACTACGATAAATTAATTTTTTCGAAAACGAATTCTCTGAAATTAAATAACGTTTTCACGCCGTCGCATAATATATGTATTTCGACGGGTAAAATTTATATTATGCAAAAATTAATCCGATAGCGTATACAGAAACGACGTCATTTCGTATATATGTATACGTTTTATTTTTATTATAATATATTTTTTTTTTTTTTTTTTTTGTGATTAAAATTTAAAAGAATCCTCGAGATTTCAGATACGAATTCCGAAATTATTACCTCGTCATATAAAAACATTCGTTTTACGAATGTTAATATATATTTTTTTTATTATCGAATCGTTTGGTATACCGTAAATTGTTCACTTTATTGACGGTCCTAGCTATATACACGAAAGTGCTAAAAATTAAACGTAACGTAATTTATTCGTGGATTTCCACCAGTTTTAATATTTCTAACGATTTTTTTTTATTATTATTATTATATACGTTTCGTATATATATATATAAATATCGTACTGCAGGACAATTTTATGGAACTATAACGTTATTGACCGTAGTCGCGCGGGTTTATTATACAAAATAAAATACTATAGTTATTAACGTGGGAAGACAAGATTTTCTCTCTCTCTCTCTCGTTCTTTTAATCGTTTAAAATATTCAGTATATTATATATATTATCCACCGATGTTTATAGAAATGCGAGTTCAAAAGACGAAAGCAGACTTCATGACGTGAAATTTACAATTTTCGAATATCTCACTATATGTGCGCAGAAGTCCGTTAATCATGTATAATATGTTTTTTTTACCGAATATATTAATCTCCGCGGACGTTTCAACGTTTACGAAATATATAATATATTGTATTATTGTATTATTTCAAAGGGTTTACTGTTTGTTGTATAAAATATTATCGAGAACGAGACGAAAAATCCGACAGTACAATAATAATTAATATAAATGCGCCGTATACACCGCGGACACGTTTCATAAATAATTCAGAACGTATAATATATAATATGTAAGCGTACAGCGCTTATATACAACCGTATATAGAAAAACTAATCGTTTTTTATTTAATTCGCGATTTTCAACGATTAGAAATGCGTTGATGTGCTATAAATGGATATTTTTCTTCTACACGAGTATTATTGAATTTTTTTTTTTTTTTTTTTTTTACCTATATATACCGTAACAACTGCAGTCGTACGTTTTAGAAATTCTCAATCACGCGCGTGTAACTTCCTATATAATATATAATATACACATCTATATATATATATATATGTGAGAAATCCGAAATTCCGAAACGCTGTTTTTTCTTCTTCTTTTCTATCGCCGCGCAGAATAATCCGTACATATAAAATGTGTACGGTATTGTTTCGCGTTCTGCGCAGTTATTGACAAAATAGACAAGAAAAAAAATTCACCAGAAATCGCCACAGCACTATTTGGGTCTTCTCACTACACGCACGACCCGCCGATACAAAGAGAACAAACGCCGTACATATTATATTATAATATATTATATTATATTCTATTATTCCCATCAACGAAACCGAGAGATTCTCCGAATATAATTCGACGCCAAAATATCCTGTCTGTCGTCAAAAACGTCCCCGTTCAATATAAAAACCTTATTGTAGTTACACTGCAGTGTTGTTATTAAACACTATATATATACTCACTATAGGTACAGTTACTAGTTTACCGAGAATAATATTATGTTTTATACGAATTTTACAAAATGCCTCTTCTTCGCCCTCTGCAGGTTTTGTCGCCGAAATAATGAAATCATCGAGAACGAGACAAAAAAAAAATGTGCTTAAATCAGGGGCGTATTTAGAAATTTTTTTTTTTCGGGGGGAACTGAGGCATTGAGTAAATATCGTTGTTGAATTATTTCTAAATTCTAATCCAAGACTAAACCTTAAAATTAGGACAAAATACCGAATTCTCAACGTTTTAAAAACAACTACATATTAGGAATTCATTGAAAATATTACATCATATGGCCATAGGGCGTGGGAATACATAAATCAGCATCCCCCATAAATACTCTTCCTCGGTAAAATCGACTTTTTTCTCTCGATATTTCGCCCCATCGCGACGAAAGACCACGTGATCATTCGGCAATGATGTAACGCTCGTTTTAACACGTCGAACGTCCTGTTTTCCACCGGTTTTCAGTATTGTTTTCCAATATTATAAAATATGACACGTCCAAAGTATCTTATCTGCAGAGACATCAAGAAATCATCACGTTTCTGCACGTACACGACTCCTATTATGAAATCGAAAATAAAAAGTAAAATTAAATACGATAAGCAGACTGCTGCAACGGCGGTAATCGTATACACGCCGTTTAAATACATACGTAATATCGCAATAAATACGGATTCTACACAGATGATGATGTACTGCAATAACGAACATTATTATACTATAAATAATAATTCCGTGTCTTACGTATCGAATGACTCGGCGCCGGCAATGCGTTTTCAATATCTCTTGTCAGTATATAATATTATAATATATTGTGTAGATCCTGTACGCTCGATACGATAACTTCGTAGTCGTCGTCGACAATACTGTTTTTACTAAAGAAAACGTTTTCAGCTTAACACGATAACCGCTGCTTTTTTAATTAAAAAATTTTTTGTTTTTTTTTTTATAGAGGTTTGTTTAAATTTTTTTACGTACAAAAGAAGACTATGTCGAATAATTCGCAAAAGGCTCAAGGGAAAAAAATTTAATGATGTTAAATACAGAAATTTTTAGAGAGGAATAAACGTTATTCAGAAATCGATTAAGGAGACATTGGAGGGGTGTAACATCTGTGGAAAAGAGTGGGGATCAAAAAAAATAAAAATTGATAAACAATATGACGTTTTGGAATAAGGGAGAAGTATAGTCAAACAGGACGCGAAGGGCCTCGAATTTTACCGAATCTTTATGCCGGGTGCAATACGGATTACGGAGAGTCATTTATGGATAGACAAGAGAAGGAAGTAGATTATGTCCAGTTCTTAAAAGAAGTGAGAAATAAGGCTGTGTGATAATATTGGAGTTGATGGAACCAAAGAAAAAGGTAGAAATTCAGGACAATAAATGCAAAAGAACACGACGAAAATTTCGAGTTTTAAATTTTATAGTCCGAGCTTTTTTTTTTTTAACGTTAAAACGTGCGTTACAAATAAAAATCTGTTCGACAAGTGTCACAGCAAAGTTTAACTATTAATAATAATCGATTTTATTTAATAATTAATATTTAGCAAATTATAGCTGTAATTTGTACAGACTTTTATGAAAATCTGTCAGTTAAATTCTGACTCGCGCACCGCGTTTTTATATGTCTTAAACATTTTTCGTCCGACACGCGTACGATTAAAATGCAAATATATATATACTATTCAGTTTAAGAGTATACCGGGACGCGCACGTTGAATGAAAGCCAGAGCGATACTAGACCCCCGGACGACTAATAGCTACTCTGTCATTGGCTGTTGCCCCCCAGGCGGCTAATAACTGCTCTGTCATTGGCCGTCGCTGTCGGCAACAGTCGGCTCACGACGGTTTCCGCCAATCAGAATACCGATAGAATCTCGCCTGCGCGAAATCAATCAATTTTCGTCCGTCGCACGCGGTATACTCTTAAACTGAATAGCATACGTATATGTATATTATTATGCGCGATAGCTGTGTAAAATATTGTTTAAGTGCCGGGAAATGATTTAAAAATTACAGTGTAAAATCGATTCAGTCAATATATAACTCATATAACTTAACGACATTAAATTTTTATTTCAACTCTAAACTCAATAATAAAAAGTTTTTCAATACCATTTTTATAAGTCACGTTTTTGTTTTATTAGAAAAAGTGAATAATATTATTGTAACCGAAACCGATATAACATGTTTTTTTCTGTTTTCTTCCAAAAACCAAACAGAAAATTTTCAATTCGGTATATGAAATAATACAACCGTATACGCGTAGATATATAAATACGTTTTATTCGCAGATACGTCGTAAAACATATATCTGTGGTATAATTATATGTTATATGTATATAGTAATTTTATATATTCTCGCGTTCGCAGTTTTTCTTTTACAACAATTTACGTCATTTTGTGTCTATATGTATATATATATATTTCATAAAAAATATAGCGTCAATTTAATACACGCGAGTATTTATATCGTATAGTTTTAAACGAATTATGTTAATTTAGTGTGTGTGTTCTTTTCGTTTCTGGTGCCGAGTACACCGACAATTTTCCTGATTAAAAAAAAAAAAAATCAAATTACTATTCTATCAACGAAACGACGTTTTTCAGAAAATTATTATTGTCGGACGCGCGCATCATATTACGTACGTACGCGGTGAAGGTAAAACGCTGTTAATTATATTTACACGTTAAAAAAAATATATATATTCCTTGTACCTATTCATTTAATTTTAATTTGATTTTCGTAATAACGATTTTATATAATATATATAAAGTACGATAGATGATTATATATTATTAGTAATAGCGTACGTTTTATAATTTTTCTCTCTCTCTTAAAACTTAAACCGAAATAAAATTGTAATTTTATACTCTATACGGATATAGCAGACTGAAATAAAAATAACTACTTAAATTTATTTTTTATAACGAGATATACCATATACAGAGTAACATACTCGATTATATATGACGTAATAATTTCTCGATCAAACAATACGGTTTTTCATACCACAGTTTATATAGTATTGTTTAATACGTACGACCGTATATACGAGTATATTTTTTTTCCACTTTTTTTTTTCATCTGTACGACTGTATACCTATTATGTCAATTTATTATCGTCTCGTCGAGAAATCGTTCATGTCCACGGTAAACATTTAATTTTGTCTATTTTTTTTATTTAGTGCGTATATTATAGGCGTTTAGCATATGTCGTTTGATAACCGAGCATTTAAGAATCATTTTATAATTCACGTATTTTATTTTTTCACTGCTTCGCGAAGTGCGACATATTGTAGCTCTTATATTGTGCGTGTGCGTGTACGTTAAAATTTACTATACATATATTATTTCGTATTATTATAATCGATGTGGCATTCAGCCCGAGTCAAAACAAAATATAAATTACTTGTAAAATACAAGACGCAATGAATATTCGCTGTGCTTAATTATTGCAGTGGTTTCACGTTTTAACTATAAAAACGCACTGTAATAAATTAGTAAAACGTCATGTTCGTTGAAAAAAAAAAATCGACTAATTTTTTTTTTTTTTTAGTAAAATCAACAGTGCAGTATGCCAGAGCTACGATACACACGAACGTGAAGAAATCTAGAATGAAAATTAAATTTTCTACAAAATAAACTCGTTTAAGTCGTATATTTTCGTAATTTTAATCAGCTCAATCAACGGTCCTTACGTTAAATATTATTAATAATAAATGTAATATTGTATTTGTTTTCATACAGGCAAAGGGTTTCTGTTAATATTTCTTACACAATTATATATTCCTAAAGTAATGAGGTTTACAGCAATAAAGATTTAGGCGTTATTTTTACATTTAATCTACCTTTTTATAATCGTATATTGAATATTTATTAGTCTCAAATCGTATTTTAAGATTGACTTTAATACGTTCTGTGTTGCTCTTGTTCGCACTGCAATAGTTGAGTACACGCATCTATTTTTTTTTTGGAATGATCATATCAATCCGTTCGTATTCAGTGCCTAAAATCTAATCCAAAATAATTTCTCGAATATGTTCGCGTTTCCGTTGTGGTATTCGAATTACAACTATTAGAATCCTTACATCGAACAGACGTCGTAAATTTAATACGCTTCGTTTTTATTGGTTTAAACGACTCAACCGATCTGTAGTACCTTTCTTTTATTCAACACATTTTTTTATAGTTTTTCCACATCCTTTCCGTTTCGTTACACTAAATTTTTAAGGGGTTTTCTGAGTAAGCGATTTTTATGAAATTTTAAGCAAAGTGAAAAAATCTAACATATATTTTCTTTTAATTCGTCGAAATTCATAGTCCTGTATAAATAGTAAATTATACAATTATAATAAAATTAAAGAGGACAACGTTTTCGAGAGAGCTCCTTATGCGTTTTGCATTACATAATTATATAATTGTTCGGAAAAATATTTTTGAACTATAATTTATCGACAATAGACATAAATATGTTAATTTTTACCGTTATCGAAGACACGCTTGTGTCG
Organism: Slavum lentiscoides; assembly: GCA_032441835.1. NCBI lineage: Eukaryota > Metazoa > Arthropoda > Insecta > Hemiptera > Aphididae > Slavum > Slavum lentiscoides. Next base: position 7,204,195 of record CM063714.1, on the reverse strand, counting down.
TTTTGCACCTTCGAGTGCAGTTAAAAAAATATATTGATTCAAAACTGGTTTCATGAAAAATCCAGGTTTTTTTTTAAGCCTATGCCGTCGTTGTAGCAAACGGGCGTATATCACGTAAAAATACATTTTTTTTTACCTTCTTTAAAATCCCTGCAACTATTTTTCTGATCGACGAGCTGCTCCCTTTGTGTTCCATCTTTTTTTTTTTTTTTTATAACAGCTGGTGTTTGAAATCACATCGAAGAGCGAACTTTTTTTTTCCGTTCGGCGTGAACACGCGTTTTTACCACTGACATATCATCGGCACCCCCCAATTATACGCGGATATCTATTTCCCCCGTTTTCTCTAAACATATTTTATTATTGCCTTATAATCTGTGCCTTTGGGCGTAAATAAATAAATACTCAATTTCCGTATGTCGTTATAATACACAGCGACAATATTGAAATAAAGACGTCAGACTTGGACGTATATGAAAAGACCTAGGAACGCTATTATTGACGCGCGCGCTCCTCGATTATTGCACGCGCGCGTACCGCACAAAAGAACAATTACACAGTTTTTTTTTTTGTACAGAGAATTCGCTACGGTCTCGTTATTCAATATAACAAAGTGTATATAGCGCCGGTTTAAATGTGTAATACAATATTATAATACTATATTGTGTTTTTTTTTTTTTTACCGTTCCGTCTATCTCGGATTCTGGTGATCGGTATGAATCTCGGAAAAGTCCAAAGTGAAAGGAAAACGATCATCGTCTATGATTGTCGTGTTTTTTCCCCCATTAATACGAGTCACTGCACACTGTAGAAGAAATGATTTGAAGATGAGGTTCTCGTTTTTAACTGGTTACTTATTAACGACGAAAAGCCGCGAATAAAGGGTGCGTGTATTTCGATCGGGGGAAAAAAACTGACATATGTACGTATATAGCTGATATTATTTTGTTGTCTGAGTCAATTTTGAAATAAAAAGGCGGCGTACAAATATGTATTTGCGTACGGATTCTTAAAAGTATAAAACAATATTTTCTCATCGATTGTATGGCTTAAAAAGGAAAATCGTTCAGACACCTCAAATCAAAAATATCCTCCGGTTTGTTAATGAAAATAATTTGGAGTTGATCACGTGTACCAAAATTACGTCGATCGTATTATGAGTGTAGCGCGTACGACGGAGTGACAACGAATGCCTTTGCAGCAATAGTTAAAAAAAAAAACGTGCACACGTTTTTCGAAACGGCTTATTCGGTATCGAAATCCGAGGGCCTTATCAGCAGTGCATTTCTGTATTTTAAAGCTCAGTGGCGTACGCACAGAAATGAAAAATTGTTTTTTTCGTGACGGTTTTTTAAAAAATTCACTGAGCGATTTCGATTCTTCTCCGTCTTATTTAACGGGTATTGCTATTCGTATTATTTTAGATAACGTTAGAGTCGTAATGAGCACGCTGTATATATTCATTTGCATTATGACATATAATATTAAAACAAAATTAACCGAACACTAATATACCACTTTCTATCGGCTGAAAACCCGGTCGTTTGTCGTTATTATACATTATCGGTCCGTCGAGACTACGGTTTACATTATTATCGTATACAATACACGGGTTTTTGATATTTTTGAAAATAACACTAAAAATGTTAACAATTGAACGATTCGAATCGTGTGTTTGATGTTATTAAAAAATTAGATTTTTTTTTTTATAACATTGCAATAAAGTCATAAAATTCTATTTGAAATCGATTAAATTTTATTTTGTATACGCGTATTGTACACTTGCACTCACTCCTACACATAATAATCGTACAAAATCAAGTACTTGTAATTACTACTGTACTGTTAGAAATGCGTGAATTGTTATCGAATAAACATCAAAAACCTAGAGTTTCTTAAACAATTTCCGATATACGGTAAAGAAATTCACAAGTTAAAATGGGGACGGCGGCTCTTTTGAAGCTACTTAACCTGGTAGTTCCAGGAGAGAGTATTGCTGATACCGTCAAAAAAAAAAAAAAGAAAGTTCAAATGTGAGGGCCACTCAAATTTCTAGTGGTTTCTCAACTACAAATTGCGCCCCACACTCATTTGGACAAATCCCGGATCCGCAGGTCAGATACGCGTTGATTATTTGTGTTTCATGATATTGATCTCGTTTAACCGAGAATTGCGTGACATACTGCCGACACATGTACAGCAGTGTCTGAAATTCATCAAACAATGCCGCGGAGAAATGATTAAAAAATCAAAATGAAATATTATATTTTAACCAATAATTTCCGCGGAATTAAAATTTTAAACGTGGAACCGTTGAAATTCTCGATGGAAACGATCGTCAAAAGACGATTACCGGATACGATTACGATACCGGACGAACTGCGGCAGAACGTACATTTTCAATACACGCTCGTATTACTTTCGTTCAGTTTTTCGTCTTAGAAACGTTTGTGATAACCGATAATCGACAACCGACGCGTGTTCGCGCTAGAAAACATCAAAAAGTATTACCTGCCTTTCGAATGGTTTCAGAGCGTATATATAGACTCGTTGAAGCTATAGAAAAGGTGTTGCGCGTAAGATTTATTCGAAATACCCGCAGATTACGGCCAGAAAAGACCCGATCGAAAATAGCTGCTGTATTATTTATAATGGCGATAAAAATACTACACTAATTCTGTATATATGGACGCAGCGCCTCCTATTGACGAGCTTTTATTTGACTTCACGCGTACGTATGTTTAGTTCAAATCTTGCAAGCCAAATTCGAACCACCTCTTCTAAACTCAGGAATTTAAAGTTTTGCGTGATTGTTCAGTTCTGATGACAATATACTAGAATGATAGAAATAACCGGATGCTGCAGCCAGGATTGTCTCCTCACGAGGATAACTCCTCAATAACGATTAGTAGCACAAACATTAATTATTTTTGCTGTTTCGATATTTTCGCGACTGAACTGCGTAATTCTATATAGTTACTGAAACATCATCTTAAAGATATCGTTACGACTATTTTTTTGCTAGATTTTTTTTTTTAAATCGCGTCCAAATATGATGGAAAAACTGTCTTATAATTCGTGTTTGTATACGCGCACAAATAGATCCGAGTCGTTGTTATTATTATTATTAAATTGTATAACCAGCTGCAGGTTTGGCTGGCACCGTCTCGAAGTCGTTTTTTTACTCCCAGCATTTATTTGCAACAACAATTACGCGTCTCTCGCCTCGTATAGCCGGTTGGTACACACAGTGCAGCTCTTTCTTCGGCGTCACGCGCGTTCGGTATACTATCTCTGATCTCGTCCGAGTCGACAAAACAATGTTATCTCCGCGTGTTACTCAGAAGTCCATGTGCCGGTGTTGGCGAAATCGGTCTGCAGTCACTCCGGCTTTGTTTAATTAAACGTACTATTTATTTATACTTTTTTTTCAGAAAAAAAGTCAAGAAATTAAAAAAAATGAATAATATATTTCCTAGTTTTTTTTATTTTTTATGAAAAATTATTTCTTTATCGAGTAAATATTTACTTAAACGTTTATAACGTTAAAAATAACATAATATGGATATAAACGCGATTAAATCGTATTTATTTGTGATTTGTATGGTATTGGCGTCCGTTTAAAAAAAATCTCAGACTGCAGAGTCGACTGCACCTACGCGCGCGATATTACATACAAATCCGTTTTATATTAGGCGCATATGCACATGCAGACGAGACGTATGTAAAAGGGTAATTTGTGTATTTATATAACTTAATTTTAAAGTATAATTTATATAATGTATACGATATATTTGCAGCAATAACAGGAAACGAGTGGGATTGACGCGGTAAGTACATGAAATATACACGAATCATGATAATTTTTCGCGACACTCGGGGAATTTAATCGTGTATTTAGTAGCATTTGAAATACCGTATATTTATTCTTTTATTTTCAATGATATATGCGTATATTTCGTTTGTTTGGCTGAAGAACGTTTTTTTTTTTTTTTTTACAATATTATCAGTACGATCCATATATTATCCACTACTGAGGAAAATCGCTTATAACTGCGTAATCTAATCTATTGCAGACTGTAAGATCTAAATTATAACACGAGATATAATATTCTGCAGTTGGTATATTTATATAGAAATTTACCGCACATTCAAATACATTTTAAAAACACTAGTGAAAGAAAATGAATAGGTCAAGAGCAAAAAACAGCGTATAACGTGTATTTTAGAGCGAGTTTGAATAGTTTGATACACGTTTTTTTCTTCGAAAACTGTGATACGACTCATTCGGCATATTTTTATGTTTGATATTTTTCAAGCGTAACCGAAAGTTACTGAATTCCGACGTCTTTGTACCGCTGCATAATTATATTTCTAATTTCGTATTTTATATTTATTATTGTTAATTTTTTTCAAATCGTATTTAATCGCTTATAATCGTTTTATTTCAACCCATTCTTATTGGTTCGACAACGACGTCCCCTGAATAAATATTCATAAGTACCAATCCGTTCGTACACAATTGTCAATAGTGCAGCTTATTATATTCGTGTACATATAAAAAACGTGCACGATTTTTTTTTTCTTTTGTTTCCGAGCCGAACGTTTTGAGTAAAAACGTGGAAAAAAAAACGTGCCTTGATAATATGTAATAAGCGAAAAATCGATAAAATTCGATATTATACGAAAAAGTTTTTTTTTTTTTATATATATATATAAACGTTTGAAAAATTGTCTATAAATTCTGGAACGGGCTTGAAAACTTCCTAGTTCAACGGCTATACTCTCTTATAATATTATATATGAATCGATTTGTGTGTGTGTGTAGTTTTATCGCGCGGTTCGTTTCAATCTCGTTTGATGTCGTTTCACGTGTTCATACAATACATGCGACGATGATATCGATAAATCGTGAAAACGTTTTCGAGATGATAGATCAATATTTTTTTTTTTTTTTTTTGTTTTTGTACCAGACAAAAGCGCGAGACCGTCCGAGTATAATATAAGCGCGTATTTATTATGTACTACACGTACGCGTTTTGAATCGTTTATATATATATATATTGTCCAGAGCTGCAGGGAACGTATATATATATATATATACATACAACTTGGACGCCGATTTATTATTATTATTATTATTTATATATATATTTTTTTTTTGCGCTTTATTAATATAATACGCTCGAGACGGACGTTAAACGTGCAGTCGGTATTGATTTCACGAGAGCACGACGACGGCATATAACAGTACGGCTCACGCGTATTATTATTAGCCGGTTGTGTGTGTGTATGTGGCGACCTATCCAATAAATTTTGTCGACATCGGCGTATTTATACGGCCGCGGTCCGTTGCCAAGTCCCCCGAGAAGGGGGGGCACTTCGTTCCGCGTATTTATACTCGGAATCGCGATGGGGTTAAATAAATTATATTTATGGGCGAATTTGAATTTTTCGTAGGAGCGTCATTTGGGGAGACTCCTTACTTTTAATGTACGTATATATAGTCTCAGTTCGCCTGCTTCGCGGTAACGGTACACAAAATGTGGAAAAAGAAGAAGAAGTTAACTGTGCAGTATCAATTTAGAAAAAGCTGTGTAAATGTATTTGATAAACTTAAAAATTGTCGGTACCCGCTTATTAAAAATATAATTAATTTTTTTTTTTTTTTTAGCTTTATGCTCGTACAAAAGTTTTAAATATATAAAATACGAATGTATAATTACAAAGCGATTTTCTTATTTTTTTATTATTATTATTATTTTTTTTACTGCTTTCGTCATCTTTAAGCTTTTTTTTATGTATTATACTCATTGGTTTTCACAGGTCAAGTAATCATAATTTATTTTATTTTTTTAAATTGTTATTATTACTATATTTATGTTTAATTTATTAATCTTATATACGTTTTAGACGAAATTGCTCGCTGCACAGTTTTTCTATATTATGTTTTTAACGTTTTCATTTTTCTACACTTCAATCGTATTTCAGTCATAAACCACGATTAAAAATATTCGTAAATATTTATAATCAATTTTTTTTAACAAATTTTTTGTGTGCTGCGGTCGTATTCTTTTTTTGCAAAACCCGTCAGTAAATAAACAAATTTAATACAACTGTTACGTTTTTCTTTATTTTTATATAATATACTCTTTGACTTAAAACAATTATTATTTACCACGATTATTTTCTAGTTTTCATTCCCGTCTCTTTCGCGTATCCTTTTTTTATTCTTTAATTTCTTTCTTTTCGTTTTTACTATTTTGTCAGATATTTTCGTTAACTGCGGTAATTTTCTATTTTCTTTTTTCTTTTTTTTAACGCGTCGAAATGTCGTTTGTAAGCGGCCTGCAATATTGTCTCGCGTATACATATGAATATGACGAGACGACACCGGATTATTTACCATATACTTAAAGAAATAAAACCTAATCTTTATAGGGTTGCCGATGATAAAACGTACATTTATTTTATTGAATTATTATATATTTTTGTATATATATATATTATATACATACATGTAATAATAATAATAATCCGTTACGACGTTATTTTCGGTGAAAACGAATGGCATTCAGACAGGCGCGTATATATATATATATATTGGTCAACACGTCATATAATACATGTAAGTGCACACGCAGGTGTTCCTAAAGGATTCGTATAATGATCTGTACACATATAAGCGCGTAGGCAGGACCCGTGTACAAAGACTTTTCGGGATAAAATCGAGGGGTTATAATACGTACCTACGTATATAGACAAAAAAAAAAAAAAAAACACGGAATACACACTCCACTGGCAGACTCGTATTATAATCCCCCAGCGTGCGTCGAAATCATTAACGGCGGACCGCGATAATAACACACAGGACGGACGGGGTTCACGGAAATTACTTCGCAGCATCGTCTTCGGTTACTTCAGACCGCCTGTTGGATACAATAATAATCATCTCCAGGGACGCGGCCCATCGCCGTATATATATATATATATATATATATATATATATATATATATATATATATAGCTTATTATATTATTATGTATCGCGTAGGCGTTTTATATGCGAGCGTTGACGAGGGAGGGAGCGCGTTCGTCGTCGTCGTGGTAAGATTAGTCGATTTTAGATCGACTGATTTTGGACGCTGGTCTTCCCTGTATAGCGACATACGGCTCAGAATCATTAACGCATCTTGCCGAAGAGCATTAATTTTGAAATAACGTCGTATCGGAAAATGCTGCGTATTCCACGGACAGCTTATACAGAACAAAAGCATCAATGTTAAAAGAATTGAGAATACAAGAGAACAGACGATTCCTCCCCTTATCATGCAACGTTAAATCTTTAAATTGTTTGGTCGTATCGTAATAGATGGCATGGAAAAAATGATCGTCCGAGGAAAAGTGCGAGGCAAAAGGAATAGGGGACGATTTATTTTTATCAAATCAAAGATTTAACACGGATCTGGTCAGTAGCAGAAATCACGTGAAGCACAGGATTAATAATAATCGTACGCTTGCTTAAACGGTCATGACGTTCGAAATCGAACTACCAAAGAAGAAGAAGTAATGTAAATTTTATTATACGCGACAATTCGGTTCGAACAGAAAATTACACCGTACTACCACACTGCTACTCCCGAACAATTTTTGTCGTATATTATTAGGTAATTGTTTTAGATTATGAGCGGAGCGTAGAATATATTGGTTTTACGCAATCAATGTGTTTTTATGTCTGTACCCAAACAAAATTTCTACCAGAAGGAATGCTTCGATCTTTATAATCAAATGTTTGTTTTCCGGAGTAGAAAATTGCATCTAGTTGGGGTAATTTAGAGAAGTCATTTTTTTTAAAAATTTTCAGGAATATTTCATAATAAACTTTCGTTTATGCATGCTAACGTAAAACATTGCGTGTATAAGGGTTATGATTTTATCAGTCTCATAAAATAGTGTAGTAAAGATAGTGCAGGAAATCGGAAATTTAAAACCTTAAAATTTAGTCTTTTAATGATTTAGACATACTCACGATTTGCGGAAAGAACGCGATTAAACCTAGAGAGGTTCTCGCACTGAGCTCTAAAACATACGTTTGGAATTTTTATTATAATTTTCCGTTCTCTACATTTTCTACCTAATAAATATAACAAAAAAAAAAAAATATCCGAGTTTCTATTACACGACAATTTATTACTATATTTGATTTATTTATTATCCTATGTAATATACTGTGAGGGTATGTACTTTAATTTCTTACTGAAAAAAAAAAATTGGAATTCGTTTCTTATCTATCTAATCTATACGGATTTATTGAATTTGTGCGACCAAGTGATTCTTTTAATTTTATCATACCCATAAACGTATATTTGTGCGCATTAAAATATATATATATTTATTCAGCCTTCGTGCGAGACTCGTATATGTAAAGTAGCTATAAGAAACTAAATAAAATATACGAGTATTAAATATTAAATGAAAATATTATTTGAAATTTGAATTTTAAAATGATTTTTAATTAAATACGCTATGACATTTTGTTTTTTTTTCTTTTATGTATAAATATAAAAATATGAAAAAAAAACCACTAAAAATCCCGTCGAAGCGTTTTTGATTACATTATTCGTTCGAAGAGATCGGTATGCCAGCGGTCGAGACTCGAGGTTGTTGGTAGTAGTCCAACTCTTGATTGCCTATACAACGTTAATAATGCGTTACTTATTCAAAGTATTGACGTATCATATATAAAATATATCGCCGTTTAAAATACTCGTGTACGCGTTACTTCAAAAGAAAAAAAAAATGTCGTTGTCTAATTATATAACAGAAACAAACGAAAATTTATCTACGAAACGAATAATACGTTTTTAAATTCGATAAATGTATTCAAAAACGGGTAATAATATTTGTACGATTAAACGTATATTGCAGTGACGTGTAATAATTTTCGTATAAAATAACAATTTTTTTTTTTTTATGTAAAACTGTATGATCATAAATCGATTTCGTTTTTTCGCGTTGGAAATCGATTAGCTAATTGACGAAATCGTTATTTTATCGGCGTATACGCGCTTCGACTTGCTGGCTAATAAAATATATTATTATAATAACTACTTTTCAAATGTTTATCGTTTTAGAAGTTTTTCTTTTATACTTGGAACATATATACGTATTATTTTACGTGTACGTCTCACCGATTATATATTATTTTGAAACGGTGAAATTTTCTATATACGCGCGCACGTCTCGTGGCATTCAAACGTCTATCTGTCTCTCTAATTCGTATTTAATCGGTTGTAAAAAAAAAAAAAAAAACTCGTCGAAAATAAAAGATTTCATAGTGAAAATCGCTTTTTATCATAAAAATCCAGTTTTTTGAAAATCGACTAGTATAATATACGCGCGGCCGGTATGAATATTACACACGAACACCAATAAAATGCGTTGTTAATTTGTTATTATAATAATATTCCGTGACCTCTTATCCGTATCGTATCGCGTCGGCATGTGTTTAATAAAACCTCCGTTTAGAAAAAAAAAAAAACAAAATCTAAAGTAACATATAAAATGTATACGAATTTTACAATATCCAGAAACTAGTCGTGATTTTGCATATACGTTAATGGTTAACAGTTAAGCAATCGCAGGATTTTTAAGCAGAAAGAAAAAAAAATCGTAGTAAAAAAAAAATAATAGTTTTTTTTTCTCAGTCCTTACAATATAACAGGCCTTTTAAAGCCTTTCGAACCATCGCGCCTATCACGATTCCTTGCCGTTTTTATCCTGTCGCCTTCACTCCTTTTGCGTCCTTAATACACCACTCTATCTGTCCGTCATCGTGCGTCCTTCTTGGCCGCTTTCTCTTTGGATTCCTTGAATCGACACGTTACGACGAATGAGGCTTCCGTCAAACGCGATCCCAGCCCGTTTAGCCTCGAGACACTTTCCAACGTTTGGTTTATAGTACGGGTTTTCGCTTGCGTTTCCCGCAAAACTCTCCTTTCGGAATGTTAGTGGCTTTATATGAACGAACGTAGAAAATTCGACAGTTTTAAAGACAAAAATCCTCGGTAATTTAACGTTTCAAAATATTATTACGTCTTTGCGAGTGCCCGGCAAATATCTCCGTTCGTTTTTTTTTTTTAGTAAATTTCAGTAAATAATAACAGACACGCGAATATATTTCAATTAAAAACGAGTGGCGTGTATGGCCGAGTAACGCGCAGAGCAAGCGGCAATACTTTGAGACAATTTTTGAATTTTTTATTTTCGCGGGTTGTGGGGGAGAGAGAGAGACCAGAACTATTTCGTCTCACTACACTACAGCATGCCCGGCATTTGCCGTTAAGGGGATTGAAAGCGGGTATTTTCTCTCTTTGTCTTACACACATGAAACATAGCAAAATAGACGTTTCGTACTTCTAACGTACCGATCGATCTATTGGTGCGATAAGAAATTTAAAAACCGATTTGAATTCCTCGTGAATTTTACTACAAAACGCCTTTCCCAATTTTTTCATTTTTTTTCTGCAAACCCTTAAAAAAATTAACCGAAAAAATAAAAAAAAATTGTTAATAATTCATTTTTGAAGGTCTTAAAAAAATAAATAAAAAAAGTGGGAAAGTCGTTTTGTAGTAAAATTCACGAAGAATTCAAATCTGTTTTCAAATTTCTTATCGCACCAATAGATCGATCGGTACGTTGGAAGTACGAAACGTCTATTTTGCTATGTTTCATGTGTGTAAGACAAAGAGAGAAAATTCCCGCTTTCAATCCCCTTAAATTTACTCAACGGCTGCGTTTATATATTCTGTAAATCGCGAAAACGCCGAGAATTCGTTTTGTCCACGCGTGTAAAAAACTAAAATAAAAAAATTAACGCGCTCGACTGGCGGCCGCGGCGGGCCGGAAAAAAACAGTACACGAGCGTTGAAATCCTCTTTGGATCGGTGACGACGCAGAGTAATTTATTATTATTGCGTCCGCGCGGTAATTAGAAAAATTACGGGCCATAATGATATAATATTTATATTCGAGCGCGTTTACTACGAATAATAACGCGCTAATAAAACGCTCGTTAGCAAGGCGTTTGAATTGTTGTCATTCGATATTTTTAAGTCTTTTTTTTTAGAATTTTTTTTTATTATTATTATTTGGACGAGTTATTTCTCGGTAAAATCGATTCTGCGTTCATTTGTTCGCGAATTGATAATAAAAGATATAATTTAAAAAAATTGATTTTTCTAATTTAATTTTAGAATTAATACGGTAAGCGCCATTGATCTTAAGAGTGGTAAGCTGAAACCTCGTAGGTGGTACCCGAAACGATTTTTTTTGATATAATTTTCATTTTATTATTATTAAAATTCGATATATTATTTGATTTACTCGATAATAGCTGATTTTTGTAAATATCGACGGCACAGAGTTTGTAATCGAAGCCCGTTCAGATGATCGCTATTATATTCGATTTTCTATATTTCATACGTCCTGTATGAAACATACTGTGTTGTCGTAGAGTGTTTTTTTTTTCAACACGTATTTTGAATATAATTTGTATTCACGATTTATAATTACGAATAGAGATCTCTTAAGTCTGGTGATGATACTTCTTATTCCAGTGGCCATAAATACGTAGAATATAGTATAGGCTCGATATTCAGAGTGATTTACGAGTGAAAGTGCGTTCCATTCAGCCTGATATTATTGATGTTCTCGTACAAAATAAACAAAAACTAATTTCACGTTTAAAAATTATAATTGAAATACTAAGATTTACTTAAAAATTAAGATTTTTTTTTTTTTTTGTTACTTTTATAAATATCGTACAATAAAAAATGTTAATGAACGAATGAATATAATAAAAGACATATTGAAAAAACAAAATTGACTCTCCTATAATTTTACTTTAGAATTAACGTGATACGCGTATATAAAAGTGTCTAGTGGTACTCGGCGATAGAACGGTTGGGAACCCCTTGTCTACACGATATAAATAAAAGGGTTATTTTATAATGTACTCTCCGTCTTCACGGTCCGAACGCGCGACCTCATCGGCGTTTAAGTATCGATCTGCTGCTTCGGAGTGAATAATAATAACCGTCGAGTCGTCCCGGTACGTTAATGACTGCTATATAGGTACGGATAATATAGTGGACGAGGAGGCTGTAAATACCAACCTGCAAGTCTGACAGAGACAGAGAGAAAGAGAGAGGGAGATGATTTTATTATTGTTCGTTATAACATAGCAAAATATTTGCAACGCGTATCTCTTGAGATTTATCATAACGTTTTTAATATAACAATATAAATCGTGTATAATATATAGTGTTTGATAAACTGACGATAGGTCTGATCTCGTGCAAACACGATCTCTCAAAGGGTTTATATATATATATATATAAACGTATACACGAAAAAGATTATTACAACAAATTTTTCGTAGCACGTCATATTGTCATATTCCTTTTTTTTCACGATTTATATAATTTATAATACCGTACATGATTTTACGTGTGTCGTGTATGATTTTTTTTTTTCTGGTTTATGTTAATACGCGTACCGAGGGCTATGCACTGTAACGTGTATTAAATTACGTATAATATATAGCGAATGTGCCGAATATACGAGAGAACGATTTATATTCAAATTCGTACCGGTCAAAAATGATGTATCGTCTGAAATACAATACTTTGTTATAAATTTTTTTGTTTTCTTCCGAGCGTTCTTAGTTTATAGGTAAATATACCGTACGTGTATATTTTGCGCGTGCACGAGTATCTTATTTTATTTTTTTGTAGATTTTAAATGTATTAGTCGAACCTAACCCGCAGTGACACATGACCGCGGCGGCAGAGTACGTTTTTAATATTTTTAAATGTCATTATTTTCATTTTAATACGTTTTGAATTTGAAATAATTTGTCGTAGGTGTTAACATATAATATGTGTTCACACACATATTTATATATAACGTCATTACGGTTATAGTACTTTACCGTGTAATTTTTCAATTTTTTTTTTTTTTTCAATTGATTCTTCTTTTTATTATTGAAACATATTATTTAGTAAATATAGTTTTTCAACACAAACGTTTTTTTTTTTTTTTTACATAAATAATTTTACTTTATTTACCGTTTTGAATTCGGAAAACAAAAAAAAAAAAAAAAAATCTGTTTTATTAATCTTTTTATAGTACGATTTTTGTATAACGGCGTTATATGTACACACAAATTATTATATACTTTTAAATTGTGTAACGTTTGTATAAGTACTTATAAATTATAATTATAATAATTGAAATCGTGTCCCGAGCTGAACGGGCATATTAGAAAATGAAAGGCATGCGCACGTAAAAAAGCTGCAGCAGTCGATGTTTAAACGTATTTAAATCGTATAAGCAAAAAAAAAAAAAAAATGGCCGATGGCCAACATTGTAACACTACAAACTTGTTCGGTTTTATGTATCGTTAATTAAGTACGGGTAAGTTCATTTAACTTATAAGTATCTAATGCACCATTACAGTGTTCGCTTTATAAACAGCGAAATACGTATTCTGTAGTTTTTTAATCTAAATCAATTATTAGACTATATAAGAACATTTAAATAATTGATTTAAATTGTTAATTTATTACTATTATTATTGTAAGACCAAATAACGTATATAATAATAATAATAATAATAATAATAATAATAATAATAATTATTATTATTATTATTACAAAAATGAGCCGGATTTTAGATATTATATATAAGTGTCCGACTAATAATACCTTAAATCATTTTGGGTGCCTACCTTTTTTGGATAGTTAATTAAAAAAAAAAAATACTTAGTTATTAAGAGCGTCCTTGTAGATCTCCATTATTGAACGCGGTTCGTTTTTTTTATTCGGTTTTCTTCCGTTTCATATTCTATACCAGCTGTAATTAACAGGATAGCGCGTTAGGTTCGCAATTACATTTATATATATATATTACGTGTAGCCTGGCAGTTCCCAGAACCGTCCGAGACTCGGCGTATATGTAATATATATTGTTAAGTTTTTTAATTTTTTTACAACGTGAAATTTTATTATTTATATACCGCGCTCGGATCTAGATTTATGCTATACGATCCACGATAAAATGTACTAATTAATAAATCTGTAATATATTGTATGAATTTAAATTGGGAAAAAAAGTGATACAAATAATGCACGCGATAAACAGTGTAGATTCGTTATTTTTTTAAACTCATAAACACGCGCCGATATACGTTTTGATTTATTTCGAACAAAACAAGAGAGATACGCGTTTAAATCGTACGCGTGTGTATATAATATCTGTAAAAAAAAAATATATATACATAAAAAACGTTCAACGTGAATATTATAAAATATATCATATCTCTATATTAATCATATATACATATTATATCCGAGTTTGTATTTCAATGCGTGTTTAATGCTTGTGTGTGTGTGTGTGTGTGTGTGTGTGAGCGGAGTGTATAAAAACTCAACGTATAAGATTTATAGTTACACATATATTATGATATTTACATATATTTTTATAAGTCGCGTATAAAATTTAATAAAATAATAATCATTGAATTTTTTAAAAAGCAAAAAAATCTTTTTTTTTTTAATACGCTATTCAACGAAATATATTTAGTGTCGCGTATAAAGCGAAAATATAGTTTAGAAAAACGTTTAAAAAAAAAAATACATATAAACGTATAGTCATATTGCAATTTTTGAATCCCGAAAGAAATCGGTAATTCGTTTTTTTTTTCTTTCTTTAACTGAAGCGTCGACAAATACATATTTTATAGGATTTAGTATTAGTCCGAAAACTTTTGTCGCGCATTCACATTTATCGTGTCAATATAAAACCTAAAGCGCTTAAATATCTGTAGAATTAGTTTTTATATAAAAAAAAAAAACTTTTATTTGTCCCGCGCGCTCTTATTATATTCTCCGATCTGAGAGAGCGCGTGACATCAAATTTACCGTGAGTGAAGCTGCAGGGATCACATTATATAGGCGTTGTCAGTATAAATTTCAACGTTGCCAAATGGACGATTGATGGGGAAATCGAAGGCGCTCGAAATGTTATTTTATATTACCTGCGTTTATAAAGTTTCAAAATTTAAAAAAACCGCACTTGTTGAATACAAGAAGACTGTAAGTATATAAGAAAAACAAAATTAAGTATATATATATATATGAGTTGTTAAAGCATAGTTTTATGATACACTAATGGGGAAAAGGCTGTAAGTGTGATATCGCGCTGTCCTTTACCCCAAGTGTTTTTTTTTTTTTTTAAGTTATTCTACTCAAAATAATAGCGTACGAATCCTGTAAATGGTCGTACGAATTCCGTAATAAAATATCTGTGCAAAAAAAAAAATTGTAATTTTCCAATATATGGATGGGCTGTGAGTGCTCCGCGAAATCGAGTGGATATACATAATAATACTACGACTGCGCATATATTATTTGAAATACGCGTTAACACAATATTATTATAACCTCCTTATATAGGTTTATTCGATAAACAGAGAGAGACGGAGTTAAAACACAGCGTAGACATGTAGTAAACGTGAATATAATATTTTTATACGTACGTATTAATATACGAATTGAAATTCGGAGAAAAAAAAATAAAAATTCGTTCGCGTTTTCGTTATTCGCGTGCGCATTTATAATTAATAATAATTTTATATACGACGCGTGTATATGAGCTAGTGTATTTTATTGGCTGTTATACCCGCATAATAAATATATATATATATATATATATATACATATAAACGAAATATTTCGTATATTATTCAAATTGAATTGCGCGCGAGCGCGTAACACCGATAAATTATAATACGAGCTTAATATAATATTTTATGAATAACGAATCGCGCGGATGCTGAGCGTGCGACCGTTATTATTACGATTTGTTGGCGGCGTATATATATATATTTTTTTTTTCTTCTCCACCCATAAAACATAAATTTCGTGCGTGGAGGAAATCCGTTCGGAGTGTGTATTTCTTACGCGTGTGTTACCCCGTTCGGCGTATTTACATATTTTAATTGACCGGCGTGCGCGCGGATTATGTACGGCCTATAATAATAACCGCGTGTATGACGACTTAACTCGCAATAATAATCTCACCCGGCCCGGACCGTTGCTGCAGCACGTCAACACGCGTTTATGTGCGTCCGAATCGAGAATTTATATACGTATACGTATTATACGAGTGTACCTACTCACGAGACGGACGCGGATTTATGCGCGCTTTATAAGACCTCGGAGAACGTATAATATTTGAAAAAAACAAAAAAAAAAAATACTCGAACGGTTCGAGTGACTCATTCGTTTGTATTATATATAAATATAAGTTTTCACGAGGTTTTTTTAAAAAAAAATTTATTCCGAACGTTACCGTCGTTTAATTCGAACTGTATAGTTTGACGCAGTGACGGATATCTGGAAGGGGAGACGATAGATGTATCGCCCCCCCCCCTTGGAGTTTTCGTCACTATTTATATATTCGTTTTTATTGCCTACTGCAGGCTACATATTTAAAATGTGTCTATACAATGGCTAATAATGGCTGCATATATTTATGTAGGAATGGGGTCATTCTATAAATTTGTGCGACGCCGAGAGCGTTACCATGAAGTCATGAACCCGGCCAGCTCTGTATCTATATCTATATCTATAGGTACGAGGAGACGAGGACCAAGCTATGGGTAACTTTTTGTCACGTGTAAAAAATAAATGAGATATACATGTACCGATGTATCTGCATCATGCAGTGTAGATACTTCTTACTTTTTTTCCGGTCTAAAGCAGTGTTTGGTATATTCCGGCGTGATTTAAATACAGGCCTGCTCAAAAAGTGTTAATATATAGAAAAGGATATTATCGTTTTTTTTTTTCAATTCGAATATCTAAAATATCCGCATTTCCGTAATATATTTGAATCATAAACTTATAATACCGATAATGGGAAGGTGGCGGAGGTTGTACTCCGTGATGGGGGGGGGGGAGATCGTTAAATTGAGTTTGAGTTCGCCCCCGCCTCTCAAGACTTTGGTATAACAGCCACTGGTTAGACGCCGCGAAATCCGTTATTTTCAATTTAGGAGCGCGAGAGAGAGAGTACGTTTTTTTTCGAGACGTGAATCTGTTCTCTTAGAGGAGACCGAAAACGAAATGGTTCTGGATAAATTTTACGAAACCGCGCAAAAACACTGGACGATCACGCGATCGAAGAAAATTGCCGGCGACATAAGAAAAAAAGGAAAAAGAACGGTATAATAACATTCTCGTGGAAAAAAGAATATTACAAATATTTAATTTACAAAGAAACCAGAGAAGTTAAAGATATCAAAATTATATCAAAAAAACATTTTTCCTTTTAACGCGTTAATTTTTCTATTCGATTTTCTTATATTTATTATATACGCGTATTAACATTTTTGTCGTTTTTTTTAAAGTATTTAATAAAACGTTTTTATATTGTCTATGTATTTTTTTTTAAATATATTTTTTTTTGCGCTTAAATGGAACGACCGTCTCTTAGGAAAAAAAAACCTTCATCAGAGACTCCGACTCGCCTACTACTGTTGTAACTCACTCGTACGCTTGTACTGCAGTATTCCGCAAAGAGCATAATAGTATGTAATTTTATATGTGCATGTCTTGTACAAGAATATTATAAATTATATTATTGTTGTTGCGAGCGAGTTACTGACACACATACATATACGGTTGCTGCACCCGCGTGACGCATGGGCTAGGCAATGGACCACACGCGACCGCAAATTCTCGTTAATATATTTTGCTTCCCGAAAATCTGTATAGAACAATAATACGCCGGAAAACGAAATAACAACCAAATGCAATGTTAAATATTAAGCTGTTGTCTGTATACATCAGCAGTACACAATACTGTAAGAAAATCGCTGTACGATTTAATAATATCGTAAACATTTCATCGTTACGTCGTACTGTACGTAGGTATTTGAGAAGTAAAATATGATGGAAAAATCGAGACGTGCGTAAAGAGCAGAGTAGCAGAATAAGCAGGGCATTCTCCTACGAGAACAAAAAAACCTATTCACTAGAAAAACTCTTATGAAGAGTTTTGTTTGGAGTACATTATTATAGTACTGCAGTAAACGTGTGGACTACGCTCAAAGCGGTATGGATCGTCGAAGCATTTGAAACGCGGAGCCGGAGAAGAACACTGAATACTTTTTTTTTTTTGAGAAAATCGAGAATACGAAGAAGTGTACCCAGTAACGAAACAATATACGGTCAGGTTAGGTTACCGAAACTAACGATCAGGTAAAGGAGGAAAAAATGGATCGGACGTATGATGAGAAACGACGAACGAATAACGACAGAAGGCGAGAGCAAATAGGCTGGAGGAAGAGGTATAGAACGAGAAATCCGTTCGTGGCACGGATCGTAGAAGAAAAAAATCGCTTACAAAGAACCGAAAGTAACTGTGATATGGACGAGGACGAGCGGAACACCGTCGGAATCGTCGAAAAATTCTACTGAACGGCAAAAGTCTATAATATAGAGCCTTTTTCGTCTCCATCGCGACACCGCGAAAACAATGATTTATCCCGACTGTTCAAAAACGTTTGACCGCCCCAAACGCGGATTTTACTTCAAAACCAACGTAATTACGGCGAAATTCCTCTTATCCACGAGACCGTTAACACCGTTCTGGATTTCCGACCGACTATACTGCACAGTCCGCGAATCGATTTCCATATATGTACGTGAAATCAATCACGGACGTGTAATGGTATTCTAACGGTTTCTCCGTAAAATCGATTGAAATTCTAATATACGTTTTCACGCGAGATGATTGTATTAGACTTTGTAAAATATACACAACAGCTATTGTAACGTGCGTATAATAATAACGAAATTCGGCCGATTCGTTTTCTGCAGTACACGAATTCGCAGACCACAAACGCGCGTTCGATTTATTTCAATCGCCATCACGTAGCAGTGTATACGAGTTCGGTCCGAATCAAAAGAAGACAAAAAAAAAACGGTCATATTCGTTAACGTATTCGCGGCCGTTTCGAATTTCGTACATATACGAAATATACACTGGAGCGGTATAATCCGCAGATACTCGCAGACATTTCATATTATTTACCGTGTAAATATTATACACTGTGCAGAACGTTTAAAACGAGTGTATTATAGTACATATCGGAAACGGCGTATTAGACATTAGCGTTATAGCATAACGCCCGCGGACGTTTATAATATTATGTGCGCTGTAACGGGTTGTCGGTTTCGTTAGCATTTTTTTTTTGTCATCTATTAAAAAAAAAAAATCGTTTTTTTTTTAACGCCTTGTTGCGTATTATTGTAGTTGTGTTCCGATCGATTTTAAAACATTAAAAGCGCGTGCCGCGAAAACTTTCTCCACTCGGCTATAGGCACGTATATAAGCGCGTACATATATATATATGCGAGTTTTTTTTTTTTTTTAATCTCGACTACGAATTTATTCTAACGCATTTTAAAAGCTTGTAAATACTGTGTAATACGACTGTCTCGCGATAGGTACGCGCTTTTCGTGTCAACACAGCTCGCCCATATCATATCAAAATATTACGTACACTTTCTAAACATTCGTTTATGTTATATACGCGCGATCAAGGCGCCGTTATTAAAAAAAAATATATATATATATATATATTGTACAGTAGTAGTAGTAGTAGTAGTAGTAGTAGTGGTTTTCGCTTGCTCGAGAAACGGTCGTTAATTTTTTTACCGCGCGCATTATAATAATAATAATAATAAAATCTCCGTTAAAATAATATTATTATGTGTTTATCTTGCGCAATCCGCGATTAACATAATTTTTTTTTATAAATATATTAAATCGCTCGCGGAAATAACACGCCCGTATGTCAGTTGTGTTTTTCGATCTCGCCGATATAGCGTACAGATACACGCGCGTATACCTCTAAATACGTTCTAGCCGAAAAAAAAAAAAAATTAAAATAAAAACTCAAGGATATATAATATAGTATTCAGACGGCGCCTGTTCGAAATAAACTATGCATAAACTCCGCGTCGTCGATTGAATGGCACAACAAGTGTTGCGTATTATTTTGCTCGACGATATATACGAGTACGCGCGTAATACTCGTTTTTTTTTTTTTATGCGAAACGATGACAGAACGAGTTGGCTGCGCAGGGCTCAACCGCGTTGAAGAATATTAAACGAGCCCAAAAGGATCTGAACTCCGTCGCGGGGTAAATAGTGCGGGAACGGGTCCTGAATCGAACGAGTACAAGCGGCGGAAAGCGATCAAACGTTGAAACTATACGTACAGACAGACCGCGCACGTTACAGACGATAACGTCCGAGTAGATAGTTCGCGTTGGAACGGCATCGACGGTATGGCATCGCAAACCAGTGGCGTATTTGAGGGGGGCGATAGAGGCAATCGCCCCCCTGAGAGATTTAAAAAAATTATATTATTTTATATTATACTGCTGGCTGAGATCAAAAATGGGGCAAGATCGCCTAACGGGTTTGCCATTGCTTAATATTCACCATACTATAACATTAAATGTAGATGATGTAATTGATACATTTGCTAATAGTAAAAAAAGAAATATAGACTTAGTTTTGTAAATGAAATAAATAAAATGCGTTTTGTTCAATAATTATATTCCTACATATAATTTTTTTTATTGGTGGGAAGGAGGAGTTTTTTTACCATCGCCCCCCTGAGGTGAAGTCTCAAATACGCCACTGTCTCAAACGGAGTTACTTTAATATAGGCATTTAAATGTTTGTTGTTTTCTGCGATTTTTATTTTATTGCGGTTATACTCGTAAATTTTCACATCGACTTAACCGTCGCCGCACGGAATAATATAATAGTAGAAATACTACTCTGAGTACAAGTGTTTCGCGCACAAGTGATCTTACAACCAGTATTATTAAATATTATGATATTTAATCAATTAATATTTAGAAGACCTACTTCGCCGGACGTCAATATATGCGTATACCGACATATACCTATAGGTACACGTGTATTGAAATAAAAAAAAAATTCTTTTTCCTGTTGCTACGTTATAGCGACGTGTGAAAAACGGGACGCTAAAAAAAAAAAACAGTAACCGGCTTCTTGTAAACGTCCGGCGAAAAATCGTAAATATTTTCTCCGCTGTTTGCCAACAGAAAAACGATTTCAATAATTTTTTAATAATAATATTCGTCTGTGTACTCCGTTACCGTAACCACAACGACAAACCCGGTAACGGCGTCTCTTATTCGATCGCGCGTGTTTACTACATAAGAACGTCCATTACCCCCGTACACACAAAAAAAAAAAAAAAGGCAGCATTCGACGTGTCTAGACCGCCGTGTATCATTATTGTACGCGTTCTACGTCTCTCTACCCTGCAGTATACCAATGATATACCGGTATTTCGTTTTGTCGCCGACCCACGCGGTTTTTTTTTTTTTTCGGTTTGCAGCAGGGAGTTCGCGTGGGACAATCGCAGTTCGCGTGCACCGCAACAGGTGTCTTATCGTCGTTAATCGATTTTCGGGCGCGCACACCCGCGATTTAGGAGGTAACCGCACGTAACGGTCCCCAATTTCCACCCTCGTAGTTCGCGTTGTTCGCGGTTTCCCCGATTTTCACCCGTCGCAATCATCGGCACCCACCCCCCGTAGAGTCGATCGCGTGTACAGAGGGTGTGTAGAAATTCGAAGACTGCGGTGCAGCAGCGTTTGATTTTTTTTTTTGAACCTTTGTTCAGAGAAGCATTTATAGTTTCGACGATTAATTTCAAATCAACGGTTCAGATACAAAAAATAAATAATAAATACTACGTACACAAATTACAAAAATTTTGATAAGCAGCCCGGAGTTGTGAAAAAACAGGATAAGGTGGCGAGGATGACAGCAGGAGATTGTGAAGAGAGAATGCGGTGCGGGTATTAAAAGGAATTTCGAGGGAATTGAGTAAAGAATGGAAACGCGAACGCTCTAAGGATAAATAGGGAAAATTGAAAAGGGTATTATGACTAATGTCGCAGATGACATGAACAGTACAGAGATGAGAGTCATCAAGAGACATTTGAAAAGAATGAGGAGGAAGTGGGGTGTGGTGGCCAAAACGTAGACGAGAAAAAGATTGCTTTGCGAGATAATTTTAGTTTACGGAATCAGGGGTGAGAAGGGACAGAATGAATTGCTAGATTCATAGCGTTTGATTCTATATACGAACGATTCGACTTTCCAACCGTATATTTGTAGAAAATGCGGTTCAATTGGTTCGGAGATGATGGGAGCACGGGAGGACCACGCCAAAGAGAGCGATGAACGAAGAAATGGACGTAATAAGGAGACCGCATATATACGAGGGAATAAGACACCGCGCCGGAGACGGATGGACAGTGTTGTACCTCCATATGGGAGTCATATAATATGTACGTTATATATAAATTTTAAATTATATAAGCGTAGTAAAATAGAAAAAAATTTCCACAAAATGTTGATTCGGCCGTGTATATAAAACAGAACGCATATTAGGAATTAATTTTGTTTCTATCTCTTTCTCGAAACACCTCGTCTATACCGTCGGAAACGCGTTATTTTTTATTATTATGAGACTCCTGCAACGACCGCGGTGGCGTATCATATTTATTATGTCCTACATAATATTATAAGATATACGCATATCGTTTTACTCGTTCCTGTGCGTGTAATATAAAACGACGAGCGGTCCCATCCAATTAAAATGGCGATAAAAGTAAGCACATTTGTCGTTATTATTACCTATTATTAATACTATATACGCTCTGCTCTGTTATATAGGGAGTAAAATTTATTACGGTAAAACCAATAGAAATTTTAAAACTAGATACAAAGTTAGTTGCATTTTTTAAGATGACGGTATACAGGCCAACGAAACCGCGTGCAACGCGCCGGGAGAACGCTGTTCGTAGAAAATGTTCAAAAATTGAAACGTACTTATATGACACTAAAATTTTTCCAAAAAAAAAAAAAAATTAATTACAATATTATATCTATATACACGTTTAAATATCTTTAATTCTTAAGGAGTTACGAGATTTTCAAAATAAAATGTAAAAATTGCATTTTTAAAACACCTAAATATAACTCTGTAAAAAATAAAAACATTTAAAAAAAAAAAATTCCTATGTTATTGTTATTTATTTTCTGTACAAATTTGGTGTTAAGAGTATATTACTGGAAATATAGCCTCCGAACACCACTTAAATAACACTTTCGAAAAACTTATCCGAATTCAAATGTCGCTAAACTTATTTTATAGACAGTACGTTAGTAATATTATACTATAAACAACATATAGGCGATGTATTACTTTTTCAAATATGTGCACAATAATTTAGTCATTTTAAGCGTATATACGGCAGATTTACTACTTACAGAAATATACCATTTTATACATATAAAATTCGATAACTGCGTATTATAAACCGTAATTGTCCAAAATTTCCTGGTTTTTTATTTATTTATTATTATTGTTATTGTTATCTTTGTTTATTGTTACTGTTATTGTTGTTATTATTGTTGTTTATTGTTACTGTTATTGTTGTTATTATTGTTGTTTATTGTTACTGTTATTGTTGTTATTATTATTATTATTATTATTATTATTATTGTTGTTATTATTATTATTATTATTATTATTATTATTATTATTATTATTATTATTATTATTATTATTATTATTATTATTATTATTATTATTATTATTATTATTATTATTATTATTATTACTATTATTATTATTATTATTATTATTATTATGTTATTGTTGTTATTATTATTATTGTTATTGTTGTTATTGTTGTTATTTTTATTGTTATTGTTATAATTTTTGTTATTATTATTTTTGTCGATAATATTGTCGTACACAACAATGTGATATACCCATATATACGCATTTAAACAGCGAGATCGATGAAAAAACGAGAACTGAAGACAAAACGCGTACAATACGACCGTCGTCGTCGATACCGGCGGCGGCGGCGGCGGCGGCGGCATGTACGACACGCGCATGTATTGTTGTTATTAAACGATGTTATGTGCGGAGGTACTCTGCACACGTGATCGCGTTCGGTCCCGTGCACAGTGTGTCGTACGCGGCATAGCCGTATAAAATACATATACTGTACACCGTGCGCGGTCGGTCGATCGGCGGAGAGGGCAGCCCCCCCGAGTCGGCCGGTGGGCGTTTGCGCCGGCGATTTACTCGCGCGATCGGTTCACGGAACGACCGGAAGGAGTGTCTCCCCCGCCGCCCCGGACCGCCAGACACGTGGGTGTGTGCACCGTGCGCGCGCTCCGCCGCCGCCGCCGCCGTCCAATCGATTTGCCGCTACCCGCGGTACGCGTTTTACGCGCCGTTGTTACTGTTATTGCGCGGCACGCCAAAGTACGCGCCGGTCCCTGTGAACGTTCGATACGGCCTTGGTCGTTCAATTTACTTTGGCCGTTTACTTTGGGTATTGATTTTTGGTCGAAATTCCTCAAAAAAAAAAATCACGAGTCACTCGCGGGCGACATTTACACGACGAATAGGAAATAATTACAAAATTGTTTATATTTTATTTTTTTTAAAAAAATTTTATTTTGTTTTTGCCCCCCTCCACCATAAACAGCGATTTTTTTTTTTAATATTTTCACCTCGATTTCTTCCAATTTTTTTTCTCATTTAAATTATTTTCTGTATATACTCCGAATTGTGTCTGCAATCACGTTTATATTACTTTGCTATCAGTGACGGATTTAAGGCACTGCGAACTATATAATGCGGTTACTATATAACTATATTATATATACTCGAGGGGCGGCAAATTCATGCTAAAACACGTGCGTATTTTATAAATATTTTCCAATATAATGATATTTCTTTAAGTTTAAGAGCGGCAAATACCGCTGGAATCCGTCACTGCTATTGTTATCTATATGCAGTACCTACCGCACACGTCTGCTGCAGGATAATCTGAGATTATATAATAATTTTGATCTATACTACGGTATTATATATTAACGTGATTATTTATATACATTAAACTCGAATTCATTTCGTATTTTACGTTACATAATAATAATGCGTTTAATTATTTGTTAAGAGCTTTGACTAGGTATATACCTAATTAAAAAAAAATATATATATATAAAATTTATAGCTTCTCCCCCCCCTCTACCACAGTTATAAAATCCGGACTACGCCATTGCAGCGAGTATACATACGAACTAGAAAAATTACTGTTGATTGATGCGTGCGCGCAATTATTATATAAAATATGATAACTAATGCTGACTGCGTATTTTATTATAGCTCTACAAAAATCAATCGACCCTGAGCTGCAGCTGTGAGTATATATACGCAGGACGAAAAAAGAAAAAAAATGTATACGATCTATATGTAGTCAGGACCGCACCCCGGACAAATGACACAGCTCCTTTATTGCTCGAGTCGTCGTCTTAGCCCGTATATATTAAAACGTTTGAATTTCAATGGAAATAAATGTATTATTATACACGTGTACGGGCGCAGGGGCCAAAAAAAACTGCACATTTTTCAACTAGCACGTTTTCAAAACGATCCGGTTAAAATATACTAAAATTATAAAAAATAATAAAATAATAAATATTTATACGCAATAAAGTAACTTAATTCTTTCTTATATATATATATAATGTTGTACTCAGCTATACTTAAAAACTAAAGAGTCATCTCGAATTTTTGGAATTTCTTAAAAAAAAATATCGACCGATTCAAAACGTCAGTAAAAAAAATATTTTATATATAAAAGTTAGAAACATGTATAAACGTATTTCGTATATTAACATTATATATATACGTATAGAACACTGTACGCGCGAGTATATAAAATTAGTAATTTTTTATTTTTTTTGTTATTATTATTTCTTTAGAATATAATCGAACTTTGGAAAAATTTCGACGTATACGCGTCATTGATTTTTTAATAACGTTATTCAATAACTGTTTATTGTTATTATTTTCCGCAATTTTTTTTTTTTTTTTGTATAAGAAATTATTAATACGAACCTCGGGTCTTGCAAAAGCGAACGATTTTTTTCTTTCTTGTTAAATATTATAATTACACATTCGTATATTATGATAATAACAATAGTTTTATGATAGTTCCGACCGGTTTATTATTATTTTTTTTTTTTATAAATCCAATAAATCCGATAAACCGGTGAATTATTGTTTCTCTTAAGTAACGAATAATTGTATGTAATATGTAACGCGTATTACAATACGGTGGAAGGCGCGACGTCCCACGCGAAACGAGTTTTTTTTTCCACGGTACAATAATAGCGCTTATGCCTGCACGACAATATGTAGAATAGTTAGGTGCATTAACGTTATGTTACAACATTTTATACTTATATATATCATCTGCCGAATATAAAAAAAAAAAACGATCGCACACGAAATTTATTTGTACTTTTACACGCGTATATAATAAAACATTATTATATAATTTCGACGATTTTTTTTTCTTCGCGTCCACGCGCGCGTTAAACATAATATATTATAGGTACGCAATTTAAATATTATATTCGTATATTCGAGTACGATAAGAAGACTTTTGATATAACATAACTATTATAGTTAAAATTTCAATAAAAAAAATAATAATAATAAGACGCGTATATATACGCATAGGCGTGCGCACACGGTGTGCCGGGTGTGTCGTGGCACACCCGTGGTCCGTGGCTTTTTGTACAACTTTCATTCATTCGGGGACTTTGTTTGAATTTTTAAGCTATAAATAATAAAAATTAGAGAAAATAAATAAGGCGCTCTAGCAAAATTTTTTAATATTCTAATGTATAGGTTATTAACCACTAGGTATATAGGTATATACTATATTGTAAAAATATATCTAAATGTTGTGAAGCGCAACATTTAATCAATAAGTTTTTATGAATTGATATTTTGCATTTTTTTTTAGGTTGAGAGTTAGGTTAGATTTGCTTAGGCTCATATAAGGGAAAGCGGCCCAATTTTCTTCATGGCACACCCCATACAAAATTCCTGCGCACGCCTATGTATATACGTACCTATATATGTTTTACTACTTTTTATATTTCTGTATACGTTTTTGGAATGAGATTTACTGCAATTCGACCATAGCTATATACACTGAGGTATAGGTTTTTTTTTTTGTACTTTTACGCATTTAATATTCTATTTCTTTTTAAATACCGCGTGCGTGTAACGAGACGAAACGCGCTATAGGTTATTTATAAATATATTATAAAAGATTGTTTTAATCTGATGCTTTTTGTGAGATACTATCGTTTCGATATTGCGTTTGAGAACAAAATAAAAAAAAAAAACGTTATATATCGTGCGTGTTGTGCGTACTTATAAATTCTAAACGAAAGTACAGCCGGCTTGTTTTTTTTATTTATTTAAATTATCACGCGGCGATTAAATTCACTTGTTGCGTTGCACATACGCCTATATATATATTATTTTTTAAATACATTTAATATCGAACGAAAACTGATTTTTTTTTTTGCGTGCTAAATATTAAATGCCTACGAAATTAATCGTATTCACGACACGTCGCGGGTAATATTTGTCGTTCGTTATGCCGATGCCATATGCTAATATAATATATTTATCGTAAATAAGAATTGTAATATGCAATTTATATAAAAAAAAAAAATTTTAAAAATTGTCAAAATTTATTAATATATTATCTAAAAGAAAATCGTTAAAAAATATAAATATTTTAAAGTGTAACCGCTGCGTTACTTCTTTTCTCGCGTAACTCGTTGTCGTTGTATCTTAGCATACACGCTTAGCGCGTAAATAAATGTTTACAGGTTGTATATTTAATATATATATATATATAGAGTATAAAATGTATATTTTAATTTTTAAACTCCTTCTGATTTTATTATAAATTAACTCTGATTTAAAATCGTCTGACAGTAAAAAAAAAACAAAAACGTTAAAAAGTTCTTCGTCATAATATAAATAGTTTTCTGATCTATTGACCTGCACGTTTTTACACGCGTTGTTATACTGACGTATTATTTTTTTTCTTCTACACCCGTCGACTTATTACTGGCAAATGGCACGTGTTCCACTCGTATACGTGTACGCATAAGTGTAAATTTCGAATTATGGTAAAAACACCATATAAATCTTTAAGAAATTCGTTTCTAAATTTTTCTATCACTAGCCGGTGACTTTAGATAATATTCGATAAAACATTATACGCGTTATATACGTGAAATGATCTTTAACGCGTCGCTGTCGTTTTTTAATATTAATTTATGTTTTTTTTTTTAGAAACTGTTTTTTTTTTTAGCACGCGCATCATTGTTTCCTTCGCTTTTTTTATCGTTATTATTATAATAATCGACGAGGAGAAACGCCGTTATGTAATTTTTTTTCTTATCCGATTTTTCTACGAATACCGGAAAATAATAAATATTTTACGCCCAGCGGGAGTCGCGTATAAACACAACAGGCACGGTACACAGATCGTCGACGCGAATATATCCATTCGATATTAATAATAGTCACGTCCCAGTCGTGAAACCGCTCAAATTTTCGTTCAATAATAGTTGTTAATTCAATAATATTGTTCCTGTGATCTGCAGTAAGAGGCTGTTGAAAAAATTGGAATATTATAGACTTATTTTATTATATTTATACATATACCGCATATCGCACAGTGGCGAGGTTATAAAGGGGGACGACAACTGAATCACCCCCCCCCCCCACGGGATTTGACATATTTAAATTTAGTATATCTCTGTCCTAACAGCACCAACTTGTATCATGTAAGTCGTTCCAATTATGTTATGATTATGCTCTATTTTTGACTCCCCCCCCCCTTTGAACATCATGTATAAGGCTGGAATTAGTGCTCGACCGACGATCAATGAGCACGGTACGTCTGTACGCACTGATCATCGGTCGTGATCAGTGCTTAGCTGACGACAAGCTCGATCGGTCGTGTACAGTGTAAACGAGTAAACGCGTAAAATAAACGAGTAAACGTGTAAACGAGTGTACAACGAGGAAAGATGAATCCTTACGTTCATATCATTTCATTGAAATACGCGAAATATTATTATTAATAATAATGAAAAAAACAAATAATAATAAAGATTGCGTACGCGCGTACGATCGGTCGCTCGATCAGCGTCAAACTAAACACCCGCATATATCGACATGGCGCGTCAGCCGACCGTAATAAAACAAGAAAAGAAAGTAGTCACCAGATAGCGCTACGACACAACATAGAGGGCGTGGCAGGAAATCACAGCGCCTATAAATAGCGGTTCGAAACCAGTGGACCGCTCAGTGTAGTCATGGCGGTCAGACGCGAACAACATGGTCCACGCTTGACTGGTGTGTGTGTGTGTGTGTATTCGAGACTGACCGTTATTTATATGCGACTTTCTGCCACGCCCTCCATGTTGTGTCGCAGCGCTGTCTGTATCTGGCGAATACTTTCTTTTCCCGTTTTATTGTTATTTCGTTTACGTTCCATGCACGTTGTTCTTCCTTTTTCTACATATGCATGTCGTCTCGGTATATTAATAGAGATTTTTTCAAGGTTATTACTCGTCGATGTGGATATTTCATTGACAGAGGGGGTTGGCTCCATTTTCGCCCCCTCCACGAACACTGGTATCGCATACCTTACACATGAATTAATTTTACTAACGAATTTTAATTCCCCGTCGATTGTTGCTCAGTTCATGAACGGGAAAATTTAACGACCGGGGCCTATATACACTGCGCAGAGAGACCACAAAGTAGTACTCTGCACGGTCCTGTCTGAATCAGTCCGGAATGGAAGAAGAAGTAATAGAAATGAATAGAGTGCTTGGTGTAACGAATTTCGATGAAATCGCGTTTTTGCCGTTTTTAACACAATTGTTTTGGAAGTTTTTTCTGTGCCGCGTTTAATTACTACGAAGAAAACAGTTTTTTTTCGATTTTCTGCTTTTTTCGAATTTACGCATAAGGATACCATACCGAAAAAATCGAAATAAACTATACCAATATTATAGATATAAATTTGTTACCGAAACATAACCGCGTGTGTATGACGACGAGATCATCCGAGCACTGTTTTCAGTCGAAAATTTGTACACAGAAAAATTAAAAAAAATTAATATCGCTGTAAGACCAATAGCTTCGCTCAGAATCAAATACGCGTGAATTCGATTGGTGTCATATGACGATGCTATATTATAATGATTTTGCTGTGACTCTGATAAAAATATATACACATATGTATGATTTGGGTCCACATTTTGGAATTAAAATATTTATGGACGAAGATTGAAAACAACTGCGATTTTATCCTAATAATTTATACTTGACCATTTATCGTTGAATCACGCGTCGTTGCGATGATCTATAACAGCGTTTGTGTTTATTATTATTATTTTTTAATAATATACGATTAAAAAAAAAAATACATTTAATATATTATTATTATACACACTTACAGTCTACCGCAAATTAAAAATCAACCGTGTAACAATGGTCGGTTTAACGTTTTTCCAGACCAATTGATATCAACTATTGTCCGGTTTTACAATGTAAACGCTATTTACACGCGTTATGTTATGCGCTCGCGCGTTTATTCTCCTGCACAGACTCCAATTACTCGCTACCGCCGTCGTAGCTGCTGTACGTATAATATATTATATGCGCGTATTTATTATATACACGGACTACGGTACATAGTATATATATTTACTAAGTAACGCAGCAGGGAAATTATTAAATAATATTCCGTTCGGACGAAATATAATACGTTACGCTTGACCTCGAACAATCATATTTTCCCATGATAATCGGATTAAAAACTATATTTTTACTAGATAATTATTTAATTGTGCGGCGTTTCCCTCCCCCCATCTCTCTCCCGTTTCAATTGTACACTATATACTAATTAGCTGATTATATGTATGTGTTAAAGAACAACACATTTCTGAAATGAATTTGATCGAATATAATACGTTTTACGATTAATAATAATCGTATCGTACAGTTGCTTTACATTTATATATGTATATAGAGAGCTAATGACGATTTGGAACAAGAATGAGACATAAGGCATCATTTATATGGTGGCAATCTCACGGGGAGTCGACTCGAGTCGAGGAAAAACTATTTATGAATATAACAATTAGCAAACACTTGAAATGACGTGATGGAAGGAGGGGAAATGAAAGGGCGTTATACTCACAGTTATGGAAGGACCCGAAAGAAAGCTTATTGGGGAGTCGTCTACCACGGTTAAAATAAGAACCGAAACAACAAGGACAATATGGTAATATGGCGAAATCGGGAATGAATAAGGACGGAAAATGCGAATTTGGTGAGGAGCAGGATTATGCAAACGACCCATATTTGTATGCTCACTACTATCGATTGCACCGAGTGTAGAAAGAAACACTTTTTGACGACTACTGATATCTCAGACAAGACGATACAAATCGTTGCTTTAAATTTGTTTAACTAATTTACAATTTTCAAAATCGATTATTACGTTTTAATCATGTCCCCTCCTTCGATCGAATAATGTGGATTCCAAACACGGGCAAATTCATTGTCATCTACGACCGCATTACATTACAAAGGGTTTTAGTTCTTTGTGAATATTCTTATAATCTAACAGTTTACAAGGACGGAAAATTTCTATTTGTATATTCGCTATTATAATTATGCGATATTAGTCAGTTGGGAAGTGAAAAAATGCGGTTATATATACGTATTATGAAAACGAAAGAAAGAAAGAATGCTAATTAGACGAAAATGATAGACGCGATATAATATTCCGGGAAGCGGGTCAAGTGACATCTGGTGGTATGATCGTTAGGAAGAAGCCTGTCGAATGAAACTCTCGACGGATTGATGTAAAAAAAAAAAAATCTTTTAATATTATTCTATATTACACTATATATATTTTTTTTTTTACGTAAAACAAAAAGTGAAAATAAATTGTCTACGATATCTAGGCGAATTTTTCGTTTTATTTCAAATAAACGATTAACGTTTATATATTCCATATATATATATATATATAAACAATCCAGACGAGTAGTAGGGTTTGCGCGATCAGAAAATAATCGTTAAAAAGAACTCCGCGCGGCCTGCGTACCACACGAAATCGTAGCCATTTCATCGATTCACTATCGATTATCTTCGTTTTTAAACAGTAATCCTTTTCGCCGAGACCTACCTATAGCGAGACGCGCTTATTGTAATATCGTAACGCGAAATGTATATCGTTATTAAATATACCGGCGCGCCGCGTGTTTAGCTTTCACGGTCTGCCGGAGCGTTCGAACCCAGTGTAACAGCGTATATATATATATATATATATATATATATATATATATTATATAAAATAATATCGTGTGTCGTTTGTACGGCCGTAGACAATAGAGAATAAATAATAAAAAAAAAAAAAAAATACGAAAAAAAAGAAAACCGAAGATTTTTATCGAAATACGCGTATAAAAAACGGCTACGGCGAGATAGAGACAGAGAGAAGCGAAAGAGGAGAGAGAAAAAAAACGGATTTATATACGCGTGTATATAATTGTGTCGGTATTAAGCTGAAGACTCGCGCGTATATATTATATAGAAAAGAATTTATTTTTTATTTTTAATTCCACACAAACACACATATTTTATATAATAATATAAAACGATCGCGCGCGTTTCACATCAAAGGTGCGTATATACCGTGTAAAACGAATACGTAGTCTTAAAATCGTATATTTTATATCGATATACGGACGGGCCCCATTCGGTAAAAGAAAACGTCTGGAAATATATATTTTTATATATATATATATGAACGCACATTACTATATTATATTCCGTCCAACAGCGTATAACGAATATTATAATGTGTATCTCACTAGTTGAAAACGATTCGAATAAAAATGCACTTAAGTTTATAATACGTTCGAAAACGACGCAATACATTATGTGAGAAAAAAAAAACCGAAAACGTAAACACTTTCGAGGAGGGTTCTTATTATTTTTTTTTTTTTTGTAGAAAAAAACGTAATTTACGACGATAACAATATTATAATTATTATTACATCGTTACGTGCGCATCAGAATCCTTTTTTTTTGACCCGTGATTGTCCAGAATGAATATTATTATTTATCAGTTGTTGTAATGTATTTATTACGCGTTATTCACGGCGAGCGTATTTATTATCCAGTATATGGTTTGGTAAAGTTTTTTTTTTTTAATACACACCGGTATATCGGTGCTGTATATATGCGTATATAAATTAAAATATCGTTCCTGCTGCAGCGGCGTACTTTTATACGCTAAAGCTTTGACGTTTTCTATCATTCCGTTGATGATGTAAAAAAGTATATTATCTATAATTGATTTGACGTATTATACCGCCATTTCACGAACTCGTGATTTTTCTGTATCGACGCAGTGGTAAAAAAAACCTCGTATATTATAAGAAAATATACGATAAAATCGTGTTGTTAAGAGTTAAGCGTGCTATTTTTATATATAAGTATTACTAAAATATTAAAAAACGCTACGACTTTTGAATTTTTTTGTTTGGGGGTGGGAGTCTGAGCCCCGTTTCGAGGTATGTATATACATAATTTACTCCTCAAACCTTGGTCGAGCTTCGGACACGCCGCCGGATCACTCGAAATCGATTTCGACTATTATTATATATAATTCAATTAAAACGACGTACCGGCCGCCGAGTGTATTATATGTATACTATTAACAATATGCATAAAAAAAAGCTGAAAAATCGCAGCCGATCGCCAACGAGTGTCTGTTGGAAAGTCTCGATTTTATTTTTTTTTTAATAACGCGGAACGCCAAAAACATTTCGTGTACGGACAGTACTTGAACGCTGTATTTGAAATTAATTATTTCCACGTCCGCGGATTATTATTATCTAATGCGTCCGTGACCGTAGTCCCTTGAACTTAACGCGCGCGCGCGCCTGTTATTATTATTATTCAAATATTACGTGTTTAATTACTATATACGAGAACAAAAATAAAAAAATAAAACGCAATTTTTTTTTTTTAACAATATAAATATATTATATATACGTGTAAATCCTACGCGTATATGTGTATATATATATATATATGGACTATAAAAAAGCGTATAAAATTATGTTAATATTAACGTGAACAAATAAAATTATCGTGTTGGCTCGTTATATTTCGTGTATTTATACGCGTTTAAAATATTTTTTTATTAGACATTTACGCGCAAAAACCGATTTTTAACGAGGTGAAATACGCGCGTTATTTTCGACGAGCTATCGCTTTGCAGTACGCGTATAAAACGTATCTGTTTATACCGCCGCCGTCTCGACCAGTGCAGTGTTACTTGTAGAATTTATTATCACAGCACGTCTCAGTGTTGTAAAACAAAAAAAAAAAATACTTAAGAGGAAGCTACACGAGTAAAAAAAAAAAACCGCCCGAGAGAAGGCAGATAGAAAAATATCTAAACTGAAAAGTTTCGACGGTAGAACCGTTTCACGGGGGAAAATTAAGACACCGACGTTTTTGAAGCAAAACAAATCGCGATATTTATTTATTTTATTTTTTTTAATATCTTTAATTCTTAAGAAGTTACGAGATTTGAAAAAAAAATGCTTATAACTTTTTTAAGGTATTTAAAAAAAAAAATACGGTAATTTGTTTATAATTAATATTTTCGGTGTCTAAAGTACGACTGCGCCAGTAATCTTCAGAGTATTCTTTTCCCGGCGTGAAGCGATTATTATTTTGAAGAAAATCGTAGGAACGATCCGCTAAACGCTATATACAGTGTTTATCATAAAATTTTTTGTT
Organism: Slavum lentiscoides; assembly: GCA_032441835.1. Classification (NCBI taxonomy): domain Eukaryota; kingdom Metazoa; phylum Arthropoda; class Insecta; order Hemiptera; family Aphididae; genus Slavum; species Slavum lentiscoides. Next base: position 7,169,245 of record CM063714.1, on the reverse strand, counting down.
CGAACGCGAAATTTCTGTTACACGTGGCTATTGTACTTTTGTATTCAGAGAACAGTACGAAATTTTATATTGTATTTAAAAAAGTAAAATAAAAAAAAATTTTACTTAAAATAGATTTTATTTAAATACTCGCGAATAAACGAGTAAAATAGAACAAAATCGACGCGAGACTATTATAGTTTTGGACACAATATTTCGCGAGAATCGCTTATTGTATTACAATAAATTTGAAATATTTATTGGACATTATTACGATTCGTAAGAATCTAAATAAAATAATACTATATTGATATAATATAATAGCCGTTGAATACAAAATAAATTAAACCATTTGCCGCGTTTAAATAATTATTATGTTATAACCGCGTATTGTGCAGTATTTCGTGTCTACGTACAAAATTCAGTTGTATTTCTATAAAATAAACTGCCGCGGTGTAGTGTTGTAAAACGTTTTTCTTCCGCCGTTTTTACAACGATCTGCGCACTTATATCGTTACAATATATTATAGTTTATAACACACAGCCGGTGCGCTTACGTACAAACGCAGAATAAATCTCGTTTTTATTATTTTATACATTTTTAAGGTAATTCGCCGGAGAAGATTATTGTAAACTATTATGATTATAATACGTAATACTGTATCATATAACGTGAGTACGCGCTTTTATATATATATATATACGCCGTTTTATAGCGGACGACCGTTTGAAGGATTTGTTTGTTAAGTATTATATACTTAAACACTACGAATATTTTCCTTTTTAATGCTTTCCGCTGCAGGACGAAAATTCGACGGCCGTTTTAGACGTGTAGGGTTTGGATAAAACGTGCGATTTCCTTTGCGTCTCCACTGGAGGAAATACGAGACGAGTGATCCGCGTATATACCGAAAGGCATATACGTACGTCTTCATTGTTTGTCCGTTTGTGATCGCGCTTAAACCGAGACAATTTTTAAATTTTAATTGGCGAATTTTCGAATTTTCCCCCGATATTTATATAGCTATAATAGGTATCGCGCGTTTGGTAAGCGAAAAAAAAAATTCGATTGAACGCCGTACAATTCCGAATATCGAAACGTATTTTGAGACGTCGTACGGAAAGTCTCGCCGAGATTTCTCAGACATTACTTCTTACCGAGTTATTCGTGTGTGTCTATATGCGCAGTAGGACCCAAAGTCCATATACATTTTCTGGAAACGATTTCGAGTAGACTCGTTGTTTTTTTTTAGAACGTCTCGCTCGGTGCCGCAGGACTCGAACTGGCGTATCCCACAAGGGTGCGGGGATAACGCGATAAAAGTAAGCGTCTATTACAACGTCTCGGATAATATTATTATTATGCGTTCGTTATAGAGTTATTCGATTGACGAGCAGACGGCACCCCTTTACGGACGCGTTTCGTGTTCCTTTTATAAATTATATTGTACAAAAATAAATTCGTTTTAACGGAGAATACGTACAATTTTATATATAATGTATTTTAATTTTACGCATTTCACGCGTATATCAACTTGTCGTTGCGCGTTATAATATAATTCCGTTTGATCGGCTGCAGTCACATATAAATACGCGTACATTATATAGGTGGCGGCGGCGGGTCGTACATATTTTTTTTTATAAGTCCGTATACCGACATACGTATGATTAAACTGGCGTATACATTTTTTTCACTCGCTTTTATATACAATTTAATAATAATAATTTTTTTATTAGAATTATCTTCCCCCTCGGCCCCGGTCCCCGGGACCACGGATGAAATACTCGCGTATATATTATAAGGAATATATTATTATTATTATTATTAAAAGCGTGTACAGAAACGATGGCACGGTGTGACATTCTTATTATACGCGCGCGCGCGCGCGTGTGTATTATAATATTATTTCGTATATTAAATACACCGGGTACCACCGTCCGAGACGAAATTGGATTCTTGTCAAAATCGTTATACGATGCACAACGTCGCCCGACGGATCGACGAAGCGGCTGTTATAATATAGTGTCGTACTCACGTTTATGTTAATAATAATAATAATAATATTTTTTATTATTATTATCGTAATCGTATATATATATATATAAGTACGTATGGATTTTATGGGTTTTTGATTATGTTCGTGCGGAGACAGGGAAAGAAGAAAAAAAAATCCGTCGGTAATCCGAAATGCACCTGACGTCCGGCACTGCAGGCCGACCGACGGATATTATAAAATACGTCCGTTGCACAGACCGCACCGAACGACGTTTAATGTAAAACGTTAACATTCGTCGTGAGAAGTTGTAAGAATAATACTAAAAAAAAAAAAATAAAAAACATAAATTCGTAACGCGTATAGGCTCGCTCCAGGTTCGTTACGGCAGTGTAAAATGTTCGCAAATTCGTCCGCTACGTTTCGTTGTCATATAGCGAATTAATTTTATTTCCGGCAGGAAAAAGGATCGGGAGACGCGCGTTCCACAATATACAGTATTTTTTTTTTTTAAACGTAACTGTTTATACGACACGATTGAGTTTGACTATATATCCAGTCTATCGGTTACCAATATTAACCATATATAGGTTATTTGGAATAAAAAAATGTCGGTCGACGATCGGATACGATATTGTAAATTCTATTAAAACGCCCTCGCGACCCGTTGACAACGACCGGTTGTAATACTAATATATCGGTATTATACTTTTTGATTTAACGAGATAAAAACGTAACGAAAAAAATATAGCGCAATATGAAAAAAAAAAACGAGAATATTTCTACAATTTTATCGTGAGCGTTTCGCGATGACATTTGCGTATTAATATTTATTATTATCGTTGTAGAAATTTCAAATAAATTGCGGATATTTCGAACACTTGAAAATCATATAGCGACCGAAAAGCTCGCAAGGGAGGTGGCTGACCTAACATAACCTATACGTATATTGTACAAAGATTGATTACGACACGTTTTTGTGACCGTCTGTATATGTTTTCCGAGTCTTGTATACATTACATATATTAATATATTATGTTATAATTATAACGTAAATCGAACATTCGGACGGAGAAGAGCCACGCCGATGGTTCATCCAGCACCGTTTATTTACTACGCAATAGTACCTATATATATATATATATATAGGTAAAGTTGGAAAAACGAGCAGATTTTTTTTTTGTGTAATTTGCAAAGATTTTTAATCTACTTGGCGTATTTACATATTAAAATTTCGAAACTTTGGAAAAAAAATATGGCGATTGCGCGCAGTGAAAAACTTTAAAAACAAAAAAAAAAAAATCCGCGTAAAATTATACCGTCGTAATACGCATGGGGTAGCGGTCAATTTTGAAGAAGAAAGAAGTCACTGTTAGAACGGTTCTCTTTCTCGCGTGGATTATATATTTTAATTATATTTATTGTCTTTGGGAAATCATACGTGGTGATAACAGTTATTTTCAAATCTCGATATTACATGTTATACAAAAACATTGCCGAAGTTTTCCCTGATGACTGGGACACCTGACTTGACTACTTATATATAATTAATTAGATCAATCCCGTCCATGTTGTTATTTTTGTGTTTATCATATACAGGTTATTATCACGTTGTGGAATTTTGGGCATGGGAGAAAGAGTAACAACTCGCTGTAATGGAAGAAAGAATAACCCCGTATAATAATTTTTTAAAATGACCGCGAGACAAGACGTAACGACCATAGACATATTAACACATGGACTGCGCTTTCCTACCCCCCCTGCCTATATAACTGTGTCCGCACGATAAACTATTCCTTTTGCAGGAAGATTACATTTGATAAATTTCAATTTTTCCATGGAATTTCATAAACCGCTTTGTTACCAAATATTACCAAATTACCTATCAGTAATGAAGACAGTTCACATTTAGAAACTTTGTGAATGATAAGTGTTCTTAATGACTGGTTATCACTAATATCACGGATGAAACATTTTTACACTTGTTTTATTTTCCATAGGGAATAGTTTTCGTTATCGCATGATGAGGACGCCAATTCCTAACGAAGCGCAGTCCATATGTTAATATGTCTATGGTAAACGACCCATCCAAATATTATATTTATTATCTATGCAGGTATTCCGGAGGACGACGGCGAAAATTTTAATAATTGAATTATTTTCGCGAGTAAAATAATTCAATTATTATTTTTAAATTAAAGTAAAAACGCGTCGTTTTATCCGGGGGTTTTATTTTTATTTTAAAAAACTCAAAAACGAATTTATATAAAAAAATGAACCTTTAATCATAACGATTTCCGATCGGTATCGCTATTTATATATTCGTATACCGAAGAGCGTATTATATCGAGTGTAAAAAACGATTCTGCGCAACCCCACCTACCCCTTCTTTCGTATATAAATATATATATATGTATAATAGCGCGCGTATATTATATTATATTTTAATCGTCGTATATCGTAGATACGTTTTTTTTTTTTTTTTATATTATTTTAAATTTTATTTTATTACCCGAATCGTATACATGTGTGTATACGAAAAATATACATATTATATTCGGTTTTAAATTACGCGCGCGGCGTCCGACGGATATTTATTAAAACCCATTTGCCCGGGATAACATCGAGAATAGTTTATTATTATTATTATAGCGTTTCCACCTCGCCCCGCCGCCGCGCGTTTCATCGTTTCGGTATATATTTTTTATTTTATTTTTATTTTTTTTACTTCGGCAGATAATATATACACACTTCTCTGGAGTCCGCTGCGACGCGACGACGGCGGCCATAACTTTTTATACACACACGGCTCTCCTAAAATATTTCTCTCGTGACTCGTGTGTGTGTGTGTGTGTGTGTGTGTGTGTGTAAACCGGCATTAACCCGTACGCTGGCTCGTGTATATATACACGTATATATATATATATATAGAACCGTCCCGTTTGGACCGCGATGGAATCTGTATGTGTATTCGGTCTCTTTTCGTCTGACGTCCGTAAAAGGACGGAAAACAAACGACAACGAAATCCCGAAGCCAATTAACCCGGAGATCCGGAGATGAACAGGAGGGGGGAGGAGGGAAAGGGGTAAAACACGCGATCGGTTCGTTGTGTGTGTGTGCGCGAGAGCGTTTTTTTTTTTTTATTGTATTTTCGTGTCGACCGCTGTAGAAAAAAAAAACGAAAAATATGCGCGTGTGTCGTCGGCGAGAATTCGATAGAAATCCTTATATTTATTTACCGAAAACGCGCCGCCGCGTCGAAAAATATAACGCGAACGCGCTTTTCGATTGTTAACCGAACGGACGGAGAGCAAAAAAAAAAAAAAGAAATTCGTGGATTTTTTTCAAACGAGGCAGGAGAGATGAAACAAAAAAAAAAACAATTCCGACGTCTCATTAGAAACTAAAATAATGCCCGAGAAACGGGTTTCTTTTCTATATTATAATATCCCCGTATACGCGATATACGCTTTAATTTATGTATATGTATACGATTAACATAAAACCAAAAAAAAAATGTATTTATTCAAATTAAATCGTCATTGTGTTTTTTTTTTCTTTTAGAAAATTATTTTATCTCGCGTTCGTTTCTATATATTATATTCAATACGGCCGAGTGTTGTGGGTGGGGGGGTGTGTGGAGATTTCAGTGCCTATACGCTTGTGTACATTACAACGACTCGTATTACATTCCGTAATATACGTTTAATTCGCCAGATTTTTCAGCTCCGTTCTCTTAGAAATTCGATGAAAAATAATAATAATAAACGAATTTCCATTTCAACGCGTCTTTTACGCGAATCCACCCCGCGTATTATGATGAGCAGTGGCGTAGACACGAATTTTTTCCGGCCGTCTGTTAGGTGTTGTTCGAAAGAAATTTCTAAAATAATCAAAATATTCTATCGTATTGTTTATTGAATTTGTATTTGTTAAGTGTGATTTTTGTAATCTCATCATTATCACAAAACGAAATAGTCAAAATCTCCTGTTTTCTCGTGTATAAAGTATAACGTCCAAAACTTTTTTCCGCCTCATAATCGTTATCGTACACGGACTCTAATGAAGAGTTTTCAAGAGATATTCGCTTGTCATCGGTTTAAGAAATTGTTATCGAATTTTTTTCCCGTACATATAATTTCGAATCCTTTTTTTACAATCAATTAAAACAGAAAAATCAATATTTCTTAGGAATCATTTTGTATACATTCACATATATAGAATTGTAACGCTCAAGAAACTTTGTGGAAATTATAGTAAAATATTTTTATTATATGCACTGAAATTCGTTATTACAATATTAACGAAATAAGATTTCAAACGTCTTTTATAGTAAAAACGATTTTTTTTTGGGGGTTTAGGAGAGCGGAAATCCCTCGCGTTCTCTCCGTTTCTGTACGCCACACTGTGTGTGACAATTATTTTGTTTATCGACAAGTCCATTAATTAAAAACGAAAACGCGCCGCATCACTATGAAGACGATTTTCTTTGAGAAACTTTTTCCGCCCTCGTACTACCTCGTTGAAGGGTACGCGTCTTTGGAACGCGGTAAAAAAAAACACTTAAAGCGATATAAAAAAAAAACGCTATTCTAATCGTATGTAATACCTCAGAGATTATAGATTACCAAAAAAAAAACAACAACGACTGTGTTATGCCGTTACCATAATAAAAAAAATATACGAGACGTTTTAAATCCGGCTTTGGAGAAAGAAGTCGTCTGATTCGAACGACAAAGTAGGAAAACCTTTTATAAACGCACTCGTATCGTCGTATTTATTAAATCATAACAATTATTATCGCAATAAAACGCGTTACTGTCTTCGATTGAAGAATGAACGAAATTGAAATTTTCAAAAATTAAGTTTACGCAATACATACGCCGTGGTCGAAAAAAAAGAAATTGTTACGATAGCGGTTTACAAGAAAAAAAAAACATACTTCTCTTCTCTTCGAATTCCATTCGAAACGCGGTTAATTAACAAAATACTTTCTACACAAGAATTAATTAATTATCGACGTTATACAACGTTGAATTATTATATATAATAAATATTATGAAATAATTTAGTACGATTTTCTTCTACGAAACACGTAGTCGCTTTCGCTTCGTTTTTCGCATGTGATGTGTAGAAAAATAATTTATACTTAGTCGTTTTTTTTTTTTTTTAATTTTTTAAACAACGTAAAAGTCGTATCGCGTGAATTTCGAATCAATCGCGTAAAGCTATAATAACAAACAACGGAAAATATTATGTGAGCCATGACCGCCATAACGATATTGAAAATTTCAAAACGTATTATTTTACCAACGAAAATATATAATCGTGAACGACGTAACCTCGATAGCTTTTTTGTATGTAAAAAAAAAACGCGCGCATAACGCGTATTTCGACCCGTCAGTGCAGTTCAATGGAAGATACAAAACAAATCTTTTGGAATTCGAAACATCCGAAGGCGATCGCGATTGATTGGATTTCGATAAATTCTATTCGTCTGCAGAGTTTTAAACTGTTTTTTTTTTGTTTTCTATTGTCTGTTGTATGCGAAAACGCGAAACGACAGAGTTTCGAGAACGAAAAATCATAGAGTCAATATTATTTTTGGCACTTCGCATATTGTATATAGACTTGTCTTGTAACACCGTTTTGTTAAGTCGTAATCGTATAATTGATACGGTCTAAGTAATTTGGAGAGAAGTGCTGCAAATCGATTTCGATCATCCTTAATTATATCCATTGATTTATGCCCGATTCCGTTCGAAACAGATACATTTCCCAACGTATCCACCTATAGCCGTATGCGAAAGAGGAGATATTTTGCTAATGGCTGATTTGAACTTTCTTTTCCCATTCGCCGTAACCGTCTTTTTTCTAATGCCTCATATCTGTGTTCATCCGTACACCACAGCCACGTAATCCTTTTACACGCTGTTCGATTAAGAATTCGCTACGATCATCGACGCATGTTGAAACGCCGTATATCAAATAGGTCATCCCATCGAATTAGACGATCCGAGCCTTTTATTTTTTTTTGTTTCCACTAGTTTCTTTTTATCTTTAAATATTATACGAGCTATTGGACGTAATATATTATACTTGAAGTCTTAAACGCTACATATTTTTTGACGAAACGATGTCGATTAAGTTCAAATTCACGGACACATTATTCGTAGACGTTTCGTAACAAATTTTCGTCCAGCAACCCTTAAAATTCAACAAAAAAAAAGGGTGGAGATTTCTTATAACGTGCACCGTAATGTAGTAGTATGCGTATATTTCGATATAAAAATATCGTGAAAAAACATTTTTTTTTTTCTGTGATTTATTTCGCTTAATATTGTTGTTGCACCGCATGGAAATCATATACGAATATCCTCACTCGTCGAAACCCATCCGAAAAGGATAAATATATATCCTTTTTGCATAAGACACACACGATTCTCCACACGAAAACAATAATTACACACGACGTAACGCGAGTATACACGATATTAATTTTTCGTAAATAATAATTTAATTTTTTTTTTTTTTAATACCGGGCCGCGAACGGACGGGGAATAACTACAGCGTTATGGTATTGTAATAACGTTGTACTTGACATTCGTGGATATTGTAATCGCACATATCACCGTCGTAACCTTATAGCGCGAAATAAACCCTTGACCCGAAAAACACGAACCGTTGTGAAAAATAATAATTGGATTATTATGCTCTGTGTATTATATATATATATATTATATAGTTGTGTATATTATTACGTGTTTCATACGAGACGTGTGTGTATAATTATACTCTGTGTGTTATATTTCGGCCGAAAACTAATTGAGTAGGAATGTACTTTCGCAACGTTTTCGTCCGGATTTCATCGCGTTTCGTTTTTTTATTTTCGGTCGCTATTTTTGTATATCAAAAAAAAAAAAAAAACAAAAATACACTCATTTTCAACGGCTGAAAATTTTCGCGGACACGAAGTGCGAATAATATACTGAAAAATTATAGTAATAATCGTCACGGACAATGTTATGATACCGTGTCGTCGGTAATAACGCCGATGTTTCCGCTGCAGCGTCGAACGCGCCACTTAAAACGATCAAATTATACCCGTTATTACCTCGGCGTTTATCAGCGAAAAACAAAGTCAGGTCGGGTTAAGGTTAATGGGGTTAGGTTAACCCAACCAAACCCTCACGCGTTTAATCGTTTCTATGTATTTTTAGACTTGAATTTTTTTTTTTTGTTTTATATATTTTAGAACACAGTCACCGGTGCTTCGTAATACGAATGACTCACTGCTACTCGTTTCCGATATGACGTGTTCTCTGCAACGCACGCGATCGGTATAAATCTGCAGCGCTCGAATTGTGGAATGACGTCTGAACACCGTCTTTGTTCGAAAACAAAAAAATTTCTACTTCGCGTACCTCTTTTAATTTCACTTAATCGTCAGTGACTGATCACACTGTCTTTGTACCAGACTCGGGCGAAATACTTTTTAAGAGTATTCGGAATACGTATTCGAATATTAATACTTGGAAAGCGGCAATGGAATTATGTATTCGAATACTAATAAGTGTTTCAAATACTTTTATTTTATTTTTTACTAGTTTTCGGTAATACGAATATCGTCGAGTACGGCGTAATTGTATTTAATCGAACACGAACAGTCATCAGTAAGTGTTTGAGGGTTTCAATCAATTTTTTTTTTTAATTTCTGTGTTTAAAAACTAATAAAACAACTGAAAATTCAATTATCAATACAGATTAGTTATAAAATATAACACTTGAGGTAAATGATATAATTTTTTTTTTTTTTATAAAGAAATAATTTTCTGTTCGCGCGATGCAAAAAACGATACACGAGATCTTCTCAAATATCATTATTTTTATCACAATTTTTCCGTCGCATAACAGATACATATATTGTTTCTACGTTATTGCAGCTTCGTCCTTATATTATACTTCCCTGACAATAATTACGCGTCATGTATACCGTGTGCAGATTATATGACACCCCGGGATAGATTAGGCGTTTTACAAGTTTCGATGCGCGTGTTCGCCAACAAATGATACGTTTTATAATGAGCACGAGTTGAGTATAAAAGTCATTCTATAGTCGTATTGAATTTTCGAGTTACGTTCGTTTTTTAAAATTTTAAAATCGAATATTAATTATGTATTCGATTGTTGATACCTAACGATTGTTTATACTTAACGAATAATTGATATCGTCGTTTTCCACGTACTCGCAATGTTCTGACGTCAAACGTAAAATAATAAATTACTTTAAATTATACACAAAAAAAAAACAAAACGATTAATTAATTATATGCGTATTATTGTTTTTCGGTCGAATTTGAATTGAAAATGTGTTCGGATAGAATTTTTTGTTCTCCACACCTTTATCGGATACTCGACATAAAATATTGATTAATGCGTTTTGGTTTTTTTTCCACTAAACACCGAAATATTCCTTTTTCTGTTTTTATTTTACACGAAATTATTTTCACGCGGTTCTGGACGTTTAATTTTTTGTCGTATAAGCAGAACGTTTTGGACCAATAAAAATGGAATTTGTAACTATTTTTTTTTTTAGGTATAACTTTGATGGTAAGTAAATCTCGTTCTTATATTATATTCTAAAACGACATCTAAAAAAACGTATAAACTATTTATATATGCAATAATTGGCGTTTCTCAAAAAAATCACTGGGTTTTACAATATTGAAATTCGATTATATTATAATAAGAAAATCCGTAACAATGCGACGGAGCTACGGCCGGTGACGGAGAAGTTTAATGTAATAATAATATCCTTTTGATTTTCTCTTTTATATTTCAGCAATGTTCTTACAAAAATTTAATACACGCTTTTATATTTTACATGTTATTCATCTCGTGGAAAGTATACCAGCAGCAATATATTATACAAATACACGCGTGACTGTACATTGTCCTATTACAATAAAACGGATATTTATACTGCAGAAATAAATTAGGGGGGAGAAAAAAAAATCGTTTTTAAAACCTGAATTTTAATTGACTTTTATGATTTAATTGATTAAAATAAAAAATATCGATTTCGATAACAATCGTTAACTTTTTTTGTATTCATACCATGTATATATATATATATATATATATAATATGATACCATTATTTAAACATTATGTTAATATATGTACGTCTACGTAATACAAAATACACTACATATACGAGTATTTATAGATACCTATGGGAAATTAATTCTTATTTTTTTTTTTTTTTACTTTATATATTTTTTTTTCGCACTGCACACACTCCGAGTTTGAATTTATTGAATATTTATACTTTGAAATTAGATTTGTTAATAATAACATTTTTTTTTTTTTAATTTACGTACCGGATAAAATAATGGGAATCGACGAATTCAAATTATGTTTTATATATACAAATAAATTTTGAAAAAGTTTACTAGGTCTTTTTCGAAAATCACTTTAATTTTGAGACAAATTGAAAACTAGAAATTTAAATAATTCAATCCGAGACTTTCGAATAATTAGTATAAATAAAATTTCAAATTTCCTAAGCCGCACAAAGTGTGTCTCAGTTTTTTTTTAGACGCTGCAGATATAGTAAATAGATTTGTGTGGTTTTAAAAACGTTAACCGTGTTCGCGTATTATTAATGATTACTATAATTTTTTTTTCAAAAAAGCATTCGGGTAAGAAATACTAATCCAACTCATACTGTATAGTAAAACCAAACGCCCAACTTTCTTCGTCAATCTTTATTTATCAGAAAGCGTATAGGAATAGCGTTCACTTTTTAAGTTATTTTCACCGAAATATAAAAAAACCAAACTCGGTTTTGAAATTCTAAACGAATACGTATATAATATACGCGTATATTAATATTATAATAAATATAATATTTTATTTATAGAAATTTAACCGCAAAAACACAGTGATTATTTATAACATTTTACGGTAGCTAAAAATTTCAGAATCGCGCTACTATGTGTACGAATAGAATTTATCGCAGGGATCAATCTATATTATTTTATAGGAAATATATTATTATTAAATTAATATTAATATTATAAAGCGTATATATTATTGAAGTTTGCATTATTCGCATATTAAATGGTTATTTTCGAATGAGAAATTTAAGAAAATTTTCTTATTCGTACAATTTCGAATTTACTTTATAATGTACTTCTGTTATATAAACTTTTATATAGGTACATATATAATAAAATTTATTATAGCTTTTAATTGGACATAGGTACCGCGGCAACCAGTATAAAAAAAAAAAAAAAATGAAATAAAATAAAACGCGACTAATTATAATGACGACTATTGGAAATACGTATATATAGGTAGTTAATTGAACTATTTTTTTTTTTTATTTATACACATATATAATTCATGTAACGAGTTAATTAAAATTTATGTTTATTGTAATTAAAAAATAAAATAATATCAACGAAATGTGTCCATAAATAATAGGTAATCACGAGTTTAATTAATATTGAAATTAAAAATCATAATATGTAATACGTAAGTCCGCAGAACTAATTAACGCGCGCGTGTATATATATATATATATATGTATGTATTATAAAACATCAAAAGACCAATTAAATACCATTAACGTCTAAATTCGATCGAAATGTAGATGTCATAAAAAAAAAAAAAATTATATAATATAGTAATTTATCATTTTCATTTTCGAAAACGTTCTCTGATGTCTACACCGTTCGTTAACGATATCATTGATATTTTTAAGAACGTTTCAACTATTTCAAAGTCACTCTGTCCGGTAATATTTCGCGCGATATTAATGATCTTCTTCGGACAATATTTCCCAGTCGCATCCGTTTAATGCGTATACACGCGTGTATAATACACGTGTAAATCATATTCGTTTTGACGCACGCTCTCGTATACTATACTATACTTTATAACTATAAGTATAATTGATTTTTTTTTTAAATAATTTCAAAACTTCAACAAAACGCCGTTGTTTCCCCCAACTCGTTTTGATCCACTTCGATCACTGTTTTTATCTCTCTATATTACGGCGAACGATCGGCCAGCGCGAACAATATTAAAGTGTATATCGTAACCAGAATATGATTTAATATGAATCATTGCAGTAATTTCTCAATTGAAAATTGTTAAAATTCAGATAATTGGTGTTTTTTTTTAGTTATATTCGATTCGAAGGGGCGGGTAACATTTAAAGAATATTTCACACTTTTATATGTGATCGATTTTATGGGTCGACTTCCCGATATCGTCGAGATCGAGAATTCACTCACATTATGAGTATAATAATATAATATACCGCGCATTGTTTTGTTCGGATTTTATATCATTTTATGCGCCATGAAATTATCGAATTTTATCAATATCGTGATAAAAGTGATACCGGGCTGTGGAAAATGTCGCTTCAATTAATTATTGTAAAATATGGTAACGCGACGAACGTTGTAATATTAATTTACTTTTTGTATGGCGTATGATTTTTTTTCCCATACAGTCGTATCGATTTTCGTTATCACTCATCGATAGCCTCCGTACGATAATGACGAAATTAATTTCGCGCGTCGCAATAAAATACGGTTTTAATTGGTTTTTTTTGAAATAAAAGAAAAAAAATTCCTAAAAAAAAAAAAATCGCGCCATCGTGATGAAATATTCACGTAAGTATAAAAACTCTTTAAACCGGCCCCGTTATTCAAAACGTAACGTAACTTAAAAAAAATTTTTTATTTTTTTTACTAATGCTGAGTTGCATAAACGATCTCTAAATATTTGCAGAGCCATTATAGCTGTTTTAACGACTCGGTTAAAAAATTTGGGTTGCATAAACGTTCTTTAAATTTTATAGAGCCGCTAATTTTGAGTTTAACGGTCCGTTAGTTAATGATCCGATTTCGGCTCTGTAAATTTTAACGATTCGTTAAAATGTGTTATCATTAGACTGTTATCACCTATCAGTATTTCATATATTTCAGATTATCAATAAAAATTTACTTTATCAACAACCTTTGGCGGGCGATTCGATGATATGAACATATGTTTTTAATAAGATATAATAGACGTTTATATAATATGTTTATTCTCCTTGAATTATTTACAAAATTGTCGTGCGACAAAACAGTGATTTAACGAGCCGTTAAACGTTTACAGAGCCGCATTAGTCAATGATTCGTTAAACATTTACAGAACGATTTTTTTTATGCAACCCGCATATCTAAATATCTGAATTTAATCATAAACATAATGATAACAGTTACGCGGTCCGCGGTTGCCTAACCAAAAGTAATTTAGAAAATTTTTTTCCACGGAAAAATCCTCGGAGTCCTGCGATACATCCTGTATATATTGTACGCTATACGCAGTCCTCTAACGGTCGTTTCGCTATATTAAGTCGATGAGTTTTTTTTTTTAAGTACCTCGTGTTTTTTAACGACGCTTCAGTATAATATAATATATTAACTATATACCGCGCGGTATATATATATATATATATACACACTTCGATTTCGACCCGCCTCGTTTTATATATTATCTGTATACACGGACGACGGCGACGTGCCGTGTCGACTGTATATTATTATTACGACGCATGGGTATATATATATATATATATACAGGTACTGCTGATGGAAGAGATAAATCGAAAACTCGTGATTTTTGGCGGGATAATATGACGTGTATAATATCTAAAACACTGTACTTATCGGCGTACCGTATCGTTAAAAAATAATACGACGTTGGAAAGTCGTGGAGCGCGAGATAAAAATAACCCCAGCACACAAATCGTAACCCAAAAAAAAAAAAAAAATCGGTTTTTTTTTTCTTTTCTATACACTCGCGGCCGCGAAATATGTCAAGTATATATATATATATTATAATTTCACGTTTCTTTATTTTCTTTATTACACAATAAACCAGTGATTCCTAACGTGGGCGCCACCGCCCTCCTTGTGGGCATTTTTTATTTTGAAGGGGGCGCTAAGGAGAGCGCTCATCTATCATTTACATTTTTATTGTTTATAACTGATTGCAATGAAATGTATAACTGCGTAGAATAAAAACTAATTTAAAATAAAAATCTTTTGAAAAAATTGATTGGGGGGCGGAGAGGCGGTATGAGATTTTTAAAAAATCTAAAAGAGGCGTTGAGTAGAAAAAGGTTGGGAAACACTGCAATAAACGAAACACATTTTTTTGTGATAATTCTTTTATCACACACACAAAAAAAAAAAGAACACGCCGAAACCGGGTTATATAAATATATTTTTTAATTTTATTTCAGTGTTCTTAATATCTCGTTATGAAATCCTACACTTTTTATCAAAATTTAAATATATTTAAGAGTAATATACCGGAACGCGCATGTTGAATGAAAGCCGGAACGATGGTAGACCCCCCGGACGGCTAACAGCTACTCTGTCATTGGCTGTTGCTCACCCCCCAGGCGGCTAATAACTGCTTTGTCATTGGCCGTTGCTGTCGGCTCACGACGGTTTCCGCCAATCAGAATACCGATAGAACCTCGCCTGCGCGAAATGAACCGATTTTCGTCCGCCGCCGCCCGGTATACTCTTAAACCGAATAGCATATTATAGGTTAGTGAATTCCACCGGGACGATTAAATGTGTTAAAATATTCTATTATTTGGAAATTGTTTTATGTTTTTATAACGTATATTTGTTTAGTTAAATTTCTTGTTAGTATCAATTACGAATTCAATTATACAGCGGAATTTACGAAATTCAAATGTAGCAATAAATTTACTATACCGGTGAAACGAGTAGAAATTCTAAAACAACGTTATATAACGTCTCCGAAATGAGATATTTGAAAAAAATAAATAAAAAATTAATCCGAATTTAAATATTGCGAAACGCGTTTTCATATATATTAATACTTTTAATGTGCTCGAGAAATTTGTAATGTACGTATTATAATACGTTTATATATGTATAATAATAAATTTTTTTTTATTAAAAACACGTATTAGGTATACTGCGTACAAGAGAGAACGTTTCCGCGCTTTTGTTCTCCCCGCGCAGCATAACTCGATAATGTCGTCATTAAACGCGCGTCTTTAACGCATACACCGCGGTAGTGTGCGCGAATTGATGATTGTCCTTGCACATTCTCGAACATGTCAGTTGTCGTGCATATATTATACATTCATAATGTGTTGGTACTGTTTCTTCTGAAACCACCTTCGAATACACCGCCGCGGTCTGTATTTTACCGACGATATACATAATATGTACCAAAGAGTATGTGAAAAAACCGTGTGTGTGTGTGTGTGTGT
The DNA here is from genome assembly GCA_032441835.1 of Slavum lentiscoides. Classification (NCBI taxonomy): domain Eukaryota; kingdom Metazoa; phylum Arthropoda; class Insecta; order Hemiptera; family Aphididae; genus Slavum; species Slavum lentiscoides. Next base: position 7,152,946 of record CM063714.1, on the reverse strand, counting down.
GTGTTTTACACGAATCCACCTAGAGCCGACAAATTTCGCATCGAATCATGCGCAAGTGCAGGTCGAGGAAAGGTCACAGTCGTGTTCCGATCGCCTTAGGACCAAAGGGGAGTGGACTGCTAATAAATTATACGGACAGTTTTAAGATTCTGCTCTTGTAGAACAGGTTACCGCGGTATACATTTTTCATATTTTAATAACAACCCGTAGAAAATAGAAATCCGTTCGACCGTTCGGTATGAGTTGTTCTGTATGGAATATTGTCGCGTGTCCGTTCGATCCCGACAGTTAACTGCTCATTTCGTTTCATCGAAACGCAAAACGCAGCGAAAAACCTCGCGGCTGAAAGACAAAAAGTTGTCCGAGAACAACTGAACGGAAAAAAAAACCTTCTATAGGTTTGCGAGGAAAAAAGTATGTATGTAGAAAAGACCGGTTTTTTCTGTACGAGTTCGGTAAAATTTTGCACAGATTAACTCGGAAAATCGCGGAATGAGTAAAGAAATGCCTCCTGAAACGTCGTTGCGAAAGGATGGATGTGACATCAACCATCAAAAATCGAATTTATACTTTATTATTATGAAAATGATCACTCTGAAACGCGCGGAACTCTGGCGTCGGGTATGCTGCGATTGCTGCATAACTGTATAATATAATAGTATTAAACGTTTAAAGTATGAAATTAACTCGTCCGAGGCCAATCATTTCGTTCGGTACGGATAACTGCACCGTCGCTATACGTCCGGAGCATTTGAATAATCGCTTTCATTATATCGTATAAACTATATTTTAATAAGAGATATTATAATATATACGCGTCTGGCAACGCGTCTCATTAATTTTCGTAAATCGCGATTAAATAAAAATATAATTTACATACACGCGCGGGGACGTATATCATCGTAAGAATATATACGCTCCGGGTGTCCGCCGCGTGTATAACGCGTAATATAAGGGTTTTTATGCGCTATTATTTGGTACGGTATTTTTTTTTTTTTTTTTAAACACCATGTTTAACCTTCTAAACGCACATAATATTATAAATACGTATCGATTCGCGGGAGACGATGACTGCCGCAGCCGAATCAGTCCTCGAGGCCGTAAGATTATGTTTCCTTTAACATGTATAGTAGGGCTATAAAATATATTGCGCATGGTTACGATGGGAGATTTACACAGGATGACTCGCGAGAAATCGAATTTTGAATAAAAACAGACAGTTTTGAAAATTAAAGCTGACAATATTTCCTAAACGATATGCTCGAATACAAAATAATGTATCAGACGTGTACATCTTGGGTAGAAAATTCAAGGCGAATTATGTAATCGTCCGTTACTCTTTTTTGCACTCGGTGATCGATCAATCGGTTTTTCATTTCTCGTTGCTTTTTTCCGTATCGAATCCCGTGGCTCGCTCTCGCCTCCAAGAATCAGTTTTTTTTTTTTGTGGTTTATTAGACCTTTTAGACTGCAGACTGTGACATTTGACGGTAGTAGTGCGATGATGGTCCGATAAATCCATTTTGCGCAACAGACAGACATCACGCACATAGACCGCGAAAACAATACAGTTTATTATAAATATTAGTATGGAATAGATTTTACAGTTCGTAAGTTATTATAGAATCGGTCACACCGCAAGACGATGGCAGCATTTTGTTCGCGAAAACGATCGTCGATCACGATTTATCGTTCAAGTCACGGATGATGCGCTGCGCCGTTAACCTTTTCGCGCGGAAGAAGAAAACGAATTTCGCTTAATAACACCGTCGTCGCGCCGCCGTTCTAAAACATAAACGACTCGTCGTGTCGATGTTATTATTATTATTATTTTAACGCGCGTAGGTTGAGTATACTCTTATATACATATATTATTTTTTCGCGTTTTCAAATCCAAACTGGTTATAATATTATTATCGATGGCTTGTCATCGATGGGTACATTATCGAGTGTAAAAATACATTATAATGATATATGTATGCGTATATTTGGATTAAACGTCGTTATGCGGTGATGTGTCTCTATACGTATATACGCGTATTCGTATGTGCGACGAAAAATATACATTTTTAGATCCTCGGCGAAGAAGCCATTGTTGGCGTTTTTTACAACGATGTTTTCTATTTCTGTGCACGGATTTTAGACCACACACTCTATTTCACGTGAGAGACCGCGGTCCAGGACTCGCGCACGTATGACTGCAAAGACGCAGCGTATGTAACGATAAATGATGTTAACGAGTATAATTGATTAAATGGCGGATGTGCGACGATGGACGAATTTTTTTACGGACGATCTCTCGTGAAATAGAGTACAAAAGGAGTACTGCGATCGTTACGTCCTTAATAATAATCCTTATAAAAATTGTGACTGTTTGGTACTTTAGAAAGCTATCGTTTTTCGTTTTCTCTCAACAACGTTTTAACGCGTCGCAGAAAAACGTTCCTATTATTGGTCCTAGAGTTTTGAAATTTCCAATAAATGACCGTACTATACGGACGTTAAGAACAATGTTCAAAAACTTTCTTTCGATCAATTATAGATTATGAGGATTATGACCTGCGCCTGACAGCAATAGTCTTGTAAATCACACCGAAACTTCGAATCGTCTTTCGAATACAACGATTTATCGTCGCTATTTCAAACTCGTAGTTAACAGTAAAACCCTAACACATCTGTCTAGATGATTAACTCAAACGACTCGGAATGCATATGAACGATTCCGATCAAATTTCATGTATCTACTATTAGGTTGTTGTTTTTTTTTATTATAATTTAGAACGAAATTTGAATAATGAAAATAAGCACATGTGCGCGATCAGACTGCAGTGTAAACGCACATTCGCCGTAGATTCGTATCCGGAGTTTTAAATATTCGGCGATAGAGTGGATGATAATATGGACCGGCTGCTATTGATATTCCATCCCGTTCACCACTAAATACTTCTACGATTTACACATAATATTAATAAATTATAAAATACTTTAAAAGCGAGTTCTTTGTTTTTTATTTTATTTTTACTCGATATGATCAACATATGAAAATCGAATATTTAATTATTATAACGAAACTACGTAATAATCATGACTCATGACGCGTATGTACGATATACTTCACATGTAATTAATTTTTTACGTTCTGAACATAATATTGTGTACAAGGCACAATATGTATATAGACAACACCAGCTGTTGATTGCTGTTATATATATTATACGATTTATAATTTATTATTCAAATATTTTTACTTTCGAGTTTCACAAGTCAAATCGGTTTTAAAACTCGAAAAAGAATTTACAATTTTGTTTTATTTCATAATCCGCGGTGATATTATTACATACTTGTATGTACAGACAAACGATTTGCGATTATCCGCAGGCTGTATCCGAACGCGAACATCTCACATACACATTATAATATATATATCATTATAAAATTATAATCTGAATAACCGCATTGACCATCTCTAAACGTTTGTGGTCTACTTTCAACGATAACAGAATAACACGTAATATATTACATACAGTTTGTGTATAGAAAGTATTTAGATACGAATTCTTTCCTTTTTTTTTTTAATTTCTCAAACGTTTTATAAGACCAAATACACTATAGTACTATCTATACAGAGAAAACTCTGCGATACGGTAATACACACTGAATGTTATATGAATTTTTTACACAAAATTCACAAAGTCCCCTGTAAAACTTCATACGGTTATTACTGTAGTGGCGTCGTCATTTGTAACGGAGGGGGCAAGATTCGCCTCACTCTACTTGTAATCCAGTGCAGTGTGTCCCCGGTTACGGCCAAGTATCGCCAACGTCGTGGCTTTTATGTCCGTTTATTTAAATTTTACGTTTTATTCGTGTAATTTACGTTAAATTAAAAATTTTCATTTTTGTAATGTTTTGTTTAATTTTTTTTTTCTGTGATTTCATTATTATCGGAGATTACAGACACGATTCCCGCTCCTTAAACCGAATCCTTGTCGAGTGTAGGCATTTTATTTATTTAGCTTCCCGAGTAGATTTCTAGTCTCTGTAAAAAAAAAAAATCCGGCCGTCCTACGCCATTGATAATAAATATGAAATTTTGCAAGACACAATATACAAGTGGGTATTATATGCGAGAAGTAAAGCGAATGTTTTTGTCTACCGTTTACAAAACTTTTGCCTTCCATTTTCGAAAACCGAAATGACGCCACTGGCGTTATGAGCGAAACCATATATTATAGCCGGTTACGGATCCCAATAAAATAAATCTCAAAATCGTGTAAATATCATTTAATACCTTTTGTATAGGCACTCCACCAGCTGCTTGTATACGTCGCATGCACTATATGTAAAGCCATAAACACGAGCAGAAATCGCCAGTCCTTCTGCGTAGTCCTTTATAATATACGAATATTTTTTTCTTTCTTTCTGTAAGTCGAATGTAAATAATTGTAATACAAAACGATAACAATATACGACAGCGTATTACTACTATATTATGTAATATTATTATAACGTCTGTGTGTGTGTGTGTGTGTTTGAATCACCTGTGGCGGTCGATATATATAATATTATAATATATAAAATGCGTTATATTATATTATATCTCGCAGTGATAGATAACAGCTGGTGTTTCATCCACCCACTATTAAACGTATACAAGCATCGTCGGGCAGCATCACGATTCTCGAGATGCTCAGAAACACAAAAATATTAAAATAAATACATTAAAAAAAAAAAAAACATGACGAGAAAATTACGGTGTACCAGCTAAATGCGTGTATTATACGCGCGTACATACAGGATGATCGGATGTTCTTTTTGAATTTTAACGATCCTATGTATATCGAGGAGATTTTTTTTTTTTAATAACACTTATATTTTTAATAATAATATAGCGATTCGTGTACTGGTCCGTTTTGACGGCGTGTCACGCATTACAAAATCCTACGATGTAATAAACGTTTTCGAACGCTCCCGGCACTGGCTTATAGGAAAATTCTTTAGAAACCTAACCCGATCTGAGTCTACGTCGCCTGCAACTGCAGTTAAGTGTTAAAAAAAAAAAGGGAGGAAAACTCGGGGAAAAAAAAATGCTTCGTCGACTTTTAATATTACTCGGAATAAACGTTTCGCTATATACGGAAACGCGGCCGAATCCGAACGAAGAAGAGTCGAAAAACGATTTAATTTACATACCCCCTAATTTACATACGAATCAAAAGTGGGGGAGGGGGAAATCAAAACGAACCGTTGAAATAGGACAAAAACGCCGCTTGACTAGAAACACGAGCGAATAGTGTACGAGAAAAATCGATTTTATACGAAGAAAGAGAAAAAAAAAATGAAAATTTCGAAACGTTACCCGGAACAGTCAGTGTGTAATATATAAAAACGTAATAATAACAATAATATCTCCTGCAGAGCTCGAAGCGTTTGTTAATAATTATTATCGAATACAAATAAAAACAGCAGAGTATAAGAATAGATACGAATTTGTTTTTGCGCGCGTCAAGCATTCCAAGTGTAAACCGGAAATTTTAAGCGTTTTAAATTTTCACTGCTGTTTGCCCGGTTTAGGCGCTATATTATTTTTTTCTGCGCGTTAAATTCGACGAATTTTAAAAATGTTGAATTCGAAATTATTTCGTGTTTTACACAAATCTCGCGACCTTAAACAAGTCATCGCACGTACTCGGCCGTTTCCTAAAACGGTATATTATATTACAAAATATTATCTATTTTCGCGTGTTGTCTTTTTTCACTTTTCCCCGCTAATTTTTCTCGTTGTTTTTTCGGGCGTGTTTTAAAGTTCTTCGCTGTCACGTTTTTCAGCGCTTTTCGGTGTTACACCCGACGGAGCGGCGAACGGACCGCGGATACCATTAACCAGTCACGCGTGCTATTGGAATTGCATACACGCCGTGACTACGGGCGTCGGCCGTGAACGCTGACCTCGCTTTCACCGCGTATACGCTTGCAAGTATATATTTTCGTCCAAATATCCGTGTTATCGATTTTTGCGAATCGCACGGTTTGTCCGGCCTATTAGAAAATCGTCGAAATCGCGACGATCATCTCTCTTCCGCCACACACAGCTTCAACAGAAACGGAACGATTTCTAACTGCACGGTTTTATCCAAAAAAGACAAATCTGACGCGTGTAGAGCGAAAAATACACGCGGTTTTCAGAACTAGTTCGAAAATAAATTGAAAATACTGTTAACACTGCGCCGATCTGACTGTGCAGTTAAAACGTAGGTACGGCTTGTGTAGACAAACAGTACAAAACTGTTTTTATGTAGTTTCACTTTCGGCGGAGTAAAATTTCTTTGATTCCTTTTTTTTTTTTTTGTTTTAATTATTGAAAATTAAAATTGTGTATCGACGTCGACGCCATGTCGGGTAGTTATGCCATAAGGCCATAGTCACTTCAAAAAAAAAAACGACTTCACTACGACTCGGAACGATTTTTTCTGACCGTTCAGTGAAATCGCTCAGTTTTAACTGAAGCGGTGTGCGTATGTCAACCGTTAAAACGACTTATCCGTTTGATAAAAGTGTACAGTCAAATAGCTTCAGTTTTGACAGAAGATGAGTATAGCTCGCTTACACGAAATCCGAAAAACAACAACAGTCGTTCCCGTCTCGGGAATGGAAGAAAAAAAACAATATTTATTTTGAGACGGTTTTCGCAACGTGTTTTTCGGTAATTTTTTTTTTTTACAATTTTACAGAAAATTCAACGTTTTCCCCCGGTGTGAAGTGTACGAACGCGAAGTGTTTTTCGGTGTAGAGAACAAAAAAAAACTCTGTAGAAAACCGAGTAGAATTTTTTTTTTGCCAACGAAAATTGTATACCGCACAATTAAATCGACCGTACGGAAGACTGTCGTTGTATACGTCGTGTAATACTACAGAATATTACAGAAAAAAACGGTTTGAAGACTCCAATCTCTGAACCAGCTCAAAAACACATAAAACGCGTTAAAAATAAAAATACAATAAGCTCGAACACGATTTGAAGACTTTTTTTTATTATACACATAAAAATAGTGTCGTTTCTCGGCAGAAACTTATAAAACTAGAACAAAATTATTTCATTCTTTTAACACGTTCTCCTACGAATTCTCTGTTTTCCCCGTCTCCCTCGTCCGTCTTAAATGCTATCCACAAAACCGTTTTTAAAACTGAATATCTAATACGATTTAAATTTTTTTTAAAATAGCGTCAACCGACGTAAGCGAATTTAATCGAAAATAAACCGAATCGGTCGTGATAATTTTGATTATAAAATATACGGTACACTCGTTCGCGGCTGGTTCGAATTTGTCGTCGAAAAACGCGTTTCGAATGCGGCGTTTTGAGCTCCCTTTTTTCCCCACAAAAATCCACGATTTTCTCCTAGCTACTATACGCTTTATATATTTCAAAACGATCACCGTTTAAATATTTGATCATCTTGTACTTATTATATAGGTAAATCGTATATTATCACCAAGCGTTTTCGATTGATTTCCATCAAAAAATTATTATCTACACACGGGCGCACGTGCAAGCGTGTGCGTATAAGTAGGTTAGATTTTTGTTGTTGTTTTTTTACCGCGTGTACGACCGTGTCGTTATAATTTGAGTGAAACATAATATCCGAAACCAGAATTTTAATAACACACCCGCGGAACGTACGCGTTACATTTTATTTATTATATATTATAAATATACATTTTTCGTTTTCATCCGACTATAATTATTATCATTTTATACGAACACGACGCGAACGAGCTACGTCGACATTTTTAACGTGTCGACGTCTCGGACTTTTTCATAACGCTCTAGCATCACCGGTATTATAATATATTATTACAAAATTAAGTCGTCATTCGAAAGCGATCGCTTGTCGTTCGGGTTATGACGTATATAGAAAAGAAAAAGTAAAACATTTTTTTCATATACGATATATATACATTTTTCTATATTTTTAACCGAAAAAAGGAGGACGTTCTCGATTCGGTCGAATTTTTTTTTTTTAATGTTTGTTATAAAAAAAATTTTTTTTGGAAAAAAAGAAACCGACTTCAAAAAATGCACTAAAAAGGTATGAAATAAACATTTTGAAATCGGCGCCGAATTTCAAACAACGTTACATTGCAGAAACGCATTTTATTCATATATTAATTTATTGCAATATTACGCTGGTTTGCATAAACGATCTTTGAACATTTACAGAACCGGTAAAAAATTTGGGTTGCATAAACGTTCTTTAAATTTTACGGAGCCGCTGATTTTCAGTTTAACGGTCCGTTATATAGTTAATGATCCGATTTCGGCTCTGTACATTTTAACGACTCGTTAAAATTACGTGTTATCAGTATTTCATTCCGTGGTAATAATAATGATTATCAGTAAAAATTTACTTTATCAACAACCTTTGGCGGGCGATTCGATGATATCATAGACATATAATGTATAGACCGCGATTAGAGAAAGATGTACGGCGCAAAGATACGTGCGAGAGAGAAAGAGCCATTTGAGGTTTTTTCATGGATGAATAAATAATCATGTATCAACATTCGCTGCGGATCCGGAATATCTTATTGCTGCCACAATTTTGTTTTATCATCCATGAAAAAACCTCTCCGAAGTCTGCGTCTCTCTCTCATAGACCTATTAACTATAATTAACAAGTGTACGGTCTCTCTCGCACATATCTTGGCTATAGCGCATTACACGTGGTACACACTGGTCGTTCGCGGCCTGTGTATTACGTGTCTATGGATGATATGAACATGCAGTTTTTAATAAGATAATAGACGTTTATTTATGTTTATCCTCCTTGAATTATTTACAAAATCGTCGTGCGACTAAACCGTGACTTAACGAGCCGTTAAACGTTTACAGAGCCGCATTATAGTTAATAAACTAGTTAAACGTTTATACAGAACGATTTTTATGCAACCCAGCATTTAGATTAATAAATAGGTTTCATTTTTTTCCAAAAAAAAATTTTTTTATTATATAAGGCGGTGTCAGCGGTGAGGAGTTTTTGTGTGTGTAGAAATCAACAATTTTAATCGACGAAATTTCACGCAGTTGAAGAAAAAAAATCCTTTTAGAGCACAGACGCCGAAGTATTTATTTCTCATCACGCACACTGCAAGACGTTGGAAATATTCAAGAAAATTACCGCGGTCTACGTCTGATTTCGAGAAAAAAACTATAGCCTTTCACTATTTATGCAATAAACGTACACGTTTTTTTTTTTTTGTTCGCAGATATCCGTAGAAGACCGCGGTACGAGATTGCCGCGTACCGAAACGGATTTTAAAGGAATTAAAAAAACATATATATACATCTGTTCACGACGATCTCCGCGGCTGCATTATTGGACATCGATTGACGTTTAGAAAAGTCTCTGCAGGAGGTCATCCTCGCGGATATTATAAAAGGTTCGTCGAAAATTCGACGACTCTTTTTTTTCTTCTTCGTTTCGCGCGCGCGATAAAAATCATGTAAAGTATTTCTCGTCGAAATTCCGTTGTTTTTGTAAAAAAATTTTCGACTTTCGGCCGTCGTTTATTACGTGATTTGCCTTGAAATACGAACCGTGTTTTTTTTTTTAAACGAAAAATACGACTGTATTTTTTTTTTTGACGGGCCTATTTTTTTTTTTCTGGAGGACGTCAACGCTACAAACCGCGCGAGTTCTTATTATTTTTATTACTTTTTTTTTTACGCAACTCGTTGTCGACAGAAAGTTCTTAAATAATATTATAAACACACGGAAAATCGCTGTAATACGCGCTGTCGAGCAACGAAAAAATAAGATTTCGCAAAACAGATTAAAATATTTTTTCTCCTCCGCTGCTACCGTTCGCGCGGCGGTGTAAATCAATTGGCGCCAAAAAAAAAAAAAAAAATAGAAACGACGCCGAGTCATATCATTCGCGCGTATAATATATTTTATAGGTACTCAACCATATTCGGACAAATATACGCACGTTTACCGTCCTGGCGAACCGGTACTGGTTACTTACTTTCGTTAACGTCGAAAATCGTCGACTATTATAATACCATATGTAAATTGGTTAACACACACACACACACACACACAGTGATAGAAATAAACGCGTGTAAATATTTTGTAAATATGTAATAGTAAAAAAAAAAAAAATCGATCGACAGAGCCGCTGCAGGCTATAGCCCATATAGGTAAGCGCTAACCACTCCTTAATTCTATTTTAAACGCGATATTAAAATATAAACTATTCACTTGTGTGTGTGTGTGTAAAAAACTTAAAAACTATATACAAATAAACTGCGCACATTTCTATACGTATTATTAATTTTTTATTTAAATCGTTTTCATTTAGTCATAAGAAATATATAATATTATGAACGTTATAATAGGTAATAATATGTGCTGCTTGTACGTGCGCGTCGGTTTTCCGACGTTTTCGCGTTTGGTGTGTTCGAAAAAAAAAAAAAAATCGCTTCTTATTAATATAATTCGCAACACACGATCAATTTCCTTGTATGTGACCACCTCTCGTATTATAAATAGTTTGCAAACGCGTAAATATTGTACTCGGGCGTTTCGAGAAAAGAAATCATTTTTCAAACGCGAGGAGAATACGTGCGCGTAAGGTCGTCTCAGAATATCATTACTACTATACTCGTATGTGTTTTAATAATATAATAATATAATTCGCACGCGAGCGATTTCTTCGGTTTATTCCCAACTCAAAGCGTGTTTGTAGGAGAGCGTTTTCAACTCGTCTCAGGTTTTTGAAGAGGAAAAATTGTTGCGATTTTTAAAAGAAAAAAACGTTTTTTTTTTGAAATTCAAAGGTTCGCCCGAACACTTTATATAAGTGCGAGACGTTTATTTAAAAATTTCCAAATTTCGCCGATCCATCACCGGAAATTTATTTTAACAAAAAAAAGTCGATTTATTACGATAATATGACTGTTTATTAAGTGGAATTCGAACTAATCTTATGTCAACTGCATTTTAACGTTTCGCTTTTCACGTCGATATACGAGCCGGGTAATTCGAGACGCGCAAGAAGAAATTAAATTTTTTTTTTTTTTTGTCGTGCAACAGTGACCGAAAATCCGACTTTATACAAATCGAATTGGGGACTATATATATATATAGTGTCTTTGTAACGCTTGAACAGGAAGTGTTTGGACAGTGTCTCGAACAGACAACCGGATAATTTCGTTAAATAATAAATTTCAATACGAACTGTCTTCGAACGTTTTTCTTCGGCAGTCTTTTTGATAATAATTTTTCATTCGTCGTGTAAACCCTCTTTTTTTTTTTGTTTTCAGAGGCAACACGTCAAAAACGTTATCGCGATCCAGTTACATGACTATACTAATTAGAAGAAAAAAAAAACAGAAGATATTTCTTTAAACGTATCTGTTGGTTTGACGAAAAACGTTGAAAATATATATTATAATTATTTATAATATATCTTAATATCTTATCTGTATATATATATATATATATATACGAGACTGTCCTGAGTGACTGATTCGTAATCAACGCAGAGCCGAACCTGTTATAGAGCTATCGATATTTGAAATGTTGAGGGTAGATTGTAATTTCATTGTGCGTACTAAGAAAGGATATTGAAAAATGTTGATTTTAAGGGGTTGAAACGGGCGAAAAACAAATTTTAGGTGTATTAAAAAAAAAACGAATTAAAATTTGCGACGTTGCAAACATTCCGTTAGACGATGGAAACAGTGATTTTATTATTATCTATCCTTGACTGCCTCAATATCAACAATTGTAACGTTTGGTGCACGTGTTCCGGGCGAATGTCGTGGAAATATTCTTATTGTTCGTTATTGTTATTTATTTTCATTATCAATAAAATATAACGTACGTTTTTTTTTTAGAAAAAAAGGCACTGGTCTCCACAGCGAGTTTTACCCGAAAAGGAGTTGAACACTCACATTTTTTTTTTGCCGGGTAATTCAGCTATAGTTATATATAAATATATATCTTATACATTTGTAGGAATTCGTGACAGATTTCAAACTGTTTTAAAGAAGTCTGTGCAGGAAAGCGTAGAACGAGAATTACGGGGCCAAAAACGTATCCGTTTTTAAATACGCTCCCGCGGCGGTCACATTTGCAGCGAACGTATATATAAAAAGTTTTTTTTTTCAAAAGAAAATCAAAGTTTCTTCTTCTTTTTCTCTCCCCAAATATTTCCAAGTTTTTCCGAGCACATATAAATCCGCGCCCTATAGCGATGTGCTTCGACAGCAACAACAACAACAACAACAACGATAATAATGTAATAACGACCGTTCGAGTCGATTATGACGTCAATATACTAAATAAAAAAAAAATTTTGTATTATTATTTCTTTAACGTCACAGTCGGACTCTATAGTGTGACTTACATTTAATCGGGTTTACACGTCCAAAATGACTCGTACGAATAAGTAAAAAAAAAAAATATATATATATATACAGCATAATACGCGCGTAGTTCGTTATGCTCTCTATTCATATATAATATTACACCGAGCGGTCGCAGCCGTCGCCAGGTAAAATGGGGTTTGTCGCGAGTTGCATCAGACTGTACGGACACGACGTATATATAATATTATTATAACACAGGTACGCGTATATTATATCCGAACGACGACGTGTCCGAAAGGGTTTAATCGAATACATTTATTTCGAAACCGGCCATTCGTCGTAATTCAATCCGTTATATATATGTATATAAAGTATACGTTATCGTATATAATATATATAGTATGTATACCGCAGACGGATATAAAAAGAAGAAAAAAAAAACATCCGTAACCGAACTCGGTCCGCGCGGTATTAGAGTGCGCGTATTATAATAACGCGACGACCGAGACTCTTTCGAAAAAAAAAAAAAAATCTTCGTCGATAATAATTAATATTATTCACACAGCCACACCGCCGTGCAGTGTAAATCCGAGAATAAGAGTGTTAGTTTTTCTTTATTTTTTTGATATATTTCGTATACGGACCGCTGTGGATTGATCCATCAATAATTGCACCGATCGATTACTATATATATATATATATACTGCAGTAATATCGATTTTCTATATAAGTAATATTACGAAATAAAAATTCTGTCGAAATATAAACGTATTAACGTTTCGTCATACAAGCAGCCGCTGGTATTAAGTGTGTGTGTTTTTTTTTTTTAAATAAAACTATATTTGTCTTATTAATATCACACCTATCGATTAGCCGATTATCGGCTGTTTCGCGTTATACGCACGAGTCAAACTCATTTTTTCAAAAATAAAATTTAACTAAATAATATTATTCGTACGCGTTCTGTTTATTTTCGAAAATAAATGCGATTTTTTTTTTTTTTTTTAGTGTACGTATTTTTAACTATTAAAAATACATTTTATTATTATTGTTATTGTTATTTTAAATATTATTATTATTGTCCAAGGGCATTAAATTTCGGTTAAAAACAATAAAAACCAATTCTATAATTGAGGACATTTTTATTCTTCTTTTAATCTGTCTGTTTACTCTTTTTCGTGCAGATCATTGAACACGCCTAAATCAAACGGTGTCAAAAATTTTAATTTATTTGACACGTATTTTTATTTTCGTGTAATTCCGAAATCGAATACACCGTTCTTTTTTGTGTCTGTAAAATTATAATTTGAATTCGATTAATTCAATAAAATCGTTATTATTATTTTAATAATAAAAAAAAAAAAAGAAATCGTTAAATATTTACCCCCAAAAAAACGTATTCTATACCAGAACAAATTTCTATAACGTATATATACATTTTATAATTGAATTTTTTTTAATAGCACGCACGGTCTCTTCTCTAAAGCAACTGCCACTGCGACAGACTTCAAATCCCGGCCGACACTGTCCGGTTATAAGTGCTATTTTTTTTTTAATCATCTCTCCGCGCGAAAAACGAAACGCATAAAAAAAAGAAATCGGCTCATATCCCGTGTACGTTATATACATCAAATTTGAACGTAAAAATGATATTTTTTTTTTAAAAAAAACACGTTTTGCCGTCGTCTGGCATATAAATTATATTACATACGTGGTATAGTATGAGTGCGGTCATTATTTTTAATCTCGACTAATTTCGCGTTACGCGTGTAGGCACCACCGGAGTAAACCTATTGAAATAAATTAAACGCATTTTATCATTACAGTTATATTTCATATTTTGTGTGTGTGTGTGTGTGTGTGTGATAAAAATTCAATTACGACTGTAACGAACGATGGGAGTAAAAATATAGAACGCAAAAGATTTTTGAAAAAAAATCGAAAAACCAATTTGTTGATAATAATTTGTTCGACGAAAATTAGTAACGTTACATTTTTTCAATAACATATTAATTGTCGTTTTCAATGTTCGTTCTTAAAATGTGACGTCATTAACATCGAATTCGCTAAAGCTTTCGACGGAGTCAATCGTCTTATTATTTCGAGTGTACTTGCCGAATTCGGTCTGCACGTTTATCCCGGTTCGGTTCGGTGTTCTAATCCGTTCCTACAAACGCCGCGTCGTCTGACGTTCCACGATATAAGGCGGTTAGATAAGGTTAGGTCATCCGTCCCCTGTGCTATTCTTACTCTTTACTCATAAACAGTGCAAACGTTACGAAATTCACGCCGATTGGGTGTTTGCCGATGATATCAATAGATCAATATTGATCAATATTCCTTCAGAACGATTCGAATAGACTCTATCGCGTCGTGGCCCGAGCATTTAAACTTCAATGTTCGTGGCTTCAAATCGCCGACACCTTTGGAGACTACGCGGCGCGTTTGTCAGGCAGACACTCGATTTGGTCAGGTTAGCTTAATAAAAATCGACTGGTCCCGCCCCGCACGATTGCTCTAATATTTTGTCACGCCTTCGCCTCGACTCTGTTCACAGCTGACACGCGAGGTTAACTCGAGTTTTATTGAACGATTTGCTCGATCGCGGTAAAATCGACTCCTCTAAACCAGCGGTTTTCAACCGCCGCGGCCGGTCCGCGACGAAAAATTAACCGGTCCGTATTGTATTGGAAAAAAATTCTATTTTTAATATAGTGTTTAAACTTATTTATATATATATATATTTTTAACATTTCAATAAATTTAACCTGCAATCGAAGCTTTTTGATTTTTTTTCTAAAATCAAACCCCAAAACGGTTCGCAGTCTTACTTAATACGCCATCTGGCGGTCGGCGACTACAAAAAGGTCGAGAACCACTGTTCTATAAATTATTCTTTTAAAAAAAAAATAATAATAATAACCTTCTCGTCTTGTCTCGCGAGTCTAAAGTCGCACTGACTGAATTCTCAGCCGTTGGCCGACTCGGACCCCCGGGGTTTTCTTGTTCGTGAAATAATAAGCAGTTATCGTTATATTTTTTTTATTCGAAGAGCCGTAGGTATAGTATAGGTACTTGAATATCGTATAACGAAACAAAATCATTTCCGTTTCTCGAGAGACGCGTACTTTATATACGCGCGATCGTTATATGATTTAAACCAGGGGTCGGCAAGTAATTTCTATTGGAGTCCTAAAGATTAAAATAATAAATCAATGAGGTCCAGTGTTAAAAATCTTTGTCCGATCTATTTTTATAAGATAACATATATGCGTGGAGATTATTTTTACGCACTTCGCTGCCTGGAGGAAATTTTATATGAAAATCTTTATGAGTACAGTTTCATAATGCCGTTATAAATTTCCACTTTTAACAATAGCGACAGTTGAACTGCAAATTAAGCGGACTGGAATGGCTCCAACCCTTTCAGGTAATACAAAACAATATAGTTCTGTCCACTCATTCAAAAACTTTCTGTTTTCGCTGTCAATTTTACGTTTTTTTACTGAACATTTTTAACGAATAATACGAAGAAATATTATTATAAAACGAAACACGCACTGTATCCACCGGCGAATGTACACGGACTAATATATTATGTACTATATATTATTAAAGTAAATAACATAATCAAGTACGATGTGTCGAGGGGGTCCAGAGTTATGCCTTCCGCGGTCCGCCAGTTGCCGACCCATGATTTAAACGTTCCGCGGGTGCTGAGAATCAATACGAGTCTTTTGCGGTCACTATTTTATTATAATATTGATATATATATACGGTTTTACATACGATTATTATCGTATATTATACACCTCTATACGATCGCCGTGCCGATACAATAATATTAACAGCAGCCGTTGGACGCGCACAGATGCTGTACTACTACTCGTGTGTACGACGACGACGTGCAATGTCCGGGGCTCGATTTGAATTGCAAATTCGCGCGGCGCGCGCCTCGTTTAATATCGCGTCATCGTCTCTCGTATTTATTACAACGATATAATATATACGACGACGACGACGATTCCGAGTTTTTTTTTTATTCCGTCGCCGCCGAATACGCGTTCCGAAGACGGATTATGATAATAATAGACGATGATATAATCCGTATTTATAATACCATTTAAAAATAAAAAATTATTTACACTCATTCGCGTTTTTATACGCAATTTTTTATTATTATTAAAAAACGATCGTATTAAAGTTAAAATCCGACGCGTGTAAAACGCTCGATATCGAATTTTCGACTGCTGTTCGTCTCGTATAATATTTATTAATAACGATATTTAACTATATATAATAAGAATAAATTTAAAACGTGCACATACATCGGTACGTGGTGTCTCATTTATTTTTTACACGTGACAAAAATAGTTACCTAAAGCTTAATGCCCGTCTCCTAGACGTATCTAAATAGATATATATATATCTATAGATCGCGCTGCCATCGCTGTTCCAATGTAACTGGCGACGACGGTATAGAAGTGTGGGGGGTGGCCCGGCCGGGTGACGAGTAGAGCCGGGTACATGACGTCGTGGTATAACGCTCTCGGTGTCGCACAAATTTACAGAATAACCACAGCCGCATAAGACGTGTATATACATGTCAAAAAAAAAAAAAACAAATTTCATTGACTTATTTCAGCAAATATTTTTACAATCACGAAACGTTGTATTTATAAATATATACTTTTTTTTTATTAAACTATAAATTCCGAATGACGTTTAGAATATTACGAAAAAAACAAAACAAAATGATTTAAACACCGGTTGACAGTATTATTGACGAGTGGTCGTACCGAGAGCATTTTTAATGAAGTCTCGTTCACAGCGGCTGCCTTGAAGTGACTATTCTCGTATGGATCGTAAAACATATGAGTAATAAAAATTTATCGGTAATTAACGATTCGATCGAAGGCATTGAACAAATTATATATATATATTTATTTATATTTTTCAAATAAATATACTTTGACTAATGAATAATAATAATAATAATTTTTTTTTTTTTGCCTTTACGCGATTTTATCTTATTCGGTCGTTCTACATACTAAACGCGTGGGTAATTATATGTGAGGCCTAGGAATTTTATTCAACGCCTAGACGGTTCGTTTAAACGGATATACTTCTTAAAAAAAAAAAAAAAAACTAATGACCGGGAGTAACATCGAATTTCTAGGCGCGTTAAGTAGAACGCCTGCGAGAGACGCTTTGCTGTTGAAAAAAAAAATATTATAACGCGTCTAATAAAATATAATATATTATAAACCTAATAATATAACGATTATATTATATATACGTATACGGCTGGCGCGTTAAAACACTTCGTCTCGTATATATATATATATATATTGTATATTTATAAGCCATCACGGCCGCGGTAGTCACTGTCAAATAAATAATTATTTACGCTCGTGCAGCAGCAGTAGGAGATGAAACGATAAAGTGGCGAAACGGTAATCGGGAATTATGTGCGTTGGTATATACTCGTACGTATAATATTATTCCGGTTATAAAAAAAAATATACATATTATAATATAATGTGTGTATAATATTATATGGACATCGTTTCGTTTTGGAAATCGAACGGACCGGACGGTTTTATTATTATTAATTATTATTATTATTATTATTATTATTATTATTATTATTATTATTATTATTACTGTTATTATTATTAGGGCTTGGATTCCAGTGCCCTAAAAATATCAAAAAAAAAAAATTACCTTTCAATATAGGAATAAAAATATGAAATATAATAAATATTAAATACAATGCGTAAAATGCATTTATGACCTAAAAACTACAAAAAAATGTCCTAATATAAATTTCATACAAAAAAAAAAATAAATTTAAAACAATTTAATTCATTTATTTTCAAAAATACATGTGTGTGTGTGAATTATTCGGTTAAATTTGGCCTTAAAAAAAATTAATGAATTTGACTCGCGCACGTGTGTGTGATTTAATGTGAAACAGAAATCTTAGACATTACCGCGCGATGTTGTATTAATGCAATATATTACATTTGTACATTTCAATCTCGAATGAATTATTACTTTTTTTATTTCGTAATACGATTGGAAATAGGTTAAAAATTACTTTTGAAAAAAGTGCCACCCCCAAAAAAAAAAATAAGTTTGTTTTTAGAATAGTATTTTATTAATTGCGTCTTGGAAAGCATTGCAGAAAAAAAAGATGCGAATGCGCGCGAATCATTAATTATTATTATTATCGTTATTTGTCAAAAGAAAAAAAAAAATGACGGTAAGGAAGAGGAAAAAAGAATTTGTTTAAAAATTGCAAAAATTATTTACGCGCTTCAAAATTCGAGTGGTTTGTACAATGAACATTGAACGTTAACTAAATATTCATAGATTTTTTTTTTGCTCGTTGTTCGCATACGGAATACCGCGTATACGCATCGCGGGTGGTAAAATATATATTTCGGCATGACACGCTTATGAGTGTACGTTTAAAAACGTATTTGTTTCGATTTTGACAATGAAATATTTCTTGACCACGCATCAGCTCCGCGCTTATACCACCCGCAGGTGGTAACGGTGTATTGAATTTCGATAATTGATTAACACATTTTTTTTTAACAATTCTTCAACGTCATTTTTTGCATTTTTTTTTCTCGTCTATTTATATTATGTCGACATATTTTACTCACAGTCAGAGTTTAGGTTAGGTTAGGTTAGGTTTGGTCACCTAACTGAACGCGTGGCTCGTATTTTTCCGTCTATTTAAAACGTAACTACAATTCGGTTTTCGTAATTTCTCGGGCGGTTTTTTTCCATATTATTAATAATATTTGTTTTTTTTTTTGTAATCCGCGGCTTCTAGTAAGAATCGTGGATAATGGTGATGGGCGTAATCGAGTTACTCGATTATTGAGAATAATCGATATATCTCGATTATCAAAATAATAATCGATTATGTAACCGAGTGATTTAAAAAGTAACTTAAATTTGTTTTAGTAATAAAAATAGTTAAATTTTTAATTTATTAATAATTATGTATACTTAATTTTAATATTTCTATTATGTATATGTAATAATTTGTCAGGTTAGATTTAAAATAAAAGAAATAAAAAGTTATGATTTATAGACAATTTTATTCCGAGTCATTATATCAATTGAAAATTTCGAGTGATTATTTCGAATGATAACTCGATTATAAGAGTATATCGATTACTAATAATCTCGATTATTTTTAATAGACTCGATTATGAAAACAATTCGATTATGCCCATCGCTAGACTTCCTACTGGTAGCCGGAGTAATCGGTATTTATATTTATATTAATTATTATTTATACGTATATATATATAGATATTGCTCACAATATCTATAAATCACGCGTTTCTCCTCTCTATAAGCGTACGAATATTATTACACAAACAAAATGATGCGGTTTATCGAAATTCAATTCGCTATTAAAAATATATTAATGACTATAAAAACCCGGTATCGATCCCGCGACGGACTATAATATATTATTATTATTACATGTTATTAATTATTATTATCAAATTATGAAAATTAAATACTTTTTTTCGTATAGACCACAACGTGCTTTAAATTGCAGATATATTATAATCGCATAGACGTGATAACGTCACGCGCAGGCGTTTATTTTATGAGATTTCTATAAAAAAAAAATTTAATATTTTTAACGAAAAATTCGTGTTGTATTGTAGTGAGAATGTAAAAAAAAAAAAAATCGAATTCATACTTTTTTCACGACGGTTATAGCAGTGTATACATATGTACATTGCAAATAAAGAGTAAATCACACTTTTCAACCGAAAAATTCACCTATTTGTTTTTCGATTTAAAAAAATATATATATATTCATGTTTTCCAACAAAATTTTGTTAGGTTAAAAAAGGCGATTTGACTGATAGAAGAAGAAAAAATAGCATAAAAGAATTCATCACATTCGAATCGCGCTCAAGTCGCGCTATTTATAGGTACAGGTGTATAAGTATGCCCATATAATCTTACATAATTATTCAATGATTTCTATTATACATATAGTGCACGTAAGTTAATTAAATTTTTTTTTCAATTTATACTCTCTTAATAATATATTTTATATGTTTACCGCGACAGCGCGTATTGGTGTTACTACACGAGTACGCATACATTAGAATAAACACCACGTATCAATTTTATCGAATTAAAATTATGGGGAAAAAAATCATTTTTTTTTTTTTTTAATATTATTTATAATTTACACTAATTATTGCGTATCGACCGAAACGATCATTATATTCACTAAGTACCTAGTACAACCTTTATACATTATAATATATACATAATATGTATTTATTACGTGCTCTGTATAATATAACTATATTCGACTGATTTTTTTTTCCCTCTATATATCGATATTATTCGCAACGTGTAAAAACAAAACAATTTAATGTCGTTATTTTTATAAAAATCGATTAAATAAAGAACATAATATGAGATTGTTTTTATGTAAAATTATTTGTATATTAACGAAACGTTAAACGCGTACGATACGCGTACACGGAAGTAATTTTTTTTTTTTTATATCCAAAAATCCAAGGCCCATTTTAAGGAGTACGCAAAACATATAACTAAAATATTAAGAATTTTCATACTAAACGGTTAATTATTACGTGTTCAAAGTTTTGTATATCGAAAATCACCTCGGGCAAAAGAAGGCACGACGAATGAATCTAAAAATGTGCAGCGTTCGACATTTAAATCCGTCAAGTCAAAACAGTTTTTTTTCTTCTAAATTTTTGACTTTTTTCTTTTGGACCGATTAGATCCACGTTGAAATTGGTATTTTAATATTTTCCGATGAAACGAAATTGCTACGTGTTTTTTTATTTGTTTCATAACAATTTTTATACTTTATAAACCGCATAAAATTAGCATTTAGATAATATTACCAAACGCAAAATTTGAACTTAACGTATAACGCTTGAGGTACTTTCAGGTATCTGATTGACTACTGAATGACGTGTGGTGTACTGCGCATGTTGTCAAACGAATACGAATTTGTAATTCCATTCGATTCTAATGTTAATAGCGATCTACGGACTATCCGTAAAAGCGTTACTCAATACACTATTTTGAGGAAAACGACGAAAAGGATTATTCGACTTATGTAGTAATTTAAAAAAAAAAAGAGAATTATGTAATTGCGAATTCATATAGACACGTTTCAGAGTAGGCGAAAAGTTCTACGCAAATTATTAACACGCCGGCCGTTGGTTTTTCAATTATATTTTATTATTATCTTTACCGCTGGTCCATTATAAATTGAATCTAAAAGACTATTCGGAAATATTATGTGTTACAACTGCGCGATTTTTTTGTCTAGTATTACGTGAAATGCGCGTTGAAATAAGCCCCGAGGATAAATCGTTTTGCAGGAACAATTTGTATTAACTATGCGTATACGTTTAGAAATTCGTGAACTATAACTATAGAAAAAATTCGGTTTCCCAAAAAAAAAAGTTTTTCTCGCTTTTTTCCAAAAACCGTTCAATTTACGTTCGAGACTTTTGACTTCAACCCTCTTTCATTTGCTTTTTTGTTGTAAATGTAACACTCGTACCGACCATTATTACGAGTAATAAGAAATTTCAGCTTTGAAAGATCGTGCAAATCACTATATTTATTCGAACGGGCATACGGTTTTAACATATAATATTACACTTGTACTATATAAACAATTGTCTCGTGTATTCGGATGAATTTTTTAAATCCTATAATCTCCGACTTCAATAAATTGTATTTTTATTGTTATTACTGTAGTTCGCGTGTACCGTGTTCGAGTAAATTTTCGCAAGCATTCAGAAAACGCGTAACAAGAATTTTGTTTTTCATTCGATTATTATTTGCATAAGTCATTTAGCACTGCGTGATATATCGCGCATTCGAGTTCAGACTGGTTTAATATTGTCATTTGAGAATATTATAAAAAAACAAAAAATATGTATTTATAATTTATACAAATAATAACAATTTGTGTTTGTAAGTATTTTTTTTTTACCATTGTCCTTGTACACTAATTTTGAATATGACCTCTGTCATTGCTCAATGTGTCACCTAAATAAAATTGGCTTACAAAAAAAAAAAAAAAATTAAATGAATATCAAATTTTAAATAAACATTTTGTTGATATATATATATTTTTTTTTACACGAACGACTTGTTATATCGACTATTTGACTACTGAAATGACTTTACACGCGCGCATATTTTATACTGTTTAATCGGATAATTTAAAACTATTTATGTCTATTTTTTTTTTTAAATTCGTGTGCCCGTT
This sequence comes from Slavum lentiscoides, assembly GCA_032441835.1. NCBI lineage: Eukaryota > Metazoa > Arthropoda > Insecta > Hemiptera > Aphididae > Slavum > Slavum lentiscoides. The sequence continues at coordinate 7,130,244 of CM063714.1, read as the reverse complement.
TATTCCAATTCCGCATTAAAACATCACGAGTAATCCTTTGACAATGAAGTCATTCTAAAAAAAAAAAAAAGAGTCAAGACCAGTGCGCGAATGGATCGTATATGTGTTTTAAATATTAAAATATCCTTATTATAGGATTGCCGTACTACAATGAAATTATTTTATAATAGGTACATATTCTCGAACATTTCAACCCGTTTAATCGTTTATAAGTGTCAAAAATAAATAAAAAAGCGTCTTCGAGAAATTACGTTTATTATTATAATATGCGCTTTAAACTCGTATAAAAGCACGACCACGAATTTTTACATAAAACACTGTTCGTTTTAAACGGATTCTGGAGATAATCGGCGGAGAAAAATATATATATATAGACGTCTCGATCCGACCACGCACCGTCAAAACAATTATAATAATATACGAATTATGATGTCTGCGTCTTATGTGCGTGTGTATAGAAATATGTATAAAACCGAAATCTTAGCAGTCACGCGACGTCAAACTTAAACGGTTCTTTTTCTCCTTCATTTTTTACGAATCGGTTAAGAAATTATATGGTCCGTACGACGAGATAATTTTCATCGGATCCCCGATGGAAACGGAGCGACGGATATCTTATGCAGGAATACGTGTTCAACGTAAATTCTAAAGATTTACCGGATTCAAACATTCCTCGTTTACTTCACGATTATTATTTCGTAGCTAAGAGGTTTGTGCCTATAGACAGATTCGGTGCAGGCGTCTTTTGAAGCCCCAGGATTTTTAAATAATTTTTTTACCTACGGTAAAACGGAATCACCGTCTACTTGTTCACCAGCCACGTTCGACGTTGTCGATTTCAGAGTTATTCTCAGCGTAATACTATATCTTTTCCATGAGCAATTTGGCAATTTTTTTTTTTTTTTAACTCGTCAAGTCAATTTAAAATAATTAAGTTAAAAGTTAAGTGATTTTTTTTCTGTTAACTTTATAATTTAAAAGTTGAAAAAGTAACTTAACTTAGTTAAAAGTTAAAATTGAATGATTATCAAGAAAGAAAAAAATGAGAAATCTGCCAAGATAGTATCTATACCCACAACGCGTAAAATATTTCCGATTTCAGGATATACACACTTTAAATTCACTTGTTGAAACCCGCGACGAGCTTTGCCCTTTTCCACACCATCTTTTTACACCACTTACCTCACGTGTATTATAAATAAATATCACAAAAAAACCTAGGCTAAAAATTAAAATATATTTACTTATAATATATGCTCAAAATCGTTCAGAAATTTACATCGTTCTTCGGATAAAATTTAATTTAACTCGGATACTTTTGTGAAAAGCTAACATAAAATTAACACGTTAAACTCAAAAACGTAACTCTTCGAGTTAAAAGTTAATTTTGGGAAAAAAATAACGCGTTAATCAACTTCATTTTAACTTTTAACTCGTTAACGCCCAGCCTCGAGTTTCCAAGTAGGACCACTCTCCAAAAACTTTTATACGCGCACCCCGAATTCAAGTAAAATTTTTACTCTATTCAAATGGCCGTATACGCGTTATTAAATAAATAAATTATATGATATTCAGTGACGCGCGTTTGTGTGTGGATCGTTCCTGTACGGTACGAAAGACGTATAGGCCGTTATTTATTGGAAAATATTTTTTAAAAAAAATATTGTAACCCGGTTTGGGTTTAATTTTTAATGAGAGAATGCAAAACGCAATTTTTCGTTATAATATGATAACCGATATACGCGCGGTACGTACGAGTCGAATAATTCCGAGGAAAGCTAATTCGTTGAGAACCGGATAGAGAATATATAAATATATATATATATATTATTAATATAAATATTAAATATATATATATATAGAGTCAATGTATTTTTTTCCAGTTCAACGACAATCGGAGGAGATACCTACGCGTGTGTGATTGTATTTTTTTTCTCTTTTTTTAAACCCGAACACATCGCGTATTTTACAGGTGTCTTTTTACCATACCACAATAGTATATTATACGAGACTTAAAATTTAAATATATACGCGCGCGTAACGCATTACACGTAATATGTATTATACGCGTAGTGTTACGATATGATTTTCTGCGGTTTTTTTGACGTGTGGAAAGCGCGAAAACCGAACGTACTGTAACTTTATAATACGAACGCAATGTAAATAAATATATGATATCGATTTCGTTTGTAATTTTTTTTTTTTTATTATTTTATATAAAATATATATTACATAAACGTCCAGTGTAGCAGGTGTGGAAGAAAGCGTTTTTTTTTTTTTTACCCCACATATGAGTAAACGTCTAAATTATACGACGGAGGACGTGATGGTTTTTACGAATATATTATTGCGCGTTGATCCGAGTTTCTTATCGTAAAATGATTTCTCCAATACGGTTTTCGAGGTGCCGCCGCTGTTATACCGAAGCCTCGAGGATAATTCGTCTTAAAGACCGATCTAATTTTATTGATTTTTCTACCGACACGTTTTTTTTCTTTTTCTAATCCGTTTAATCGAATTCCGTTTACTGTTTTACCGTTTAATAATATATTTGCATACATTACACTTACGAGACACGCGCGATAATCTTATGTCGGTCCGATTTGTCTGTCGTTTACGGTAAAAAAAAAAAAAGGTGATTTTTGAATTATTTATAAACGTTATAATATCATTAGATTATTATAAAGTATATAATAATATATTATATTATGCGTCCAACACGTAAAATATCGCGTATTTTTTTCCACTTCCTTCCGCGTCATCGAAACGAATATAGAGGGATATTATACTGTATTGGAATTTTATTAGAAAATTTATACGACGGAGTTTAAAATAATAACAATGTTATGTAAGAGATAAACGGCAATTAAAATTATAAAACCTGAAACTTTTCGTGATTTTTTTTTTTCTTGTACAAAATCATCATCTAATGCGTCAATTTTGTTAATAATATTCAATCCCGGCAAGTCGGTCAAGTCGATTTTCTGCCGTTGAAGTATACACCCGATCAATTTTTTTTTTTTTTTTTTTTTTGGATTCTGTGAGGAGCGAGAAATGTATCGGTTTTACGATGATATGTTTTTTTTCATGTCTTTACCCAAAAAAATCTACCAAAAGTAATGTTCCGATCTTCACAGTCATACATTGTATTCCGACGTAGAAAATTGCATCCAGTCGGAACTTTGAAGAGGTCATTTTTCGATTTTCTCAAAAGCGCCTAAAAAAAAAAAAACTAAAAAATTAAATAAAGACGCGATTTTGATTATCGTTATTTCTTCGTCATTTCGAAACTAGAATGGTTATAGAGAAACTTGAAATATTCACCAAATACATGAATTTACATTAAATCAGGGGAGAAAAATGTTCAAAAAATTTCTTTCAATTTTGGGCTATTTATTGCAATTATAATTTTTGAGGTATTTATAATTCATAAAAGAAGCGATTTTCGGTTTTAAGGCTTAAAATTTTCCCTACAATATCAGACGTACGTTACTTCGACTGTGTACTAAAAAATATCTTGAAAATCGTTAGCCATAATTTTCTTTTATAAACATTTCAAGTTTTATTGTTTGTGGAAAATTACGTTTGTTCAAAACTATAATGGTCCTGGAGTCCTAGAGTTGAAATTTTTTGAATTTTGGAAACGATTGCTTTCAAATCGTTATGATAGTAACAAAACTCTAAACGTATTAATTATTCAATAGTAATTTATTATTAAGCGACATCCCGCGGCTCGCTATACCTATTTTTTTTTTATATATTTTAAATTAGAGAATACGATCTTTCACTGTTCTCCTCTTAGATCCCGGCACTGTACCCGCGGGAACGAATTTTCGAAACGATATCAGGAAAAAATATTCAATATCTCCCGTTATACAAACCCGTCATAATGTGCATATACGATTGACATTCGCGTACGCGTTTTAATATATCACTTCATATATGTACGCGACGATTATCATAAAAATACATTTATATTTTTTAGTATTTTACACCATTTTTAGGCCCTTTGCTGCCGATACCAATTTCTTCCACTCTTCCCTGTTGTACGTATGATTTATAGATGACAATCCGGACTCAGTTCTGCTATACGTCTCTTTTGATCACATCTGACCTGCACCGTTTTTTCGGTCTACCGTTGCGCGGTCTTTTCCTGTATTACAGTTGTTCACGAGTACTGTTTTGATTGAGCTTCTGTCGGCTCTCCAAATGACGTGATCCGCCCTGCACTCCAGTCTCGCGCCTTTTACGAGTCGAACTATTATACTTCCCTATTCACATAATTAAATAACGATATAATATTTGTGAAAAAAATTCATAATATATCAGATGTGTCTTTCTTACACAAACGTTTAAATGGCGTTATCACTCGTTCCCGCAGCTTCTTGAGCGAATTTCTTTTCATATACCACATTCTAATACTCGTTCGTGTTCAACATTTTCTGTATGGACCCACCGATCAAATTATGGCCGTAATAATCCGCTTGACAGACTTCTTACCCGAGGAAATTCATCGAATTTCGATTTTTTTTCTGTAGTAGTCTACGTTAAACAGCACCACTCTAGAACAGAGACATTCAAAATTTTTCATCCCACGGCTCCTTTTAGTCTTCACAATATTTTGACGGTTTCCAAATTAGTAATGGAAAAAAAACAATGATTATATTATGTATGTAAATTATTATAATTCAATATTTATTTATTTATCATACGACTGTATAAATCAATTTATAAATAAATCGTTACATTATTACATTAATTTTATTTTCTGGTTTTTTTTTTGCCACGGCTCCCTTCACCAACTCACGCGACGCCCCTGGGAGTCGCGACGCACAGTTTGTATACCTCTGCTCTAGAGTCTATTAGATATTAATTTATTGTTTTATTAAACTTATACTATTTTTTTTTTTAATTGTCCTGTTACTTTAGATTTAATTTGTACTGTAATTGAGCTTTATTAGGCGTTAACTTTAATAAAACAAAAATAATTTAATTATATTATATAATAATTAAGAATTAAATTAAATTATTATTTTTGTACATAATAATAATATAATATTTCCGTATAATTTAATAATGAATACGAATATGCTCGCGGTTAATATAAAATATAATATAGTAATCAAATAATAGCGAAGAAACAAAAAAAAATAATAATAATAATAACGCGAACCCGAACGCGCGATTATTGGTGGACGGCCGTCCGGTAGAAGGGAACGAATAGGAGGCGTGAAAGTCGTTACGTATATACGCGTATACTTGTGCGCTATGTGTGCAGCCGACCGTGTGACGTGTGCCCCCGGTCGGTAATTTTTTTTTATATATATATAATAAACGCGACGAAATATTTTTTTATTGAAAAAAAAATAACGCGTAGGCAGTAAAATAATAAACACGTCGATCATAACGATTATTATATTATAATCAAATCGAGTGTATGCAAAATACGTACACGCGCGCGTTGTAATTGTATGTTTTAAGTGTCCTGCAGTGGCGACAAAAACGTTTTTTTTTTTAGTAGGACGACGAATCGATTTTTTGGTATCCGCCAACAGATTATTTATGAGCGAGTATACACTTAAATTTTTTCACACTATATACACTCTATACCGAAACCAAAGAAATGTTTGATGTCTCGTTATAAAACGGTTATAAATAAAATCGGTAAAAATTCTGAATCATTGTGGATCATTTTTATAAAAATGAATTTGTTTGCTCTTATAGAATTAAACAAAACGTATCGTTTCAATCGCTCGCAACCCCGAATTCTACGCTATTTATTTTGTTTAATTAGGAAATGAATGAAATTCAATATGACGAATGGAAAATAAAAAAAAAAATCGTTTAATTTTTCACGAGTCTCATATTGTCGTCCGTTTACGCGTCCCTTAATGAATAATTAATAAATATTTACGTATAAAAATACTTCGTATTTCATAATAAGTTCGTCTTAAACTATTCACCCGTCACCCGCCCCTGAATTTTACTAAAGTCGGTTTCCCGTAAAAAAAAAAAAAACCAACTGGACTTGCGCGTACTGGAAACACTCGTCGTTCGGAACGACGTAAATAGCTCTTTCAAATTCCACTTAACCGACTGTATACATTATATACAAATCAAATACAATAATATTATAAATTACTTGATTAGCGCAATTACAACTCGGTTATTATTTTTGTTTTTTTCGATTTATTTATTAGAAAACGGAAATTTACATAAATAAAAGTCACACGGCCGATAACCGTCGAGAATTCTCCACCGAAAATAATTCGATTAATACGCTTTATTTAATAAAATATTATTCGCTATACGTCAATACGCACATCTGACGTACGAGAATTCCTCGGGTATAAGTGAATCCCTCGATTTCTCGCGCACTAATATTATACCTAATGTTTTTTTTTTTATGAAATCTCCGTAGTATTCTCTTTAAGTATATTTAAAATTTGAGTAACGCTTTCGGCGTCGACCAAAGTAAAAATAATTTTTTTATTCGAACTTTTCGTCCCGAGGGTTGGTCTAAAAACAAATCGCTTTTTAAATACTGAAACGCGGACCGTTGCAGATACGGATTCACGGCGATCAGATGGCGGACGTCTGTGTTTTACTAATATGGACGTGCGAACCCTGGTCGTAAGCCCGTCTGTTATTATCGTTTATACGAATATTAAAATTCGTTAATATTTTTAGAAATTATAAACAGGATTTCGATTTCAATTTAACGCGTCATACTACGCCGTTTCGTTGAAATTTTTTCTCCTCTCACAATTATACGTACATATATTGGGGACTTTTTTTTTTTTTTTCATTATTATAACCGAGATATTTTAGCGTTAACGGAGTTTATTTTCCAGACGATAATAACGAGGAACGCATAATCGGTATCCCCAACATATTTATTTCGGGAAAGTACTTTTTTTTTTTTGCAGCCCGGTGAAAATTCCTTAAGAAAAAAAAAATCCTCCTTTCGTTACCACGTACCACGTCCGAAGTCACGACGTATACGCGCGTGTGTATAATTAACCGCTACATCGCCGTGATAATACCCGGTGTATAGGCATTTATTTTTTTATTTTTATTTTTTTTTTCTCGATATATTATATACGACCGCTGCGGTGCACGTGGAACGGTGTAATAATTGTACGTTTTACAACACATATACGTGTTTTTATTAAAAATAAAAAATAAAGTTTTTTTTTTAGCTTTCTCGCGGTTTTTTTTTTTGGCCAGAATTTTTATATACGATACTCTTGAGCACAGTGTTTCGGATAGGAATATTTGAACGAAAAATAAAATCATTATCGTAACCAGTTTTCAGCGTGCAAAAGTGAAAATCACTATCGAAAACGAACGTATACGCTGCTGCAGTAGAACGCTTTCTACGTACGATATATTGTGCGAAAAAAAAATAATAAAAATCGTTTCGCGGGACGAATTTTGTTTTTTTTTTTTCCAATGCACTTATACGATATAAAATCCCTACCTATTATATATACATGTACAGGGGCGTACTCAAGGAAGGGGGGGTTTGTGGGGTTTGAACCCCCAATGTCCTCATTAACCGATGGAATTTTGTGCGTTCGTGCTTATAAATAATACAATTCACAGGAGCAATTTTCTAAAAAAAAAAAAATTTTTTAAGAAGAGAAAAAATAAACAAATATTTTTTTTACAATCTATTTTCAATTTTATGTCAACAAAATTTTCAACCCCTACCCTCCCCCCCATTGAAAATTCCTGACTACGCCTCTGTACATATATATACTTGCAGACTCTATACACGCGATATAATTACAATACAATGTATACTTCACATATGCGACTCGTACAGAAACGCGACACTTTATATTATATGTTTTAATAATATTTACTTAATAGTTAAATAAAATTATATTATATTAGTTTCGTTGTTTGTACTAATAACATCAAATTATGCAGAATATATATATACGTATATCGAAATCGCGGCAGCGGACGTCGTCGCGTATTAAAACAATATTGTACTTTTTTTTTACGTTTCTTTTTTTTTTTGTAAATAGAACTCGTCAACAATAATATTGTATTATATTTGTGTGCACGACCGTCGCGGTGTCGCTTTAATCGACCAACACCTCAGAAGAAAAGAAAAAAAACCATATGCGCTTTATAAAAATAATTTTTCATTATATACACGACGCAACTGTCTCTAAATTAATAATAATAATAAAAAAACACGAAAAGGCCTTATAACAACAAACTACAATGGAGGAACCGGATCTTTTAAGATACGAGGATTTAACACGTTCCTAGGAGAGAGTGGTCGAGACTGAACCCGTTTTCGATGCGGACAAGGAAGGTCCGACTATACCTAATGGCCGAGTGCAGGAACGTGACAAATTCAGAATTATTATTTGAGGCCGACGGAACGACTCGGACAACGGAACGGACTTGTCGAGGAACGCTATTTCCCTGCAGGAGGCGTGAAAACTCTACGCGCATTGGAAGGACACGCTGTCCGATGGCCGACTGAATTGGAAAAAGAAGTGTGATCCTTATGCATACTTATCCTTATATTTACTATAAATCGTTCCGAAAGTGTAACGTTTTCACGCGAAAAGCGTGTATTTTCCGACGAGTAGATTTTTTTCCAAAAATTATTATTTCTCAATAGAAATTGCGATTCGCGTGTAATATTTTCTAGTGTAGGCGTGGTCTTAATTTAATTCGTTTTCGTTATAATTCCGGTAAATTTTCGGAAGTATTAAAGTTTAAAACGTCAGTCGATTTACGCGTCGACGATACGTTTATATATAATAAGTTTTACGAGAATATAATACAAAAAAAAAAAAATCCTTTATCCGGTACCTGTTACTATACAGTTTACAGTGATCATCCGCCTGCGCATAATATATTACCAAACGAATAATCATACAATATTCTCCGCTTTTCCACTTCGAAGAATATTATACGTTGTACTTGCGTAAACTTGCATTTTTATTTCGTACGGATAGGTGGTACATGTCAATCGACTAGTTTTAGCACAATACGAATCCAACGATTTCACCACCGTCTGCAGGTTAATCGCGGGCAAATAATACAAATCACTGGCTTATATTTTAACAGGTTCCGTCGAAATTACACATACACGAGCTGTAATAATAATTAATACGAGTCGATATATTTTTTCCACGCACGAAAATTCCAATTAGAACATTGATTTTGTGCGTGTTATATAATAATATACTGTTTATATAAATAAGCGCTGCAGGGCTGACTTTACGATTTTCGAGGCCTAAAAGTGATCGTTTTTGTTCCACGTCGATTTTTTTTTTCTTTTTCAATTTCGTATCGTTTTACGGACACTCGTTTTACCCTTGTGCGCTGCGAATTCTTTTTCTCTAAAACGATTATTGTAGCCAGCTCGATACGTTTTTTTTTCTTGAAAAATTTCGGCAGTCTTTGATAAATTCCCGCTTCGGAGAAGCTCCATTACCCGAGGCATAATAATTATAGTTAATAGAATTCCAAGAGAAATGTCAGTGTTGTAGGAAACGCACCAGCGGGCATCGTCTTTTATAGAAAGAAAAAAAAACGAGTGCTTGTTTCAGTATCTTTTTCGATCGCTCTATCGCGTAACTGTATATATATAGTTATGCAAATCCAATCTTCTTTTGACGATTCTCAGATCAGATCTTCGTCGGCGCTATATCTATCGATCCGTCTATAATACTATACTAAATAAATCAGATAGACCGACGGCGGCCTCAAAAATAGAAGGACCGCGCAAAACTACGACTATATATACGCGCGTGCGTAACTGTACGATTTCTGAAAATATTATTCGTCCCGAATATTTCCCTACGCGAATCAGAGGATTTTGTCGTTCTTATTATTCTAACTGTTCCGACCTGAAAATCGCCTATATACGTATTTTATCCGTTAAAACAATATTTTTATGGATATCTTTGTATATACACTTCAAATCGAATCGTAAATTATATTACCAACAGTATACGTTGAGTACTTTTATAAGAAATAAAAAAAAATTTGTTTTTTTTTTTTTTAAACGCGTTTATATTTTTATGTATACATACGCGCGAGCAGCGTATATATATATATAATGGGTTTAAGACATTAATTTTTTATAGCGCGGGCAATTATAATATTATTATGTACGCTAAAACTGAAGTGTACAAAATACACGTTAAAACAAATAATTAAAAAAAAAAAACGTTATATTTTTTTTTTTTTTTATAGCTAATGAATATATAAATACGTCGCGTATATTTATATAATATTATACACGAGCGTAATTCGTATACAAACCGATCGAATGAGTATAATATTTTTATAATCGGTTTGATCGCTATAAAAAAATTTCGACCTAATTAAGGCCGATCCGAGCAGCTCTGCAGAACGGTTTCGCTCATTTAACACGCGCCGGGCCTATATAGTTTTTCTATAAAATATCGCGGTAAAGCGTATAATACGTATATGTGTCACGCTTCGTAATAATACCGATACGATGTCGGACGCGAATTAAACGCGTTTAATTCGGTCGCGTTAAAAAATTCATATTACTTATCGTTTTTTTAATCTCTTTATTACAATGGACTATGGACGTTAACGCTTCTCCGCCCACCCCCCACCACAACCGGTGCTCGTTGTTCAAACAACGACTTTGAGTTCAACGGTATATATAGTATAATTTAATATACGTACACCGCGCATTTATAAATCCGTTTAAATAATATTATTATTTTATTTATATATATATATATATATAGTACGCGTAATAATATTTAAACGTCAATTCCATAATGTTTAAATGTCGATAAACGTTCGTGGTACACGGTTTTTGTAAATATTTGCCTTTTACGCGCGTATATAATATATTATAATCGGAGGAAAAAAAAAGTTAACGTGGGTATATATAAAAAAAAAAATAATTATAATATTATATATTTACGAAACGCGTGTGTCTGCGACGACTATATACATTATACGAGACTGCGCGTTTTTTTTTATTGTGTCCGTGGAATTCAAACACAAACAGTGATTGATAATAATACGATGCTCGTCATAACGTAATTTATTTAAATCGTTCAAACAAATACCGCGAGATTAATGTTTATTTGGTTGTACTCACTTCGGCGTGAACGATGACATTATAATATTGTGCCGCACGTGTCGCGGGCGCCAGTAAAAAAGAATTCGGACGATTTTTACGCGACAAATCGACAAAAAAAAAAAAATAAATTCTATTTTCTAAATCGTAGTACTACGATAGACATATAGGCGTGCGCACACTTTTTAGACAGGTATGGGGCTAAATTCAATCTGACTACCCACCCCCCAACCGCCGTCACGGTCACACAAGAAAAAAAATTATAGAAATTTTTCTCTATAAACTTCGAAATGACCATTTTGTTGGTGACTGGAAAATGTAAACAATCGTTTTTCATTAATTCGCACGTACAATTCATCGATATTGATTTAAAATTAATAAAACAAATATATAATCTAATAAAATATAATTCAAAAACGTTCAAAACATAAATCGTAATGTTGTTAATATTAACAATTGTCAATTAACATTAATTATTCATTATGTAATTTTCTCTCAGGTAAAGGCTCAGGTGGGGCTAAAGCCCAATCAGCCCTATGTATACCCGTGCGCACGCCTATCGTTGATAGGTATTAATCTTGTCGAAAACAACAACACTGAGACTACTGCAATATCGACTGGATCGTACGTAGAGCAGCACACTCGCGTACGGGGGGAAAGGACGCGAAAGCGGCTTTTCACTGGTAATCTCGGAGAATACCTATGTTTTTAGAAAGAATTGCGGATTTTTCAAATACCTGCGAGGAACAACGACCGCGGACGAGTGCTCGAATTAACGTGTCATGCTCGTATACTCGTTCTGTTCGCAATATAAGTGATTCCAACGGAAATATTGTCATCGACGCCAAGTGAGTATAGGTACACGGCCATAAATGACGCGTGCCCCACACCCGGTCTAATGCAGTTACACTATACGGACACGCGCGAAACGTCTAAGACTAAGAGGAAAAAATCCTTTGCGGCCGAATAATAGTCGCCAACAGAAAGATATTCGCGAACAAACATAGTGTTTGTGGCGCAGAATGGAAAAAAATGCACAGAATCGAGAGAAATTATAATATTACCGTACGGTTTTTATACCGATAACGATTCCGTAAGGACTTTGTTATATATGAGCAGCGATCGAATGGCAACCGCCGGACCACGACGTCCTGTGCAGAGGAAGACCGGAACGTCCGGAAACACTGGAAACGAATCCGAGACGATCCCGAACGGACGGTGACGGCGGCGACCGAAATCCGTACAGAATCGTGGAACTTCAAAGGATATGAGAATGGAATAATTATATACGAGTTCGCCTTACAGCGAGCGGTGTTCGTCGTTCGGCCGCGTACCTATAATGGCCGGTCCATAGTCAAAAGAACGCGGCTATCGAGAAATATGTCCCGCGTTTTATCGGCCGTAACTGTGTTTTTATTTATTTTCTATATTTACCAGCTATTAATAAACGCGTCTTATTACTTATTGAAATATTTAATAACGAGTACCGCACACCGTTGTACTTGTGCATTTAATTCCTATATAATGACACGGGTATATACGTATCATTGTATAATATATACCTACGTCGCATACGTATATAGTAACTGCCAGTGTTATTAATGATTATTACATATTATATTATATAATCGCGTATTGATTTATTTGTTGAACCCGAGTTCGTGTGTATAGATGTATACTTGTATGTAAACACATCGGTTTTTTTTTAACGAAAGTATGTATATATGTATATCATACGATAACATCATTTAGAGCTCGGGATTTTATAATGATCTATAAACAGCAAAAAAATATCCTTTGAAAATTCGAGAATTGGTCCGCTTAAAAACTCTAAAAAAATTCACTTTTTTAAATAAGTACATTTTTTTGTTTTCAAATATATATATATATATACGTGTAGGAATAATTATTTAGTATTAAAATGTATCTTTAAAAAAAAAAATCGAATTTGCTTCAACAGTCAAACGAACTAATCGACCTCAGCATACGATCGCGTGTTTGAGAATCGTTTTATTTAAAAAATAAAAGAAAAAAAGCAGATATTATACCCTCGATTTCGTATTAAGTACCTATACATACGTTTATATTTCAATGCCAGGATGAATTTTCACTTTGATTTCACGTAATATTACTGCTAGAAATATGTTTGAAAATGACGGGGAAAAAAATAGTTCATTGCTCAGAACACATTCGTGTCTCGGAAAGCGTCGAGACAAAAAGATCCGAATCGACATCCGAGCCGTAATGATTATATCACAGATTAGATGAATACAGATGGATCGCTCGCGATGTAAACAAAATAAAAATGACGTCATTCGAATCCCCCCCCCCATATCAGTGTTACCGCTTGATAGCACAATATATTTACCTAAAATTTAAACATTACTCACGTGAGGTAATTATCTATTTGTGTTGTTTACATAATGAATTCTGATTTGGCTATCGTGTCACATAACGATGTCTCGTGTCGATTAATGTACTCGTTTCATACACACAATTGAAAAAAAATCGGCGCTTAATCTGCGTTGAATTTTTACCGGCACGTGATGACCATCATTATGATAATATATTATTTGAGATAACGAAAAAGTTGTACTATAATATTGTATAATAGCAACACAATAATATTTATATCGTCGTGTGCGCCTACACTGATACGGGGGGGCCAATCAGAAGGGCGTATTTGGTAATTCTTTTGTTCTCGGGCCGAGATCTGTATTTTAGCTGATCTGTGATTATAATATACGGAAATCAAACGCTGCGGCGGTCCACCGTCGACGATATTATACAACGCGTATAAATCTAGTTACGCACAAAGGATAATAAAACACTGTGTTCGATTTTTATTAATGTTTTTTTACGCGTATTTAAATTTATCTACACTCGTTAACGTGTCCGAATTGGTCGTTACACATAATACTTTGTGGGTTTTTAACGTTAAATTTAATACACATTTTTCTGCAGTTGTACGACGCCAATAATAATTCGTCCGAGAATGTCTGTCAACCATTTATGCATAATATACGTGGATTCGTAACAAATGACATATAACGCGTTATATAATAATAATTATTGATATTATTTTGTACTTTGTGCGTAATATGATGAAAGTGTCTTTTGTAACGAGTTCCTATATAGGTACTGTGCGATATAAAGACGCGACTTAAAAGTCATAATATATTCGGAAGATAAGATGATAATAGTGTGTATAGTGTCGTTTCGTTCGATTATTATAACTCCTGTTGACACGCCGCCGCACCCGGGGTCGTCCAGTCCAAGAATCGATTCAGACGTTCGAGAATATATTACAGTAATACGGCAAACAGAATAATTCGTGATATATAAAAGACCTCGTACGTTTTTCCGTCGTCTTTAAATGATTACAAAAAAAAAAAAAAATACTGGGGAAAATTATCAAAAAAAAAATATATACTATACTAACTCATGGCGGAGTGTATTCGGAGATTTTTCGTTTTTCCGAATGTTTATAGTCTTTTTCCCCCTCTCGTATATTATATGAAACCCGCGTATGGAAATTCGGTCGGTCGGGTATAGTTATTTGTGCTACGAAATCGCAAATCACCTCGGAATTCCTATTTCCGAACCCGTTAGAATATAATATATTCTAACATAATATATAATATATCCGAATAACGGTTTTAAAGAAGAGTAACGTAATTTTTTTTCTCTTTCAATATTAATTCACGATATTCTTTTGCCACGTGATGGTGCGTTATTTTCCGAATCCGACAACCTGAAAATTGTGTATAGAAGAGTACTGTTCCAGAGGTATTCAATTAAAAATTGAAGCGTTTATATTTCGTCGTACGTTTTAATACGGCACGCAGTCAAAAATATCGAATTCCTGCAGTCGGCGGCACGAGCATTTAGACTTTAATTATTTATTAACTTCTTTTCAATCGCATTATCAATGTTGTATCGATTACAAAATGCGCACGTATATATATATATATATATTATATAGTACAACAATCATTTTGATTTATCGTTTTAGTTGTTTACACTGTGCAGTAGACAGTGTGGTGTAAACAATGATGTAAAATACAATAATAATAATAATAATCGGTTAACGCACATTCCAAACTGGTTTTGTTCAATTCGACGCAAGCGATTCGTCTATATATACGTATTGAACGTTTTTTTCCCGTTCATACGCGCAGTATAAATATTATTATTACGTTATAGAATAAATTCAAATACAATATTTAAAGAACACGGTATATTGTTGCAACACGATAATATTTTTAAAAAAAAAAAATGTTTAAAAAATTAAACTACGATTATTATAACATTTTTTTTTTTTTGTTTTCGAAAAAAAAAATTGCGCTTAATTGCAATTCATTTTTTTATTTTTATACAATTACTAAATTAATTAGTATGCACTACATGTATTTATAAATATCGTCGAATGACGAAATAAAATTATTAATCGCCTTGAAAACGAAATCGTAATATATACTCGGTAACATATATTGTATGCAATATTTACAAAAACAGCTGATATCATTAAAATATTATGGCGTACTATATAATATTATATATAGTTACACGTAAAATGCGATGGGGGCGGGGGGACAAGTGGCATACAAAATAACGCGATTGATTGCACATCGAGACTGCGGATTTTTTTTTTCTTATTCGTTATTTTTATTTGCGAAACAACTGTTTGAAAAATGTTCAATTAGCGAATAATTTATTTTGTTTTTCGTTTATTTAAAACGGAGTTGTTCGATAAAAATCGATTTTTATTTTACTACTCGCGGCGCGCGTTCGACTTTATTAGTAATTTACAGAAAATTCGCGAATCTTAGCGCGTGGCGAATCAAAAATTAATAAGTCGTTATGCTTTCGAAATGTATTAAATTCGAAAAACGAAATTCCATTATGTTTATTTACATATTTTTTTAAAAATATATTTTGTTTTCAACTGCATATTTACACGGGTTCGGCTGTACCGGTGGTACTCTACAGCAGGAACGTATACACGATATATATAATATGTAACGTATAAGAGATTTCGGACTATCATCCGGTATTTTCTAAGGATATTTTTCGAAATTCGTTATATATATATTTTTTATTTTGTATAATTTTGGAGCGATTAACAGCTAATAATCGGTGCGTAAAATTATCGTTTTTCGTTTAATTATATAATAAAATATCTCGTCCACTGCAAAATCTAACGGTATATAGGTACTGGGAAAAAAATCACTATATAATATAGTGCGACGTTCAGCATCACCACTGCAGGCCGCGGGATGAGCGCAAAGTTTATACCGGCGTGTCAAGGATAATAATCGATATTGGACGTCATCGTCGTGCACATTTTTTTTATCATTCCGAGTTGTGTGTAAAATTGATATAAATATAACGCCGCGTTTCGTCAAGGTCCGGTCGAATTTTGTTCTAGGTTACTATAATATTTACTCGTATACATTACTGATCAGTGGTCGAAGTGGATCAAAATAAGTGGGGGAGGGAAGAAAGCGGTGTTGTCGTTTCAAGTTTTGAAAAGGGAGAGGGGCAATGTTGTAAACGCTCCATATTGTTGAAAAATAAGCAAAAAAAAAAGTCTTTTTTTCACAAAAGGCTCTAACACCCGGCCCTATATTAACGTTGATGGTGAACTATATTTTTTACGATTGTGATTAAATGGCGTCTAGATCTACTGAACGTTTTAGAAAGCGAAATAGTTTTTACAAAGAATAACAAAAAAAAATGATTTAAAAGATATTTTTCTTAAAAAAAAAAAATCAGGCAACATTACAATTACAAATTATAAAAAAAAATTATTTTTTTAAAATCCAGAAAGGATGAACAGTTTTAAACAAAATAAGTGGGTGGACAGGATATGCTGACTAAAACAAGTGAAGGGATGACATCGTCCCTTATCCCTCCCCACCACTTCAATCACTGAGTATAATTATTTTATACGCGCGTACCGCGCACGTAAGTTTTAAATACGCTTTTGATTTATTGTTTCGCGATCGTTATCGATTCACATTATATTTCAGTGGGAAGAATAAATATGTGGTAAACGGCCGATTTAAAGACGTCGCGGTAAAACGTTGTCCGGATTCGATTTGTACTTTTTTATTATTATTATTATTATTATAATTGAATAAACGCGACTGCGCAATTACGTCGATATATTTACTGTACTGTTTACACGAGTACAAAATACACATTTCTCAATCGGAAATAAAACGCTGAACGCGACTCGGATCATATCAGTTGTTAGTCCCTTTTTGTCGCGACCTAACCGCCGAGTGGGGGGCGATGCTTGGAGGAAGTTTTATCGATTTTTTATTTTTTAAGCAATAGTCGAATCACACAGTCATCTATTTCGGAATTCGAGACGTTTTTAAGAGTAAAAAAATAAATAAATTTCGAAGGAAATTTTTTCCGCGACATTTTTCGTCGATCGGAAATACAATATTTATGAATATTTAGTGCACGCGTTTTTGCTTTTTGTTTATATTTAATATTGTAATTAATGTTTTTTAGCTCGGCGTTTACGTTTCTATTTATAATTATTGTTGAGCTGTATAAATACTTACCGTTATTTGAAGCGTTTAAAATAAAATAAAAAAAAAATTGTGGATTACGAGCAACGATCGACTCGTAACAAACATTTATCGAGTAAAAAAAATTATTATTATTATTTTACGAACGTATTTGACATAATATATTATATTATTGCAGTTTATCAACAATATTGTCTGACAGGAGAACGTTGCGCGTATTGTTAAACATTTTACGTAATAACGTAAAGAGATTATTTTTATTTTTTACTATAAAATGACTAATACGCGCCACGATTTAGACAGTTATATACGAGTTATTTGTTTTGTATTAAAATCATATTTTTTTATAATAATAAAAAAAAAACTCATCGATTAAAAAAAAAAAAAATCAAACGTGCGGAGCCGCTTGTTACGTATAAGATAAAACCGGCAGTTATGTATACGTAGCCGCGTTGACATCAAAAAAAAAAAAAGTTTTCGTTTTTAAAACGAGAGGAAAACCACTCGGATAAATCGATAAATTATAATATTATCGAACTGTGTGTGATCGATTGGATGCACAAAAATACAATTTGCTGCAACAACACGATAATTCGATGACCGTGAAGGCGTTTCGAAAGTAATTATGTATAGCCGTTGTCGAAATTGCAGGCCTCGTGACTTGTGCACACCGAACGGCAATATTATGTTATGAAAAAAATCCGATTGCGTCTCGTGTTTCGAGAACATTTGTAAAACACGGAATGTATTAGTGATCTTTTCGGATTATATATATAATATATTATAATAAAAAAAATTTAAATAACTGAATATATTAGTAAACGAAAACGTAGTTTTTTTTGTCGGAACCCGCGTATATTATATATATAATAAAATGAGCGTGAGTGCAACGTTATATTCGGCGTGAATTTCACGACTCTATAGGACCTGCAGATAGGTTTTCGAAACGCCGTAGACATATTAAAATTTTTTTAAATCGCTTATTTGAAGGGGTTTTTTTTTGTGGGTTTGATAACTGTTTTTGAGAAAATCGTTGAAAACCGCTTCAAATTTCGAGAAAAAACGAAACGTTTATATACAAATATATTATGTGTATACTTAATGTACATGTTTTCTGTCGTGTACAGAAAAACGAAAATATCTTTGTAAAAATCGGTAAATATAGCTTCGCTCGGAAAATAAAAATAGAAAATAATAAAGAAAATCCTTAAAAAAAAATAATTTTTTCCCTCCCCCGAGAGAATATTTTTCGGTTTTAAAACAAACGGCGTGTACTAATATTAATACTAACTAATTATAATTAACTATACTAACTAATAAAAAAAAAAAAAATGTTTAAACGTTTATATATATTATATATTCGCGAGCCGTACGCGATGATGTAATATCAATTAGTATTACGCGCGCGCATATAATATTATATTATTATATGCACTGCAGCGTGTCGACAAATACAAACACGAGAACAATAAACGGTGACACGAAAATAGACACACGAATTATATTGTTCTCGTTTCGTCATACACACACACACATTTTTTTTTTTATTTCCTTTTAAATTTTATTTTATTGCGCGTTATTCGAACATTCCGTTTTTAAGATTAAATTCCGCGCGGACCCCCCTCGCTATTCGATTGGAACAGGCGTCGCAGACTCCAAAGTACGAGATGACGAAACGTACACAATAATTTATTAATTTACTACGCATTGTCGCGTGTATATATATATATATATATGTCGGTCAGACCAAATGTCTCGGGAAAACGACGGACGGGTGTCCAGTCGAAGCTTCCCGTTGTCATCCGTAGGACATGCACGCGTGCACTGCAACTGATGGTCCATCGTCATCGTCATCATCATCATCATCATCGTCTTCATCTTCATCGACGACGACAACGGCGACGACGATCCACGCCATACCGATCACGATAATTCGCCGCGTTTCCACGACACATTACAGTTTGGTGGGCATGTTCAAAGTGTTTTTGGGCGGCAGATTCAAAACCGAAGTGAAACTGAAATCGTCCGGGAACGCCGCCGCCGCCGCCGCCGCTGCTCGTAATAAAAAATTTTATGACCGGAAAACGTTCGATCGGCCGTGACGACGACATGCTGAAAAGCCGAGAATTCCTCGCCGCGCCATCGCCGCCGGGTAAGTCGGGGAAAAAAAACAGTGGTTATTATAGGCTCGAGTGACCAAATGTTATACGTGGACGACAAAGATTTTTAGAGCAATTCGTTTATTAGGCGAAAATACTAGGTACCGACGCGTACCGACTCGATAGAATCAAAAAAACTTGATTTTTAAAAACAGTCGAGCGTAAAAATTCAATGAGCGGATGATTTTCTGAAAAGAGATTGGTTTCGGACGATCCGTGAGAACGTTTTATCACGTTTTCGGGGAGTTATCGGGGGACGGGGGCCATACGATTGAACACCCGCCGCATTCGCGCTAACCGATGTTTTTGGAAAACAAAAATATTTTTTAGAAAAAAAAAAAAGAAACAGACTTTAAAAAATGCACTGAAAAATATGAAATAACCGATAATCTAATATACGGATAAATTAATACGAGTAGTATAATAATAAAATGCGTTTCCGCAACGTATAATAGCGTTTGAAATTCGGCGCCGATTTCAAAAAGATTATCGAATATTATTTTATCCTTTTTAGTCACAGCAGTTGTAAATAATCATGTCGTCATTCCTACATTTCGCTGCGTATGGTCAGGTATAGGTTACTATAGGCCAAATCTTATGAAATCGGAATATATGAAAAAAAAAACAACCTGGCCGAATACTATAAGCCACTGTTTACGAATGGTGGTATGGGACCGCACCGGGAAGTGGATACTCTTTCATATGAGATATAAAAATCCGAATCGGTTCGTAAACGACGGCGTTACGAGGTAACAAACATTAAAAAAAAAAAAAAAATACAACCGAATTGAGAACCTCCTGCTTTTTTAAAGTCGGTTAAAAAAAGCTGGCGCCAGTCAATATCGCAGCGTATACCTATATCGACTATAGGGCTCCTGAAAAATCCTAAATAATGTATTATTTTCCGCGTGTGTGTGTGTGTATGGGATTTGTACGACAGGACGCGTTGTGCAGTCCGGCGATAGGAAGACCGCCGCGGCCGTGCACGCGAAAAAGTTCGAAATAATCCAAAAAGAGACGACCAACTGCGCGGTGCTCGGCGATTGCGTGCCGGTCATCACGAATCTGATCGCGTGCGACCTGGACGTGGACAAAACGTTGCGCCAATCGTTGCTCCGGTGCCTCGTCCAAAGTGAGTGTATAAACGAACAAAAACGCGCGTGAACAGGCCTTTTTCTTTTTATGCGCCGAGTTTCTGACCACGCCGTTGAACACTTTTTTAAGGATTTTTTTTTGTCATTCACAGAATACGTCCCCGCGAGCGTACCACCGACGTCGCCCGTTCTTTCGAAATTTTTTCGCAGATGCGTAAACATCTATTACGGCGGTATGAGGCGGTAAATCTCGGGGAATCGGGACGGAAATGCGTAAGCTGTTGTCGCGTGAAAACTAATAATAATATTTTATTATCGAAATTACGTCGAATAAAGATATTCACAAATCCCAATCACAATTCCGTCCCGTTTTTTTATGTCTCGAGTACTAGCAGACCCGTTTTTTCTTCTCCGGCGACGGAAGGGGAGAGAACGTATTTAAACGATATGTGGGGGGGGAGGGTTTTGTTTTTGGCGAGGAAGCGTTTCAATAATTTTACGAATTTTAATTTTTTTAATTTGTCTTCGTTCCAAACCGCGCACGCGGGTTAATTTAGCCATTTTAAATACATTTACAAATACGGTATTATAATACGCGCGTGACAATCGGACTTTTTGCTTACAGTGGTCGTCTCGTCCGAAACGGTCGTTCGAAAGCTGTCGGCCGTGTGCAAGACGGACGCGCGCATGACGAACCTGTTGCGAGTGATGCGCGAACACGTGATGACGCAGTACAAACACTATCAGCTGTACACGCACAACGTGGTCGCCGTCATGAAGTGTTTGGCACGAGTCATGTGAGTGTGCAGTGCTGCTGCTGCTGTGGCTTTTAACAGAATTTTAATAGAATTTTTACGCGAAAAATTAAAAAAAACCTTAAAAAAATGACTAAGCGCGCGGTGAAAAAAGGAAATTTGAAAAAAATAATTTTTAATCGCCCGCGATATTTCTTGTCTACGTTATAAAACGGTAGGTAGTAGGAAAGTAATGTTAAAAAAAAACTTTTTGATAATTCCGACAAATAAATTCCGTGGCGGTTTTTCGTTTCTTTTTTTTTTCTTTTCCATGACGATTTTTACTTAAAAGGTGAAAAAGCGAACGGATAAAAAAGTAGAAAACAGAAAAATGCATATACTTCGAAAGTTATTGCACACAGTGTTCGGAACGTTCATTTAAAAATTGAATTCTTTCACGTTCACGTTCAAAGCGTAAAAAAAAGAACTCATTCGCGTTCTTTAAAAAAAAAATTAATGCTTCATTTGGTCGTTAATTATATATATATATATATACTAATCGCTTATAAAATTAATCGTTTATTACTTTGTATAGAAAACCGATAAACCCATAATTAGTTTGATTTTCTAATGATGTAATTAAGCACATACACTAAATACGTTATACGTTTTGCCAATACCTATTCGTTATTTACTGATTAGTTACAAATTCGTAGAAACCATACTACTCTTCGAGACGGGTTCATTGGAAATCCGCGTTTTACAGTTTTATAATTTATATATATATATACTCAAATAAATATAATAGGAATAATTTTAGAAAATGTTATTATATTATAATAGTTAATATTATTATATACGAGTATATGGGCCGGTTTCGCCAACTATTGTTAAATATACTACAGTAACACCGTGTTAGTTAACGATTTGCTTGAATTTAACATCTGGTTAAATTGTATAAGTTTCACCGTTACGTTAATATTGTTAAATAACAAAATGTTAGTTGGGTTATCAAAACGGTTACCGTGATTCTAACGTTCTCATTGGTTATCACGGAATGCGATAACTGATAAGTGATAATATAATATTAAAAATACGCGATTATAACCTAATGTACTACAATGGATCTATGGCGTTTTAAAATGCCGATTAAATCTGGGTGAAACCTAATTTTCACTAACAATTAACAAAACGTTAAATCGTCGACAAATGTTGGCGAAACTGGCCTTATATTTATTACGTTAAATAGGTTCCTAAATAAATTTTAGCGGCCTAAAAATCGTTCAAGTTCGTTAAAACTATTAACGTCGTTCACGTTCACGTTCTATTTGAATAAAACCAGTAGGAAACGTGCACGTGTCGTTCGCGAAATATGAACGTGAACGTGCGTTTATGAACGCCGTTCTTTCCAAACACTGATCGTATAGTAATATATATATATATTTGCTGTTATTATTATATTATATTACATACCCGCGCGGGTAAAAAATATATTTTTAACGCGTTCAAATGTATAGTCACTTGTTGATACGTGCATATTATTAGTATTGTTTAAATTTGTTCCTAAATATCTATAGTCAGTTACACCTCGAAAAGTATAATTGCCAACTATAAGGTCCGGCGGCGCGTCTCTAGTTCTTCTGTATGACCATATTATACCGTATTGGTTTTACCTCGGTTAACTTCGATGCCCGTAGGCTTAGCCGCCACGATAAGGTCTGCCTGCGTATAGTCGCGCCAAATGATACAGCAAAAAAAAAATATATATATATATATAAATAATCTACTTGAGTACGTATATTATAATATGTAAACACGAAGTAATACGTTTGAAAACGTTGCGATCGAAAACACGCGATTTACCGGTGTGCGTGTGTACGCAGGAAGAACAGCAAGGCCAGAGAAAACGAATACATCGAGACGACGTACGCGGTGGGCAAGGACAGATGTACCATGTTGGACGTACTGCTGAAACCGATGCAATACCTGGTGAACATGAACGAGATGTTCAACGATTTGGGATGCATGTTGCTGGACAACCAGGACACCGATTATTTGGGCGAAATAAAACGTTATTTGAATCAGGTAATACAGCCACACGTTATACCTAATATACGGATTTTTATTATTGAAAAATATATTTTTTATATAGAAAAATAATGCATATCGTTTTGTACACAGGTTTTCAACAAGATCCAAAACAAACTCGATCTTTTGTCGCAAATCATCGACGACATTGTCGGACGGTACGAGAAGAAAAAAACGGCCGACGAGAAATGGAAGAAAATCAAGTGAGATTCTTTTCTTTGCTTTTCTTCTTTTTACCCTCGGTCATTTTCGTAGCTATTCACCCAGTACAGTAGGGGGAGAAAGAGGGCAAAACTGTTTTCCAAGACGGAAGAAAAATCCAATTTTACACGAGTGCATACTGAAATGGCTTGGTTCTTACACAAATTAACGTATATAATTATTATTTATTTAAACAATTTACAATTAATTTTTATAAACGTTAAGTTGAAATAATCGAATACAAATATACGTTTCTGTATACGCATAAAACTTCAAATACTTCACGATTTATTATTGTACTTATCACGCCATTGCCAACCGTCCCGGGTGTTCTGCAGCAAATCTCATTTGTACTTTAAAGCACTCAAGCTAAACGGAAAACGAGTCGCCGTTTCTTTACTCATTTCGAATTCCTGCTCTTATTTTTTCAGATTTTTCGAGAAAAATGGGAAAAAACCCCTAATATCGTGTTTTCTATTTTTTTTTTTTTAGAAAACCTGTTAAATCGCGTCTTATTATTTCTGATTTCGTTTTAAAGTTTTAAAAGTGACCGCTCGAAATTGGCTCATCCCGAGTGCCTCACTTTAAATACGCCCATACCCATACGCGCGCGCGTGTATAATAAAATATTATAATAAATCACCCGTGAATATTATTAATATTGAATATTATTATTTCAGAGAGAGACTCAAAAAAATATTCGAAACGACCATTGTCAAACCGTGTTCGTTTACTATAAACTTGTATATGAATTACTATTTTCCGGACGAACGACAAATGAATGAGTATTTAAACACTTTTGGCTAAACGTCGTGCAGTAATATATAACGTGTATGTGTATATAAAATTAATTCTAATAACGCATACGCGACGCTTTTAACGTAAGCGACGGTAATTAATTTTTTTACTATATATATATATATATATTTTAAAACGCAAATATTTCTACGTGTATCGCTTTTAATTAATGAACGAATATATTTTTAATTAAACTGGCTACAACCAACTATATTCAATATTTATATTATCAACGTTATGAACGGCGTTATTTGTAACGGCACCGCAATCTAGACGGTATTTTTATTACGTTAAAATTGATTGATAATACGTAGTTATCTTTTTTCAATGATTTTTTTTTTTTTTATTTATTTATCGAAAATAATCGTTTTTTACGATATCTTTTATGCGATGTATCCAAGTTTTACGGATTTTTTTTTTTAGTTTTGTACTTTTTTTTTTTTTTATATATATATACCTATATATTTTTCGTTAAATTATATATGTTTTATTATCGTGGGCGATTTTTTTTCCTACTGGTTTTCTAGTTTATTATTTTTTATTTTTATTTTTTTGTATTTGTATATATACGTTTTTTTATGTGGTCTTTTTTACGATATTCTTAATATTTGTTAAGTGTTTATTAATGTTTTAAATTATCCCGCGGATAGCGCATAATACATTTATGTTTTCTTTACCGATAGTTGTATAAATGGTACGAGTGAATATATTTTATTTACCTACTGTATTAGGTCGTCATTTAACTCTGACGATTTATAATAATATATTGTGTATTTTTGGTTTCTGTTTTATTATTACTATTAATATTATTATTATTATTATTATTATTATTATTATTATTATTATTATCATTTATTATACATTTGGATACGTACCTTAGCTGTTCCACTGTGCCGTGCGTATCATTGAGGATACACACGTTCTAATTTTATGTTCTTAATGTTTGAAGTTTAAAAAAAAAAGTTCTTAAAATTTAATTTTTGTGTTGTTTGTTCATTTGTGCCGTGTGTATCCAAATGTATACACGGACTTAAGTCAGCTTTAGGACCAGTTTTTTTGTTTTTGATATATCATTACCGGAATTATTTTATATATTTGTTTCTTCGTTTATTTTTTTATTAGCTTTTAGTTTAAAGTTCTTTAACTCAACAATTTATATATATATATAACATTGTAATTTACAAATTTGTCTTTAAAAGCCGAAACTGAACTTAACTATTACATAGAGAATGATATTATCTACAAATACTATTGAATGAAATACAGAACACATATAAACAAAACACATACAGAATACATATATATATATATATTTATAAACAAATTCCAAGGCCTATTTACATTATACATATATACATATATATATATATATATATATTGTAATGAGACTCAACGTATTTTAATTCCGTTTTCGATTTCCTATTTGTGTGAAGCTGGGTTTTTGGCAGTCGCTACGATAAAAAGCAAGTACAGGTATCAAACAAAAAAAAATCAACGTGGAAAATAAAACGAGAGTGTGGCAGTCTGTAATTTGCTTCCAAGATTTGAAAAAAATGTGCAATGATTAACAGGATTCTCCGTCCCAATAATTTAATATTTTCTGCAAATATATATTTATAAATCTTAATAATTTATAATATACATGTGTATAATCATAATAAAATAAATAGTTCCGCGTTATTCGTTCATTACAATTTTTTCCGATTTCGTTAATTCTTATCTAAGAAAAAAATCATCAGTTTTATGAAGAGTGCCACGAGAAGACCTCAGTACCAAAAAGAGCGCCGCGAATAAAAAATTTTGGGAACCCCTGATTTTATACGTTATACTCTTGCGCGAAAAACAAGAATTTATGATTTAATACAAAAATAAACCGCGCGCACACGCACACGCACGCATAATAATCCGTGAAAATACCTGCCGTTATTATCTTTGACATTGGACTAATTCCGGAGGTAGATTTTGCTGAATTATTAATAATTTTTTTTTTTTTTTTTTTTAAATCACCGAATACGTTCTCGTATAAAATATACTCACTACAACGTTTTTACGCGAGGGTCATATTGGAATATGTGTCGAATTCCGTATAGCCTCGAAAATTATAAAACACTTATATAGGTAGGTGTTGAAAATCGTGTATCGCGTTTAAATACTCGAAACGATAAATTTATCTTATAAAATGATCTTTTACAATACAGTAAAAACAATAATAATTCTTTTTAGGATTTTCAATTGCAGACGTCCACTTTTTAATAGCATTTTCACTACCAATTACACGCACTGTTATTGTTTTTGATTTCAAAACGCTTTCTATTTTTTTTTTTTTTTTTTAATATTTTTTATCGTATTAATTAGGTAACCATTTACACGTATCGTCGCGGTGTTCAATCAAATTAACGCGCGTTTTCATAATAGCGCATATGATATTACTCTGCAAGTATGAAAATATGTAATATTTTGCTCGGCTGGACATTCTGAACATTTTTTCAGAACTTCTGTGACTGAATGACGAGTTACTGTTTTAGATGAGGGTACGACATAATGATGCGGGGAGTGGGGTTCACACTACAATGTAACGCGAATTTCACGCGTTCAGAATTACTCGTAAGTCATACGCGGAAAATTAAAAAAAACTATATTAAAAGTTGAATAATTTTTAAAAAAACACACACCCTTAAGATTTGTGTCTTAAATTTTAAACGAAAAATAATAGAAATATTTAACCGGTTTTGTTTTCTTTAATTTTTTCGTTAATATTATATTTAACAATCAGTTACGGATAATTGGTTTTCACCGCCGAGATTCGTCGGCCTTAACACGCGTTGTTAAGCTGAAATCTGTTTGTTAAAAAGTTTATTCGGCGTATCAAAAATACCATAGATCCATTACAGTACATTGGGTACAAGTCTCCAGCTATTTTTAATTCTATACTATCACTCATCAGTCATCACATTTCGTGATAACCAAAACGAAAACGTTAGGATCAAGTTAATCTCGACTGACGTTCTGTCAACAAATATAATTTAACAATGATAACGCAACGGTGCAACTTACGTGATTTAACCGGACGCTTGGATTTAAAAACAACCGTGTTGACACTAACACGGTGTTAATAGTGACGCGTTTAACAACAATTGGATGAAAATAATAAATCGGTTAAACTCTCTTTCTTTCTAACTATTTCAACTGATGGCGTTTGGGCTAATTTACCTGAATTGACTTTTTTAATTAACCTTTGAAAACATTGTGTATATTCGTTATTGTGTGCGTATATCGATCGTGGCAATACGCGTATCAACATAAACCTGCGCATAATTCTCTCTGTTTGATACACGCCTTATTACCGTATATATATAAAAAAAAAAAATTAGACGATTTAGATTATACGCGTACCTATCTATTAATAATTTGGAGAAAACGAAAAAAACATTTCCAACGGATTCGGAGACAAATGTGGACCGCGCGTAAATTGATTTATACAATTATACGCGGCTCGGTCAACGGGTTTTTTTTTGTATGTACTTACCTATATAAATAATATTAATATTTTTATTTTTGCTTTGAATTTTCGGCGATAGACTACTGGAGGCCGCCGACTAGACGAATTTCTGTATAAATACTCGCTTGACCTAAAACGCGTGTTGCAGAAACGACAACGTACGCAACCGCGGCACAAGTTATTGACGAAAAATTTTCCTCTGGTACACAAAAATGTTGTATTTCGTATTTATAATATAAAGTGTGTTGCTATCGTCTCCACGTGCATAGTTTTTGCTGAATTTTAAAGGAGTATAAATACACTGTAGATTTTTTTTCTCTTATAGTAACTATAGAAGCTGAAACGCTCTCCCTTTAAGTCTAGAAGTCAGTGGCGGTTATAAGGGGGCGGGTGATAGTTGGATCGCTCCTCCCACCCTCGGTGGGATTTGATATTTTTAAATTTAGTATACCTCTGACATAAAAGCACTGACTTGTGTCAAGTAAGCTGGTCCTATTTATTATATTACGGTTGTACTCCACTTCCCTCCCTCCTCCTTTGAACATCATGTATAAGGCTGGAATTAGTGCTCGACCAACGATCAGCGCGTACGGTACGCGCTGATCATCGGTCGCGATCGAGCGTTTAGTGCTTAGCTGACGACAAACTCCGTAGATCGTGTACAGTGTAAACGAGTAAACGTGTAAAATAAACGAGTAAACGTGAAAACGAGTGTATAACAAAGAAAGATGAATCCTTACATTCATTTCATTTCATTGAAATACGCGAAATATTATTATTAATAATAATAAAGACTGCATACGCGCGTACGATCGGTCGCTCGATCAGCGTCAAACTAAACACCCGCTTATACCGAAATAGCGCGTCAGCCGATAGCAATAAAACAGGAAAAGAAAGTAGTCACCAGATAGCGCTACGGCACAACATAAAGGGCGTGGCAGAAAAGCGCTTATAAATAGCGGTCCGAAACCATCGGACTGCTCAGTGTAGTCACGGCGGTCAGGGGAGAACAACGTAGTTCGCGTCTGACTGTGATGTGTGTGTGTGTGTGTGTGTGTGTAAAAACTGCTATTTATATGCGCCTTTCTGCCACGCCCTCTATGTTGTGCCGTAGCGCTATCTGGTGACTACTGTCTTTTCCCGTTTTATTGTTATTTCGTTTACGTTCCATGCACGTTGTTCTTCCTTTTTCTACATCCGCATTTCGTCTCGGTACATTAATAGATCTTTTTTCTTGGTACTCGTCGATGTGGGTGTTTCATTGGCAGAAGTGGTTGACTCCATTTTTGCCCCTCTTAAACACTGTGTATAACCGCCACTGCTAGAAGTGTACACAGTATCTCGAGTACTCTAGCTAGACCAGCTAGAATAAACAATGATATATCAACGTGCACAGAAATAAGACGCTATAGTAAGATTAGATCTGTTCGCCGAGTTAAATAGAGCACGGAAACTTTAATGGTGTTGCTCGTTCCAAAGACACTGGTAATCATTTCTGGTCATTCGTATGACATTTTCATATCTTCTTTACCAGTTTCTTTCAATAACTCAGCGTGCTTTCCTTCGTCATCTCTTCTCGATATCCGATTTTTTAACCACGATCTTTTTGTTCGTTTCTTTTTCGCTATTTCCTTTTTTTTTTTTTTAACAGAACGCACATTACAACTGCAGCAGCAATGCGTCTGTGGTTCGACACGATTTTAGTATGAAATATTTCCAACAAGCACGCGATCGGTACTGTGCCCCCATTCGCTCTGTCGTGGATAATATATTTTACAAATGTACACGGGCCATATACTGATCAATGTAGATCAGCTCTGAGATATATTTCTATCTATATAGCAAATTTCTTTATAATGTAAAAATACACTTCTATAGTGCAGTCTATAACTAGACCGATCTAGCTCTATAGCTATATATTTTCCTATACGGTGTACAATTAGTGTGTCTTAAGAGAGAAAAAAATATTTAAAACGAATTCACGATAATATTTATATATATATGAATTCAGCGTGTTCGAGGAGTACTATATGCAATGCAATATAATCGTCGTCGAGCCGCGCGCACCGATGGAAATTATTAAAAAATAATTAAAGACGGGCGCGCGCGCGCGTATATAAACAGAATATATATATATATTTTTTTAAAGATGATATCTATATACGAATGTGTACGTGATCGAATCGTAGAACTGCGCGAGACCCAGTGCAGGAGATTTTCAATTTAATCCCGGACTCGAGTGTAATTTATTATCACACACGAGTATACGTATATATTATTATTATTTATAGTTTACAATTAATTTTCGAACGGGCATGTATTTTCGAACGATTATGCGCGCGTACATAGGAATCGTATTTTTTTTTTTTTTTTACCTATCACACGACTATTATTAGTTATTTATACGCTATTTGTATATATTTCACATTTGAAATATATATATATTTTATGTTTAAAAAAAAAAAACGGAGCAATAAAATTTCTTCTTTTTCGTAATATTTACTAGAAAACTAGCTGAGAGTAATACACCACATTATTAAATTGTACGTGCGATTGCGAGCGCACACGCGCGTGATGCTGCAGTGCGTATAACGGTCACTGTGCTGCGAATGCGACACGTGTATAGTTTTCGAAAACTGGTCCATGTATTATATAAAAATATATGAAACATAATGCGCCGTTGCTGCGAATGGCAAGCAAAAAAAAAAAAACTCGCATAATATAATAATAATAATATATAGTCCAACACATTCGGACGGCTGCTGCTGATAGCGTTGTGATTTTTTTTTCCAGTAATTCGTTTAGCGTATAAATGCAGTGTTTATGTATACGTTTGTGTAAAAAAAAACCTATAATTTCCACACTATATTAACTCATATTTTTCGAGAAACGATCATATATATATATTTTTTTTTATATTACAAGCTGCACCGTTGTGCCAAAATAATATAATTATAAAATATACAGATAGATAGCAAGGACGCGGTCGCACGCGGATGCGGATTTAAGTGTATATATAATAATATGTACGAGCCTAAATTCATTTATAATACTCGTGTACCGTGTTGGAAATCGATTATCATTGCTGTACGGTTTGAAGGGATATTCGTGTGGAAAACATTCTTTTTATTTCCTAATATTCGCTGTTAGATTACGTTTTTTTTTTTTAGTATGAATTTTTCGACCGGTAAAATATATCTGCGATTACTATAATTACGCTTTGGTATACTAATTTTCCGGTGTAACAAATTTCGCTGGGACGGTTTCGTTTTAAGCAGGTCTTTTTTCGATTTTCTCAATAGTTCTCAAACGCGGTAGAAAAAAAAACCTCGATTTCGTCAAAATTCTTTACCGTATTTCTCCGGCGGAATTTCGAAAATATTCGTTCATGCAGAATTTTTTTTCAAATTTCGTGCTATTCATTATAGCAATCGTCCAGCTACCGCATAAAATGGGTGATTTTTCTTTTAAGTGCTGAACGTTTTATAACGTCCTATACGCGTTACTTCAACCACATATTATAGTATATTCGAAAAACCCTTGAAAATCACGGTTTTTTTTTTCATTATCGTTTTAAATTCTTCGACGTTTGACGTTTTAAAGCATGGAATTTCGGTAATATATATATATATTATATTAAATTGCACACGACGACATTAAATGTAAATCGAAGTAAGGCGTTTGTTCGATCGTTTAAATGTTTAAAGTGTTGTTTTTTTTTTTGTTTGTTTGTGGAAAACGAAACGGAAATTTACTTTTGAATTGACGAAGTCGTTATTTTAAACGTTTAACTTGACCGATATAAAAGTATATACGTATATATTCGAAGGATGACGCGTAAAATATGTTTTACAAATGTCAGTATACGATGCAGATGGTATGTATTAAAAAATGTTTAAGAATCTAAGAAAAAAAAGTGATATGTAAATCCTTGAACGCTTTATATGGAAGTGTACAAAAATATCTAACACTATATGACAACTAACGAGTTTTTCTAAACACAATTATAAACGTACGGATATTAATTTAGTAGTGTTCAACAGAAATCATATGCAATCAAACGTAATACGTGTAATGTGTGTTATAGGTTCACAAGGCAATTCACTAAATACGCGCATATGTACTTATAGAGAAAATCCGCTTTTTTTTTCCACATTCGATAATAATATGCGAGAAATATAACGTCGAAAAAGACGCAAAGGCGTAAATTAGTGACCCCGCGGGTTCTTCACGAAACGTGGGATTTCGATTAATTTTTTTCTCAAAAAAATTCTCTAAAATTTTCGTTTTATTATAGCGGACTACTTTGTTTATTTATTTTTTGTGTTAGAAGAACATAATATACATTTTTTTTTTTTCGTATCAGTAAAGATAAAGCAAAATCATACGTAAAACCACCGTTTAAAATCTTATTTAACCGCGTATTTTGTTAACTCGTCAAATTAATTTTAAAACATGTAAGTTTATACATATGTAGTAAAAACTACAGAATTTAGAGTTAAAAGTCGATTTTTTAACAAATCGAAATGACAATAGTAACTCAACTGTTTAATTTTTTATTCGTCAACGTTCTGCAGTTTCGCTGCAACTATACAATCCCTTAATTCTCAGTGCGCCTTAAATAGATGACATCATTCGTTTTCCAAAACGAATTGAAATTATTTTCGATAAAAATATCGTTCAATAATAATAATACACAGCGATATGAAACTCGTCGAGGCAAGTGTGAAATAATTTCATTCTAATCGAATATTTCATTTTTTATTTTTCTTTTATAAAATTCGGTAAGTAGCAGCATACCTCGGATATAATATAATCGGATCGCAGTAAAAAAACGAAAACAAATAACGTTTTTATTTATTTTTTTATTATACCGTATCGAATAAGGTAGTGAATTTCATCTGTCTTCATTTATTTTTCGAACGTTGTCGAAAAGACAGATTTTACGAGTGTTCGGAAAAAAAAAAAAGTAGTGAAACATTATAATGATCTGTTCCCATCATTTTATCGCGATTTTATGTCTTGTAAATGCGCCAAACGCTATAGTTTGTATTTTATTCGATATCAGAGAAGCGTCGTTCGGCGTTTTCAATTTAATGTCATCGTAAACATTACGTTTTATCGTAATCAAATAAAAAAAAAAAAACCAAAAAAAATTATAAATAAATAATTCGGCCTACTGGAAAATACACGATTCACATGTCGAAACTGCATTCTACACGTAATAAAATGATTTAGGTAAATAAAATTACTGTTATTTCCATAATATATAATATATTAATTGATATTATATATATATATACATTTAGATTCAATAATGGTTTTTGGACGTTCGCACGGTCGATAATAATATAGTCTATACCAGTGGTTCCCAACCGGGATGGGGATTCTCCCCTAAGGAGGAATTTAGATACTGCAAGGGGGAAATATAGTGATGACGAAATAACGAAAATTTTGTTGTTAAAATAATATCATACCATTCTACAATCAGTAAAATCGAAAAAAATTAATTAATTTTCGGACAGTCGCCCATAATAACCCACAATATATAGTTATTTTGTAAAATTTATTTGTACGGCTAAATAAAAAAAAAAAAAAAAAGTCATCTAAATTCTAATTTAAAGGGAGACGTGAGATTTTTTTTTTTTTTAATTTACAAGGGGATAGAATAAAAAAGGTTGGAAACCACTGGTCTACAGTCTACACAGTGGCGTACCCCGTGGGTCGTACAATATTATACGTATACGTGTGCGTTGTTCTTAACGCGTTTTCGCAATTATGCGTAATACAATATTATTGTTGCATATATATACCAGGAAATCAGCACACCGGTGGATGATATATTATTGAACGATTTTCAAAGATGAAACACCGTAAATTAGATTTTGTTATATAAAAAATGTTCTTATTACTATTGTGGTTTACGGCACTAACCGTGTGGCCAATTGTGGTCTGAACTTTACACCGAGTATTGAATATAGCGAATTGAACAAAATTCGAATCGTATAATAAGACACGGGAATTTTCTACGGGCAACTTATTTAAGTGTCCTTATCCCTTTTAGTCCTTATTTAAGGACTTTTTAAGTGCACGGTAACAGCTAGTTACGCATATAATATATCGAAAATCATTTCGAATAAAAATTACGATAATAAATTATTTCGATTGAAATGTCGTAGGTTTTATGCGCGTACGTTGCGTTATAAAAATTTTTAAAATCATTACGTAATGCTTTGAAATATTTTTAATATGTACATATTATAAGAGTATATTTAATGCAATGGAGATAAAGTCAACCTGCACGATAATAAAAAGTAAAAAAAAAAAAAAAAATACGATTTTATAATACGTAATAATGTCTGAATTATATATTTTTATTAACTTACAACGGGTCCGTTGTATACATCATAACGTTATATATTTAATAACGTAACGAGTAACATAAAAACGTCCGGAATATACGAATTAAATATAATTTTTTTTTTTCTATATTCCACATAATATTATGTTTCGATTATTACAGGTACTATAATAATATACGAAGCGTAAAATCATGATTTATCATGTCGTCACCTTGCAAAACGAATTAACGTTTGATCAACCTTCGTCTATTGATTTTGCGAAATATCGTTTTTTTTTTTTTTATACTCGGTATATTATATATTCCGAATATATATACTTCTCAATAGGTATTAGGGGATATAATAAACGATCCGAAATTTATAGTTTAATATTTACGTCGAATTTTTTTTGTTTTTTTAGTAATACATATATATGTATGTAGATTACTCGAATAATATATTATTATTTAATATTCTTTAGAAATAACCTTTATAAAATGATTTTTTTTTTTACTTTACTTTTAATAATAAATAATAATATTAAGCGAATATATTATAATAACGTCAAAAACCGCGCGAAGGAGCGCGTCGTATATATACATATATACTGAACGTACGAGTTGAAGTCTATAATAATAATAATAATCCATTTTCGGGTATACGTTCTGGATAAACGGCCGCCTATTTCGAATCCATAATAGTGTATATAGAAACTATTTATTTAACTATTTATTAGAAACTACTCATTTTAATAACATTACGATTTATTTATTTATTTATTAATTTATTATTATATATATTTTTTTCTTCTTTCTTTAAGTCTTTAGTATTATAGTCTAATAATAATTAATAAGAAATTTTTTGTACATCCTGTTGCCCTCTTATATGGGCGTCAATAAACAATAAACAATATATTATTATCGAATCGACTTTTTGTTACGTATATGTATATATACACCATAAACTAAAAGCGTGGCGTCTCGCGAAAAGGCGTATTTAAGGAATTTCAAAGAGGGGGGGGGATGAGAAATTTTTTTTTTTACTTAATTATTATAAGTATGGAAATTTTATCGTCAACATATTATATAATACTCTGTAAAAATTTCAAACGAAGTCGACGTTTGGTGGTTTTTTTTTTGAAAAAATTAGACAAACGGTGTAAATGTAAAATCCAACAGACACTTGGCGCGAAATCCATTCGCATTATATACCGCCTATTTCTAAAAAAAAAATCATTTCACAGCGTAATACAACGTGTAGAAACGGATTCGATAGAATTTTTTAATAATATAACGGCAGCAATCTGATTTATATCGATAACATCGCTATTTTATGTATAATAATATACGATATTATATATAGTAATGTGCGCGCGTCGATCGGATATAATATGTGTTATAGACGATAATTTATGACTATAAATCTTTGAATTATTTTCACCTCACTTTTTTTTTCTTCTAATATTTAACTAATTTATACCGCGAGCAATTATTTGATAATGATACGTATAAACGGGTATAAACTTATGTGTATATAAAAAAAATAAAACGTTTTACTAGTTTCGATTTATTTTACACGCATATGTATAAGCGGTAATCGTAATGCGTATTATAAAATAATATGCGTTACTTACTTTCGTTTCGAATCGTTTTACGACCACAATTATAATTCTTATAATACACTTTATCCGCTGTATATATAAAGTCAATAAATGATTCATAGTGCGTTCTTGTACGGCGTTACAATAGTAGCCTGCAGTCGAATGATACAAATTTTACAAAAAAAAAAATGTAAGTCATAACAAATTATACACCAAAGCTCAGAGAATACCTAACCCTTTGAAATAAAAAATGTGCAAAAAAAAAAAAATTCGATTCTCAAAAAAATTGTCTTTTATTCTTATTATTCAAAAATGTTTACATAAAAATACATACGATTCGTTTTCTATGATATCTCCCACGTGTTTTCAATCCGAAAAGCAAAAATATTTCTTGAAAATAAATTACGCGCGGTAAAACGAAAATAATTACTTACGAGATCGACGCTTGTCATACGGTTTTCAAATTGTTCAGATATATCTTTTCTGTACCCCGCAACTGTATAAATCCTCGCTCATTACACTTTGCCAACGATAATTTGAATTTCGCCACCACATCATATACACACTCGATTCTTATCTTCGCTGAATAAAAAATAATAATAATAATAATCGTGCGAAAAAAAATGGCATGTATTACACATACGTGTAATTGAAACTGATAAGAAATTATATCACTAGGTTTGTACTGCACGTCTGCGCGGGTCCCCCGCGATGCTCATGGCGAACTCCTACAAAAATATATTCGTATACGAAATAGGATAATAATCTGCGGGAGAGAAAATAATTGGAACGCCTCGCCAAAACTACTGATTTCTAAAAAAAAAAAAACACTAACGAGATTAACTTTTTCTCTTATTGCGAAAAAACATTACGTGTGTCCTGCACAAACAACACGCGGAACGTACTACATAGCGCTGATGAAATATTAATGTATTTAAAATATATTGTTTACACGACATACACGGATAGATGCAGTGAAGAAGCCTCGTGATCTCTCCGTAAAAAAAAAATGAAAAAAATTGAAAAATAAAAAGTGGAAACGTGAAAAAGCTAAGGGGTTACTATAGGGTAACTTCTGTTTTCTGCTATACAGAAATACTCGTAAAACGTGACGCAATCGTTTATTCGTTGAAATCAAGAATTTTAATACATTTTTCAATTTTGTAACAATACAATATAGACGCGATGTCTTTAAAAAATTCGTCATTAAAACCGTGTCAGATTGTCAGTGAAACGATTAACAGAGGAAAGTTGCACTTTTAAATAACTCGTATATACCCGCCGTGAAGTACGACAAAAATCACTGACGGATTCGCTGTAGGACCAACAGAAAGTTACCATTTCGCGTTGTAACGCGGCACATTATTATTACTTTTTTTTTTAAATTATTTATTAATCTTTTCGTACTACGATATCGATCGTTTTCAAAAATATTTTTGTTCAGGGTTTGTGCCTAGCTGATAAATAAATTACAATAAATACGGTATCAGTTTTGTGTGTTGATTTATTATAAAAAAAAAAAATAAAAATGAAATTTTCCGGCGGTAACGTACACATGTCGAGTAACGCGTATACGCTATTCAGTTTAAGAGTATACCGGGCGGCGGCGCACGAAAATCGGTTCATTTCGCGCAGGCGAGTTTCTGTCGGTATTCTGATTGGCGGAAACCGTCGTGAGCCGACTGCTGCCGACAGCAACGGCCAATGACAGAGCAGTTATTAACCGCCTGGGGGAGGGGTCTAGCATCGCTCCGGCTTTCGTTCGACCAGCGCGCGTTCCGGTATATACTCTTAAACTGAATAGCGTATAGCGTAGTAGTAATATAACAACAGATTACGTTATCAAAGGCGTACTAACGAAAACACAATACGATGTCGAAGCCAAAAAGTGCGTTTCGATCGAATTCATAATTTTAGGTTCGCCGCGTTTCTCGCCCCGTTCGCCCAGGAAAAATTCCGTAAAAATATTGGAAACAAAAAAATAAAATATATAAACACAGATTTTTAAAGCGAAGCTTTCCTACGGAGTGGACCAAACCGCGAAAAAATCGTCACAACGCGTATACAACCGTTCACTGCTGCAGTGTTGCTAGACGTACGGTAATTATCGTGTTTTTTTTGAGATTTTTATTGTTCACGCGTACGATAGGCGTATCGTTATATCGCGCACATAAATACGATAGTTTCGATGTTGTTTTTTTTTATTATTATTATTATTATTTCACCGTACTAATATAGCATACTCATCAATAACTAGATACAGTGGCGTGCAGAACATTCTTCTAACCTGAGGATAATTTAACTTGCCCAATATATAATATAAATAATGTATAATATACATAATATATGTTTTTAACCACTGAATCTACCTACTCACCCACCCGTACAAAAAAATTACCGTGAGACAACTGCCTCAAAAAACGTCTCTTCGGCACGCCACTGACTAGATATACTAGCAATGGTATTTGACAATAATATCGCAGAACGGATTCGATTATTAACTATATTATCACAGTGCATACGAGCGTGTTCCGTGGCGATTATCGGTTCGGTCGCCTCCGTAACAGGGAGCGAGAAAACTTCTCGAGGGTCTCCGAAGACGCACGCGGTTTTTTGTTTTTGTCGAAAGTCCACTATTCGTACCGACGACGACACGTGCGCGGCGGCCGATTATCATCGCATACAAAATAGGTACGCGTATAAATACATATTTCAAGTAGTTTTTTCCCCCACTTCTCGCTCTCCGCGCCAGGATCCGCTGGACGGGTTTGACTATTACGCGTTTTTATTTCTTTATTATTTTTTTTTTTTTTTGTGGTCTATACACCAAAATATTATGTATGATGAGCGCGAGCTGAAACGCCCGTAGCGATAATAATAAACACGATGTTTGGACGTCCGGATTAATTTATTTCTTAATCAGTCAAACCGCGCCGCGCTTCGGGGCGTCTGTGTCCGGCCGCCGCCACACGCGCGTTCCTGTAAAAGTATTTTTTTTTTTTTTTTTTACTATTTTATCGCGACGAGCGCGAGAGGACACGCCGGCCCGACGACGACCGGATAACGAGGATAGTGTAATATATTATATGCTCGTCGGTGGCTAAAACGTTTTCAATTAAAAAAACATTAAAAATCGGGCGGTCGTTTTTTTTTATTAACCTTTTTTTTTCATTGTTTCCTCTCTCTCTCTCTCTCTCTCTGCTCCGGCCCCGCCGATCGACAAACTCGTTATTATACGCGTATTTATTAATAATTATTATAATAATCGACTCGGCGCGGTGCACCGGTTGTTGGGGGAGGTGCGTTACGCTTTAGGCGAAGAATATTTAGAAAAAAAAAAAAAAAATCTGTTTTTAGCGTTAACTGCCGCGGTACGGTAAACCGTTTAAACCGCGGCGCGATCGAATACACTTTTTTTTTAAATACAAAACAACAACAAAAAAAAAAGTGTACAGCGAGTCCGGAGTGAATCGCTTATAAAACGTTTCACTGTTTTTTAATATTGTATTCTATACAAATCCGAAGGCTGTGAGATAAAAACGATTTCGGTGGTTCGTTCGATGCACGAACACGCGCGATTTGTGGTAATAGCTGATGAGAGAGGGGAAAAAAATTGGTATCTGTTTTTTCTGTGTTACCACAGTTACACAGTCGAAGCATTGATATTAAATGTACAACGTATGCGTTTAATCAATGGTCGAAGTGACGTTTATAACGTACATTTCAGTCCTTAAAACCAAAAATTACCAGATTTTATGGTACTGAAATAGACTGAAAATTGGAAGAAATTTTGTTGGAAATAAATTTTTTTTTTACTTACATATACGTACACAGTGCGGAATGCACGTGTTCGGCGGTGTACATTTCACGTCTCTAGTACTTATTGTTCTGGTGGGTTTTTTTTTGTGCCGCGTTTAAAAAATAACCGTCTTCCGATTCTCGCGCCGTCTCGAATTATACGCATAAGGAAAGCATAATATATACCGAGGAAATCGAAAAAAGCATCGACTACAGGAAAGTAACGCGTGACGACGAGATCATCCGAGAGCATCCTTTTTAGTCGAAAATTTGTACACAGATAAAAATAAACATCATCGAAAATAAGCTTAATCGCTTCGCTCAGTATTTAAAAAAAAAATAAATAAATAAATTCACTTGTCCTGTAAAAACGTATTTCTAGGATATCCAACACTTATCAATATGTAAAGACGTCGCCAGAATTTTATTTTTTTTTGTGAGAATATAATTGTCGTGAAACGACACGAGTCTTCATTAAGTATTCCCTTAAATTTTTCTGATTTTAATGGTAAAAATTAAATTTTAATGTGTGTGTGTGAAATAGAGAAAAGAGCGAAAAATCGCGTTTTACCGCAGACAAATTTATAATATACTAGCTGACCCGGCAAACGTTGTTTTGCCAAAAAAAAACAATCATCAAAAAAATTTTTTAAAAAAAAAGGTTTTTCCAAAATTTTTTTTCGTAAAAACCTTCTCCTGGCAATTACGAACAATTAAAAAAAATTTGAGCCAAATCGGCCCAGCCGTTCTCAATTGATGAATTGTTATACATTTTTGGCTCCATTTATATATATATATATAGATTATTAATTAACGCGTAATAAAAACAATAATGCGTTGTCATTAAATTGTCGTTAAACACTCGCAGTGCGCACAAACAAGCAAAAAATATATTCGAAGCGTTTTGACGGACCGAATCGTTTGTCAACACAGGAATATTCGTTTTTTTTTTACGGTTTGAGTAAAAAAAAAAAAAAATCTATCACGTTGTAATTACGTACTGACATTTTTCTGTTTCCAAAAATAAAGAGAACCTTGAAGGTCCGTCGTTTTACAAACACAGATCAGATTGAAAGAGCTCTGCAAATCTACCTCACCAACGATCGAGTTCCGGAAGGGTTTTGAGGATTGAAAGAAGCTCGTAAGTGTATAATATCAAACGGGGACTATATTGAAGGGGCTGACATCGACGGAGACGAATAAATAAAATTCTTTCCGAATAAATGAAAATTCCCGTTACTTTTTGAACACGCCTCGTATTTCGAAATTTAGCTTTTGCTCGTTGGTCGGGTATAATAAGCTGATACGATTTATTTGTTGAAACGATTACGGTATAGCAGCAATATTGCAAACGACGTATTATATTGGTGTGTGTTATACGCTGCAGGTTCGATTTTGTTTTCAATCGCTATTGCTACTCGTCCTGATGAGTGGACAAAATATACGCGTTTCCTGC
The DNA here is from genome assembly GCA_032441835.1 of Slavum lentiscoides. Taxonomy (NCBI): domain Eukaryota; kingdom Metazoa; phylum Arthropoda; class Insecta; order Hemiptera; family Aphididae; genus Slavum; species Slavum lentiscoides. The sequence continues at coordinate 7,088,821 of CM063714.1, read as the reverse complement.
AGCGGTCGTTTTCACGCAGTACATTTTATAGCCGATCGTTTTAAAAGTTTTTCGAAACGCTTTGCGGCAACGCTGGAAAACGCGGATTCCGCGATATTAGCGCGTCTAATGATAACGAATAAAAATCATCCAGTATTCGTATGTGTTATGACGACGAGAACACGTAATATCCACTATGCGTATAAGCGTTTAAGACATTTAAATAAAAAAAATATACGCTTTTTTAACGTTTATACGTAGTGCACGCAGTGAATACGATAAATAATATTACAACATTTTTTATAATAATACGTACTCGGTGAACGTAACACACTCGGATTTTGATATTATATCGTAAATATACGGATTGACGACCAAGAATGATGATTATTATTATCGACCGCAAACATATATTACATTACAAAGCTCATCGATTAATATACAATATTCGTTGAAACCGTTTTATTCTATAATTATTATTGGCCGCGTTTTACACGCGCGCGCACGAGTATTATATTTTATATACAATATATTTTTTTTTCTAATCTCGAAACGCGCTGATATTTCTGAAAGTAAAACGCTGTCTCAACAGCGCAGGTTGATTTACGGACGTAACATATCTATATTTCAAAAACACAAACCGCCGACTCGTTTTGCAATCCTACATCGGTTATATATTATAATGACCGTTTTCTAAAACGAAAACTCGTAATTATATCAATTAAATCGTATTTTCTCGTATGTATACGAATATAGGACGCGATGAGGTTAGAATTGACTTGCATATTTTTATTTTTCTAAAAATATGCCGTCTTACAGCTCTATCGTATTATAAATAATGTGTGAGTGTATATACACGCTCCGGATGTACTTAGGATTTTTATGGAAATCTTACAGTCGTGCTCAGCCGTTTAAACTGATTTTTCTTTCACATTTAAAATGTTAATCACTAAAACGGATCGATGCAAAAACATATTTAATCGGACAGAAGCAAATCATTACCGGAACTAATGTGCCTACGACACACTGCAGGCTATCGAATACGTATTCTATAAATAATTTTTTTCCATTTATTCGAATAAATGTATCGAGAACGAGTTTGAGAATAATATTATTCTAACTCACAGTAACTATATTATTTCGTATGGCTAGCTACAATATAATAATATAACAAACATTTTAAGCAAATATATTACATAACGGACGCGCGAAAAAAATTCTACAGGTATTCAGACTGGAATATCTATGAATACAGGTATATATATGAATATGAATGTCTAATGAAAGAAAATTAGTCACAACGTAAATGCGAATGATAAGACTTAAAGAGGAACTCCGATACCTTACAGATGAGACACGTGGAATACTTGAACTTTAAAGGCATTTGAAGATACGCCTTAGAATGCAAAAAATCGATTCTTGGTTCCTATATATACATATGGTTATATATTAATTTAATTTTCACTTAACCGCAAGTAAGTATACATATCCAATATCCATTTATACAAAACTGAGGAATAAGAACTGAGAAATTTGCCGACAATCAAAATTCGGACACAATAAAAATTATGAATAACTAGAAAGGATAAAATAAAAAAATAAGTGCGTAAGGGAAAGCGTAGGATTGGCGTCTATTTTAAGAAAATGAGGGATAATAGGTTTCAGAGATGGTTCGGACACGTTATGCAGAGATACGATATGAGAGACTGTGAGAGGTGTTTTAGAAATGAATGTCGAAGAGGAAAGGAGAATGAGGGAGACATGGAAGAATGAATGGGTAGATGGATTTGAGAATGATTTAATAGTAACTGCTGGTTTAAGTGTACAAGAGGTGGGACACCATGCTTTATGTAGGTGTAATATTATAGTGATTGGGGACTTTACATTTATAATTATAATACATAATTAATTAAATAACAAAATTTCAACAATATATATATTATATTATTTACAATAATATAAAAATTAAGTAATAAATATAAGTATTTTGCATTCGTATTGAGTAAAATACAATACATTTCAAAAGGATTTTTAGCAACTTTTATCATTTTGTTCTTCATCCTAGCCGCTAGGCATTTGTCAGCAAAACATTAATGACTTTTATAATGTTGTTAGATTAATATTGCATTCTTCGTGTTTTTTTTTTTTGCTCTTTTCTAAAACTATAACTTTGCGTATATATAAAAATATAAATGCATTGGACGACCCGTAATGAAGGTGTCGTATATAATTTACAAACCTCAATAAACATAATATTATAATGTACAGGGTCTCTTATTGAGATCTGACCAATAAAATAACTTTTGTTCTATTCAACATTTTAAAGTTTTTTTTTTTTTAATAATTGTAATAATTCTGCGTTGTAATAAACGAAATTTAAAATTTAATTTTTATTTTAAAAGACTTTAAATGCTATCAAATTTTTAAAAATATATATTTTAGAAGAATGTCGGTGTTTAAAAGTTACGTTATTAATATTTTTAAACTTTGTTAAAATTCAAGTATTTTCCTTATATTTATAATAAGTAACGAAATGCAGTATAAATGTCATAATCTCTTTAATAAGAATAAGAATATAAAACAATTATAATGAACTCGCTTATATATATATATATATTTTTAAAAAAAACCAATAATATAAATATTATAAAACCATAAATAATTTTTAGAAAGTTATATGTATTGACGTCATATTTTAAACAAATATATTACACAATATACGCGCAAAACAATTTTACAAGTATTCAGGCTGGATCATCTGTTGAAAGTACAAATGAAAGGAAACAAGTCGCAGCGTAAACACGAATGGTTACGACTCAAAGAGGAACGCCGATATAGATACACGCAGATTATTACATTATACAGATGAGACATGTGGAATACTTCAAGGCATTTGAAGATCCGCTATTGAGTTCAAACAAGCTTCTACCAATTCTAGGTACCTATACGTGATTATATATTAATTTAATTTTCGCTTATTCGCGATTAAGTTCCTATACATATCCATTTAAATACAATTATCCAGAGACAAATTATAATATAAAATGCCCAAGTAAACTCATTGCAATAGGTATTAAATCTCTGTCTACGTATAATTCAATTGAGCCGATATCCACGTAGATTTTGTGAAGGTTTTTTATGCATAACATCTTTAATACAAATTCCCGAATTGTACATTTCTCGATTTTTATAATATATATATATGTGTGTGTGCAAAGTATCGCCTACTGTAAAAATGTTTACTGAAACTCATTGTATTGAAACAAATATAATATGATATGAAACGTAGTATAGAAACTATTTTAATTAATCATATAAACTATACACTTAAATTTTTATTTGCTTTTAGAACTTAGGAATTTCATTTATCAACAGTACTAAATTTGCTGAACGAATTCGTGAAAAACAATTATCAATACACTGGACAATTATTTGTTTGAAATTAATTGGGATAGTGTTATAATACAGACAATAAAGTAAGGTTTTCTACTTATTGTATATAAATATAGTGGAGAGCAATTGATAATAATTTTATGAATCCGAATTGTTATAACAGCACTGTTTTAATTGAATATTATAAAGTATATATATATATATATATATACATTATTTCCAGTGTACATTAATATGAAATCGAAAAACAGCAATGGCGAAAGAAATACCCGTAGTATATATTTAAATTTATTATTTATAACAGGGCGAATGTAACATCGTAATACATATTTTGTATATATAGTCTCTCGAAATAACAATGTCTTCGAATTTATATATATATATATAAATTATATGGAGGCCAAGCCATAATAATTATCGTAAATTTAAAAAAAATAAAATAATAATAATAATAAAACAGAAAGGAAAATACACAATTATTATTATTATAAAACATCAGTGTTAATAATGACCTAATACAGTAGGTAAAAAAGATTTATTTATTCGTATCGTTTAAACAACTATATATCGGCATAGAAAACATAAATCTATTACGCTATCAACGCGATAATTTAAACCATTAAAATACTTAACAAATATTAAGCGTATCGTAAAAAAAAGACCACTTAAAAAACGTATGTGTACAAATACGAAAAAAAAGTAATAATAAACTAGAAAATCGGTAGGAAAAAAAAATTGCTCGCTATAATAAAACGTATATAATGTAACGAAAAATATATGCGTATATAAAAAAAAAATACAAAACTAAAAAATCCGCAGAAGTTGAATACATCGTAAAAAAAAAATCGTTAAAAATGTTTATTTTCGATAAATAAATAAATTTAAAAAAAATCAACGACATTAAACTACGCAATATATTATAATAAAATTAATACTGTCTAAATTGCGGCCGCGTTAGAAATGACGTTTTATAACTTATAGTTGATCGATATATATTAAATATAATTTGTTACAGCCCGTTTATGTAAAATTAAAAAAATATTCGTTAAAAACGATATACACATATTAAATAAATATTTACGATATAAAAAAATAGCCAAATAAATTACCGACGCTTATTTTAAAAACGACAAATCTGCCTTATAAGAATTAATTGCACACAAGAATTAATTAAACACACACACACACACACACACACACACAAACATTATTATACGACGTTTATTCAAAAGCGTTTAAATACTCATTAATAATTGTCGTTCGTCCGGAAAATATTAATTCCAATACAAGTTTATATATAGTAAACAAACACGGTTTGACAACGGTCGTTTTAAATATTTTTCCAGTCTCTCTCTGTCTTTCCGAAATAATAATTCACGTGTGATTTTATAATATTTATTATACATGCGCGTAACAGCGTTACATGGGCGTATATTTTAAAGTGAGGCACTTGGGGTGAGCCAATTTTAAACGGACAATTTTTATATTTTAAAACGAAATAAGAAAAATAAAATGAAGCGATTGTACAGATTTTATAAAACACGATATTATTATGTTTTTTTTCGAATCGAAAAAAATAAGAACAGGAATTCAAAACGACGAGTGAACAAATCGCGTCTCGTTTTCCGTTTAATTTAAAAACTTTTGAGTACGGACGATTCGCTGAAGAAAACCAGGGACAATTTGCAATGGTATACAATAAACGTAATAATAAATCGTGAAGTATAAAAACGTTACGCAGAAAACTATTCGTTACGCTGCAATCGTTCAATTTTATGTTTCCTAGTGTGTCAACCACTGGAGTCATTGTCGATTCAATATTTAATATTCGAAATTATATTTATATTTTGTTTAATATATTGAATACTGGGTTACGTTTATTTCGAATTTTTTTTTTGTATTATTTATTGTTTACCCGATATCGCATAAACGCGGTTCTCTTTTTTCAATTCGTGTGTTTACTTTGCCACCGAGTTTTAGCCATAGTTGGCCGAGTTGGCCATAGGGACCATGGCCCTCCCCCCTAGACTTTTTGAACTGTACGCGTAAATAGTTTTTTTCCAATTTTTTTCTAAAAGTATATTATAACAGGACACGATATGACACGGACACGGTAAATACACCTTTACAAAATATCGGTTGACAGCACTGATGTCTGATAACACAATGCTATTAAATGTGGCTGTTTCTACTGTATGTGTTTTAAAATATTGGCCCCCACCCTTAAGCAAAGAACTAAATCCGCCACTGCGTATTGTAATGGAAATTTCATTAGGCCGATTAAATCTGCAAAAACGGACGCCTGTGTAATAACTAGAAGTGCGCGTATCGTCGACGGAAATTTATTACGTGAAAAGGGTTTGTTTTTATTTGATTTTTATAAATGATATCGGAAAGATGCGACATCGATCTCGAAGCGAACATTCGTCATTGCGTCTCTGGACAGACATTTCGCAGCATTTGCCGAGATGTTTGTACACCATCTTTTCTCGAATATTTCGTTTGAGTTCCTCGAGCGTCCTCGGTGTTCCATATTTTTTTTTTTGAAAATGAACGCGGACAGAGGCAGTCACCGCGTTCAGAGCGGTTTTCACAAATGTCGCAAGATTATTATTTTTTTCCGTCCACGAATCGCTGAATATACACGGTGTAAATGGATTGTTTTCGACAGTTGAATATTCGGAAAGATTTGTTTCCGAATCGTTTGACTCCTCGAAACGGACGTGTTCCACGCCCCTCCTATTCCCGCTTTCGCCTGATTTTGCAGCTTTTGATGTTCGGCGGACGTCACATCTTGGGAGTATCGTTCGCAAAAATTAAATAAATAAAAAAAAAGCTTTTTCACACACTTTAGGCGGTATAAATAAATTTATTAACGAAATACTTGTCGGTTTTTTTTTTATAGTCATTTTAAAATCGCCCGTTTATTCACTGCCTCGCCCTGCAGTGTACGTGTACCTACGATATGTATACGCCTATATGGCCTACGGTGTATAGTATATATATAGTATAAAATAATCTGTATTTAGCTGTTTTGATTATTGTATCAATTTACATAATATAATATAGATAAATGAGTTTTGTTTCAATTTATTAAACTATATCAAATTAATTTTTTTTTTTTTTGTTCACACATACTTGACGTCAATTAATCATTTCGAGGACTACCTACACGGGTCGAATATAATAATAATGCGTTTCTAAACATTTCCTCGAAATAAATATAATATTATGTACCAATAATGAATCATATAAAATATTGAAAAAAAAACCTCCAGTGACTACTGCGCTATTTGACTATTATATTTATTTTCGGAACCGTTTTTTAAACAATTATTGAAATTAAATTTTTGGTAAAATAAAAAATAAAAACACGTCTAGTCAATGAAAACAACATAAGCACACACTTATTTTATCTAGGAGATTGAAATTTAATCTAAAAAAAAAAAAACGAAATCATAATTGAAAATATTTCCTTTTAAACGCTGCTACCTGTATATATATGTCCTCAACACGACACTGGCTGTTCGATTTCAGTCGGAGTACGTTCACGCCGTACACTGCGAATTTATTGTCTCCGACCATTAGTAATAAAGTGGATAAAGGCGGTTTTAATGATTTGAAACTCGTGATTATTAAATAGTTTCTATTCAAAAACGTAATTTAATAAATTCTTATAGCTAAGAATATAAATACACATTAAATACGCAAAAAAAAGTTTTTGTTAAAAATATGCAAAATAAAATTATAAAATCATAAATTATAAAAAAAAATCACCCACGAAATATTCGGCTATTTCGCGAGAAAACCGCGCACGGCTAACACCGCGGGCAATAACGATTGTAAGGCAGGAAAAATGTATTACTACACAACAATCGGTCAGTTGACTTTGTTCTTTTTTTTGTCGTATGACGGCGATTTTTTATCGTTATAAAAGTCACTTGAATAAATTCGAATTCAATTAAATCGTGTATCGAACATTTTTATTTCGAAATTTTTTTTTTGAATCTCGGCCCTCTTCCCCCAAAAAAAACGTATCTGCGCCACTGCACAAATGTGTGTGAACGTTACACGAAAGAACATTATTGGGTATACGCGGTTCGTTAACTCTGTTTGTTGTTCCCGCGCAGTATTACGTTTATTATATATATCTGCGTGTACATTTGAATATTACCGATTTTTAGCGATCGGTATAAAAAAAATACACGCGGACACCCGATGACCGTTTGCGTGTCGCGGTTGGATTTTGTCTCGAGTTTTTTTCAACGTACGAGTATTAAAATTATTTTGTATGGCTGTGACAGGCCGTCGTCGAACGCTCGCTCGCCCCTTTTTTTTTTTTCTATTTATCGTCGCACGGCACAAGACGCAAGACTGCCGCAGCTGCTTGCCGTTACGCGCGCGCGTCCGACCGAACAGATATTATTGTACGACTGATGGTGGCGGGATGAGGGGAGCGGAGAAGCGCCGCGTCCCCGGGGCTCGCGCAATTAAGGAGCCCAAAAAGATAAGTTTTGTCGCATATGCGAAACACTATAAAATAATTTATATATTGTTATCTTCTGAGCGCGATTCATTATTGCAGACATTGATCGATCTCAACCAAACATACGTACATATTATATATACTGACTTTTGACCAGAGATAAAGGCAAAAACTACACATATTGTATATGTGTATAATTACAACGCGATATGCGAGAATTATAACAATTATTATAAACTATATATATACAATGACGTAATATTTTATTTTAATTACTCGAGATTATATTATATAATTTTTGAGTGTACGATTTCGATTTTTAAACGATTAAACAATATAAGTGTACCAACCTATAATATTGTAATTTTTAATTTTGTTATTTCTATAAGAATTAATTAAAGACCGAAATATATATGGATGATATATGACTAATGTATACGTATATATCACTTCCACTCATGGGCGCCGCGAATTTGCACCCCCCTGGCTTTTCAAAAAAAAAAAAAATGTTTTTAAAAATTGAATGGTATTGAAAATATTTTATTTTGCATAATTATCTATATTATCTCTATTATCCATTATAATACTTATTATATACTAACTATCGGATTTTCTAATCGTAGTCACTAGCCCGCATTACTTTGTAGCCGTTGAAAAAAACTAAAATCTAATATAATTTATATGATCTGAAAAAATATTTCTACGTATTTAACTTAAATAATTTAAGCATTATTTAGAAATCAGAGGATACTACGCACGACGCACCACCCCGGACAAAATTCCTGGCGGCGCCTATGCTTTCACTTCCCATAATAATTTTTACCGAGTTAATTCGATTTCGGTATTAATATAATATATAGGTATATCAAACGCGAGAAAATACACTCGTCGAGATGAACGGTTTAAAATGATAAATATAATACGCGTAACGCGTAAACGCATGCGACGAGTTTCGTGTCGATTCGCACATTATCGCCGATTGTAGTTTCCACAACTATTTAAAATGTATTTTATTTAGCCATCATATTGACAACGGTCGTATACGAATGTTTCATTGAAACTCAGCATGTACAGTTGCATGCGATTTTTATCGCCGCAGTCGCCCCAAGTCCTGTTTATAAATATTAGAAAAATGCCAGTTTCGTCAGTCGCATCGCGCTAGTGGTAAAGCTGCCTTATAGACGTGACAATAATTTTGAAATTCGCTGTGTTATTTACCCTGCACGGACGAATGTATATATATATATATCATGAGCGTTCTCACGGGGGATATGGGGATAGATCCTCCCCATGTCATTTTTTTTTAGTACCAAATAACAGGATTGACGTATTTTATTATTTACTGATTGTGTATTATAAATATGTTAGCGGTAACTGATAAGTGATAATGATAAATAATTATTACCTATATATATATATATATATTTATTTATTTATATATATATATATTATTATATACCTAACCTAACCACTTTGCAATTAATTTGTATATCCCCCCCCCCCCAATGAAGAATCCTGAGAACGCCACTGATATATATATATATATATAATAATTGTAAACGGTATAATGGAGCGTATAAAAAGTGCGTGTTTCGACGTTATAATAATTACGTATTATACGGATGCGCGCGGGAGAACGCGCTAAAATGAAATTCAAAACGATATTCTCGAGCGATTATAATTTATGCAAATCGATTGTCGTGTTTTTAACCTATTCAATAACGTATTTTTTTTTTTTTTTTTTTTTTTTTTTTTGTTAAGGTCGTTCTTCCGAAATAAATCGACTTAATTACGAAGGTTAATTATTATATTGATCAATTTAAATTTCAATGTTATTTTTTTTTTTTTTTGTTATTTATTCATTAATTTATATACTCGGCGGTATGTAAACACTATATATATGTGTGTGTGTGTGTGTGTGTGTGTACACGACGGATTAAGGGTACATTTTTTTTTATTAATTAGGATATTATTCAAATACGCGTATACGTCACTTTATTCGAACGACTAATTAACAAAAAAAAAAAAAAAAAAATTAAAAATGGCAATAATATACTTAAAACGTTTTTGTTATTTTGATTTTAACACGTGTACGCAATCAAACGTATATTAATTATATTGTGTGTGCATTAGTCGCCGAAATATGATTATGTAACATGTACCCGGTTTATAATAAACAATATTTTTTTCGCCTCGAACGAATTTCGAGAGAAAAAAAATTATCGTTTATAAAACACTACACAAGAACGGCGTACTTTTTATTATTAATAGGGCCCGGAACAGGGCCGTCTTAAGCTTTGCAGGGGCCCATGGGCACCCGGAGCTTAAGGGGCCCTTTTAGTAGGCCTACACAAGTTGAATAAAATTGTTTTATTTCGATTATTCGGGGCCCCCATTTGGCTGGGGGCCCTGGGCACGTGCCCCAAGTGCCCATAGGGTAAAGACGGAACTGGCCCGGAACCCGATGCGTTCGCTAATTTTTTTCTAACGCTTACATTCGAGCCTCGTATTCGAATTCAATTGTACAAATTTCGTTTTGCATTTTTTACATTTTTTCGGTATTTCTTGTTTGAAAGATCATTTTCCATCAATTTTCGCGTATTTCACGCATTTTTCTACTTTTTTTTTTTAGGTGTATATTCGCATTTTTTTTTTCGAAAAAACAGTTGATCTAATATAGCTGAATCGCAGTTGAAATTAAATCGAACTTTGTATCACTACCAGATTCAATAACACCGCGGTTGGAATCTTCAGTGAATAATTATTTTTATGTCCAAAAAATAATGATTTCTTTTCAATAAAAGAAAGAAATGAAAACCGAAAATAGAAAGAATATATTCTGTTTTAAGCAAGATAAAAAATTCGTAACGTTAAACTTGCGCGATAAATAAAATATTAATTTTTATGTCGTTTTTTAGAAATCATTTTTTTTTGATTGTGTATTGACGCGTTTCAAATCTTTTTTTCCAAATAAAATAAACACTTTATAACGTCATTTTCTTTTTTTAAATTTCTTACGTCATATAATGCATTTTTTTCGTGCATTTGTTCGTGATTTTTTATATTCCATCAAGTTCCGGGCCTTAATTACTAATTTATTACAGCGATACTAAAATGATATATATATTTAATATGATATACGTTTTCACGAAAACATATTAGCATAATAAATCCTGAACGAAACGAGTTACGCGAAATTCTATGACAAATCGAGACGGTAAAAAAAAAAAAAAAAATACCATTTGTTTCTTTTAATGTGTATAATAAAAAATTTTCAGAAAAAAAAAAAAAATTTTAATTCACGTCCGTGTACACGAAATGACGACGACCGCGATGATGATACGCGCGCGTGCGCGAGCGTGTGCAGCGATTCAAATGGCCAATAAATATTTAATCCGAAACTCGTTTCACACATTTTATTATTTGGTATAATATGTTAAAAACACCACGTCGACCATTCTATATAATATATATATATATATATAATAATATAATTACAATAATTTGGATCCGATATCAGTTGCACCGCGTTTCGAGGAATACATATATAAGCGAAAACGTGTCTAAGTATAATTTAGTTTTTTTTACTGCGATTTTACGAATTATGGTTTGTTTTCCGATGACACATTAAAACCTGTGCGTGCAAATAAAAAAAAAAAAACATAATAAAAAATCGCGGGATCGCGTGGAAGTTCGCAAAACCGTAGGAAACCGGTTAAAAAAATCAAAATGCGTTTAATACCGCGAGTACCTACATACGAAAAAAATATATATATATATATAAAAAATGAAAAAATAAATTAAACAAAATGTTGAAAATTTAGATCGTTCTTGTAATTAGTCGGTTTTGAAGGTCTCCGAGAAAAGTAAGGACTATCCGAGTCCGGAGTAAAAAAAAAAAAACGAGTTGTTGCGTTAAAAAATATTTTTTACTGCGCACGCGCAAATAAAAGAAGGGTTAAAAATTAATTTTTTTTTTTTTGACAAATTATTTGTATCTTAATGCGCCTTATTTAATGTATTCAAAAAAAAAAAAAACCCGGATCAAATTCAAGGTAAAACAATATTTCAAGGAAATATTTCGCGTTACTTTTATGGACATACATATTTTGAATACTGCAGCGTTAAATACATAATATAATATTTTTATTATGTATTTTCATTTACCGAGAATCCGAATTGTCAAATAATAACGCGATACGCGCGTAATATATTTTATATTATGCCGTCGCGTTTGCACGGGAACCGAACCGAAAAGAACCGGTTTTGAACCGGAACCCCTTGTTGAAAAAATTTTTAACCGTAACCCTAATTTTCTTTTTATTTATTTATTATTATAATTTTTTTTTTTTTTTAACCGTAACCGATATATTTTACAAGTATAGGTTTTATCGGTTCAATTAAATTAAATTTTTTCTTTTATATTTCGATACGTGTCCATATTTTTGACATTATATTAAATGTGCGAGCTCGAAAATTGTTTAATAAAATTATATTTCCTTGTAAACAGCCAATAATGATAATAATAAACTGGAAGAAATATTTAATTATCTATGTATTCGACAAGAATAAATATCTTGCCAATAATTTATGCGGTAACAACAGTACAGAAAAAATGTTTTTAAAAAAAAAAATATATTTCTGCATTTTTAGAGAGAGAGAGAGAGAGAGAGAGGAAAAATAAAGTATTTTTACACATAAATTTGTCTTGTTTTAATGTTATTGCATTAATATTGAAAATGTATATATATATATACATGTAATATTTCCCAGTTTGATGGAAAATTTAAATAATAATAATATAATAGAATAAATATTATTGGCAATTTAAAATCGTTTAAGTTAATTATAATAATACAGTAACTGAACGGCGTATTATAATAATTAATAAAATTTAAAAAGAATGAAAACGAAAAAGGTTAATACCGGTATTAACTGAAATCGAAACAGGAACCGGAATGTAAAAATGTAAAAAAAAAAAAAACAGTAATCCAAACTGGAATTGTAATAATTTTTGTTCCCAATAATCGAACCGGAACCGAAACCGAAATTAATAATAATCATAAACTTACGGCCGACATAACGGTTATGATGATATTTTAATTTTTTTTTTTTATTATTTTACACCCATAACGGACGTATGCCCAAGGAACATATAAGAATAACAACAAATATATACATTATAATATAATAAATACAACAGTACGAGATTAGAATTGATTAAAAGGTTTCTCGTTCGCTAAACGCGTCATTCGACGTATAGGACGGTAAACGGTCATAGCTGGAGTGACGGAACGGTGTACGTATAGAATGGAGCAGACAAACGGGAATAGATCTACCAAGAATCCTGAGATTTACTTCGGACAACATCAATGGAACCAATAATAAGTTTTCTCGGGAAGCTAATTCGGTAGCTCTTCGGTCGGACTGCTAAGTTTTAAGTGTTCTGAGACATGGGAGATGAATCACGCGGTTGACGCTGAATTTTAAGGACGAGAGAAACGAAACTAAGAAACACACGTTGGACTCTTTCAATCTGGTATGAGTCCGATACAGTATATGGGTCCCTTAAGATATTCCACAACTGGTTTAATCAACAGAACAATAAATTTCGCGTTTAAATCTAGAGAAATTCTTTTCATAGTATCCTATATATATATAGGATACTATGAAATAGTACTAAATATAGTATATATCATAGTATAATGTTTTCAGGGCCTTGCAGCAAATACTTTCGAATGTGACGTTGGTTATTACGATGTAAAATTTTAAAAAATTGTGTGTAAAAAAATTGCTAATACACCCTATAGTGGTCATAGTCCTAATATCGAATAATAATAATATAATATAGTGTTTTAAAAAATGTATTATAATGTATTCCGCAAGGACGTTATCGAGGTCATTCGAGACTTAGATTTTTTTTATTATTATTATTATTATATTAAAAAACCATTAAAGCGTTAATTATTATTAAACGCGAAACCGGAGCGTTTCATTGGACAATTGCGTTTCTCCCGCCGGTCCCGCCCCGTTATATAAAAAAAAAAAAATATTAAAAAAAAAAACAAAACAAGACCAGTCACAATATTATTTTTTTACTACGTTAAATAGCGTATAAAAATACATTCGTATTACGCGTGAGTGCGTATCTGTATATCGCGTAATCTGTACGCGCCTTTACGTCGACAAAACATTGGAAAAACATTAAAGATGTTTTTTACTCGTCTTTTTTTTTTAAATACAAATTTCGAATTTGTATAGAAAACAAACGTTAATAATTCGATTTAACGGTATGCGAAAAATCTCGCTATAATATTTTACAACCGTACGCGCGTTTCAGCTAAATCGAATTATTAGCACTGTCAATATTTGCACAATTTCTCGTGCGCAGAAAATTTTCATAAAAAAAAACGTATTTTGTACGTACGGAATCAGTACCGCAACTATACACATAACGAGACTGGTGTACAAGCTTCGTTTCGGGGCCTAACTTTGTTGTTAAATGAATTAATGTTATTGACAGCGGGCAATGGCCGCCACCTCTGGACCGTTATATTTATTTTTAAATCATTAAAAGTTTTTTTTTTTTTTATGATAGGATTCTGGGTTTGAATATTGCGTCGTGAAATTATTTAATAAAAAATTTCGTTACTAAACGCGATGCTATTAAAAATTGTTTGAAGTTGAAACTCCTTAGACACACCACGGTTGCGCACTTATTACGCCAGTGGTTGTTGAATAAATAAATTTTATGATAAATCTGACGAATAAAGTGCGCAAATGCATATATTATATATTTATTATTAATACATCAATTACAATTTATAAAGACGTACGAATTAAAATTTTTCGTTAAAATCACTTATTATGTATTAAAACACTGGGTGGTCGATTTGGGGCCCTTAATTAGTTTTGAAGGGTTGAGGGGGTAAGGTGTGCACTGCACACCTTACACACCCGGTAGTTGCGACACTGTACGGAATGTATTCTGACGACCGTTTTGGAACGTTTTCTGTCTTATCAAGTCCAATATGTAATAATCGACAATGTGCGCAATACAATATTGAGGAAAATGCACATTTATATCTGTACTGATCTGTACTGGCGTGAAACGTTCTTAACGGTACAACTGTATAACATCCGCGTATAATCTAACGCGAGATCTCTGCGAGTCTCGTCGTTATAATATACTTCGGACGCGTACCAATAGATTTCATAAAACGTGTAAATATTTATACACGGCGCATATTTATATGAAAATTTCAATTCGAATATTATATTATTATTATTATTATTCGCGACGTTTTAAATATATTAATATTTCTAAATTATCTGCATAAGCATTCTATAAGCGTAAAATGTTTTTTTTTATAATTAAACCTAAAGAAATTTCGCGATTAACAACACCACGTTTTATTACCGCGGTCAACACTCGATATATATATAGATGAAAAAAAAAAATAAATATGAAGCCTTAAAAAAAGTCTTACGGCTATTAGTGCGTCGGATTTCAATAACAAGCCACAAATTCTCGTATTATACACGTATATAAATCAATGTATTACGTTATGTTTAAGACGATATGTACTGCGCAAGGGGTGATATGTTTGCGGTCGGAAAGGATGTGGTCGACGTGAAAAAGTGTCGTTTTCAAACGAATTTTCAACTCGGAAATCTTGTTGTCACGTAAAAAAGAAAAAAAAACGAATTCCTATAACATAATATAACCCGGTCATTTGATTATAATCAAAATTAATCGTATTCTGCGTCGTCCACAACCCGAGGATATTTTCTATATACTATTATTATAGTTTACGGTTTTTTTTATTATTATTATTCACGTCTGTCCCTATATACGTTATATTATATTCTCTTTTAACCACAATATATTCAATTACGCGTCGTACAGTTACTATAGATTTGTTACACGATAATATTGTATTATAACAATTCGTTAAAAATATCTAAACAACAGCAGCAACGTGTAATATATGTGTAAGGCCGAGATTTTTACGCAATTATTTTTGGTCGTCTTAATCCTTATATATTTACATATTTGTTCGATTTTTTTTTTTTTTTATGAAAAAATAAATCTTTTCGTCGATTTATACGAAATATAATATACAATATTGCGTTTGAAACGTATATATACACGAAATCTAAAATCGTATAATTTTATTATTATTATACTTACGTGAATGCGAATTCGAAATTAAACTGATAATTTGTTCGAAAGAAAAAATAATAATTCGAAAGACAGAAATAACGAGTCGTTTTTTCAAAGTATGGCATGTGACGAGTAAATTTTTTTTAACATATTGTTATATATACTCCTTGCGCTTTCCATACCGCTGCAGACAATGACAACGCGAATATTTTATAACTATTAATTTTTTTTTTCTGGAACTTTATATATATATATAGTGGCATTAAAAAAAAGCTTTTCGTTTCAATCGATTTTTTTCGTCTGTAACATGTAAATTATACAATTTTCTGTACGTACACACATATATATACGTTTTCTCCGCCCCAACACTGCGCCCATACGCTGTGTAAATTCGACGTTTTCTGTCTATTTTTCATCGTGATCGAAAATCAACCTTGAGAAACAATTTAAAATTCGCACTATACGATATTAATAATAACACGCGTAATCGAGTCCATATACACTCAAGGTGACGTAGAGTTTTTTTTTTAATCGCTCTATACCGGCGCTATTTAAATGCCATTCGAAATTTCAATACAATATATTATTGGTATATATATATATATATATGACGTGACACACATTATAATGTGCAAGACGGGGAGGATCGTTTTTTTTTTTATCTTCAATTATTTCTACAAACGCGTCCTTCGGTTATGGAAAACCTGTTCGGTATATATTATATACTGTATTATCGGTACATTTTCGCAAAACGACCCGTAATATATTGGTTTTCGGAAAACGTCCGTCGCGTACAAGGACGAATAATATTCGATTTCGTTTGGCGTCTGTAATTTTATACGTGTCGTCCGCAGCAAAAAAAAACCGCGAAATCCATTAGATTCGTATTATTTATGTGTATAATACGCAGCAAAATCGTTAATATAACTGTTGCCCCCGCAAATACTGCACCGTCTGTACTGTATAGAGGACAGCAGAACCCGCGGAATTTGAAAATTGTCTACAAATAAAAACTGTAATTGTACAATAATCGTAGTGAGAATCGCGTCGGGTGCTCATCAGCTGTATTCTGCGTGTAAATGCTCGGTATCGTTTTTCGTCTTTACGCTTTGCCGAACTCGTTTTTTTTTTTTCGATACGTTTTCGTATGATTCCTGATTTCAAATCGATAAAGACATATACCGAAATTCCAGTGCTACAAACGGCTTATAGCGTTCAAACGTTTTTGTCCTCTGTTCGAAGCATATAATCGATAAAACCGCGTATCCGGTGTGTAGGTGTATACAGTCGAGGAATCGATATAGTGAAATATATATATGTACGGCAAAAGTCCCGTCAATAATTATTTTGGCCGAGTGTGACGCATCGATAAGTAAATTATATGAAAATATTTTATAATAAATGTTTTGTTCTTATAAAAACGACCAATTATATAGTAGCCGCGATTATACCCCGACCGGTTTCCGAAGCGAACACTCCTCGACGCGTTTCATACGGTTCGTCTTGCGCGGCGCGGCGTTTAACCGCTATTATAACAATAATATAATATTATGTACGGCGCAAATGCCGTATTAATGTACGGCGCAATTCGAAATGTCGGCTGATCGATTGGTTTTCAAATTGCGCGTACGTCATATTATAGCGAGAAAAGCTATATATATATATATTTTTTTATAATATATTATCCGGTATTATTAGAAAAACTCTGTTATATTTGCAAAGAACAAAAAATGGTTACGACGCCGAGAGTTATAACGATAATATTATAGGCATATAATCGCAGCGTGTGTACACAACATAATACGAAAAAATTAAAAGTGGGTCGCCGTAATAATTATTATTGCACGGAGTGAATACAAGAGCTGAAGATGAAGAAGATCATATTTTTATTATAATTTATTGATCTCGCTCGAAGGCGATTCGTATTAGAAATGAGTTTATTGAAATTCTGCTATTTACATAACGAAATCTAAAAAAAAAATATATATATACGCTTAATTATCGAGTGTGTTCGTTTTTTCACGCTTTTAAATCTTAAATATAAATTAAACGCGACTTTTCGTGTTAAAAAACAATTTGATTAATATCTTATTCGAAGGCCTGACGTCGGGTCTTAAATTATATCGCGTGCTTATAAAATAATCATGAAAAATTTTAGGACACCGAGAAAAAGAAACCGTATATCATCCGCCACTGCGCGCGATCGATGCGGATTCTGTACGCGGTTTTCTCCATCGCCCCAACCCCCTATTTCGTCCAATAAACCTTTTTTTATTTTTTTCAAATTTAATAAACGTTTTTTTCTTTTACTCCCACCGAGATTAATACATATATACATATTATAATAAATGCATTAAAAATACATCGAAAAATGCTTTAAAAAAAAATAGCCAAAAATGCATTTTACCACAAAAACGTATCGTTTTATTGAATAAACTATTTTATTATAGAAAAAAAATCGGTATTATATCTAACTTGTGATTGTTGACGATGGTATTAGGAACTGCAGTATTATTCGTACGCCATAATATAAATATTTAAAATCATGTTAAATTTTATGTTCACACTATTTTACGTTTAAAATTTTGAGCGTTGCGTTCAATGATAATGCATATAGTGGATAGGACGCATATTCGTTATCAGGCGTTCCCGAATCTTCTGTCTCACTCGGCAAACATTTAGATAACCGATACGTACATATAGATAACATAATGTACTAATTTTTCAATTATAATTTCACGGAACAAAAATCAATTTCTATTAGGATAGAAGATTTGATTTTAATATTGCTGTCTCTCTTCTTTATTCGGGAACGCTGCCCACTACGCGTGGCCTGTCCGTTATGTATTATCTACGGTCGCCTTGAACAAAACCATATATATATATATTTGTTTAATATTTTTCCATCACTTGTCCGAGAGAACATTTTTGTGCGTGGTAAAATATTACGTCAAATTATAACGTACAAATATGCGTTTAAACCGAACCGATATGACGGAAAAATATTAAAAAAAAAAAATGCCGTAAAAATGAAAAACCGTGCTAAAAAAATGCCGTAATAAAGTAAAAAATAAACGTTTCGCCTTTGGTGCGTCTGTTACGCGAAACGAATCGTACGCTCGGAAAGCGTTGTCTAAGACCACCAGGAAAAAAAAAAAAAGATGCACTTTGCGTATTGAATCCCCGGCCCTAAATTTTTTTAAACAATATGATCGTTAAGACTTTGGCTCGAGCCACAGTAGCCGTATTGCGTACGACAATCGTATAGCTTTTCCCCCGTTCTACGCTCCTAAGTACATTGTTTTCCGTAAATAGGCACGTGCTGTGTGTGTGTGTATACAGAGCATTTAAGAGTTTGTCATAACGACTTTATAGAAACAAAAAAACGCTGGGAGAGAATGACGGATGCGCACGCGCGATATCGTTTACCACCGCGTCCGTGTATACACACGACACGCGAGTTAATTTTGTTTTTGTTTCCGCTTTTTTTTTTTTAATTATATAAGCTGGTCGATTATTAGCGCGCGTTAATCGACTGCAGGACGCGCGCGCTCGAGTAAAATAAACGACGAACAACAACCGGTTACGCGCATATATTTAACGCGCGTGCGGGTCACACGATAGCGACGAGAAGCAGCGGCTGCGTGTACAAAAGACAGTGACAGAGAGAGAGAAAAGGGGTGTCCGGTACACGTGGACGGAAAAGGGTGGTCGGAAAGGGTCATCCGTCGAGTGCCTTTTTTTTTTGCGCGCGCGCGAACGGGGTAGCGCGTTTTGTTCCGTGGGAAATCGTCCCATTGTGCCCCGTATAGTGGACACACGCGCCCGACAATGCCGTCGCCTTTGCATATTATTCGTATGCCTATAATATATCGTTATGTCCTTCGCATACCGCGCGTTATAGTGCACCAGTGTTCGTGAAAATATCCGATCGGTAATAACTACAATAATAATAGCGGCACATCGCCGGACACGCGGTGTCCTGTGTGGGAACGCGCGGGACAGTGGCAGTGTTGCAGGACGACGCGTAACCGGTGCGGTGCGCTGGGAAACGTCCCGTCCGCCGGCGTATATCGGCGGCAGTCCGTCCGGTTTTTCGCGGAAGTCATATTATATACGGAAAAGAATAAAAAAAAAAACCGAATAATAATAATAATAAAAAAGGGTAGTCTGCGCTATTATAATAATATATATATATTGTATAATGCGCGAGTATTACGACGTTTTGTGCGTGTGTGATCCTTTTTTTTTTTTTTAAATAACGATCGTTCGAACGAATATTCGCTTATCTCTCTCTCTCTCTCTCTCTCTCGTATTACGTGCAGCTTATAGGCGAAGAAAATCTTCTCACGGGAAATCATCCTGTAAACGCTGTGCACGCCGTTTACGATAATAGTATTATATAATACAATGCCCCTGTGTACTACAACTAGTGGTTTTGCGCCGTCCTGGGCTGAATCACTAGAACGCCCTGGCAAAACGATACGTCATAAATGTAACCGCTGTATTCTCCGAATTTAATTCCGAATTTTTCAGTCGTATCAAAAAGAAAAACCGTTGCGTTCTCGCCGAAACGCAACTGTCTCGAGTCCTATAACGGGTTTTACCTACTAAAATACTGAATAACCGTAATTGGGGGAAAAAATGCGAGTATATCGCAAAAATATCGATTTAAATAATATTTAAATCGTAGCATTTTTTAATTTGTAACACAATAAAAAAAAAAAACAAAAATTATACCTAAACAAAAAAATTGGCTAGTAATATCGATAAACGAGAATGGAAGAGTGAATAGTAAGGACAAAATAGATATACCTACCCGTATACATTTTTTAATTATTTTTGTATCAGTTAAATTTGTGATCGTGAGTACCTATTCGTAACAGACACATTCAGTGGCGTACTTTCAATTTCTCTCTGCGCGAGAGGGGTTTTATGAAAAACATTGAAACTCCGTTCAAATAATCTACAATCGCTATAAATAGCGCGCAAAAAGACATTTTTTTGAAAAACGTGTCTCGTCAATACAGCCCAGAGCTGCATATTTGGTGAAAATTTCGGGTTTCTACGACCGTTTAGTTAGTTTTGAAATTATACGAAGAAATAGCGTTTTTTTTTATGTCACTTTTCGGTAGTTTTTTTTTGACGCTTAAAAAAGTATTGAGAAAATCGAAAAATGACCTCTTTAACACGTACCATCAGCTAGATGCAATTTGTTACCGGAAAATAGTGCTACACGAGATGATCGGAGCACTCGTTTTGGTTGAACTTTCGGGTAAACAAAAAGAAAAAACACATAATTTCTTTTTCCTTTTTTTTTTCTTTGGTCCTGCAAGAGGGTTTAACGAAATTAACCGTACGAGTTACTTTTTTTCTCAAAATAATCGATCGAGAAATAAATACGTTCCAATACATTATAGTACGTCGAAATTTCTTTTCAATTTTGTTCTCCCTTTCCCACGCGTGTGTGTGTGTGTTTGCGATTTATGTAAAATTTATATTTCGTTATAAATTAAATATAGCTATAAGAGAAAATAAAAAAAAAACGTTAAAAGTTTGATTTTAGTTTTTTTAAGCAATTAAAATAATCATTTAGTTTTGTTGAATATTACGTAATACATAATATAATACTATAAAATTATAAACATTTCAAATCTGTATATATAATTGTGAATATACGAGTAATATTTTACAATCGTGCTTATCCCGTTAAATTCTAACCAGAAAATCTTTATGGGGTTGATGGACTGATGGTACGTCAAAAACTCTTATATACTTTTCTTTTTATGGCACCGTATAATATATATAGGGCGTATAATTCTGACGAAACGTTTTCAAAACGAGTACGTTATAAATTATTAATAAACAAATAAAATCGCGGTAAATAGTTTCACTTTAATATTCCATTAGAAAACGACATCTTACAAATGATCCGAAAATCGTGTAATAAATATTTAAGTAGAATATAGATACACTATATAGTATAGCCAATAATATATTAATATCGGATTTTTTTGTAAATTATAACAAAAACCCGTCCGAACCACTCGTTTTTAATTCGGTGTAACGTAAAAAAAAAACCTTAAAATGATCATAATTTTTTTTTTTTTTAAATCACATAAAAAAAAGTACTCGTTCGTTATTCAATATACGTTCCGATTGTAATGGTTTTCTAATAGAACATGAATTCATTTGTATAGTCATTATATCTTCGTTACGAGCACGTAATTACGTTTTTTTTTTTTGCTAATCAAGTCAACGCACTAAAAGCGTATACGTCATATTAGATATTTACACGACACTATACAATTATGATAAAAAAAACGTATTTTGCAATATTTTTTTTTTGATAAAATTATTTTTTTAACATTATAAAACTGCAGACAGATAAAGGGGGAGAGATAAAGCTCCATTCGCGACTCAAACAGTTGAAAAACTATATCGCGTTCTCTTCCCATTTGAAAATATCTAAATACTCTTCTGCGAACGATATATATATATTATTATAACGGAAATCGTTTCTTTCTATAATTATCTGTTTTTATAAAACATAAATAATAATAATAATAATATCGTATAAAATTATAATCGCACTGCAGGTACTCGTTTCAATTTTATTTTTTTTTCTAATATACGTATATACGTACACGCGTGTTATGTAAAAAGAAAAAAATCGACGCATATAATATGTGTATAATATTATGTCAACATTATTATTGTACGCATTATACACTATAATGTACGACACATCGTAAATTTTAAGATGAAAAAATATTACTGATACGCAGGGCTGTCTGTTTCGCAAAGTCTCTGTAATCATCGGAATTAAATGCAAGTGTCTTGTTAACCTCGATTAAATCAATCATTACACGCAATTATTATATTTCGTATCGATTGCCGTGCAACGGATTATACAATCTCCGGGTGGATACACGAGCAGACTACGTTGTAACGACAATACGTATATAATATCATCAATATAATTTTATAAACGTTATAAAACGACTGAAAAATGCAGTGATCAACGTTTACAAAAAACACGCGGTGTTTTTAAATGACAAGTAACGCGGTAGAAACTATTTTTTTTTTTGTATTTTAAACCTTTACGATCGAGACGGATGATCGACGATGAATTCAAAACTATTTTCAGAATATTGAAATCTGACTTTTCTGTCTTTTACCGTTTTCGATTCTGTTTCTTTTAAGAGGAATTGTAGCTCTGAATATTTATTAAGATATACTGCGTATATGTATACTCCAGTAGTGGCGTAACTAGGACCATATTGTAGAGGGTGCAGATATTGTTGGGAATAGCGAGAAGAAAAAAAATTATAAACCGTTTTATCCGCCACATTATAATATTAATATATTATTATCAATAAACGCGTTCGATTATTGTGTAATTTTTATATCCTATGAATAAATATACACGTGAGATTCTGTAATGGCGGCGTGAAATAGCTAGATTTCCATAAACGCCTAATGACACATATGTCTTTGGACCAACTCGCGTTCAAACCTGTTGACTAACTTTGTATAAAATATACGTTACCCTTTAAGAAAATTTCGCCGGTTTTAAACTTCCAAAATTATTGAAAAATTCTATATAATATCTCGTTATGTTCGGCAGCCGTGATTCGTTTGACGAAAATCCGTTAATTACAAAATCGTATTGTTGTTTACAACTCGTTTACGTGGAAACTGTGTATTATTATATTGTGGCCAGTCATACGAAATAATAATAAATTGTAACGAGTAAGAAAAATTTCAACAAAATTATTCAAAACGTGTTTATTCGAATAAATGAAGAAAAATCGTTTAGAATATACGTTTTGGACAACCAGCTGTTTATCTTAAGCACACAGTCAAAAATCTCTCAAAATGAACATTATTACTTCACTGGCGAGATTTATTCCGAGAAATGATATATTTTATTAAGTAATTTTGAATTTTTTTTTGTTTTTAACGTAAGTAGAATCCTGCAGGATTAACCTGCAATTCCAGTTATTTCAATAATTTCCAGAATCGGAATATTTCTGTCGATATAATAGCTTGTGCGTCGTTTAATATATACACTGCATTTTGAATTCGGTTCGTTTATTGTCAATAAAATCAAAAAAAAAAATGAATTAAATTTTCGAGAGACTTTTTTTTTTTAATTTAGTTTATATTTTGATATTATAAATCGGATCGTGGTGGCCGGGTTTCAACCACCAAAATCCCCTCTTCCCATGGTTAAGCAACTGTATATTATTGTGTATATAATTACACGTAATGATGAGACGTTGAAATTGCGCGGCCGACTTACAATAATTTTTTTTTTTTTTTTTTTTTTTGAAACTATCGCGTAACATTGTAATACGCGCGTAATGTAACGGCGGCCGGTCCGTTGCAGGTCTCGCGTTATTATTATTATAATTTTTTTTTTTTTGTAAAAAAACCGCAACCGCCGTATAACGTTACACATATTTTTACCACACGCCGTTCGACGAAAACGCGTATATATAATTTACAAAGTTATATAGATTATACACCGTGATTCTGTAACGTATTATAGAGACGATAGTAATATATATAATAAAAATATCCAAATGAAAAAAAAATGCGAGGTAAAATTTTTTTATATATTATTAGATATCTATATTAATATATATATATATATATAGTTTGTTACTATAAACGTATTTATAGAGGACGATCGTTGAACATTCGATCGTATTAACCGTAAATAATAAAAAAAAAAAACGTTTACACTCGCGTTATTATTACCAGAAAATGCGGAAAAATTTCAAAAGGCATTTTTTTTTTTTGGCGGGTCCATTTCTACGCCCCACCCTCCCCAAATTCGAATTTTCAAATTTCGCTTGGGCCATTCGTTTGTGCTTATCTATATGTGCGCGAAATTGTATATTTAAATTGTATATTAATATTCTATACATTGCCAAAAAATTTTGTCTCGTAAATGTGAGAGAGTCTTACGCGGTATATATATACGTTTACTGTGAAATTTATTTTATAACATCGTCTCGGTGAAATTCACAGAGATTCCATATATAAATTATTATTACTACACTTGCACCGCGGTACACTAATTTTCTCCAAAAAAAAAAAAACACTTACAACGACCTCGATCCGAAACACGATATTATATTTTTTATTTCTCGCGTACCTATACATATACAGTAAATATTTGCAAGCGACCCGCTCGACTAGTTTTCTTCGTCGGATATTTCCGTTCCAGCGTGTTATATAAATAACACTCGATCGTCGTGTGTGTATAGGTAACTATAAAAAAACGATTTTTTTTTTTTTTTACGCCATCTCTGCCGGTTATACTGTATATAGTTAATAGTAAATAATAATTCGATAAAAAAAAAAAACGACGCGTGTCCTGCTCGCGAGAAGGAAATCGCGAGTTCATTAGACGCGCCACGCACATACACACATTACTACAGAGTAGTGTGAATCGTGTATTTTTATGTATATAAGTTTATTGCTCGTTTATAAAATAATAAATAAAATTATCGAGTATACTTAAAAAAAAAAATCCCGTGTCCGCGCGTATCGCCGTTGAAGCGCGCAGTATATATATAATAGTAAATCCGACCACCCCACACGCTGCAGCGCAGCAATAGGTTCTTGTAAGAACATTACACTTAATATCATGTTGCATAAATTACATTAAAAAAATTATAATCGTATTTTTATCGAAAACGATGAAACTGCACCGCGTGTTATGTGCAGAGCCGTGCTTAAGAGAGGAACGGAACGAGAACGGCCTTTTGAGTTTGAGTATAAGCTATTGAAAAACAAAACAAAAATGGAAACATTTTAAAATTCGTTATTTTTTATTTTAAAAAAAAAGGATTAAAAAATATATAAGAGTTAATATCTATTGTACAATCGCGTTTTGTAAAATATCGACCGTTATTTTTTTTTTTAGATATTTTGAGTCTTTATCGTATTGGAAAATGGGAAAATCGTAAGCGTTATTATTAGCTTCTAATTAAAAGCGTTTTTGACATTAAATTAATAGAGAAAAAAAATGGTCTACACTTCAAAAAAAAAAATGTAGGAATTTCAATAATTTTTAATTTTTTTTTGTTTCAAAATAACGGCAATCGATTTTTGAGTTTTTTTTCCCCAGAAAAATCGAAAAAAAAATGACCTCTTTCTCTCTAATGTGATCTGTAAATATCGGGAGAGCACTCTCCTCTCGCGGGTATAGAATTTTCGGGTGCAGACATTGTAAAACACATAATCATGTGCGCTCCGTTTAGAATCTAAAAACGGTAGTTTTTATAATATAACCCGCGCAGTGCATCACTGCTTAGTATAAAGTTTATTCTGGATAAACACCCCTCCCCCCTGAAGAGCCAAAGAAAAAAAGGTTATAATTATATATAGTTGTAACGATGACGTGTTTTTTTTTTTATATGTGTACCCGAAAATTCAACCAGAAAGATCGCATCTAGTCGGTACTATTTAAAGAAGTCATTTATCGAGTTTCTCAATACTTTTTTTTATAGCGTCAGAAAAAAACTATGCCGAAGAAAAATTACATAAAGTTTTGTCGAAATCGGTTTTCTTTGTGATTTTAAAACTATAACGGTCATAGAAACCTGAAATTTTCACCGAACACGTAACTCTGGACCGTATTAACGAGACAAATTTTTCCAAAAAAAAAAAAAAAATCTCGAAAATCGTTTAATCGCGATTTCTTTTCATAACCAAATTTTTCGACAAATATATATATATATACTTGATATTTTATTTCAATAATATACGATATTGAATTCGAAATATTATGGACACGAAATTTCAACGTTTTATATAAACCTCCCCCTCCCACCACCAGAGAGAAATCGAAAGTACGCCACTGTGTTGGTGTTAACCTCTTCGTCGTCACGACACCCGCGCTACCGTCGCCGATCGACAGGTGGCTGCAGTTGTTCGCCGCGACGTGCTGCCACGCGCGTCCCGAAACTGGTTTTGTACCGTAACACGGACGAGACGCCTCCGCCGTTTTAATTTATAACAAATAATAATAATTATGAATATTACTACTATCGGCTCGTGTATTTATAATATATTTTAATAGTAATAATGAATGCGGTCAAAACCGTTTAAAACGACTTCCGTCGCGCGCGCCCGTCTACTGCGATAATAATAAATAAATTTCAATAGTGCGTGTACAACGGAATTATATGTAAAAACGCGGGTCGGCTCGAACGAGCGACGGGGTAGGCGAAACGATTTTTTTTTTCTTTTTCTGTACGTAATAACGCGACGTCACCACCAACCATGGGGTTTTAATTAGGTCGTATTATATTTAAATATTATATTAAATACGAAATACCGCAACGTGTGGTCGTTATTAATTAACCCCGTCGAATAATCGCGAGACACGTGCCTTCATTATACGCGCGGTGTATAAATTAATTTTCGTTCGGTGTTCGGCCCCCTTAAACGTTTTTGTTTTTGTTTTCGCGTTTCCTGCTTTCACCCTCCGCGCGCGCCATAACGCGTTTTAACAATACTAATATTTCGTGTCCTCGCGACCTCGCGCGTGCGGCCTTTTTTTTTTAATTACACCTCTCTTATTGATATTCAGACTTATTGTAATCTATATGCAAGTATTATTGTTTCGCAGCGCAATTATTATATGGTTAGGTATTGAGGAGGGATTAATTTTTTTTTTTTCGTAAGAAAAAATATAAAACATGTTTTTTTCCACCGAGTAAATTTGTGTTCGTTTTAATATAACACAAAATTAATAGATATAGAAGAGAACAAAAATTATAGTTTTATTGTTTCGACGACGAAACGAGAAAGAGAAAAAAAAACGTATAATTTCTTTACACTCCGCACTGGCGTCGGTTTCTCTCTCTCTCTGCAGTAAAACGCACTGTGTGTCGTCTCGGATATTTTGACGGTGATTTTTTTTCTTCTAATATTAAGCGCTACGAAACGTTTCAGAACAAAATAAAAACCAGCTAGTAAGTACTTACTCTACAAGTGAGAAGAGATGATTATATGTAATTGCGCGTGCAAAGTGGACGCTAGATTGATTTTTTTTTCAAAGTCTTTGCACACAGAAACGGGTGAATATTCATGGTCCACACAAATTAATTCGGACACAGAGGTAATACCGGCTGATTGGTGACTGAATAATATCGCGTCGATACGCGCGTTATTATACTTTTCGTCGTTCAAAGTGCCCGCGGATCGTTCGATATTCAGTATTCCAAAATGAAAGAGTGTCTCGCATAAATTTATGGAATGGTTTATATAGTGTACCATCCGGTGTTCTTAAACCGATATTTAAATCTTCATACCGATCACGATTAACGGATTTTTTGATGAATTTTAAAGACGTATGCACAATGGAGTAGTCATGGAGGAGGGGGAATCAGTATTTTTGTTTTTCGTAAGAACAAATAAAAAAAAAATTTCCGCGTGAATTCGTATGCGTTTAAATAAGACAAAATAGATACAAAAAAAAAATTATGGTTATCATAAGTCAGACACTTTTAATTTTCACTTCAGAACCATTTCGTTGAGTACTTCTCCGAGATGTATCGGCGATACATTTTTTTTTTTTTATAAACTGCCAGCATAGGCTCAATTGATTTAATCGATTATATTACGAACACCACATTATTACTGGTTGAATAATAACGGTCTCCAAAACCGTTCCTCGTTCTCGCGTTCGCGCCGCCTGCACGCGGTCCGACGTTTTTTGACCAAATATTTCGTACAGTGCGGAGACGATCGTCTCATCTGATCGTACAAATTCGATCGGAAACACTGCTATTACATTTGTTGTCAAAATTCCATTTCACTATAATATAAAAGAAAACGAGCGAAGGGGTAAAACGTTGAAATCATTGAAATAATCGCATTAAGAACAATATTACTGTTATAATACATATAATTTTATACCAGAGTAATATAACGTGTGTCACAAAAAAAAAAAAAACTGAATCAATCGATTTTTGATGCTGGTCTTTGTATCTCTCTGCCGGCTACGGCACCATTTTTTTTCTCCAATCAAATATAGGATATTGTTTTTTTTTAAATAAGATTTATTCGTGTTAATTCGTGTTTGGAAACTCGATTCCATCGTATATTTTGTAAAACGGTCTTAGAAAACCCGGTTTACGACGACGTCGCGCAATAAACTAAAAAAAAACCGACTGGAACGCTCTTTTTAAAGTATTCGTATAAAAATATTCGGAATTTTTTTTTTTTTTTTAAATCCATTTAAATATTCCGAATAGAAAACTAAAGGATTCACGAGCCCGAATTTACGATAATTATTATTATGCCGATAATAATATTATTACCACCGACCGATATAATGTTTATATTCGACTGCAAACGACGATATTATGTTAATATCATACACGAGCGCGCGCGATTTCCACGTGTTGCTGCTGCTGAGCACGTCATCGTGTTGTTATTAAAAAAAAAAAAATCGGCTACGCGTACGGTCGAACACGTGCGTACTACAAAAACACATAACATGGAAACGTCGATTTTATAACGCCATTCAAAAATAAATGCGGTTCTCGAGACTCGTTTTGTGCAATAATAATAATAATAATAATTAACTGCAGGCGGCCGAGCTCGTATATACGTTATATATATGATATACGAGTATATAATATTATTATTACAGAGCCCGGATTTATATGAACTAAAAAAAAACCATAGAATCGCTATAAAATACTCATTAACGCTCTTGTATTTTGTATAGAAATCTTTGCCAACCCGTTCGCCCCCGAAATATTATTATTATTTTTTTTTTTTTAATAAAAACGTTTTGAAAACCGCGCGACGCGTTGCCGCGATCGGCTGTATATACGGCTGGAACGCGGTACAGCAATACCATTAACCTTTTAATCCTTAACGGATTCACCTTTGCAACACTTATAATAACGCTGTCGCAGTGGCGGTTATAAGGGTGGGGGGCAATAGGTGTATCGCCCCTCCCAAGGGATTTGATATTTTTAAATTTAGTATATCTCCGACCTAACAACACTGACTATAGATAATAGGACCCTACAGCACCTCGTCAACGCGGTAAGTTGAGTTGAGTTCTAACGTGAATCTCTGAAAATCTTCGAATAATAAAAGAAAAAATGTTTTAAATTAATATTTAAAAAATGTATGAAATAAACCCCCCGAGAAAAACCTAGATAATTAATTAGAGATTAATTCCCAAATTCGCAATCGACGCGGCGGCATATTTACACGCGGTCATTAAAATCACGTAAATATAAAAAAATTAAAAATTAAAAAATTTTTAAAAAAAAATCGTTATTTATAATACGACCAAAAATTATAAATCTCTGCAGTTTTCGTCTCGTCAAAATGGAAAATTGAAAACCGTATCGGGCGGTTAAAAACGTTTGACAACTATAATAGGTACGTATCGTAGCGCTGATTGTTCTAATTAACGTTGTAACACGCGCTATTACTATATTATATAGAACGAGTTAAGTTTTCGCATATAGCGATTAGTATTCTCAATAAAACTACCGCTACAGTAGTAGGTATACGCGCGGATGTAAATGATCGTTGGCTATTATTTCGAATAACGATAATATATTGATTAACGCATATCGGAGAATATGTTAATACACTCATACAATCGGGCGGACGTCTAAGATATTTCAGTTTCTTCCTTATTATATAAATAAGCGTACGTAATTAAACCTAACCGGAAATTTCGCGTGTATATAAACTGTAATATTTTCGTTGGCTTTTTTTTGTGTGTTACGAACACAAAATATGTTAAAATTAATTTATATATAAAAATATAAAACCGTTTGACATTTCACGCGGCGAAATAATGGATTTCGAATCGATTACGTTTATAATATATACATACTATTTAATGAATTTAAATTACGCGTTTTCAAAACGTTTTAAGGTATATAACGCGACGCGCGCAAAGTGGATTCGACGATTATAATATATAGTGTACGCGTATAGTAATTTTTCGTTTTAAATAATACTCACCGTATTTATACGATACCGCGGATCTATAAAACACGCTCGTATATTGTATTCGATTAGGTAATAACCGCGATATTTAGCATACTCGTTTTCTCAACGGAACAAACAAAAAATTTAAACGTGATAAATTGCGTTTAACTATATATATATATATATATGCACGTAACTCGAAGAATATATCGAAAAAAAAACTAAACAAAACGAAATTCTAATTATTAATTATTTTGAAATTTTCTAGAAAAATAAATGTCTCGTCTACCGGCAATCGTATACGGTTTTTTTTTTTTTAATATATTCACCGTAAAACTGAAATACACTAATGACGCTTCGTCGTGTCCTGCCGACAGACAGCGTTATATTATATATTCCAGTGTACCACCTATAACCGCCTGTAAACGAAACCGTTGCGTAATATTATAATTAACCGCGTTAAAGTTCATCGAGAATTGGGCAATGATTCCTGTATGGCGAACACGAAAATCGCATCGTCTAAAAACGCGAAGAGCAATGCCCTTGCAGCACGCAGCAAAAAAAGAATACACAACCACTTTACGCGTCTCATTTAACTGGTTGCGTGCCGAACACGTTTAAGTGCAGCCGTACGCGTACGTATAATAATACAATACATTATATTAATAATATAATAATACGAGCAGCGAAATTGCCGTCGATTTTTTTCGTTTCGAGTGACATACTACAAATGACAAGAGTCTCGCTGGAGGACTGCTATCCGAATAGTCTTTGTAATCGTGGCGTTCGAAACGCTCGCGTCCGTTTTTCGTTCGTGTAAACATTCGTCGCTTGATGGTATTATCGAACGATCCGAAAACGGTCTTTGACCGTGCGGAAAATTCAAAGTATTTTTGTATATATATATATATATTCCTAAAATTTCTGCCAAAACGCTTTGGACAGCTGCTGAACGAGGTCGAGAAAATGGTGAACAAATTTCCGAGCGCGGAATACTCTTTTATACGGTTAGATTAGGTCCTTCGCGTTTTCTCGCCCGTCTTCGTGTTTCAAAGGCAAAAAAAATGAGTTCTTCACGTTTTTATCACTTTTTTTTTCTGCCGGACCCAAAAACAGGATTTCGACCGTTTTCCTATATATCTTTAATCGATATAAATATTTCGAGCGTTTTCTCCGGTATGGATCTACTTTAAATATCGTACACAGTATTTCTACACACTGGTGCGTAAGTACCCGAGTTCGAAAATAATAATAATATGTACTTGCAAAACGCGATGACCGCATTGAAGATATAGTTGTCGAATTTCGTTACTTGAGAGCACTCGAAATGTACGCATTACTTTTAAACATTATCTCATGTACAGGTATACCAGCTTATGGGATCACTACGGCGAATACAATAGTATAACGAGAAATGGACTTGGTCGATACAAGATTAATATTATTTATATATTATATAACAATAGTATTTCGCTATTTTCGCCATTGGCCGGCTATAAACGAGAGGATTTTTAAAACGATTTGGTTCTGGAAGCATCAAGTCCGTTTGGTCAATCAACTCGTGTGCGATGGTCAAAGGATGGAATCTTTTGGTACAAAACAAAAAAAAAAATCCGACGGAATACGTTTTTATAACGTGGGTTAAATGTATTCAATTAATTTTATCGTATTTCTGCATCTATTATAAAATATATTTTGTTGCATCACATGTGGTAATAACTACTGTTCGCTACATATGTAATATATCATGAATTATACAATAAAAACACTGACGATATTGAGAAACGACTAATAACATTTTTAATTAATTAGTTCGAGTATAATATATGTATATTAATTGAATAAACAATTTGACAAATATATACGTACGAAAATTCACCTAATTAGAAAACGTATAAATAGTGTTATATATTTTATGGATTGCGTTAATTATTGTGCAAATCGAAATTATTATCGAGCAAAACATACTTTGTTTTTTTGCGCAGTGGCATAAAATAAAATTTAAAAAGACCTAAAAAAATATTGCGCACCTATACAACACATTATATATCCGTAATAATTGCTCTTCGTTTATACACATTATTGCAGTATACGAAGATGTGTGTGTGTTTTATTGTTGCGAAAATGTCACGAATATTAGGAAACTACACGCATTTGAATATAAATAATTAACCGTAATAATAATAATTATTATAAAGACGTATATTTTTTAAAAAACACACGAACGCAATTTTTTTCAACAATTTCGTTTTTACACGAAAGCCTAATACACTAATCTAATTTTCAATACAATAATTACCATCACCGATATTAAAAAGCACTACTATCACGTCGTACGATCAGCTTCTGAATTCCATCCTCGTAGAAATCTGCCGCCCCATTTTCCAACCTCTACAGCATCATCATTATCGTCGCGGCGCTGACAGCCTATATAGTCGCTTTTTCGTGTAAAAGGACAAGTGCTGGGCGCAAAACAAAGGGTTCAGTATAAATAGATTGTTTTACTTCGTGACAATGTCCGTGTCTCGTCGAATCCTGTAAGATCTCATCGCATCATCAATATGCGGCTAGGAAAAATTCGTTGAACCTAACGCCCAATCCAATGACAACCAACTTGTTCCTTCATTTGAAACGGCTGCTAGACCGCGGTCAGCGACACTAGGACTAGGATTTTGCATATTTTTTTTTCATGATCTCTAAGACATAGCGTTCTAGGTACGAAATCCGATTCAGACATTGTACAGAGATTTTAAAATAGGTAAATTTAATTTTTCCTTCTTTTTTTACTTTTTTAGTTTTTGGTGCGATTTTAAGTCATTCTTTTATCGTTTCTTATTTGGAAAATTCGGAGGAATCGCAGACCTGCAGTGCAACGGTATAAACATAACGTGGTGAATTTCCAAAACGTTTTAATTTGTATTTCAGACGACGGATTTCTACGAGGACACAGGGGCTAATTAAAAATTTAGGTACGGCAGCAACTTTACTAACATCAGTTATTTTTGCGAAGTCATGGAAAAAAAAAAAAAAAAATTGTTATTCCATGAAATTATGACGTCAGCCGTGCGCCAAATATATATTACTCCGCGGCGCCAAAATCAGTGGTACGAAAATATTTTTCCTCTCTTCTATTTCAATCACGCCATAGATTATACATATATTAGGTACATAGAGATATTTGGCGCGCGGATGACGTATCACACACACAATTGCTGTTATACGTAATTTTTAATCACGGCTTCTGGCAGTATTGTACGATACGACACGAGTAGTAATACACACGTCGGCGGTACAGATTACGTCGAAAAGTAGATTCGCTGGAAAAATAAAAACACGGCGTTTTTATGGAAACGCTTCGTGAAATAATACCTCTCTGTATACGCAATATATAAATCGTATAAAAGCGTATACAGGAATTCAATAAAAAACGATCCGCGAATTGTTGAAAAAAGAGAGAGAGAGAGAGAAAAAAGTAAAAATCGACCCGAAATCTAACGCGCGGTTATTAGAACGGAAGAACGGATTTCTATCGCATATATACCGAAGAAATCCTTTGAGATTACCAATTCGTGTATATATATTATAAAAAAAAAAAACGTGTCATCGGCCTTGCAGTTAAGAGAGAGAGAGAAAAGAGTATACGCGTATATATAATTTCGTTCGTTGTGTTTTTTTTTTATCGATTCGGGAGATTATAATAAGACGTTTTACACGGGTAAATACGAAACAGAATTTTAACGAGACGCGCGTTGTGTGGAAGAAATTACGAAATCGGCATTCGGCCGTAATATTCCCCACCCCCTTCCCGTTCGAAGTGAAAAAGAAGAAGAAAGAAAAAACCTCGAACGACCCACAAACGTTTTTATTTTTTAAATCGATACACGTATAGTTTTTTTTTTTACTTTATTCATGAGACGTCGTCTCGCGGCGTCGTCGTTAATTAACCGAATTTCTCGATAGCCGCGTTGACATTTTTTATTATTATTATTATTATTATTATAAATTGCGCGCTCCCTGCGCACGCGAGCAGAGTCCGTTAGACGAACCGAACACCGGTATTTCGATATCACTATATATTATATATATACGCGTATCGAAAGTATAAATATTATATTGTATTCCCCCGAGATACGCCGTGGCGTGTGTGTGGCAGAAATAAAACAAATAAAACGCCGTTAAAAAAAAAGAGGAAAAAAAAAGAGTGGAATATTATTATATATATATATTGCGAAACCGTATAGTCTGCCATCTCTTATTCGTATACACGCGCAGTATAGGCCTTCGGCGGCTAATATTATAATGCGTATATTTCCTTTCGAAACTTTCACAACCCGAAACGAAACGAGTTTGTCCACCGTCGGTTATCGGTGTGTGTGTGTGTGTGTGTGTGTCTAGACTGTGCCGCGAACTATACACTGTTACGCATCTTATATATATATATATATATTGCGCGTGTATCGAAATGAATAAATAAATTTTTTTTTTTCTCTCTCTCTCTCTCTGTTGTTGTTGTTGACGAGCGAATGGAGCGATCCCTTCGAGCGGAGAACGAACGTGGAAAAAGCGGCAGGAAGGGGAACGCGTTTTTTTATATATATATATATTTATATATAGAAAATGGACGACGAGGAATAATAAAAAAAAAATATATATATATAACGAATAAAAAAAAAAAAAAAAAACCGGCTTTGGAAAAATATTATATCCTCTTCGCGCGTATTACGCGCGGGCGCATTGTGCTCGAATCCCTGCACCCCTGTGCAGCGGTATTTTTTCGAAGACGAACCGCAGCCGATGACAAAATCCCTGTATAGGTACATATATTATGTAAACGATTATTATATTATAATAACGCGTCCCTCGTGCCGTCGCGCAGTTTTTCTCACGCCATCCTTTCGGTATGCAATTTAACCCTTATATTTCTTTTCGCGTTGTCCGCTCCTCGCGTCGCTGTATTGCAGCTGTTTTTTTTTTTTTTTACGGCGGTGGTGGTCAGCAGCTCCGCGAAGACAACGATAATGCGCGCGTCCGAGCATTGCTGTTGTATCGAAACGTCCCGATGATACTGGTTTCGGTGGTCACCTGCAAGTAGTAAAAAAAAAAAAAAATCGTTATTCTTTTTTCTTCTTCTTCTTCTTCTCTAATAATAACGGTCTCTCGAAACGACTGTACGAATATTTATTGTATCGACACAGTAACCGTCTCCGATCCACGTCCTATTATATATATATATATATTTGAATTAAATATAAAAAAAAGAAACGAGTATTATTCGCGAAACGGACGTTATCGCGCGATACGCACTGACTCGTGCGCGCGCATGAGCTGCTGCCGATCGAAAACGCGTAACGGTCAACGCCGCAATAGGGACGGCGCTTGCGGGCCCTGCGCAACGGCCAAAACAACTTTTCACTACGTTTCCTGCAGAACGGCACGTCTCCTTTATAAAGAAAAAAAAAATGACAAAGGAATTACTTTGTCTCTAGAAAAATTTTGCCCCGAATATGATTACGAAAGAAATATATGGCTGTTGCGATTTTCGAATATTTAGAACGATAAAGAAGAATATTGTGGACACTGGTATATATTTTGAAGGACGATTGTATTGTTATACAGTGAATAATATTGTTTGTAACTTTTAAATCCACTGCACAGAACACGGTGCACTGTATAGGGTTTGTCTCCCGCGGTACAGTTAATATTAACTAAAAAAAACTTAAAGACCGCACACCGTTGATCTTTAAACAAAACATAACGAAGTCGATTTATCCGCAGTACAGCAATAAAAATGTAATCAATTCTCTTGAAATGGAATCGAAATTTTATTGTACACTTAAGGGGAATGGGGAGTGTGAGGGGGGGGGTTAAGTCGAATCTCATTCTAATTCCAACGATATGCTGTATTATATTATTTTGAAAAACTATTCGAATTCTTCTCGACGCGGCTCGTACAAGGGCGAACGATCCGGTCAGATTTTCGTATTTTCGTAATTTACATATTATTTTAATAAATATATAC
Source organism: Slavum lentiscoides (assembly GCA_032441835.1). Classification (NCBI taxonomy): domain Eukaryota; kingdom Metazoa; phylum Arthropoda; class Insecta; order Hemiptera; family Aphididae; genus Slavum; species Slavum lentiscoides. The sequence continues at coordinate 7,051,780 of CM063714.1, read as the reverse complement.
GGTTTAAAATTCCCCCCAAAAAAAAAAAAATTTAAAAAAAACTATTTCACCGTCGATATTATTGCCCTACAATTATTTGTCCGTAAAACGTGCGAAAGTCATTGATTTTAGTTATATAGACACGCGTCGCACGCTGTATCCTGCTGCAGTAACCAAATCGTAGCCTATATAGACGCGTTTTCCCATTTTCTCGGTGATTTCCATAAGTAAATCTCATATGGCTAAATGACTTTTTTTACGTGCTAATACAGAGACGTTTTAACGTTATTATAATAGTTTATCGTCATCTTTTTTTTTTTAAACTTGTGTGTGTGACGTTTGAATTTCAAAAAAAAATAATTACAAAAAATAGTTACTGTATAGAGTTTCGCCAAGATTCGTTTTTCCAACGCGCATCGATTTTTATCGGTCGCTTTCAAATTTGAATCGATATAATACATTTAATATATATAACTTTAACCGCGCATTTTATTTTATTTTTCAATCGCATTATTTATTCGGTGTGATTCGCGTGTATTGCACGTACCTATATAAATGCAGTGCTCATTATATTCATAAAATTTTTTTAGATTATTAGACACTAGCGCGCGCGCGCGTAATATTACCATATTAATATATAACTGCAGCGTTATTATTATTGCTGTGCTTATATATCATTTTCGATGTAGAAACGGTTTCGCTGTAAGTGTGCGTTTTTAATGTCCGCGGGACATTCGAGTGAAATTCGTATTTTTTTTTTTTTTTTAAGTATATACTAGCGTACATGTCCCAAAGCGACTACTATACCTATTAATAGCCTTGTGCGCAATGTTTTCAAATACTTAAGGTCCGATATATATAAATCGAACGTTACTATTAAAGTGAAACTATCTTTGGAGAAAAATCACGCTTGTTTTTAATTGAACACCGCCGTATTATATTTAGCGGTCGTTCGTCGTGCGTGCTGCGATCAAGACGTATATATATATACGGAGTCGATTATCAATTATATATTCCGAAAAAAAATTATATCGCCCGACAATAATAATAATAAAGTGTTTCTAAAAAAAAAAATATATAAAATTTACGATTAACGTGTGATAAATATAAAAGTCGTATTATTACGTTTTAATGTGTCCATTATAATACGTATAATCAATCAGAACGGGGCATAAAACACAGTCAAAATCAATTCGGTTTAATTTTGAACTGCTAGAGACGAAGATTTTTATACATAGTTTTTGTCTCGAACGCATTCGAAACCAACGTATACGTTTAAGCACCATCTATAGACCGATTAGAGACGATATAACAACTCTGGATTTGCCATATTAATTGTCGAAAAACGTAAATAATACATTTTCGTTACAAAAAAAAAAACGGAAGATTGAAAGAAGAAGAAATTCCACGTAACATAGTTGATAGCATTTTTGTTAATTTATAACTTTAATTCAAAAAAAAACCGATTAACGCAGCCTTGTAATCGATACAATATATTTCGATTTTTAAATAGAAAACAGACTGTTTCGCTGTCCTATATGAATATACGCAGACAATCGTTTGAAATTACATTCTCTCGAAATATGTACGGGACGTCGTTTTATATATTAGAAAATTAAACGCAAACAATAATCGATAAAATTGCCGTGTGTATTTAAATATAATATTATATAATTAGGTATTTTAGTCGCATATTATATAAAACAATATATATACTGCACGTCGCGTACATATATATATATAATATATACAAAGAAGTTTCCGTCAAGTTTACGTAAAAAAATTATAATTATTTATTTTTTTTATGGAACCGGTTCAAAACAAGGTTGTAGTCTGCAAGTATATATTTTGATTGATAATTAAAATTTAAAAATCGAATGAATAAATCACGCGTAATGTCACAGTGTACACCGTACGCAGTGTATATGCCGAAATGTAAGTAAAATACGCGTTTAACAAAATGTTATTTCGCGAAGGTTATAAAAACCAATAATATTATTTAACGTTTACGTTTCGATAAATTTGCTTATATTCCCTCTGTATAATATATGTACTTATACATTTTATTACACACATTATACGCTGTTCACTGTGTGTGTGTATATATATATATATAGCTAACTAATAACGGAGATTGATCGAATTTTTTTTTTATATATATACAGAACGCGAGAAAATATATGACTTTTTTTTGTTACTATAATTTCGTTTTTTTCTCCGTCGCAAATAGCTGAAAATACACAATATGGCGTTACTACGAAAATTCGTGTGTATTTATACACGAGTAAAAATAATACAAATTTCCCCTTTTTTTATTATTATTATTATTATTAGTGATGTTACGAAAATCGAACTCGTAACTGGGAGATATTCGAACCGAATTTAAAATCGAGTTCGGTTCGAACAATATTGGGAAAAGAAATTCAAATTGAATTTGTCGAAAAAAAAATTCGATAAAGATTTTAAATGATTAATGAATAATAGAGCGGTGAAGACGAACGTTTTGAAATGAATAACATCACTGCGAGGACGTGAAATTAAACAAATGTCGAAAATATCGTTTTTTAATTTCTGGAGTTTTTTACACTCTCGTTTTCGTGCGTAAATCGTAAAAAAAATTTTTTTTTTATTTAAAAATTTCGTATATTTTCAAAAACATATATATCGAAAACTCGCAAAAATCATCCGGAAAAAAATAAAACAGTTTTGTTCTGTCTGCAGCAGATATACCGCGTCCTTGAGACAGTGCGCGCGCGCGTTTCTTTTTTTATTCGAAAATAATTAGGTGCGCGATGGGATTAAATAATGAGAAGAAGAAGAAGAAGAGAAAAAAACCATATTTATACGTTTCTCGACTCCTTTATAGCTGCTGCTGCTGCTGCAGTGCGGAGACTGGATTCCTATTCATTCGATATATTATATATATATATATATATATATATATATCGAAAACCTGTTCTCTATATAAACAATGTTGTAAAATGGATGAATTTCTACGGCGGAGAAAAAAAAAATTCGTATATAATATTAAATGGTAAACGTTGGCCTAAACGCGCGTTTCTTTTATTTCTATATAATATACTATTAATACGAATACTGTTTTATACGCATTGGCAAAAAAAAAACCTTGTGGTCCTGTCCGTTCTAATGCCGCGCGAGGACAAAATTTATCGCACTGATACTATATACTATATACAGTATTTTAAAGTAATATATTCCGCTATATAGTATATATTATAGACGTATAATAATTATAGCTCCGCGACGATACACAATGTGTATATAGTAATTTATAGTTTTGAATATTAAAGTTAAAAAAAAAAAAAAAAATGCAGCTGTTTCGCGGATAGTCGAAATCGGTTATTTTAACCCGCAGTGCGCGGTGCATATCAATATAGTGATTAAATTCGAAGGAATACGCGCGCGTTTTACAGACATTTCGAGGAAAAAAAAGAATTTTTTATCGTTCAGCTGGAAAAATTAACGCGTAAAACTATATATTTTTAACGCTTGTGTCGAAATCATAATGTCAGAATTATATTGCAGTGTTCATTTCGAGTAGTGGCTCGTCGATTTTCCTTTATTATTTTTTTTTTTTTTACTATTTAGAAAAGGTTTTCTGAATTTTAAAAATGACGTTTTTTTTTTCTATTCAATTCGTTCGGTTACACGCCGGCTAAACGGACGGCTAAACGTCCGGTTTACACGCTTACAGTAACTTATTAGAAATTCAAAATTCCATCAGTATATAAAATTACAGTAAAAAAATAAACATACTTTACGGAAACTATAATATTATTGCCTATTAATATTTGAATACCACCTGTGGACATTTAATAAATTATAATTGGCGGGTGTGAACTGAGAGAATACATGTAGGCACGGTGTTCGTATAAGAAAACAAAAACCGGGAAATTAATAAAATTCGTGATAAAACAGCGTTCTTGGCAACACGAGATAATCGTTAAAACCTCGATGAATATTGATTATATACTGCTGAACGATTCCGGAATATGATGACCGCGTCAAAAACAAAATAATACTCGTATACATACGTTTAGAGATTTTTTTTTTTTTTTTTACCATATACAGACGCCATCTGATTATAAAATATTCGATTTAAAATACAAAAAAAATAGTTGGCCGCGGACGACCGGCAGCTATATCGTATAATAAGCGCAGACAAACCCGCGAAAATTAGAATATTTTCTGTGACGATTATTATTATTATTAATTTTAACTCAAAACCATTGAGTAAACATTTTTTTTTATATCTAATTATAATTAAAAATTATTCCGACCAGTAGTTATGTAATAGTCGAAAACACGTACACACTTCCGAGAGTCCTTCGGATTTATATTTAAAACCTCTGCGCTTTGTTGATTTTCAGTGTAAGTCCTTCTTTTTGGCTACGCCACCGGCCGTGTCCATAATATAACGTACCTCGACGAACTTGACGGTTATTTGGAGAAAAAAATCGTTATAAAAAAAATTAAAAGGCATTTTTTTTTTTTTACGTCGAAATTCGTTACAGAAATACGTTTGTACAACGCACACATATACATAAGCGGCAGCCAATATATCAAAAAAAAAAAATGAATAAAATTAAATTTACCAGTTTCGAAGCGGACTCGTGACAGTTGACTATACAGTAATATTTTAATATCGTACCTACATAATATATACTAACACGTTCTCGCCGCGACTGCTGCACATATATTATAAAAGCCCGTTAACCCACAATAATTAAGAGATCGCACTGTACTGATGCTGGACCGAAATAAACGCGCTTATTATTATACCGAGAGTATATATATATATTATATAGAAGTGGAGAACTGTGAGAAACGCTCGTGGCAAAAGTCTTCTTCCGGCTATATGTACACATATTCGCTGTATGTAATTAATCTAAGAGTATATAGATATATACGAATTTTATATGATATTTCAGACAGGCGCGGCGAATCATAATTACCAATATTATTATAATAATTATTATTTTACTGCGATATTATCACGTCCAGCAGTATACCGGATTTACACTCCACTTCCCATGCGATATTCGACACATCCAGTGCATTTTTTTTTTCATGATACTTCCATCTATAAAGTAATATATAAAATATATTAACGAGACATAATATTTTCTTGTAAAACGTATATATATATATATATAATTACTGCGGATTTTAATAAGTGCGCGCAGACGGCGGAGCGCACGCGCCACGGGCACACTTTATAATATATACTTTATAAAAGTTCATAAATCTGCGGAGTAAAACGCGCGTATTTCATGCGGTGCCGGAATATATTGTCCAAAGAATGATTATAAAAATGTTTTTTTTCTTCTCCTAAACGAGTCGTCGTCGTAAACGTTTTTATTAAATATTATATAATAATATTATATATAGTGATATTATTAAGTGCAGCGAAGCAAATTTCTCTGGCGAAATTTATACCGCCGTCGTATTTAACTGTAAATTTTATCAGTACCTACTTAAAAGCGGTGCTGGTTGTGCGTAAATTTCGTTTTCGAGTCTCGACACTATCAGAAGATGTAATAAAAGAAAAAATTTTTTTTTTTTGTCGGTGATAAATTTGTCTCAACGCGCAGAGTAATAAACCCATATATTTTTTTTTTCTTACAAATCGTTTAATATAAGGGAAAGAAATATTTTTAAAAAGCATCGTCGTCATAATATAATGTCTGCAATTACAGTCTATATAAATTGTTATAATAACGCGATTTGATTAAAAATATACTTCTTGATAATATACGCATTATAACTTTATTAATATTAATATACGCGTGTATTGGTTTTAGAATTTAAATTTACGTTATTATTTCGTTTTTTTTTAATTCTAAACAAATACCTATATATGTGGAAAAAACGTTTGTACGCGACCAAAAATAAATTATATAGGTACGCACACACCCACAATCGATGCTTAGATAGGTGCATAACAAAAAACATATCGTAATTATATACGTTATGAATTTTTATTTTCAATTTTTAGACAACGCAAATTATTGGCGATTTAAATCGAAATTTATAATTTATAGACGATTATAATACAGTATGGTAATATATTTGTAATGTACAATTACGTAATAAGGTTAGACATTTTCGCAAAAATTTAATGTTTAATTATTTCAACCTCGGATTTGTGTCCGAGATCTTATATTATTACGTTAATTAAATATCACCGAGTTATTATGTACAATAGTGTTATATATGAATACGAATTATATATAGAAATAAATTCAATCTTTATTGCGATTTTCTACGAAATATCAAAATGTTTTATACGCGTATAAAAACGCGTATATTGTACAGAAAATGTCGTGGGAAATCGAAAGACATAAGTAAAACAACTTTTAAAACGTACAAAACGTTCGTGAAAACAAAAATTAAAACAAAAACATTTTTTTATTAATATGTCTCGCGCTCCGTAGTCTCCAACAACTGTCCTTTGCGCAGTGCGTACGCGTCATCTTGCGTATAAATATAGAAAAGAGATTTTTGCCAAAAGAATATTTCATTTCCATCGAAAAAAATCTCATTATTATTATTTCTCCGTCCACACACACACACACACACACACACACACACACACACACACATAGATCTCTGCCAGTACCTCGTTCGTTTCCAACTGCGCCGGCTTTAAGAATTTATTAAACGTATCGCGCGTTTTTCTCTTTTTACGTATATTTTTTTTCGCAAACAAAGGTATTGAAAGTTAAATAAAAAAAATTATCCGTACTGTATAGCATAATACAGTGGCGTATTTGAGACTTCACCTCAGGGGGGGCGATGGTAAAAAAACTCCCCCCTTCCCACCAATAAGAAAAATTATATGTAGGAATATAATTATTGAACAAAACACATTTTATTTATTATCATTTTATTTATTTAATTTACAAAACTAAGTCTATATTTCTTTTTTTACTATTAGCAAATGTATCAATTACATCATCTACATTTAATGTTATAGTATGGTGAATATTAAGCAATGCCAAACCCGTTAGGCGATCTTGCCGCATTTTTGATCTCAGCCAATATAATATAAAATAATATAATTTTTTTAAATCTCTCAGGGGGAGCGATTGCCCCTATCACCCCCTCAAATACGCCACTGGCATAATATATATTATTTAAACGGTAAATCGCGCGAACGAACCGAAGAGTTTTATATAAACGTCGTCATTTTTATAGGTACCTATAGCAAAACGTATAATATAATAAATAAAAAAAAAACAATAATAATATGGCGCGCGCAATATTATATTATGTCGCGTGCGTCGACGAGCGTATACGAGGGGGAGGGGGGATCCCTTTTGTCTAAAACACATTGGTATATACGTATTTGTTTTATAAAATGGCGTTTATATGTCTTTAGACCACTCCCCTCTATATACGTACAAGTATGTATACGTATACGTAAAAAAATACTCTACTCGTTATTATAAAATTAATCCTAAGATTATATGCTTTGACGAAACGTTTTAGACATAATATATTTATCGCTATTAAAAAAAAAAGTAAATGTAAAAAAAAAAATTCGTGTATAATTGTGTATACTCTCTGGAGATACGCGCTGTATAGTTAATCTTCTTGCCGGGAAAACATTTAAATCATTTTTTTTTCTCTATATATTTATTATACGAACGCGCGTAATTTGTTTTTAACGAGTACAACGTATTAATAATACTGGCGGCCGCCGCGCGTCGATTTACCGCACACGCGCGTATATATTGCAGTGGCGCACGCATAAAACAAAATGTTAAATCACATACTTCTGAACGTATTATTAATTATTATAATTACTATATAGTTTCGGGCAAAGGACTCGTGGCTCGTAAAAAGAACCGCTAAACGCGCGTTTAAAAAAAAATCAATTTTTTTTCCTTCGCATAAATCACGTACGATTTAATTAAACAATAATCTCGTTGAGTGGACGAATGCTGATAAAAAAAAAAACCGTTCAATATTTTTTTTAGCGAAAACAATAATTAATAAAATCGCCGTGCCAGCGACAAGAATCAAAACGATAAAATACCACAGCCTGCACATCTAAGAAATTTTTCCGTATTTTTTTTTTTTTTTTTTCGGAATATTCGCGAAATTTGTTGCACACTAGTTTTTCGATAAATCTCGTTAAAACCTATAAATTTATATCGGAATCTATCAAATGCATTAAATCCGATAAACTTATTGTGGAACGAAATAAATAAAATCGTATAAAATTATATCTAAAATCAAATAAATATTACTTAAAATTCGCCTATATAAATAAGTAACGCTGCTGCGGACACACCGTATACCGAATGTCGCAGTCATTCGTTTTCAAAAGCTTTTCGGGGCGCGACGTACGGTTTTTTACGTTTTTTCCCTTTATTTTCGAAAAAAATAATCTGTCGATTCGCGTTGAAAATTGTTCGCTACACAAAAATACAGAATAAATTCCGTTAACGTTTCGGAAGTGTTGCGAACGTCGCAAAACGAGGATATATTTAACACATCGCGTATTATATACGTATACGTATATGCGTCTCAATAACCGCGGACGGAAATAATAAAACGTCACGTCGACGTCATCTATAATGAGCGTGAAACAAAAAAAACACCGAAAACCTGTACGGGTGAAAATGAAAAAAAAATAAATCAATCGCTACGTCGTAAACTCGATCGGATACGTCGTCGATTCGTTCGTGTTGGAGGTGGGGGAGGGGGAAAAATAGAATTATAAATTTTTGTATAAACAAATCATAGGCGGATCTACGGGGTGTGCCAATAGGCACACTCCAAAGAAAAAAAGAATATTATACAATTAGTATAATATAGTTTGTTTAGTAAACAAGTGTTGGATACTTAAAATATTTTGACTTTAGTGTATGGAAGAAAATTATGAGCTAAAAAAAAAACGCATAAAACGGGTGAATTTGTTTACAGCCTCCCCTCTATATTATAAAAAAAAACTACAAAAAAGGACGGGCACACTCAAACGTAAAACTCTGGGTTCGCCTATGAAACAAATTATATAAGAATAGGTCACACATGGCTAACACACGGACGCCTTATGATGAGGCAAGAAGATCCAGCTCAGTGTCAGACCTGTGGGGAAACTCTTTCCGTCAAACATGTAATAATATATACTGTCGCAAATACGCAGAAATAAGAGGAACAACTAAACATCCCCGGACACCTACACGGAGCACTAGCTAGGACCTGACCCGGAAAATATAAAAAAAAGATCATACACTTCCTAAATCTAAAAAAATTGTATATAGTTTAATATAATACATTACTTCATATTATATACACTTAAATATTTAAATTTTAATACCATGTTAGTTAATTTTTGTGAATATAGTAATAAGTAATACTGTAAGCCAATAACCTATGTAGTCGAGGCTCAAACGAATAATAAAAAATTTTTACCAGAAAAATTAATAATTTCGTTTGATTCGGACGAGATGCTGTGGGGGTTTTTTTTTTTAAAATCAAAAACTTGATTCGGCCAAGTCACAATAATTTACGTCGTTTAAAACCGTCGTAAAATTACAGCGTTCAAAAAACCAATTTTTTTTTTCCCCGCTCCGGATGTGATACCTGCAGCAGCTATGTATTGTATAGAATGTAGTAACGGGACTGGTCCGTTGCGCATAATATGTTATTTGCCGATTTATCTCGTGCGTATATATTATTATACGAATAATAAGTAGGTGTACCGGCTGCGACGTATTTAAAAACAATAATAATCAATCCTCTGGAAATTAAACGTTTTTTTTTTAGCTGTATTACGAACGAACGCATCCTTAAGGTATCTCTAGACAACTATCATGTGTGAGATCGTACAATAATTTATCGACTCGTTTAACGAAATCTGTCGATGATATTCGTATGTGTCACCCGAATACGGGACGCTGTATCTGTGTGTACATATATATTTTGTATAATACACGTGTGCGCGTATTAAGAAGAAGACTGTTTGTTTATCGTTTTTCAGCGATCTCGTATGCGCGTAATATAACCAAACCGATCGGTGATGCTGCATAAGTACGTTTCTGAACGAATAACGGGGCATTCTAAAATATATATTTTTTTTATAATATATAATATGTAATACGTGGATCGCGAGTGGGAAATAATTATGTGCATAAAGAACACGCGCAGGACGGGTATTCTTTATTGTTATTTCATCTATTAAAATACCGATTTTTTTTCAAAAAAAAAAAAAAAATATATTAATTTTTGCCCGTTCCTCTATATATAATCAGTGGCGTCATTTGTGCCGAGATGATGATGGAAATATAAGTAATAACAGTTATTCTAACCAAATCTGTATAGTAATGACTAACGAGTTATGAGTAATAATAACAAATCGCGTGGCAAACAGTGGATTGAAATATTAAATTATTAATAAAATTAAAAAGTACGCAGGTTATAACCACGATTAGAGGTGGTGATTAATTCGTGGTTACAACTTACCGCGGTAATGGATTCGTTTTTTCGATAAACAATATGGTTATCATGGGTTACCAAAAGGCAGTGCGTAAATTATTAACGTTAATTCGAAGAATATTTTGACTGTTGACGTACCTGTATCGCGCACGGCATAAACGAATTCGTTTAGCCGTTCTTTAACGTTTTGAACGTATATGTTTTATGTATATATTGTAATTTATGAGTGGTAAGTGTAAAAAAATAAAAATGGAAAAAGCTAAAGGTTGTGTGTGTGATCCAAGACGGTGAGAAAGAGAGGGAAAAAACTGAAAAAGCTGCTCAGTTAACTGGTCACAAAACGTCATTTCCAACGTGTCACGACAAGGGAAACTTCAAAACTTGAATATCGTATTATAGTCATTTATGATACATTTATTATAGCTGACAAAGTAATGAATTTCCTCCCCTACCACCCTTCCAGAAAATAAAAAATAAAATATCGGGCGATTCGTGCCCGTGATAACGAAAATATCGGAATTATGCAAAACTTATTGAGCTAAAATATGTAAGTAGGAAATAGTTAAATGGTCAGGTTAAATCTTTTGCCTCCCCCAATTGAAAATCGAAGTGACGCCACTGTATGTGATTAGAATAATAAGTAAATTTTAATTAATGCCGACGTCTAATATTATTCGATATAAAATGTATTTTTTTTTTAAATCTATTATTTATATTTAATTTATATAAATATTTAAAATATCCGAATCGTTATCCGCGGCTGCGTTAAAATGTAAAAAATACGATTATTTTCTAAAAAAAAAAGTGTTTCACAAAATTTGATAGTTCTTCGTATCGTTTTTTTCGTCTTGATTGTATATTCACATATTTATATCTACAAATTTATTATTTACCAGTATTAATTTATAGTATTTATTAATTTTTTTCTATATATATAATTCTTTCTCGTATCTTTTTTTTTTCGTTATTATTATTTTATTTATTCAATTTTTCCATTTCGTTTTCACCTATTCCGTACTGTATCATATGTCAGTTTTCGAAATATATCTCCACGATACCGCAGCTGTGTGCCGGACGGCTCGTGTTCTCCCATAATAAACGCGCGCAAAACAACGTGTATTGGAATACGTAAACTATATATACGCATAATATACGACAAAACAATTACAATATAATATATTCGCGAGATTATATATTTACATATAAATACGTGTAAACTGGCGGGATTTGCCAGAAAGAAGAAACGCGTTACGTGAGCGCTTGTGTGCGAAAGAGTATAGAAAACGAACGGCTTATAATCCTCACCTGAGGTCATCGGAGCTGTTGCGATCCACGTCTCCGCAGCATCCATCGATCCAATTATATTTTCGCGATACCTCGACGATCCGCCGGCGAGATGAATACAAACTGCGCCTTTCGAATAAAATCCTAACGCGTATATAACGTAACATCGAGTAAGATTGTTATCGTACGAGCTACAAATATACTATATTGTAGACCTTTCGTGGTTGGAAATACAATAATATTTGAAAATATTGTTATTATTATTATTATTATTATTATTATTATTTACACACTTTATATGTGTGTTTGTATTTATATATATATATATTTTTTATTTACGAGTATTTAATTTATAGTTTGTTTTTTTCTATTTCTTTAACGTTTATTTTTTATCTTTTATTTATTTATTATGTAACAGAAAATATATCGAAATTTATAAAAAAAAATTTAAAACAATGTTTATTCAAACAAATTAATAAAACGTACGATTTTTCGTAATCGTTTTTCCAAAGTGTTCAGAGGAGGCGAACGGTTAAGACTCATAAGAGCACCACTCGCAGTTCAATGAGCAAAAAAAAAAAAGAAAAAAGGACGTTCAAAAGAAAATTTTTTTTTTTTTGAAAACGGCTGTTCTCCTGGCCTTAGACCCGCCACTGAATAAAGTGGCGACTAAATCAAAAAAAACTAAATATATAACGAAAATACGATATTTACTATTAGCGTCCAATCGCTTCGCGGCCGTTTCCTTAGACGTCTCGAATCGAAGCCTCGGAAATCGGTCTTCGAATCGTCCACGATAGAGACTTGGTTGTTAAGCGTTCTGAACGCGGCGACGACACTCTGTGTCCAGCGACGTCATCGCCGATGGACTGTTGCAGCCGCGATCGTATCATCCTCCGGTTCGCCGAGATGTGTATCGACAACGTGTGACGCGGCGGATTCTGCACGGGGCCGATGACCGGTCATTCCGGTGGGGAGTCAACTTTGACGCCGAAAACTCGGGGGTGGCACCCTCTTTGGGGGTGTTTTTTTAGAATGAAAAAAACGCTTTTTTTTATTTTGTGGGGGGAACCTGCATACCGACATAAATTATCCGGTATGTCTGCGGGACGTACAAAAAGGACTGCCGCCGCACTTATAACGCGCGGTTCGCGTATCCCGCGTCGAACGCCCTCCACAACGGACGATCGAAACGAGTTGTCGTTTCGGACTTGCAGTGACCGGCTCGGGCGCGGGAAAATACGAGACCAAGGGTTAGGTAAGGGAAAAAATTCGAGTGTGAAAATCGAAATGCATTACACAGAAGACAATGAAAACGCGTTTATAAAATAAAACTGTATCAAAAAAATAAATAAATAAATGTGTGTTCAAAATTATAGCGGGTTTTTATACTTCTCGTCCCCCTTTTTTTCACTGCAATATATTCTCTAATACGAGTCGAATTGAAAAAAAAAAAATACTCATTTTTAGTAGAACCGCGTTTCGTTTTGTAGAATTAAATTTGATCAGAAAAATAATTTTTCCGTCGTCGAGCTCGCCACGCTCGATTTCGGATCGCGCAGACCGATAAGAACGTCGTATATCTTAGGCACGTATAAACAGCATTATTTTTTTTTTTAGGAGGGAGTGGTCTATTTAAAAAATATTAAAAATACCGATATAAGAACTAAAAAATTTCTGGGAGGGGATCCGGACCTCATGGACCCCTCTGGATACTTCACTGGTATATTTGTCTGTGAAAAACGATAATTGGCAATCATCACCGGAGGGATACCGCGCAATCAACAACAGAGTCCAAAAAAAATAATAATAATAATTTCGACTTTTGTCCAGCTTTTCGTCACTTTCAACACGACCGCGACGACGATATTGTTTTTTTTATCGCGGAATCAAGTCGCATGAGCAGGGAAAAAACATAGAAATTTCGCCCAGATTACAATTTTTTTTTTTTTAATAAATTTCCTACTTCTGTAGTTGGTCAGCTTTAGTCGGAACAGGACGTTATATAATTCGACATTATTTCCGATTAAACCGTGCTGCACAAGAAACGGTGTCAAAAATCGTTACGACTTGTTTATTACACTTTAATACATTTTCGCGGGTACACACGTCAGAAACCAATGAGGTGGAACTGATGCAACGCGTTAGTATATATATATAGTGTCTATAACAGACCGCAGCAATAAGCCGGACAAGCGAATGGGAGCTCAGATTCGAGGGATTCAATTATTGAAAACGGATTTGTTATATCGATATAATTCGTCGCTATTATTACCTGCGTATTAATAATAATTTAAAACCGAAAATTTTCGTTGACTGTGTACGCGCGCTGGATTTTTTAAAATATTATCCGAAACTAGCCTCGATCCAAAACCCGTAGGAATACTCGACGAAAAGATCCTCGTTCAAAATTCAAATCCGTTGTCCTCCCGAGACCCGGCGCTTTTGTCTGCAGGCTCTCGTGGCTCGCGGATTTTCTCGACCGTCCGCTCCAGCGCCGCATTAAATAAATAAATAATTAATTAAACGAATTATTACATTTCTTCTACAGTGGCAATACACTACAATGTCGCGGGCAATTATTACGCCGTTTGACGTTTATACGCGCGCATAAATTACACAAATCGCAGCCGTTTTACTGTTTTACGCCCTCAATTACAATTTAATAATACGTTTGTACCCATTGTATTACTGTCGATTTATCCCATACGATATTACGTATTAATATATACCGTATTATATATATATTTTTTTATCGACGCGACATTGAAGGATTTCTTCGATATAAGATAAATGCGCTAGACGCGCGTATATATAATTGCATTTTTCACGATTTTGTTCACGACGTTTCGGCGTACAGTCGAACGCGAACTAAACGCCTTGAATTTATATATATATATAATTATATATAAAATATATCATAAACATTGAAGAAATGCGCAGTATAATAATAATAATAATAATAATAGTATAATATGATAATATCCATGACGCGAACGCGTCGTATGCGCGTTGAGCAATATCTCGGACAATAATATAATAACATACATAATACACGTATTTGTATATCATCGCAATTATTATAATTTGTAAATACACGCGCACATTTCATTCGCTATAATATATTATAACGTATATGTATAAATTACACATTCGTCGAGTTCTGATTTCGAATTACCTATACCAATACAGACAAAAAAAAAAAATAAAATTATTTATAAAATGTATTTTTACCTATAGTTATATATTATTTCGCGTGCGCGCTTTGATATGCTCAAGACTGACGGCGGCGGTCGGAAAATAAAATGTTCATACAAATTCATATAGGCACAACAACAACAAATTCCATACTAAATACCTGTGCGAGAAACTCTGCGAAATTCGAAAACGAGGGGGAAGCGGGGCTGCCTGCCCCTTCGAGAGTTTTTTTTTTTTTATTCCGGTAAAAATAATCGCATACGAATAAAATATAATATAAAAGAATAGATAAATAAACTCGACGCACAAAATCTATTTTCTACAATATTATCTCTATAGGAGTCATCAATATTTTACACTGTCGGGATCGAGGACGAAAATGTTTAAAGTAGCTAAAAAAAAAAAAAACGTAATATTGAATAAAATACGTTTTTTCTTTTTAAATTTAATAATACGTTTGGTTACACACGTGTACTTATTAAACTAGATATTTCAATGTTAATTAATAATACCTACTCATTCTGTGAAATATCTGTAAATATGGTATACAATTCGCGAAGCGTGTTTTTCTTTTTCACTCGTAGGACCTTTTCCGTGTTAAACTCGCTTCGTCAAATTTTCGAAAATTTCCAGTTCTTTCTTCTTGACTTCGGAACATGTATTTACAAATTCCATTGTGGGTGAATACCCGCGGCCATTCCGGTTATTTACATAACACATTTTTCTATTGTAATATCTCCGTTATACATAAACACGTCGTATAAAATCGATTTTGTTTTGGTCCATATTGTCAATAAAACTGAAAAAAAAATTCTAATATTCTAATAAATTCAGTTTGAATTGATCAAAATTTTACAAATTTTACAAAATATATTTAACAATAATAAAAATTTAAAAAATATATCTAAACGGAAATTTCTACGAGTAACGCGTGTTCTCACCGTTATATACGTATATTATGAATTAAAAATAAAATCATATATTCTTAAAAACACGAAACCTGCAGTAGAAGCTGCACATAACGCAGTGTGTCTACTAGAAAAAGTTTCCGAATAATTATTTATTTTATTATTTACTATTATAAACGCCCATAGGTTCAAGTACAGTAAAGTAACTTACAATAATAATCATATACATATACCTAAAATTACAGAATTATGATACTATAAAGCATTATATAAATTGAATTAATAATAAAATTAATTCATAGTAACAATAGTAAATATATAACAACCTTCAAACACAACAAACAACAATAAAATATTAAGGAAATATTAAGGAAACTTGGTCTAACGTGTGAAAGTATTATATATACAAACAAACCATAGTCTCTTAATTCATTACATTCTCCGGCAATACGATCTAGAGGATTATTGTAGCCGTAAGAAGTACGATGGAATGGAATAGAAAAAGTCGGACAGTTATGCGAGTTATATTGAAGAACGTAGAAATTCAAACTGAATTTAGAAAAATTCAAATTCGTATTGAATCTACGCGGCGGTTCACCGATCGGGCCGTAAAGCACTGCTGTCCGTGTTTTTTTAAAAATTTTTGACAAATCCAAAACGGATTATCCGAATTAAGTTCCTGTGACCGGCGCGTCATATGATACGAGTAAACAAACCGTATATGTAAAACAAGCCGTAATGGATGTATTTTCGACGATGTACAGAGATGATACGACGAGATTTAGACGGATAAAAAAGAAAAAAGAAAAAAAAATTAAATTACACGAGAACGTAATATTTCCAAAACGTATACGCTTAGATGTCAAAATCAACTTTTTACTCGAGTGTGGTGTGTGTGTGTGTGTGTATTCGAGAAGACAGCGTAATATTTAGTTACAGAAAAGATTTCGATCTCTGTTTGCCGAACGCGTGAAAACGTGTGAAGGGTCGACACATCATCATCATCATCGTCGCCGTCATCGTCTTTATACTGTGTACACCACAAAACGTACTGGTTATAATAGACATAATATAGTCAATCGGTTTCCGCGAGTAGACCGATGCTTTACAGACGTTTCAAAATACGGTCTACACAATTATTATTAATTTAAGTGCTTATAATAAACGGACACTGACGATGATTTCCTTACATTTACATATACACACATAGGCACTTAACCGCAGCTATACCGAAATTTTTTCCAAAACATAAAAACCGTTTCAATGACTCGTGTTTTTCTTTAGGTTTAACGTTAGAAAGAGGGGGATTTTTTAAAATTTTAGCTAATTTAAACGCGCAATATTGTCGGATCACCGCGGTGTTTTATACATATATATATATCACGCGTAACAATAACCGTGTAATTTAAGCACGGGCAGTTCGCGGAATATTATAAATAAAATAATTGAACGTTAATCGTTTTGAATATAGAAAATACGCGAAATACAACTCTCTCTATCTCTCTCAACGTGCCAATCGCGGTGTGTGGTGAGAATTTCTGAATGGACGGGGTGGTGAAAAAAAAACTAAATACTACTCTCCCTCCTCACACGTCCTTTCGCCGATGACAAAATAATCAATATTACTCCAATAACTGCTGGCTATAACGTAGGAAATCATTCAGACCTCATGGTACACTAAATGGAGAATAAAAATAAATCACGGGAAATCTTCGCGTTTGACTTTCACCCCTAAAACGAGGAATAATATAATATCGTACCACCCGTCACCTTAATGTAAGCAAAATACACCTCAAGCACTCGATGTTTAGGTTTAATCCTATACGCCTAACCTGGACAGATCATATAAAAATACTTCGCTAAACTCTAAACGGAATAATCTCTTTATTATACCTACTCGGTAAACTATATCCTATTGACTCAGCATAAAAACAAAATCACTCCTCAACATAAATCTCTGTCGATTCTGCGCATATGGACATACGGCATCCGACTATGGGTCGCGGCCAAAAAAATCTAATACAAATAAAATTCAAACTTTCCGATCCATAGCTCTTCGTACATGTCTCCGTACTCCAAATCTACAGGTATGTTTCAAACCACACCCTTCATAGGGATTTAGAAATAAATACAGTACAGAAGAAACTGCCAAAATCCTGTGTAAACGATTCCGCTACCGACTGACAAATCACCCGAATCCACACTAATATCCGCGCCGCTCGGTTCCGACACTGTTCCTGGACTGCCTATAGCAGACTGAAGAGGAAGTACGGGTGTTTAGAGACTCAAATCGTAGTTGAATTCAAAATCAAATCTAACCAAATCATCTCATAAAGTGTCACCGTTAAGAGTGGCTGCTTTTTTCACGTTCGTTCAAGTCGTAAAGCATAGGTGCGCGCATGCGTGCTTATTGTAATACTTATTTACGGATTGTATGTTTTATAACAAAAACTAAATACTAACGTTTTATTCTCGAAACGGTCTTCAAAAAAAACGATATAAATATCAGTCGATATATATTTTATATCTTATATTTTTGATTGCGTCCAGTATATAATACAATAGATATCATAGTTCACAATCGAATACGCTGAAATAACGAATCCAAATCCCTTCTCGGTCTGCAGACGCGCAAAAATATTCTCTAGACACGCCTATTATATACGTATGCGCGCATTGTAATACATGAATACTATAACTGGTCGTTTACTGCAGACGTTATATAATATATATTTTTACGATGAGCTGCGCGATACGTTTCTATATAGGTGCGCGTATATGTTTTAATGCGCGCAATCCTAAATATATTTAAATATTTCCGTCGAAGGTCGCACACGCTGTATTAAATGCGTTATTTGAAGAAAAAAACAGTTATACATTTGCACTTAGAAAATACAACGCAATTGCGCGTATTTAAATCTATTTATACCGCGAAAACGACACGATCTTCTGTCGATCTTTATACATCTGAGACTGGTAAAAAGAACAGTTTTATTTCGTATTCGGAACACTGCGTTTTTCGAATATACTTTAGAAAAAATTGCTCCAGTCGTTTTCGGTCTGTTGACTGTTTCTCGAATACCGTTTAAACCGCATGAAAGTCGATGACTACCGACGATAATACTACCAGTCCCTAAAATTGTGTGTAGTACGAAATTCAATTCAAATTCACCAATTTATCCTTTTAGTAGCTATAATTTTAACACTTTACATACTTTGGGACGAAGTGTGTAGTACGAAAATTTGAATATTTTAGGGACTGAATACTACTATTGAAATAATAAACAAAAAACGAAAAAGAATAGCAAGCTGCGGCGTTTGCCGTGATAATCGCTTGTGTCCGTCAATTAATTATTATTTATTATTACCAAGTTCAGCTGTGACGCGTTTAGTATTCTGCCACCGCTATACAAAATATTCGTATTTTATGTAAAATTATTTTCACAATAATATTTTCGTGATTTCGTTCCGAATAATCCCGCTAAATTCTATAACGCGTAAAACCGACTGCGTATCTGATTTTACTTTACAAAAACCTAAAAAAAACAGTAGGTATTCGAAAATATTTAAATAATAATTTTATTCGAATACTTTTGACAGCGCGAACGGACGTCGGACGGTTGTTTTATTATTAAATAATTTATTAAAAAAAAAAAAAAGAAATTTCGAAATAAAAAAAAACCGCTTTAAGATAGTTAATATTATTAAGGGTGTATAATGATACATTTTTTTTTTTTTTTTTTTTGTAGGAATGCGAAGGCTGCATATCTTTCGTACGTATATACAATTTATTATACGTACCTATATCTATGACCATGAATTGTTTAACTCGATGATAATCGTATACGTATGTAAAAAAAAAAAAAAAAAATTCCGCAAAACCATAAAATATAATTGTTAAATGGTTTTAAACGTCAATTTATATAGTCCTTCGAATCGCCTCGCATACATATACATATGTAATCTTGTTATAAGTATAACATAAACTATAGGATAACGCGTACGAATTTAATCAGATTTACTGCAAAATATTATAAACACCATGTTGAAGAATTATTATAAACACGACTCGTGCGCATACACATATATTATATATAGGTCTCTAGGTATATCTACATTTTTTTTTTCACCTCGAGTCACTCGAAACGATTTAATCCACTGGGTAGTTGTTATTTTTTACTAACGTTTATTAAAATATTTTCAAGTCTGAGTATACGTATTTCTTCCCCTTGTCTGTTAAACACTTGAGGATCTTACCCACTTCGTGCGCTGCAAACGGTAAAAGATGACGGATTTCATAAGCGTTAAGAAAAACAACGGACGCGAGACATTTTCGTATATTTAAGAGCTTGATGATGCGAATGGTTCAAGGAGAAATTTTAGTGTCAAAATAAAAATATTCTTTAACGATAAAAAAAAAATAGGAACCAATATAATTTTTAAAATTCTACGTTTTAAGTTTTATTCGCCGGCTTGTTTTCTTGTAAAAAAAATTTTTTTTTTTTTGTAATCTCGACGAGAAAGAATTTTTAAAAATATTCAATCACAAACGATTTTAAAACCTAATACGGACTCCGGAGCCTGATTTACAGATTTTCTGGACCGGAGATTTTCGGATACAACACTGTACCGTAGAAAAATTATTAAAATTTTTTCATTTCAAAAAATGTATTACGTTTACACATTTGTTTCTATACGTTCGCTCAATGACGCCGTCCGCGTCGTGAGATAATTGTTTTTTAGCCGAATCGTGTTCAGGTAATGCCAGCTGATTATCTAATTCATCTTGCGCGTTAAACAACCACCAAACTCAATACAGACCATCATAAATAAAATTTAATTAACGAACGCATATGCGACATTTATAATTCGTTTATAATCAAATTATTAAGTTGAATTTCGCTGTGTGACGTACGACTGTGCAGGTTAATATATAGAACGCGCTATATGTTTCATGGTCGTACAGAGACATCGCGGGGTACAAAATCAGATAACCATTTTTTTTTTATCGCTTTCTATTATTTTTTTATTTAAAAAAACTATATATATATATATATATATATACAAAGACGTTATGCGTCCTAATAATACATCGGTCTGGAAAAATACTTAATTAAATAATCAAAACGGACGAGGTCTTTCGAAAAGGAGTCCTGCAGTTGACTTAATCGGGCTCGTATACGTACAGGTATGGGTTGTAAGTGTAGGTAATTCGAAATAAATTATTATCTGCTTTTTTAACGCTACACGAAAACAAATCGTGTTTGTGTCCGTACGAACGAGATAAAAATCAGAGTTGTACATAAATAAAAACTAAATGTTTACAAATTAGCCTAAGTGGTTCGGCTAATGTTTTATGATGATAAGCTGTCCCCGTCCCCAGTATAATATTGGTGGAATTTATCGCTATACGTATAATATTATTACAGTCGTGTTCATAACTTAAAATTTAAAATCTCGACTAAACCGGAAATTTGATCTCATATAACATATTATAGAATATATTCGTTTGTCGGACGGTTTTTTTCTGCCCCCCTGCTTAAGCTGTATATAGCCTATATATGCGTATACACTTCATCGCACCAATATTTCCGAGTCGTTTGACTGTATAGGCTAACGTCATATTACAAGCGAATGATCAAAAAAAACAAAATTCCTTCTATATTATGTCTAAATGACTTTGTTAAAAAAAAAAAAAGCCCATGTACATATACCGAACTTATTCACACGTCTAATTCAATTATACTCAAAAATTCTCGACACAATCCTGAGTCGCAATTCTTTTTTTTAAAAATTACCACGTTAAATCTCCGGACAGTGTGCGTATTACACCGAAACTCAGTTCAGAATCGTTTTGTCGAATGCAATGATTTATTATCATCGCTATCAAATTCATCGTAAATAAAACAATAAATTCTAAAACGTTATCTAAGTAATCGATATCCATAACGCCCGCGGCTCGCTACCCTTTTTTTTTTTTTTTTAATTACTATTTACAATATTATCACGAAGAATTAGCATTAAACGTATCTGTTTCTTACTCTGATATCGTTTAAAACAATAATTTGCAAAACAATAAGCCAATTATGTCGATCAATCAAAAATTCGAATCGGTCACCGAGCTCATCACTATACCATCTCGACATTTTCAAAACCGCTTGCGGCCGTCAAGCACTGACTGCTGCGCGGTTAATTCGATTTTGTTTCTCGTCTAAAATTTTCCAAAATTGTATATTAGGTTGCCTACGAGTATTGTAGGTCAGACGCGCGTTCGCGCCAAAAAAAATGTTCCAACAATGTCCAACAAATCGAGCTTAACATGTTTCTATCATAAAAAGTGTAATTATTAAAAGTTGCGCTGTTAGTGTAAAGTTAGCAGCGCATAACTTAAACTAGGTTTTTTGGAAAAACTAAAGTCCAACGAATTTCGGGAATGTTCCAACAATGTCCAACAAATGACCAACAAATTTGTTGGATGTGTAGTTTTGGTGTCTGTTATACTTGCGCTGCTAACTTTATGAAGGTTCATGCAACAGCTACATATATAATATATATATAGTACTTATATAGACAATTTCCTGACGACCCTCGTCGTCTTGCTCAATCTATACACTGCAGTGTAACATAAATAAAATGTATGCATTCAAAGAAACCATACGACAATGACATTATGTGTAATTATAAAATAATATTTATGCATATATTTAAGGCTATTAAAAAAAAAAAAACTATAATACGCGTGCAAACACTTACACTGTAATCAATTAACGCGTGCCTATAATAATATAACGCTCTTCGATTCCGGGTGTTATTGCGGAAATTGCAAATGTGTGCAAACCGCTTGGAAATGTCATCGTTTCCTGAACTATTACATTCGTTTATTCCCGCTTTAACAATATATTTAATATTTATATAAAAAAAAAATAATAATAATAATAATTATTATAATATACGACGCGTATACCGATAAATTTCCATTTTTGACGTGATAATAATTATATTATATTTATCTTTTTATCCCGAAAACGTGTTCTATACGATTATATATCGTTTTAAGCGTACTCGCGCCTGTATAGGCGTAATTTTTATCGTTTTTCGGAAAATATAATAATTTATAAATAACGGTTTATAAAAACTAATTTACACGTTATAAAAAAATCTGCTTGACGATAATTTAGTTGCCGAATACGGGTAAACCGCGCATTTAATAGTATTTTTCTCTCACTTCGAGTCGTTAAAATAAGTACACTGCGTCGCGTGTTTTCGTGTACCTGTACAGTACCTCGGAGCGGACGCCGCCGAAACCAGAATTTCAGCAAAAAATTTCTACTCGTAAAAAAAGAAAAGTGACATTCGAATTGGAGACGATTTTATTTGTATAAAAGAAAAAAAAGAACACGGCGTTCGGTAAAAGTCAGAATTCAACGTGTGTATATTTACCGGACAACGTTATAAACAATTTTAACCGTCTTAATTCTATATATATTCGTGAGCGTGAGCAATTTTTTTTTGTAACGCTTAAAAAAAACGTGTAAAACACTTTCGAAGAAAAAAAACAATTTAAAAACTATAATATTAATCAGCCGGTGTAATAATTTCGTTTTGAGATCGACTATATAATATGGACTGGATAAAATGCAGTGAAACGTGGTACGTTTTTTTTTTTTTTTTTATAGTCGATTTTCACGCGGTCCGTCGTTTTATAAGGCTTCGAGGCATTTAAATTCACATCAGAATTTTTTTTTCAATCTTTGCTTTATAGTTATTAATAATAACTAACATACTATAGATCGTGTTGTACAATATTAATCTATATATTAATAACGAGTATAGTAATTATTTGAAATATATCGAATTTTCGTTATTATTGAAGAATACGTTTTCGACTGTTTTAACGCCAAAATTGCAAATTTTTCGCGCCCGCGATTTCTCTCTCTCTCTCTCTGAAAGCCCGCGATTTGCCGGCGCATTCGTAAAATTCTTCAGTTTTAATTTGAGATTCCGAGCGGAACGAATAATGCGTATTAATTTGACAGCGATGTGCAGGTTTTTTTTTATGTCTGCTGCAGTACCCAAAAACTCTACCAGAAGGATTGCTCCGATTTGTATATAGCGTCACAGTTTGTTTCCGGTAGCGGATCGCGCATCTATAGTTGGTACTTTAGAGAGGTCGTTCTTCAATACTTTTTCCAAGAGTCGGGGGAAAAAAAAAACTACCGAAAAATCACATTAAAAAAAGCGATTGCGTCGAAATCGCGCAACATTTCGATTTGTAATTCCGGTACTAATGCGGATATATAGAAACTTGAAGTATTCACCAAATACGTATAACTACATATTTATATTAAAATTCCTTTCAATTTTGAACTATTTATATCAATTATATATACATATTTTGAGGTAAATTTAATTAAAAAGAGGTAATTTTTGGTTTTAATATGTTTAAAAATGCGTAATACGATGTCAGACGTATATAGGTATAAGTTACTTCAGCCATATATACTCGAAAAAACCTCGGAAAATCGTTATAGTCACATTATTTTTTTTTTATAAACATTTTAAGTTTTTCCACAAAGTGTCTATTTTTTATTTGTTGTGGATAATTACTACGCGTTATTTGTTCGTTGATTAATCAACAATAATATTACACACGTCCGAAGCTCCGCTATATCGGTATAAAAAAAGTACAATGATTTATCCGCGATCGCTTTCACATTTATATGTAGCAATAACAAAACTCTAAAAATTTTTTTTTTTTTGTCCAAATAAAACGACATCCATATGTTTTTTTATTTAAAAAAATAAAAATGGACTAAATTTTATTACTATACTATCGACTATATATAATATAGTTGCACGTTATAGAAACTCGCGCTGCAGCATTGTATATACACCGCTTTATTAGAATCTGCAGCAATTTAAAATCACCGCCGGTCTTCGCGTGTATAATTATATAATTATACATACGATTGATTTAAAGTGTATTCGAGTCGTATAATTATTTTTATAAGACTATATACGACGAGTCTATATAACCTAAATCTATGTACGCGTACCTATATTTATTGTATACAAATACGAGCCGCTGCGAACGCTTTAAGAGAGGAGAAAAAATAAACCGTTCGAATATAAATAATGCGAGCAATACAGCAATAGAGTCTGAGTTTTTTTTTGTTTTTGCGCAAAAATTATATCGCGGTCAATTAAAATATAATATGTAATATAAAAATTTTAACGACGAAAACGTTTTGTAATTTCTATATATATATATATATGTAGCTTATATTAAATGATTGTATTTTTTTTTTATACAACTCCTTTTTAATTATGTATAAATACGCACAACTCGTTTGGAAAATTTTACTACACTATATAGGCGAATAAGACACGATGGCGGCGAATTAAACAAAAAAAAAATTACGTTTTTTTATAATTTATTTGTTTCGAAGGTCTCGTTTTATGATTATTATTGCGATGGAGGAGGAAAAACTCGTAAGGACAGACTTTTATAAACCGTATATAGTCGCTCTTTTCAAACAGATCACTATCTATAATTTTAATATATATACATAATATTCGTTCGAAGAAATATCGTTCGATTTTTCCCTAAAACTTATTCCTGTAAGCAGACGTATAATTTTCGTGGAAACACACAAACACTCGTCATCGCGATTAATGCACGCGCTAACCGGTGTAATTTTAAATGTAATTACAATAACTCTGTGTGTAGCCTACGGTCGATTACTTCAACCATAGATACGTTATATGGATAGGCCATATTCGTTATCTGCAGGCGTTCCCAAATCTTCTGTCTCACTCACGATTAAAGATATAGATATCTTTAATCGTGGTCTCACTCAGCAAAAATTTAGATAACCGATATGCATATAGATAACAGAATGTACTATTTTTCAATTATTATTTCATGGAACAAATTATTATTTCATGGAACAAAAAATTATTTCTTGCTGAGTATAGGATAGAATTAAGATGTGATTTTAATATTGCTATCTCTCTTCTTTATTCAGGAACGCTGCCCGCTATACGTATTGTATACACATGGCTTATCCATTATGTATTATCTATGACTTCAGCTCGATTCGAATCATTACTATTTTGTTTTTTATACGCGTAACTATTTTTAAATTAAAATCTTTTTTTTTTCAAATTTAAAACAACGATTTCCAGTTAAACGCGGATACGGTATTTCAACCGGTTCAAAACGAAATTTTACATTTTTTTTTTTTCCACTTACACTTATACTTTTCTATACCGGATCTGTTTTTGTGTGATTTATTATAATAATTAATAATAGCGTTTCTCGTCCGTTCTTATAACGCGTATATATTCGTCAAAAATTCACTATATATATATTATATATAAGCGTAATCGCAGTAGATCGCCGACAAGTGATTCGGTTAAAAATTTCGAAAATTCAGTATTTACTCGAATTATATAATAGCGCGTATATGTAAAAAAGAAAATTTTTTTTCAAAAAACTTTATATTACATATTATGTAATACGAGGTATACCTGTTATGTTTAACGTCCTTATTTTACACACACACACACACGCACAATTAATTAAGTCGTTAAACAAAAAAAAAAAAAAAATACTACTGGAAAATAGTAGTTTTATTTATTTGATTAAATTCAGTAGTATATATATATATATATATATAAGTAATAAAATACGCGATGATGTAAAAAAAGAAGAAAAAAAATAAGTAGTCATTCTACTAACCCGGATACATATATACGAGTGTAATAAATACTCGCAGTAGTATTTTCCGAGTCAAAACATTCCTATAGAGATTGGTCAATAATATAACGACTGCCGTTTCGGCAATTTATTCTTTATATGGGAAAATTGAAGAAACGACTCGTAGGTATATGTATAATATATATACCTATACATTCGGAAAAAGACAATATTTTCGTAGAAACGCGTATAAAATCGCGATTTCGTCCAGACATTATTTAGTACATCCGTATTGAATATATTACTCGTATTTTAAATTAAAATTTTTTTTTTTGCACATTTCAACATTTAATTTACGTTCAGCATTTAAATTAAATAAAAAAATTCGTTCTTTTTTTTCCTTTTCGTTTTCCTCAAACAGGTTTTAATTTTGACGCAACGCGCGTCCAATTATATACGATATATTATTTTTATAAACAATGACTAATTGGTCAACAACGTATATATATATATGTAACTAACGACAATTTTTTTTTTTTTTTACCTTTTTCAACGAGCAAAACATATCACGCGTGAGACATTACCCGCAAATAAACGCTAAATTAGCCCGATTTAATATTGAAAAAAAAAACCAATAAAATGCGTCGAAGTAAACGACGCGCTTTTATCCATATAATATGTAATATGTGTAAAAATCTGCAAATGTCTTGTTATTGACAATACGCGTACTCCGAATAAAATTCAAATTGAAATAGGCGTATGAAATAAACGCGTATTTATTATTAATAACAGATTTGTATACGATATATAAACGAATATATCAAATATTTACGTAACGATATAATACGCGCGAAGTATTTTTTAAATCGAAAAACTTTTCTTTTTTTGTCGACGACCGGCCAAAAATTGAACGAATAACACGCGTTAGAAGAACAAAATGGAATTTTTATTTGCAAAATTCTAAAAACCGATTAATTTGCTGCTATACAAACGGTTGACATCGCTATATACATAGAGTATATAGGTCGAACGAATTTTGCGAGGAGGAAGCTATAGCGATTTCCTCCTGCTGCAGCTCGGACAAGGATCTCCGGAGATCACGCAACGCGCGTATATCGCCGATGAGTATTATAACACGGGTCTGTAAAAATAATTTTTTTTTTTTCATCTGCCTGGAATATTTTCAGTAAACTTTATGTTTTCAAGGATTCTGAATCCAAAAATGACCTCCGTTTCCCCCATCACGTACGGTTTCCTTTTTTTTTGCAAAATAATATTTTTATAAAATCATTAATTTTATTACGTTGAACTGAACATATTATTTTTTACAATTAAACAAACAATTCCTTCGCGATACGTTTGTCGGGAAAAGATTGCCCGCGCTCCTCATTGCACCGCTAAACCCACACTCCCATCACTTATTCCCGTCCATTATATACAGATAAACGCTTGAATTTAAATTTAAAGTAAACTATAAAAATATGAGTTTAGCGACAAAAAAAAAAAAAAATCGATGTGACGGAATATGTTTACTATTTTTTTCCGATTTTAGTGAGTAAAAATCTATAAGAAAACTATGTAAAAAAAAAAAAATCCTATGCAGTTTTTTTTTTTTTGGTTGCAGACCCGTGTAATCGGTGAAACCTTTCCAATATTCTTTTAAACCTCCGTACACGTTGTATATAGTAATATTATATCGGATCGCAAATATAATTGCCATATACAGCATCACGCAGAAGAAGTAATATCATTATGCGCGGCGGCGTGCACCGTTCTCCCTTATACATAATTGGATTCGCTACGAACCGGAATCAATGTCACCGCTATATATCGACTATTATATTAATCGTATTATGAGAACTTAATTAAATAAAACTACTCTACTCGTAGCGGAGATTAAACAATAATATATAGTGAAGGGCTGGTGCAGTATAAGAGACGTACCTACCTATATTATTATGGCTATACATAATATTATATACCTACTATGCACGCGTTGTGCACAGTCCGTAGAATAAAAAAAAAAAACATTTAGTCTTCACATATTAAAATACTGTGTTGTAACCGGTGGTGTAGTGTAGGGTGAAGTAAGTACTATAAAGCGTGATTTAAACTTTATCAAGCTCTGTACACACCATTTATCAGACACTGTTTATGAATATTAAAATAATACTTCTATATAGTCAACCGCTTAATATACTGGTTTTTAAAACAACGGGGGATAATATCAAGTACATAATGTATAGTGCGGTCCGCGGCGGTTGAATATACGTTCAAAAGTGGTGGTTGAAAATCTGGAAAAGCGGTCCCCGGATCGAGTCGATTTGGGAACCACTGAACCGTACGAACGAAACGTATACATACATACGAGGCACCGGAATCGTTTTCCATATTATGACGGGACAACGTGCAGGAACGCGGATTTTCTTTTCGAAATTAACGTACAATTTATTCATTTATATATTAAGCTAAAATAATAATAATCAAATATATCATATATATATAATTTCACGTATTTTAATAACTTCGTGATTTATTATTGTTATACGCTAAATTAATTTATAATGAATATATATATATATATATGTAAATTTATAATTGTACAGTACAACAATATATTACACGCGTCTATCGATATGCGTTTGTAGTCGATGGATATAATGCGTATAATATATTCGCGCCGCGATTAAAATTGGTTAATTTCATAATTTTTTTTTTTTTTTTTTTTTAATCAAATCCGTATTCCGTTATAATTCGGTACACGTGAATTCTGCACACACACACACACACACACACACATGTAGTATACGCACGCCCTATAATTATTAGTTATTACCGCGTGCACGCGGTTATGCAAAACAAATTAATATCGTGCGTTGCAAAACAATAATATACGCTTTTGTAATGAATAACCGATACGGCTGCAGGTTATTGAACGATAATATTATTATTACGCGTCATATAAGTATCCGAATTCAAATTCACGAACGGACCACCAGGCGTTGTTGTTTATTTTTTTTTTTTCCATGGTAAATCAACGACACCAGGGAAACTGCGTGAGCATTACTTCCCTGAAGTAAATAAATACTGCAGCGCTTATTTTTATAACGCGCGTTTTGCGCACATTTTACGCGATTCCGTGCGTAGAAAAAATGCGCAGCTCTGATTTGAGAAACGCGTAAATTTTTTTTACGAAATTTCGAGATTTCGCCTGGCGGGACTCTTATAATAATTCAATTGTAGTAACAGTAGTTGTTCGATAAAAGTGTGTAGAATAATTTTAAAATTCCTCGTTTGGTTTGTTTTTAATTTGATAACAAATTTGAGGCAAACATTGATGAAACGCCGTTGTCGGCAAATTATACAACAATAATACGAATAATATAATACATTTTTTTTTTTTCAAATAGTTTATACAAAATACGTTTTATTTTTCATTTATCCGTGTTTTAAACACCTTAATCTAAATTACTACTGTTCCCTCTGTTCGCGGATGGGAATAATACGAAGACAAAGTACGGTGGGGTTGATGAAGGTTATAAGTGATAGGAAGAGAAAGAACGATGGTGATGAAGGGATGAAGGGGAAAAGTTGAGGGATAGCTTGTAGAATCTTCAGAGGAGAACGGGATTCTGAGCCGTACGCTTCACATCCAAAAAAAAAAAAAAAATTTTAAATGAGCACTGGCTTAGTGTTTACACGAGAAAAAAATACAGAAAATAGCTGTATATAGTTTATGTGTATAGTTCTTATAATTATTCCGTCTTTATTAGACGTTGCGAATGTCGAAAATTCGTTAAATCCACAATACGACGAAACTACTGTGACGAGTATCACGAAATATTTTATACAAAATAAAAATTTTTTTAAAACGCGTGTAATTATTTATATTATAATATAACGTCGTCGGAAGGATCAGTAGTAGTAGAAAAAAAAGCGCGAAATATATAAATATGAAGTGGTCAAACGTGTCCAACGAGCACGTGGTTTCTTATACTGACCACGTGGCCACCGTATTCTTGCAGTATTTCCGTCCTGCAGCACCACAACAGAATATTGTTTTATAGTGCAATATATATATATTTTTTTATTACGATTTCGATAAATTAAACTTTTCCAAAAAATTTATTAAAAATAGAATGATATAAAAATAATTTTTTTTTTTCAAAAATACCGTCGAATAACACGCGGTAAACGCGAGAATATCTCATCTCCAGAGTACCTACACTATTACCGTATACAGAAATACGGTAAATTGTGGCGTTTATGTAGAGTTTAAAGTTTTATTAACTGCAGAGTTCGAAGAGAATATTTATAATATCCGTCCGACAGAGAATTTACGCAGCTATATAGGAATTTATAACAAAAAAAAAAAAAGCTTTGAAAACACAATGCACGCACTATACTCTCGAAAGTAATGCACCTATTATGACGTACACATTATACCAGAAATTGTCATTCACGAAAAATATTTTGTCGTAAAAAAAAAAATTACTGCTTTAATCGCAACAGAAAACAGTCGATTTCCTCTTCTCTTTTTCATTTTTTTTTTTTCAAAAACTACTTCTCGAAAATTCCGAAAATCACTTGTTTAAAACGCCGCCCGTAGTGTTCAAAAAAATTTTTTTTTTTTGGTTCTCGTAAGTGCTTAAGTTCACACGTACTGTCCGTCAAAATATTTACAAATACTTTGTGCTAAAAATTCACAGGCGACACCTCTAAAAATTCTTAATACCCTCGCTCGATTCGAAATCTAAAATAAAATTTTATACAGAGATCTCGCGATCATTTTTTTTCCGACGTGTGTACTTATATATTTTTGAACAAAATATAACCGCGTGTACACTTTTAAGTCCATCTTGTCGTATAAAATCATATAGTTTCATAAATTATATTGACTAATATAATATAATGTAGTGGGTTTTTAAAAACGTAAATACGAAAAAATAAATATATTTGCGTTACGGTTTATAACATTTCAAACGCAATGACATTCTTAACCCGACCTAATTAAAATAAGTGTGTTGTCAAATTTTTTTTTTTATATAAATTTCAACTTTTTTTTAAAATTATATTTGTCTACTAATAATAATTATATATATATACTCGTATATATGATTATCATTCGATCGACCATCGCTTAAAAAATGTCATTTGCTCGAAACGATTTCACCTAATTACTCTAATTACTACCTGCAGTACTCAATAAACATTATTCGCTCGTATACGTTGTACATATTTTATAGTATTATATAAAATTGATTAATTTACATAAAGATAGGTATATTATATAGCTATTAATATAACCTACATAAATATTTATAAATAATTTGTCGAAGAACTGTAGGATTTGTAGGATTGTTATAGTTTAAAATTTAAGTGATAATGATATTTAAAATCAAAATAATTACTGACGAATTACAATATTTAACTTCGAATTAATTATTTATATATTAATACCGCGGTTGGAAACGCATCGAGCTTTTAAAATAGTAGCCAAAAACAACGATAATTTTCAGATTCCGCCTTTTCTTAATCACGATTTTTTTTTTTGAAAATAATTTTAGTCCTAACCAAAATTATAGATTATATTTAAATTATGAATTATATACAGACAGTGTTTGAACGGTAAAGGGACATGGGGGGACAGAGTAACTGTTCTTTTTTTAAATATTTCACCGTCTCTCTTCTATTTTTCCCAAATGGAACGTTGGTCAGAAACTCGTTTTCATATACTTTGACGTTTATATATAGTTTTATCGCGCAAACGTAAAAAAGTTGTTATCAGAGCGAAAATGATATTTAATTTTATATAATATTAGGTTAACGAAATAAAACTATTATAATATACCACGTCTGAGCCAAGTGTTCCGATTTTTCAGTGTCGAGTAGTTAAACCCGTTCATTTATATTTACACCAGGTTAGAGTTTAAAAAAAATGAAATTATATAAACCGTCCAAAACGAGATTGTAAGCAAAACTGCACTGGTCATTCGCATATAATCATTTACGGACACTGGACAAAATTTAAATATAAAGTATATATATATATATAAATTTGAAAAGAAAAAATTGTTGTGGAGAATTTATGAGACAAATCCTTCAGTTTACAAGATATTTCAATGTTTTTTGGGACGTATTTTTTTTTTTATCCAACTACTAATTTTTTTCTCAAATTCAAGCACTGTACCTATATGTAGAGTACACATCGAATATTATGTACGGCAATTAAACAGAACAATCTGTATATATTTTTCTTATTTCCATATATTTGTATAAATATATACGGTAACGATGAGTATGTATATGTACATTACAATATTGTATGTACGACGCGACAATGTCAACTTAAATATTAACCCTTTACAACACAAGTGTAATATATGTATGTGTAAACGTAATGTGTCCAAGGTCGATTTGTAGAATATTATAATATGCGCGTATTTATTTAAATTATTCGATAGAAATCTCGTTTGACCAATCGCGCGATTATTTATATGTTTTTATTATGGCACGTGTACAGCCTATTATACACTAGCCGCCAATAGGAGCCGTAACTGATAATCATAATAAATGAACGAAATATAATATTGTGTGTATGTGTGTGTGTGTGTATGACGAATTTTAATCGTATTTTTTTCCAAGATGGCGTTTACATAAAATAAAAAACACTACGTATTTATCAAAGAGTAAATAACAAGTGGCTATATATATTTATTATTTATATATTAAATATAATAAAATAAAATTACTATTTTTAACTGCAAAAACTATATAGGAAACGATTTTTATTAGGACTGTATTATTTATTGGTACACTGCAATATATACGATTTAAAACTATACGATTCACAAAATATGAAAACAGATTTTATTTTTTTAATTTAGTATAAATTTTAATAAATTCAGTATTATTAATATACGAAAATTCAAAAGAATTAATAAAAAATAACTTGTCCATTATCGTATGACGTTTAAAATTAATGACAAAAATGTAATGTAGTATATATATGAACATTTTGAGATTTCAACGGGATTGTGGCTTAAGACGAATACGGGTCGTCCCCGACATCACGGATTATAATTAGTATATTAATAAAACATTTCCTACAATATAAACGTTTAAATAATAATCTGCGGTATACGATAAAAAGAATACACAAATTACATTACAGCGAGACCGCGAAGATTGTTAAAAGCTACGTCCATTTTTTCTTATAAATTTCCCGAATATATGTGTGTGCAGTGAAATGTAACTATTTAATTAGAAAGCGCATATGTGCACTGAACTCAATACGCGCATGGAACGCGCGTTCTGTATAATTCTCCTATGTGAAAAATGGACCCCTAATATAGTGAGCCGCCATATGCATTCCGTTTTTATTTTCCTGTTTTTGTTACCAACTTCTTTATGTGAAAATAATCGATTTTGGTGCTAACATTAATACTATATAAGCACGTCGTTTTGTGTCCTATTATCTCAAAGTAAATAATAAAAAAGATGATAACTCGTCGTTTTGTGTCCTGTTATCTCAAAGTAAATAATAAAATATGATAAATATCATGGAAAAACTATATTTCATCGTATTCTCCATGAATTGTTTACCTTATAGAACGCATGTGCCGGCCTCCTATCTGGAGTCGTATTTTGATTAATATACGCGTTCCATGTATTGAGTTCAGTGCATATATGTGGCGGTGGACGCTGAAATATATACATAATAATTATCACGCTATTTCGGCTGTTTATGATTTCTTTATATTATTTCAAAATTGAAAATTACTGCAGTAAGAAATGTTATAAGATTGACTGAAGATCAAACGCCGATTTGTTAAGTATATACAGCGGCTCGCCTGTATCGAAGAGCTATACGGAAAGAACGCAAAATAAGTTAGAATCGGGTACGTGGAATTTAAAGGACTTCCAAAGGCCAAATAACTCCGTTTAATAAATTATATTAAAACTCCTTTTTTTTAAAAAAAAATATGTATACGCAATTAACACGACTCATTACTAATCATATAATGTAATAGTCTTCAAGATACACTCTTTTTTTTTTTTTAAGGTTTCTGTACATATACACACATGTGTAATATATTACTCTATTACGCGAGTGTGATTTACAGAAGAAAAAAAAACGTTGGACCGGTCTGACGCGTATGAAAAATAGTAGCTACAGTGATGATCTATACCGCGGCTGCAGACGGCGCGTAAATTGCTTGTGACGACGATCTATCGATTATAAATCGATGACATAATATTATGTAATGACGATACAAGATAAATCCGATCGATGTTATTATTATTTTGGAAATTAAAAAAATGTGGAAACGATTCCCGAAAGACGAGGTTTTCCAGAATCGGTTTTCGACGCGTTACGAAACGTTGGAAATATTTTTGACGCGTGGTCAACGCGAGAAAAATTCGAAAAAAAACCTCAAACTCGTATGCGAGAATACATAAATTATGTAAAATATAATAACAGTCGAACGGCGTTAGTTTACCTCGCTTTGGGATCGAAATATGAGCGGTTTCTATCGTCATTATCTCGGCGGACGGCTATACAAGAAACGGAAAATACCCTATCGGATCGCATCGTGTAATAATGATACACTCGAAGTTTTAAATTGTCTGAAATCAACATAAACGTATTAGTAAAAAAAAAAAACAGTAAATTTCGGTTTTCGTTAGACGATCGCGTGTCGAACCGTCCTCATAACACAATATACGCGCGTTATACGTAAGCCTCGAAGGGACACGATACTAAAGAATTTCAGTTTAGAGTGTAATTTCGAAAGGAAAAATAATCTTCACGTGTAAAACATATCGTAACTAAAAAAAAAAAATATCAATTGTTTATAGAGATTTCCAACGTATAGTTGTTTGGATTTTTTTTCTTTGCTAATATTTGCAGGGACATTGAAATACCGCAGTGACGAACGCTCATAAAAACAAAAAACAAAAAAAAGGTTAGAAAAAAGCTTTTAGAAAAGATTGAACTTCCCTCCGCTGCAGTTTGTACGGAATAAAATCATATTTTGTATGATTCATGTGAATAGATTTAATTTTTGAATTTGCAGACGGTGTTATGAATTTTGACGACGTTAATTTTTATCTTTTTTAACCCCAACAGTCCTAGTAAAACGTTCGTAGCACCTATGCAAGCCCCGCGGGGTCTAACGAACAGCGTCTCGAATCGATTAGAGTCCGCGTAAACGCGTCGATTATTATCGTATAATTTACGGCGGTGGACTCTATTATTACAGCCGTTTCGGGACGATGATCGGTGTCCTAGACCAGTTGTAACAGCCGATATTTATGGACTCCTGCAAATCAACTGGTTTAATAGAAGCTAATGTAACATAATTGTAATTACTATACGCTGTTGCGGCGTATATAAACGTTTTTTTTTTTTTTATTGGGTGTCATACATGTTATTAATAATAATTACGAGTTGTCGGGTTTTCGAATATCGAATAATAAATCATGTATGGTTTCTATAAAAATACCTTAAAGATATACGCGCGCGAAAGAAGAAAGATCTTAAAGATGTATACGCGTCACACTGCGACCGGATCGATCGTCCTCCGCTGCCGTTAATCCATAAAATAGGTACGTTATATTGACTGTTGTACATAATATGCGAATAATTAATATTACAAAAAAAAAAATGGGAAAATTGCTTCAAAAATTTAGCGAGCTGATCTTAACACCGGTTATACAAGAATAGTTTTCAAACTTGAGTGCCGCGAAAAATGCAAGAGGACGAGAGAAAAATTCAATAGTCATATGACGGTTAATACGTTTTTGCGGACTCTTGAGGAGAAGAAAAAAATTGTTGCTCGCTATCGCGCACTAGACATATTTTAGGTTTTGTTTCTTTTCGCACATTCAAGAACATTCGAAGTTTATAATCAATTTGAAAAATCACAAATCTACGCCTTACACGCGTGACTATATGAGGTAAAGTGGGAAAAAAATTTTAATCGCAAAAGGTACGTATACAAATATCGTATACTGTACGTCCGAGCTTGTGTATGTTGTCTTGAAAAATACGAGGATCGCTAGTGTCCAGAAAGATTTTTCTTTTAAATCATACGTTTTAATAAGGAAGCTGAAAATAGTAGGTGAAAATAGTAAAACGATTGACTAGATATACAATTTTTGCCTACCGGTACGCGTAGAAATTTGTGTAAAAAAAAACTTCATAGAGTGTACCTACAACGGGAGATGATCGTTTTAAATTCACAAAAGACTAGTTGTTTTTTTTGTTTTTCACAAATATTTAAATGGTAGTGTATAACGACGTGACAATTGCATTTGGTTGACGCGCTTTTCTTTTAGGTTTTGCGATATAAAAAAATCTATTAGAATACGATAATTTTGCAATTAATACGTATGTTACGGTATTATTGGAAGGACCAGCTATGAATGTACTGTCATAGCACAGTGACTGAGTAGTGATGACCGAGTACGATTATTAAATACAAACGTTTTCATAAGTACTCAAAAACTGTTTAGGATATTTATTAGATAAAAAAACACGGAATAAAGTCATGACAGACAAAACACCACACCTCGCACGACCGTACACACCGAGCATCTCCTCAGTAATAATGTGTTGATAACAGTAAAGATAAGCAGTAATAATAATAATGTATTATTATTATCACTCATCAGTCTGAACAACGTGTATAATATGTTAATGCGATTCGACGTGTGTCGTTTCGCGTAACGAACAAGAAACGAATCGCTGGGATGGGGAAAAAAATATAAAAAATATCTATATATATATATATATATATATACCCGTCAGTAAATCCCGAACAGAATTTTTTCGACGATTTAAAAAAATACAAAAATATTTTTCTTTAACGAAATCACACGTAATAATAATATAGATTTTTGTAGGAGAGGACTTCATCCCCCCTCCCTCTTCCGTTAACTGCCTTTGGCTAAGGATCGCTGTCTTCGAAACGATCGTTACGAACACGCACCGTACCTATATATTATAACGTATATCGTATATACGATTCGAAGATCAATCGTCCAGAATACCTCGGGTATTATACGCATTAGTATAATATGTGTTGTTTGATATTCGAAAATCGATGCGAACAAATGGTAATCTCGAGCAATTAATATATTTAAATTATATAGCGAAAACGTAATTATTTCGCGTATATATATATATATACGTATCTGGGCGCGCGCTTTACGCGGCAGCCTTGAGACTGCCGGAATATATATATATATATATATGATCGAATCCCGCGCAGAAGCCAGAAATCGCTTTTTAAAACGTAATTTCAATAATTATTCTATATATGCCGTATACGGCAGTAATACGTTGTTTATTCATATATATATATATATTAGACCGTTGGGAAAAAAATAATAATAATCTTTCCGTACTCGAATAATATACCCCGCTGGAATCGCGGCCCTCGTCCACTGTAAAAAACAATTGGATTTGTAAAAGCGTTAAAAATGTATTCGTACGACACAGAATAAAAAAGAAAACCAACAAACTTTATATAATAAGACGAAAATCCGCGTTGGGACTTGGACCGTTTGGTGGGCCTATTACGAATAATACGTATTAAAATTGTCCGGATGCGTTTAACCGACCTGCACTTGGCCATTACAAATATATATATAGAATCGTTCCAGTCATTTGGAGGTTTGCAAAACGTTTTTCGAAATTCGCTCGTTTTTTTTTTTTTTGCACTCATAATTAATATACGGTCTCAATGTCTAACGTTTAAACTGAAATCGTACTTACAACGGGTAGTAAAAAGTTTGGGATTTTAAATCCGCTTTTTTACTTTCACGCGGTAAAAGTTTCAAAACGTTGGTCGCGCCCGTCCGAACGTGCGCTATTACTTTTTATAAGGGAATATTAATTTATTAATGTCCGCGCGTAAGGAGTGTAAGCGGAGTGGCCGGATTCGAAATCTTTATGCGACAAAAATCGAGTTTTATGTGTGTAGAGAAAAAAAAACAGATTCTTTTGGGATCGTTTAGATAAAATTTTAAAAAATATATATATATATATATTTTTAATCCGACGAATGGAAAGTAATCGCCAAAGACGAAAGTGATAAATGTGAAAACAGAACAAAAAAAAAAAAAAGGAAAACTGCCGAAAGCCTTCTTGGATCTTACCGCCGACAACGCCAGAGACGAAATAAAACTTATCGCTCAGCTGCGGTGACACAGTTTTTTTTTATAAAATTAAAATTTTAAAAAATGTTGATCGACGTTTTCGATAAAATGCGCTAACTCCGTCTGACGAAAAGCAAGCGAACGGGGGTGGGGGCGTACAGACGTTGTCTTTGAACGTGCCGTATGTGTGTTTTTTAGTATGGAAACCCGTCTTAAGATTACGTATAAGAATATTTGAAAATACATTTTTTTTTCTCTTATTAATTTTAACTTTCGTACTCGTAAAACAGCGGACGTATTACGACGTAAATTAAATATCGATCCAAATAGTAATAATAATAATATGTAATTATATAAAATCGTATAACCTGCAGTGTCGGTCTGACACGCCCGGAATTCGCCGGAGGCCCGCGTCATCAATTAGCAAATTAAAAGTTAAATTTTCAGTAGAAAATCATAATGAAAACATTGAAGCGAAATCCTTTTTTTTTATATACGCAGCAGAACAGCAGGACGAACCGAATAGTAAAAATTGTGACGATTGTTAGTAATAGTATCGACGCATGAATTTACTCTGCAAAATGTGGTTTATTCCACTCACTATTTGTCTGGCAAAGAAACGTTCCTTGCACACAAGTTTTTCGTGAACGCGTATTTTCTAAGCTGACTGTTTAGAAAATCAAGATCCTCAGTTACGTCTTGAACTCGTTCATTTGTGTGTGTGTATGTGTGTGTGTGTGTGTGTGTGTGTGTGTAAAAAGAATTAATTTAATCACTAAAGATAAAATAATCGAATATGGTAAAAATTATTTACAAATGTATTGCAAACCGTATATGTGTAAATTGTATACAAATTATAAAAATGTTTGAAATTTTTGTTTTTTTTCTTAATGTAATTTGATTTCTTTAAACGTGAGGTATAAATAAATCGTCTAAATAAAAAAGTGTATCGAAAAATCGTGTCGGTTTGGTGTACGACGTTTTTATTCTGGTCGAGAAATTGTTGAAGATCGGACGAGAATAGTGGTGGATATAGCACGTCCACTGCCGAAACGAAATTGCGGTCTGACCAGCTGTTTGCTGGTTT
Source organism: Slavum lentiscoides (assembly GCA_032441835.1). Classification (NCBI taxonomy): domain Eukaryota; kingdom Metazoa; phylum Arthropoda; class Insecta; order Hemiptera; family Aphididae; genus Slavum; species Slavum lentiscoides. The sequence continues at coordinate 7,011,984 of CM063714.1, read as the reverse complement.
GATGGACGTCTCGAAATTCGGGAAATGACCGCAGATCAGATTTTTATTTTGTTCGGTCCAAACCTGGAAAAAAACTCGTTTTCGAAATGAGGAGGAGAACGTGAACGCTGCAGTTATCGAGTACGCCGATGGAAAATGTGCTGCGCGTTTCCCAGATGTCGTTTTCGAGTTGTTCCGTCGTTGCAGGAAAAAAATGCGTAAATTTCAATGACGACTCTGTGGAAGAATAGAAGAAAAATATGTCGAATTTAATGCGTTAAAAATGTTAAATCATTCGGTTCACATTTTTGTATTTTTGGGAGAACCTTCGCAATTGAAAACACGGGCGATTATATTTTTCTAATAACCATCCCGCCCACGGAAAAAAAAATGTTTTGTGTACGTCACTATTGTACAGCGTATAAACACAAAATTTTATCTACAATAAAAAAAAATAATAATAATTTTCTTAATAACTAGGGCTCGGATTTAAAAACATATATAGGCTTATTTTTTTTTCTATACGAGATGGAAATGTAATTTTTATACATAAATTCGTTTCGTATGTCATTCAGATTCTAAAAAATCAATTTTTTTTTCGTTTTTTTTTTCTAATGTAAATGCTTTTTTTATTTCTTTTTTGCAATTATTCCAGTTTTGGCATTTTATTAAGTTCATTGTATCGTAAAAAAAATTTTAATTTAATTAATGAGAAATAAAAAAAGGCTCACTTTTTACTTATGTATATAACGGTATAGGTACAGATTTATGTCAAACACGGAATACGCGGTTATTGTCGTTATCGTTTATCGGTTCGGTTATACCAATAACCAATAAACGATGACTTTATCGTACTTCCGTGCATGTATAGAGCGTCCGTCTTCTATATATATACGTACAATAATATTTTTTTCTGGTAACAGACTAAGTTTTACAACAGACAATCCGACTATAAATATATTACGGCCGTTAATTCTTTTTTTTTAATTTAAAATAATTTTTCAGTTTTTTTATTAAATTTTATAATTTAAGTGAATTTTTGGTCATACTTTTTTTTTGCTTTATTTTACGAATAAACATGCTTTTTTTTGCTTTTTTTCAAGCAGTTGTAAGCTTTTTTTTTTGTTATTTATTACGCTTTAAAATCCGAGCCCTATTAATTACACTTATACGAAAAAATAAGAATAATAAAATCGTTTACAATCGATTAAAATCGATATTTTCTGTGGCTGCAAATCTGATATCGCGTGTAAATACGCGTACATAACATTAATAATATTCACCTGTACACCCGGAAACGTACAGCATTTTTTATTATATATATACAAGTACGCTGCCGCCGCCGTGCAACAGAGATCCGATCAAAATGATAAATATGATGCATGTTTTTTTTTTTTTTTTTATAACGTGTAATGTAAAAAACGTTCCGCGTATTACGTCATATATTTCGACGCGCAAAATATATTGAAATTCGTTATTATAAAACGCGTTGTTATAGTCGTCTATTAATTATTATTTCGTCGATTCCCCTCCCCCTCCCCACCCAATTAAATCGATAATTTTAATATATATAAAAAATCTATTACACTCACTATATATACGTAATTTCGTACATTATTGTATGTTATTTAACAACTCATATATTATAATTTATAGACTAATTCATGTGTATATATATATATATATATATATATACGCGTAAGTAAATTTTTTTTTCTACTATTATTGGCTTGTCGTAGAGAATTATTATTTTGCCGCGTAATTGCGCGTTTTTATTATTGTATGTGACGTAAAACTTTACATAAAAAAAATCTCTACACACGGAAAACTAGGAATGTTTAAAATTTAATTACAAGTGATTTTATTCGTATAAATATAACGTTAACGAATTTTCGGTCGTTGACATCCACCTCTGAAAACGTTCAGTTGATTTTATACTTCCAAATAATAATTAGTATAGTAAAATAATTATTATCGAGACTCGTATAGTGTTAATTAATATTATTATTATTAACATATGTATATACAACATCGTTTTTTTTTTTTTACAATCAAAACATATTGTATTATACAACTTTATACTATTTTTTTTTTAATTATTATTATTATTATTATTTACACTTTACAGCGTATATAAACATTTGAATTTTGTTTAGAATCGCGTACGAAATTTGAAATACGACATTAATGGATTATTTTATTCGAACGGACGTGCACGATCATCTAGTTTTCAGCAGGAATCGTACCAAAACGATTTATCGATCAAAAAAATTTTGTCGATTTCTTTATCGTTTCGCCAGTGTTCGTAAATAAATAAAATGTTACTCGAAAAATAGAAAATAAAAAATTCAATCTCGAAACGTGGATAAGACCGTATTTATATATTATGTACAGCTCGCTGCAGTGATACAAGACGAAACGCCGAACGTATTTTAGGCTCTATAGACATTACCTATATTATTCACAGCGATTTATTTATTTATTATGACACGCGTCTGGATGTCCGACAAGTGTATATACGAATTTCAGTTATATAATATTATTATAATAAACGGTCGTGTTATTATAAAATATAATCTCATTCGATCGAGTTTTTTTTTTCCTACATTTTTTTATAATGACTATTAAATAAGTTTAAACGATGTGTAATATTATATATATATATATAACGCGTAACGCGTATAATCGAGTTTTGTTTTTTTTTTCTCATCTCGTGAAAATATATAGGTACGAACACATAAATTGGATCAACCGCGTTGCCGAGTGAAATCACCCTATCGTTTATTATATCTATATTTATATAAATAATTTTAAACATATTATATTTATAGGCGCGTATTAGAGATACGAGTATTACACGCATCGGATCGTCTAACCCGATCGCAACATATTGCATTATATTACGTATTATTATACGCTATAATTCGTATAGTATTAATAATGATAATAATACGTATTTTACAACATCGCATCTGTGTAACCGATAAAAATAATATATTTTACACTTTCCTCAATACAATACGCTTATAACAGAATCCGGGTCGACGTCGGTAATATATAAAACAACGTATTTTCTAACACGGTAAACAAAATTTTGTGTATAATACTGCTATCTATGTAAATCTGACTGTTTTTTTTTTTTTACCATTCTATAACGTTGGTTATATTAAACCACAAATATATATATATATGCGTGTGTGTGTGTGTATACGCGAACGTTTTGAATTAAAATTTCGTCAGCAGTACGAGTAAATAATACAAACAAATTTACAGCGCTCGAATTTACGGAGGGAGATGTACCTATATAACACTTTTTTTTTTTTTTTTTGTAAATATTTCATCTCTTCTATAATTTTTTACTAAACCGAACGCTATAAATATGAGAATTGGACGATCACGTGCCGGACTCTCGTTTTCGTTATCGTCTATATCATTTTCTGGCGAAAACAAAACAGATTTAAGCGAAATTGTCTTTCGCGAAAATGATCTATCGAATTGCGAACACAAAAAATAAAAACACGTCTAAAAGAACTGTACGGAGCATTAATGCGCCAAACCGCAATACGCTTAGATTGTCGGTTATAAAGGGATAAAGAAAAACGATTTATTAATAAAAACTGGGCTCTATTCGTACAATGATTAATGGACGTATTTGAATATATTATATTATTTTCGTTATCGATAATATATTTTTTTTTAATAAAATATTGATTATTTATTAATCGTATTATGGAAATTAAACTTTCAAAAGGTAAGCCTTCCAAATGTTTATAAAACGTTTTAATTTTCGGGGAAGTCTATTTTTAATACACTTTTACTTCTCTCCGCTCGTTTTTCCCCAATTTCGAACTATAATTAATGTATTCTATTAATATTAATATTAAATTTGTACTCTATATAAATGATTAAAACACTGTGCTCACACGTATGTTACAAATGTTACAATATAACTGGCCAAAACTATATAGTCTCGTAATGACTTTATTTCAATTTTTTTTTTCTTTTTAGTTACTGTTATTTAAAAAAATATGGTTTAGAAAGAAAACTATAACGTTGCAATAATTAAAAATATCGTTGTTATTAAAACGTATAATAGGAATTAGAAAAAAAAAACTATTTTTTTGACGTTTTCAAAATGTTGTCGTCACACAAAAATCTAACGTTCGTCCGCATAAAATTTTGTATTAAAAATTTGTATATTATTCGTTATTACGAATATAAAGTTTAGATACTCTTTTTATATGTCGAGAAAATCACGATGAAAAATGTTTTTCTATACATCGTAAAAACTAATTTAAATTTCCATACATAATACGGATAATAATAATAATAATAATATATATATATATATATATATATATATATAAGCGTACTATAACTGATCGATAGCACTTTAATATATAATTATTATTATTTAGACCGTTTATTCGTTATAATAAATACTAAATTTGCATTACAAATGTAATTATTATGTAATATATAGGTATACATTAAATATATATAAGTACACGACAATAATTGAATATCGATTTTATTCTTAATTAAACGAACTAATAAAAACACTATCGCATTTAAAAACATATTTGTATAATATTATAACCTATAGTGTTATATTATACGTGTAAAATTATTTTTATTTTTTTTAAATCACGCCTTCAAGGATCCGAGACTTTATAATGAGTGGTTTTATAATATATATATATATATATATAGTGAACATTATTTTAGTAATAGAGTTTGGTAATTAAAACAATTATTATATACGATATTCTACTTTAATTAGTGTTTCGAAATCAAGTTTTGAACTGTGTATACTTAATTATATTTTTTAGGTACTTTATATTGCGGTGTACAATATATTATAATAATATCGAACACTTATGTTATCGAACTGCTTTTGAATGTCACAATATTAATATTAATAAAATATTGAAAACCTATATAATATATAAATAAAAGAAATAATGACATAAACATATAAAATCGATATGTTCCGAAATCGATTCTTATAAATTTCACTCGGTAAGCCGAAAAACGTTGGTTTTCATAGGAATATAAGAGCACATATTCATATGCACATTATATAATCCATTATAAACAACGACTCTATATAAAAATTGTTCATTAAATTTCGAAAAACTATTTTGGAACTCTTCCGAATTAAAAATTCAACGATTCCGTCGCATGTGAAAGATTTCCCAGCAACATATTACACTGGACGCGCTATATACATAATACGATACATTTTCAGACAAATAAATAGACGATTTTCGACTCGATTACACTAGCACAGTGTTTAGGATAATAAATATTACGCGTATAATATATATGGGTAGGTAGTTCGAATTAGGTATACAGCTTCACTTGTAACGAGCACGCGGTTATATGGACCATATACATATTATAATAAGACTCGTTCGGAAACGTTTTTATTGAATTACGTACCTAATATGTAAAAAAAAAAAAATTGTAAAAATAACGTTGAGACCAACGAAAATTATAATACGCACTGTTGAAACGTCATCGTCGTTGTACCGCGTTTGGCAACAACAACAACAACAAAATTATTTTCACAGTGTTTTTTTTTTACACGTTATTATTATTATTTTAATAATATAATATATATATCGTATAATTAGGAAATGCTATACTTTTTTGATTCTGACAGCGCCGAATATAAAAATATTAATTTTTTTTCTCACCAATATATTATTTATATATTATTTTATTCGAATTCGTATTGAGTGTATTATTATCGCCACGCATTCCACAAATATATTATATATATAATAATTTTACTATATATTAATATAAGTTCTTTACTAATTTTGATTTATGAATATTAATATTAATTCCCGTACAGAAAACATCGGGACCGGATAATTTTTCGAATTCTTTTAGAGCATAAAACCGATTTGAGGAAAAAAAAACTAAAAAAATACAAGCACCTACATCGATAAAACGACGTTTCAATATATATATATATATAATATATATATTGAATAGGTACTATAATATCATTATATTTAAATATATATACGCAATTTATTTTGCTCCGCGGGAGCTACGCAAATTCCAATAAATATTTTTAAAAAAAAAATTAATATTTAAATAATTCCGTTACACTCGCCGCGCGGTGTGCAGTGCAGTAATCCGCGCGAGTTAAATATCATATTTTATAATTCACCGCGGTTATAATAAATGGGTAAAACAATTTTTTTTTTATTATTCGAAATTATTTTAAATACCGTATGATACGGGAAATTTCGTGAATATATATACATATATAAATCATTCGATATAATGTTATTCCCAGCGTCAAAAGCCGTTGGTTATTACTGCTGCACGCATTGCGAACGATTCCTCGGTAAAATCGTAACACAACCGGTATTATAAATCTCTGCAATAACGGTATAATCTCGGGGCCAAAATTTTTACTTATATTAAATTATACAACACATTTCGTACGGTTCGAATACAGTAATAAAATAATAATACACGCGAAAATTCGAAAAGTTATAATATAGTAAACTTATTCGTCGAATTATTCAAATTTCTATGTAGTTTTCAACGATATATTAATATCGTTCCAATAAAAGATTATTATTATTATTATTACATACGAGTATGCATTATGTATTTATATAGATACGCGATTATTTTCGAAAAGGATAGCGCTCTCGATCTAAATAATTCGTTGATTTCCAACATGTTACTCGGATCGTTAATTTAGAGCAAAAAAAAATGTTTCTAATCTTAAACCATAAATAATCAAACTATTAAAACTCGGAGCGAGTAATGGACAATAAGTGTATGAAAAAAAGTGTTAAAAAAAATATTTATATGATATAAATGACGTATACCATATATGCAAGTGAGTCAAGTTGATCGCCCTGCAAGAGTTGAACTGCTCACTTCAAATTTGGTCGTCGCAATTATCGTAAGTATTTGTTAAGTCAAACGGCTTTTTCAACTTCACGAATAGTTAACCGTTGTGATTTTTTTCGGAATTCTACTGTACGCCAAAACGAAGCGTGTAATTTGCAGTTTTGCAGTCTGTAAGCACAAAATCGAAATTCTCAAGTCACGCCTTCTTCGATTATCACTGAAAAATCAATCGGTTCATTGATTTTTTTCGAAATTCGCATACCACGCCAATATATAGGGTTTCATGCGAGGGGGATGAGAAAAAATTCAGTTTCTGCACAGCTGCAGTTTGAAACTCGGTATTATATCACTACTCTCGTTATGGTTTCGTTATGATCTTATTGTCGTTCCTTTTTACGATAGTGGGAACGTATTATCGATTATAGTGTAGAGACTCTCTAGTCTACCTGATTGGTAGACAGCAATGAGCTTCGAGATTTGAGAAAAATGCGGAGTATCAAATAGTGGCTGCGAACTCGCATTAAAAAACATACTCGTTAGAACAACGATTGGTTTTTTGCCTTTATTACTATCCTTGTTACAAACTCAAATCCACACCGATTACGAAAAAATTCTCAGTGAATTTAGCCAAAGCTTTTCTCCAAACTCTCCTTATACCCACACACGTTAAAAATACGTACGTATGTGTAAAATTCATAAAAAGTTTCATGCCACCTCGTTCAAGTCGGCCGAGAATATACTATCCCGCAGCAACATCAACGATCCTGTCCTACTCGTCGGAATGTATAGAACTCAAAAAAATATTAGTAATAATTGATTTCCAAATCAATTAAAATTATACAATATATACAAACTGTATGTATATATAATGATAAGAGCGCCTGAGAAAATAACACTTTTTTTTTTTATTTCATATATCGTATACGCGAATACAAAATACCGACACGACTTACAGAAAAGGATTTAATAAGTATATGTGTATTAATATACGGCACAAGCGTGTCTTGGCAGTTGTAAAACGTTATAACGTTTTCTGCAAAACGCGTTTCCCCATACTCGGGTCTTATAAACATTTTTTATTCATTTTAAATAAGAAATTATATTAATTTTTAATTTAAGTACATGTACATGTACAATATTATATAGCTTTTAATTTTTTTTTTCTTCGATCGTTTCGCTCGCTGGTGATAATATACGTCGATAATTTGTATGCACGCTTAACATAATAAAATATTTATCGCGCGTATTTAGATAACGGTCCCGCAGTAAAAACAAAAACGTATTTAATTTCAAAATTAACGTTTGTCATTTAAATGTTATATAAACTATAAGTATTATACTACATACTGGTGTAAATTAATATATGTAAAACGACAACTCTTTAAATACGAATTACATCATTTAATAAAAACATTACAATAATTATAGTATCCCGACGAGTTTAGCGTTTTAATGCGCGCGTATGACGTCGTGTAAACTGATCTCACACTTGCATCTGCGCGGCATTCGCGAAATTTTTTATCGAGACAAAAAACTTAATCGAGTCTAAAACTGCCTAAAAAAACCAATTCGGTAAACATATTTTTTATTCTCCTAGACCGCGTATAAAATAATACGTATATACCTATAAATGTATTTTTTTTTTATAATATACTTAAATTAAACAATTTTAAGTAGATTTTTTTTTTTTGAGATTTATAAAATAAAACGTTTTTAACGGCGCGGCATATAAAATAATGGTGTCCTGCAAATGACGGGCGGGGAATGCTAACGGTATCGAATAACCTATCGCGTGTTCGTTTGATATTCGCTGCTGCAAAGCCGCTGCACGATCCTTCGTATATTATATTATTTTTTATCAAATATTTTTCACTCGAAATAATATTTTTTCCCGGCAGAATGTTGTCCCGGTCTAATACTGCAGGACAGACGTCTGCAGACCTGCAGCAGATCGTCTCATCCTTGTCGCATCTCGCGCACCGTCTCAAAAAACAATGCTCCTGCAGCGAGCTACGCGCATTATTTTTAAAACCACTTCACACGCTGAAACCTAATAGGGTCATCCCTTATTTTACGTATAGAAAATTCTCCCTGTACAACCACTATGGGCGTGTATGGTGTATATTGGTGTTTTGTGCGGGGTTAAGAATAAAAGAAGAAAATCATTCAAGCCTTCCGCGAAACGTCATATAGCTGCTTTCGCTCGGTCACCTGCAGAGCTCCGCGCGGTACACGCGCGCTCGTCTCAAACGATTCGTTCAAATCTGACCTCATAATCCGTTCTATATTTCAACGAAACTGCTATAATTTTGCAAAAACGCTTTCGCGCAAAACTTCAATCAGATTCCAACCTGCAGCTGGTCGGTCATCGATTGGTTTCAAATACTCTTCACGCGCGGGAACCCGCCCAGACGTGAAAATTTAAATGTCATCGTGTGTTTTTTTTTTTTCATTCCGTGTAATTCATGATGCGTATTGAATGTAATTTCTCGAAATAAAAAGACATTTAAAAAAAATAATAATAATTGTACAACGCGGCACATGTGTACGGGCAATCAATTGTGTCAATATACCAGACACAGTGCTGGTAGGCAGTTGAAGTTAAACTATTGTATAGAACACCGCGATTAAAGATATTTCCTAATCGTCGCTACGATATGTTGTACATATAATTTCCATAAAAGTATTGTATAGCGACATCAATTAAACAATTATTATAATATGTGATCGTATTAAATAACGCATATACTTTAACAACAACGACAAAAATCCTGAAAAAGCGCGCATACCGATCGAATTGCAAAACCTATCCTTCGAAGGATATTATGCTACACCGCATATATACGGTGCAAGTGACAACCGTGATCGAAGTGTAATATCTAAACCCTTGTAATATTAACCGGCTATTGAACCAGTTAATATCTATACGTCCGCCAACAATATTCGTGTTATATTATATACTTATTAGTTATTCTGAAATCGAAAAACCGCTGTGTAAATATCGTAACGTACATACGATAATAATACGTTTTTATGCGTATATAAAAAATAGAAATGAACGAGAATATTATTAATATATAAATATATACATATATATATTATATACATTTATATAGTATATACATAGGCGGAAATGGGGGGCTTACGGGGGGCTAAGCCCTCCAAATATTTTATAATTTGTATGTATTTTGGATGTTTGTCTGATTATATGACTGATGTTAAAAATGTTAGCCCCCAGAAAATTTAATAGATTTCCGCCTATGAGTATATATCAATAAGGGTTTGCATATTAATTTTCAAGTCTTCGTAAAAAAAAAAGTGTAATTACAATATAATATACTAAGACGTTATTATTATGACAGAATATTCTGTCATGAAAACAAATTACGGTATCCGATAATATTTATGTAACAAATACGATATGGAAAAATATTTTCAAAAGTACAATTTTTTTTTAATCTCATAACTTCTTAAGAAATAAAGATATTTTAGAAAAAAATAACATTTCTCTGTTATCGTATATAGATAATATTGTGTAAAAATTCTGTGTCTCAAGTGCGACGATATTGTGATCTTCGAGGTTTTTTTCCCCCGTAAAACGGTTTTATATCGCAAACGTTTTCTTACGCGTTCTCCCGGGCGTCGCGCACGGTTTGTTTGTTCTCGTTTGTCCGTGCGTTGAGTCCTCTTAATATTTTCAAACAATATTTCGCGTTCCCTTGGCAGCACGACGACGACGCGACACGCACCATTATTAATGATAAACTAAATATAAATATACACCAAAATCGACGTTTCTACGTTTTGGATTTTGGTGTATTTTTGAAAAAAGGAACACTCTTGAGAAACTGTAAAATTCGCGTATAATTTGGAGTTTTAGACGCGAAATATTCCCCCCCCCCACCTCTTCTCGAGAAACCATTTTTATTAACGTTTCTCTCGACTGAAAACACGGAGAACAGGAAAGGACGAAAAAACCGAAGAAAAAAGTTAAAAAAGCTCTTCTGTTTCTCTCCGACCTTCTTCTTCTTGTTTAATTCATTGCTGCGAATTTGAGGGACAGCGCGAACGCAGTCCCAGCTACCAAAAATTACGTGCCCGAGACATCCGCGTTAGGGATACTCGCAGGGGTCAACCGTACCGATGTGCAATGATACGATCTCTCCCCGAAGGAACCGCCTCGGTGATCACGGTTGACCTCGACACCAAGTAAGTATGCCGGTTCGATCGGCGCCGGGGGCCTATGTAACGCGCGAGTTCCGGCGATCCGTTGCAGCGCCGTGGTGCGGACGGCCCGTCCGACCGTGCCGTGGGGCCCGACGAATCGGTCGGATTCCGGGCGGGCGCCGCGCGGCGATCGGTCGGCCCGACCCTCGTACGTCGGACGCGGCCGTCGGGCGCGACCCGCGGCCGACAAATCGCCCGACAATCGGTCGGCCGGCGGTACCGGCACAAACCGGTACCGCCGTGCCCGCCATCTGTCGGCCGGGTCGCGACGAAACGGTTCGACGCGAACCGGTCGCACGACCGTTCCGTCCAGAAACGCGGCGCGCGATATTCCGAAATTTAACGCCAAAACGTGTTGGCGCGCGACACCGCACGCGTTAATATTGCCGAATTTCTAACCTATAAACGCGGAATGTACAAAATAACGAAAAAAAAAAATTTGTTAATAATAGTGTTTATATACGGTTTGTACCTATACTTGGGCGTTACAATAAAATAGCAAAAACAATGACCAAAGATGAAATTAAAACGATAACAACTGCAGCAAACAAAATGCTATTATTATTCCCTGGAATGTCCTCAAATTATCAAAACAATACAAGGTAGTAGTTATCAGACCAGTTCTTCTGTGTGCGTGTGAAACATGGCCGACAACCGAAGGAGATGAAGACAAAATAGTGATCTTTGAGAGAATAAGGAAGAATACACGGACGAAAAAGAATAATATCACCCGACATTATGAAGTAAGAAGTAATATAGAACTACAACAGCGCTATACAAAGAACCTGACACATAGTAGCAATGCTGCAATATATAAGAATCGCATGATGGTCGGCTGGTCACGTATGGAGATCAAATGGTATAGGTAATGCGAAAGCGGCTCTAAATTGGAAACCCTATGGGAAAATACCACTAGGCAGACCAAAACAAAGGTGGATAGACAGAGTTGAAAAGAATTTAGCAGAGATTGGAAATACGAAATTGAGAAACATTAGCACAGGATGGGGATATAGGTGGAAGCGGGTTTGTGCTGCGATAATGGGCATCGATGGCGTTTGAAAACCGAAGAAAAAGAGTACAGTTAAAATATAGTTTTTTCGATATATACCGAAACGATATGCCCGAAAAGTGCCAGATTTACTCGACGGTTTGAAGTCCGTCTAACGTTTTTCTCTCTTTTTTTTTCTTTTTTTAGCCCACAGCATTCGTTTATTTCAATAAATTATACGACCAATTATAGTCAGTGTAAAACATTCCCATACCGCGGCTTGCATGCACGCGATAATTACGCTTTTTAAATTTACCTTCTGCGCACAATTTTTCTTTAACCGAGTTAGACGGGTCCAGCATGAATCGCTTTATCTTTACCAACCACTGCGACGATCGAGTCCCTGCAGGGACAACCCCCGCCGTTGACCGCGTCCTAGTGTCTTTTTCCTTCTGCAGTCTGCAGCAGAACGCCGAGTGAATCGCGTATTGTCAGTAGAAAGACTTGTGGCATATCTTTGCCTGCAGAATTCGTCCGAAAGTCCGACTATTGATTGATATTACGATCTTGGGTTATTTCCATTGAAAATAACAAATGTATGAGGAAAATGTCTCGATTTCGATATATTGTAGTACTTGTAAGTTGTAGACCGATTCCGATCCGACTTGATATCGATTCCGTATATAATTTCACTTCGATCGCAGTCTTATAACGAATGGTATATATACGCTAGAAAACTAATGTTTATGAGCCAAATGACATTATTTTCTTTTTTTAATTACTACCTATAATAAACGTGTCCGAAAATATAACGTTATTTGTACGTGATGTTTTGTCAGATCGGTTTTTTTTTTACCGTTTCAATGCGTTTCGTTCGTTTAATGTTCTGTGCGAATACACTGTTCATATGGCTATTTTAGTTATTACAAGCGGAGAAAATCTTGCGTATAATTTAATCGGAATAAATGACATTTCAAAACGCGCGATTTTCAATTATTATTTCGAATGTAGAATTTCATATGCGTTATCTGTTTATTGTATCGATGGAATCGCGCGAAATGTTATTCATTTTTATTTTTTTTTCATATTAGGTACGATTATAACTTGTATAATAATATTATATATACCCGCATGTACGTTTAAATATAATATTAACCTGCAAATCGAATCAAAAAAAAATTGATAAATTGTTACGCATTTATATATGTACAGTGTTTTAATCGATACTAGGTATATACTGTTTAAACGCGCGTGTAATTAAATAGATTTTTTTTGTTTTTTTTTACATCGTAAAAATATTAAAATAACCCTCACGGACCTCGACTTTTCTGGTTCTCGTTTTTTATTCATTTATTCATTTTTTTTGTTTTTGAAATAAAAATATCGAATAAAAAAAACCCACACGCGCGCGATTTTAATTGAAATTAATATCGTTATCTATATATACACGACAATATGAAGAAAAAAACACCGACGGCGTAGGTACGCACTTCGTAAAAAAAACAAATTTGATTTTACAATATTTTTATCGCTAGAGCGCGCGTACTTTGTCCGAAAACGTAAAAAACAAACGTCGATATTGAAGTCGAATAAAAAAATTTTTTTTAATTATACATATAAATATATAATGATTCGCGTATAAGATAAAGTTATTACATATAAACGGTTCGAAAATAATTTTCATTGTACGTATTTATATATAAATAATATAAATTAAAAAAATGATGGACAATTTATTCGTATGTAGTCCTGCAAAGCCTACGCGTACCGATCGTTTCGCGATATGAATGAATTTATTTTGTATTTAATATATAAATTATTGGACGTCGTAATAGCGTATATCCTTAACGTCTTTACATATATATATATATATATATATATATATATATAGGGTTGCCAACCGTCCTACATTGGACAGGACAGTCCTACATTTTACGTCCAAAAAGGCTTTAAACTTAATGTAGGACAATCCTACATTTCAATAAATAGACCTTATAATTTAAGGTGCAGCATGAATAAATAGCTTTAAAAAAAAAAAAAAAAATTGTCACAAAAATACCATGGCCAACGGAAGAGGGAAAGTCTGGGATTCAATTAGCAAATTAGTTAATAAAGGTTGATGACTTTTTTTTATTCGCATCCCTGGAGTCAGGTCTTTGCAAAACCTATAATGCCGGAATAATTGTCCTACGTTTTACATTCTTATATAGTTAGCAACCCTTGACAATATAGAAACTAAGGAATTCCTTTTGACAAAATGATTTGTGCAGACATTCTACATTGTGGTATACCCAATAACTCTTTATACGCGAAAGTCAAATAGAATCTTCGAAATAAGTATATAAAAAAAAAATCACCATAGTGACGATAGAATACAAAACATTATATAGTTTTTATAATGGTGCTCTCCGCAGTCGATTAATACTCATATACTTATATATTTTTCACAATATTTAAAAATATTATTGTATGTTAAAACAAAATCCTATAAATGTATAAGATATTCGAGTCCATAATATATTGTACAATATACGCGCATTTAAATTTTTGTGTGTATTTTTTTCTTTCTTTAATTGAAAAAATTCTAATTGTAAATGAGAACGTTATATAGGTACCTACATTATATAATTATAAGGTGTGATTATATATAGGAAAAAAGGGGCCATCGCGTGTGTCTATCATCGCTTTTAATAAAATATTGACATGTTATATATAATAGGTAGGTATGTATAAGATATTACGGAATTCTGCAGGTTTGAACTTTGAATAATTGCTCTGTATAAGTACCTAATTGTATACGAGAAAATTGAATAAGCAAATTTAACACGGTATATTCTATTAACAGATCAATAATATTAATATGTATACCTACCTATTTTTCTCCCGTATATATACGGGAGAAAAAAATCGTATTTACCTGTTTAAAAAATGCCGACATTCCCATTGTAACCGTCAAATCTTACCTCCTTACCGGGATATTATTATCCTAGTACATTCTTACCTCCCGGTAATGTTTTCCTAGGATTATTATACCTCCCTGGGGGGGGGGTAAAATTATCCTAGTATATTATTACCTAGTATACCGGTAACAATATACTAGAATATCTATACCCCCGGTAATGTTTTTCTAGGATTATTATACCCCCCCCCCTGTAGTAAAAAAGAATTTTTGAATATTTTCACACACGGTAACATAATCCTAGTATATTGATACCCCGGTAAGAAAATAATCGGTAAAAAATAATTTTTTTTATTCCATATTATAACTTTGGCGTTATTTGTGATAGAGGCACAAATTCAACGGGGTACATTATGGTTTTAGGTACTCTAAGACGAAAGTCCAGCGAGTTACTCCCCCCAGACAATTTTGGAAGGGGGGGAGGGGGTGAATTTTGAAATCGTCGTAGTGAATTCAATTTTAGTCGCAGAAGACTCGCGATACCATAGATAGATTGAGGCTACTTCAGTGTATAACATACGAAAAATACCCCCCCCCCTTCGTTTTTTTGATTTTGATATAACTCCGGCGCTATTGGTGTTAGGAAAGTAGTTCCCGCGCGAAACGTTTTGTTTCAGTGTCTTATAAAGGTACGCCTAGCAAGTTTTCCCAAATCACCCCTAAATGAGGGGGTCCAAAAACGGATCCAAAAATGTACCCTCTCATTTAGGGGTGATTTGGGAAAACTTGCTAGGCGTACCTCTTATAAGACACTAAAACAAAACGTTTCCCGCGGGAATTACCATCCTAACGCCAATAGCGCCCGAGTTATATCAAAATCAAAAAATCGAAGGGTGGGGGGGTATTTTTCGTCTAATCTGTGATGATAATATTATAAACGAAGAATATTACTACAAATTATTTGGCTTTGTTTCGCGATCTAACCCGCAGTAACCGTAGCTAACGATACAATATATCATTAAATCTTTTCGTCGTAGATAAAAAAAATTTTTTTAAATGTTTTGTTTTTATAATATTCATATAGTTTAACGTCTATTCCGCGTAGGTACCTACTATCCCGATGCTATATGGCTAAGTTAATTTGATATACTCATAAAAAAAAAAAAAATTACAACTTATAGGCTTATTTTTTCGTTAACTTGAAAAAAGTGTAACCAGAATGCGTATATAGTCACAAAACAATTACGATTTTCCAATAATTATATTAGCGACGATACACAAATATAAATAACGGTTTGATAAACGTTTTGAAAAGTTTTCTTTTTGTAACCTTTTTTTTTTTTTTAATGCGTGAACATATAGAAACACGTTTTCAAATAATAAGTGTATATATATATATATACGCGTATATAGAAATTAAAAATCGAATATATAACGCTGGAAAAAAGAAATATAGTTCTCCCGTGACTTTTTTTAAAAACAAATAATATACCAATTGCTTATAAATTATATCGTTGGGCACAACGTTTAACAAATGTTTCGTTTTTTCACGATATTGAGAAATAATTTTTTTTTTTTTTAAATTTCACAATTTTTTTTTTTTTCTTATTAAAACCGTCGTTTTAGGTTTTTCGGTAACGAACGGCAAAGTCGTTCGAAACGGAAACGTTGTCCGTCGCGAACGTACGCCGCGCGGTCGTACGGCACCGCGGCGACCGCGATCGACGGACAGGTGGCGTTGCTCGTCGACCGGCGTTTTCGCCCGTCGCTCGCAACGACCGCGTGCCGCGAACGGCGACCCGGGGAAGCTGCGCGCGACCGTTCGCCCGGCGTTCGGCGTCCGTCCGTCCGATCCGGACGCCGACGGGCCGGTGGTCGGCGCGCGGAACGCGCCGAAAGCGCCCGTACGGTACCGTTGCGCGCGTTCGTCGTACACGTGCCCGGTGGCCCGCGCACAGTATATAAACGCACCGAAAACCGACTACCGGCATACTTACCTGGCGTGGAGGTCAACCGTGATCATTGAGGCGGTTCCTCCGGGGCGAGGCTCGGCCATTGCACTGACGGCCGGGTTGACCCCTGCGACTATCCCTAATGTGGATACCTCGGGCGCAGAATTTTTGTTAGCTGGGACTGCGTTCGCGCCGTCCCTCATAATCGTCGAATATATATAGGTATTATTTTTTGAAACTCTCAATGTTTGTGTATGTTTTGAGAGCAAAAAGTTCTTCTATCGCTGCTGCTTACTCACTACTTTAACGGTGTTTTCCACGAGGTTTTCAGTCACGAGGACTGCAAAAGAACTTTCAGAATTTGTCGATACCGCTAATTTTTCACGGTATTGCGTGATGTGCAGCCCATCGTTTAAAAAGTTTCACTACCGTTATTCGTACAGGAGCAGTGGTGTAGTGGAGGGTATACGCGGGTATACGGTCGTATTTCTGCCTTAAATATTAAATAAAAAAGAAATATCTATATCGTGTTATTTATTCTAATTTAAATTCCGTTTTAATATAAAAATAAAAATTGTTAAGTGTACCTATAATTCTTTAAATAAATAAAAATATTCCTTTTTTTTTTTTATTATTTGTTTACCCTCAGTATAAAAACTAAAAATTATAAAATAACGGAGGGGGGCATAGCCCCTCCCACCACCTTTAGAATTGAAGCGTATACCCAAAAGATTATTTACGACTACACCACTGTACAGGAGTAATGCGTAGAAAATTCTCCCGCGTGTACGTCTCCCGTTAATAGCACTCGCATGTTTATAGTAAAACCGTGAATACTTGAAGTACTTCTCTAGTCCTCGGACAAGAAAAAAATCGTTACACACTCGGGGAAGTATTCGGAACAACTGTGTGAAAACAAAATCGTAAAAAATTTCAATAGTGTCGTCAGAAACTTGGTATACATAAAAAAAGGCCTTTTATTTTATATTATATATTCTAAGGATATACACGAGCGCATATTATAATATATTAATAATATATATATATAGTATATAATACGCGATAAATCGAATAAAATATATTATACACAACGCGTTTATTATATATATATATATTTTTGTTGATGTAACAAACAACGGTGACAGTGTGTAATATGCCTATATGCGTACCTATATTATAATATAATATGTATGTGTAATAATTATACGCGTAATATACAAAGATTGAGATCAATTTTAATAAAAGATAATATACGCGCGTACACAACACGAAAAGTATTTTTTTTTTAATTTAACTGAATATTTCAATAGTTGTTTACACGAAAACAAGATTTTTTTTTTTTTTTTATATATATAATAATATTATACTATTATATATCAATATGTATACACGTATTATAAACTTTATAGTATATAGAAAAATTCTCACAATTAGCCGCGCGGTGTATGCGCGCCACATATAATATTATAATATGCCTATATAATTTAAATAATTTTCAGATACATTTTTTAGATTAGTTTCGGACGCGTATAGATTATAAAGTTTTACGACGAAAATTATTAAACACACACACACACATATATATGTGTATATAGATAAACGATAAATATCAATTTATGTAAATCAACATTTATTAAAAACATAAACGTTTCCGCCGTATTATATACGGGCGAATATAAGTAAAAAAAAAACATTTTAAACTCGTTATATTTTAATTCTGTGTAAACTATATTATAATCAATATATAAATAGGTTCCGAGCGAAACGATGTGTATATAATATAATAAATTGGTTTTATACAATATAATAATAATAATTATTATTATAAATTATAATAATAATGTTATAATTTTACCGTAAACTATCGTTTTTCTTTTTCCGAAAATCAGCGGCAATCCGAAAGTTTTCCGCTCCTCGTTTGTAAATCGAAAATTGTCTATATATAAATACGGAAAACTTTTGAAAAATAATTTTTATATATATTTTATTTCGGAAATTTCTTTATACATATTTAAAAATATGAACTTTGAGCGCGCTCATCAGTCTATATTATGGGCATATATATATCATTATGTATATAATCCATTTTTTCTTTATTCTACGTAATTAAATATGTTTTCACGAAGCAAAAAAATACATTTATAATAAATATAATGGTACTTATTGCGAACATAAGTAATATTAAAAATACGTTATATACAACTCATATTTTCTGGAGTTTTATAATATTTTCAAATAAATGTAATCGTTATAATATAATGTAAATATATATACGTAGATTCGCATTTGTCACATATATTATAGCCTGTCGTATATGCACATAAATAAAATTCGATATTATAAATATTAACAATATATTCGAAACTATATATATAAATATAATATACACGTATACCGTATACTATTATAATACAGATTTTACAATCAACGGGATTATAAAATTTCAATATATTGTATTATATATAAAGTGTAATGTTTAACGCATTATATATACGCACTTTGAGAATCATACGTTATATATAATTATATAAGCAGCTAATCCTATATATTGGCCGGGGGTTTTTAATCGGTGCGGTCCATGGATCCCTGTATAGGGGATCCGTATATAGATGCGCGGTTACTCGGGGGTCCTGCACGGATAGTGGCTGTGAGTTTTTTAAAAATAATCCAAAAATAAATTTGTTTGAAATCCTATTCTTCGATGAGGTAGAAACTGTTTTATATTATTTATAATGTAAATTTTTTTTTTTTTTGGTGAATTTTATTGAACGTATATATTTGTAATAAAAAAAAAATCACGAAACCGCGATTGAATACGCATCAAAGATGCAGATATAAGTATATGCGTATTGCTCTGTCCAATTTATACTGCAATCAAATTTCAAGGCAATAATACCTGCAATCAAATTTCAAGGCAATAATATATACTGCAATCAAAACAACAGCAAATGTCAATGTACTGACTATATATACATGGAACTTGAATTAAATTGAAAAAAAAAATCGCTCGTATATAGTATAATATAATCCTAAACGTGCAGCAGATTATTCACAATTCACGACAACGTATTAAATAATTCAATATTAGTATTGTCGTTAAAAAAATAAAATAAAAATTGTATTTTTTTTTTGGGGGAGCTCTGTACTCTATATTTGAAAGGGTCCACGAACCAGAAAAGGTTATATATATAAACATATATATGCTGTATTTGTATATATATATGATTTAAACGAATATGTACGCGTTTCGGAGTGGGCCGCGAATATTCGTTTTATTTTATATAGTTTAAAATATATTTAAATATTATTAGGTATAATATATGGCCAGAACATATATAATATGTACGCGGTGATTAAACGCGATGATGTTATGGATCGATAACGGAATAATCGTTTGTATACAATTGTATATCGTATATATGTATACATTATATAAATAACGCCGCCGAGTCTTATATTGCGCGCATTTTTAATATTTCATAGAATACCGTCTCGTATAATACGGTTTATTTCTTTTTTTTTTTTCCTCAATCGTTTATCGTTGTTTTTCATCTGGAAAAAAATTACAAGTTAAATACGCGTCATTATTCTCAGCTAGTGTGAATAACATATTAAACAAAAAAACGTGACCGCGCGCGGTATAGTGCAAGTCAGTGTACGATGACGACGGGATATGTACAATAACGAATATTCATATTTTAATGAAATACACCAAAAAAATGAAAATATTCGAACGATCAGACAGCAGACAGCGCATATAACGCGGGATGATATATACTTCACTTTTTATTTCTTTGTTTACTCCCAAAAAAAATAAAAATAAAAAATAAATACGACTTATATTTAAACAGATGTCATCTGCAGCAGACGGCGGAGAGGGAGTAAAAAGACCGTATTATAATACGAAAGATCACTGATTATTATTATATATATACGTAGTGTATACTGCTGCGGCTGCAAGGTGGTCCTGCGCAGCATCAATTCTCACGATTTCCATCCGAGCCGCGGTTATATTACCTAGGTGTATATTTTGTGGTATTTTTGACTTTTGAGATCGCGTTTTTATAATATTATTATTATCAAGCGTTTTATTCACATTCGGTTATATTTAAACGCTGCACGTTTCTTTTAATATACGATATTATACACTGCAGTCCGCGGTATATATATATATACGTTTTTTAACGAAAATCGTTTTTTAACGTTATTCATACGGTTTTGTTTCGAAAAATATTTTTAAAAATATAATATTTGAGTATATATAATAATCACGGCGTCCGTTTTCGAATTCGTAACACACATATATATATATATATAAATTGTATGTATACAGAAAAATAATTATATATATATATATATAGAAACGAATTGGAATTCTGGTGCAGGCGTATATTATACATTCTGCAGATAGCGAGTGTTGTGTGCGCACTGCCGAGTATTATAAACGAATTATTATTATTTTTTTTTTTCTTAAAACCAAAAAAGAAATAGAACAGGAAATAATATGTACGGCCGTTTGAAACCGATTGAACACATTATATATACTTACAAATTACAACTCGAGGCCTACCGGTATTATATATATATAAATACCAGTTATATATACACAACGCCGATTTGTACACATATTATATAGGTACATTCGACTCGTATATATTATAATATCTACTTTTTTTTTCTTCTGTACTTATATATTTATATAATAATAATACTGTTTCAACTCGACGTGTCGAAAACGTATATTATTAATATACTGCAGCATAGATATACATAATATATATATATATATAATTTTGAATGATATATATTAACATTTTTACAAGGACAAAATTTTTTTTTTTTTTTGTAATTATATACGTGTGCTCAAATATACTTTCCCCCTACCGCTGCACTATATACATTTTTCTATAAAAATATATAAAATTTCTACGAAAATAATTTTTTTTTTTTCTATCAATCTCGTAAAATATTGTATAGGTACAATTAATTTCGCGAAAAAATTAACGAGCGCGTAATAAATTCGAGGTATACGCGCGCGAAACGTTGAAAAACTTGTTAAATATAAATAATTATTATTATTATTATTATATACGATTTATTTACACATATATATATATATATGTAACGCGACGACGAGTGACAATATATGTATATATATGGCCTCGATGAGAAAAAAAAAACTGTTTAAAATGTTTAATGGTTTGAGCGTATTATTATATATATATGAATTTCATAAAAAAAAAAAAAAAAATGATAAACCGAATTAATATCTCCAAAATGAAATAGTCTGCTATAGTTATTACACTATATACGCAGTATTTCGTATTAAAAAAAAAAAAAAAAACGATAATCCGATCAAATATTTACACGACCGCATTATTGTATATATATATATATAGAAGGTACAGCTGTTTGGAAAAAAAAAACGATTATTATATACATACTATGGCTAGTGTACAAATTTTGTTCACAATATTTATGTAGGCAATAAATAGATCATAAAGATTATAAGATCATTGAATCGTGCGCGTTACGTTCCATAATATGATATCGAACGATTTTTAAATCAATTTGAGCTCTGAAAGAGTCCGTTCGGTAAATCGATTCCAAACAAAAAGCGTATTATAAAACGATTCGTGAAAAACGTCGCGAAACTCTTGTTTATATACGACGTTTTGTTCAGAAATCTTCTTAAAGTTTTTTGTCGGTTTTCAATCGTTATTAAAACTGATTCTGCAATAGAGGAAATTATTTTTTCTAGACGAACATCCGCGAGGAGAAATTTTCATGCAATTTTCCTATAACAATTGCGCATCATATTATCAGCTACGTTGTTTCCGTTATTACAGTTTTTTCTTTTTTTCTCTCGCAACGAACAACGCTTTTTCACCATTTTTTTTTTTTTGTATTATACGCTGTGGTGTGTATTTGTCTCGGAATCGAGACCGGGGTTTTAACGAGTTAATTTTAAATTTGACGTAAATTTTTTTTGACCGATTATTTGAATTTTTATTCCCGAAACATATTCGTCCACGTATATTTTCGATCTAAACGCATTCGTAAGCGCGATGCGTAGAAACAGTAGTGAAAAAGTAACTTTGGACTTCATATAAAACGTTTTGATAAAAATCTGTAATGATTATTTTTTTCACGCAATATAAAAAATAATTCAATTTTGATAATTTTATACCGATATATTTAAACTTTTAATTCGATTTTTTAGCAAGCTGAGGAAATCATTTGACTTATTATCGAACTTTTACGGGAATTATTGACTGACATCGCGTGAAAATCCGGTTCCTGGAATCGTTCGGTGTCACTCGTCGAAGAAATTTTACACATTTTGACGACGGGCTGTTTTTTTCTGTCCATAGCCACGGAAAAATTATAATAACACTGTAATTAAAATACACTGCTAGTGGCATCTGGCTGATGATTTTGGTATCGTTCATTTTGAACGAGCGGTTTCGTTTCTCGAGAACGAGTTCCACTCGGGTTCGTATTATGAAAAGTGGAAAAAAAAATCTTGGATTTCACACCGTTGTGTAGCTGCTTTCTAACACGCCTTTTCACAAAAATTACAAACTAATCACTCATCGGTTGGATCAAGAGGACGAAGTTAGAAAGATCACAACAGGAAATGACTGTTCACGACATGAATTTTATTGAAAACGCATTACACACAACCATATTAAATAACAGTGTCAAAGTGGTGCCATTTTTAAGTTTTCTCAAGAGACTACTACTACCATAGGCGCAAATAGCGGGGAGCTAAGCCCCCAACATTTGTTGAGAATTTTGAATATTGCTATAAAAATCTAAAGTGTTTGGGATGGATTTAGTAGACACTCAACTCCGCCAAACTTAAAATACTCTATTTGCGCTTATCACTAACTAACGACTACTACCAGTATATAGGTTTTTCAACAACATATGTTGGCAACGACACGCACAATTGTTGTGAATAGTGAATAGTAAAAAAATCATAATAAGGGACGGCGCGTACGCAGTCCCAACTACCAAAAATTATGCGCCCGAGGTATCCACATTAGGGATACTCGCAGGGGTCAACCCGGCCGGTGTGCAATGGCCGAGCCTCGCCCTGGAGGAACCGCCTGAGTGATCACGGTTGACCTCCACGCCAGGTAAGTATGCCGGTGCGCCGTTCCTGGGACGTTCATATGCGACGCGAGGTCCGCTGGAAACGATGCGCGCCCGCAGCGGCCGTCGGCGCCGCGATTGGACGCGTTCGGTTCGCGCGCGATCCGAACGCCACGGCCGCGAACGGCGAACAAACGGTTCTCGGTTCGCGAACGAAATCGAGCGAACATTTCGGCTTTACCGGGCCGCGAGCCGACCGGCCGGCCGGCGCGTCCGGCCGACCGGATAAACGGTCCGCGAACAGCGCCATCTACGGGCCGGCGAAAACGGGGCGTCGTCATTGTCGAGCAGTTTTTAAAGAGTCTGAAATGGACCAATGAACGAAAACGGTAAAATATCCGACGTGTTAATACCAGCGCACGGTAACTGTCCGGTACGTTTCTAATAACACAAATATGTTAAATATAAATTCGTCAATTACGCGTTTGACGGACCTTTTCCTATATTGTTATCGCGTGGTCCACGAAATCCTAAGTAGACGTAGTAGTGAAATGTTGCGAGAACTCCGACCGAGTAACTTCTCCGTTTCAATCGACGTCTCGTATGAGTCGTTCTCGGTAAACGCTCGCTCTCACTCAAAAAAGTCTTTTCATGTCTTTCTAGCTCTATGTAGACGAGACCAAACACCGTCCAACACCGGCTATACATAAGCAATAGGTTCATCGTTTCCGACGTATCTATTCGTATATACGTTTCAAACATTTGTTTTTAAAAAGTGTTTTACAATATTTACAAAGAATAAACGTCGCTGTGTTGCACACAACACCGATAGACCAGAAAACGTTTTTCGTTTGCCTGGACAAACGTTTTTTTTTCGTTTCAAAAGTCCCGTTCTCGTTTAAACATACCTGCGCAGGTTGTGCAAGGCATTAAATTTAAACACTATAAACACCAAACGCGTTTTGTTTAAAAAAATAAACGAAAGTAAACTTTTCGAGACAAAAGTAAATTAAAAAACAATATATGAAATTAACTTTTTTAACTCGTTAGATAACTCGAATCGACACGGGTTTTATTTCAAATACTCAAAATTACTACGTTGCTCAATCGTCGAGCACGTTTCAAACGTAATGTAGAGCAACAGAAGTGTAAACAACAGAAAACGCGATATCAAGGTGGATTTTCCTCGGCATACTTTATGAAATGTTTAATTTTAACAATACACGATAATCCTTTCTAAAAGCGCCAATTTCAATATTTTGCCGGGACGTTTTATTGAAATACCGGACAATCCCAGCAGTAATACTTAATAAATCAAATTTTCGTACAATATATATATAAAAACGACAATTTTATCTATATATACATTTTAACATTTTAAATGTCTTCAATTCTTGAAAACTTTTTACAAATACATTTTTCATCGACTTTAAGCATTTAACGTAGCACTTCAGGACTGGATCTCACGCGACAATTACAATTACGTTTAAAATAAAGGAAGTGTAGCGTCCTCTCCTCTTAATATTAATTTTTGTAAAATCAAATTGTCTTTATGATTCACTGTTGGAACTCGGTATAACTTTTTAATTTTTTTTTTATAGCATATAAATGAATATTTTCCATCTAATAACACAATATTTTTTTTTTCATCAAATATTAGTATTTTATACAATTTTTTTTTTTTTTTTAACAACGCAATTTTACATAATTATATTCATAAGTTTTAAAATTATATTTTATAAATATATACATTCAATTTCTTTATTTTAGTTTACACTCTATATCAATAATACAAAAAATAAAATTACTATCATAAACCATTTATTTCTAAAATAAATCACAAACGTATTTTGTACCTCTCGGGATGTTATTTTAAAAATTATAAACAAATCTGAAGGCCAAAGTCTGTACGCAATGTTATGGTTTGTCACCCCTGTCAAGTTTAAACACCAACTCCTGAAGAAGTCCGAAAATACCTGTCTCATCTTTTTCTTGAAGAGTAAAAGAAAACACGGGTGAGACTGGGTCTTTCATGATCGGAAACAGCTATAAATATCTTTTGTGATATGAAAAACATGTTATTGTGATTGATAATTATTGTCATTAAACAGAATACAATGCATTTTGTAGTGGAAAAAGTGTGATCCATAGAAGAAAAGAGGAAAACGAAATGTCACGGGTCGTTTTTAATTAAATCCCGCATACAATTATAATAAAAAAGTGCGCTTTGTATATAAATTTAATTTTCGTGAACTTACCAGTGTAAAATTATATGAACGGATAAAATGCACGAAACTACACCATTGAAAATACATAACAGACGAGTCTTATAGTATTTGATGCGAACACCGTAATTGTAATACAATATTGTTACAGACGACAAGAATTATTTATATTTATGAATTATAATATAAATATTATTACAATGGCAGACGTGTAGAAATTCAATCGTTTTACATTAAAATAATATATAATATAAAATAATAATGACTGAGAACGGACTTAAAAGTTATTATTATTGATTAAATTCACACAATACAAATATTAAAAATTATACCCCATATCAGTTCGTAGTTTAAAATAAATAAAAATAACGACATAAATACAATAATATTAGTACTCAGCAGTTCTAAACACATAATAAATGCATTAATATTTATAATGTTTTCTTTCATTTTAGTTGTCGTTTTTACTGTAGTAAAACAATTTTTTTAAATATATACATTAACATTATGTACACAAATTGAAGAGACTCGGTCGATTTTCGATTTTAAATAATTTCGACAGTGTCGAGAGGTAGCCACTTAGAGCTTTCAAGTGCATCCCACAGATTGTAATCTTGTAATGCCAATTCTTTATTTAAAGCGTCGACGTCAATTGATTTCTTGTAGTCTGAAAAATTTAAATAACACGAATTTAAAAAAATGAGTAACCGATAAAATCTCACCGAACAATAAACGTTTATGTTTTTAACAAAGCAATTTGTAAATGTAAGGCCGTTACGTTTTACGCGAAACATTACGTTACTCACCGACAAGAGTTAGATTGCCATTAGTCTTTACAGGAGTTTCAACAACCGCATCCTGCTTAGGCACACACTTTGATTGATTTTGCGATTGATTCCACATTGAGTATCGATGCCAATAGTTTGTTTCGAAATACTGTCCATAATCCTGGCTAGCCTTGTACCCTTGAGAATTTGTAGAACTGAAACAATGCATATTTTATTCTACTTTACTCATAAACGTACACTACTAAAGTTAAACACGACAAACCCGTTTCGTATATATTTACGACAAAACAGTATTAGATGATTATTATTTTAAGAAATGAACATTCAATTACTCTAAATGTATTTCCAAAACCATTGTCACTACCACGTATATTACAAAAACAATTTAATTATAAAATCAAGTTTTGGTATGAAATTTTAATAATAATTTAATCGAAACAGAATAAATACAAATGTTTATTATTTCAAACACAGTTAATTGTTTGTATATATTATCAATTGGTTAAAAACAACGGTAATCATCAAGATACTTGGAAGGGTCTAAAATAATTTTTTCAAAATTACTTGCAAGTATTTAGATTTAAGATCTACTTATAAGTTATAACTTTATACTACATTTAAATTAAACGCTCTTCGATGTATTTCTAATATGTGTATAAAAAATGCATAAATAAAAAGCGAGTTGAAATATTATAAGAAGGAGAAAACATAATTTATTGTCTTACACAACAACATGCCGTTCTGATTTCGGTATGACACTGCTAACTTTAATGGGTTTGGTGCCGAGACCCGGAAAACCGTTCATGTTGTTCAGACAATGTTTTTGCTCTTCTTCACTGCCAAAACGAAGAAAACCATATCCTTTACTGTAACCCGCACCGTCTAAGACCACTAAAAAATATATATTAAAAAGATATAAGTATATTGAACACTTTCAATTACAGTATTAATACACAGTTTTTACCTTTGGCCGTTCGTATAGACTGATAACGGCAAGCGAACGTTTTGTACAACTGATAGTCATCCACTTCCGGACTCAGTTCACCTAACCAAACTGAGAAATCTCTATCGCTTGTAACGGCCGTTTTCCCAGGATTTCCGGCACGATTCAGTTTGAATCTAACAGGCTGAAAAATATCGTTCGCCAAATATCTCCTATTAACATTTTCTCTTTGAAATTTAAAAAATAATTTCCATAATTTTGAGAAATCGTACCGATTGTAAAATTAAAAACCTTTACGCAATTTTGGGTAATAATTCCTGTCTTCTATTGACAAAATTATCAATGCAATTGTAATAAATACACATAGGTACATATACGTTTTTCAAACGAAAAAAGAAATTTAAAACTACTTGTTTCTACTACTATTTATTATTCGATTATTAATATTAAAAAAATATTTTTATTTCGACGGATTCGAACGTCGAACGAGAAGACTTACGGGATTGGTACCAGGTATATACTTCCCATTGAGTTTATGCATAACGGACACTGGATCGTAGAAGTCGACAAACGCATAGCCAGTGGTCTCTCCAGTGTTTTTATTGCGCATTAACTTTACGTTCTTTGGATACTCTCCCATCTTTTGAAATGCGCCCATGATAAAACTCTCCGTCATGTAAGGTTCCAGCTACGAAATTAAAACGCGTTACCAATAATATCGGTATAATAAGGAATTTGTAAAAAAAAAAAACTCACGCTTCCCATCCACAGACTGGTTACGTTTTGGCCGGGAGACGGCGCTTTAGGCTGTTGTACGGGTACGTTCGTGCTAAACGTCGCAGGTGTCGGCTGCGCCGGTTGCGTCGTACTGTAAGCCGGCGGCTGGTTATAATTGTACATTTGATAATAGTTTGACGGATACTGCTGATACTGTTGACTGTATTGCGAATACTGCGGAGCGTACTGATTCGTATACATTTTGAACGGAATTTCACTGTACGGTCGCGCGAAGAACTAATGAAAACGAAAGAGGGCGAACACGGTTGCACGCGAATCGGCTTTCCAAACTACCGGCGCTCAAAATTCCGGCACAAACTGTGAGTTTTTACAAGGAAATCGTTTCGGAATTTTAAAACGATGTAATTTGTTAACACCACGATTTCATCGCAACGATATGGACTTTTTTTTGCTCAACAACGATAAGCGACGACCACGTCTGAACTAAACTACTCAAACCTAACCACTGAGCACTGAGTAAATTGTTTATGATTTGCCATTGACGGTGACTGGTTAACTGATAAGTACAACACTGATAAGGACGATTCGGGCCGGATTTCGAATTGTGTGCGATTCGTTTTGTCGAAAAACCGCACGAAACGTTAGAAAAATTAATCGTTTTCATTAAAAATCTGAAGTTTTGAGTGAAAAGGTAATACACACGGTACCGTAGCACGCGCAGAATAAAAAAAAAAACTCGATAATACGCGTATCGTTTTTCTCGCTATTATATTTTACAGATGAGCAGCGGCGGCAGTTCGGTTGACATTTCCAAGGCGGGAAACTCGTTGTGGCTGGTCAAAGTGCCCAAATACGTCGCGGACAAATGGGACAACGCTCCAAACAGTTTGGAAGTGGGTAAGATCAAGGTGACCAACACGCCGGGCAAAAGGCCGGATATTTCGCTTCATCTGTCCGAAGCCGTGCTGTGTCTGGACGGCGAGAAGAACAGCGAGCCGATACCAAAGTCGTTCAAATTGGACGTGTCGCAGTTTGCCGGCCAAACGATGGGCGTACTATCCGAATACAAGACGCCGTACAATCCGGAGGCGGTGTTGCAGGAACCCGACAAGTTGGCCGTTCTAGGGAAAATAAGTCAGAAACTAGAATGTCGGCCGATCGGCGATCAGGTACTGTACATACCACCGTACCCGTTTTCGCGGTTTAGGTCGGTTCCATTGATTGATTTATTGTTATCGTTCAGGTGTACATGGATTTGAAAAAACACGCCATACGGAAAGCGTCCATCCCCGTTAGACAAGTACAGAAATTGGACAAAGTGGTGCAAAACTTCAAGCCGATATCCGATCACAGGCACAACATTGAATACAACGAAAAGAAGAAGTCCGAGGGCAAAAAGGCACGTGACGACAAAGACGCCGTCATGGCCATGCTGTTCAAGGCGTTTGAGAAACATCAGTATTACAACATCAAAGACTTGGTGACATTGACTAAACAGCCAGTAGTGTACTTAAAGGAAATTCTGAAAGAGGTTTGCAATTATAATCTCAAACATCCTCATAAGAACATGTGGGAATTGAAACCGGAATACAGGCATTATAAAGAACAAGAGGCAACGGAGACGACTTAGTAACAATTCTTCTAAAATGTTATTCTCAAAATTGTTATCTCATTGTTAACTCGTAAGTTGTATGGTTTAAATGAAAAATAATTATGTTTGTATACATAATTTTTTTTTATTATGTTTGTAAACGTTTGCAACGATAACGTATTTTAAAATGAATGTTGTACAAAAAAACGTACCAGATATTACGAGATAATCTTATTTTATCGTTCATCATTCTTATTTCTATAACATCAAAATAAATACTGCGTTTAAGTTATATTCCTTTAAATTTGTATTGGTTTTTTTTTTTTTAATCTACAAATTATTTAAAATCTATACGAAATAATTGTGCTAAAGTGTATTTTAAGTATGGTAGCTTCACTCAAAATTATCGTTTATATTGAAAACATCGTAAGAATTATTTTATCATGATATTGTTTATAAATATTTAGTGAAATTATAATTTAATAAAGATAAATATCCATCTGGCACATATTTTCTTTGAATACGTAAATGTATGTATGGAACTTCGTTACAGTTGTATCCATAGTATTACGATATTTAAAATATTTTTATAATGATTTTTGACACTGGTAGTAAAATCAACACCTTTATAAAAAAAAAAAAATTGTAGAATACTCATTAGTTTTAATTTAAATACAGAAAAAAAATTGTATTAATTTATAATTTTTTTTTTTTTTTTATTATAAATGAAGAAAAGAAATAAGTCTTTTTATACCACCTTATTCACGGGAGTATACAAAAACACTAGATAAACTCGACGGTTTTTGTTTTTAAAATTTCAATCCTCATATTAAAATACGATTTCCTTACCGACACTGGTCCTATTGAGTACGATAAATCATTTGTTATCGTCAATAAAACATTAAAACATAATATACAAAGTTATGTGATCGTATTGTGCGTATATCGTATTATATTATATACTCTGTGTATTATGCACGTTATTCAACATTGGTAACGGTGTAAAAGAAATATTGGACACTTATTTAAATAAGAAATCGTGTAGAATAAACGAACAACATTAAAAATATTAAAAATGTTATACGAGTAATATTTGTCTCAATAAGTTTGAAATTGCCGCGAAAACGCGTAAGGAGTAGTGATTTATACCGCGGTAATCGAAAAGATGACCGTGTTCACGATAACATGAAAAAAATCTCATTTAAATTTTTATCTGAATTGTCAAACGATACTAGCCGGGAGCTTTTTGTTTTAGTGATTTTCTATGCGTAACGTAGTCGGGGGGGTCATGTACATTATTACTTATTTGTAATAATTACTCGTTTGTCACGTTGCAATCCGTAATTTAAAACAGAGCCACGGACTCGACGACGATGTTTGCACCGATGAAATTGGGCACGCACAACGGCAATTTTCACTGCGACGAAGCTTTCGGTTCGTACATGTTGAGACTGTTGTTTCCAAACTTGGAAATCGTCCGCACAAAAAACGAACAACTGTTGGCCGAATGCGACTTTGTAATCGACGTTGGCGGCGTGTACGATCACAGTCGACGCCGTTACGATCATCATCAACCGTCGTTCGATCATTCGTTCAGTACGCTGGTGCCCAACTCCAAGTTTACGACGAAATTGAGTAGTGCCGGCTTGGTGTATTTGCATTACGGCCACGAAGCGATAAGGAAAATTGTGGCTTACGACATGCCAGACAATCAGTTGAATTCCGTTTATAATAAAGTGTACGAGACGTTTGTACAAGAAATCGATGCCATTAACAACAGCGTTTCGATAGGCGAAGGTAAGCAGAGATACTCTATGTCTACTGACCTGAGCAATCGAGTGGCCGGCTTAAACAAAACGTGGAACCATGTCGGACAGTTCAATGAAACGGAAGCGTTCGAACAGGCAATGAAAATGATTGGTTCCGAGTTCGTGGAGAGAGTGTTGTATGTTTATCAGACGTGGTTGCCCGCCAGGTTATTGGTCATCGAAGCGTTGGAGAGACGATACATAACGCATAGTTCCGGTCGTGTGTTGGAGTTGAGCACGTCTTGTCCGTGGAAAGAACATTATTATTCGTTGGAAGAAGAACTCGGTGACGATCTCTTTCCGAAAATAGATTTCGTCGTTTTCGAAGACTTTTCCAACAGTAGGTGGATAATACAATGCATGCCGATTTCGCCCGAATCGCTAGAACTTCGAAAGCAATTGCCCCAAAATTGGCATAATCTCATCTATGATGAATTGAGTTCAATTTCCGGTGTAAAAGACTGCATATTTTGTCACACCACTGGATTCCTCGGCAGTAACAAGAACAGAGAAGGCATTATAAAAATGGCTGAAAAAGCTCTTGAATAGTAATATTATTTTTTTATATTTATTAATAAAAGTCAGTTTTTAAAAAATAATCGTTTTTTTTTAAATTCTAATGTTTCATTCATAAAAATTTAGTTATACGAATTTAGGTATGATGGGATGCCACTGCAGCTTTAATATTAATACAGCGGTCACTCTCTCGGCCACCAAAATTGTTCAAAAGGGGTTTACGATTATAATATAGTAAAATATACTATTAGGAGGTCAATTAATAAATACATGTCTGCATATAGTGTAATAATTGTATATGTATATGTTGTACGATTCTCGAACTATATAATTCATTCTAAAAATTGATTGTTAAAAACTAACATGTACTTTTTAGAATAAATGTGTGCTATGTACATAAATACGAGTCAATGAAAATAATCAGTTACTTTTGTTTGTTTAAAATCTTAGCACTTAGTATGACAAGGCATTTTCTAGTTGAACACTGGAAGAGATTAACGGAGCATTCTGTACCTCGATTGAAGTAATACACTTGCTTATGCTTTTCACTACTCCCAATGTCTCCCATCTTTATGTGCTATGATTTTATTAACACTAAACTTATCAATAAAGCACCAAGGCCTATATTATTGAACGCTCAAAACTCAAGAATATCAATTTTTTTTCTTTTACTGGTCTTCACCATGTAGGGATATTCATAATTAACATGACTTCACTTGACATGAACTAAAAAAATAAGATAAATAATTATAATTTTTTTTTTATCGCATTTCACATCAAAAATAACATTTTGATTATCATAAAACAAAATGTATTAATAATATATTTTGTTCCGTATATGCACTGTACAGTGTACGTATTATAATATTCAGTCATAAAAAATTTAAGTAAAAAGTGATTTTTATTACCTGATAAATTGTAGCAATAAATTATAAAATATTATATTTATTTTCTTTTTAATCATATTATATGTAATTATTGTAAGTGTACATAAATAAAATTGTTAAGTGTAAAACACTATTGAAATTTGTATTTTTTGCCATATATTTTTTAGAAAAAAATAATAAGTCCTCGACGTGATGAGAGATGAAACGATAACTATATTTGCATTTAATATTAATTACTGTTCATCACCATAGCGGGTTAAGAATTGCAATCGCGGAGACAGATGAAGACGGCGCCATAAAGATGATATATACATGTCATACATATACATTGTACATGTTTTTTTCTTTAAGCATAGCTGGTGTACGAGTGGAAAAATTGTTCCATATACAAACAGAAAAAGTTGGTTTAAAAACATCGTTACAAAATAGAAAATTGGATCAATTATCAATAATAATATTATATAAAATAAAGCGTGAACAATTACAAAAGATGTTGGCATAAGCATTGAAAAATAATCTTACATTAAATCGGAAATTTTAAAAATATTTTACACTTTTTAGAAAGAGAAAATTATGATAACTCGATTACATTATCACGTACTACTTTTTGGCAGTTCTGAACCCTGAACCAGTGAAAAAACTTGAGTTCTCCAGCATAAAAGACAGCAATGGATTATAGAAGTCCACGATATAGCCGGTGGTCTCTCCGGTAGAATTTTATTAAACGCACTGACTTTACAGTTTTCGACTATTCCGCTGTCGTTTGAAATGCGCCCGTGATGATTAAACTCTCCGTCATTTAATGTTTCGGCTATGAAATTAAAACGTTACAATTTGAAGGAAAAATAAAAATTTATAAAAACTCGCGATTCCCAACCACAAACTTTCATGCTAAACCGATTGTGTTGAAATTGCCGCGAGAACCACTCGAGTGATTTCCGCTATTAGTATACCACGGTACTGATACAAAAGGTCAGTCGTGTTTCCAGTACCACGAGGCATCCACAGTGATAACGATGTTTACCTCGTCTTTGTAGTTTGTACGCTGTTCGCGATAACGAAAAATTTCCTCGTTTAAATTTTTGTCGTCAAACTCGGCGTCGAAAACAGCGATTTTCACTTTGAAACGTCGTCGCCCGTTTTTACCTGTTTTGCACGTTACGATTCGTATTTCGGATAAACAGAAATGAACTTGACGACGAAATTTTTGCCAAAAAAATTGGGCACGCACAACGGCAAGTTCCATTGCGACGAAGCTTTCGGTTCGTACATGTTGAGGCTGTTGTTTCCAGACTTGGAAATCGTTCGCACAAGAGACGAACAACTGTTGGCCGAATGTGACATTGTAATCGACGTTGGCGGCGTGTACGATCACAGTCAGCGCCGTTACGATCATCATCAAAAATCGTTTACTCATTCGTTTAGCACGCTGGTGCCCAACGCCAAATGGACGACGAAATTGAGTAGTGCCGGCTTGGTGTATTTACATTACGGCCACGAAGTGATAAACAAAATTATAGCCTCGGACGTACCAGAAAATAAATTGAACACCATTTATAATAAAGTGTACGAGACGTTTGTACAAGAAATCGATGCCATCGACAACGGCGTTCCGATATGTGAAGGTAAGCAGAGATATTCTATATGCACAGACCTGAGCAGTCGAGTGTCCGGTTTTAACAAAAAATGGAACCATGTCGGGCAGTTCAATGAAATGGAAGCGTTCGAACAGGCGATGGAAATGATTGGTTCTGAATTTACAGAGACCGTGCTCTATGCGTATCAAACGTGGCTGCCTGCCAGGTCGTTGATTGTCGAAGCGCTAGAGAAGCGATTCATAACGCACAGTTCCGGTCGTGTGTTGGAGTTGAGCACGCCTTGCCCGTGGAAAGAACATTATTTTTTGTTAGAAGAAGAACTCGGTGATGATCTAGATCCGAAAATCAGTTATGTTATTTTCGAAGATTTCTCTAACAATACATGGAGAATACAGAGCGTGCCAATTTCACCTGATTCATTTGAACTTCGAAAACCATTGCCCCTGAATTGGCGTAGTCTGAGAGATGACGAATTGAGTTCAATTTCTGAAGTAAAAGACTGCATATTTTGTCACACTAGTGGATTCATTGCCGGTAACAAGACTAGAGAAGGAGTTATACAAATGGCTGAAAAAGCGCTTGAATAGTAATTATTTTTTGTATTTATTAATAAAAGACAATTAAAAAAAAAAGAAAACTATTGTTGTCTTTATTCTAGTACCCTATTCATACAAATTTAGGTATGCCAAAGACTTTGCAAGACCCCACCACGGCTATTATAATATTAATATAGCAAAACCTCTGAATAGCCGACACTTTTTCAATTGTTAAGACTGAAATATATGTGGAAAATATAATTTTATATATATTTGTACATAATATGATTCAGTGAAAGTAATCGGGTACTTTCATTCTAATAGTCCGTTGATCGTTAATATTAAGTATAAGATTATAAGAAAAATATGAGAAATTAACTCGAAACCGTTAATTTTCCTACATATAGCAATAATTCCATATTTTATTTCGTTGTGTTTGGAAACAAATTTTACATAGCGATTTTCTTTTGTAAGTTTGTCAATTAGTCAACACTTGGGAGTACGCCGAGTACGTACAATATTTTAGTGTGTTTATTTTGTCAAAAACTAAAACTAGTCATGTGGTAGGTAACAGTTTAAAAAATAAATTTTTACGAGAATAAAATATAACGTTATTGTAAAGTATACAGAACACAATATACACCTTTTTTAAGCAAATAAAAAGTATATATATATACACCTAAATTTACTATTTTTTAAAAAAAAGTTCATAGATTCGCCGATAGAGCGCAGCACTAAACTCGATTTACATACCGCCCAAGATTATATTTAAAAAATATAATTAGTACGCTCCTCTAGAGCAAAAGAAAATTCAACGACTTTTTCCAATGATCACCGTTGTTTTATTGATACTAGCGCAGAATAGAAAATAATCTAAACACAGACACTATGGGTAAACTTATTTTCGAGCTCGAGTATATACTTACTAATAAATACAAAATTAAAAATACCGTAGGAGAAAAATCTTCAAAAAATACTGATACGTAGATTATTATGGGATAATATTATATTAGGAAATTAACGATTATATTGTACTAATTTATGACTGTATAGCGACTATTATTGATATTATTAATTATTTAAATTATGAAAAAAAAACGACCAATTATAACATCGTGCCCGTGTTAATAGAAAATCTATATACGAGTAGGTGCATGATGAAAACAGTGTAAAGACGGTAATCCGATGTTTCATAGTATATAACCATAGAAAGAAAAAAAAATAGATTGCAACATCAACTGATGCTTATATCCGTAATATACTTACAATTTGTATGGAAATTAACAATACATATATATATATATATATATATATATATGCAAATGTTCGGCGAGTCACCCTGTTTATATCTACAAATATTTGCTTAATATAATATGTAAATATTATTAAAAATAATCGAAACGGTGGATGAGGTAAAAATCTAAATCGATTCCGTTTCGATACTTTAGCGGAACATGACGAAAATTATAAAACCATTTGAAAAAAAAAACTTTTTTTTATATATTATAATTTTTATAAAACAAAACGGGATATCGAATTGAAATATAATATATTAATAAAACATGTATAGAATTATATCGATTTATACATATATGTATAGGTATACTATATTTATTATACAAGAAAATATGAATCCGTTTTGATAATGAAGACTTATTAAATATTTATTAAACAACATATCGTAGAATAAAACGCAATCATTTCGAGTTTTTTTTTTATAATGCATATATAAGTATTCACGTTTTATTCGAAATCTGTCTTAAGAACGCATAAATGCTGTTCTGATCGAACGGACATTGCCGGTACACCGTGCCACACTCTCCGTTCTTCCCAGCTTCGAGGGCCGCTTTAAATCTCGAACCATCGATCATGAAATTCATCAGCGAATTTCTGAAGAAGAAAAAAAATGTTTTTATAAACCCGCGAGAAAACCAGACGAAAAAAAATGTACAAACGAGAAACGTTCATTATTCGTACTTAGTCAGCGCGTTCACTGTATTGTCGACGAAACCGTTGATTCCCGACTTTTCTTTCATTTGTTCCGTGGACTGTACGTAAGTGCACAGTGCTTTCTGCATACATTCCGTCGTGTTTATACTGTACTTGGCCATGGAATCTTCGA
The DNA here is from genome assembly GCA_032441835.1 of Slavum lentiscoides. Classification (NCBI taxonomy): domain Eukaryota; kingdom Metazoa; phylum Arthropoda; class Insecta; order Hemiptera; family Aphididae; genus Slavum; species Slavum lentiscoides. Next base: position 6,974,198 of record CM063714.1, on the reverse strand, counting down.
ACTTTCTCATCACGTCGTTCACACCGGACATCAGTTCGTCACCTGCAGTATCGTGATTTAATTATATATGCTCTCAATTCAGTTCAGTTTAATAGAAGCGGAGAATCGAAGAAACGCGCGGCGAATAATGCTAAGAAAGTTGAGTGTTTTCTGATAGCACAAATTTGATAAAAAAAACACTTGTATTTTGTTTCAAACTTCCATTATCCCACTAATAAAAAAAAAAAGCCGAGGGGGTGATCCGACACCCATATCTCCCCTCCTCCATGTGATTACGCCATTGGACCCGAGATTCTTAAGGCGGGATCAGTCCAGTGAACTTTTTTCACCTATTTGAGGCCAAATACATTTTAAGACATCCTACCTGCAGGTAAGAAGATCGTGGGAAAAATATGGTTATTTCGTTATGACTTAAATATATATAATAAATGTTCGACTTCCCGAGATGACTTGTTTCCATCCACCCCAAAGATGTGAGGCGATGCGGCCTATCGAAAACCCCTTCAACACGCCACTGCAGGGTCGCGTAGATATTTAGAGAAATAAATATATATATATATGGCATACATAGCGATAAGTAGATATCACTCACTCCTTCCGTATCCAGAGTAACCGTTGCCGCCGACGGGATGAGCGCCGAAAATGTTTGTGGTCGAATAGAGTAAGTAAAGGATTTTCGGGATGAAAATCAGTATGCCGAGCCCGACGACGGCGCCCACGATCAAGCCTCCGATATCGATTTTCTGCGACCCGTAGCCAGTGATCGAATTGCCTTGGTATCCCTTAAAAAAGATTTGAAAATACGAAATATATAAATTTCAATTTCTATACATTTTATACGATTCAGTGTATCACAAAGAGATCGATTACAAAATTATAACAATTTTAAAACATTTTTGGTTTTTGAATTGCGCGGTTCATTGCGGAATATAATTAATTAACCATCATTGCGGACATCGCAGCGCTTTTTTAAAAATAACTACGCGCGACCAATAACGATACGCCACGATTAGAAAAATTTACGGTGCGAAAGCGTTTAAAAAACTCTGTCACTTAACTAAACTGACTGGAACATCATTTTGATATTAATCGGGGGAAGAAAAAGAACGCTATTTAATGTTATAATATAATTAAAACAGTGTTGTACTAACGCCCACTCCGCTCGGTGATCCGCTAAAAGACGACGGAATGTATCCGAATCTGGCCTCGTGCGAACGTCCGGCATTTGTTTTGTTCTCGTATTGTACGCCTTCGAAATACGTCACGGGATTCGGCAGCACTCCGCTGTGGTACGCAGATAAACAAAACAAAAAAAAAGGATAAGTGAAAAAAGTGAAAGCAAAAAAATAAAAATCAATACTCAATGGTCGAAGTGGATCAAAATAAATGCAGGGAGACGGATAAGCAGTGTCGTCATTTTAAGTTTTGAAAGGGGGTTGGGGGCAAAGTCGTGAACTCAAAAATAAGTAAGAAAAAGTCTTTTTTTTTTTAAAGGGCTCTGACATCGGCTCGTTCCCGCGCCCAAAACACCGGCCCTGCACGGTCAACAAGGAGGGCAAATACCCTGTACCGCATGAAGTCCCCATCGAATAACGTCGCTATACATGGATCCAGTTATTAATTTCTAAATTTTTTTTGTTTTCATAAAAACATGAGAACACCGCTTCTTTATACACTACTTGTACCAGTGTATGAAATAGAAAAATATATTTTTTAAATTTCGGATTCCAATGTTTTTTTCTTTGCTAAAAAAATAACATTTATATATTTTTTGTGAATGCGGCGATTAAGTGACGTTTGGAATATTAAAATTAAAAAAAAAAAAGACAAAAGAGTTCTTATAAATAAAAAAAAAAACGATTCAAAGATATATTTCTAAAAAAAAAAAAAAATTAGGCAACGTAACAACTACAAATGATAAAAAAAAGTAAAAGATTTTTAAAAATCCAAGAGGAGCGGAATAATTTTAAACAAAATGAACTGGGGGAGATGGAATATGCTAACTAAAAGAAGTGAAGGGATAGCATCCTCCCGTATCCCTCACCCTCCACTTCGACCACTGTCAATACTCGTAAATAATAAATTATTGTATAGGTACAAACAGTATAAATTATATTCCGTATACGTGAATGCATAGACGATCACGAGCCAAAAAATATTATATGAAAAGTATAAAAAAGAGATATACGGGAATCGTTGTAATAAATATGTTTATTTTACTGCTATAGGTAGGTACCCGTTTGGACATAATGTTTCATCATTAGGTGAGCGATTAATAGCGAAAAAAAAGGAAAATACAACAACAGAATAAAAAAAAATATTTAAAAAATGGCGAAGAAATTGTGAATTATTGTTACAAAACGTTATTTTTATAATAACTACGTGTGTCACACACACACGTAATAATAACAAATATGCAACATAATATTATGCCGTAGTCGTTATTTAACAATATTTAATTCGCTATATAATATGTACACAATTTCTTCACCGTTTTTTTTTTTTTATCATTTTTAAACTTTATATTGTAATATTCGTGATTTCCTCTATTTAATATTATATTTGTTCGTTTTTATTTATTTATTTTATTCCGTCGTTATATATTTTTTTTCTCGTTATTTATATTAGTCCCTGCGGCGATTATGAATTTTTGTCGAAACCGGTACAGTAAATAAATTCAATATACATCAAATATATTTTCTTTATTTTTCGTAATAATCTTCGGCTATATTCTGCAGTGTACTCACATATTCTTATACGTATCTTTATATATATATATATATTTTTTTTTTTACATAATATATACAAATTTAGTGTTTTTGTATACAATATTATGACAAATGTTTATGAAATTGAAAAAAAAAAAACAGAAAAAAAAAAATTAAAAAGAGAATTATTTTATGGAGTAAAAAAAATTTAAAAATTTAAAAAATTCTCTAATATTTAGAGAATTCGTTGTGCGTATGACACGTTGTGTACATATTATATTGTCGAGATAAGAAAAAAAACTTTAAAAAAAAGTACGTAGAATGACGTCAATCGTCGTATAATGATCGTATATATCGTTAACGCGTATCGATATTATATATTAAATTATTAAATAAGTACAATTTAATTTCCATATGTAAAACGTGTAATTATTTTCGTAATAAATACATATATATATATATATATATATAAATTATATACCCTCGTTATCAAGTACACGTTATATATATTGTATATAAATAGGTTTTTATTCGCGTTTGATATATTCGTTTATTATAATGCGTATACGCAAATATAATAATAATACAGGACATTGGAAATTGTTAATTATTAATTAGAAAAACAAAATTAATTTGCAATAATGTATACGTATAGAAAAAATAAAATTATCCTAGATTTTTCAAGTTTTCAAACGCGTATATATATATATATATATATATATATATATATATATACAAATACGGCGTGCTGCGCGATTATGGAAACGCTTTTAACGATCCGGTTATTTTTATTATGGCGTGTGTGTATGTAAAAATTTAAAAAAAAAAACTCATCGAATTAGCATTTTTAAATAATTACGTATCGTTATAATACAATTAGCGTAGTAATTTATTTAAAAAAAAAAAACTAAAATAAAAATTGGGTATATTATATTAAATATTTATTATATATACATTTAAACGCGTTTATTATAAATATTTCTGACTTTGGACGATAGCGAGTATAATAGTTTGCAGGGTTCGCGGGCGAGACGCAGGGCCGCATTTAGGATTTAGCCGCCTCGCGCAAACGAATTCTGCTGCCCCATCCCTTTATACGTTAATCCTAATTTCGTTTAACAAACGACGTTTATACTGGCCGATAAATAAGATAAATTTAGAAACGCGAATTTAACAATTCGAATAAGGAAACCTATTAAATATTAGGTTTTTTTTTTTTAATCAGCATTTTTTTTTTTTGTAAAATATCGTATAAATAACAGGTACAGGTCAAGTACTTGGATTGTAAATTCTCATTCAACTGCGTATATAATACATTAGTAGTAAATCAAAATGATCAAATTCTATTCCAAAAATAAATTATTAAAATTTTTTTTTTTTTAATCTATACGTCAAACTCTTCAATTACACCGTTGTAATCAACTTGAAATACTCCCTGCGGTGCCACGGACACTATTTCCAGGACCGCCCCCTTCGGTCTGCCTTCCTGCATCCCACTAAACGCGGCCCTGTGGCGAGTGTACCTATATATTATTATCGTAAACATTTTTTTTTATATTAAGCGCACGCACTTACTTGGACGGCATTTCGAACGTGCTGGGCAGCGCACAAACCGCCAGTTGAACGACGGACGCCAAAACACACGCGAGAGACTTGAACGCCTGTGAAAAAAAACGAAACGAAATAAAAATTGTTTTTTTTTTAAAAAGCTCAATGAATAGGTATTTGGTTTTTTTTACCATATTTCGTACGACGATATCGATCGTTATTCGTATAACCGATTTAACGTGTATTTATAACGAGCCGTTAGGTAGAACACTGCGGAAACGTCTGGAAAATTCGGAAACGCCGCGTGCGTATATATATCGGGCCGGAGACAATACGCGGATGTCATCACGCGCGCGGAGGAAGGAAGGAAAGTGAAAACGTTTGTTTTTTCTTCATAATTTGTCGTACCAAGTACCTATACCGCGAACTTGTATGGCAAGTCCATTGTTTAGAGGCTGTTGATGACGATGAGCCGCAGTGACTCGACACTCGCTGCAGAGGAAGATCTTATTACCGCGGAGCTGTTATTATAATAATTACGCGTTACGCGCGTTGTTGTATTATTATATCATACACTCGAGGTATACCACGCGAACGTTACAGCATTGAATTTCCACCGAATGATGTGTTTTGTATGTGTTCTGCAGCGTTCACGTAATATTTTATTGTTATAATATATATGCGCGGACTTTTTGACGGTGCCGCGCGTAATAATGACAATTTCTTGTTTTTTCTTTCGCAATATTGCGTTTAAAATATTTTATTATTGTTTTACTGGAACTTGTGCGTGTGTGTGTGTGTGTGTTGTGTTCCGGCCGAAAAGATTCAGGACGTCGCGCGTTAACGTTTTCCGACGATAACGTTTTTGTTTTTTCTTTCGATTTTCTTCTCTTACACTCACTCTTACTCGTTATTATTATACCGCGATGTGTGCGTAAAGTTTTGATAAAGTCACATTTTTTTTTTTGGAGTCCTTAAATACAATGTCCTGCAGGAAGTGTAAAAGGTACGCTACGAGGACCAACGAGTGCGGGGCGAATAAGCAAGAACGAGGAACGCAGCAGTATAGTACCGGAAACCGAACAACATCGTATACCTATATAGAAGCCGTCAGAAAAAATAACGGGCAGGGCGCGCCCGGAGAATCGAATGCAGTTATTACTTATATATTCGTTTAGTGCCGGAAAAGACCCCGCGGTCGGAAATGGATGTAGTCGAGAAGGATGTGGTGAAAGGACTATAGGAGGATCAGATTGAAAAACACGAGCGACGGCTACAGGATATGGACGGAAGTCTGGACGTATGACGGGATGATGGTCTTAGAGTAACCCGGAAAAGGAATGCCCCACAGGCGTCGGTCAATCCGATAACAATAGCACTGCTAAATATTCGCGGAATTTCAAAAAAAGAAACAATTTACAAACGTTATTTTTACTCGTCACTGCAGTAGTCATCGCAATATGATCGAATAACACGACAATTGTACGAGAATACAAATCCTATTTATAGATATTATAAATATACGTATATCCTTTGAAAAATACGAGTATAATCGGATTTTAGAATCCTGACGCTCGCGCGTTACGGAACTTCGACAAAGAATCGCACCGATATTTTCTGTATTTTATTATTTATTCATCTTTCTCGGAGAAGACGAATGAGCCCGGATCCATATGATTTCACAAATTACAATATTTTAACAGTGTACAATACGATCTCTGGAAGCTTTTACGAAATGATTCGAACCGTTCGGCTCGCGTTGTCTGCAGCTGCAGTGCAGAATAAGTAACGTTTACGCGCGAGTTCGGAAGGTTTTTACGAAAGTCGTGTTAACTTTTTAGTGTCAATTTGACGGCGGGCGTTTCTGCAGTGTTCGAGTTACAACATAATATACGTGTAATATTGTTTATGTACTCAGACATTTACAGCGTACTGTGTTCGTATAATGATAATTTTTAAATAAATTGTGAGTGCCATTTTTTAGCTGTGACCAGCTGTATGCAAATATCACGAGACTCCGTTAATTATTGAGATGTAATATATATTGTATTTTTGTAGCGTTATACTGTTTAGGATTTTTATTGGCCGTAACGGAATATTTTAATGTTTTTCGAAACACAAATATATAGACGCAAAAAAGAAAGAAAAAAACGTTTACTTTATAGCTAGCGGTGATTACTCGAAGCCATTCGTAAAACGGTTTATTTTATGTAAATATTTATAATTATAATCATTTGTACACCGAGTATAAGCAGAAATCTCATTAAAAAAAAAAAAACACGCACACACACACATTTTTACGTAGTAATTATACGAATCAGTTTTTTTTTCTCGAAGTAACGCGATTACAAAAAAGAATAAAACCTTTTTTTTTTTATTTCTTAAAATTATCGTTGTCATAGGAATTTTCTTTTATAGTTGAATTGTACACAACGTGTTCATCATAATAGCGTGGCGAATTAATATTGCAAAAACATGTTAATTCATATTTTCGCGGGTCATCGTAGCTTTTTTTGCGTCCTATTTCTGTGCGCGGAAACCGCGGAGTTCGTTAAAGGGACCGGATCTCCGTTCGATGTACACTAAAGCTATTAAATAAATAACGTGTAGTTTTGAAACGGACAGATTACGGTAATCAAACAATATACGTTATTTCGCAGAACGCGAAAAAACGATTAAATTTAAAAAACATTAGAGAAAACTCGGAAGACGGAAAATGGAAACGTGCAGGCGAAATGAAATCGGCTAACGGCGGGTTCGATAAAAACCGTATATTTAATTGGCCAAAATTAACGATGAAAGACATGTTGAAAACGTCTAAGCAACTCAAAAACGAAACGAGAATAAAAAAAAGAGAGTCGGCGTACTTTAGAAGTAAGTGAATCGCATATCGAATACGCGCATGTTATATTGCGTATACTCATATAAGCGTGCGCAGACATTTGGTATGGGCCGGTGTGCCACGAAGAAAATGAGACGTTTTTCTTTAAGCGTGCCTTACCGCCTCCTAAAAAAAAAAAAAATGAAGAAATTTAATGCAAAATATAATATTTACAAAAAAAAAAAAATCATATTGGTTTTACTGCTCGTTACTCGTGTACAACATTTTTTTATATGTTTCAAGAAATAGATAATCATAAAAAAAGAAAAACTATAGATAACCTATCTGTTCATAATAAAGTATAATCCGTGTTTGTTTATAATAAATTATGTAAATAATAATTTATGTTTAATATTACGTTAAAATATTAAACGTAAAATCAATATGAAAATGAGTAATAGAAAATAAACACATAAAATGCGGTAATCTTCTTCGGATAGCAGACATTAATATAATTTAAACCCTTCAATAACGCTATTGAAATCAACTGCAGATTTGGTCATTTCTTGCTCCGATGCAAATAAAAATAAAAGCGATGATATTCTGATCGTTCTTGAGACATCGTTAAATCGTTTGTATGACAGTGATATAAGTTTTTCATACACCCTATCCGTGTGTTAGCATAATTTTAGCTTAAACATTAAAGTCGTATAAAGAAAAACCAAGGGCCACTGTGTGTGCCACCTAACCTAACCTATGATTGTAATAATAAACAACTTCTGCAGTGTAGAAGAATTAAAAAAAAAAATCGTTGTACCGACGTTACAAACCTCGATTGCGGTCGGAACTCAATCTCTGTATTATAGTCGTTTAAAAAAAAAAAAAATTAATAATATTTAAACTCGAGAAACACGTTAAAACGACGACGTAGTGTCGTTGATGAGCTAATAATTACACCGATAACGCGTATTTTATCATATATATACATATATGTTTTTTTTTAAATACTTCCACACAATATAACGATTAAATAATTTATTTATTTTTTTCTGGAAAACGACCGTGTTGATGAGTGTCATTCGGCTTGTATCGTTATAGGCATCCACGAAAAACGATAACTATGTAATAATAATAATAATAATGTATACGAAAATATGCGTATAGGCATATAGGTGTGTCAATAATATTATTGATTAAATTTACCGAATAATTTATATTTTACCGGACGATTCTATTAATAATAATATCGCGTATATTTTACGCGAGTTATTTTCAATATAATACGCGCGTTACGATCGCTAACTACGTCGTACAATCGTATAAATTATTTTTTAACGACTGTCTGGAGAATGACGTATTTTGATGACATTATTTTTTATAAAATTAAAAAAAAAAAATTTGTTTACACGTTATTTACCCGAAGATGGACGGTGTTTAAAACATAAATATCTGTGTAAAAAATAAACACACATAAATAAACATAATGGCCGCAACATAATAATATAAACGGTAACAATATTATGTAAAATTATGTAAAATTCCATGACCCCCTTGTATGCGCGTGTGTTGCGCACGTCCTCTGTATATATAAATTACAATAATTCAACGGGCATTATATAATGTATTTCCTAATTTCCACGGGATCATCGTTCTTGCGTTTAACCTTTCCGTCTGATGTTATATAAAATCGTTATTTAAAATTAATTACCACAATCGCGTGTATACGCGTATATAGTTTAAAATATGTAAAAAAAAAATCTGTTTACGATATTGTTTCGGAGTTTAGTCGAATTTGTTCTGTGAAAACGAGATAAAAACGTTTAAAATTATTTCTAAAATTTTTTTTTTTTTTTTAGATATAAATATTTCTATAATACACACGCACAATATACGATTTTCGAGAATTCCATAAGTAAAATAAAGAAATAAATAAATTCTAAATTTTAATCGTTAAGCGGTGTCTATTCTGGAAAAAAATAATAAAAATAAAATAAAGTAAAAAAAAAAAAGTATAAAATTCGCACAAAAAATGAATATTAAATGTTTTTTTTTTTCTTAAATAAATTATTAAGAACATTTCCCAACCGTATAAGGTATGTTTCATAATAGTTGCACTACGGTCTGAGAGTTAATTTTTTTTTAAACTACTTTTATAAAAACTATTCTTAATATACTGCAGTAAGACTCGGATTTCAATGCATTCCTCCCTCAAATTTTTTTCCACCGTAAAGATTGACACGCTTAATTCGTAAACGCGTTTCAAGCACACACACACAATTATTCTAATAACGAGATTTTTTTTTTTTTTAGAAATTTCTCGCCTTTTTCGCGGTGTATTTTATGGCATTTTTTTTATTTGACTTTTTCGTGGGTTGATTTTTAATTATTCTATTTTCTAGAAAGGCGAAAAAATAAAATAAATATTCGGCCGAAATTGAAATTCGAATACGCGTATAAATAACGGTATAAATTTTATTTTCGGTGTGTTTTTTAGATTATTTTCTCACAATATTTTCAAATCTGGTCGCGTTTTTATATTTTTTTACATTTAATTTTTGTTTTGGCGAGAACAAAACCCGGAGCTCTTTTTTAATACGAATAAAAATCCTAACAATATTGTGTAATGACGACGATCACAGCCGCGGAACTGCAACAGCCCGCTGCCTGGGATTTCGGCGGCACGTGGTCGTCGGAATTGGCCGGCGTCCGGTTCGACATGGACGCGCGCGGCACCGTAGGCGTGGACAAGAACATACCGGTGAAGATACTGGACGGCACGGCGAGGTCCAGCAGCGGTTTTCTGAACAAGAGTTGGATGGCCAAAGCGAACGCGCAACACGGCCGTCACGGTCCGGTCTCGTTGTTCGCCATGAACCGCCTGGAAAAATCGGTCGCCGTGTTCGTCGGTACTGCATACGGATATACGTATATTATGAAATACGCCTACGCGCAGTGGCGTATTTGAGGGGGGCGATAGGGGCAATCGCCCCCCTGAGAGATTTAAAAAAATTATATTATTTTATATTATATTGGCTGAGATCAAAAATGGGGCAAGATCGCCTAACGGGTTTGGCATTGCTTAATATTCACCGTACTATAACATTAAATGTAGATGATGTAATTGATACGTTTGCTAATAGTAAAAAAAGAAACATAGACTTAGTTTTGTAAATTAAATAAATAAAATGATAATAAATAAAATGTGTTTTGTTCAATAATTATATTCCTACATATAATTTTTTTTATTGGTGGGAAGGGGGGAGTTTTTTTACCATCGCCCCCCTGAGGTGAAGTCTCAAATACGCCACTGCCTACGCGAGTACCGCGCGGTTTGAGGTTTCGGTCAATTTTTTTTCTGCTCACTATATATTGTGACTGTGGACGACGACGGAGTACAAACGATATGTACAGAACGTCCCGCGGCTAATGTGGTGCAGTGACAAACGCGATAACTTTTATTTTACGCGTACAATGTATGAGTGTGTTAAGGAATTTTTTTTTTTTTACCCGATAATAGAAATAAAAACGTAGCGAGCCGCGGGGTATTGTGGATATCGTTGAAGTGAATTATAGGTACTCGGATAAAGATTTCAGAGTTTTGTTTTTATTATAAATTTGAAAGCAATGATAACAATAATCATTGCATTCGATAAAACGATTGTGAGCGGAACTTCGGTGTAATAAATAAACGACAATCGATTAAGACGAAATTGTATTTCTAGCGTTTTTATGTAATTTTCGGTAGTTTTTCCTGACTTTTGAAAAGAGTATTGAGAAAATCGAAAAACGACTAAAAATAGTTTAAAGTACAAACTAGATGCAATTTGCAATCAAAAAAGGTGCTACACGAAAAGATCGGAGCACTCCTTCTGGTAGAATTTTTGGGTACAGACACATAAAAAAAACACATCATTGTAAAACCAATACATTCCTCGCTCCGCGCAGAATCTAAAAAAAATTTTTTTTTTGAAATTGTATTTACAATATATTAATGATTTTTTTTTTTTTTTTGGAAACTTTTCTAAAAATAATGTTATATCAGAACGAAACAAAAGTTATTGCGTTTGTCAGGTGAAATATCCTTGTGTACACGTCTGTGGTCGGCGATAGGACATGGAAAAGGACACGTGAAACCGACAGTGTTATAATGCGGTGTGTACCTGAAGCGTGACTTTTCTATATGTTTTTTTTTTATGTCAAAGAAAACGAATTTTCAAACAAAAAAACAACGCGCAATCGTATAGGTATATATTATAAGTAGCTTATCCGGGCAATAACAGTGGCGGTTATACATGATGTTCAAGGGAGAGGGGGGGCGAAAATGGAGCCAACCCCCTATGCCAATGAAATATTCACACAGACGAGTAATGATCAAGAAGAAAGATCTATTAATGTACCGAGACGAAAAGCAGATGTAGAAAAAGGAAGAACAACGTGCATGGAACGTAAACGAAATAACAATAAAACGGAAAAAGAAACGGATAGCGCTACGACACAACATAGAGGGCGTGGCACACACGCACAGCAGTCAGACGCGAACTGCGTTGTTCACGCCTGACCGTCGTGACTACACTGAGCGGTCCGATGCTTTCGGACCGCTATTTATAAGCGCTTTTCTGCCACGCCCTCTATGTTGCGTCGTAGCGCTATCTGGTGGCTACTTTCTAATCCCGTTTTATTACGGTCGGCTGACGCGCTATATCGGTATGCGCGGGTGTTTAGTTTGACGCTGACCCAACGACCGATCGTACGCGCGTATGCAAACTTTATTATTATTATTATTTTTTATTACTAATAATAATATTATTTCGTGTATTTCAATGAAATGAAATGAACGTAAGGATTCATCTTTCCTTGTTGTACACTCGTTTACACGTTTACTATTTATTTAACGTTTACTCGTTTACTCACATTTACACATTTTTATATGCGTTGTCTAAATTTACATATATAGTTCAAAAGTGTAAAATAATTAAATATTATTATTTTTAAATACAAATTACGGTTGCTGATTTGGGGATTCGTTACATATTATACAATTTATGGGCTCCGGCGCGGCGGTGCAATGCACTCCTCGAACTTCCACTAAATATACGCCACCGGATATTATATGTATATATTATAGTTACAGTGGCGTACAGGCTGAACCGCGTGATAAATGAATGGCGAACCGTTTTAACGCGACGGGCCAAAAATCGTTTTAGATATCCGTCAAATTCTTAAAGATAATCTATAAGCACCCAAAATCGCTCAAAACAGTGAATGAATTAATCCGGAAATTATTTCGGTACAAAAATTTGTATAAATTTCCGTACAATATTATTTTTCAATATACTCCTGGAAAAAAAAACGCCTACATTGTGAAGAATGAATGTATGTACAAGGTATTTGACCTTATAGCATTATGTATTTATCAAAATAGAATACAGGGGAATTTTTGTACGCGTTTTATTATTATCGAGCAAAAAAAACAACGTTTTAAAACGTATTTTTTACACGATTTGTGAATATTTCGAATTTTAATTTAGTTTCTTTTTTTTGTACGTATTTTGTTGTCGTAACGATATAATTTATATTTTCTTCGCAAATATAACTTTTTAACGCGTTCGTTTTACGTATTTTAAATAAATGTTATTAGTGTCCCGGGTAAACGTTCAACAATTAATATTATCGGCTGTTTTTTTTTTTTTATCAGAAATTAATGATTGCATATTTAAGTGTTATTTTATTATATATAGTTATATTATCTATAAAAATGTCCGTAGTTAAAAACGCGTTAAAATTTAAAAACGGTTTAACGTACGAGTTACACGAGTTCAAAAAACGATACAGCCTATATTAAATTAGGTACATAAAAATAAATCATATAAATATAATTTTAAAATAAGTGTATTGACTCTGTCACCGGTGTATATTATCAGATTTGATAATCCGGATTTGGATTTGAACGGACTGTGTATAATATATACCTATTTCTACGATTTATCGTTTTCAAAAATATATAATTTTACAAGGATTATATATATATATATGTATTTCTCTGCATCAAATTTCGATTATTTCTCATTATATTTATTTATTTTTAATTTATTCACTCGTCGACCTACAGTACAGTATGACGTATACCTACTCAATGCTATACTCCGCGTGTATATCGTATATATGCATATAATATAACATATAATTATAATAATATGACGTATTAGACAGACGATAATCGAATTACACGTGACAAAAACAACTATTCATCGCGTGTTTTACAAGTTATATTTATATATTATGCGCATATATTATATACACTCGAGCACATCTCCAGATCCGCAGGGCTATAGAATATTTAAAAAAAAAAAAAAAATTCTTCGATTTAAAATATTCATAATACATTCCTCGCATACCAAGTTCAAAATGCTTAAAGGCATATCGCGTACCCTGCAACTAAATAAATTTTATTTTAAACGCGCAGTCTATTTTCTGAGTTTCGGGCGAAAAACCTAAAAATCATTTGGGCGAAACGCGTAACAAATAAGAAATAATAACATGAAAAGTTCAAAGTAAAACAATAATACATTTTCTTTTCGACGTTTAAAGTAAAAAGGTTTCTTTTGCAATTTTTTTTTTTTATAGACTTAGGACTGTCAGTTTATTTTAACTGGTTTGGTCAAAAACGTTTCTCGCACACGACTCGGAAGCATTAATTGCTCTATAGTTAGTACAGGTACGACGATTTGTGTGTTTTTTTTATTCATTAAAGATTTTTTTTTATTAGTTTGGTGTTTCATTCCTATTTTTTTTTTTGTATATTCGATTATTGTTGACTTTCCGGTTTGTAATATTCTTCCTATGATTTTAACGTATCTTTTTGTTTTGTATTATTACATTAAATATTGATTATTTTTTTTAATGAAATTAATAAAATGGTTTCTGTTATTGAATTTCTTGTGGAACGTGAATATCTCGGTAAACATTTGGTTCATCATAGTAAAATAAACGTTTCGTATACTTTCAACGTACCGATCGACCTAGTGATGCGATAAAGATTCCGAAAACAGATTTGAATTCGTCGTGAATTTTTACTATAGAATTACTTTCCCGCTTTTCTCATGAAAAAATTACTCGAACAAATTTGAAATAAAATAAAAAAATCGCTAATAACCAATTTTTGGAAATCTTAAGATTAAAAAAAAAAAAAAAGTAGAAAAAGCGGGGAAATCATTCTACAGCGAAATTCACGGCGAAATCAAATATCTGTTTTCAGTATCTTTATCGCATCACTATATATAGGTCGATCGGTAGGTATACTTTGGATGTACCGAAACGTTTATTTTACGTATGATTCGTGCAGTGTGCAAAAAGGAGAGAGAAAATACTCGCTTCCAAGCCCCTTAATGTCATAATTTGTTAACTGTGATTGTAGATTTCGGTGGACATAATACGCTGTTATTATATATTTTCGCCCACCAAACGGTTTATATGTATAAAACTAATGCGTATACAATTTTTCAGCCCGAATTTCAATCCGTGCTTTATTCCAATATTCGATCGCGCGATTTCTCGTACAATCGCTGTTGATATACGGCTGATGCTCTGTCGTTTGTTGATGTCAAAACTCGTTATTTTTTCTTCTTTTTTTTATATGTATATAACGCGCACGCGCGTGTGATATAAAATAATTATTTATATCCTTATACACTCAATGCCAAAACCAAGAACGAACGCGGCGAATAACGCTAGTCGTAGTATATTTATTACCTACTGACGTGTATTATAAACGATACACGCGGAAATGATCAATTTTTATTCAATTTATATGTCGTATTCGGTCGCCGAGCACGTGTATTAATATATATATATATATATATACTATATACTCGTATATACCGATATACGAATAAAAATAAAGATTCGCTTGCGAAAGACGTGAGTGTGTGTCGTACCTAATGAAAATGTTGAACGCAATACATGTTATTATCATTGAAATGAGTTACAGTATATGTACTCACAGGGTCGTATACTTGAAAACTGATATGCAAAACACGTTACTCATTCATACAGTGTACGCGCGTTCCTTAACCTTAGAGCAAATACATATAATCGGGCAATCCAAGCGAATACCAATTGAAATTTTCAAACGCGCGCGCGTGCTTATAATATTTATAGTTAACATTATGGTTTATAATTATTATTATTATTTTTTTTTTGTTATTAGTTGACTGTATAAATTTTTTTTTTTTTTTTGTTTTCACCGAAGGGTTCGGCCATTCGGAAAACAACAAAGACGTTGTAACGGGCATGTGGTCCGTGGGAAGGAACTGTAAAGCCAATTTGGACGTTCATCAGTCCGTGTTTAATATTCCGGATGTTTTGCGCAGAGATGGCACTTGACAAGCCGATTAACAATATATATATATATATACAGTACGTCATTTTCGTGTTTTATCGCGGCTATATCGGTTCTTGTCACGTAACTCATACACGTATAATGAGTTCGGTACCGTTTTTTTTTTTTTTTAATAATATTTTAATAATCTCGACGAGGTTTATTTATACACTTATTATTTTTTTTTTTATCCAAACACTCGACGGAAACAAATTATAAGATTATATATACGAGATATAAATTCATTATTTTCTTTTCTCTCCGGGAAATGATTTTTATCTTTTACCGGAATTCTGTACCGCGACGTATTGTTGTACGTATTATAGTGCAGTTATTGTTATCGTAACGGGTTTCGATTAATAATAATAATAAAAAAAAACGTTTTGTTAAAATTTTTTTATTTTTTATTTTTTATAATTAAAATCCTATATATATATAATATATATAAACTGAGTACTACATGGACATGTAAAAAATAAAAAAAAAAAAAACAAAATTACGTACATCACATTACAAAAAATAAATCAAGCTAATGTATATATATATATATATATATATATATATATATATATATAATAGCATTTTATAAAGATTCGCAAATTTATTTTAAAATATATATATATATATATATAAAAAAAAAATTATAAATATATCTATTGAAAGTACGTGTAGTACTATATATATATATATATAATTATGTACATAAACACAACGACTCAAAGATAATAAATATCTGATTAAATATTAACCTATTTTAAAACACATAACTATATATATATATAATATAAAATTATGCGTGGCTAAAAAAAGCACAAATTGATTATGAACCAGCAGACCCGTAAGAATACTATTGCGAGAATTGTTTTCAGTAATAAATGTGCTTTGCGTAATCTGAAAAAAAAAAACAAAACAATCAAATAGGTATCGTTAAAATTGTTAAAAATCTTGTCAATTTCGATTGAGGACGATTGTGTTCAAAAACTTTATCACGATGGTAACGAAACGTTCCAACGGTTATTCTGCGATAAATGTTTTTTTTTTTTTACCGAGTACTTTTTAAATACAATTAACGCGAATTAAAAAGAAAAAAAGAAGAAGTTATTTTTTTCAATAATCAATCGTCGACGAGAGAAAAAAAATCTTCGGGAAAAACAAATCTATGCACAAATAGCCACATAACGATTCCCGCCCCCGCCCTTCCCCTCCACAAATCACAATCTACTTGTTGAAATCCGCGTAAATTAAAAGTTTAATCAAAGTACAGAGAACTGCAGGAGAAAAAAAGAGAACTTTAAAAGACAAAACTCGTCGTCTGCGCTACTCACTTTTCCCATTTGATTCTCGCGTCCTTCAGCGTGTGCAAATCGTCTTTGACCAAGTACAAACGCAGACCGATGGCGCAGGCCCGCGCGTAATAGTCCCACGACATTTCTTTGATGTCGAAAAAGAACAGTTTCTTGTCGGCCTCCGACAAGTCCCTCCACAGTGCGTTCGTGTTGGCGTCACTGAACTCCCATTGTTTATTCGCGAAGAACACCAGCGCGGTGTTGGCTTTCTTCATTTTCTTGTAGATGTTCGAGAGCCTGTAAAACGGAACGCGATATCGGTATTACTTTGGGGACGTCGTCTTTAGCCGAAGCGCGTTTTTCGAGCGTTTCCGCGTCCTTACATCGGTTTCCTGCCGGTCATCTGGGCTAAAAAGTCGAGAACGTAGCCGGGTATGGTGTGGAACAATAGGAACAATAACGCGTAGAGATACGGATTGGGCGTGGGCACGAACGAGTAGTACCAGACAGCGTTGATGGTCGGCCAGTTAGGAAGTCCGTATTTCTTGATGACTTGAAAGAAACGCTCTAAGGATATCGGGTTTTGCATGGAACTGACGAAATTGAAAATCGGCGGATTGCTTTCGCTGAAAAGATAACAATCCGAACGTATAGATTTGTCGAAACGTTTTGCGAGCTGGTTTGCGTGACACAACACATTATTATGGTCGCAAATAACAGAAATCCGTCATTTTTCCAAACACTCACATCGTCGTCGTGCTCTTGCTGACTTTGTAAGCCGAACATATCAGCGCGTTAACAGCCAAGTCCACCGGTACCAAGTCAACGACTTTAGTGACGTCACACTGATGCGTGTGAAGCACTCCGGCGCCGACTCCCACGATCATTCCAATGGGTCCGTAAACGTTATCGATCCAACCGCGAACGGGTTCGTTATAAGTCGAAATCACTGTGCACGCAGACCAATGTAATTAATTACGTTTCAATCGTTTTCGAATTAAAAATGTAGAAAATTTAAAAAAAAAACGATTGAAAATCCTACACGACGACTTACCGACTGACGGTCTGAATATGCCGAACGGTAGCCCGATCGACTCGTTTTTCGCCAAATCCTCGGCTAAGGCTTTCGTGAACGTATACGTGTTCGGCCATCCGGAAGTCAAGCTGTTATTATTAAAAAAAAAAAAATAAAATAAAAATGAAACGAAAAACTTTATTATTATTATTATTTATTTATTTTCATGAAATATTCCGTGTATGTTTTTACGAAAATAATATGGTCGTTAATAATAATATTAATCACCTGGGTGTGATGTCCTCTAACTTTTTGTCATCGTTAGCCGATGCCACCAAGGATATGACTCCGTTATAGTTGTACGGTGCCTCGTAGAATCGTTCTTCGATTTTATCGTGCACGCAATTGGCGTAAGCGGTCGACACGTACATACACGACTGTACATAATAAACATATCGTTTTATTTTTTAAAAATATTTTTTTATATATACGTGTATATATATATATATATATATACTGTATATACCTATATATTGAAATTTAATTATTATTATTTTCACGAGTAAACGCGACAGGACGGTTACGTAATAAATTTGTGTGTATATGAAAAAAAATACGTGTATATGTTAATACAAAATCGAGCCAAAGAGTATAATAAAATATTATTTGCGTAATAATAATAATAATAATAATAAAAGTTGTTTTATTTGTTTGTTTTATACCGGTTTCGACTGAAAATCATTATCGGGTATTATGGACGAAAAAGAAAAAATACAATAATAACACTGCGCAGAGAAAATTATGAATATTACAATAAAAAAAAAAACGAAAAACCCCGAGAAGAATAAGTGGTGTACATATGATGAATTAATTTTTGTTTTGTTTTTTAAAAACTCGTTATTTTTTTATTAATTTTATCTCACGTATATATTGATAATAAAATATTATTTTCTAAATCTGCAGTATAATATATTTTTTTAAATTCATTATTTTTTATATTTCTTTACATTCTTAAACGTAACATTCTTCCAAAAACCGAATTTATATAAATATTATGTAGACCGAGGGTGATTATCGCGTTAAAATTAAAATAGTATGATTTATATATAACAAAAGTGCGTTTAGAAAAATTTGAATTCCAATTGTGTTTTTAAAATTTCATTTCAGAAATGTGTATTCCTATAATATATTATCTTGTTCTGTCTTTGTCCCGTTCGTTTGAAACAACGCGAAACGTATAACGACTACGTTTGAGTTTACGTTGTAAATTCCAGGACCAGTGGCGTACATACGGGGGTTTTGGGTTCAAACCCCCCCCAGGACCAAAAAAAAAAAAAAAAAATTGTGATATTATTATAAGGCCCGTTGCGCGTTATAACATGTTTTAATTTTTACACTCTACAACGGTGCACAGGTATTGTGTGCACTATCGGCTCCTACTCATAAATTCCTTCATACGCCGTTTAAAGGGATGGTTTTAGTGTTGGTTATTTTTTTAAAACCCCCCCCAGAACAAATTTGAATGTACGCCACTGTCCAGGACCAATATTAAATTCGTTTGAAATTATTATTTA
Organism: Slavum lentiscoides; assembly: GCA_032441835.1. Lineage (NCBI taxonomy): Eukaryota > Metazoa > Arthropoda > Insecta > Hemiptera > Aphididae > Slavum > Slavum lentiscoides. The sequence continues at coordinate 6,954,869 of CM063714.1, read as the reverse complement.
TTATATAATCCGTTAGTTTGTAATTGAATCGTTATCGGTGTCGATTGTAATGTTTTAGCGAATATTATTACCGATTGCGGTCAAAAGTCTATTGAATAAAAATAGCGTTGAAAAACACAGAAATTTTTCGTGAAGTGACGTTCGGAGGAACGGTAAGGAATATATTATACGAAAAAAAACACGGAATGAGTTTTTATTTTATTTTCTAATAATAATATAATTCGTGTTGTACACGAGCGAGGAACAATATCAATATGTACGTATGGGATATAATATGTAGTTTAAAATAATAGTGAAGGTCACAAAGCGCGTACTGAAACCGCAAAGTGAAAGGAGAAACAACGAACCGGGGATGGTGATAACAACAGGTGTGCGCGTTCGGTCTGGTGAACTCTTTAAAAATCCCGCGACGACGTGTCCGAAGGTGACTGAACTTGGTCGTCGCGTGAACCACCGCGGCCGGTACATTTTTTACGGTTACGCAATATACCGCGGGCTACACCGCGGTGGTTTCGGCCGCCGCCGCCGCCGTTATTATTATTATTATTATTATTTTTGTTATTATTAAGTACACGGCGGGCGTTTAAAGTCGCAGAACGTGGATTCTCGAGTCGCGTAACCGGAATGAAAACCGGAAAATCGACTGCGCGCGCCCGTCGTCGTATAATAATGAATTCCAGCCGAAATTCGAAAAAAAAAAAAAAAACTCGACTCGTTTCAGTGTCACGGCCTTGGACGCGGAAACGTTCAAATTTCGTGTCAATTAATATTATAAATTATTATTATATTTTATTCGTTCGACCGGCTTTTGAAACAGTAAAACGTAAAAATGATTTTCAACACAACAATTAATACGTTTGAATCGTCGTCATCATAACGTGTATTAGTAGTTGTAGTAGTAGTAGTAGTAGTAGTAGTAGTAGTAGTTGTAGTAGGAAAAAAAAACATTTTTTTCCGTCCCTCGCGAGCCGTATTTCACACCGTCACGACTCGTTTTGGAACAGAAAAAAAAAAAAAACCGAAACTGCGACGCGGCCCGTTTAAACAGGAATTCGATACAAAACTCGTTTCGTGTAATGTTTTTTTTTTTTTTGTTTCCACGTCTCTGTTCGAAAAAGAGCGCGTAATTTTTCTCGTATTAAACCGGGTGGGGGTGGGGGGAATTGAAGTGTGAACTCCTTCGACAACGATAATATTAATAACTCGTATTATAAAATCATAGCCGTTCGGAAGTCTTAAGCGGGTTTTTTTTTTCTTTCTCGTTTTACTCACGTTAATTAATTGTTATCGTCGCAGTTGCTTACTCCGTGACGAAATATCGTGTTTTTTTTTTTTTTAACGAGTCCAACACGAGACTCTCTTGTAAACCCCGAAAGAACGAAAAAAAAAAAGAAAATTGAACACTACACATTTTGAATTTCTCGAAAACAGACGTTAACGTTTCTCGGTGGTATAACTGTACATGTTATAGTTACGACAACCGAAAAACGTTATTGTATAGAGAGATCGAGTTTTTTTTTTTGCTCGGATTTTTTTCGGAATTGAGTTGCGGCGGGGCTGTTGGGCGTAACCAACCGCGCGTTTTGTGTCAGATCAGTGGCGTAATTAGAAATTTGTTCTGGGGGATAAATAGGAAAAAATAAGAAAAATTTTGACTCTACAATAGGTGATGACAGTTTTCAGTTATTTTTTTTTATACATGATCGTTTATAATTTCACGAGTACGCGGTTTGTAGTAACCAAAAAAAAAATTGTTCACGGGTTATGTTGAAAAACGCAGTGTTTAAATAACATTAAAATAATTATTTTATTTGCTGGGATTTTCGAGTTTTCCGACGTGTTATTCGCGTTTGAACCGGGCGCATAAAACGAAACTCGTATACGAAAATATCTCATACATTTTTTTTTTAACTTGTCTGAAAATTTTAAATCCAATATGTGTTTTTAGTCAGAGTTACGATTATTGAAAATTCCAAAACACGTCGGGTCGTAGGTAAAAAAAAAAAACAATTTTCGACGATCGAATTCGTCGGGAAAATACCTAAAAAAAATTAAAATTCCCTTAAAAAAAAACAATGTTAATTCGACGTTAATAGCGTTAATTTTTTTTTTTTTTAACGGAGAAATCTTTTAATTCGAAAATTTCATTCGAAATTTTGCGAAGCGTATATAATTGATGTGTGTCAATGGCACACGCATTGTATAATACGTGCCGTACATGTAATAAAGCCTCGTTTGTTTTGTCTGCGTTTTTTATATTATTACGAAACTCGTGTTCGGAATATCTATTACGCGCCGCGTGTGTGTGTGTTTAACGGTATTTCTAGCCGCGCTTCCAGCCAACCGAATCTTGTAATATTCCTCTTCGTGTACAAGCGATTTTTTTCGCATTTTTTTTTAACGTAAATAATTAATGTATTAATCATTATTAAATAGTGCGTCAAGATCTAGAGAGAGAGAGAGAGAGAGAGAGACCAGAAGTAACGGATTGGGAAGAAAGGATCCGGGATCGTAATTATTGGAGGTCAGTGAGAGTGGCAGCCAAAACTGCAGAGTTGTGAGTCTATATAAACGAAGAAGAAGAATTAACGTATTCGTGTGTTTTTTTTTCCTCCCCCGTCGTCCGAGACGCGTTACACTCACCTTAAGGTTAGTCATCTCTTTGGCCAACTTGATGATTTCCCTCGTCCCGAGCACGTTGATGTTGACCGCGGTGCGTATGTGCTCGTCGAACCGGATCGTGGCGGCCGCGTGGATGACCACGTTCACTTCGTCGGCCAACTTTTGCCGGTCGCCGGCCGATATGCCCAGGCCGGGCAACGACACGTCACCGGCGATCGCGGACACCTTGTGATAGAATTTCGGTCTCTCGTGCTTTAACCGCATGAACAGCTGCGAAAATCGATCCGAATAATATAGAAACGTTAATTATTATTATTATTATTATTTGTAATAAAAAAAAACCCCTCGATTTGTTGTGCAAACATAATATACGAAGCCGGTGCCAGACATATGTGTATTTTTTTTTTCTCTATTTATTATTCATTAGCGCTGCTGCGACGATGACGATATTACGATTACATAAATATAATAAGCGCGTCGCATTCATAAAACAACGCTGCAATACGCGATGAATTATTTATGGCAAACCGTTCGTTTCGCGGTTACGAATGAAAATAAAAAAAAAAAAATGTGTGTGAGTGTGTGTACGAAACGATTCCGGAGTTTAGGTAACCCCGTTCGCGGTAGAGACATCCTTGTAAGTTTACGCTGCGCGTAAGTAAGACACCTGTTGTGCGTGTGTCCTCGTCTAACGGACAATAAGAAATCGCGTGTGCGCGCGTTTGGAGAATATCAGAAAAGGGAACGAAAACCGACGAAATAATAGGACCGAATCTTTTTATTTATTTATTTTTTTGTCGAAACCCCACACGGAATCTGTTTTTTTTCCACGCCGATTCTTCTTCTTCATAAGCTCTACAGGGGCCGTAACGGCGGCCCTTGGCTTCCATAAACAATACTCGTCCCGATCCTTGGCGACATTTCTCCAGTTCCACACACACACACCCGTCCTTTGTACCCGTCCATCTACTTCTTGGACGTCCTTAGCTCCTTCCGTCCTTGCGTGCTATTCTGTTCTTTTCACGTGACCCGACCCGATCCGATCCCGCCAGATTTCACAATATTTTTGTTTTCTAAAATCTGCTCATGCAGTTCGTTGTCGCTCCTTACCCTCCGTCTTCCTTCTTCGTTCACGGCTCCGTGTCATTTCCTTACTATACTTTTCTTTCGAATGTCTTTAACTGCAGCTGTCCAATATCGAATGTCTTTTCGCGCCGATTAGTATGGAAAAAAAAAAGTACGCCGTGCAATATTATTCGTTGCGGGAGAAAAAGGCGCCGTCGAAAGTACCGGCGGCGGCGCGGTGCAGTAAAGAAAAAAAAAACTTTATATACGAATTGAGGCGTTCTCCGGACAAAGGGCCTATTATGCAAAACGGTGGTTTTGGGAAAAATGAAAAATGAAAGTTAAATTGAATATGTCACTATAAAAAATAAGACGTATTATTACACTTCAAAAATAAAAATAACATGAAAATTAATTAATACAATATTAACGTACAACGAAAACCGCGTATGATTAATAATAATAATCGTCGTGACTTTGGTTAGGATCGTCACGACAAAACGAAAATTTCACCACGGATACATTACTACCGCACGGCGGCTAATTTAAAACGGATCTCTGGAAAAAAGGCCTTGTCCGTCGGCAGTGCCGTCCTAACCACCAATAAATTGCCCTAGGGCAATAATATTTGACGCCCCAAAAAAAAAAATTTTTTACAACTAACGTAATATCTAATTACATAATTTTATATATTTTAATAGTAAATACACTCTCATCCTCAAAATCATCATATAGCGGTGTATAAGGGAAATTAATATCTAAAATAAAACAACAAATTTTTTTCTTTTTGTCATTCATTTTTTTTGACGCCCCCTGCATTCAATAGTACTTTGGACGCCCTAGGGCACTTGCCCCGTTTGCCCCTTCCTTGGGACGGCTATGCGACCATCGGTAAGCCCTTTGTCCGGAGAACGACTCGATTTTTGAATTCTACGCGCGCGGAGAAGACGGCGGCCTTGGTGTAGCCGCTAATCGTTTCGGATTTTTATTTTTATTTTTTTTTTTCTTCTTTAAATTACTCGCGCGCGTACTACACGATCGGGATTAACAAGAATGCGGTGCCAGTGGTCATTATGTAGTTAGGCAAGACGGATCTGGTTTTTACGATGGATTTTACGGAAACGACGCGTATTTTCACGTCAACTGATGGCGGGGGTGACGGGACGAGGAAACGAGTTCTTACCGCGTAGTACACACGCACACACACACATAAATCCACTTATTATAACGCGTATTTAATAACACGAGATATTTGTATGTTTTACATCGGGAAAATATCGGACTTCGCGTTTCGTTTGAATATATCTTTAAACAGGCGCTCGCGCCTTCTCCGCCTTTAAACTGTTGTTTTCTAGACCAAAAACCAGCGGTTCCCAACCTGTGGGTACGCGAAGAATTTTTTTTTCGATAAGATTTTCGTCGGGGCCGATAGGTGTAACCAGTGTCGCCGAACGTACTCCCGTTAAATGGGGTGGGTGATGGGTTAGTGGTCCGGTGTAAACAACCCGGTTTAAAAATCGTTGAATAATTTATTCGTCGAATTTTTTTTTTTTTTTTCCCGGTGGCGCCCTGTTTTTTGGACCAAATGGTGCCTTTCTGCGAATACTACACGATGAACACAAATATTATTCGTTTAAAGTTTTTTTTTTTTTTTACAATTCGTTGTAATTATTTTTTGATAAATTTCAATTTGGATCTTAACAATATTGTTACATTTTTTATGACATTCAGTTGATAAAACAATAATAGAAAATATATGTAGATAATAAAAAGGATGTGTAGGAAAAAAAAAACTTTAAACGAATTTTTTATTCTACTTTTTTTTTTCTACCCATCGTGTACGTAACTCGGGGCGGGTGTCCTAAATATTTATTTGCTTCCCCCCCCCCTCTATTAACATTTAGTTCGGCGCCACTGGGTGTAACCGTTATTTGGGCGCATTTTTCTTTTTTTTTTTTACGCTCGTATTTTTATCGCGAAATACAAAAACTCGGCGCGTTATTATTGTGACAACGAGAAAACGTTCCACGTTTTCGAGAAAAATATTTAAAACGTCGGGACTCTCATATTACTGCGATTTGAATAATATTTTTACGGTTTTCTGTAGGATTTTCTTCGGGCAAAAACTCTTGATAACCGATGAAAAAAAAAAAACGTACTTGAAACGAATCGACATCGATTTTTAATGATTTTTAACGGACGCGTCGGCGATCGGAGCCGGGTCGCGCCTTAGGCCCTCGCGCCGGCCCTGAATTTTTTCATTTTTATTACTATCATTAACACGTATACAAGACGAAGAATCGTTCGTCGATACTATGCGATTAGTTTCGGATGTGAACAAAAATCTCATTTCTTTACGGGGACAAGCGTTACAATACGTTTAATTCCACTGGAGTCGCCACTACGATTTTTGTGAGATTTTCTGAACTGCTGTGTTCGAAAAACGAGCATTTACGAGTGAAAATAAGTTTCGTTCGGACTGATATCGATGACGCGTTTTTGTATACAAAACAAACAACAACGAATTACACGTTTAATTCAAATATTAAGATTTACTTGTAAAAATTAAAATTTTTTTTTTACTTTTATGAATGCCGTACGATAAAATAAAAAAATGTTAACGAATGAATCAGTGTAATAGAAGACAATTATTTTTAAAGAAATTTGTCTCTCTTAAGGTGGTACGCGATCATAAAAGTGTCTATACAGTGGTATACACGGTGATAATACAAGGTTGAGAACCCCTGCCTTAAACGACGCGTATACGCGAATTATTAATTTAATTTTCAAAACGTTTGATAAATATTGTTCACTTTTAAATGTGTTAAAAAAAAAAAACTCCGAATCCCCGAGTCTGAATAATTATTATAACAATACTACTCGTTTAAAATACCGACGTTGCGCGTATTGTCTATGTATAAAAAAGCAGTGTTTTGACACTCTAAACATAATTCAATTTAGATATTTAAAATATTTTTAGATAAACGTTTTTTTCGTCGTCAACGCGAGAATGTGTAATTTCTAGACATTAATTTATTATTATTATTTTTTTGTCTAATATATTATTGTTCGACACATTGAACGAATTTTTTTTTTATTTCGCAATATTCTATAAAAAAATAAAAGAAGAAAAACGCGTTAAAAACATAATTTTTTTTTTTTCTGTACGTTTCTACGTTCCCGGAGACGAAACGCAATACAATATATTATCCGGAAATGTGCTTACCCTGTCTTCGAATATGGCGTCGATACGTTCTTCGACAGCCTTGCCCTTTTTGTTTCTGATGAGCAAGTAGATGTGTTTGATGTGCGGACACGTCCTGCTGAGCTTCTCGACAATCATCTTTCCCATGAATCCGGTGCCGCCCGTGAGGAAAACCGTCGCGTCTCTGTAAAATTCCTGCACCTCCGATCCCGGTTGCGCGTCCAGCGCCTCCAGGGCCGCGGGATCGTCGAAACTCTTCTCTCCTACCAGTTCCAACGGGTTCAGCGGGAAGTCTTTGGTCACTATGTCCTCCATGATTTCGTCGTAAGACTTTTTCGGTTTTTTCAGTTCGTTTTTTCGGTGTAAATCCAACGCCATCTTAAATGATTTGTCGTCGCCAGAGAATTAAAAAAAAAAAAAAAAAAACCGAAACGAATTAAATCGATAAGAATTTTTTTTTTGGAATAATCGAACCCTTACCTTTGATTCGTCGCTCGTACAAACGCGGTAAAAAAAAAGAAAAGAAATATGTAGAAGAAAGAAAGAAGGAAAACTTATAATAAAATTAGTCAAAGGTAATAATAATCAATATACGAATTCGAGTAAAAAAAAAAAAACAAAACAAATATATTTCAAAACGAAAAAAAACTCGACTACGATTTACTGATTATTATTATGCCTAATAACCTGCGCACAAAATATACCACACTGCGCGACCGTCAGAGGTCTGAGCACTTGTGTATACTTCGAACCACGAGTAACGTCTGATCACAACGGTCGCAAGCTCGTGTACATATTATTTCGTCTCGTCCTTGAATTCCGCCCCACATGTGGCGTTCGGTCGTATCTTTGGCCGTGGGATGACTTCCTAATCTACAGCGCGCGCGCGCAATATGCAACCGCGCGTTACTATAATAAAACTAGTTTACATGGTCAATGTCGAACGGCTCACTCGGATTTGATTTTCGAGAGACGGTAAAATGCGTTCATAGCTTGTGTATTATATTCCCGCGAACGGAATACCTAGCGGTTTTCTCTGGCGAATTAAACGTTTTTTTTTTTTTTCTCATAATCGTTTTGTGTTTTAGATTGTACACCATAAGTAGTGCTCCGGTCTTATTACAGTCGCGGTTTGTTTCGGTGGTAGCGAATCGCGTCTGGAAGGTATACTTCGGAGAGGTCAGTTTTCGATTTTCTCAAAAGCGCCCGGAAATATAACTAAAAAACGTACCGAAAATCAATTATTATTATCGTTATTCACGTAATTATTTTAAACAATTTTTCGAAAAACTTTCTTTTAATTTTGGACTGTTTATAGGTTTCGAGGGGTATTCAATAATTCATAAAAGCGGTTCGGGTTTTCTTACACACCCGAAACGTTGCACCGAAGCTCCGCTCGGAATCGTTATTTTTATCGTATAATGCAACGATTTACCGTCGCTTTCAAATTTATAGTGATAACAATACGCTCTAAAATCTTTGTCCAAGTAATATTCATTCACTTATGCGACGTCCACAACATCCCGCGGCTCGCTACCTTTTTTTTTTTTTTCATTCCCGCGCTCTGACTCATTCGAGTCGGTCTCCGAAGGAGCAGAGCTAAAATTTCGTATCGTCCCGGCGAGAAAATCGACAAGTATTTCGATATTCATTATTATTATTATTATAGTACACTGCACGTTCGTATCAATGAATATTATAACATATTATACGTATATTTAGTGACGAACAGACCACAGTAAAGACGTATTCCGCTGCCCGCGTCAAAGGGTGATGAACCTCACCTTCTGGTTCTTTATGAAATTGTCTGTCTTTGTCTGTATACGTGTATGCATACACGTATATACGCGCTTCCTGAAATCGTGAAATTTATTCAAATTAATTCTTCGGCGAGCTATATACCTAATACCTCTAATGCGTCGTAACGTTAAACGAGTTTTTTTCTTTCAATCGATCCATACACCGCGACAATTCGCGTCGTACCCGCAATATTATATATTTCACGTATTTATCATAACGCTGCGTATTAATTGCGTTATTCGTAATGTTTTCTATTATTAAAGCCCGGGATTTATATGGTCTAAAAAACCTTAGGAATGCGCGCTCCGTATAAAATACGCGTTTATCCTCTTGTTTTATAGAAATATATTAAAAGTGAAAAAAATACGCGAACAAAATCGATACAATGTATCAATGCGATTGGTTTTCAACGGTATTTTCGACGCGTTTTCAATCCGAAAAGCAATATCGAAAATATTTTTAAAAAAAAAATGACGCGGTCAAACGCGAAAAGAAATACGGGTATCTTTACACCGATATATGAATGTATAATACCCTGGAAATATTTGTTAATAAAAATAATTATAACCGAAATGTGAATAATGCGCGTTTAAAATAACCATCTATATTATATACGCAATGAAAGATCGTCAAATACAAAAAATATGCAGCACGCGTTAAAGAACGGCAAAATGTGCGAAATAAAACTTTTTCGTTCGGATCTGTATTGACTGTGATTCAAACTCGTAGCTGTTATCTTTTTGTATACCGTTTAAAAACAACACGCAAATGCGTGTCGTCATAGCAATCATATTTAATTTCGGGACTTATTATTTTATTATACGCGCGTACGTTTTGAAGTGTACGAAACGTACACTCGTAGGAAAAGGATTACTCTTATATAAATACCGAATTATAAATAGAGCGGTTTTCACGCCGAAAACAGTTAAATATTTATTTTTCGATTTTTTTTTTTTGTACAAAAAAAATTCGATTTTGAAAACGATTGAGAGCATCTAATGTTTTGTAAGAGCGGAGTATATTGTCATTGTAAACATTTACCGCGACGGGATATTATATATATATAACGTGCACGCAGCTCTCTTATTAAAAAATATATTTAAAGGAAAAAAAAAAAACCATTTGCTTTATATATTTTTGTGTATATTATACTGCGGTTTTCGGAAAAATATTATGATTTACGAGAAAAAACGCCGCAGAAAAAAGAAAATACGTGAAATAATATTAAAACGGCGTCGATCCACGTGATATATATGAAAAAATAAAAAAATTGTTTACGCTATTTGCCTACACACATAATTAGATACAAACACGCTTTCGGAAATTGACGTTTACGGAATATATACGCTCCTAATATAATTAAATAAATTATTATTATTTAAAATTTCGCAGTTTCTAGACTTTATGTACGTAATACACGAGAGATATCGTTTTTTTTTTCTTTAAATAAAACACTTTGTGTGTGTGTGTGTATACGTTTTTACACTATCTAAAATTTTTACGTCTCCTGCAAATGTTCGTACGTTGATGAAGTCAATAATTTTCATTGAATACCTTTAAAAAAAAATTTTTTTATAATTTTTTCGTCATAATTTCGGACGAGTCCCGGAAATTTGTTCTAAAAAAAAATTTTTGTTTTTTAATTATCGGTTTTTTTCCCCTTGCGTCGCCGAATTCACGCCGGCGAATCTTTTGGTCCATTTTTAATATGATATTTTTTAAAACGCGCCTCCAAAAAAAAAAAAAAGAACGCCAACGACCGCGCAACTCGAGTGCTCCGCGAGCTTATATATACCAAAACCGTCCAACGATTTAGTATTCTCGGCTGTTGTCGACGTCAGTTGTTGTTTTTTTCAAATTTACCATTGGTTTTCGAGAAAATGACGGGAAATAAATCGCCGTACAATCGTCGCGGTCAAAAAAAAAAAAAATGTTTATTTACAACAGTACACGTCGTGAATCATATTTATATATATATATAAACAACTTTGACATCTTAAAAATATGCCTATATAATATACTTCGTTAATAGGTTATTATATATTCTAACCGACCTTGGACCAGAGCATAATATAGAGTACGTATTTTGATAGGCATAATTAATACGGTTGTATACCTAATACCGTGCCACGTACGAATTCATCTAAATTTATTACAATAATTTGCCGTTTACCGTTACGAATATTATGTAAGAAATATGACCGCGATCCTTAAAATTAAAATTCTCGATAATTTTACATAATACATGTAAATGTATTCAAATTTGGGTAAAATACTTGCTAAAAGTATTTGGAATACTACGAAAAAAAGTATTCAGAACACGTATTCGAATACTTCGTGACAACAGTAGAACCTAAGTGTTTTGAACACTTCACAAAATGTATTCCGAACACTTTTAGAACACTTTTTTTTTTTTACTAGTGTTTAGTATTACGAATATCAAATATAGTAATTGCGTTAATGTTTAATCGAATACAAACAGTCGTCAATATGACGTATTTCGGTGGTTACGTTTTTTTTTTTTCAATTTCTGTGTTTACTAATTAACACAATAACAATAATAAGTATTTTTTTTCCGAAATAATTACTTTTTACGTCATTTAAATAACATGTTACATATTATTTTTATGTAGGTACTATTTAAAATATGATTGGCATTTAAAAAGTATGCGGACTACTGTATACAGAATACTTTAAAAATTATTTCGTATACCGTATTCAGAACACTTAAAAAGTATTCTGAATATTACACGAGCCTGAATATATTATATAGGTACCTATGTGTTATTATGATATAATATATGTATACGCCCTGCAGTGTATACGTTTGTTATTATTATTTTTTGCCTGTTTTTGGTAATAACGTATAGTATAGTTAACGACGATACGAATATTTTATAATTTCAGACATAATTATTTTCAAAATATACGGAAAAAACCCTCATCGTGTCATAGATAAGAATCGAAATTAATTACTATCCGTATACATACGCCGTAGAAAACAATTAGTGTTTTTACGTTAAAAAATATTTGTTTATTTATTCAATTATTTATTGAAAAAAGTTGTATGTGTATATATATATATATATTACCCTGCGTGTTTGTAAATTAAATAAAGTTGTGATTTCTTCATCAAAATTATATATATATATACTACGCGCTTTAATAATGAAACTCGAAAGGGTCTGGAGGGGGGATTTTAGTTTTTAAATGACTAGCACGCGATCTGAAAAATTGTTTAAAAAATTTTATACGCTGATTTTAAAGTGCTTATCCAGAAAAGATTATAATTTTTCGATTAAAATTTGGTTCGAAATAATACACATGTATATATAGGTATTTTAATTGTATTATTAAAATGAACATTTATCAATTTAGATATTATAACGTATTCATTTCCGAAACAGGAATGTCACATTTTGAAGAATTTATTTGTTTTTTTTTTTTGTTATTGGCCATTAAGAAAGTATAATGACTATATTATTTAACTATAATAACGAGTATTATATATATATTATATCTATTTGTAACAGGAAGAAAAACATTGTTACATTAATAATTAAATCTAGTTTAATTAAATGTAAAATCGCTATTATGTGTTAGATTAAAAAAATATATATTATAATTGTTTTAAACTTTTTTTTTTTCGTATATATATATATATATAATTTTATTAATTGAAATATTTATTTCGACGAGTTATTTTTTAAGAAATTCTTGTATTCAAAACGAATTGGGTATTACCATACTTTTTAGAGTATCCACTATTTTTTTGTCGATTTCCTGTATTTAAACAGAAATAAACAAATTGTCCATTATAAAATATCAAAGGGCAAAGGATATATGTCAATATGTGTACAATTAAGTATAATTTATATACATAACTGCGTATATCGTATTATTATTTTTTATTTGTCAAAGAAAATACGTTTTTTTCAACGACCTTAATCTTATTGACTTTCATACTATTTACCTATCGATACTCATCGAATATATGTTCATGCTTATAGTGCATATTATAAGTAACAATAATAAGAAAAGTCTTAAATATGTCGCATCGTCTTGTGACAATGACACAAATTATTTTTGTGTTCTTGAAACATCTTCAAACAATAAAATTTTCATAATTTTTATTTTTATTATTTTTATTTTTGTGTGTACATTATACGCGTATACTATACTGTACTAATTATTTGTTTGAATTCTAAACAAAGTAATTGGTGTAATTAATAACAATAATATATATATATATATTCATTATTATTTATCCAAATATTACCAATACTCTACCATTTTTTTTTTACCTATAATTGAGCATACATAATATACGCTCGTTAAATACAATTTTAAAATCGGAAAAATTCACCGTTGATTTTTGTTTTAAATATAATTTTGAAATCAAAATACGAGCAGCTAAGGTTTTTTTGCAAAAGTCTCAGTTACAATTAGATTTTTTTTCTGTGGATTTTGTTAGATTCACTATATAGTTTAGGGTAATAAAATTAGAAATTTTAAATACCACGTCGAAATAAAATCGTTATAAAAAAAATAATATATTACTAAAACCCTAAGATAATATATATATATTTTTTTTTAAAGAATTTATTGAGATATTAAACGTTTTATAATTTAGTAAATGTTTATATAAGAACGGCAAATAATTAAAAGGACGAAAACATATATGGAATATAATTATATAATGAACTTGCGCATTAATTACTATATTGTCCATGGTAAATTTATACTACATACGAGACTTCTCTTTGAATATGCATTAAAATTAATAAAAATTTTAAAAAAGTAAGGACATAAAATAATAACTCGATAAACTCTTAATAAAAATAAATTATTTATACGCGTTATATATGAATATGTATATATAAGGTTGCATTTATATATTTATGAAAATAACGCTCACAATTTTGTAATTACGTCATATAATATAGGTGGTATATATATATATATATATATATATATAGAGAGAGAGAGAGATTAAATTATTATATCGAAAAATAATTGGCCGATAAATTAAAAAAAAAAAGTCATTAAACATTTTATACCGTTACTGATGGAAAGATATTATTACGGTGAACTAGTAGGTATATATACTTACTCGAAAAAATATTAAATCATATCAAATGAATAATGAATGACTAATTAATTTTTTTTTTATGAAAGAAAATAATGAAACCAGCCGGATTAATAAAATTACATGTTATATATAGAAATATGCGATATTTGAGCGCATTAATTTCGAATTATTTCACGAAACGACATTGCAAAATCGCGATGCAAAACAAAAAAAAAAAAAAATACGACAGCAATCTCAACTTTTTTCGTTAGAAATTTCATTAAAAATGTGCAGTACTCGTAAATATTGTAATCGTTTAAAGTACTTAAACGCGTGGCAAAAATGTGCGTTTATTATTCCGGAAGGCTGTAAAATACGTATAATAGGCACTCGCAAGTAACTATATGTACATGACACGTGCAGTATTTTCAAATTTTTCTTACGATCGTTTCAAATCTCAGCAGACACGTCTATTAATAATACACGAATTCGTAACGTTTAAAGCGTTTTCTATAAATAGTGAATTTACATACTGAATTTCGTAAGAAATTTCAATTATTACGTTACTATGGTTTTATAATTCTATAACGACTGAAATATTATGTTTGTTTTAATAGGGCAAGAAAGGAAAAATCACGCTATACCGATTTCTGTTTCTATGCGAAATCGTGATTTTATATTTTTTAACATAAAACGAAACGCAATGCCAATAATGTCTGATAACGTTCTAAATCACATCATTCGCGATTAAAATATAATTCAATACGAATCAATTACAGGGTGTCTCAAAAGAAACTTTATATTTCGACGTATCAATATAAAAGAAAGGTTTACGTCTGTCGATAAAATCTTTATGAATTATTAAAACACGCGCTTTAGGAATTTATTTCTTAAAAATATTGTCGTGCAAACGTGCACCGTGACGTTCGCGGCACTCGTTTAAAAGAACAGCGAAATTTTCCACGACAGCTCGGCATGTAGACTCCGTAATGGCTGCCGTTTCGTTACAGATATTTTCACTCGACTGCGCCAGAAAAGCCGGATTATTGACGCATACTTTAGATTTGAGATATCCCCGTAAGAAAAAGTCCGTCGGGCTCAAATCAGGACTGCTTGGCGGCCAATTTATGTCACCTCCACCGGAGATCAATTAGCGAGAGAAAACTCCACGAACTTATTGCAGAGACGTGTATTAGACGTGTGTGGCGTGCAAGCTCCGTCTTGCTGAAACCATGTGTCCTTTGGTTATAACCAGGAAAGTTTTGTAGTTCAGGTACCAAAAAGTCATCTGACACCTTTACATAACGTTGTGAATTCACTGTAACTGCGCGTCTCCTTTCGCCTGCAAAAAAATATGGGCCGATTATTCCTCGCGCCGACATCGCAGTGGCCCATACCGGTGACTGTAAATGAATGTAGAGGTTTTTGACGCTTGCGTTTCGTATTCGTATCATTCCAGTAATGGCGATTCCGCTTGTCGTTGGTCGAGTCTACATGCCGACAGGGGCGGGTTTTACTGCTCGCCATGGGGAGGGCGAATATTGGCATGGAGAGAAATGATATTTTATAGTAATTAATTGGTACACATAATAATTCTTAACAATTTTGTTTTGTAAAATACCGAAAATGATTCGGCATTTCTATTGTCATACGTCTTGTATACCTATCATCGCCGAATAATTAATGCAATACATTAAATGAACGAAAACATGTAATATATATATATATGTATTATCTATGCCTGATAGTCAGACGGCCTGTGATACCAGTAATGATTACTGATTGCGTGACGTATGGCGGTGGTCGCCAGGCGGTGGCTTTAACATGACTGTCAAAACCACAAGCAGCTACTGTCGACGACAGTCCAACAATTAAGAAATTTTGATACATCAAAATATAAAATTTCTTTTGAGACACTCAGTATTATATCGCATTCGACGTATTGTACCCGTGGCCAAGTGGTCTATATACATATATATCTCAGATGGTCTCTCTCTAAATATCGCAACTTTCTTGTTTTGACCGTTCTCACTGTTTCCTTATCTTTCTTTCCCATTCTCCACGTTATTTTTTCAAATCTAATATAACACGAGCAGCGGCCCACTGAGAAAGTCGCCTAACCCGACTCGAGCGAGACGCCGAAATCGCCGTTTCTCTGCAGGTATAAATATGATTTTTTTAAGCGTGTTCGAAACTATAATACGGAGCTTTGGATCTATGACAATGAAACGTAATAGAATTTTTATAATTCGCCCTGTAAATCACGATTCGCTTGTTTCGTTAAAGGATTTTACATTTTTACATAAACCTTGAAAAATTCGGCAGTGTAATATGTATGTATTTTGTAATGTAAACAATAGCCACGCACTTGGGCAGCTGTTGACGCGTTATATCATTTTAAAATCATTCGGTTAACGTAATGTTAATTTTTTTTTTTTTTTTTAATTTCTCACGTTTCTGTGACCTCTTTGCAGTAATAAAATACAGTGACCACATTCACGTATCGCTTTTGCACGCGGACTATCAAACACAACAGTAGCATCGTTTAATAATAAATAAATTATTATTATTCGAATTTGCATTGGCTCAAGACCGTAGCCGGCAAAAATTTTTTTTTTGGGGATTGGAGGGCTGAGTGTATAAATAAGAAATAAAATAAAAATAATAGAATATAAATCATTAAATTGTATTTGAGGAACAATGTCTGGGACGTTGGTGTCTGAATCCTAACCCCCCTGGCTACGGCCTTGCATTGGCTAACTATACGTTAACATCATCCATTTGTTAACATACATTAACCCGTAACACAATAATATATAATATACAGTGTGTACGTGTTGCAATTAATACGATAGCAACGGCGAGTTTACTGACTGCGAATTCATAATATACAACGTGTTCTGTTCTGTTGAAACCGGTATATGATCTCGCGTACGATTCGGCGGCGGTCGTTTCCGTATACCAACACTAGTCTAACTGCAGAACTGTATCACCTTGGACAATAAGACGTATGACGGCAATTATTATTATTTTTTTTTTATTCAGCTTTCCTATAAGAAAATCTGCAAATTAGCGTTGTCTTAAAGACATAGCCGTCCCAAGGGGGGGGGGCAAATGGGGCAAGTTCCCTAGGGCGTCCAAAGTATTATGAATGCAGGGGGCGTCAAAAAAATGAATGACAAAAAGAAAAAATTTGTTGTCTTATTTTAGATATTAATTTCTCTTGTATCTATAAGATAATTTCGAGGATGAGTGTACTTACTATTAAAATATATAAAATTATGTAATTAGATATTACGTTAGTTGTAAATTTTTTTTTTTTTTGGGAGGGGGGCGTCAAATATTATTGCCCTAGGGCATGATTGGTGGTTAGGACGGCACTGCTCAAAGACGTATCGTATTTGAAAACCTATAAAACGTAGTTGAAACTCTCTCGCGGTCTTTGATTTCCACGCTGAAACGTCGTAATTATACAGATTTTCGAGGAATTAATACGATTTTAATAAACATTTTCGAATTTTTTCGACGGTATATATATGTAAAAAAAAAATTTCTATTATTATTGGTTTTTTTTAAAACGTCACTCGACCCGACATCGACCTATTTATATTGACTTTGACCGCGACGACACGGTTATAATTTAACATTAGTTTCGTTACTGTTACGCAACGTTATACTTACAGCCGGCCGCTTAATACAAAATTCTTTTTTTATAATTTATACGGCTCTATATAATGTGGTTCAACAAATTTTCAATTTTGACCTATACAAATGTAAAACACAATCGTTGCGAAATCGGATCGTATTTGTAACACTGTATACGATATGTAGACCATTTAAACTTCTTCATTGTCTCATCCGTCCAAGACCGCGGGCAATTTACCTAATGACTCTTTTTTGTTTTACTTAAATTAAGTCGACCAAACTATTTCGACCGAGTTCAAATTTATATGCGTTAATCGAAAATTCACACAATATATCAGTATTAAATTAACACAATACTATTATTAACTCGAATTCGTTTTTTTTT
This sequence comes from Slavum lentiscoides, assembly GCA_032441835.1. Classification (NCBI taxonomy): domain Eukaryota; kingdom Metazoa; phylum Arthropoda; class Insecta; order Hemiptera; family Aphididae; genus Slavum; species Slavum lentiscoides. Next base: position 6,937,076 of record CM063714.1, on the reverse strand, counting down.
TCAGTTTGCCTTTTTTTTTTTTTATGAAAAAATTAACCATTAGTTTATACGAATGCGGTTTTCAACGATTTACATGAAATTTTATGTTGTTCGCCTCTACTCGTTCTAGGTGTTACTCACGTTCGTCTCGAATGTGATTATATAATTTATATTGATAAATAAACCCGAGGAAATGAAAACTAAAAATGAAACTAAATTTTAAAAAAACGTTGAGATGATGTCAGTACGAGGGGAAACAAGCCAAATTAACACGAAAACAAAAAACAATTCAATAATTCAAAAAAACTATATTTATATTAACTTTTTTAATGTCCAGCATTGACTCCCCCTCCCCGCTATGAATTATTATACATTTTGTGAAAAACATTTTTTTTTTGTACGTCTGTACGTTATTTGAAATTATTGTTAGTGTTTTTATTAGTTATGTAAAAAAAAAAAAAATTATATATATATAAAAATATAACCAACATACTACGGTTGTTACAATTTCTATTCCACTTTATATTTATAGACGATGATTTTTAATCGAAACCGATAGTAAATAAATAAATTCAATACATAATATAACGTTTTTGTTTTTATAATACCCGTCGGGTTATTATTAATAAATTCACCAGAAAATGTTTTTTTTTTTTTATAAATTACGAGTACACATTTATAGGTTTTTCTTATTTTTGTTTATTATTATTATTATTATTATAATTATTGTTATTGTTATAAGTTATTTGCGTACAAACGCACGTGAAATACAATAATTGTCCAAATATTTGAATGAACCACGTACCCAATAACCACACAAGCTATATTTTAGTGATTTTGTTTTTTTTTTTTTTGACGCGTGCCCGAAAAAAATATTTACACGTGTTTCCCATTTTCCCAATTAAATTTATTTATTGTACGAAAGCACTGTATACTGTATGTGTATATATTATACTTGTTATTTATAAAAAAAAAAAATTGATTATTATATGTGTATTAGGTTTACTATAACTAAGTACTTAACCTGGAATAACCTGTACATAAACGTTACTTTTCTTGTTACTCTTGGAATATAAAATAGTAAATATACATGTTATTTAGCTATATATTTTTATGTAATCGAAATTCTATTATTTATAAGTACTCAATAAAAATATAGTAATAAATAATAGCATATTATAAACGTATAACGTACACACTGACAATAATATCCACTGATATTGACAGGATGGTAACTTGTAATTTTATGTTCACTGTTCACATTATTTTCAGTACGGTGTACAACCCTTCGTATAGTGAATATATTTGTTCGTTTATTTTTTGTTTAAAAATTTCATTAGATTATTTTAATACTTTGCCTAAATTCGTTTATAGGCATTCTATAAAATATCTAGGAAACATGTATAAAAATTTAAGTACAAATAGGTAATATTAACCGTCATTTTATAAAACGCTTAGGCATTATATACGCGTATAAAGACTGAATTATCGCAAATATTACCGGTAATAAAGTGTAAACTGCGCAAAGAAAAATCTCCGTTTATAGTATAGACTGGTTGCCTTCCGGGATGAATTTCAACTCGCAATAAAATGATCGAATACATAATGATTTATTTGCTTATAAAATATAAATTTTCTACTTGTTATAGCCATATTATATTTAACAAAAATTTATTAATTTGGATTTTCACAGTAAAATCGAAGTTCGTAGATTATACGTTGGAAATTTTCAATATTTCGTACGTAAATATTATTTCTATTAGAAATAGGGCTCCAAAAAAAATTTCGTTTATTTTCTCCTTCGAAATTGAAAATATAAAGTTACTTTTCTTTTTCCAAAAATATTTATCAATGTAAGTAGTCGTTTTCAAAATATAGCAGAAACTAGGAAACCTTGAAAATGACTACAGACCTGCACGAGGAAAAAAAAATTGTTCTAAAATTTTATGGTATACGACATGGTAAATACGAATTAATTACTGTAGTTCTTCACTATATGTACACTGCAGAGTGTCATTTCTCTGATAAATCGATTCAAACGAGTTTTTTTATATACTTTTGATTATATTTTTGTTATACTCGCGTGAGATGATACCATTGTCTGCCTTATATTATTTCATTTGTAATACTAATTTGAAAAATTACTATACATATTATTTTATACCGAAGGTCTTGTTAATTACTATTTTTAAAATCCGCATTCTTTCTGAAATTATCTTGCCATTCTAGGATTGGAGAAGCTCGATTATATCTATTAAACTGCTTAAATAATTAATGATGTAGCGCAATATTGTTACTTCCGAACTTAATAACAATTAATTCATTTATTCTTTAAGAAATCAACAATCCATGAAAGCTTTAACAAATTAATTCATTAATCTCTACGATTAACGGTTTATTATTAATTATACGCATAAATTATCAATTATTTTATCCGTTATTTAATAGAATAATCGCATACGACGGATAACATGCAGTATCGAATTATCCTTTAAAAAATAAAAAAAAACAATAAGAAAAAAAAAAAAGCTATATTTGATTAAATTATAATCGCTTAATTTTATTTAAGTATTTCACAAATCATTTTCCAAATATCGTTTTATTTTCGTAATATATTAACAAACTACCGGTTGAAATGGGAAACGATCATAATTTGCAGGTTCCAAGTAAAAAAATGTATTTTTTTTTTTTACAAATACACCTATACATAAGCATATAAGATCCGTATGCATTTCACAGTTGTACGCGTTAGAATTTTTAATAGCAATTAAAAATTTTAATATTATTATTATATCTGCCAGCTATAATATTATTTCAATTATTATTATTAACTAGCTGACCTGGCAGATATTTCGTCCTGTCAAAATTTCAAAAAAAAAAAAATTTTTTTTCTATTGCGATTTGATGTAAATATTAAATATTAAATATTCGACGTTCTGCGTTACGCATCTGACGCAAAATATTATCAGACGCGTCATCTTCGCATTCGTTCTAGAAATCAACCGGTTTCGATGTGTATTCAACGCGACATTTTGTTTGTCTTCTTGCACGATTATTGAAATTCATTGTCACACGATTGTTTTCTACTGACCGACGGTGTCGCATTCGATATGCATATTATCACCTTCGTTTGCATTTTCTCTTTCTTCTTGTGTGTGTGTGTGTGTGTGCTGAACGTGTTTGTGATAATCGATTCCGTTCGATTTCATTTCGCGTTGCTCTGCAGTTGGACAAGCTCGAAAATTCGTTTGTTTTGTGACATTGCGAGTTCTACGACCTAAATCGCGTTGTATTATTGTAATGCGATTAAATTGTGTCAGTTCAATTCATTTGTGTCAATATTGTGTCGACGGACGAATTATCCACACAAATATTATAATCATTCTTATTATACACGAAAAAAATTTATAAAATTGACCGCATAAAATGGAACAACAAAACGACACAAAAACAAACAATCAATGAATAACTGCGGAAATCACATGCATTGTTAAAAATCAATTGTTATAGCCGCGTTGTAACCATATAATGGTAACCGGCAATTTTCTTCGTGTGAATAAATATCCTTTTGAGTTCATCACTCTTTCACCATTAAACGGATGTTTTTCAAACTATGCGTATGACCTGTGCAGTGCGCAGATTGATCTACAAATCAAAATCAAACTGCATATGACGATTGCGCATAAGTATAAGTACTTCTCCGGATATTAGCCGTGACCAACAAAACGTTTCCGAATCGTCTAATTTTTCTTTCCATAAAACCTCATTTGGACTATATTAAACGAACATTAAAATAAAAAAAAAATCAGCCAAATCGGTCCAGCCGTTCTCGAGCGATACCGGTTTATCGACGAACAGCGTTTCATTTTCGTTATACACTTTATTGGACATTTATGTTATTTATATAGTTTACATATCAATATTGTTACGTTTGATATTTTTAAACGTTTTAATAATATTCCAAAATATTTTTTAGTAATTTTTTTTTTTTTTAAACGTTCCGCAGCAACACCTTAAATTCCAAAATTGTTTAACGCGTACGAATTCGTATATAGTTTCGTTTGATTAGCTAAAAAAATAAAACGCATACATAGCCCCGTTTTTATGAAGCGTTTATACGAACGGGCGTGGCACTTAACCTCATCGCGTGTAAACGCGCATAGACGCGAATAATAATATGTATAAAGGTTTCTTTTACGTAATACACGCGTATTCAATTATCATACTAGTGTACGGAGGAGGAGCAGAACCAATATTGAATAATGATGTGTCTACATAAATAGTATAAAAATTAATCACGCAAAACAAATATTATCGCGGTACAGGAATATTATATAATATTTAATTTTTATTTGTTTACTCGTATTTTATTGGTAGTTACACGGAATAAAATACTGATGTATACAAAGAAACCGCAGTGGCGTGCTGTCAGGGCAAGCGAGGTAAGCGGCGCTTGCCCGGCTAAAAGAAAGGGGAAAACGATGAGTGCTTATATCGGTTATTTTCAATTATATATAAAATGTATCACATTTTAATCAGATAAATTATTTACAAAACAATAATACGATTTACGAAAAAAATATGAAAACGTTTTACAATATAGGCAACTTAACAGACATTGGTAAGCGCTCGTCTTTTTCCAGATTCGGCCCGTGCTGTAGTATTGGAACGACTGGGTGCGGTAGAGGGTGGTAACGACGGTTTTACGTGGTTAACAATAAACTTATTTGATAATAAATATAATATCCAGTAAAATATTAACACGATTACGTTTTTATTCCATTTTAAGTAAGTATACTTTTTTTAGCGCTTGCCCATAATGTTTTACTTAAAACAAGTTATAAAAGTTTACTTAAAGAAAGAAATGAATAGAGGCATAGAGTAGTATTTAGTATTAATTATTAATTATTTAGTATTAATTAATCATGAGGAGGTTATGAGTGTTGAATCCACCCTTGGACTTATTGACATGGATATGTCTTATGGCTTTGGGTCATTCCGAAAATTTGTCCGACACCGAGAATGTTACCACGATGACGTCATGAACCGTTGCTAAGCAACGTTAAAACAGAATTTATGTGAGAATCGCATAAACGTAAACGTTCAGTCTTATGTCGACTGAATTCAGTAGTCACAAGATATATCCATGTACCGATGTATCTGCATTCTGCATTGTAGATACTTTGATCTTTTATTATTATTATTATTATTAATTAATTAGATGGAATTTCGAAACAAAATATTAGCGTTTTTGATCAAATTTGTACTATCAGACGGTATCAAAATCGTCGAACACGATAAAAAAAAATTGGTAAAAAAAATGGGCCGCGTAAAGAACGCGCGCGCTCGTATGTCAACATACGGCGAATATGAGAATGAAATTTGCGGTTCTGGAGACGCTGACGAGCCTATGTTAGTTAGATTAACTAAATGTTGTGTTCGTATTAGAATCAATTAAAAGAATACGTTGACAGTTCAAACTGCATGCGTGTCGTCGATACATTTCGACGATGTACTATTCAACGAAACGGTGTTCTAAAGCCAAGAATAATAGATCTGAAATGTATGAACTATAATTTTTCCCCCTTTTTGAATCTATTGATTGTCCTATTTAAATAAATATAAATTCAAAGCAATCTTTTATATTTGTTCTTACGGCCAAATATTGATTCCCCCCACGATCAAACACTAATTACGCCACTGATATATAAACAAAACCTATAGGTACGATAGAGAAAATATATTTTATATTACATAAAACGCGAAGTGAATCGTGCGGGACTTTCTTTCAGTCCTGGCCTAAACTAGTCTTGGTGTTGAATAATTCAGGTACGTATACTGTGTAGACTGTAGGTACTAAACGGATCTGCTTCCAGTCCTCTTCTCTATCTTTTAGGCCACGTATACACACGTTTGGAGATCGCTATATTACGCGTTCGTGTAACGTACAAATTTTTATGAGAAGTTATTTTTTTAACCGTCAAATACTATAAAAACGACAAATATTAAATAAATAATTCTTTGGACGTTGAATTAATTTGAATTTTCGCACAATTCGATTACGGGTTACTGTAATTATTAACAATGTTCGATGGAAAATTTTATAAAGAATCGATTTGTTTTGTTTTTCTCTAAATTCAATGTTAAAATCACGTTTTTATTATTTTCAGTGACAGTTTCGCGCATAAGACATCTAACAAATAAAAAAACGTATTCTATTCACGTTTACGTTATAAAACTATTGAAAACGTTTACTGTAATTATAATTATAGTTGTTGTTGATAAAATTATTAAAATTGACAAAAGTATAACGTTGTACAAATATAACACGTAATAAATATCTAAAAAAAAAAAAGGAAAAAACCATTTAAAAATCCAATCACATCGAAAAATTCGACGTTTCCAAATTGAATACTCGGACAGACGGACACAAATTCACAGTCCTACACTAACGTGAATACCGAAATTGTTCACGTCCCCGAAAACGGATATGTGTCGACGATTTTACTATTTTTTCCAAAGTAATCGCACTGGGAGACGAATCGAAAAAGTGTCCAATAAACGATAGTGCACGATTTTCTACCGGGATATTAACTCGTTCAATATAAATCACAACGGCCCGTTGTTACTTCGAAAACTTGTTCACAGACGAACACACCGAAAAACACATTTATTATAAAACCAATGTGTTCGCGTCGTTCGGAATTTAAAACTATTTGGATATTAACGTTTTTTTTTTTTTTCTATTATTATTTATTTTAATAGATATTTCGAAAAATTGACAATATTTGTTTAATGTTTACATTTAATACATAAATTAGTATAAACATATAATTTCCCCGGTATATTATAATAATGATATATAATATATGTATATACATAAAAAACGATTATAAAAGAAAATAATAAAGTATTCATAATCCGATAAATTCCGTGAAAAAAATACAACAATTTTCGTGTAAAATTTCATCGTTATACAGTATTACAATAATAATATTCAATTAAAATATATATTTAAAAACAAAATCGTATTTGCAATATAATATATCATATATAATAACGTGTTTACGAGTATTTAAATAATTATAGAAGCCTACGACGGCATTATTATTTATTCACTACAGAGGGGTAATAGTGAAATCGGCTGTTAACTCACTTAATACTACATAATACTCTACTGTGATAGATTAAACGATTATATTGATTTTATGTTTCTAAATTTCTGTTACCGTTCAGAATTATTATAATTAAAATCGCTGTAAACGTATAGTGCACCGTTTAGTTATTTAGGTTTAAAACGCTCTATAATTTAAAAAAAAAAATATCGTGCAATATTTTGTTTTCATTGAAAAAAAACACACGCGTAAAAAACTTGGGAGAGTAAACAAAATATTGTCTTAATCTAATATTTCAATAGTAATAATAATAATAATAAAAACAAATATGGAAATCATATAATATTAAGCCTATATTCAATGGTAAATCGTCGACCGCGTTAAACATTTATATTTTTATTCTATACTGAGTAAAGTATAATACGCGTGTTGAAATTACCACAATATTTCTATATAATACGGTTAATATAATATAATATTATATATATATATATATACTAAGGTTATATTAATCGTTTTTGATTTATATATATACTTTTATTTATATTATTGTATCAAAAATCGCAACAGTATACGAGTACACACTGACGGGCGATGGCAAACACACAAAGTCTAAGCAAATTACAAAACGCGTAAAGAAAAAGAGAGAAAAAAATATTAGTAATTGCACTAGCCTAGGTAAATCGACGATACTCGACGCATTTGTACGCATCACACTTTTTTTTTTTTACAATATTATTGTTACAAATATACGTAATTATATATACACGTCTTGGGTATTGAAATACACTCCGATAGTAATCAGTCGCGATTTTGATCCACAGCACGAGCTCCTCTACGAAGTGAACCCAGTGAAGATTTTGTATAACAGAAACACGACGAACCACGCGCAGAACAGCAAGAACGCGTAGACGAAAAACAGCAGAGCGTTGTGGGCTATGTACAATCTGAAAATTATATATTTAAAACGGTTACAATAATAAATAATAATAATAATAATAATAATCGACAATCGATAGGTATAATATATTATACCACCCACAAAACGATACAATTAAACGTTTCAATTTTACGTATATGAATCATATTTAAAAACTCTCGCGATTTAACACGTCAATTTCAAATGAAATCGAATAAGTTGTCACGATAATTTCGTGTTTTTCTTTCGTATAGAAAACGTTTAAAAAAAAGTGAATTTCTAATGGGACAAAACTTTTCGCGGTGCACACTTTGTAAATATTGTAATATCGTATATAATAATGTTAACAGTAAGTCGAGGAAGACGTGGGAAGGAGAAGGATCAGTTAGGAAATCACGAGCATATCAGACAGAGGCGGACAGAGATGTTCTGGATGTATGACGAGGTGGTCTATAGAGGTTGCTATATGTACCCCGTAGAAGAAGTAGATAACGACAATGCTTACTTTTCCCACTTCTTCCTGGCCGCTGGCAACGTGTGGATGTCGTCTTTCACCAGGTAAACTCTTAGACCGAGACAGTGCGCCTGACTGAAGTATTCCCAAGACAATTGGTGTATGTCAAAGTTGAATAATTCTTTGTCTTGGCTGTCTAGCGTCTCCCACAGCGCCAAAATATTGTTATTGGTAAACGTCCATTCTTTGTTGGAGAAATACGCTAGTATATCACGTACTTTATCGATTTTCTTGTAAATTTTCCCCAAACTGTTCGGAACACACACACACAACAGGTCTTTTTTAATATTTAATTCGTTCTATCTAATGTACGTTTATTATTGAGATATTTCGACGATTGATTGGAAAAAAAAAACCTTCAAGTTTTTCGAAATACACTCACATCGGTTTTTGTCCGACCATAACGGCTAAAGTGTCCAGCAAATATCCGGGTATGATGTGACAAGTCAAATTCAGCAACGCGTATAAGTACGGATTGTCGGTGGAGAAAAACGAATAGTACCAGATCGCGCGAATCGTCGGCCAGTAAATGCCGTGACGTCTGTTCATCTCGATAAAGTCGATCCATCTGATCGGTTTTTGTCCCGAACTCGAACAGGTGTAAATCGGTATCTCGTCGTTTTTCCTACATAAACACGATCGTCATTATGCGCGATAGAATAAGAATATATTTATTATATTGTTTATCGAAATCAATATTAATAAAACATTTTTTTTCAATTTTAGGACATATTTCAATATTTTAAATACAGTTTAATTCGATGATTTACTTGTTTGTCGCCGTTTCTTTGGTGGCACTTATAAGAGCGTTAACGACCATGTCGACCGGGATCATGTCAGTAGTCATTCTCGAATCACCAAAGTACGTGTGGAGGACACCGGTACCGGCTCCGACTATGAGACCCGTAGGACCGTACACGTTATCTATCCATCCTCTTACCGGTTCTCGGTAGGTGGCGATCACTGTAAAATTTAAAACAAATTTTTTATATATTTTTTTAATGAGATTAGGTATACTCAATATTATAACTGAAAACGTACCGACGGTAGGACGGAACACCAGAATCGGAAGGTCTTGTGCTTCTCTGCGGATAGCGTCTTCTGCCAGAGATTTCGTGAACGCGTAAGTATTCGGTAAATTACCGATGATTCTTAAAACAAAAAGAAAACCCGAAATTGTAATAATAATGACATAAGCGGGAAAAAAAGAAACGACGAAGGTCTTACTCGCTGGTCATGTCTTCCAGCGTTTTATCGTCTTTGGACGAAACCAATTTCAAAACGTCTTCGTAGTTGGCGATTGGATCGTAAAACTTTTCATCGACGTGCAACCGATTACAGTTTGAGTAAGCGGTGGAAACGTGTGCCATGACCTGCACAAATCGATAAATAACATTAGAATATAAAAAAATGAAATGTATTTCGGACAAAGAAAGTCACGCCATCACGCCATATTATGTGTTACGTAGGCGATATTAATTGTCCTAACGCAATGGGGTTTATGACAATCGCGGTGTGCCACCTTTTAATTTTTTTTACTGCTGTCTGCCGGGAGTAAAGAAAAAAGAAGCAGTAAATCCCGTAACTTTCCGGTAGTAAAATTCTATTTCTCTTTGTAATATTTACCATTGCAAAACCGTTAAAAATATGTCTTGGACGTCGCTTCAGGCGATTATGTATTGTTATTGAGTTTAGAGAAATTTTCGAAAATTAATATTCGTTTGAGTTCTGTCCGTTTAGCGTGTTGCCCGAGTAATGCTTATACGAGAAACCGATATAAATTTAAAACTGCGCTTTTGACGGTGATTTTTTTTTTTGTCAAACTAATTACACAACAATCGTCCGATTAATTGTGTGTCGTTGGAAAAAGAACTCCACCTCGTAAAAGGACAAATACACGCGATTTTTAATTTTTTTTTTTGTCTCCACACGCTGTTGATCAAAAACTCTTTGATTATAGACACTGATTTTTACCTTTAAGTTGGTGATTTTCCTGGCTATGTTTAATAACTCTCTTGTTCCTTGAACGTTTATGTTCATTGCCACGCGTATGTGTTCGTCGAAACGCACGGTGGCGGCTCCGTGGAAGATAACATTGACTTCGTTGATCAACGTCTCCCGGCTGCTGACGCTCAACCCGAGACCGGGCAAACTGCAGTCGCCGGCCACTCCAGACACCTTGTGATGATACTTGGGCACCTCGTGTTTCAATCGTTTGAACAGCTAAACATGAATACGATCGTGTTATTAAACATTTCATAATATTGTGTTTTTACGTGGCTTTTTTTTTTTTTGATTATTTTCTACCCACTAGTTCCTCACGCTGACATTATACTGTCCGAACTGCATGTCATTAATATTCAAAATAATATTACTGCCGTGTGAAACTCGAAATACTAATACTTGAAACTCGATTATATGATATGAGTTACTTGCCTATTTCATACATTAAAAAAATACGAAGGAAAAAGTAAATGCAAAGGAGAAAAACAAACGAAGATAGAACCTTTTCTAAAATCACTATAAAATCGCTTGGAATGTGTTTGTGCCGAGGTTTTTCGGCCGAGATCTCTATTAAACGACTATTGTATCATCACAGGATTAAATGCCCACTAGACCGAGAAAACCAAAACGTCTTAAATTCGACGGAATGCAATATATCGGCAAACAATTAGAATTATTGAATTACGTAATCATACGATTTAAATTTATTATCGGCGACTATTAAAATATTGGCGTCGAGCCTCGAGAGCAAAAAAAATGTCATGTTGTATTTCGTTTGTCACTCGTTGTCGCATCGCACTGGAAATATTGACCCAGCAACTGAGCAACAAAACACTAGTATTCATATATGTGGTACCTATATTTAATATCGTGTTACGTTATTATACGCGCATTATGTTATATTAAATCAAATTATTTAACGGACTACGCCTTGTTACCTTACCGAATAACGTGCTATTTACCTATATAAAAATTATATTGGATTTGTTATTTTACGTTTATGAAAAGAGAGGTGTACGTACATCGTGTATACGTACACCACATATTACAATCTCTGCCGAAGGATATCCATTATGTTACTTCACGCAGCAATCACCTTAACATAATAATAATAATAATTACTATTATAATTATTATTATTGTTGTTGTTGTTATTATTTATTATTATTTTTTTTTGTTCTTAGTGTTAATAATATTTAGCCGATTATTCAGTGTATTTCTATGATATATTTTTTTCATTTAACAATAGACACGCGTGACAAAAAAAAACGTATTTATTATAAATAAAATTACTAAAACAAGATATTAACAATACGCGTAGTTTAAAAAATTAACCACTTTGTACGTACACCTATACGGCCATATTATATACCTGTTTGAGATTAACAGGTATCGTGTACGTACTATATTATAACAACTATACAACAGCCATTATAATGAATAATAATAAAAAAAAAATTAAATAAAAATCAAAGTTCCTGGTTTACTACATAATATGTATTTATATAGTGATAATATTTCGATAATAATTATCTAGCCCGACCGAAGAAAAAAAAAATGTCTTCGTATCGAAACCTATATACGTTTTTTTTTTTTTTTTTTAAATATAGTTTTTATTCGTTAGTTTAAATATTCATAAAAATAAATTGTCATGGACAAGAAAATAAACCTAATTATGTGGTATAATAATAATGTTCACAATAACCTTGTGAAATTTCGAAATTATTGTGTATATATATTTATATATATATATGTGTGTGTGTATTCGTTTAATAATAATTTATATATTATCAAATACAACGCCCGTAATAATATGTTTTCTGTTTGAATTCGTTATCATTTCTTTTTTTCGTTTTTACGTTATCAATACCCACGCAATAACAATAATATTTAAATATTATATGTCTACCGAAATACTACAATTATTATTTTCTACACTGTAGTGTTTTTTTTTTTTTTTTCTTAAATTAAACTTTTTTTATATCCAAACTATATTGTGTTATTGTATGCCTAATGGCGCGCACTTTCCAATTGATTAGGTATTACAAACGATTTTTATATACTTCCTACAAACGAAACACGAACATACGGTTAAGTATAATAAGTACGTTATAATATTGTTCGTACTGAACGTATCTCTGACAAACTGCACTGCAACGTATATAGAAATCACGAGAAAACGCAATTAATATTTAATTCCTGTTCGTTTTAATTCGTTCTTAAATGTTAGTAGCGGTTAAACGTTGAAAGGTAAACTACATTTCTATGTAGTAATCACGCGTTTACAATGGCGTACTTTCAATTTTTCTCTAAGGGGGGGGGGGTTATAATTTTATATAAAACATTGAAACTTCGTCCTAATAATGTTTCAAATTCAATCGTATTATTAAAATAAATCAAATAAAACTGCTGTTATACGTATATAATAATATAATAGTGCCGTCGATTATAACACATCCACACGATTACACGAATATAAACAAAGTTTGTGAATAAAACCGGTAATTTTTTGACCAAGAAATAAACGCAACGTGCTATGCGCTATCGCCTATCGGTAATATTAGGAATTTTCTTTGTCGATTCTTAAGCCTGGTCCTCAACTCGTCGTGTCGTGCAGTGTTTTGAAGACGACACGAGACATACGAAATAATAATTGTTACCAGTCGTTCATCTGTGGTTATCTGTGGTTCTACCAACATTTTCAATTATTACTATTGTCACTGATTATTAACATTATCACTAATTTTAACCAATGTAAACTGTGTAAATTTTAACCTAACGTAACCAACTATGACCAGCACGGCCAAAAGTTGAATCCATTCAACTCTGAGGTAACGTGTTGGTAGACAATATATGTACCATGATAATGTGAGCCAATCAGAAAAGAGTATTTCACACGAAACGACACGACACGACGAGTTGAGGACCAGGCTTTAGATTTATACAGATTGAAAAGTATATTATACTAAACATTATTATACTCGCATATCATGTCAATCTGTTCAGCCATCATGTGATATAATATATAATAAATCGAAAACAAATAATATTTGTATAGTATAAACTATATAATTAAAAATGTTTTTTTTTTTTTTGGTCCTGAGGGGGTTTTAACCCGAAACCCCCCATAAATACGCCACTGCGCGTTTATATATATATGTGTTTGTGTTATTACGTCACGCGTTTTTATAAATAAATGACAATTTATATAGAATTAATTATTTTGGAAATTTTTAGAATTTCGAGATCGTTTTATTTGTATAATTACAGTAGATAGATTATTATAATATATATTTTATGAGCGCGTAATGTGGGGCGTATATATTACGTATATATAAACATTAAACGCGTGTATACGTTTAAATTTATTAACTAAAACATCTTTAAAGTAAATTAAAAGATTTTTTTTTTTTAACATTCAATAAATATTTAACGGTTACATATTATAATATATACATATATTTTTTTTACTACCCATACTCTCGCAGTGAATAAAGTACTCGAACATTTTTTTTACAATTTTTTTTTTTTTATTATTACGAAATAATGTGTGTTTCAAAATAATCAACTGCGTGAGATAATTTAGAGTAAAAAAAAAATTTTTTTCCATTTTAATTTAAACATAATTGCCGTCGATACAATAAAAAAAAAAAATACGTTTAAATCGTTTTCATATTGATAAACCCACGTTTTAAAAAATCCCTTTAAAAAAAAACTACAATAACTTTCGGATTTATTTAAAGTATCAACGCGCCCTATATATATCCATTTATACCGAAATCTTCCGAATTATATATACGATAATAGGCAATTGGAAGTCGGAACACAATATCATTACATTTACACGTCGTATTGATACTATTTTATAGTGTTCACCTGCTGCAGTAAAGTGCTGAGTGGGCCTCCCAAAATGCCAAAATGCCGCCCACTGCAATTTTATTTAACGGTAAAATATACCGAACGAAATTAAATTCATTAAAATCGAATTGAATGTCATTAATTAAACTGCGCCGTCGCCGGCCGGCTCCGAGTGCGTGTGATATTTTAAGAAAACCCGATTTTCAAGACGTAATAGATTGTTTTTTTTTTAAAACAAGAAACAAGAAAAATTCCTGCTCGGGTTTTTAGCTATCGTTTTTTTTTTTTCGAGTTTTAAGTTTATTTTGAATTTTTAAACGTACGAATGAGTTCGCTACTCTCGTATAACTGCTAAAGGCGCGGGACGAAAATTAATTTTCGAGCAAAAAAAAAAAATGCCTTTTCCGCTCTGCCCCCGCAATAAAACACACTTAAACCGTCCTGCGTCCGTGCAGCGAGCGTGTCGGGTTCAGTGAAGGAAAACAAAATTAGTAATCGATACGCGTACAGTAAAGAGTGTCAACTTTTGAAAGTCCACTGACCTAAAACGTGAAATAGAAAGTGACGCGAGTGTTATTATTGTAAACACTTCCACGCACCAAATGCGCAAAACGAATTCAAGGCCGCCGGGAGAGTACCTCGGCAAACGATTATTGTGCAACTATATATATACTGCATATATCGGGTACAAACTCGATCAAACAACTTGTGCGCTGCACGCTCCGGTGCGCGCAAGCGATTATGAAATTTTTGATAATCTCAATGTTAACCGTATACCGCGTTATGGCCGAGATTCCGAATAATAATAATATCGATAAAATTTTAATTTTTATTCGTCCGTACAAGTCCACTCCAGTTTTCGAATTTCAATAACAATTTAATGGGACGAACATTTTTTTTTCTTCTTCTTCTTCTTCTTCTTTGATCGATACGAATTATTATTATTGTGTCGACGGGGGAAAAAAAAAGTGAAGCGCGTTGTGGACGTCGCTCGAGTCGTCATCACTCGGACAAAGATTTTTAAAGGTTTCGTTATTACTATTTAAAACTTCAAAAGCAATTGCAGCGTTCGGTAAAACGCGATTCTGAGTGGAACTTCGGTGTAATATTATTTATTTCTAATAATATATAATCTCAATATATAGCGTGTAAGGAGTAGACGATTTACGATCAGTGGCGTGCCCACCCACATTCGTGTACGGGTCCGAGACACACATTTCAACCGAAATAATAATTACATAAAAATACCTAAAGTATTTTAAAAAAAAATCGTTTTCATAATCTTATTAATTCACAAGATCTTGTACGTTTTTTACGTGATTGCGATTCTCCAGTTCCGTCCGTCTGTTTAAAATATTCCATAACCTATTCAATAATATTATCAGGCGGCAGGGGGGGGGGAATGAGGAATAAAACCGTTTTGAACCTGACTTCAGCGGCTCGTCCAAAAAAATATAGTTCTGTACACTCCGCTGTTTACGATTAAACAACTATTACAGTGGTACGTCATTCTGACAATATAATTTCTTACGGTAAACCTATGGGTATACGGTAGCTGAAAATTTGTTCGAAAAATCGTTTTCTTTAATGCGTATATAGTATAAAAATTCGGTAAAAATTCCAAGACTCTAAAAAACCGTTTTTGTTTTGTATACGAACGTAATTTTCCGCGAAAAATATTACGGAATTTTGTCGAAATCGTGACAAACGGTTTTCAGGATTTTTTTTTTTAATACATAATTGAAGTGACGCGCGTGTACGTCTGCTAGTTGTATTAAATTTATTTAAAACCTCAACATTAATTGTAATCGCTACAAACGGCCGAAAATTGAAAGAAATTGTCAGCTGATACAATATAAATAGTTACATATTCGGTGCGAATATTTCAAGTCAAAATTAAGAAATAACGACAATCGATTCCGACGAAATCGCGTTTTTACCGCGTTTTCGTGTAATTCTTCTGTGGTTTTTTCTTTTTATACTTCAAAATTTTTAGCCTGAAAACTCGCTCCGTTCAGAATCTAAAAAAAAACTGTCGAAACTATTCGGCGCGACGTTTACTGTGAAATTTAACGTGCGAATACGCCTGTTTAAAGTTCGATATAAAAATAGAAGAAAAAAAACGTATACGAAACGGGTAAAAAAAAAAATTATTAAATGTGACTGCGGTAACGTGTCTACTGGCCGGCCGCCGCAGTATAGGAGACACGGAATATGATGCTCGCCTTGACTATTTTTTTGTTATGTCGCTCCTTTCATTTATTATTAAATATGCATTGAATTCCGCGTGTTTTCCACCGATATATCCACGGAATTCGAGACCATCGGTCGTGTATAGATATGTGAAAAAAAAATGGCGTAAAACAATAAAATATACGCTGAAAATGTTACGGTTTAATCGCGACGATTTACTTAACCCGCGGACCTAATCGTGGTATATATAGGAATAAAAAAAATTTCTTGTCGAATTCACGAGGATTTCGGCACAATTTTTATTATTTTTTTTTTTGAAACGCTATATTATTGTGTTTAAAAAAAAGCACACGAGGTGATACCGGAAATTTTTATACGATTTCAGCAGAGCGGTGTAGTTATATTATTGTTGTGCACACCTCGTTTTTTAAGCGATAGTCCTACTTTAGACGCGAAATTTTTACAAATAGTACAAATATCTTTAATTCTTTTAGCGTTTTAAAAATACAATTTTTACCATTTTTTTTTAAAACGCTTATGAATTTTTAAGAATTAAAACAAAAACAGCCATGTACAGATAATATTAGGTAATTTATTTCGTGTAAAAAATTTTAGTGCCTTCCGAGTTTCCTCCGCGATACCGTTTTATCGTATGCGTTTGAATTTTTGAACGCGTTTTTTGTACACATTTTCGCCGGTACACCTATATAACGGCTTGCGTTCTCTTAGGCGTTTGCGCGGTTAGGTTGGGTTAGGTTTGGGAAGGGGGAATTATATAAAAAACCAAGTCACATTTCACTCACCCTGTCTTCGAATATGTCGTCCAATCGTTGTTCCACGTTCTTGCCTTTCTTCGACCGGATCAACAGGTAAATGTGCTTGATGTGAGGACACGTCCTGAGCAATTTTTCCACCAGGGCCTTGCCCATAAAACCCGTGCCGCCGGTCAAAAACACCACGGCATCCCGGAAGAACTCTTGTATAGGCGTGCCGATTTCGGACTCGGGGACTTCGCGGGGCTCGTTGAAGCTCCGCTCGCCCAAAAGCTCCAGGGGATCCAAGTAGTATTTCGAATTCACGATGTCTTTGATAGGCACCAGCGGCGCGCTGTCTTGCGTTTTCTCGATGTACTTGCGGTGTAAATCGAGAGCCATTTTCACGGATTTTTTTTCTTTTATTGCGCGCGCACGACAACCTGAAACGAAAATTCGCGTATATAAGACAACAACGTATCGTTCAGATAAATCATCTGTTTGGAAATCGTAACGCTTTTTATTAAACCCCGTATATCTGACGGTTATCACACCGTGATTATCGTCACGTAATCCGTGACTGACGGCGATCGATTCACCTGATCCGGTGACTGATTCACCTAACGCGGACTGATCGTGGATTCCGGAGCTATCTGTTGGAACGCGTTTCGCATGATTCAAACGCGAACGATCGATAAGAAATATCACTCAATATTTCTATATTACACGATAACAGTGCAGTCACTGACTATCAGTCCGCGGATCTTTTTCGACTATCAGAAACCAATCCCGAAACTGGTATAACTACGGAACAACCGTCTGACAGTTTGAGTTTACATTTTTAGCGTGTTGGAACTTTACTGCGCGTGCTCAGTTCTGCGATACTGTGTCGAACAGTTTAAATAAAAGACGCACTCGTATATATGAGTCCATCTCGTCGAATCGAAAAAAAGAAAAAACGTTATAATCGCGATTCATAAGATACGGATTATTACAACGATCTAGATGTACGATTATATAAATTTAAATATAATATTCAACGTATCGATTCATAACATTGCACAAACGACGAGCCGTATGTTACGAGAATCGATGGAAAAAAAAACTTTAAAATCGCCGCGGATCGCGGTGCCACTTGTTATTTTCAAACGTATATTTCACTAAATCCTCTTACATAAGGTTACCTTGAACCTACTAGATTCCTAAAAACGTTCGTTGAATATTCCACGCATGTGTGTACGTATATACAAAGATGATCAATATTGATTCGTAAAAGTACAACTCGTTTCTATAAATATTTAATATTTATGTTCAATAACTTTGCGCTTGCGAAACGTTTATTCGCAGTATTGAATCTTAAACGTACGTTTTATTTATTACACATTTTTTTTTAACCCTCACTTTTCTTTTTTTTTCAACTGTAAACATACACGCATTCGTATTCGTACGAATCACGTAATAAAAATATATGCGAAAACGAATGCGAACGAATATATACATATACTGTGCTATAAAATCGAACAGGATGGTGTAAATTCTTGTGAATCGTGTAAACAAATTGGTACGTAACGTTTATTTTAATTATTGTATTGTTGTTCGGTAACCTACCTTATAAAAATACATAAATATGATTTATGAGCGTGATACAAAAAAAAAAAATTATTTAATTTTTTCACTTCAGTAAATTCGAAGTTTTAGCGAAGCGAAGCGAATAAATTACCATTATGATTCGTATGTTCATCGTGTTAAATTTAAAATTTTAATTTGCCACTGCGATTAGTTCGACTAAATATACAGGTATAGCGATTAATGTATTCAGTGTTTTTAATAGTTTATTTTAATTTTATTATTATTTTTTTTAATCAGGAAGTATTAAAAATAGAAACATTAATTTTTTTTACAAACATTTCTAACAAAATTTAACTCGTAGAGGATAACAAAAAAAAAAATAACGTTTTATTTTTTACGTCTTATATACTAATATGTATAGGAAATAATTCTTTTGTATTTTTGACCAAAAATTACAGAGAAACCTAAACGTATTTCTGTTTTGTTAAACGTATTATTGTGTGAATAATCTACAGATAACCGACCTGAAGGGTTCTTAATCAATATGAAAACATATTTCATAATAAAACTACCACACGGCAAAAAAAAGCAAATAACGTTATTGCATTTATAATCCGGATTGTTTCAGAAAAGTTGCACAGATCTCTCTCTAAATCTCTAAATCTCAATTTTCCACACACAAAGTACCTTTACGACGTTCATTTATTTACGTCTTACGCGTGTAACGCGTGTAATACACTGTTATGTTATACGAAAACACGTTTGTTTTTCTATCAAATACATATTATTATTATTATTATTATTATTATTATTATTATTATTATTATTATTATTATTATTATTATTATTATTATTATTATTATTATTATTATTATTATTATTATTATTATTATTATTATTATTATTATTATTATTATTATTATTATTATTATTATTATTATTATTATTATTATTATTATTATTATTATTATTATTATTATTATTATTATTATTATTATTATTATTATTATTATTATTATTATTATTATTGTTATTATATGATAACTTCAGTACTCGTTTCCCCAAAATAAAATCCGGACAACGAATTGAAGGTCACGTTGTAGTCGTTTTACATACGACTCGCTACAGATACCTATGTTATTAATAATACGTAAAACTCGTTCCTCTCAACCTTGTGTATATACCACCTATATATATATATATATATATATATATATTGTTAATTGCGATTTTAGATTTTGTTTTAAAAATTGTATAAATTATTTAGAGCGCGGATAAAGATTAATTTAAAATTAAAATTGTTCAAATGGCTAAGAAAAAAAAACAATCTATATATATATATATATATAGTAATATTATCCCGGAACTGAATTGTCGTAATATTTCTTGTGGTAAATTGGTCCGCGTCGTATTTATTTCACTATAACTACGTTTTTCTAAACACAAAAATCGAACCGTTTCATCTTTGAAATGACAACCACTACTTTTCGTTTACCCGTCTCAGCGAGACGATTTTATTGCGGTACATACGTGTATACACTGATAAACGCGGAATATTGAACCGGATAGTTTATGAGCGTTTTGAATTCGTACAAACGCGGAGTGGACGAATACGTGGAAACGTATCGTATATCGTTTGAATTTTTATTGTATTCCGCTGCTCTTTGGATTAAAACTTAAAACGCTCGTAAACGATGATAAACTATTGGTCTAAAACCTTCCGAATTTCACAACGGACAACAGAATAAACTACTTTGTGCAATAATTTTTTTCTCGAAAAAATCCGAACGATACACGAAAATCGTTCGGGAACGTTACTGAGTGTGTAGCACGACTGTTGCGACCGACACGGCCGGCAAACGAAACCGTGTGAAATACAAACCGTCGACGTGTGTTTCGAAATGCGTTAATGAGTTTTGTTGTGTTTAAAAACGATTAAAAACTGACGCGTATCGCCGGATTGATTGCCAGAGAACGAGAAACGTATTTTGAATCGTTTGTAATCCGTCCGTAGTCGTGCTCGCGGTAAACGAAACAATGTACGCCACAATTAAATGTGAAAGAACATTTTCTACACGGTTAACACGACTCGTTTATATCTTAAATTACTTACGATTAAAAATGATTCTAAAACGTTTTTAAAATTTGACATACGTCATCTTTCTCGAATACAAATCTGGTCCATTGAGTGCGTAACGTTTCCGTACGCTTTCCCGTGGCGTAAAACGAATCGAAATGTGATAACAGCGGTAGTTTACGTGTTCGGCACGAATGAAAAATAAATACAAAACGTAAACGAAACGGTTCTTTGCCGTTCTCGAGAGTTACATTCGTTTTGGCCTGTTTTTTTTTTTATATATATATAACAATGTATTTAGAAGGTGCAGTGAACGATGGTATAACGCGAGAAAAAGTGAATTCATTTATCGAGTCGCAAATCGCACAGTCGATAAAATATAAATCACGGTATACAATGTAAATACGATAATACAGAATTAAAAGATCCAAAAGGATTATATACCGAGAGATAAACGAATTAAAACTCAAAGTGGTTTTTCATATAACGCGCGTGTGTGTAACAAAATTACAATATTATTCTTACCTTATCGAATATACACTGCAACGATCGTCTGATGGAACGTACAGACGTCCAGAATGGAACGGCTTTAACGTAGTACTGACGCGAAATGACCGTGAGTTCAGAGACCAAATCACAATTACAAAAACTGGATTGAAGAATTACTCGTGATGTCACATATACGCTAGTCAAGGCCTCCTCCTCCTCCTCCTCCTCCTCCGTACCAGCGGTGTTTTAACGCCCATCTATCCTTCTCTTCTCGACCGCCGCTGCCGCCGCCGGCGCAATTTTTGTTTTTCTCGCGAATTCTAATGCGGCGATTAATCCAAATCCGTTTATTCGCAAAATAAATATATGTGCGTATACTTATAGGTAAAAAAAAAAAAAATAGATACGTGCATTACGATAAAAATGAATACTCGAAAATTACCGGTGATATTTTCTTCTCATAAACGTTCATAAGTATTTTCTCGTAGTTTTACTTTAGATTCGGGAACTAAAATTTTCGAGATCGCTTTGTTGTGCGAACAGGAAGAGTAACTATAATAAGAAGGACCATTGATTGTGTCGTCAACCGGCTTCGAAAGCAACGTTCTATAAATTAAAAAAATATATTCGTTATTTTTTTAACGAATTATATAACTTGTTTGTCTTTCAACAAACAGCGATCGAGTGCCAAATTAAACAACAACAAAAATATGTTTGATCTATTTATTTATTAATTTTTTACGTCTTAACAAGCATAAATTCAATTAAAGTTACAATGCGGTGTAAACTTAACGATTAGTAATAATAAGTCAGTGAGATAACAGCCTGTGTAAAGGATCATTGCGCTCGTAGGAGGTGTGATGGTGTGGGTAAAGCTCATAAAGTGAATGATTTCTTGTGTTACGGTCTACGGCACGGGATACGGAAGGAGGTAGAAGATATCAGATGAGGCGCACCAAGAGAGCCATTGAGAAGGGACGTGATGAAAGAAAGGTGGTCGGTTTGAATTCGACGCGAAGGTAGGAATTGCAAGGGTGGAGCGAATAACGGAACAATCGTGTTGGGAATGATTGATTTTTAAGTGGAAGGCAGCGTAGGACAAAAATCAGTCATTACAGGAGGGGAGTTCACGTTAAACCCACCAAGAACCAAAAGTTCGAGAATTATCGTGCGTTATTCCGCAATTCTCTATCCAAACGAAATGATGCGGTTATGATGAAGATTTTATCACTCTCACAAAAGAGTGTATAGTGGAGGTCTGGAAAGACTTACACGAGGAACTTTTCGTACATGCGGTGGCGTAATTAGCTGGGTTTCAGAGGCCAGACTGTAATGGGGGCCGTACGTAAGAAAAAAAGGACACAGAAGTAATGTACGCATTCAGCGGCTCCTACAGTCGGGAGCCCTTGGCATTCGCCCACTTTGCCCGCCCGATTTTTACGCCACCGCGCGTACATTAGAGGTATTGACATAATAGTTAATATTCATTTTTATCGAATAAAACATTGATTTAAAATCGGTTATTGGGGAAGACTTAATGCTTTAGCTACGCGTGCTCACAACTGGTGGATAAAACGCAACAGCGGAGTTCACACTGAACTCGCCAATAAAAGTAGACGTTTGGAATTTTTGTTTATGATTTTCCGCATTCTAAATTCTAATAAATAATTCAAAAGAACACCTGAATTCTATTACTCGATTATTACTATTTGATATATACACATATAAGTATATATAGGTATTTGATTTATTTGATTTATTATTAAAAAAAAATATATATTTTTTAATTCAAAATATTATACAAAAAAAAAAAAAACGTTTATAGCGTGGAAGAAGTTTCTATATGTTTTATTTTAACCTTCCGCCCTCCCAGAGAGAAATTGAAAGTATGCCACTGGCTGTAAAAAAAATATAATAATATCAGCTAGTAACGATACTTTAATAGATATACAATAACACTGATTCTTTAAAAAAAACTAATAATAATAATAATTTAAAATAAACAAAACCGTGTTACGTAATATATTTTATTTTTGAATGCAACAAAGAAACAAAAATTATGTTTTCGCCTAATACGTAGCTGTTTACATTATTATAATTGTGTACGTTTAACATTAAAGTATTTAGAATATCTTGTAATGGTAATAATAATATTTAATTCAAAAATATATTAATAAACCCGTGTATTTATAATAAGAATATAATTATATAATGTAAATAGGCGTATTCAATTAATAACCAAAATATTGCACTGTTTTCAACGTTACGCAAAACGTTTTAAGTCGTTATAATTGTTTTTTTTTTTATTATTTTAAACTTATTTACGTGTAGAATGTTATCTATCCGAGAATAAATAAATTAGCGATTTAATGCGATGGTACACGTGCCAAGAAAATTACAGATATCGTAATATTATAAACGTAAAATTATAAATATTTCCAATAGCCGCGCGTAGTCCGTTCGTATAGGTGATAATATTTCACGAATCAGTAGCGTTTTATTATTCCGCATGAAGTTTTATTTTATTCCTTCAATCGACCGTCCCGATGAGTTTAACCAACGAAAATATAATTAACCAAACGCTGTACAACAAGACAGCGCAGACGAATAGCAATAACACGTTGTGCGCTATGTATAATCTGAAATCAAATAAAAACGAGTAATTAGTACCTACGTATTATATAGTAATCGGCTGATTTACAATATTTTATTCATAACTTAATTAATTCCCGAGAAAAACCAGAAGAGGTACAGGAAATTCGAATGTTATTTTTTTGTCGAATATTTTATACGTCCTACGTATTTTTTTTGTTTTTATAAATATTTCTGTTCTAGTACGTATTGTGTTTGCTTTATTGTTATTATTTAAAGATACTATGAATAGTTTTTTTTTTTTGATATCTACAAACATCATTATTAATAAAAACATAGCAGGTAATAGACTACGTTTCGAAATAGATACGAATTAAAAGAAATCTATCTTAAAAATAGGTGTACTACAGTGGATTCGATACATGTATTTAGTATTTTTCCCATTCGAATCGATAAAAACGATATGTTACCGTACTACGCGTATTTCAAATTCAAAAACAAATTATTGGCGATTTCAAACAAAAATCAATATAGATTAGCTTCACTAACATTATCTCATATTTAATGCAATATTCTTATTACTTCTTTTTAACCGGTTGTGCGCATAATATACTGGTACACTCGATTTGACGAACGTGTTTTACTTCCTATTTACAACAGTCGATATTATCACGTCAGCGGCAAACTCGTTATAATTATAATTCAGGGCTCGGAATTTCACGTTATTTGCATATTATTGTCCGTGGAAACGCGCGTTTTCGAAATGTAATTTATCACAAATATTTTTTTTAATCTTCCACTATCGAAAGACTTCGAAATATTCGCGTACACAATTCATTCGTATTTTATACGCATATAGTGAAAATTTGTAATATTGTATTAACCGGTTTTTATATAACGTAAAATATTAATTGTTACACGTTTTGATGTTTCTATCTCATATGCCCTTCTTCGGCTGTTATTTAAACGCACAATCACTATAATTAACATACGGATTAACTAAAAATTACAATTTCGTATCGGTTTAATCGGTGTCATTTCCTTCCCGTCCTATAACTGTCCGATCGCAATACATTACAGTCTATTGAAGTACCTGTACGCAGTGGATTATTTAAAAATTAAAATAAACAAAAATATGATGTTCAAAATGAATTATCCCCGTACGGTTATTTCAGCCTAACGCCATTTGATTCGCGTTATTAACTGTTTGAAAACTGCGTCGTTTTCAATGATTAAAATTTAAAAACGAAATGAAACTGTTCGGCATTAAGGGGACGAAACTGGCAACCAACATACACGCAAAGAAAAATGGTTGATGACAATAAATTACTCGATGTCTATACAATAAACTACAAAAATACAGAATAATATTTTTAAAAAACTTCGTGTTCGTAAAATAATTACGATTCGATAAGGGTTTGTAAAAATAAAAAAAAAACTGAATTTTGCCGTAGGAGAAAATTATTCGCAGGAAAACTGATGAAAACAGTGTACCGCTTACTTTTCCCACTTCTTCCTAGCTGTAGGCAACGTGTGTATATCGTCTTTCACGAGATACACTCTTAAACCGAGACAGTGCGCCTGACTGAAGTAATCCCAAGACAATTGGTGTATATCGAAGTTGAACAATTCCCTGTCTTTTACATTAAGAGTGTCCCACAGCTGCAGCACTCGGTCGTTGGTGAACGTCCATTCCTTGTCAGAGAAATACGCCAATATATTGCTTACTTTATCGATTTTCTTATAAATTTTCAATAACCTGTGTACACACAACAGTAGAAAACGTGGAATTAATGATATTATTTATACCGTGAGTAAAAAAAAAACAAAAATGAAAACGTTTCTAAATCCGTCATCACACGGCGTCATCCGCAATATATTACGTGTCTAAGATCAATGTGTACTTATTTCGAAATGAAAACACTCGTCAAAGACGTTGTACTTACATCGGTTTTTTCCCGATACACACGGACAACGTGTCCAGTATATATCCAGGTACGATGTGACAAAAGAAATTTAAAACCGCGTACAAGTACGGATTATTGGTGGCCCAGAATGACGAGTACCATATAGCCCGAATCGTGGGCCAGTAGATTCCGTGACGTCTGTTCATCTCGATGAATTCGTACCATTTAATCGGCTTTTGCACTGAACTCGAACACGTGTAAATCGGTATCTCGCCGTCCTTCCTGTTGGACGACAAAAACGCTATATATTTTTATTGAATTATAACCGTTTGGGAAACCTGATCACTTTGTGATTATACAGACGCGTTTGTACACAGAAAAATTGATTTCCGTTCGCAAGCAGAGAAAATCGTGAAGTACGATTTATTTTGATTTTACAAAAATTTTAAAACGATTCGTTCCTCCGTCAATCGATTAATCTGTTTCGCGGTACGTCCTCTCGAATGCGGGAAAAAATGACAAAGAGAAACATTTTAATGACCAAAAGCTATTGGCGAATTTAAAACGTATTGCGGAATCGTACTAAGGAAAATGACAAAAAAAAACATATATTTATAAAACGGTTCGATTCGCGTATTATTTCATTTTCAGTCAAACTCCACAATATATTTGTTTAATACTTATTTCTATAGCGTAATAATTTCTCTCCGTTTAGTCAACTATATTCATCTGTACGCAGTAATTTAATTTTCAAATTATTACTACACGAGTTAAATACGAAAACAATATTATAACGCATCTATTATTATTACTTCTAGGTCGCGTATAAATATTATTTAATTCTCTTATCAAATAATTGCGGTACAGACATTGAAACGAAAAATACGTGTAAACGCGCTATTGTGAAATGTACATTTTAAAGAGACGTGTTTATACTTGTTCGTTCCCGTTTCTTTAGTAGCACATATTAGAGCGTTCACGGCGATGTCCACCGGTATCATGTCGGTTACGATATTAGCATCGAGATAGTGAGTGTGGAGTATTCCGGTGCCGGCTCCGACTACGATTCCCGTAGGACCGTAAACGTTATCGATCCAACCTCTTACCGGTTCCCGGTAAGTAGCGATCACTATAGAAAAAAAGAAATGAATATAAATGTGAATTTACAATGTATATGAATAGAAAAATTTAATTAAAAATTGAAGTGATAAAGTTGTATTGGCGCAATCCGGAATCGTACTCTTACCTCAGAGTCCAGAGATATAGTTAATATGATTCAAATATCGTTACTATTGCTCCCAAATTTTAAAAAAGTGCGCACACCAAAGATAAAAAAAAATCTCGAGACCGCTGAAGAACGTTTTTTTTTTTTTGTATATTTCGCGTACAAACGTTTTTTTCAATATTATAATAAAAATAAATTTCAATCGTTGAATAGTGAATATATATGTACGCGTAAATAACGCGGCCATCAATCGTTTTGTAAAAAAAAAAAATTATTGGCATTGATGATATATTTTTCGACTCATTGCGTCGGGGAAACTGGACGAAAACTGAGAATAATTGATATTACTAGACTTATAAATATTAACGTAATTCTATATATTTATCAATTAATGGCAAATCAATAAGAAAGCGAGCTGCGCGCATTTTTTTAATTAGCTAAAAATAAAAATAGTTACTCGTGTACGAATAATAAAAAAAATTTTAACCATTTTTTTTTTTTTTTTATCAAAATTCTCACAATTTTTATACGCGAATTTTAAAACATTTAAATTATTGTTGTTGGCGCGTGTGATATTTTTTCACTAACCTATACGGCCTTATAGTCGGGCCGGAGAGGGACATTTTGCTTATATTCTATTCAAATATTGTTACGATTTATGAGTTTTCGCGCGTATAGATACTTGTAAATTATTTTACGATTATATCGCCGGTTTTATATCATATAACAGTAATATCGATAACGTACCGACGGTGGGTCGGAACACGAATATCGGAAGATCTTGAGCTTCTCTTCGAATGGCGTCTTCGGTCAAGGATTTCGTGAACGAATACGTATTCGGTAAATCGCCTATAAGTCTTAAAAATATAAACGTAAATTAATATTGTATGAAAAAAAAAATGGAAAAAACAATTGATTTCTTATACTTGCTAGTCATATCTTGAAGTGTTTGATCGTCGGTAGACGAAACTAATTTCAAAATATCTTCGTAGTCGGCAATGGGATCGTAAAATTTTTCGTCGACATGCCTTCGGTTACAGTTTGCGAATGCAGTGGAAATATGCGCTACAACCTAATAAAAAATTTAAAAAATCTCAAGTAAGATCGCGTACAAAAAACGTTTAATGAAAAAAAAAACAAAAAGCGATTGAAAAAATAAACCGTTTTCAATCGAAAGTATAATATTTTACTTTGACATTTTTCATTTTCTTTCCACGATAAAATGTACATTAAAAAATATTTTTTTTAACAGCAATAACAATAATTAAAGTAAAAAAAAAAAAGATTTATAAACGTGAAAAACAATAAAAATTTAACTGTACAAAAACGTAGAAATCCAGCGACTCCGTTTAAAACTGTTTGATTTCAGAAACCGTTTTATTAATATTTTAATCTCTCACCTTCAAGTCAGTTATTTTTCTGGCCAAGTTTAACAGTTCTCTAGTACCCGAGAGATTTATGTTCACAGCTACACGGATGTGTTCGTCAAAACGCACGGTGGCGGCTCCGTGGAAGATAACATTGACTTCGTTAATCAACGTCTCCCGGCTGCTGACGCTCAGCCCGAGACCCGGCAAACTGCAGTCGCCAGCCACTCCAGACACTTTGTGATGATACTTGGGCACTTCGTGTTTCAGCCGTTTAAACAGCTACAGCCAACAGAGCAGACGTTCAATTAATATACGTTTGTACGTATGAAATAACATTGTATACTTTTTCTTCCCCGTCCGAACGCGATCAGTAGACAAAACAGTGTTTTATTAGAAATATAATATTTATTCGGTCGGTATAGTGAAAAAATATTATATTCCAATATATATATAATATATTAGATTTTTTTTAAAAATAAACGCGATCGTCCAATTCACTAGCATACATATTTCTAATAACAATTTTATTTTGTCAATTAATCAATTTTAAAATTAATTTTCACGCGAAAATGTAGTTTCTCGTCGCCGCGAGACCATATACGACTTTTGACACATTACTTAAGGGAATTGGAAGCGAGTATTTTCTCTCTTTGTCTTGTGCACACGAATCATAGTAAAATAAACGATTCGTACTTCCGACGTAACGATCCAACTAGTCATGCGATAAAGATTCTGAAAACAGATTTGAATTTTGCTATAGAATGATTTTTTCACATTTATTTTTTTTTTTTCATAAATCTTTAAAAAAATACTCAAACAAATTTAAAATTTTAAAAAAATTGCTAATAATCAATTTTTGAAGATCTTAAAAAAAAAATGAGATAAGTGGGAAAATCATTCTATAGTAAAATTTACGACGAATTCAAATCTGTTTTCAGAATCTTTTTCGCAACGCTATGTCGATTCGTATATGGACGTACGAAACGTTTATTTCACTATGAATTGTGTGTGCAAGATAAAGAAAGAAAATACTCGCTTTCAATCTCCTTTACTCTAAACAGTGGCGGTTATAAGGGGGTAATAGTTGGATAGCCGCCCCCCATGGGATTTGATATTTTTAAATTTAGTATATCTTTGACCTAACAGCACTGACTTGTGTCTTGTAAGTTGGTCCAATTAAAACGTTAAACAAATAATAAACGTGTAAAATAAACTAGTAAATGTGTAAGCGAAATGTACGAAATATTATTATTATTATTAGTAATAAAAAATAATAATAAAGATTGCATACGCGCGTACGATCGGTCGCTCGGTCAGCGTCAAACTAAACAGCCGCATGGCGCGTCAGCGGACCGCGTAATTAAACGGAAAAAGAAACTAGTCACCAGATAGCGCTACGACACGACATATAGGGCGTGGCAGAAAGGCGCTTATAAATAGCGGTCCGAAAGCATCGGACCGCTCAGTGTAATTACGGCGGTCAGGCGTGAATAACGTAGTTCGCGTCTGACTGCGGTGTGTGTGTGTTCGAGACTGACCGCTATTTACATATATGTGCATTTCTGCCACGCCCTTTATGTTGTGTCGTAGCGCTATCTGGTGACTACTTTCTTTTCCCGTTTTATTGTTGTTTCGTTTACATTCCATGTACGTTGTTCTTTCTTTTTCTACATCTGCATTTCGTCTCGATACATTAATAAATCTTTGCTCCATTTTCGCCCTCCCCCTTGAACATCATGTATAACCGCCACTGACTGTAATATCGTCGGACAATAAAAAAAAAACGCCGAATGAAGAATTGTATTTACCCTGTCTTCGAATATGTCTTCCAATCGTTCTTCGACGTTCTTGCCTTTCTTCGACCGAATCAACAGATAAATGTGCTTGATGTGCGGACACGTCCTGAGCAATTTTTCCACCAACACCTTGCCCATAAAACCCGTGCCGCCGGTCAAAAATATTACTGCGTCCCGGAAAAATTCTTGTACGGGCGTTCCGATTTCGGACTCGGGGACTTCGCGGGGCTCGTTGAAGCTCCGCTCGCCCAAAAGCTCCAGAGGATCCAAATAGTATTTCGAATTCACGATGTCTTTGACGGGCACCAACGGTGCGCTGTCTTGTGTCTTATCGATGTACTCGCGGTGTAAATCCAGTGCCATTTTGTACGATTTTTAAAATGTACAACGTCCCGATTCTGACTAACTGGAATAATCAAAATAAAAACGACAATATAATTTCCATATAATGTATTTATATTATAATAAAATTTTAGATAAACGTGAGCGCTTACTAGTTAAAAATTAAAAAGTAAATTTAATTTTAATTCAGCCATTGGACGCGCGTTATTTTTTAACTTTACGAGTTAACATTTACACGCAATGGTATTTTGGTAAATTAAATAACGAATGCGGTTCTGAAAAATAAGCATCGATTCTTAAAAGAGTTACATTAATATTTATTATATTTAATTTCGTGCACTGCCTACGCTATTAAATAACAATAGTCTTTCCGTGTTTTGTATTTTATATTTAAAATATTTAAAGTTATTTCTTTTTGCTGCTATAATTGTATAACATTTTAACTTTTAACCGAGTTATGTTACATTTTAAAATACTTTTATCTATTGAACAAGAACCCCTTTCTAAAACAGGATTTAGATCAATTGAAATTAAAACAGATTAGGTATACCAAAAAAATGTAAACGCCGTCTCAAACACTCTGTACATGATTTCACTTTTCACTAGCAAAAAAAAAAATAATAATAAACCGCGGATAAATTGTACTTAATGAAAATGTACGCAATACGCTATATATATATATAATAATACGAAGACCGTATACGAATTAGCGGGTAAATATAATTATCGATTGGATGAGCCAGACATCGATTAGAAATCGTTACGGACGTTAATCGTGTTGAAAAAAAGCAAAAAATTAACGTTGCTGCGAGATCAAAGAGACAGCATCCGGCGATGGTAACTCTTCAGCCGTCTGTATGACGCGCACTGCGGGGAAGCCATTTAACTCTGTAATTTTTTTTTTTTTTTAATTTCGCTTTGTTTGTATATTATTTATTATCCAATACCGTTCACCGTGTCATACGTATTAATCTGTATGATCACGTTGATCGTTACCAAAAAACGCCATATGAAATACGCAAAATAAAATACCTATATATACACAAACATGGCGAGTGTAGACGCTATTCGGGCGTTTTAGAAATTGACGTTCTAACTGTATTTCAACGAGTAATAAAATAAAAACCTATATTTAAAATATACGTAAAATTCGATTTATAATAACGGGGAAAAAAAAAAAAAAAACTTCTAATTTTCTGCTCCGCCTCTGTATACACAAAAGCAAAACCAATATGGCTTTCTTTCGGACGAAAAAACATTATGTAACACGCGTTACGGCAATAATAATATTTTAGCACACTCGATACACAATCGACAGTACTACCCGTAGTGTAAGCAAACCAGACCATTATTTATATTTTATAATATCGAAATATAACTAAATATACTGTATACACTCTACAGTAATAATAACTATACACAATATACGCGTCACCGTGAGCAATCAATTTACCAAAGAAACACAAAGAATACGTTTTCAAAACATTTCTGTCAGCGACGATTTCACTGTGCAGCCCGTAGGGGGCTACTGCTATCAATAAACTCTACAGTACACGCGACGTGTAGAATAAATTAAAGAGTATCGTCGTACGCATTATTTTATGCAATTGTGTGTACACTGCAATATTTACGATGAATTATAATGTAATTTAACGAAATAATGTCGAAGCCTTTTACGACGATTTGACTGTATAATCGAATTATAACACTCGCGTAATTGCCCGTGCACATCGACTGCACGCTTATGTTCGATGTTTAAAATAGGTTTAACACGAATCGTTAATTATCCGCCGCGTTACGTATAGAAACGATTTCGTCGTAGAATTTTTAGTTCTATATAATTATTTTATTATAATCACTTATAAACATTATAGGTTTTTAAACGCGTCGTTTCTTTATTTATTTTCTTTTTTTTTTTTATAAAATTTTTTCGTGTTACGCTTGTCTAAAAAAAAAACAAATTCAACAGATTATGGTGTAACGTCTTATAATACGTAAAGTGTATATATATATATATATATAGATACCGGTAAATAGGCTGAAAAAAATTCTCTATTATGATTTCGAGACACTATATACACAATATACCTATACAATCTGGAAAATTGCGTAATATAGTCCTGAATATATATTTTTTTTTTCTTTTTCGTAATGTTAAATACATTTATTTTACTATGAACAATACGTGACAGAAAGAACAAAGAAGCAATTACGTAAGTTCAACGTAAGTAACAAATAATTTACTTTGATTTAAACGTAAATAAATCAAACTAAACGGAATTCGAGAACCCGGGGAAGTATGCGTAAAAGTAGGACGTTTTTTTTTTTTTTAATGCGAATAAAAACAGTGGATAGAAGAAAATCGAAAAACAGGACTGTGATCAAAAGCTGTAGTGAAAAAAAGATTTGTACAAAAAAGAGGCATAGTGAAAAAGTATATGACGAAAGTCATCTATACGAACAGGGAAGAGGAGAGTTTAAATTAAGATCTGCACACGCGTGCGCAGGCAGATGATTAAACCTAACCCCAAGTCTATAGAAAGAAATAATAATATGTAAAACCTAAAGAGGTTTGTATTGGAGAACAACGGAAATCGTGTGATACCAGCTGGACAAATGGATTTAAACCGACTGGAGAATATGCGTTTCACTGCGATGGGACTGCGAGCAGGGCACTTGCAGCGGTACTCGCGCAGTCAATCCATTTTATTAAAAAAAAAAAATCGCGTATAAACGTGTATCATAAAATAATAAAATCGTATTACTATTTTAGCGCGGTAGTTTAACGTATTATTTTTATATATATTTACAATTTATGCAAAAAAAAAAAAAAAACAAAGCAACACGCCACAAACACCATCCCAAATAATAGACTTTCCCAGCAAAAAAAAAAATAATAATCCCCTCTCCCGTTATAAAACGGTTGATTGTGAACGGGTGCTGCAATGATAAAAAAAAAATGATTTGTCACTGTCAACAATAACCTGCAACCGTCAAGACGTATTGATCGATACATAATATACGTTCTAGACCGACACGTTTACACATTAAATATAGAATACAAAAACAGTAATTTATGCAACAAGATGTCCTAGTAAACATCTCACGCGCTTTTTAACGCGTAATAAATCGGTGTTCGTGTCGATTTTAATACTAAAAAAAAAAAATGACTTTTTTTTAAATTGGCCCACCTATTGGGTATAACGACGACAACGAAAGAAGCTATATAACTGCGGAATCTCGAAAAAAAAAAACGGCGAAAACCGTTCTGCAAAAACGCGTAACATATATTATATTGGCGCCCTTTTTCTTTTTTTAACATTATGACACTTCCGAAGTCGAAGTCGTTTATCGACAAAATTACACAAAGTCTTGTACTATAATACATACTATACGTCCGATATACGTACACAGGTAATATAATAAATTAAATTGTTAACGATTCATCGTTAATTGCGGATCGATCCGTTTATATAGCTGTGTTTAGAAGTTAAATATACGTTGTCTTACGAAAACAATACCAATATTATTTTTTTCGATATTAATTATTTCTAGAATAGACTTTAAAAAAAATAAAAAATCACGGACGTATTTATCGGGAGAAAAAAATAACGTACGTTTCTTACCTTTTTTTCTCGGTCAACTACGTATCTTATGCGCGACAATATTATTGCGTACCGCGCTTTAACGAGCTACCGCAACAGAATGTCCGCGAACTCGATGAACAGAATATTCTCTCCATCAACGAAAACGGTGTTGAAGAACGCATTATACACGACGACGCCGAATAACAGAGGGCGTGTTTAAGAGGGGCGGCGTCCAAAGCATTTATCCCCCTCTGAACACCCTGTACGTAAGAGCGTGGTTTGGTACTTAAGGACGGATATTTCGAGAAATGAAAAATAAGCGCGATGTACGTCAAATAATATATTAAATGTACGTAAGGCACGTCGTTTTTATATATTTTATAAATCGTTTCAGTTTCGTAATCGCCTATTTTAATCCGTTCCGAAATAATAACTCAAATAAACCGTCGTCGTTGCGTCATGACCTCGTCGTACCGACCGACAGCATTGTGTGTGTGTACGCGCGCGAGCGTATGTATTTGACACCTGACTTCCTTTTTGCCATCGCGCGAGAAGTATGAAAAAAACAAATAATAATAATTTACTTTCTTAAAATATTCTATTATACGTTAACGTGCGCTATTGTCTTCCGCGACACCGAAAAAAAAACATATACGGTCGTTATTTTTTAAGTTTAATAACAAACGCGCTTGTTAAAAATCGAATTACTTTTTGGTCGAAATATATTTTCGTTAAATCATATAGTTTTGCAGGCAATGACGCACGTTGCTGCGTTCGTATTTGAACACGCTTTAAAACAGAACCGGGGATCTTCGTGTACTGTATTTTGTAATATTTTTATATAATCACTAGCTGAATTGCCCGGCGCCGTTGCCCGGGAAAATAATTGTGTGTTCAACTCCTTTTGGGCATGGGCAGTATTTACATTTTTCGCGCCCCGGGGCAGCGCAATTTTTACGTTAAAATATTATGCTTTATAATTTTTTTTTGTTAACACACCATATTACGCGTATGAAAATTTACCGCCCCTTTAATAACTAAAAACTTTGCCGCCCCGGGCAACAAGGTACACTTGCCCCCCTCCCCTTAAATACGGCCCTGCTTTTGGGTGTAATTCGCTGTGGAAGCAATGCCCTTTTTAAGACCAATCACCCGAAATAACGGTTAAAATATTTTAATAATTTGTATTGTATTGTAAAATAATTAAAAAATAATCTCTAGACCCGGCGGTTTAGGCTGTGCGTTGATCGATATATCAAACTTTTAACCCCTTTTTCGTTCCTTTAGGGATGGAATTTTGAAAAATCCTTTCTCAGTGCTCGCCTATGATGTAGAAGGAACTTGTGTGCGAAATTTCAAGGGTCTAGACCCGGCGGTTTATGCTGTGCGTTGATGAACCAGTCGGTCAGGACAAGTTATTTTATATATATATATATAGATTATAAGATTTACAGACGGACAAATTAGATACACAGTCTCGAAAACCAGAAGATCATATACAATATATAAAATGTGTTTATTTGTTTAATTTTACTGGCGAAACCGTTTATCGTAATTACCCGAAACATATATAATCCGCAACACGCGTATTAAACCACTGCTGTATACCTATGTAGCTTGTACGGTTTTGGCCTAAAATACATTACTTAACAGAAAAAAAATTCTAGAAATTGTTGAACTTAAATTACACACACACACACATAAATAACTCGATTATTTCTACATAACGTAATCTCGACGAGTCAAGAGAGTTTATATATATATTTTTTTTTTACATAAAAATAATATTTATACTTCACACAAAAAAAAATAAACGCTCACCGTTAATGTCGAAAAACTAAATAAATACTGGATATGGATTGAAAATTAAATTTCGATTTTACACGATTCGTTACGGTTTATGCGATATTAAGATAGCGTTATTTTTTTTTTTTTTTAATAGCAGTATATACTCCAATCACACTCTCAAACTATTTTCTAATCTTTTCTTTAAGTTATTCCATAAATATATAACGAGTTCCTACACATACGTACTCACATGCCTGAACTATAATATCTGAACGATAAAATCATTAGAAATTCGAGTGACAGTCGGCGGAAAAAAAAGAAATATTAATAAAGTTCAATAATCGAACAAAATATGTATATTTCAAAAAAAAAAAATACAAAGATAGGACTTTGTTAAAAATATTCACAAATAAATATATGAATCTCTCGCTCGTTACAAAAAAAAAAAAATTTAACGGCTCCTATAGCTGCAGTAGCTGTTTTGCACAACAACACAAACTCTATAAAATATTACGACTGTAAAAACTTATAGTTTCGAAAGGTATAAATTCGTTTTAAAGATAAAAAAATATGATTTATTTTTCTGAAAAACATTTTAACTTCGAAACAGAAAGAAATACTTTGTCCATTAAAATAACAAAAATTCCGATACGACCCATATAATCGAACAAATACTAACGAGATTAGCACTAATTGTCACTGCTGCAGGAATAAACGATGTGAAGGACATTTTTTTGAAGATCAATAATTGATTATATTAATTTTAACGTTCTTCTTTATTTCCTGTTTAATATATTAAAATATATATATATACGAATTCGAATGATAATGATTTAAATGCGTTTAATTTTGTTTTTTTTTTTTACACAAATATATATTTATATATGATAACTATACTGACCTAATACATTTAAAAAAATATTTGTATTCGCCCTATAGCGAACAAAATCTATAATATTATAGTATAGATGTATTAAAATATGATTATACAAAGTATTTATAGACACTTAAATACATATATAATAGACAACAATTCGTCATATAGTTTTAACCTTTATTTACTTTACAATTGCGTGTCTAGTCGCAAAGAAAAAAATTTTTTATTTTTAAATTTACTGAAGAAGAAAAAAAGCACTCGTAACATTGTCGTGTCCTTGAGTGAAAATATTAGTTGGTAAACAGACACTGTGACCTTTAAGATATTACATTTTTAATAATACTGCACGTACCGTCCGGGTGATGAACTAACATTATTATTGTACACTCAAATGAAAATTATTGAGTTCTGCCAGGTACACGCTTATAATTTATAAATAATGTAGAAACGATACCTTGGGTCAGTAATGGAT
Organism: Slavum lentiscoides; assembly: GCA_032441835.1. NCBI lineage: Eukaryota > Metazoa > Arthropoda > Insecta > Hemiptera > Aphididae > Slavum > Slavum lentiscoides. Next base: position 6,899,651 of record CM063714.1, on the reverse strand, counting down.
AATTATATTATATGTATATCCACATATATGTACAGAAAATATTTCTATTTTCCGCGATTCTATGATGAAAATCGTACAGGTGGAGGACAAGCCGAAGCTTTTTGCCACCTTCTGGACTTTGGAAAAAAATCGATTTCGATCAATTTTATTATTGTTTGAATAAACATTTCATCGGGACATTTTGATTTCAGTACACAAATTTAAAATGTATAGAGAAAAGGTACAGTCGTATATGCCAAGACCTCCGTAATGATATAATTTACAAAGCGTTCCGAAAAATCAATAACAATCAATAAGCGAATTCGTCAACTCTTCTTATCGATATCGTCCTTTTTGCAATTCACAAAGAATACACTTTCTATTTTAATGTACTTTTTGGTACTTGATCAATTATAATAACACTCGTCTGGACACCGAAATGCGCGCGAGAAACACAGGAAATTAAATAACTGACGAACTGCGAGCCAGAATGGTCAACGAAAAAAATCCTTTGATAGAACTAAAGTGATAATATCATAGACACTGAAAATTCCGTTAAAAATATCACACGACCGATAAATGGCAAAAAAAAATCCAGGAATAAACAAATTAAGTCGACGTACAAACAGGCGAGAATCGACTTTTAAACGGAAAGGGGAAACGGCGTCGTATCCAATCGTTTATACGCGATGCGGACAAGTCTCAGATTAATGGTCTGCAAGGAAGAAGCTCCGTCATGCGAGTCGTGTAGAGTTCAACAGTAAAACACGTCCTAAACGAATGCCACAAATACGGCGAAAAACGAGTCGAAACTCGACAATTCCAGACAATCTCTAAGGTACATCAACAGCAGAGTACAACTATTCAACGGTTCGTTTTCAATCGGATATGATATTATTTATATATACATACTTTAAAACCAACATCGTACGACTATAATTTTTAGACATTTCTTTGTAAAATACCGTGTAATTTCGAAATGCAACTGATATCTAGTCTGAAAAAAAAATTATCGATAGTTCACTTATATAAACCATATATACATATATATATACCAGCTAGTTTTATGCGATAGCAAAAATGTGGACATTCTTCGCATATTACGTAATGTTTAAATTAACATTCTGTGCTCTCGATTTCTAATCGATTGATAGTCGATTTTTTTAAAAAATTATCATTGTAAATCTAATACGTTTTTCACTTTTGACCCGAGTTCATAAAATCCAAATATACGTATACTCGTATATAAATTTATCAAAATATTCTAAAGCGTATAGAAATTTCGCCGTTTAAAATTATTTTCGAATTCATTGAATTACATTTTTCGCCAAAATCGTATTACGAATATGTGTCGTATATATAAATGTTTGATTCGATAGACGATCGCATTAATTATAATATACCCGACCGGAATCGAGTAATTTAAAGACTTTATTTCAAACGTTCCACTAAAATTAAAATCGATGCATTTTTAGAACGAAAAGGGGTTCTTAACTAATAACGACTAGTTTTATTGACTATTAACAACTATTATATATTTGACTTGACAACAAAACTATCGATAATATTTTAATTTAAATATAAGGTAAATATTTTAACTGAAAACATTTCAATTTTTTCCTTATTATTCTTGTATAAAAAAAAAAATTCTACAGAAAAAAAATGGATTATAATAACATAATGTTAATAGTGTTGAATTTTTTTTTTTTTTTAAATTATATGTTCCTAAACTTGAATTACAAGAAATCGTTCCTGTTGTACCCGAGTAGATGACAATGATATAACTATATATAACACGAATCCGATTTTATACTAAAATAATATGTAATACAATTAATAAATAATACCATTAAAACAGGCAACTGCGCAAGGTTAAACGTACTATAGTATACTTACAGTACAATATAATTGTTAATATAGGGTTATTAACTATACTATATATTATATATATATATTATATTGTATTGTACTTTTTTTTATTATAGCTGTTACCCCGTAAGTGAATTAAAATATGAATGCAAAGTTAAATTAATTAATAATTTTAAAATACCAATGTATTAACAACCATATATATATATATATACAACGTATAATAAAAAAATTAATTAATTTTATACAAAATTTCAAAATTATTAATAACCGGATGTGAAATTTATTATATTTATTACATATCATATTATATTCGTATAAATACCGTAGTAGTAGAATATATATTAGTGTTTGACAGATGTTTATATAACAGTCTAATTTCAGAGGTTTTCAAAATAACGCTCTTTTACATACGGATTTCAGAATACCGACCACATAAAGAAAAATGTGTCTAAAACAAAAAAAAAAAAAAACTCTTCGAGAAATGTATTTCTCAGTAAGATGACTTTCATGGACCCGCATCTCAAGGTGAAACAGAGAAACGTGACCGCGCATACACGATCATCTTCTGTAAAAGTAATAGTACATATAGGTGCCTCTATATATATAACATTAAATATAAATTACTGCCCGTTAATATCAGCTACATATTATTATTATGCATGTTACAGTTAATTTGGAAAATGGCGTCATTGCAGGCGGGGAAGTGTCGTCATTTCCCTTAAAATCTGGAAATGTTGAAATTACATTATTGCCCGGTCAGTGACGTCAGTAGCGATTTAAATTGGATAGTGACGTCGAAATATATTTTATAAAGGGCTATTACGTTAATCTAAAATATAATAAATTACCGACGTCTATCTCTATATAGTAATAGTATAAAAAAATAATCGTCTCTTATAATTCTTACAGCATTTACTAGCGAGCTGTGTGTCTGCGAGTATTAAATAAAAATTTGTTATAACTATTTATATAGGAAAAGTTCATTAATGATATTAAAGTATATTTGGAGCAAACAATTGAAAATATTATAAAAAAAAAATAAGAAAAAATAGGGAAGATAATTTTTATTTTTTTTTTAAATTTCAGTTCGGAAAAGAATGGGAACACGGAAAAACGGTAGAGAATAACTATTAAAATATACACTGTAACAATGAACTTATTACTTAATATATATTGTGCGCTATATCATCTGCATCATTGGCCCAAAAATCTTGGGAATTGACCGCGATATAAGATGAAAATTTTAATACAAAACGCGCTTTTTGAACAAAACTTCCCTAGCCTACATAATTTGATCGTTTTCGTCATTGACGAAATTTTTCACAAAAAAAAAAATTCAATATAATTTCTCGCTATAGTAAGTTTAGATCACTATGAACCAGTATAATTGTCTATTATTAACACGTCAAATAATAATAAATCTAAATTTCGTATAAACGTTCAACATGTATTTAAATTTTTTTCTTTAGACTTCTGCGGTGTTCTTTTTATGATGCCCCGTCATTCGTATTTATTCTTTTAGACGTCTTATTTGTATGTTATAAGAAATATGAAATTTTCCTACGCAAATACGCGGCTGTATACACAAAAATTCGAATAATTCCAATAAAATTCGCTATTTCTCCATGAAATATTATTCCGTGATATTCGAATAGTTTTCGCGAGTGATTTTGGAATTCATCGTCATACACCTATACGCGTTTCATCTTGAAATTTATAAGAATATTTTAAAATATGTGGAACGTTTTGTCATTGATGACATTATTAATTCGTAATTTTTGATAAATGACTGAATGAATGACTGATGAATGACACGCACACAGCGTGTCGTACACAAGGGCACGTATTCCCTTTCGCGGCAATTTTTTTTTTTTAGTCTATCACACAATGAACATAATATCAATGCGACAACCGAGTAAAATTATGAAAAATTATTATTAAATTATATTCGTAACATCGTGCAGGATAATATAATAAGTACGAAATAACCATTACAAGCTTAATTCTAATTACGAATGTTTTAAATTCTTTCTCGTGCGTCACCCGTTACCTTCCATAATCTGTAATTGCAGTACATTTAATAACGTTAAACGTGATAATAATCTTTTTTTTTTACGGAATATTAAAATTAAATTGCATATATATATACGTCTTAAAAAGGAAAGTCCGAGAATATGTGGTAAGTAAAATGGAAGGCAGGAACAATATCATATTAGCTATATGGAAATGTATTATAAACTTTCGAAAAATTCAATAATTGCAACAACTGAAAATCGATAGAAACATTGATTATTACTCGATGTCAAGTAAAAAAAAAACGACATTATTTTAATTAAATATATATATATTCTTGGATTTGATCGTGTTTTTAATATAATTTATTTAAAGCGTCAAACCGTATCAAACGATAAACTTCGTAAAAATCTCTGTAAAATCAAAAAAAAAAAGCTAATAATGAAACCTACAACTCCGTTAACTGAGTGAATTTCAACGCTTCTAAAAATAAAGTATTCCACATAATTCCACCTGTATAAAACACACTTCTACGAACAAAATAAATCTAACTACGATCATCAGAATATTATGTAAAAGACTCGATCGCAGATCGAAATACATAATAGAACTGTAAAAATAAACAATACGATTTGTTCACAATTTAAAATTGTAACTATTAAAAATAATCTAATAACAATTATCGTACCCATGACGCGTGTAAAGAAGTTAAAGTTTTTAGCGGATTTTATCTAACTATAATCCTAGAAAATAATTGAATATTTTATCCTATAAACTCAGAAGGACCTTGAGTAAATATAATAATGGAGTAACATCTCAGTCGGTAAAATCTAATTATAAATTTCTAATGTTAAATAATCAATGATGAAAAAACAATAAAAAAAAATTGAAAAATAATGAAAAAACGATAAGATCGACGACGATTTACTAAAAAAAAAATTAATTAATAAATTATCGAAGACCCATCAGTCGTGAGTTCTTTTAGTCATTTCAGTTTAAGAATAAGGAAAACAAACCCGTTTCTTACATAATATTCGCCTTCGTTACAGTATATACTACGATGAACACGAGAAAAGAATCCAGAATGAGATTTTATTTTAAGAATAAATGTACAATGGCCGGTGCATCGCGACAATATACCAATATTTCTTTGAAGTATTTTCACTGGTTTCGGGTCCATTAGTAACAAGACGTTTAGCTGTTCTTTCTCAAATTCAACCGAAAACATGTCACTATATAAGTGCACTGTGCAGGTTATGAAATATCCGTGATAAATACCGACAGGAAATACTTGTTTAAGCGCGATGGTCCAACAATGGAACATAAAATAGGCCAAAACTGACTACAGTGGCGGTCATAAGTGGGGCGATAGGTGGATCGCCTCCCCCCCCCCTCATGGGATTTGATATTTTTAAATTTAGTATATTTCTGACCTAACAGCACCCACTCGTGTCATGTAAGTTGGTCCAATTATGTTATGGTTATGCTCCATTTTCACACCCACCCTTTGAACATCATGTATAAGGCTGGAATTAGTGCTCGACCGATGATCAGTGGGTACGGTACGCGCTTATCATCGGTCGTGATCGAGCGTCTAGTGCATATCTGACGACAAATATTATTTCATTATTATTTATTAATAATAATAAAGTAATAAAAGTCACATACGCGCGTGGCGCGTACGATTGGTAGCTCAGTCAATGTTAAATTAAACACCCGTATATACCGGCATAGCGCCGTCAGCCGACCGTAATAAAACGGGAAAAGAAAGTAGTCACCAGATAGCGCTACGACACAACGTGGAGGGCGTGGCAGAAAGGCGCTTATAAATAACGGTCCGAAACCATCGGACCGCTCAGTGTAGTCACAGCAGTCAGGCGTGAACAACGTAGTTCGCGTCTATGTGCGCCTTTCTGCCACGCCCTTTATGTTGTGTCGTAGCGCTATCTGGCGACTACTTGCTTTTCCCGTTTTATTGTTATTTCGATTAATTACGAGTTAATGATACTTAAAAATTAGGTCTCTGCACAAGCGTCCGAGGGAAATATTATTTGTGTCAAAATCAAAACTTTTGAAAATGGTGTTTGTTCGCAGATTGGAATGTAGGGTATGATTGGAAACGCAATGCTCGTGGAATTTTTGTAAGTTTGAAAATGTCTTTAATATTAAAGCGTTTAGGTTAACTGTAGTATTGAAAAATTATTGTTTTTTTTTTTTTTTTGAACTTGTAAACTTCAAATCCGTTATTTTTATACATTCGCAACGACTTATAAATTACATGCAAGCATAACACACGAGGCATTCGACAACGTATAATTAATATTTCACGTTCTTATTTTTCAATGGCAATTATAAAATTTTGACTTCTTGAAAAAAAAAATGAGCCGTCACGGGACGCCTGATGGCAGATGTGAAACATTAGAACTATATAGTTCAGAAAATATACATGAAAGGATGGTTTATTAAAGAAAATAAATATGGCATGATCGAAAACAAAATATTTTGATTTTTTTTTTTCAAGAAAAATTATTCTTTATTCAAGAAAAATATATATTAATTTAATAACAAAATTAAAAGAGGAATATACTACCAGATAATAATATTATGTGACGCAGTAATACCGTCAGAGGCAGCATCGAATATTATCACTAGTACAGAAGTAACTGATTGAAGGCTCATTTTTTAAATAAAACATTTCTTAAACAAAATTCAGAGGACTCGGATTCTTTCAATCAGTTACTTCTGTAATAGGTTTTCGATGCTGCCTCTGACGGTATTATTGTGACAATCAGTCGATGACGACTAAAGTATGTTACAAAGTTTATGTACATTGTACATTATACAAATTCGAACATTTTGAACGTATTGTCTGAACATTTATGTTTTTATATCTGGCAACACAGGCGTGGCGACACGTCACCACGCCAATAGCCGGTCTCACTCTATTTACCCGTGATATGAACAACTAGGTATGATTGGAAAAAACGAATTTTGGTCAGAGTTCGAGCGTTACGTCATGCGCCTATTTTTATTATCAATACTTAATATTATCTTTGTGATTTGTGAAAAATAAATAATTTAAAAACGCTGTACTATGACGTCACGCACCTACCAATATTTTATAATCTCCTATCTATAAGTTACAGAGTCCATGATATATGACAATTGATAAGTTCCCATCATACCTAGTTGTTTATATCATGTATTTACCTTTTCTATGGTCTCACTCGCCGCATTAGATGTTTCACATCAATCACATCAAAAAATGTAAGTAACTCGTTTTCCAATTCTGTCGTATATCAGGGGCATATCTACGGGGAGGAAATAGGGGAAATTCCCCCCCAAAAAAATTAAAGTAGAAAAAAATTAATAAGACAAAAACAAGGTCATCGACTTTTTTGTACTTTTCCGACTTCTTGAAATAATTTCCCCCAAATCAACTCTTAGATCCGTCACTGCATATATTGACTGATAATATTGTCATATACTCGTAATTCGTGTATATTCAACGAGTTAAACGATTTGATTTATATACTCGCCTCTAGGAAAACGATTATAATATTATATAATATCTTATATTTCCATAGCGACCATAGCCACAAAATGTTTATAATGTTATAATAATATTAATAGTACTAATATTACAATACGCGAATAAAGTACAAATTTCTTTTTCGGGAAAAATTGTTGCAAAAAAAAAATTTAAAAATGTTTTTCTCGATCTTGTTCACGGCGGCAGTGCTGTTGTCCAGTAATTGTCACGTGCTCTCGTTTTCGATCACTCTAGACGAGCAGCCGCTGGGCTTCGACGATTTCCGACCGTTGTCGAACAGTAATGAAGTCACCGAAAAACCGCTGGAACGATTGCCGCCGGTCAACGCTGTGGACGAGCACGAAATTCAAGTCAGAACGGTCCGTACGTATTTGATCATCGGATACGTGATGCTGTTTTGTCTCGTGATGTACGTGTGTTACACGTTCAAAAAGAATTCGGCCAAACGCAAACGGATTCCGAGCAGTGCCGCATAATTTAACAGGTACCGGAGAAATTTTCTTTGTAATAAACAAAAATATTTCTAATAATTTAAACGTATTTGGAAAAAAACTAACGCAATTTTATTTATTATTAAACTGTCCGTTGTGGTGCGTTTCAATGCGAAAGACAAAACGACGGAGCAGCTGTATATATAAAAAAAGAAGGATTACTCGTCTGCGAAGTAAATTATGCGAACGCACGTCGCGGCGAATCATAAGTTTCCGAGGTAAACCTTTCAGTTTTGATTAATTTCTGGACGGCGACGAACGTTTTCTTTATAGAAATAAAAAAATCCCTATACGAGCAGCGAACTCGTCTGAAACGCGCGGTTCCGGCACAATACACAATTTCCCGTTATACGCGAACACTCCCCGAATCAATGGGATGATTTAGGTTACTTTTTTTTTTTTTTACTTGTTTTATAATAATATAATATAAAAATTGATTGAGCAAATATGTCCTGTACATTTTTGCTCAAGCGTTTTGTCTATATAGGTAATAGTATATAGAAATGTGGAAAAAAAAATTTCTACTAATAATTGAAGTAAAAACACTGCACTATAGATGCACTTTTTCTGTGCAGTGAAGATATTTTATACCCCGATATACGTTTTCTTCTCAAGATTTTATGTACACTTCCCGTGTCGACAGCTACACCTCCTGAAAGAACCTTTTCGAGTTAAAAACGTATAAAACCCCTGTTTTTTTCCTAATACTATGACGGAATAGTGTGTAATCCGGTTTTAATTTTTAGATTCCGTTGTTCAACTATAAATCGAGATTAATTTATGGGTTTCGTATTTTTGTTTTAGATTATAGACTCAGTGGATTGTCTTCGATGTCAATTAATAGACGTATTAAATTAACCGTTGAGGAAATTATCGATGATTTGGCAAAAAAAAAACCAAGAAAACTGGAAATATTATTGTAATAAATACAATTAATTATAATTTTGTGAGATACCTGTAAATGTTTTTATTTTTTTTTATTTTTACTAATCACAAATATTCATATCTGCACCCCCCACAAAACGGTCCTAGTTACGCCACTGCCCCGAATGAAATTAATTTTAAATACGTCGTTTAATATGAAAGTGTGTAAACATTTAATAGTCGGTATATATACGCTTCACGTCGTAATCAACAAATCATACAAACGCGTACATATCGATTCCGACTTCGGAGCAAAGAAAAAAAATGTGATTTTTATTCGACGGTAATTCGTTCGCGTTAAAAACGTTCGAACGTCGTTCGTTATAACGACAGTGCAAAATACACTTGTACCTACCGAAATAAAGCGAACAATTTTTTTTGTTAGCTTAACGAAATTTTATTATTAGCACTTTGTCAACGCGCAATACACGCGTACAGCGTGTATAAGTGCAGTGTTAAAATGGCCGGAATAGAAGCCGCATTTTTTTTTTCCGATAGTTTTCGGACGATTTATGCATTCCCGAACAGATTGTAAAACCAAAAAAAAAATGAAAGATCAAGGTTATGACATTAAATTTACACCAATTAAAAATAATATTTCATCAAAAAAAGCGAGGTCGTTATACGCAATAAAACCACATCGTCTGCATATTATTGTATGTTCAAACAACCATAACATTTTCTATGTATATACCAAATAAATAAATCCTGGGATAAATCAATCTAATAATTACAAAAAAAAAAAAATATTTATATAGACAATTCCGTAAACGTATAGAAAATATTTTATTTTACATAACTATATATAATATATAGCTGCGTATGTACATATACGAACATTTTTAAAATGTAATGTCTTTATACGTCTCTCTCTCTATATTATATATACATATTATTATACTTGGAGGTGTTTGTGTTACGAAAAAATAATTTTATTTGTCTACATTATATATATATAGATGATTCCTGTCCAATTTAAACAATTAATACCTCGTAGATGTTTGTGTTACGAAAACAAAATAATTTTATTAATATATTATATAGACGTTTCCTGACCAATTGTTTTTACAAGGCTGATGATTTTTATACGCGACTATAATATATATATATATACGCGAGTACCCGTACCGCGTATATATACCACCGCGCGACCGAAATCATAAAGAAAAAAAAAATTATATAACCGACACTGAAAACGAATTAGCGATTTTCAAGGAAATTAGAATTTGAAAAAATGACTTTGGAAAAAAAAAAATTACTACGCTTATGTCGATCTAATATTATATGTCTATATACGCCTAATGCAATGTCCTGAAATCGCGACAGTACGATGCAGAGGTCTCGTCCGCTAGAATTAACGATCGAGCCAACAAAATCCGTACACATACTTAAAACGTAGGTCAAGTCATTTCTTATAATGTAATTATAAATAATACGAACAGGAACAATTTTTATCGGATAATTTTTTTTTTTGTGTCCTATACGTGTTTTAGATTCTGGGCGGAGCGAGGGTTCTATATAGCGGTTTTACAATGATGTTTATTTTTTTTTTTCCCCCGTCCTGCAGTGTACAGATTTTCGACCAGAAGGAGTGCTCCGACCTATTCGGTCACAGTTTGTTTCCGGCAACAATTCGCATCTAGCTGGTACTCTAGAGAGATCGTTTTTCGATTTTCTCAATATAGTTTTTTAACGCGACGCGATAAACTACCGAAAAATTACGAAAAACCGCTAAAAATGGGATTTCGTCAATATCACGTATAGTTTTTTCGCTATAATTTCGAAAACAATCATTCTATATTGTCTTGAAATTTTCAAAAAAAAGAAATTGTATCTTTGTACTATACCGCTTCAAAAAGTTTCATTCAATTTTAGGCTATTTATAGATTTTGAGGTTTTTCATTCCATAAAACAGTTGATTTTGATTTTTTTTACTTGAAATTTGGGCACAACGTCAGACATATATGTTACTTAAATTTTGTACAAAAATAGACAAAGTGTATTACAAACAGTATAGTTTAATAGTTTGTATAACAAAGTGTATAATAAAAACAAAACTCTAAAATCTTTATCCAAGTAATTCACTTAAGCGATATCCACAACAACCCGCGGCTCGATACCTTTCTTTTTTTTTTTTAACTTTTTAACCGTATTTTATTTTTCTATAAAAAAACAAACTTCAGACGTAACTGACAGAGAATCTTGAAAACCCCTTATATTAATTTCGATTAAAAGAAACGCTTTTAATCGGCTATAAAAATCACATATCATAGGACCTATACAATTTCGGACAATATTATCGATGATTAATATAAAACTAAAACTGTTTAATTATTATTTTTCTTTACCAGCGGTTCGTCACGTCGTCGGACGACGTCGGTAATTTCTTTTGGAATATGAGTCGCGTTAATGAATATTCATAAATTTACATAATATTTTACACACCTGTTTATATATAGGTACGGTAAAATTTCAATTGCATAATTTTGACGTGTAAAATTTACTAAGTAAGCGCATATACGCGGTATAAGTGATTATTTAATTATTTACCCGGTGAGATTATTTGAAAGACGCGGACGTTTTGTTTCGATAAATATCGTAATGTCGTTTCTAAAAAAAAAATTGTATACCCAGTGTGAAACGATAGGTGGTATCTCGTACATATGAATCGTTTCACGCTAGAAGAGACATACTAGTCCACTTTTAGGCTTAAAATTGTTTTACAACGGCCGATTATGTTTTGAGGACGGTACCCAAGTCCTGCACTCTATTGCATGAATTCACGAACGGATACAGCAAATATGCGTGTTTTATTATATTGACAATATTATGTTTTACATAACTATAATCATATTGTACTTTGGTTAATTTAATCGAACACTTAAACGTTTTTTTTTTTCAGTATATGTCGGTTTTTCATGCAAAAACTCATCCAAGTCCTTACAAAATGTTGTAAAGCAGAATTATTATTGACAATAACGTAAATGAATACGGGGTCTTATAAGCGCGTCTTACGCATAAGGATGAATTTGTCACTAATTATGTAATATACTCATAATGTACGCCACTGATTCTTGAAAACGAAACTACTTTGGATACGCGTTATTGTTTCGGAGCGTATTAAGCGTTTAACGCTGAGCGTTATGTAAAAATCCGTTAGGTATTATTCGACAATATATTATAATTTATAGTGCGTAAATGCGCTTTCCCATCGATATAGATGATCGATGTTAACATTTTTTTTTTTTCCAAATCATTCTATGATGTCTCGGTGTAAGGACAAATGGCACACGTGTACTTTCGGATTGTATAAAACACTGCAGTGGCGTGCTGGTGACACACGGTACGTAACGCGTATAGATTATTGATTTTGTCGTGTTTTTTTTTTATTCTCTCCCCGCCAACAGCTATTTCACGGACTGAAATCGAACTTCTGGTCAGCTATTATAGAATTCACAAAAAAAAAAAAATGTTTTATAATATTCCAAACGCGTCTGGCACTCGCGTGTACCGCCGAATACGTTACATATTCTGATCGAAAACATATTATATAGCACGTACCAATATAATATGCGTGTAGGTATATGTCAATATACGAATGGAAAAGAAGACGGCCGTGACACACAGCTAATGCGATGATCCGTCGGCGTCGAATAGCACTAACGCGCGCTTGCATATGGGTATTACTTAATATCTATAATGAACGTCAAGATCATGCAATTGTTTGTGTACAAAATCGCGGTGAAACACAAAATGAATAGTGAAAAATCGACAGTAAAAAAAAAAAAAATGTAAACGACGTTCGATCGCAATATATTTTAAATGATAAATTAAAAAAAAAAGGTGTTGCGGATGTCGCTCAAGTGAATTATACTTGTGATTTGTTCGTACTATATGAATTTGAAATCATATTGCGTTCAATAAAACGCTCCTGAGCGGAGCTTCGGTGTAATACGTCGGAAAATTTTAAAGTGATAATAAAAAAAAAAAAAAATTGTCACTTAAGGTTTTCAAGATAATTTACAGTTGAAGTAACTATTAGGACCCGTGGTATATAAAATCGTCAGTCCTTTACATTAATTCGGTCTACTGTTTCTTACGGAGTTTCTTCTTTTTTTTGGGGGGCGTATATCATAATATTATAATCATTATCGAAATCATATTATAACTTTAAATTCATCTTTATAATAAACCAATTTTCTGTCCAACTGTTAATTTTGTATATGACGAGTTAAAAATGTTAGGGGCTTTAAGTGTTTACTTAAACATTCGCATGCATATGACGTATAATGTGAAAAAAGATATTCCTGTTTTAATAATAGGTAATCGTGATGCTCGTTCAAAAATGCATTCAAACGTCGAGGTACCTAACTGTATTTTTTGGCGACTATGCGCTCCAAATACGCGTTTATTAAATTGCTTCGTATAAATTTCGTATAAATCGCATAATTAAAATATTAAGGAGATTGGAAGCGAGCATTCTCTCTCTTCGTCTTGCACACACGAATCATAGTAAAATAAACGTTTCATACCGGTCGACCTAGTGATGCGATAAAGATTCTGAAAGCAGTTTTGAATTCGTCGTGAATTTTACTACAGAACGATTGTCTCACTTTTTTCATTTTTATATCTTAAGATCTTCAAAAATTGATTATTAGCAATCTAATTATTCTGTGGTTTCGACCGCGTTTGTTATCCTACGGAAACGTTTATCGATATCTGAAATCTCGGCGCAAGATACTACACAATAGGCACGCGTGTGTATTTTTTTCAATCACCCGTTTCTATAAGGGAACAGAGTGAAAAAACAACAATACCCACTCGGTAAACATTTCTTTTTTAAATAGAATATTTACAAACAGTAGGCTGCGGCGTATGTACGATAAGCAAATGTGATTTCTTTTTAATAATTTACAATGACTTGAATAGTACGAGGAGGGAGGCTGTCCAGTGACAGAACCACCGTCAGAAATGAAATTTTACTTATAAATATTACGGGGACGTTTTTACTACTTTGAATGGAAATAAGTCGGTTAGAATGATTGGCTAGTTTGATGGGGATTTGTTTCATAATGGACGTGCGCAGTTTTGTTGATGGTTTCGATGTCGAGATCTTTGTAAAGACCTTTGCTACGAGGCAGAGGTTATTAAACCGAGAGTAATAGATTGGAATGACTGAATTGTTTGAGTTTGCGATGGTTTAACACAGCCACATATCTGAATCCCGTAAACCCGGGTGGGTCTTGACATGGATTTATAAAAATTGTTGTTTTGTTGTTTAGAGAAAAATTTGATCATCTACTCGGTAAGTATGAAAATAAATTACCGACGTCCAAAAGACGTGTTACTCGTGGTAAACTATAAGAACTTTAAGAAAGATAATAATATGTTTTCAGTACTTAAGAGGAAACGAAAAAAAAACGTTCACAGTCAATCATCGTTCGATGATAGAAAACCTATCTACTCTGGACGAATTCGCGGCAAATCATAATTGATTTTTTTTTCGTTTCAAATCATTTCAATTCAGAGCGAAATCGAACAAATTTAATTTCGTCCAAGGCGAAAAACACATCGGAATTTGTTTTTTTTTATATTGCTAAGCGTAACGCGACACGGGTCGTAGTACAAAAACGAATTTATATAAACCGCTGCGCGTAAAGGCGGAGTTACAAAATAAAAAAAAAAAACACTAAAAATAAAAATTAATTATCTTACTGTTTAATACTTGCTTACTATTCGAGAGAGCAGCGGCGATTTTTGTCCGCAGAATTAATAAACCACTCTTTATTTAGGGAATTTGTGTTAACGATTTCAAACCGCAGGACCGGTAAAAAATTCAAATTCAAATATATATATATATAAAAAAAAAATCACGCTTCGATCGACGCGTTGCGGACAGCGAACAAAACGGTCGGAAAGAAATAGTGAACTATTTACACTAGTAGCTGCGTTTACACATACACCGAGAATTTAAACGTACAATTTTTGCAAATATTCCATTAAATCGTTAAGAAATTTATCAATTATTTAATCGCATTCGTACAATATAAAAATGTCACGTAATTTTTCTGTAAAAAATACGGCGAGATAATAAAAGGAAATAACGTTCGACGACCAGATAACTCATAAAGTATTTTACAATTAATACTTTACACGGCTATAGGGAATGATAAAATAAAAGTATAAAAATAAAGTAAGTAAATAAATAAATATATTTTTGCTGTGTAATTTGTTCATAATTTATTATAGTCATTATAAATATATACATATATATATATATAAATACAATATTAAATATAGCTAGAAATCAATAAATAATTATCTATAATTCTAAATAATCGGCAGTATCTTTTTGTATTGATCAATTATTATTATAAAACATAATAATAATAATAATAATACTACTACCATTACGACTATAATACATAATATTGTATTACAAAGTTCTCGTAAACACAATTTATTTCTATATAGAAAATAATAATAATAATTTATTGTTTAAATAGTTACTAATTATATTTATCTATGATTATCGTTAATGGATCCATTAAAGGCATATTTTATATTTTAAGTATAGAACATAAGTATAACACATGTATGAGCATATAAAAAAAATAATTGACATACCATGTCGGCTTACCAAATCACCAACTATTAGTATTCACATAAAAAAAAAAAAAAACTATAAAAATTTATTTCTATACTTTAACAAACACGTAAAAAAAAAAAATTTTTTTTTTTAAATTATAAATAAAATCACAAAATTCGGACTAGGATCAGACGTATTGTACTAAATAATAATAATTCTATTTATCAATACCTATAATTTGTTTTTTTTTCTTTACACCAATTTTTACACACGATGGTAACACATTTTTCAAAATTACACAATTCGCTTGAATCGCGTACCAATCTACTAAGAGCCGAGACATCAATGATGTTTACAATATTGCTCCAGATAATTACAAATAGATGTCATAACCGACTATATTAGTTGAGAAATATTTACTACTTTTATATATATATATATATATATATATATATATACACTAAGTCGTAAAGTATTTCAATTGAAAGGTTTTTTTTTTTTAATATCCAAATTTTAAGTTACAGTATTCAGTTTGATGTGTTCTGTTCTTAATCCATTACGTTTTTTTTCATTTTAAAAAACACATACACAAAAATTTAAATCAGTTTTAATAAAAAAGAAAAAAAATGAATAAATTATAAAAACAAAACAAAACGACTGTTCACAAAACGGGAATCTTAATGTGTAAAAAAATAACATTTCTTAAAGATAAATTAGTAATTAATTTGGGGAATTGAAAAAAATAATAATAATAAAATTCATAATCCATACATTCAATTGACTAATCGATTTGTCGAAAAAATAAATATCGAGTAAAAACTTGAATTGAAAATAAACCATTTCAAAATAAATATACATATACTAAACGGAGGGAAGATTGCTAAATACTTAAAACTATAATTTTAGGAACGCTCAGAGAAAATTGTACAATGCGACGATAATGAGAAAAAATAAATTAAATTTATTTGTACAACCGTCGTCAGTAGTCTGTTCAGGGTTGAACTCGAATACACTAATCGTTCGATTAAACAGTGATCGCGGTTCGAAAAACAATACGTCGGAGTAAGCGGCGTGAGACGCGTTGATGAACTGCTCGTCGTGAGAAGTCATCATGTCAAACACACACCAGTCTAAATACTGATCGGTCAGTCTATGACCCGTAGGGCCGATGCTGTTGTGACATACAGTTAACGCGCTGTCTAATTCGCTCACTGTAACTCGTTTAATGTCTATTTGTTCGGAAGCCGGACAGCCGGTGGAACACAATTCGTTCTTGTCTTGGTTGAACGTCTGGGCCAATTCATCTGGCAATTTCGCAGAAATCGACAAATACTTGCCGACACGCGTCACAGTTATAATCGTAGAGATATACGACAATCGTATGATGACCGTTTCGCTGTTGAGGTCATTGGAGCGCCAGGAAAGAGAAACGGTCGGCGACGAAGCCGGTCCCGACGCGGTGGAACCATCGTTGAACGAAAACGGTAACTGACCGTCTCCCTGCGCTTCGTACATTTTTTGATGGGTACACTCGGGTCTATGCGCTTTTAACATGACTGTCAACTAAAAAAAAAAAAAAAAATACAAAACTGTTTTAAATACGCACGCAATCGTACACAATATTTTCAAGTGATCAAACAATACCTTGGTCGGAGCTGTGGCCGTTGTACTGTTGAAAACGGCGTCATTGGTTACCATGATTCCGAAAAACGGATTCTCTATCACTGGCCAAGCCCCGTGAATGCGGCAAGTCTGATACTTGCCGTCGAACGTCCGCAAATGAGGATCACCGAATAGACCGCAAAATTTGTGTTCTCTCTTGTCTTCGAACAGTAACGGACAAGCAGTTCCGAAAACGGACGGTAACTTTGACTGAGAACGTTCGCCAGTATTGTTTCTGAACAAATCTTCGTGTCCCACGCATTTCTTTTTGAACTCTGAACTCAACACTGTGATAGCGGAATGATAACTAATGTCACCGCGGCATTTTTTCGACAACGATTTCATACACTTGATGTACGTGTCCAGATCTTTACAATGATTGTCGGTCACTTCGAGCACGGAACACGTATCTTGAGGACACGGAACCGGACCACAGGTGCACACTAAAAACGAAAAAAGCATAATAATGATTAAATTTTCGTTATTTTTAATATCGAACGTCTCATCGATCTCAGAGACACATAGAGAAAAAGAAAAATTCAATCGACGCAGGTATATTATATCGTTACCTGTAATGACAGCAGCCCAAACCAAGCAAACGCGACGAATTCCGTCGGCGACAAACATCGTTCAGCAGGAGAGCAGTGCGGCGTTACGTTGCCGTACGTACGGTGTGAAACTGTGAAAAAAAACCATACGTTACACACACATTTTCAATATTGACCTACGACGACGACCGTAACGGACGGTATCGGTCCCCGGACGGACGGTCGAACGTATCGTGGTCCGAAAAACATAAAACGTTCGAGAAATCCGACACGTCGGACACAAAATAATAATAATAATAATAATAACGAAAAGCGAAAAATCGATTGGCGAACATTACCATTTTCACGGCGACCGCGGAGAACACAACGAACACACACACACACACACACAGTGTCGGTGGGGAGCGCGGACGACGACGACACACGGATCCGCCGCGTTCACTCGGACGAGCAGCGGGCGGGCAGCATCAGCGTCCGCGGATCGATATACACGAACGCGCAAAAAAAACAAACCGCCGGCATGGCGTACGGCGCACACCGGCCCGGTTCGACCACGACAAACAAAAACCGTTCGTATCGCGGGCGAACAACAAAAACAAAAACGTTTGTTTTTTTTTTCTAAATATTATCGACGAACTGATTGCGCGCTATCAGCAGCAGTTCTCAGAGAACGGATCGGAGAAACGAAGGACGTGCGCGCGTAAACGACGACGAGACGCGTTTAACGATATTAGTCGACTACGGCGGCGGCGGCGGCGGCGGCCGAACACTATAAAATATTATAGCGAACGCGGCGCGCAGAGAAGGGAATGTGGTCGGGCCAATCGGCGTGAACGGTCGTGTATAACGGGCACCGCAGCCGCCTTGGCTGCCGCGTACGTCGTGCGGGTCGGTGCGCGCGGCGAGCGGATGGGAGGGGAGCCGTTCGCAGTGCGCGTCGTGTACGCGTCGTCCCAGACTTGGTGTCGGCCGGCCCGGGATTCCTTGTGTTTTGTGTTCGCCCCGTGTGTCTATATGGTCCCGGCACCGGTCGCCGCCGCCGCCGCCGCCGACGGAATTCGGTATTATAATACGTGCGCGCGTCGCGTAGCGCGGTCATTGTTCCGCCGCCGCCGTATAATATTCTCTCTCTCTCTCTCTCTCTCTCTCTCGCGTGTACACCTCCACACACACACACACACACACACATTTTCCTTACTTCACGACGACGTGTTCTTCGCGCCTCGTCGTCGTACGCGCGCGCACAACACGATTATTGTATTGTAGTATTGTATGCGGGTAGAACCGCGGTGCCGGATCGGGCGTGTTGTTTGGCGGGTCGATGGGTGGAGGGGGATTGTCGTCAGAAAAGAAATCGGATGGGAATATCGTAATGAAAGAGAGGAAAAAAAAAATATATATAAACGTATATACACAATATTATATATCGGGGAAAACGCCTAAACAACAATAACGAATTGATGGTGGACCACCGCCCGGTACGTGGTGTGTCAGTGTGTGTGTGTGTGTGTGTGTGTCGAGAAGACCGTGACGGCAGTGTGTTGTGTTCCCGCCCGGCGTTATTCGTGTCGCGTAGGGGAAGAGAGGGTGGACGGCAAAAAAAAAGTACCTAATAATAATACGGAAATCCTAGACAACCGTGGATTTTTGATTATGTTTTATAAAATTATATATTTTTATATATATATTTCTTTTTACGCTCTCGTCTTTCCGAAACGTGTTTTTTTTTTTTAAGACGACACGCCGTGTCGAAAATAACGTAAAATATATTATAAAAAAAAAATTCGTTTTATAATATGTATATAGATACGTGTACACAAAACAACACGCCCGAGTATGTTACAATATATATATATATAGACGCTCCTTGCAGTGGCGTATATATAGTATATATATGGATTATTTTCACTATGGGCTAATTTTATTAAATATTATATAAATTAAGTATCGGAGCTGTAAGTTAAATGTCTACCATTAATATATAGGTAATAGCGGCCAGCATCGATCCCAATAATGGACATATTCCCACGTGCAGTATATAATATTGTAACGAAATCGAGAGTATTTTTTTATAACAAATCGTTGATTCGCATGGTAAGAATTGGAAAACACACGGTCCGCAACATCGAAGACGGGCTTCGGCGGGGCTCATGTCTCGTTCCATTTTTATCAACGACAGAGATCGCGGTATTCGCAGACGATACTCTCTTTCTCTCTCTCGAAAAAAAAAGCCATAATATTAACAGCGCATAACTGAAATTCGGCTGCATAGACGCAACTCGATCAGGCAATATTCAATGGTTCTTCAGAAAGCGGAGGTTCAAAATAAACTATCTCTTCTTCTCCTCCTGGCCATTCTACTCTCTAAGCCGTCACTACAATATCCCGCCACTTTTCTCTGTCTTGAGCAACTTCATGCCAATCTTCTATGCGCATTGTTTTTAGGTCTTCCGTCACTCCGTCAATCCACCTCTTCCTGGGACGTCCCCTCGGTCGTTTTCCCGCAGGTTTCCACTCGAAAGCAACCCGTACCGTGTCGTTTTCTTCTCTTCTTAGGATATGGTCCTAGCCATTGGATCCTTTGACCTTTGATGAAGTTAGTTCAAAATAAACTATAGTGTATTATATAGTGACTTCAAACCTAATTGGCCTAAGAACGGTAACTGCGCAGGAGCACCGTTGTAGGTACGCGCGAAGACCTACTAAAAATGTACGAAACGATGACAAAATGTACGATTGTGGAGTATTATTATAGATTTTAATAAAGTATATATTATACGCGTATACGAAAGCAAAAAATATCCATTTTCTTAGTGTATACATGAATGTGTTGGGTTTTTTTTTTTAAATTATGATTTATTTTTTGAATTGTCATTTAAACGTTTTACACATCAATATAAATAGTAGGATATTTTGCGGGTAAGACGTGCTATATATATGTTCACCCGTTAAACGCGCGTATAAATGCATATATACGATTACACGAAAATATACAAATCACTGTCCAGATGATATATTTTATACGATTTTTATCGCAGGTGGCAGCTATACATATTATATCTGCCAGTTCGTATAATATTTTGTGGTCATTTCGCTATTAAAAACGGATTTTCGTTGTTTTATACCGAATGCAATATACGTTCGTCGTTCGTGTATACGACGAGGTTTTTAAATACAATTTTTTTTTCACGAAGAATTACATATGTATATTATTTGTGAACGCACCTGCACGTGTACCCGCAATTAAACACCTCGAGTACTCGATTAATTACGAATTCTGCACGTCGCGTAACGTTTTAACGCGTCTAATTTTCGCACATCCGTAGCGTATAAAAACGTTTATACAGAAACGTTTTGTTCAATCGAAAAATCAATCACTCTGTCGTCATTGTCAAACTGCAATCCGCGCGCAATACAATTATTATAGTTTTTTTTTTTTTTTTCAAATAGAAGGTTCAAATATCTACCTCAATAATAACCGCACACGTTTATACACATGATATCATTTCAATATTTTACGAAAAACAGTTTCGTCGAACGTTATAAAACTATATACTGTATTTATTCACGCGAGTATAATATACCTGTAGAAGAGTTTACATATACTTTTTTCCCTTTAATTTTAATAAGAAAAAAATCTAATTTCGACCGTGGTACAGCCGTTATTAAATACGTATAAGTGTACGTATACAGTGCAGGCGACAACAGATGGGTACATCTGCTACGCAGGAAGACTGAAAACGTAAGGTTGTTTCTTCAGCTGCAGTCAAATGGAAAATGACATTTTTTTTGTTTTTATGAAAATATTTTCATTAATATTTACGCGGATATCGGGTGTTGGATGCAAACTATTTTATAACACACATTACGCTTATTACGAATAAGTTTTTGATTTTGTAGGAATCTTCAAAAAAAAAACGTGTTTAAACCATAGTAAATCATATACTGTGATATGTTTGACAGATCGAATTCCAATTACGATATTATAAATATTTCGTAATTAAAAAATTATTATGATTAATACCAATTTAATTGTTGGAATATACGGAGGCGCGTGTAAACCGTATGGAAACGACGTTTTGCACTGCAACTTTACGAAAAGTATATTTTAATAATATTAGTAACCGCGTGTACATTTATTTTCAGGGAGACATTTGGACGTATAGTTTATATTAAATGGTTTCATAAAACTATATAAGTGGGTTTTGCTAATAATAATTAAAACGCCGCGTAAAATATATTAAAATCGTACGCATTTCCAGTATCCATTTTATGAAAATAAAATTCTCCAGATAAAAACGATGAAATACCGCGGTTTCCGCGTTTCACGAGATCAAAACCATTAAAACGTTAATAAAAATAAACATATCACGGTAATAATATAGTATTTTTCCGACGGGATGTTTTTTTTTTTTCATTTACCTTGTTCTTATACAGCGACGTTGTATTTCCTCCGAAACAAACAAATCGTTGAATTTAAAAATCGAGAAATTTCTTACACGTTTACCGCTATACTTATACATAATGTACGTCTAAATTAAATAGAAATTAATGACATTTTATTTATGTCGGTAATAATTATTATACGTAGTTTATATTAATATATTCTATTTTTGCCATAAATATAATGTTTATCGGCTGTTATATTGGTATATATTATATATCAAATATTCAAATATACGTAAATAATTATTTAACTATACAGTTAATTCCGAAGCGCATATAATTACAGCTTATATATAGGTATATTTATACTAAAATATATTTCTAAATGTAAAATGTCTTTCTCGAAAAAAAAAAAACTAGAAGATAATTAATTATTATCTTCGTAATATTAAAAAAAAATTCTAAACTCGTTGCGCGTCTACCACAATAAAAAATTTCAGGTATACTTTTTGACGTGTCTCTTACAACTCTTACAATATGCACACGCTACAGGCAAATAAGCCTCCTCTGTATACCGCAGGGTTTTACGAATCGTATACCTGTGTAAAGGACTTTGAAAATCCTGCAATTGCGTTGGAAACTCGATCAGTGACTACAACTCTGTAATTTGGTCGACGAATATATACAGTGCAGTAGGTTCGATACTATATAATAATTGAGTCGATTCAAAAAAGTTTTCTGAGAGTTTGTGCGTCCTTTAAATGCGTGTACGTCGACCTCGCACTCCTCTTGCATAAGGCCATTATTATAGTTAATATTTCTAAACCTGCAGGAATCATTAAGAATCGAGAAGGATAAACGGTATTATTGTTTTGTTTTCAAATCACTATAATAACGGATACATAATATATTTATATATTGTCCTGAAATATTGTACTCGCCAAATTAAATTTCTTAATTCACAGTCACACAATACAATCAGATACGCCACTGTTTATACGTGTCATTTCAGTCTACAGGCTGTGTTCTTAATGCTCCTATATATATATATATATATATATATATAATATGTAAATAATTTAGTAATTAATAAGTATAATATTCGCACATATGTGTAAACGTTAATGTTCAACGCATATTTTAAATAGTTTATATACTTTCTTATATAAATTCTTTGCACTAATCTTATAATAATTGTATACTCAACTGTATATTTATCACTAAACTATATCCGTTTAAATATAAATTATTTACGGT
Organism: Slavum lentiscoides; assembly: GCA_032441835.1. Classification (NCBI taxonomy): domain Eukaryota; kingdom Metazoa; phylum Arthropoda; class Insecta; order Hemiptera; family Aphididae; genus Slavum; species Slavum lentiscoides. The sequence goes on along the minus strand of CM063714.1, from coordinate 6,876,377 downwards.
TAATATAGATGAGTGTATAAATTCGAAAATTTCAATACGAAACCATTTCATTCCAATACAATATACTTTTGAATCGCTATTATTTGTCGCTCAAACATAAAGCCCGAAGCCCCGAAGGCTAGCTATTATTATTACGCATTGTCGTTGTATAAAATATCGCTTCACACAATTTACACGGTATAATTTCATTAGAAGAATTCATTGCAATACAGAGTCAATCGGAACTATGTGTAATATGTTCCTTTCTTTTGTTATAAGAGCGCGCAGCACTCTTATAATAAACGTGAATAATTAATTCGAAATCTATTAAAACGGAGCCATTTACGAATTCCACTGTATATTTGTATATACAGTTGTATATCTATAAAAATATATTGTAAAATCTTATTTATATATTAACCGCAATACGGTATTTTCGAGTAACAGCACCGCGCGCGCGCGTATATTGGGCGGTATATACAGCGATGATAAAAGAGTGAAAAAAAAAACACTCGAAATAAGTAGGTATATATGATATATAAAAAAAAAATAATAGCCACTTATATCACAATAATATATACCTGGGAGTATAGTATAGTAATTCTAACGTATAAAACAGGAGGAGGTGTACCATTAAAATAAACTGTTTCGTTATACGCGTATATATTTATTTTTTAAATCAAAACGTTGTTTTTATATAAAATAAACACATTATACGCACGATATATAGGTACGCGCGTTCTCGTAATTACAATATATTAAAATATAATATTATTCTGTAATGTCGCAGTGTGGTCGAGATAAAACAAATACATTAACCGTTAAACGTTTCGAATGAAAAAAAAAAGGACGGTTTATATATAGGTAATTGAGAAACCATACGTTTATCGCATTTATATATTATAATCGTTATTTGTTTTGACGAGTTTTTTCGTTTTTTTTTTTTTTTTAATTTCCTTGTATGATATTCGTCAAGTGTTCGATATTCGTCCGCGGGTTGAGATGCAATTGAAAAATATATTTCAACTAATGATTAATTACGCCTATATTATTTATAATATAGAAATTGCAATCTTTCGGGTTCTCTTCTGGTTCCTTACTTCTTTGGCTCCAGTCACTACTCTCTGAGCGTATACAAATTGTTAAGTACCTTGACTTTAAATCTGCTGAATTCCGTGTTCCCCAAGGGGACCACCATCTGTCCACTTTACTTTTTAATATATTTATCAACGATCTTCCCGCTACTGTTATAAATTCCGAAGTTTTCCTCTTTGCTGATGACACTAAATTATAGTAAAAATCATAAAAACGGAACAAGACGCGATTAATTTACAATCCGATATTGATAACTTGCAAATACGGAGTAATTTAAATCAATTATCTTTAAATATCAATAAATGTAAGTTTACGCACTTTCACCGAATAAAAAAATCCAATTGATTTTCAATATTACATTTCTGAATCTAAAATAGAACTTGTCTCTGATTTTAAAGGCCTGGGAATGATTCCAAATTAAATTTTTCCTCGCATAGGTACAGAATTTATAAAAAATAAAGCTATGCGCAATTTAGGCTTCATTAAACGTGCTTGTGGTGCCTTTGCAGACCCTTTTCCCCTAAAAATACTTTATTGCTCTCTAGTCCGTTTTAACTTAGAATACTTAATACTTTTAGTCTGGTTAAATAATAATACACTAAAACAAAATAATATGTTAGAATCAGTTCAAAACAACTTTTTACGATTTATTTCTTTTAAATTTAATATCCATAGACCACCCCACAGCTCATACGATAACGTTTTAAACTTTCTTAATCTTACTCCACTATTAATAATGACAGGCGCTTTTCTTCTGCTCTCAAAATATTTGCACAAATCGCTGTCCGGTATTATTGACTGTCCAGTAATGCTCTCCTTAATTCGCTTTAGAATAAATAACCTAGACACCCTTTGCCATTTTACCCAATTTCCTCTAACAAAAATTATATTTTAAATTCCCCTGCTAATCTTTTAATGAACACAGGTAATATTTACACTTTTAATTATATTTAATATTGTTTACAATCACTTTATATTTACGTATATATATATTTTAGTTATTATTTTTGTTATACTTATAGGTTAAAAACTTTACAATGTAATTTTTATATTATTATAATCTATACACCTATACATCACAATAACATATTATGTAAAAGGATATTAGTCCGTATATAATTGTAAATACCAGGTCATTAAATATTAATATTAGGAAAATACTTATAAAAACAATGGTATGGAGTGTAGGTTTGTACGGGGCAGAATCGTGGACAATTCTGAAAGCTGACAGAAGGAAAATAGAGGCCTTCGAAACGTGGTGTTGGAGAAGGGCGCTAAAAATCTCCTAGACAAATCGAGTATCGAATGAAGAGGTGTATAATGGAATAGAGGAAAGAATGTCGATATGGACAATAATAAGGGAGGGAAGGAAGAAATGAATAGGACACCTCCTGAGGAATAACGCATGGATAACATATATAATTGAAGGAAAAATCGAAGGGAAACCAGGAAGAGGAAGACCCGGGCAGACTTATATGAAGCAGATTATTTTAGATTTAGGAAAAGAGAGTTACAAGGAGTTAAAGAAAGTTGCTATAGATAGAGAGGAATGGAGAAACATTTTATTAGTAAACCAATCTTCGGATTAATAATAAAAAAAAAAATTGTAAATAAACAAATAACATACAAATGCGGAACAAGATATTATATTAATATAAATAAAATATATATATATATATATATATATATATATAGCGGAGGAGAAATTGCGGACGAATCGGATAAAACGTAATATTTTTTCCCCCGATCCGGCACAAACGGCACATCACACGAACGCGTTATTATTATAATTTTTATTTTTTATCCAAACTGGTAGAAAGGATTACGAATTACGGTCGCAGGCGCGCGCGCGTAGGTAGAAAAAAAGTATTTCTTTTCTCCGTTTCTTCTGCAGAGGATCGCAGACAACAACAATATAATTATAATGAAGTGTCACGAAGATATAAAATATATCGTATATTTAGGTATACAACCGCGAGCGTGTGTGGGATTAAAATAAATTGTAAAAAAAAAGAAAAACGTAATTGGAAATGGGGGAGGAGAGAGGAGGAAAAAGAAATAAATATTAATAAAATATTATAAAAAATATATTATACTCGTTCGTATAAATATATAATTCACTGCGAAGGTTGTCTGCCATCCGGCACTGCTGCTATACAGCAGTAGGCGCGCGCGCCGCACACCGTTTATTCTTGCGCGCCTTGTGTATAATATATAAAAGGTGTGAACTGGTTTTTTTTCTTTTTCTCCCTCTCTCTCTCTCTCTCTCTCTCTGTACGTCCAATAACACGTATATTGGTACTCAAACTCCGTTCGATCGATGCTGCGATCTTAACAAAATAATTATACAAAAAAAAAACGCGCTCCGAGTTTTCGGGCGTACACAATTATTTTAACTATATATTTTATTATCGTTTTGTATACACACAAACATAAACGTTTAACGAAATACAGACGCGCGAATGCGGAAAAGAAAATAATATCGGGGAAACCAGCACCTAACCGCGCGATTTCACGCCATTTTGGGAAGTCAGAAACCCGCGGCGGCGGCGGCGGCGGCGGCCTGCGCTATCGCGTTCACATCGCGCACCGCATCGCACCTGTTATAATTTTCGATCCGGAAAAAATTGTTTAAAAAACGCGTGTTTAAAATAGAGAAATCTTGAGATTTTTCTTCCGTCGTGCAGTAAAACGGGTAAACGCCAACGATTTTTCCCCGAAACTTTTTTTTAACACGCGCGTAAATCGGTATAAACGCGCGTATATAATTATATTGTAATATGCGTGCGCGGTGTATAGTACCATATAATTTCCCACATATATATAGAGCCGCCGTTATTGTATATTATATAAACGACCGGGTACGAATAATAGTGCTGCGGTAAAAAAAAAAAACTCCGGTAGTCCGGAGCAAGGCCGTACTAGCCAGTAGGGGTTTAGGGTTCAGAACCCCCTCCCGAAATTTTCTTAAATTAAAATTTTAATGATTTATATATATATACTCGTATTCTATAATTAGTTTATTATTTTTATTTACCATATACTGTCAGCCACCCTGCGCCCCTCAAAAAAAAAAAAAAACAATTTTTTTATATTAAAACCTATATAATATTAATAAAAAAAAAAAGCGCGTATTATGTTTTAACGCGAGACGATCGCGGTTGCAGCGGTTCTCTCCGCGCGCGGCCGTTACTGCAGCAACAGCGTCTCCTCCGTCACGCGTTTTCTTCAATCACCTGGCCAGCGTTATATATATATATATTGGGAACCACTGCGCGTAAAATCACACCGCGCTGCTGCACAATAGCCGCCCGGGCATTCCATTCCCCGCCGCCGCCGCCGCCGCCGCCGCCGCCGCTCCACCGTACCCAGCACAAAGACTTTAACACCCGGTCCTGACTCCCTGACGACGGTGTACCACCGCCACGGTGCGTATTTAAATGATATGCGGCGGTGGCGGCGCGTATATATTATATATATATATATATATAATATGATATATGACACATAACGCGGGCGCGCGTTATGAGAAAAATAAAACGAGGAATGGAAAAAAAAAAACACATTCGTTTCATGTGAACGCGTCCATATTGGAATATCCATATTATCCGTAGGTACCTATATAATATATTCGGTTTGAACTTCGGCCTTATAACATTATATATATATATATTATATAAGAGAAGGAAGAATGCGTGTATTTTATTGTATATGTCTGTATGTAGAAAAAAGAAGCAACTCGCCTGATGCAGACTGCAGTCAAGAGTGCGAAGTAATTTTTTTATTTTTCTCTCTCTCTCTCTCTCTCTCTCATTCCTCCGTTTATTCGCGTCGCGAACAACACGCAACGCCATTGTCGTAACACGCGCTCGCGCGCGGAAAAAGAAATAAATCGGAAATCTTTTACACAAACACACCTACAACGGGTTTAACACTCTTTCGCGCGCGTATAGTTTAAACGCGCCACTCGGTTATTTATACGCGTGATAAACGGCGTTTTATTTAAATACGAAAAAAAAAACACACACACACACATTTAAACGCGCGTATTATTATAACTATTATCGTTTTCTTTTATTATAATATATATAAATCGTAGTTTTAAATTTCGTGATGCAGTTTAAAAAAATAATAATGACCCGTGTATATTATATGTGAGCGAATGCTACAGCCGAGTAATTTGTTTTCTCGACTATATATATATATATATATATATATATATATATACGCATATAAATACGGCTTAATCTACGGATTTATTAGCCTATATTGTGTGCAACGCGACTATATACAGCGCATAACGCGCACAATACTATATAAGGAGACGTTTTACACCGGTTATTTCGTATACATATATATATATATAAAAATATACGTTTAAAATTTAAATGGTTTTTTTTTTTTTTTATGACAACAATAATATTTTCCAATCATAACGCCTGACGTTTAAAAAGAAAAAAAACATATATATAATATTGTATTATTATTATTAAAACTGATTTCGTACAACAAAGACTTATGGAAATATTAATAACGAAATTTATAAATTATTAATTTAAATACATTTATAAGCTGTAGATAATTATGTAACAATAACGAATGAAATTTACATATATTGTATATATTTTTTTATAAGGTATACCGCATAAATACACCAAAAAAAAAACACCCCGAAATGAGCGTTTTAAACAAGTGCAGCGTAATAATATACCAGGCAAATACCGTACAAAAAGAAAAATTTATCAGTCCAATCTATACACGTGTTATGTACGACACGCCATACCACTGACACACAAAACTAAACTGTATACACGTGTCAGGGTCCAGGGATCGTAACACCACCCCATTCAATAATAATAATAATAATAATTGTCACACTGCAGCGCAGCAGACTTACCGGCTCCACAACCTTCCAGAATATTTTGGTTTGTTGACCTTTTTTTTTTCTTCAGTACTTCGATTTGTATTACACACACACACACAGCGCCGGCGGAAACACCACTGCAGGGCAGCTGCCCAGGGCATTGCCGTTTTGGGGATTTTAACATTTTGTAAGCCTATATAGAATTTTGTATTTTCATATCTATAAATATATAGAACAAGTATAAAAACTGCCGTATGAAAATGTTTACGGTATTTGAATATATTATGTACTTAATAGAAGTATACTTTAAAGGCTTTATTATATAAGCTTGCAGTAAACTTACAATATTTTATACTCTGTCCTGTCCAATGAACAAGAAGTTTCTGACTTATTAGAGATTTTAATGAGCCGATCGAAATCTTTGCTGCAAACAAGGGCAGAAAAAAAAAAATTTTGTTGTATATAAAAATCCCCGTTTTTTTCAATTGTTGTGTAAAATTTTTTTATTTAGTAAAAAATATTTTAATTCGTTTTTTTTTTAATACGAAAATTCTATCTACACGCAGTACACTAGCAATATAATAATTAAATTTTTAATCTGTTTTAAAAATAAATACGTATTTGAAGAGTTTATGTATTCGGTTGTGTACGCGTAAAAAAAAATATATATATCATACTATACGGCCTCACAAGAAAATTTTTTTTGGCTTTACAAAAAAAATTTCCGAGGCCCCTCGAAACCTCCCGCGTCGGCGCTGCACACACTGTACACATATTATATACGTATATAGGTGAAAATTAAAACGCGATTTGAATAGAATACATATAAATACGTTCGCAATCATCATATTAATGAATATTTATTGCGTTAATTATATAGTTAAACATATAAGTCTAAATAATAATTATAAAAGACAAAATGACGGACTCTATAAATATTACGCATTAACAGCAGCGCGGCTGTTGATCGCAGACGAGGGGGGAAAAAAATTGTTTAAACGATAAAAAATAATTTAAATATATATATACGAATGTATAGAAATTTGTAAAAGGCAGAGACTAAATATAACATTTATATTTTACACTATTTAAAAAATAATTTTTTTAAAAGATTAAAATCTCGATAATAATTCGTATATAATGTGTGTACATAATAATATGGAAATTAATTTCAACGACGGCGTATACCAGCGCGCGTTGTGCAGCGTGTAATTACTGTTTAGTATTTCCGTTGTATATGAAATAAACACTGCCACCATGTAAATTAGGCTACAAATTCTGCCCACGTTTTTAGTTCATCCGCAGCTACGTCTTCTTATGAATATAAACGTTTAAATATATTTTATGATGTACCTATATACCTATATATATATATATATATATATATAATAGCGTGAAAAATAATCTTGAATAAGAAATCGGATAAAATCGGTTTATCGAAAGATGTTTTTAAAATTTAAATGTTTTCGTATTTCTGGTAAAACGTTATAACCATCTGATAACCATGAATTATTCATTGTATTCGTTTTACGCGTAGAGTATAAATTAAGTAGAAGAAGAAACACGTTTGGCGAGCGCGAGATTTATATTGTACTGATTCGTCTTGACGTGCTGCATACGCATATATAGGTACAGAGAAAATTTTCAAAATTTACACATATATATAATTTAAAATGCGTCTGGCCGTATATCGAAAACCTTATACATTATCGCAATCCTTTTTGTAAAATAATAAAATATAATGATCTGCGAGCGTATATATTGTCTCCTACACATTATATATATATATATATATATATGGAACGATTATTCCGAAATTTAAATTTAAATTAAATAACCTTTAACTTAAGAAACATATGGAATGTACGGGTAAAAAAAAAAGGTATATTTTATGAGATTGCGTTTGTGTTAACACGCATTGATATATAGAAGTTCACTCGCACATTTACCGAAATACATATATATTTAAATAGGTATTTTAATGCTAATTTATAAATAACTGAAATTTAAAAAAAAGAAACAAATTTCGTTTTAAATTTCTAAACGTTATTTATAATTATTTTTATTATTTTAATACCTTACAACAAATATTGCGTTATTTTTAAATACAAACGTAATATTAATATAAATCTTTCATTAGGCTATATTTGCGTATAATATAGATTTTATACTATAACTATATAAAACTATAATAAGCGTTGTACGAGTAAGTCTAAAATGCTTTGGAAATATGTGAAGAAAAAATTTATATTATGTAAATGACGATGATTTCTATAGTTTTAACTACTATAATCTATATAAAAGCTATATATATATATTTTTTTAACGATTCTGTAAATAATACCTTTGAGCCCTATAAATGATAATCAATAATAATGTCAATAAAATTATTATAAATATATGCATATGTTTAACGATTAAACGCTTACCGCGTTAAGTATATTTAATAATATTTGAAATTGTAGAAATTTTTTTATACGCTATAGTATATTATACATACTATTAGGCCTGATAATTATGGCCTGATAAAAATAATAACTATTAGACATAATTATTCGTCACCCATGTAGCAGCTAGAGAAAAATATTCAATGCGCGGACGATAATATGGCCGTATACAACGATATAATAATAAATTGTCAATATATACATCAGTGGCGCGATTATAAAGGGGGCCGGGTGGGCGATAGGTTGATCCCCCATGGGATTTGATATTTTTAAATTTAGTATGTTATGGTTAATATTGATTATGCTCCATTTTCGCCCCCCTTTGAACATCATGTATAAGGCTGGAATTAGTGCTCGACCGACTCGACGCGTACGATACGCGCTGACAGTGCGCGTTAATCATCGGTCGTGATCGAACGTTTAGTGCTTAGCTGACGACAAACTTGGTCGATACACGGTCGTGTACAGTGTAAACAAATGTACAACGAGGAAAGATGAATCCTTATAATACGTTCATTTTATTTCATTGAAATACACAAAATAATATTATTATTATTATTAATAATAATAATAACAAAGATTGCACATGAGCGTAGGATCTGTCACTCGGTCAGCGACAAACAAAACACCCGCATATATCGACATAGCGCGTCAGCCGACCGTAAAAAAACGAAAAAAGAAAGTAGCCACCAGATAGCGCTACGACGCAACATAGAGGGCGTGGCAAGAAGGCGCATATAAATAGTGGTCCGAAACCATCGGACCGCTCAGTGTAGTCACGGCTGTCAAGCGTGAACAATGTAGTTAGGTTAGGTTAAGTTCGTATGTGTGTGTGTGTGTGTGTGTGTGTGTATGTGTGTTTTTGAGACTGACCGCTATATATATGCGCCTTTCTGCAACGCCCTCTATGTCGTGTCGTAGCGCCATCTGGTGAGTACTTTCTTTTCCCATTTTATTGTTATTTCGCTTACGTTCCATGCACGTTGTCTTTCCTTTTACTACATCTGCATTTCGTCTCGGTTCATTAATAGATCTTTCTTCTTGGTTATTACTCGTCGATGTAAATATTTCATTGACAGGGGGGTTGGCTCCATTTTCGCCCCCCCCCCTTAAACATAATCATGTATAATCGCCACTGATATATACATATAATAATCCACAATTTTATATAAACCCCGTTTTTTTAAAATAATATATTACAATCGAGAAACAATGCTTTTCTTTTTAAGTGGTCGGGTGCCTGCCAACATTTTGCATTTGAGATTTTTATAAATGTTCGCGTGCAACGCAAAAAAAAAAATTCTACATTACTATATGAGCATTACAAAAAAAAATGTAGTAAATTTCTATGTAGGAAATTATTAAAAACGCGTTTACTGCAGCGATTATAACTATATTGCAATATCATCAAATTTCTTACAAAAATTGTTAAATACATATTTAATTTTTTTTTTTTCTAAATAAAATTTATCGGTATAAATTCAGTTATAGTTTCGCCATCCCTGCAGATATATACAATCGGCGTTCGCACGCACAAATACTTTTTTAAACGCCTTGAACAAAATTTGATAAATGCCACAGCGTATAATAACTGCTATATATATTAATAATAATATATAAAATTATATTAATATATACATTCCAATAACCGCGACGGCGATGATATTATATAGAATATGAACGCGTATATGAAATCGATTTAGTCGACTGCTGTAACCCGTACAAAACCGCTGCAGGTGAAAATTCGCCACTATAATATTATGTGGATGGAGACCGCCGGGTCCTTTTGTATACGGTCGCGGGGTTATAACACACATAATAACGGCTCATTATTGAATCTCTTATGTTCACCCCGCCGCCCTGCAGCATCACCGCGAGGTATTTTATTTTTGCGCGGCATCTGCAGCGACGGCAGCCATCAGCAGCAATATTGAAAATCGTTGATACGCTCGGCGAGACCGAAGTTCGCGGGCCGGCCGGCCGCGGGCGTTAAATCCCCGCAATGTAACGGCGGAATTTGTCCGTTTCCGGGACAAAGACCGGCCGCGCTGCAGCAATAACTGCAATCGCTCGGCGATTTTCGAAGAACGTATTTGGTAGGTACTTATACTCCGCATTTGGGTGAATTGAACGTTTCGGTAATAAAACGTTATAATATGTACTATATATATTGTGCGCGTACAAAACAGGTGATAATATATTTTATGTAAAGAATATTAACGTATATATAGACGTATTGTGTTATTTGAGAAGCGATAGGTATTATAATATGCGCGGTGTATATACATACACTGCAACGATAAAAGGGGAATTTAACGCACGGCGTACCTATATATAAGTCTCGGTAATGTACAAAAAAATGTGTTCGTAATTCGTGAAAACCGCGCGCTGTGAGGATTAAGCGAATTCGCTGCGCGCAGGTATATTATATTCGGTCGGGTGAATGACGGAGAGCAGCAAGGGGAAGGGGGATTTCGAGTCCCACCATTGAAATTTCAAGGTTTCAAAAATGTTTTTCAATTCAATCCATATATATATATATATATATAAAACTTTTAATGAAAATTAAATATTAATATATAATATATTATACATTGATTTATTATATTCGTGAAAAATATATTAAATTTATATAGTGTATGTACCAGGTTTTTTTCTTTAATTGAAATGTCCATGCGTTTAAACAAGTATCCAAACCCCTCCCCAGTGTTTTAATTAAGAGGTACGCGAGGGGACGGAGTACCTCTTCTTTTAAAAAAAAAAAATATTTTATCGTATCACTTCTAATTTTTCATAACGGAACGCTGAGAACGGAACGGTCAGGACTCTTTTTACAATTTGTATCCAATTAATGAAAATAATAAAATTGTCTTTATAAATGTTGTTACCGACGCCTGCAAAACAACAAAGATTTGATGTTTATATTATACAAATACAATAGATTTATTTAATTAAAAATATATAGTGATGGCTGAGGGGGGAGAGCGAAGCCCCCAAGAATTTTCAAGGCATTAAAATTTTCAGAGACGCACATTTTTTTTTTTTACACTTTCGCGCCCCCCTTCTAATTTTTTTCCAATTTCAAGCCCCATCTTGAAAAAATTCTGGTTGCGCCGCTGACGGAGAGTTCTCCAACAGAAAAAAAAATCGTCCCAATATATACATTATATACTTGCTCTAAAGCGTATGCTGTGTTTTATTATTGCGGTTCGGAGAGACATTTTATTGGCCCGCGCGCATTAGGGGGAGCCCGCAATAAATGAAGAAAGAAAAAAACGATTAAAAAACGAAATTATATAATGCTGAGGCGACGACGCGTCGAATTACTTTTTCAATAGTCGATTTCTTTTTTTATGTTCTTTTATTATTAAACGGGGACCTATATACGGATTAAACTGTTAAAAATTCGAGTCAAAATTTCCCTGTTCATAAGCTGCATTTATCTAAAATAACAAATTATGTTGTTATATATACTTTATTTTTTGATTTTGGATAGCCCGTCACAACAGGTGACCTGCAAAAACTGATGAGGGCCTGCGCTAACTGGTGTATATTCATATAGTTTTTATTTCCTATTGGATTTTCGTCGAAAAGTTGTCGTATACGTATATATAATGGTTTTAGTTGTAACTCGGATAAACAGGAATGGCATGCAGAGTTTGTGCGTAACTATATATTCTCTATATGAAATTTCGATGTACATATTTCAAATATAAATAATACACCGCATGAATAACAGTAATAAGCGTAGTGTATGTAAGCCTTTAACGAATTATAGACAATAATCGAGTATCAATATATATATATATTATACACATATAAAAAAATTATAAACAATAAAATAGTAAAAACAAAAAAGATAAATAATAATAATAATAATAATAATACGAGTATTAATAATATAAGGATATGTGAAATAAATAGAAATAAAGACTTAAATTAATACTCGTAAAAAATAGATTTAATAAGAATTGTCTACTACTGCGTGCGGTTTCGACTAAAAGTCAGATGCACTGCAAAACGAAAAAGAAAAATTCAATGACAAAATAAAAACGAGCAAATCTATACATAATACGGAGAAAATTATGAATATTATATTACAATAAAAATACACACAAAGTTTAAATAATAAAAGACAGTAAAGAAATATTGCTTCGTAATTTAAAAAAAAAAAAAAAAACAAAATGTCATTTAAAAATCTGTTTGTACATAATATTTACAAATAGATTATAAATACAATAGATTCAGTTTTATGGAGAAATACGACATTTTTTCGATAACACTATGTAAATGCGGTCTGTACCAATATATATATATATATATATATTAATTTTATTACAGTATATTTTATAATATATATATTATTTACCAAATTATGTCCTTAGGACTCTTTTTCTCCCCCAACACTGCAGGTATATATATATATATATATATATATATATATATATAACGACCGGTTTCCACCATCAACGAAAAAAAAACGAATAAACACCGAATCTGTTTTCAATACACATATAGGTGTGTGGTATCTAATTTCTATTTAGTAATATAATATGACTTATATAGTTATAGCTTATAAGCTACACATCTCTATTCTCTCGCAGTCTTGCTGTTCATTTTTAACTTGTGTATTATTTTTTTCTAAACGCACGGTGTGGAATAATGAAAGAGAAGTATTCTGCATTTGATATACACGAATATCGTAACAAATTATCGTTCACTATGGAATTTCAATGAATCAATATCTTTCTTAAAAAGAAAATTAAAAAATTGATTTGTGGTTGTCTATATATATATATATTATAGGCTATAGCAGGGATGGGCAACTGGCAGCCCGCGGGCCGCATCCAGCCCGCGTACCATTTTTCACTGGCCCGTTTTACATTTTCAAATTACTCAATAAAATGTTAGAGATTTAATTAAAATAATTAAAATATATATTTTGAATGATCTTTTTTTTTTGCTTTCTACGCTCTGGCCCACTAGATTTTAATTTTCTAAAAACTGGCCCTCTAGTAGCTTTGAGTTGCTCATCCCTGGGCTATAGCAAAGACTTGACGTCGATGATGCTAAGAAGATTTCACGGAATATATTGGGTTTGTTTCGTATGGGAAAAAGCTCACTTAAAAACAATATTCGGTCGCACAATAGCCAACACTATAGAAAACGTTTAATTAAATGAATATAATTTTAATGGTGTAAAATATTTAATATTTCGTATTTCGTGTAATATATATTACTATATAGTTTAATTATTATAATAGTATATTAGTATATAAAAAACATAAATTAAATTATTGCAGTCAAGTTCTTAATATAAATATTTATCTATATTTTGAATAAAAGTGAAAATTTCGCATGGGTTTGTTAACTTATAATTAGTTATTCTGTTTTTTTTTTATACATACATAGAATTTCTCATTTTTATCAGGTATACTGCAAATATATGGCTAGGACCTATACAGGTATGGACATCAAATGTAGTGTATTAAATGGAGTTTTTGAAAAAAAAAATGTCACTTTCCCTACTTTGTACGAGTTATACTAAAAACTTGATATTTTTTTTTTACATTAAAATTTGCGAAAAAGCATTTTTTTTTTCATCCGATGTGTATTTTTTTTTGCCTACATCGTGTATTACGGCGCAATAATATCTATTTTTGTTAGTATAAATTATTTTTTAAAAAATGTCAAATTTAACGTCCATATAAATGTATTCGGAAAAAGAAAAAGACTTTTTTCTTCAAATTTTCAAGCAATATATTTCGTGAGACGTTCAGTTCCGCACTCGCACACACAATAATTACAATAATCGGCCAATAAAAACATCATAATCAAGATACTATAGTGTTTGTGCACGATAACAAATTTCGTTGAACGTGCGTCCAATTCGGATTTCGAATGGGGAAAATAATTATCGTGCAAATGGTACCACTGACAACCATGTGTTTTATTTCACGTGATAAGAAATCCGTGATTTCGTTCGTCCTCGTCGCATTGGCCGCAATATTTTGTTTTCGAACGAAATCGTGTCTGGTTTTCGTTTTAAATCGTTCGTACAACTCCACTGTAATCCGGCCAATTCTTATAAATAATTTGTCTCGACGTTAATTTATAATGAGGATAAATAATGTTTTGACAAAATCGCGTCTGATTAACAACCAGGTAAAGTTATTATTATTATAAGCTTTTGATATTTCAATGTCAAAAGTGAAACCCCTCCCGTACAGATTAATAAATCGAACGGGTCGTTATTATCGTTTTTTTTTTTTTCTAACAGTAAATTTGTATTTATAGTAGTTTTAAGAAGATACGTTTTTAGTTCCGCAGATACGTTGCCACTACTGAAAAACCGAAAGACGTTGCGTCCAACGTGAAAGGTTTGAGCTCAAAAGTGATCATAGCCAATCCTCCAGCAGGTGAGGAATTTTACGTTTCCTTGGTTATTTTTTTGACTAGTAGTGATACTCGACGCTTATTATTCTGTTTTCGTGTTGTTGTAGAACGTGTGAAGAAAGCCTCAGGAAACGGTACGTACAAAAACCCACAATACTTCAGTTACCACAAGACGTCATATTTTGACGCTGAAATTGAAATGCTCCAATATAGACTACCACAACCTTCGAGTTTAAAGTAAAAAAAAGTAAGATCTTACGTTTTGTGCGTCATCAGTCATTATATTATTAACTACTGTAATTTTGTGTGTTATGATAATGGTTTTTTTTCCAGATTAACGATGGTTTTTTATAAAGTATTGTTAAGATATGTGCCGATGATAACTTTTCCAATAGCTTTTGTGGCTGGAATCATTGGTTACAATTTAGAACGTACAGTACGTAATGTAGAAACGCCGTCAATACCTAGTGTATTGGAAAAAAAACTTCAAAGAAAAAAAGAAGGAGAAACAAATTCATACGAAGAAACGCCAGTTTTGGAAAGAAACCTTTCACCACAAATGAAAAAAACCCAACGATGATTCTTCTAATATGTACAATGTTGTTCTTAGCTTAGCCAATTAAGTTTTGACGAAATAAATTTAATATGAAATATTTAGCTGACTATTGACTATTCTCGTGTAAATGATAATACCACAAACACGTATTTTAATATTCAACATCTAGAAAAATCTTTTACTGAAAAAATGATTATGATGAAACGTACACTGGGCTTAGCATTCGAAGTAAACTTTTTAATAGTTTTGAAACAACTATTCCCTACTTGCTACAAAAAACATTTTTAATTTAACGTACAATAATTTAATGATAAATTAATAAAATAGAATATATATAATATAATTTAACATAAATGCATTTAAAAGTAATCTTGGTATTCAAGTTTCAGTTATTTTACCCTGTGTCTTATATTATAGTTTGAAGTGACAAATTAAAAAAAAAAATAGAAAATACAAAGTATACATAAAAATTAATTAAACGTTTATAAATTGCAATCGGTAATAAGAAGGGCCATATACAACATTTTTTTCTAAAATAGAATTATGTTGTACACATAATTTACACAATTTAAATTATATATATATATATATATATATATATAAAAAGATAAAATATTTCAAGTTAACAAAAATAATAAATTAATAAATAAATAATGGTAGGCAAAGTTCACAAAATAAAAATGATTAAATGCGCTTCTCTTGTCAGTGAAACTGAGTTAATAAAAACTCTTTACTACTGTTTCTTTGGTCAATGTATTAATAATGAAACAAAACAAATTTTCTATCACTTTTTTTTCTATAGCTATAAATCGGTACTTTCAGGTTCTTTCTTTGTAGAACAAACTGGCGGAGGAGGTGGTGGAGGTATAGGTCGTTGAGTTCTCATCGGCGTTTTCAGTGTCGCTAGTTGTCCAAAAAAAATTAGATCAGCAATTAAATACATTATTATATTAATTATAATAATAACCGTTAATATACTAACCTGATTGGGCGTCGGAAGGTGTACGACAGTGACTAGAAAAATTTGGACTTTTATAAACATTACTATTGTCATCATTTGAACTCTCTTGATTTGTATATGTTTCCATTATGTCTGGAAAGATATTCATTTGAGACGTATTAATTTTAACAATACAATAAAACTAATTATTAAAATATACCATTATGTTGATATTGGTTCATTTCTTTATCATCATCGCATTGATCACCAACTTGTATTAACGAAACTTGTTGTTTAGAAACAGTGTACAAGTGTGCTCTTTCTAACATAGGGCCACCTTGATCCACCTACAATTTTCAATTAGAAATCAATATTTAAACGTCCAAAGTGTTAACATTTAATTGCCTTTATTACATCTGCTTTGTCATTGGGGATATCTGTTAATATTCGAAGACTTCTAAACGACGAACTTAACGGTCTTTGTAAAGACGCTGGTCGTTCGGGTATGGCAGGTTTACGGAAAACTATATCGTCGGACGTTTCGAGTATTGTGCGCGGCGCAACAGCAGGCTTGACAGGACGTTTTAACGAACCCGTATCAGCAGCTGGTAACTTTTCTCTAGGAGATTCGGTAATTTGACTAGGTTTCAGCAAGGAACCGGGCGGAGGTTTATCACAGTTTGCTTTGTCTTGGTCTTTCACAGAAATCGTAGGGCTTTCAAATATATTGTTAGCTTTAATAGTCGGCGATGGTGGAACAGGAGCTGGTTTACTTTTACGACCTCTTGTGTGCGGTTTTGGACTCTCTGACGGTGGACTAAAAACATTTCACATCATAAAATTGAATACTTTGTTAAATTGCATTTTTAATAGTACACTAAATCAAAAATAACTATAAATAAACATTAATTACCTTATATCAGCAATATTAGTACTAGATCTACTTCGTTTCAAATTCGTATCAATAGCGTCATTTGTAGAAATCAAATGTGTATCACCACTACTTGATCTTTTATGGCCGTTAAAATCATTTATATCCAGTACTTTTAATGTGACATAAAATTCTTCTTCTGCAATATAATATTTTGATTAGTTTATAAGGAAATAAACTGAATTGCTCTATTGAATGTTGAATTCTTACCCCCCGGAAATATCCAATCCGAATGAGAAATTAGACAGTCTACAATTATATTATGACACGCAGCTGCATTCATATTAGATCTAGTTTATGAAAACATTTTTATTACAACTTAGTATGCAACAACATTTATAACATACAAACCCTTACCCTATGTTATCATTTTTATCTTCAGGTGTCCATAGTAGATTTGGTGCAATAACTATAGCCAAATTTTGTGGGCTCATTTTATTTACATCTTGATGTTTAGTCAACAATGCCAAAAATTTAATGATATATCGTAAGTTATATAAATTTGATTGAGGTAACTTTTGAACAACATTCAGGATTGCCTGAAGTCTACTTTCACTAGTTTGTAGTCTAAGAAACAATCAGAATAAATTGTAAAACCAACACAATAGTATACAATTATTGGAAAAAAATAATAATGCCAATTTCTATTTGAAACCAATTTTACACATACTTAGCAGCAGCTATCCATTCTTCATACAAATGGTAAGTCAATAGAGGTTCTGGTAACTGTCTCAAGTAAGACTTTAAAACCCCAGCCAATATGTGAGGATCTCTATATTCAACTGCAGATTCTAAATCCAAACAATTGGAATCTAATCTGAGCTTCATGCATCGTACTTTAGATGCGCCAGCTGCAATTCGAAATAATCCTTCTTCTTCAACACCCATTTCCAATAAAGTACAAATACACAGTTCAATCGGATAGGCTATTCGTCTTCCAGTAACTCTTAAATGGTCTTCAAGTGTTTGACCAAAAACTGGCTTTGCTGGATTACAATCTGTACAAAGTATATTTATTAATCATGGATAATAATAAAAATAATTTATGACATACCAATAACAGTCTCTAATTCAGGAACTACTTCATCTAAGACAGCTAATGCTGTTTGGTGGTAAGAACGTTGATGTTTTATTAATTCCTTGAGAATAGATGAAAATTCTGCTTCTCGTGATATTAAATGAAATATGTCTGCTGCTAGAGAGTCCTAATTAGAAAAAAACAAACATTACTCATGTATATCTATAAGTTATAACTTATATGATTTATACACAATATACATACTCTGCATTGTTCAACTTTCAATTCTATATCTTCTAGTTCTTCTTTAACTGAATCTACTTTATTTGTATGGGAGCTCCCAGAATTAGAGTTT
Source organism: Slavum lentiscoides (assembly GCA_032441835.1). Taxonomy (NCBI): domain Eukaryota; kingdom Metazoa; phylum Arthropoda; class Insecta; order Hemiptera; family Aphididae; genus Slavum; species Slavum lentiscoides. Next base: position 6,857,796 of record CM063714.1, on the reverse strand, counting down.
TTTAAAGCTGTGTGGTACCTTAAAAAAAAAAAATAATAATAAAATAACAATTACACTCTATAAAATAAAAAAGAAAAAGAAATTTTTAAGTAAATAATATTTTTTCAGTTCAATACATTCGATTTTTAATAATACATTCAATGTTGAGAACTATTGTATAAACAATACTTTAGAATTTATAATTAAGAAATAAATTGAACAATATATTAATAATATAATACTGTTAAGTAAAATAACGTAAATAATGTATATGTATTGTAAATATTAGTATAAATAATAAATAATAATTGATTCTAAAATTTATATTGCCATTAATGAAAACATATTAATTTATTTCAAATAATAAAAAATTACTTCGCTCGAGCTGAATCCATATCAAGAACTAATTTTGTAAGTAATCGTTTTTGCTTTAAGATATTTGGTACATCAACTTCAAGAACTTGTTGTAGCTTATTAAGTACTGTTTGTTCAATACGCGATTCATAATCGACACCAGCATTCGCTAAACATATTTGTACTTTGCTACATTCCACTAATACTTGTCTAAAAAAACAAATATTTAGAAATAAATACAAAACTCAATATCATATTTGTATTAAAAAAAAAAAATTATTTGTTTGGACACAAATGGACTTAGGATTTAAATTCTGGTCAAGCTAAGATATTTTTCACTTTACATAAGAAATATTAATTAACTGGGAGAGTAGTAAATTTGCTGAAGTTGATGCTGAAAAGAATCTATTAAATAGATAATATATCACCTTAATAAATTATCCTCTTCGATTGGACCATTATCAAGCATTGCCATTGCTAACAAATAGTCAGGCATTTTTTTCTAAAAAATTTAAAACAAATTAATATATTTTCTACGTATATAGGCTAAAGCAGTCAACAAACATCCATTTGAATAAATATGCTTTAAAGTTTTACATATCACTTTTATGTTAAATTTAATTGGACATTTTCAAACAAGAACTACCAAGTTTTTTTTAATTAAAAAAAAAAAAACTTTATCTGCAAATATAGTAATAGCTGTTGTGAATAAATGAATGTCAATGTAAATCATTATAACAAGACATCCAAATTTCTTTAATATAGAATATATTTATTTTATAATGCTAATACACAAAAAAATTGTTACTTCATAAAGCGATATTAACTGTGGTTATCATAGTATCAATATAAAACGGATTTAAATGTTTTAAAATTTAAGTGATAATATCTATGTAATTGGACAATTTTAAATATCATTATTGATTATAACGAAATCATATTATATTGTGCCGTAATTAAAGAGATTTTAAGACTTGCGAATTAAACTGCTCTGCTCTATCTGTATCCTACTACAAAATTATAAAAATATGTATAATATATTAATATGCTACTTCTCAATAGATGACTCTAGTTTTCTCTTTTTTTATATTGATTTAATACCTTTTACTGCCAATTATGATGAACAATACTCTTCAATATATGTTTAACAATTCTGTCAATATAACGAGAATGATATATTTGTTTTTATTAATATTATACTTACAAGTCGTTTTTCACGTGCAGGAGCATCATGACCAAGCCCTGGTGATATTAATGTGGCCAATAACTTTTTCGTAGTATTTTGACAAGCGTTTTTTATAAACTCTACTCGTTTTTCTGCTATTTGTAACGTATCAGAAAGAGCTTCCGTTTTACCAGACCTAAAATGACATTATATCAAATACAATTTTCTATTTTTGTTAGTACAAAAATAAATCAATGCACATACCTAGAGAATGTTTGGTCAGCAAACTGTTTGACTTTAAAAAACTGTCTCTTCATCTTCTTGATACAGATATAATTTAAGTGATACGAGTAATTTAATTATTCTACCATATTATTCCCGTAAAATGAATAATTTACCACCAACCTGAAAACCAATAAAAGCGTTGTCAAACAAAAACGATTTACTATTTATTTTTCTAATTACAACATAAATACCAAACAACAATAAAATTATTATACAAAAAAAAAAAAACATTTTTCGGTGATTTAAAAAACAAAGGACAGAACTATAGAAGATGCCATATTATATTGTGAATAATATTGTACGATATTAGTATATGTACACATTGTTTATATGTTGTAAATCTATGAGAAATAATAGTTCCCCAATGGAAGTATAATGGAAACTATTTTCACGGAGTTGTTGATATACGAAAAAAAAAATATAGTTACAGCCAAGATTTAATATCAATTGTCGATTAAAAATCATTTTTAAATAAAATAAGGGTAGGCAAGTATACACACTAGCCACTAGTCAATGCATAATATTTAAATTAAACAATATGACAACAATGAATAATATCACCATAATAAAAATATATTTTTATTAATCAATACTCAAATTATTAAAACTTCCTCTCAAATTATTAGGGTTACAATTTTAGAATAAAATAAGTACTATACGTATTTATATGATTGTTAAAATTAATAAATTTAAGTTAAAATAAAAGTGAAAGTATAATGTTAATACACGTTGTGAATAAATTACGAGTCAGTGAGTCACTAATAAAAATAATTCAAAAAAATAATAGATACGTCACAATGTATGCATTAGGATTTATAAACAGTATAACATATAAGAATTAATTTTATCTTATAAAGGTCGTGTTACAAAATTAAACACAATACATCATGCAAAACAAATTTTGTTCATAGAAAAATTTACTACAATAGTAATAGCGGGTATAATTTATTATTATTTATTACATTACACCAAATAAAAATAGTTTAATATAGATTAATAACGTAACAATATTAATTGAATTATAAATCGATTTAAAAATAACGTAGACAGACAATTTATAATTGAAATCCAATAACTTTCGTAACAATATAAAACTACCTATTTTGAATATTTTTAGTTAATACAGAAATATTTATGTATATAATATTGAAATTTGAATATAAATAGTTAAGATATTGTTATAGTTCATTATTATTATTTATTTTATTTTTATTTTTGGTACTTTATATAATTTTGTTTCGATTTGATGAACCATCAATTAAATGGTATACAGATAAATATTAAAATTATGTGTTTATAACACACAATTTTTTTATTTAATTCTTACAATCATTTCAGATTAATATTTTATCAATGAAATTATGTTCTTATTTCATACAATTTATTAAAATAATCTAATCATATTAATAACACAATATAATTTATCGTTTATTAATGAAAAACAAATAGACAGTGAAATGAATAACATTTAAAACAATTCATTTTCGTAATTACATAGGTATAAAAATGATATCACATTTTTTTCTTTGTAAAATGTAATTAATTAATACATATATTAAATTTGTATACACAATAAGTATTTTTTTTAACCGTATGTTGGTTTATAGCTTTTTTCCTCATTCTAAATGGCTATCGCCATGTGTTTTAATTCTTTACAGATTCCAGCTCTCGCGTCTTTCTGTGGTTATCATAACTATATCGTCTACGAAACGTATCATGGAGATAATTTCCTTTTCGATTTTTATTCCAATTCTAAGTCTGATTAGTTTTAATTTCACTTTATTATTTTTTCTATAAAGCAGTTAAATAAAGGTGATGATAAAGTACACACTTGTTGTACTCCTCTTTTAATCTTTGCATTATATACAATAAGTTCATAAAATATAAACTATATATATATATATATATATATATATATATACTCAAATAAATAAATTTTTATTCCCATTAACACTGTCATTTTGTTCTAGAGTTTGTTTTATAAAAACATTTAAAAAAAATTGTATGAATCATAAATACAATTCAATAGTATTTGTTAGTTGTTTAATATAAAAATATAAAATAAATGTTTATTAAGTGCCTATGCTATTTAGTTATTTATATTTTTAACAGTGTCGAGACTATTTAGTATATGTATAATAAAATTGTTGCTTTAATTTTTTTGTAAAAAAAATAGGTATATATATAACATAACAAAAAAAAAAAAAATTAATTGTACTGAGTAAGCATTAACGCTATTTAAAGTAAAATTCAATCAATATATATCAAAACAAATTTATAAATTAAATATTTATTAGTCGAATACTATAGTATTCTAAAACTACCATAATCGTACACATATAAATTCAAAATCATTAGTTGACAATTTTAGAAAATAATCATTACCTTTTTTTTTCTACAAAGAATAATACTTGATATATATAAAAAATATAAATACCTAAATGAATATTGCTTAACTAATAAACTACAGAATGAGGTCATCTCACTCATGTATAAAATAAATAAACTATAATACAACGAATTGATAAAATTAGCAAACACATAACTAAATTTTCTATTTAAAAAAAAAATAATTGTTTTTTTTTACAAACTTTATAAATTTAAAACTATACATATTGGTATAGTATTTATTAATTTATTATATTAAATATACTAATTGATTATCTACTAGGTAATTAAAATAATAAAATATTATAAATTAATAAACATTAGGTAATTTATTATTTTAATCCGTGTAAATTTTAAACACATACATCTAACTACATAATATAAGTACATTATATCTCAAAAAGTCAAAAACTAATCGAAATGGCAATTTTTTTTTATTTTACAGTTATGTACACTTAATTACCTATAGAAAATAAAAATAAAAATTACAAGGGCTAAACTAAATTTAACTAATTTTAAAATGTATTCCGATTTAAATAGGTATACAAATCAATTTACTTTTTGGAAAAAATGCCTTTTATTACCCTAGTAATTTTGCTTTTAAAAAGATTGTCTCAGTCTATCTGATGAGCAACGCAATAAAATCACGTTAGACGAATTTTAAACTGTGGTATTTGCACTGAATTTCAATAAGCCGTGTACTTTTTGTACAGTTTACATATTATTTCATTATATATTCAATACTCAAACGTATTTCGTGTGTAATTAATTATAATTACAATAAAATGTCCCATTATGTTATAGTTAAATAAAAAGTCTCGTTATCTCCTAAACGTATTTATTATAAATTACTATATCATAACTACTAAAACAATAGAAAACATGTGAAATGTACTGTGAATTATATAGAAAAATCAGACGGGTACTATAATTAAAAATATGTCAATTCGAAAATTATTTGAACTCTGAAGTAAATACGACAAGGCGTTAAGAAGAGCGTGAACATAAAAGAGAACAACGAACGTTATTGCGCCAACTGTCGTGCAGGTGCGTACGGATTTCACAACAGATCCCGCTCAAGCGAGTTCTTCAAAGTACACCGTCTTTTATTACGAATTAATAACGGTAAAATGGTTGAAAAATATTGAAATCGGACATTTGTTCGGACGAGACAGGAATTATTTATTGCGGTAATAGTAATTATTATCACCACCTTCTGGAGAATTATTAATCTATGGGGAAAAAAAAAAACCCCCGTCGTCAGACTTACCGCCCGGACGTGAAACAGTTGATTGCGATCCGACGACGACGACGACGACGACGACGTTACACCACAACCGTTGAAATCATCGGACGGGGCTCGAGTGGAAAGAACGAGACGGCGTACGGGCACGAGACGAAAACCGAGACGTTTTTGAAAAAGGGAAAAAAATTTAATTTTTCTAGCACTAGATAAGGGAAAAAAACTGACGGAGGAAAATGTCAACATTTATACAGCGCCGCCAACGGAGATAACTCGGCCGACCGTGTCGCCGTTCCGTATTATTCCCGTGTTCGTTTTATCAAAAATTATTTTGAGAATAATTTATTAAGGACGGCTCAATAATAATCCAGCAGCAATAACGACACCAATAATAATTCCCCATGAACATTTACCGGACAGGATTGCGTCATTTTCTCGGGCGGTAATGTGCTTTCTAAAAACGCACGGGAGGGTAATAACAATCGTATTATCGGTTCCGTGGTTTCGACATATATATTTTAGAAGCCCTGCACTGTACACGTAATCGTTAGTTGGTAGGTTGGTAGAATCGATCGTGCTTTTGATATCGAAATTTTCTTTGAATTTTCTCTTGTCTCTGTGCGCAAAGAATTTTTCATAATATTGCTACACACTGCACGGTACATGAACACACGGGTATATATTCGATAAATTTACGAATTTTAGCGGCGACAATACGTTTTAGTGCTTAGAATAATAAATGCTGCGCGACAATGGCTGGACAAATAGTGAGTATTAATCGTCATTGGTTCGTGCGTATCCGTTTGTTATAAAAATTACAAAGATGCTGTGTCATTGAGTGAAATTCTTTCGATTTTTTTCTCGAAAAATCGCGTATTATTATTTTCGTTTGAAATGCCTTCCGGAGTGATTCGATTTCCAAAACCCTATTACTGACTCGTGTATGGCAAATATTTCGGAATTGTCATTTTATTTTACACTAATACGAACCGATGTACCTATAGTATTCCATTGTCAGCAATGGATTTACGTTTTAAAATTTTTTTTTTATATACATATACTACTATTTATTACCTTGGGTTGTACTTAATATTAACGTTATGTATTGATATTCGTTTCTTGAAAAGAAGTTCGATTTTCTTTATGCGCAAACATTTAATCCTGGACCATAATAATTATACATAGTTATTTATTTTTTTTTTTGTTAATACGTAGGCAGTACGAATACAAAATTTTATTACTATTTTACCATATTAATAATATTTATTTGGTATCTGAATTCATTTCGATCAGTAGATTTTACTTCCGAATAGTTAATAAATACGTAACTTTTCTACGGTTAATAATTGTTTACAGATATTACGTGTAGAATCTCCAGATGGAACTAAAAGAGTACAAGTATCACCGACAGAATCGAGTTACGATTTATTTGAAAAGGTAATTATACGATTAGGTATATCTAATTTTTTTTATAATTGGCCATTCAAATTTTACTTTTAAAAATTATGAAAATTACGTAAAGAACCTTATGTACAATTTTCTTGTATACAATTTTGAATGGACCCGTTAAAAAAAAAAAAAAAAAAATGAGTTGAACTGTTTGAACTACAGATTTTTTCAAATCAAGTCTTATGATTTTTGCGGTTTTATACTACGTATTGACCACATATGTTTTTATAAACTTAAAATAATATTTTTATTATTTTTCATAATATCCCAGTTCAGTTCAGGTTTATAAATAGTAGAAAAAAAGTTCCAATTCGACCCCAAATAACTAAATAGGACGGCGGTTTTTGTCTCGTAACGTTTATATTTTTGTTTTAAAAATTTTGCAGATTCGTGATGCATTCGCTCTTACAAATTATACCTTCACATTGTTCAGCGATCGTCTACGTAAAAACGAAATTAAATCGTCTAGAAGTGTAAACTTGAGCGGTTTAAATCTGAAACACGGAGATAAGATATACTTGTGTCCATTAGATCCAGATAATATATGGGCTATTCCTGGCCCATCAAATGCAGAGTCTGCTAATGGAAGTCATTCATCATCAGTTGTGTCTACACCAGGGTCTAGTACATCACAACAGTTAAATGGAAAGAAAAGTTCAGGATCAACAAGTCAAGTAGAAGAAGATGAAGTCGATAAACAACTGTGGAAATTAGACGGAAAAATTAAACGGCTTAAAGACAAAAAATAGTAAATTTAAACGATTTCTTGATTTCTGTTGTACTATTTAACTAAGAGATTCACATTTATTTTCAGTTGCCGCCATGGAGATAATGGATGTTGTGTCCACTGTTCACCTTTAGAACCGTATGATGAGGAATATTTAAAAACACAAAATACAAAGCATTTGTCCTTTCATTCGTACCTAAGAAAAATGACTGCAGGAGTGGCAAAGTATAGCTTTTATTTTTGTGTAATTATGATTTAATGAAATTCAATTTATATTTTTAGAGGAAAATTTTTACTGTTAGAAAACATAAGTTGTCGTATAAAAGAAGGCTGTACTGGACATTTGCCTTGGCCAAAAGGTATATGTTCAAAATGTCAACCATCAGCCATTACATTAAATAGACAGGTAAACAATAACACTTTAAATTCAAGATAAATGATTGTATTAATTTTTAATTCTTAATAGAGCTATAGACATGTTGATAATGTAATGTTTGAAAACTCCGAGTTGGTAGAACGTTTTTTGGACTATTGGAGAATTACGGGACATCAACGTATTGGATTTTTATATGGACGGTATGAAATGCATCCTGACATACCACTCGGTATAAGAGCTGTGGTTGCAGCAATTTATGAACCTCCTCAAGTAAAATATAAAAACATTTACAAAAAAAAATAAATATATATATATATATATATATATATATATATATATATTTTAATTTTATTATTAGTAATTAGTATTTACAAAAACTAAATTATAAATGCTTAAATTTTAGGAGAGTTCGAGAGATCATGTTAAATTGTTGCCTGACGAAAAACAAGAATTAGTTAATGAAATGGCTAGATGCTTAGGACTTGCGTGTGTTGGTTGGATTTTTACTGATCTTTTAACTGAAAACATGCAAAATGGAACTGTAAGTTTTATAACTATTTATCAATCACTGTTTACATTGAATATTTTTTTTAGGTAAAACATGTTAGAAATATAAAAAGTCATTTTCTGTCAGCTCAAGAATGTATAATGGCTGGGTACTTTCAAAATTTACATCCAAATCCTAGCCGTTACGCATCCAGTGGATATTTTGGCTCAAAATTTGTTACTGTCTGTGTTACGGGTACGGAAAAATAACAATAAGTATATAATAAGTAATATGTGTTGTAAAAATTAAAGTCTGTAGTTTTAACTTAAAAAACTACAGAGTTAGAATAATTTTTTATTTTATTTATTATAATTACATATAGTATATATCAATTTATTTTTTACAAATATTTGCAATTAATACAGAATTTTTGCACTATACATTATGGTAAAGATATAATTACTACAAGGTGCGTTAATTTAACACACATATTAACTACATTCTTTCTAGAACAATTTATTTAATATTAATAATTTTTATAAATAACATTTTATACACAATTTGTATTTACTTTTATCTGTTATTCATTTATAGGAGATGAAAAAAGTCAAGTGCATATGGAAGGATATAGTGTTTCTAATCAATGTATGGCATTAGTTAAAGATAACTGTTTGGTACCAACTAAGGATGTACCTGAATTAGGTTTTGTTCGGGAATCTTCTGACAAACAATATGTGCCTGACGTTTATTATAAGGTATGTAAAATAAAGTTCTTATTACTTTGATCAACTTATCATGATATGTAGTATACAACATTAATATTTTGTTATCAAAGAAGTTAAAAAAAAAAACAATTTAGTAAACTAGCATCATAGGTCGATTTGATATAATATCTGAAAAATCAGCTGAGCTTTGCATAGCAAAAAAATTTAAAATTATTTGTAAAACATTTGAATGAAATTGTAACTTTAAACATACAACATTTAATAATGGAAAATTAATTAATTTCCCCACATAATTTTAAACATTATTAATATTTATTGACCAATTCTTTAAAGATATTCAGTTGAATAAATTGTCTAAATGTCTGTGAGAATGGCTTCCTCGCCCTTTAAATACTGTAAATTCAACTCATTTCATCAAAAACCTTGAGTCTATTTTTAAAATAAATTTCTTAAAAAATATATATAATTTAATAGTATAGATCAAGAGGTCTACAGGAGGTAACAGGTAGACCGCGAACAGCAAAAATTGGACTTGTATACTAAAAATAATAAAATTTTACGTTTAATATAATTTTACTGCAAAAACCGATTTCTTGCGATTTTTCTTAATTGTACTTAATTCTTCTACTTTGTTGTGATTATGAAAATTGTTTGGAAAATCAAAAATTACACGTTAAATAAATTATAATTTGGGCCCAATTTCCTATCGAAAAATATGTGTGTAAAGATCACAAACTATCGGAACATAATGTATCTACTAAAAAAAAAATTCTGAAGCAGATAATACAAACAAAATAATATACAGAATTATCTTCTATGGTCTTCGATAAAAAAAATAATTTTAATCATCCAAACCTCACTAGAAAATATTTGCCATTGGTGTAGACCCGCCTCAAATTCAAATTATTGGTGGGCAATAATTTATACTTCAAAAACTCATATGACCAATAAAAGTGAGGCTATATTTAATTTTTAATTATTTTTTTTTTAAACATTGGACATAAAATCTTTTGGTCTATATAAAATTGTTCAGAGTTGAAATATATACTATATACATTACATTAAATTGGCATACAAACGCTATTTAATATGATGTACTTATATATTAATACTAGGATTTTAGGCTATTGCGTCCTTTGTCTGCTTTGAGGCCCAACGCCCTTTCATTTACTGTTCTGTTCGGTTTACTTGCTCAAGTGATAACTTGAAAAAATTTTCCTTATATTGCGTAGTGTAGGATTACAATTGCTTTCAATAATTAACAGTTAATCAAAAATAATAAATTGGGGATCATCTGATGTGACACAAGACTTTTTGTGTCCTCTCGACTTATAAGTGCCATCTTACGATATATTTCTAAGAGTTTGATTATGCGTAAGGTATACAATTTGACTTCATTCGTGCGTTATGTACAATATTATTACCAATATCATTTTAGTTAAAGTATTCCGATTAAACTAAAATTCAGCATAAAACTGTACAAAATTAGTTATTGATGAAGTATAAATATCTTATATAGTGTTTGTTGCAATTTCAAAGTCAATTGTACTCCACGATGTGTCACACAGTTTTTTTGATCTTTGGCTATTCAGTATCATGGAATAGCGTTTCTTCCAATGCTGTGATGAAATTATTATTACGTTACAACATACAGTGTGTTAGTATAAACTTAATATTTTTAATTGGTACGGTATAGTAAAAACTAATATAAATCCCATCGAAAATATATTTATTGTTTATGATATTCCAAAATGATATACAATTATTCATTAAATGTCATAATTTATTTGTTCTGATTAATTATTAATATTAACAATTATTCAGCAACACACTTATAACTTGGTATACTTATTGTCTACATTTACTTGAAAAATAAATTTGTTTCGCGACAAATTTTCGAAAAAAATAAATCGGTTTCAGTAAACAAAAACCAAAAAAATCCATAATTCACGAGACCATTTTTTTTACTTTTACTTGTATAAAAAAAAATCGACTATTTTTAGTTATTAATTGTAAATAAAAAATACTTTTTTTGGTTTTGGTTCCATTAAATTTCGATTAATGTTTTTCTTTAACAATAATTATAGATTAGGTTAAATCTTACTTGACCGACCTATGTACAGTAAATATTTCAAACATTATAATATTTATGTTGTTTAAATCAATACATGTGAAGGACTGTAATTTAATGTTTGTATAATACAATATAAATTATACAATAGTTTTGCATATTTTAATAAAAAAAAATATATATTTTATATTTATGATATAAAGGTACACATTTTGAAAAATTATAACATAAATATTTTACTGTGCTCAACTTAATTTTAAAATGCCATATTATATTTCGTAACTTTCATATACGGGTATATCATATTTGTTATTAATTCTAATCGTACGAATAATATACTGTTCGGAGAGGAATTCAAAATAAATTTATCGAAACGATCGATAATGAATTATAAAAATACACATAAACGTCACTCGTTACTATAAACTACTCGTTCGATTATTATTTAGTATAAATATACATTAAAAAAGGGAAGTTATATTTTACCACAACTAGATATGACAAATGTCTTGGACGGTTTGCCAGTTTGATCTCCAAACGAGGCCATTTTTTCAACGAGATCAATGCCATCTACTACATGCCCAAAAATCGCTGTGAAACCACGCATCTCTTGTAGTATAATACGAAACTGTGACCCGACCATGCCCATGTTATCGTGACGTTTTTGAGTGCGGCGCATTCCAACAGCTCCTCGAACCGCAGGGAACTTGGTGTCGTCCGGCATGAAGTAACTTTCTTCAAATATAGATTTTCCACCACGACCATTATTTAATTCAAAATCGCCTGTAATCACAGATTCGCCCTCCCAACATTGAAATATCGAACAGCCTTTATATGAACAACCATTTGCATCGCCAACAGTTAATACTTCAAAATTTTTCGACATTTTCGGCGCAACATCCGGACGCGTTTCAATGACTAAACGACCAAACGATGTCCCATTTACTTCGATATTAAAGTAGAACATTGGAAAAGTGTGAACATTACGCATTGAGGGTACACTATTTAAAATGGCTTGTGGTGGACTGTTTTGTGATGTGATCAGAACAGGTTCATTCGATGATATTGAAGACAGAGATGTAGTATATTGTGTAATAGAAGAGTTGCCAGGAGAATTTTTCGCGAACTCCTGGCCGTTTACTAGTTGCGTGACGTGTTTAGGTAGTACGTATCGTGTAAACAATTGTGCTGTACAATAATTGGCCAAGAAAAAAATGTGAGTGTTCGGATTTGCCAAATCTGTAGACTTGTACGATTCTAGAGCCATTGATTGTAATGAAGACAACGACTGTTTAATCATACCGAAATCTAACAAGTTGGTAGAAGATATAATATCTTCTAATTGACCGTGGGCAAATTGTTCAGAGTATTTATTTTGTACTTTCTGCTTGACTTGTTCTAATCGATTTAAATATATTTGTAAATCATATAAATCGTCAGTATGCAAATTCGATGGCTTGATACTGTTCAGAGCTTCGTTGGTCTGTAGTAAATCGTTTGTATTCTGAGTCCATCCACTGTTTAATTCTAGTTCGATTTGGGTTTTTAGCGTGTTACAAGCATCTAAAACCCTCAGGAGGAATTGGCGTTTGTGCCCAAATAGGTTTTGAATTTCACTCATTAGTTTAGCGATGGCTATAGTTTCAACTTGGACCTGAAATATAAAAATGTACACATTATATAATTAATATATATATATATGTATGTGTAAATAAATTTTGTCGTAATTTTTTTTTAAATAAGTGAAATGCGCTTACTTCACTAATTAGATGATCACGCGCGTCATTGTTTGATTTTATAGAATGTCCCATATGATCAGTCTGGGTGCCACATGCCCGGCATAAGAGCTGCTGGCAATTGTAACACCAAAACGAAAACGGCATTCCATGTGTGTGACAATTTTCACCCTGAAAACGGAACTACTTAATACAATATTGCTATTTTCACACGTCGATACACTAACCTTTCGTTCTTTATCGACGGATTTATTGACTTTGACATTTGCCAGATGTCTGATTAGGCTGAGAATAGAATTCTGTGTTCGTAGTGTTTCTGGGGATTGCTCATCTAATTCAGTACGCTTCCAACAATTGATGCAGTACACTTCTAAACCTTTGAGCATGGTAGTCTTAACACATCGCAAACAAAAACAATGTTTGCAACTGAGTTCCTTTGGCACAAACTCTGCGTCATTGAATTTCTGTTTGCAACAGCCACATATGATCAGTTCTTCGAACTCGAAATCTTTTTTCGTGTCCATCATCTGGAAACAATGATCGGTAATGAATTAATTTCAGTGAAAACGTACGCGGGCCGTAAGCTATTGTATAATTAATTTGTTTGGGCGAATATCAAATATCGTTTACAAAAAAAAACCCATATCTATTTTAATTTGTGGTTCATCGGTAGTCGCGTCGTAAAGTATTAAAAAAACGACAAACGACTCGCCTGTGTTGTATTTTATAAAACTGTATGAACTCTCTAGTAAAGTCTCGTGTCGATTTAATTTTTCTGCAGATCGAATTTGTCAATTTTTAAACGTCCCAAAAAACTGAACACACGCCATTCTTGTGTGTCGTAATATTGTAATTGTTATTTTTAATTTTCTCTGAAACACGACCGATCTCGTACGTATTATACAAGTGCGGGTAGTAATCAAATTTTTTTTATCCCACGGTTCCTTTCTACAATATTTCGATAACTCCCCCGAGTGTCAAAAAAAAGAAAACGATAACGTCTATATATACTCGTGCGTGTAAATGTATTTATTTATCGTATAAAAAAAAAATTAAATAACGAAAGAAAAAAAGAAAACCGAAATTAAACACTTTATACATTTTGAATCAAATATTAACGTTTGCCCCCGTTCTGCGCCGCGCGGCGACTCCCCTTTGACCAACTCGCACGACGCCCCTGGCAGCCGCGACGCACAGTTTGGACACCCCTGAATTATAAACCTATCGATGCCGGTAAAACGCACATATTTATTATGTTTTACTTATTGTATATACAAATATAAATTATGTAAAATATAAAAATATATATGTCCGTACTCCGAGTGCGAAGGTCAAGGGTGGTGGTGGTGGTGGTGGTGGTGGTGGTCGATAACGTTGAAACACAATTTTTTTTTTGTACAATAATATCGTACTCGGGCGTTTAGTTGTTAACGACGACGGATCTTTCGCGGGCGAAAATACGGGAATGGAATAAAAATGCGTTTTTTTTTTATCTTTAAAAATAATCCGGCGAAACAACCTGAAAATTAACATTACGTAACGCCGCGCTACACAATATACGGCCGCCGATACCTGTGATAAGTGGTAACACTCGCGCGCGCGTTCATGAAATGTAAACAAAAACGGGCGGGCGAACGGTTAGCACTGCTAACGTCGTCGTTACACATAACAACAACAACAACAATAACGATAATAATAATTTACAATATTTGTTTTATTGTAAATTAATAGTAGTGGACGGTCCGTGTTTTTATCAATAACAACAACAACAACAACAAAATAGTAATAAACGCAGGCGGGCGCTCGCGCGTGGTATTAAAAATTACACAGTGCAACAACGGAATATACGCACTTATCAATGGCGACGGACGCGGCGGTACGGTGGTGGTGGTGGTGGTAGTGGTGGCGGCAGCGGCAACGACGGACGAACGCGAAGACCGGCAGCGGCGGCGGCAGCGCGTGTGTTGTTCGAGAGGAGAGCGAATATAAACAGCGCGCACTATATAAATATTATTAATATTATTTACGATATACTAATAAATTATACACGACGACGATATTAACATATACGAATAATAATAATAATAGTACGTGATTAAAAACAAAAAAAAAACCCCGAAAAAATAACGTAAACAAAAGGAAAAAAAATATTCGAATATAAATTTTCGCGTATCGAGACGACGACGGAAAACGGTTGAAGGCGAACGGCGACAACGCGTGGGAACGACAATAATGATAATAATTACGATTTATTATTTTATTTTATAAAAATTATATTTGGCGCGGCGGCGGCGGCGGCGACGGTGTTGCTGTAACGGCGATATGACCGGGGCGGCGGCGGTTGCGGCGACGTTCGCTGATCGTCGTCATTACGTTTCCGTTGTGCACGCACGACGCATCGCGCACGACGATATCAACACTGTCAGCAGCGGCGGCGGCGGCGACGACCACGTTTTCGTGCAAATGATTATGGCGACGGCAACAACAATAATAATAACAACAACAACAACAACGATTATTACTACAACGGTATCGACGACAGCGGCCGCCGTGTTGCATGGCGATCGCTTCGGACGGTGCGCATATAACTGACTGGCCGTGCGGCGACTGGTGTCGCGCGTTGCGGCGGCGGCGGCGGCGCCCGGTGTGTGTGTGTGTGTGTGTGTGGTGCGTTCGATCCCTCTCCCGCGGCGCGCGCTCGCGAGTTTTTCGGAAGTACGCAGTTCTCTCCCGGCGGCTCCGAGTTATGGTTTTTTTTATTTATTTTTTTTTGTTTTCCACCCTTCTCTTCTCTCGCCGTGTGCGTCTTTCCACGCCGCGCAACGCGCGCTTCTTGTTGTTGTTACTGCTGCTGCTGCTGCTGCTGCTGTTCACCACCCGCGTTCACAGCTCCGTCGACGACGGTCTCGTCCGCCCGGCCCGGCCGGCAGTGCATGACTTACGCACGGTCTACCGTATTGCCGTCCACACGTTCTCCCGCGGGCGGCACAACCCTCAAAATACCGAATTCGTAAATTGTCTCCTGAATAGAGCGTTGCCCGGCGGATACGGTGTCCGAAAATAATTTTTTCCGAAAACGTGTAAACCGCGCGTAGAATTTCCGTCTCTGTGTACGACAGTGTCCGTTATTTGGACGTGTGTTGTCGTTGCGAATTATATGTACGCGGTTATCGTGGTGTGTTTTTAAAATGTGAGAGCACTTTGACGAGAGAAAAAAAATTTTGTATTATAACGTTGCCCTTACAAAAAATGTAAACGGTTGATCTGGTCGATACCGAGAAATGTTCAGATTTGAATAATTGAATATGATAAAACGATTGCAACATTAATATATATATGTGTTATTAAAAATGATAGGTACCTACTGTAATTTAAATAGGTATTTTACAAAATATACGTTTTATATTTTAAAACAAAATACGAGATTTTTCAGTAACGCAAGCGCACATTGCGTTATGAATTTAAATAATAGAATAACAAATATAGAAAAGTTTCTGTTATCACAAACTCAATGATGCCGATAAGAAATATCAATCGGAAAAATCGCTGTAAAATAAACGTTGGAACCGATGGAAATTGCGGTAACGTTGGGTTTTGGAATATTATCATTTTGATTGCGCATAGCTGAATTTTGGAAGAGAGTATGATAATGTATTTTAACAGGCTGTTGACGGAAATTTTAAATTTTCATAACGCCATTGTTGCGTTGTGTGTATACCTATTGTGTGTGCCGCGAGTTGTATGCTGTGTGCAGTGCGCGGTGTATAAAACGTGACAATTGTATTTTGTACGCATTCGGAGACTGGTCCTGGAGACAAGCGTAACGGATTTAGCGAATTCGTTCCGTTTCGCTTTATGTGTTTTTCTTTTAGGAAAATTCTCTCTGTCTCTCTCTCTCCTCCGTTTCCCACGTGTAATTTCGTCGGCGACCGCGATCCAGAACGGCATTCGAGCAGCGGTGTGTGTTCACCGCGGGATCATAGAAATAATAGCGACTTAAACCCGCACCGCGTATTTGTTGAAGTTGTATACTATTGTTTATGTGATGTGATTTTTTTTTCTTTGTATACAACGTCTCAAAAAACAAAAATTAGCTCTCCTGCGGTGTATTTTGTTTCGAATTTTTTGAAAAATATCCTCGAACTCGATTCGAAATTCCGTGTAAATCGCTGTGTAATCGATACACTACGTCATATTTATAACATCCATCATATAAACAGTAATAGCTTTCGATTGTTTCGTCAAAACGTGTAGTGTGTGTATGTATACTTGCGCAGTTATACGCGTCATATTCACTAATAGTAATAAAAAACGTTAATCCTCGTAAGATTACACGATTTTTTTTTTTTAATCCTTTTGTGTCGTATGTTCGTTGATAAACTATATACACTCGATTTTAATATTCGATTCTTGTGCAGGTGTTCTTATAATAAAAGTGTTGGGGGGGGGGGAACTTAAATGTTAAACGGTCGACGTTTTGTTTGAAATGAAAAAAAGCTGAAATACATTTGTTTGTTTCTCGCCCCGATCGGTTCGGTTCTGCAGGAGACGACGCGGCAGATAAGCGAATAGATATTATAAAATATGCGTGTGACGTATAAAAGACCGAAGGTCGTCGTGTATCATCATCACGTACTAAATTTAGAACATTTCGAATAAACAATATTTTAATAATTTTTCCGTTCGTTACGACTATACTCCTGTGTATTGGATTTTTAACTTTTCTCATATTATTTTTCTCGTAATCGCAGACTTTTTTTTTTTATCGTCTCGTAAACGAAATATTTCATCAAACTTATTATTATAATCACAATAATATGTGCACGAGCGAAAAGAAAAAGGTCATTTAACGTGGTGGGGGGAGGGAATTAATAAATTCGATTATTATATATCGTATATAGGTCTTATTGTCGAATTCGATTTCCAATATTTTAATTTTAATAATATCCTCTCTTTTTTGCTTTTTACTCTCCGATTTAGTATACTGTAATAATAATATTCTACGTGTAAAAAAAAAATCGACGTAAAAATACGTCGTTTTTTTCTCTGCACTAATGTACGCGTCGTTACAATCGTTTTGTCGACCAATTAAATTATTACTTAATGTCTTAATGAATTACACACCGCTGCTCTACTGATAACAACGAGTTCGTAAATAATTAATGTAAACATTATTGTTCCACCTTTATAAAATTATACTCCCGAATTTTATTTCTCGTGCGGTTTTTTGAACGAATAACAAAATTGAAAAAACTAGTTTTCTCGCGTTTTAACAACTATTCGACTGTATACAATTCGTACAAGTCCATCATCGTCGTGATTGTGTTGGACCAGGATTGCGATGGCGCCGAGCACGTGGTGGAAAACTGTGAAAACGATAATTCGAGCGAATGCGTTGAGAGTTCTGAGGAGGAGAACGTTCGGTATACGGTATTTCGTGTCGCGTTGTTATGGCTGCATCGGCGATGGCCCGGTGGTACGGAGCAGCGGCGGCGTCCGCGATTCACGGTCAAATGTGTACCGCCACCCGGCACAACAAATTCCGCCCGTCCATTGCGACGCCGCCGCCACTACCGCGCGTCGTCCCGCCGTCCTTATCGGATCGACCCCTAACCCCTCCCCTGCCGCCCGTCCATCGCTCCGTCGCCGCCATTAGATTGCACACACGCGTCGTCGTCCCGCTCGGCCGTATTCACTTTCTCGTATTTTCCTGCCCGCTCGCGTTCGCAGTGAATTCCACGCCACTGCACTCTCTCGCACACTCGCTGCCGCCGCCGCCGCCGTCTTTTCTCTCTCGCGCGCGATATCTTCGTGTACGGAGGAGCGCGCTCGGTGCGACGCAACCCGACCGCGGTTCGGGATGGTCCTGAGTTGTGCGCGCGCGCGGGAAATATTGTTATTGTTATGCGCGCCGCCCGGGGGTTTGGGTCCCTCGGCCGCCGCCGTTGACCTTGACGAGTGACGTCACCCGAAGCGTTTTGTTTTCGTTTCACGTTTACCCTCTTTTTCATTGTTGTGTATGGCTACCTCCTGTTAACCGCGGCCGCAGCTTTTCACCGAGCAACGTTGTTATTGTTGTGTAATATGCTTGTACGGTATATATAATATAATATAGGTGTACGTCGTGGATATCACTGGACGCCGCTTCGACCTGCACTGGAAGCGTCCGCGGTGTGGTACCTATTTTTTTTTTTCTCACATAGTTTTCCTGCAGTGTCGTCTTATCAGTATTTAGGTATCCAATTTACTATTTAACGATATTTCGCGTGAATAAGGTTGTGTGTGTATTGATGTTGACGAATCGAACGTACCCGAACAATAATATGTATTATACGCGCCTGTGAATTATTTTAAATCCTGCAGTAATATCGTATTTTTATTATTATTATTTTGTATATTTCACGTTTCGGTTTTATAAACAGGAATATAAATAAATATTTTATACCGCGCGTTACTGCACATACTCGGGGGGGAAAAAAACATCGACACCACCCCACTCCGTGCAGCACAGCGGCGGCGGCGGCGGCGGTACCCCATTTACAGCGATTTAAAAGAACCGGTTTTTTTTCCCAAACCCAACACGACGGAATCCGTAGCGGCTGCGTCGTCCACACTCCGCGGTCGAGGGCCAAACGCTAAATCTCGTATTTTTCTTTTTACCGAATGTTTTCCCGTGAGTTTATACACGTTATTAACCTGTTAGGAATATTAAATAAACGCGTGTATGTATGTGCAACAACGACGACAATAATATAAAAAAAATTTTTTTTGTTAATTATTAAACGGATAGAGGAATACGATTTTAGCGCGCGTTTTATATTTAAACGCATTTTTGACGACGACTCCTGCGGCGTTAGAAATCCCTGGCGTATACGAAATGTATATTTTTTCCCCGAACGAGACTGTATGAACGCGCGTTGTGACACACATTATTCGTGGGGTTTTCGTTACCCAACAAAAGGCGTTTATTGAAAACGATACGTGAAATATTCGGGCGGTCGTCTTGAGTGTATAATATTTACTACGCGTACACACAAGAAGAAGAATATAGTATCCTCTCTATTATTATAATACACACGCGGCGAGGGGAAGAAAAAAAATAATACCAAGTGAACCCATCTCACCGGATGTTGTCGTACCCCAATGGGCCCTATATTCACGTATTCACCGAATTCACATACGTATATCTGCCGCCGTCATTGTTTCCCTGCATCCTCAGCCGCCGCCGTTTTGTGCGCGTTTAACGGCAATAAATATAAAAATTTTCGATTTGAAAAGGACAACGTGTGATCTTTATTTGAAAAATTCAATCGATCCTCGACGATATAAATTCCAAAAAGACGAGAAAAACCCTCGGAAAGAAAGAAATAAATGTTTTTTTTTTTTGTGGGTAAAATACCTTTAATATTTTATTGTGTGGAACTGGTTTTCGAATCCTAGTTTTGTATTGATTCAGATGTCTCGGTGTAGTAGCGTATGGAGCCGCACGAACGCACTGCACGGTACACGAACAAAATAGACGTTTATCATTATATAATAAACATTTGCGTGTTGTGAACAAAAATATTTTATGTCGACCTCGTGGTCGGAGTATAGATGCTCTGCTGGATGGCTCTGCTGTATTCAGTGTGTATACAGGTACATAATATGGCAGTGTGCCTGTGAGAATTTGTATTACACGGAAATCGATACGAAATATTTTTCACGCGACAAATTATTATTCAACGACTATACGTAAAATATAATATAGTTTAAATAAATATTTACTTTTATATAAGTACTTGTACCACCTTATTGTTGTTACGATGTGGACGTCGAATGTACGTTTTTTTCACCGGTCGGAAAACTTATTTGCGTGCATTCAAAAATGAAAAAAATCGATTTTCGAATTTCTTTAAATATTTATATCGATTTTGTTTTTTATTATTTTTTATTTATTTTCAACTACGAAATTTACATTTTTATTGTAAAGTTTACAGCATGTTGGGTATAAACCTGTATATATAAATATAAGTACCTATATATATATACAGAGTATATCTCACGGAGATTTGACAAATGCTTTTGTTCTAATCAATATTTTTAAATTTTTTTTTGGTAATAATTAATCAAAAACCTGCGTTACAATTATTATATTTTAGAATTCATTTTATTTTTATTTTTTTAAACATTAATCGTTAATTTTCTACAATTCGTTTAAGTTTAGAAATATTCCAATTTTTTTTTTTCAATAAAACGAGTCATTTGCTCGCATTATTTTGCTAGCCGTCTCGGAGGGGTTCTCTCGTATACCCGTACCAACGAAAGAAATTGAAATTTTCGTAGAAAAATATAGAAAATTAACGTTTAAGAAGACTGAGACTGACGTAAACTGAGCAGTTATAGTGTATGTACAAAGTTAAAAATCGTAATATTATCTAAATATTTAAATGGGCGATTTTCGATAAAAAAACTATTAGAAGACTTTCTGTTTTTTCTAAATCGTCCACGTGAATATTTAGATAATATTATGATCTTTAATTTTGTATACACACTAATAAAACTACTCAGTTTACCAGAAACGCGCATCTTCCAAATTAAATCAATTTTATCAGCCCTGGTGTGGGGGGACGAGACGTGTTCTTAATAAACATTTCTAGCGCAAAAAAATTATACTCCGATATTTGGAGAAAATCAAACGCTTTTTCTCTTATTTCTGTACCCTATACGTATATGATTGTGATGTGTTTTGCACTTGAAGTGTAATATTTTTAAAACTTGCTGCTATATTATTATCAGTACTTACACATTATAATCGGCGTGTGCTCTGTTCTATCGTTTATTCGACATACAAGGAATTTTTTTTTTTTTTTGAAGAGAGATGTCTATTAATTAATATACGAATTTTTTTTTATTTTATCATTTAAAAATACTTATTCATTTTTTTTTAATTGAAAAACTCTAGAGTACACGCATATTTGATTGCATATTTATGTGTTTGCGCATACCTATTTTACTACGTATTTTAACATTACCTAATTATAATGACCTGAACACGTATTTTAAGATGTTAAACTTCCCGCGTCCCGTTTATTAATTATTTATCGAAAACGTACAATTAACGAGTCCATAAATAAAACGTAATAACAAAAAGAAAAAAAAAAGTATTTGAACTGTTTATATTTTTTTTTTATAATTAGTTTTGAATTTTGATCAGAAGCGGTTTTGTGATGTTTTTTTTTTCGATGAACATATTTTTGGATTAGTTAAAAAAACTGCGTGTGGCCATTTTTTTTTGTATTTAATATACTAGATATGAATAAACTAGATGGAATTCTAAAAATGTATTTCTACCGTTGTCAAAAAACGTATCTGATCTGTTCCTTTACCACGTACAAGTCTCCAGGGTATGACGTAAAGTATAGTAGAGATTATTTGTCAGCTCCTTTTTTAGAAAACTGTATTAACATTAATTTATACGTACACTTTAAGAAATAATTAATCGCTTTTCGAATGTTTTCCTTTCAATGGAAGTTTTCTATCATAATACTCGTACAGAAAGCTTATAAATCGCCCCAAACTCCTCCCCATTTTCTTATGCGTTTATTATTAATATTTTTCACAAAATTGTGTGAAAAACTCGTTTGGCCGTTCATTAAATTCAGATAAAATTTCATTAAGTTTGGATTAGAAACTACAGTATTTCGGCAATATTTCAGAATATTGGTTACTACCAATGGATGGCTTCTTCTCATGTCATCTAATAAAAAAATTAATTATTTTGTCATTTTGCACAGATTGCTTTTTTTTTTAAAAATAAAATTGATATTTATAATATGGTTTTGAACGATTTCTTTATAAAAATTTCTAGTTATTATTTTGAGGACAAGGCATATTAAAAAAAAAAAATCAAGTCATTTACCCAGCATTTTTGTAAAAGGGTCGTTTCTAGTTATTCAAGTCATAAACAATTATATGTTTTTATTATAAAATAATTAATTTTAAAATCTGCCGAACTTTTATATTCTGTATTATGATTGATCGTTTGTGGTACCTCTCCGAGCTTGATTGTCTTAACAGTCGATATAATTAGGCAATGTTTTAAATAATTTACAATTTGTATTATATACAAATAAGAATTTAATTTAAAAAACAACATCAATTAATCCGACTTTTCTTTTGTGTTTCAGTTAAAATTTATGTTAATATGTATATATACAGGTATATTATATATATATATTTTTTTTTTCAGGAAAAAGACAGTTATGGCAATGAAGTATCTAAATTAGCCCGTCCATTGCCTGTGGAGTACTTGTTATTAGATGTTCCAGCTTCCACACCATTAACACCGTTGAACACATTCACGTCAATCAATGGTATCACAAAGTTCCCTGTTGAGAACAGATTAATCGACGGACACATTCAAGACTTTGATGCATTGTCCAAGTACCTAAGGCAGTTCACTCCACTTCAGTTCCGAGAGTCCATCGCCGATTTCCATTTACTATTGTATATCGCTACAATGGAAATGCTACCCATGAAAGTAATAATGTATTTTTTATTTTGTTATAAACATTACTATAATAAATTTGTATTTTTTAGGATTCTATGGCTCCACTTTTAGAAGCGCTGAAAAGTAACGACACACAAGCATTGGTCGAATGGTCTAGATCGGACACGTGGGCCACGCTGGAGCAGTTGATCAGCAATTCTTCCGACTCTGCCGTATCGGGTCATGTAGGTAACGGTTTTGCATCTGCTCTTACAGAATCGTGGACGTGCATACATTGCACCTTCCTGAACAATTCTGATCGGCAGTCGTGTGATATATGCAGACTACCAAGAGATATCAACTAAGTGTCTTACAATAAACATGTATCTCATTTACAGTAATGTAATAATGATTATATCTATACATATTATATGTATTTTTTATACATTGTTTATTATACGGAAAATAAAAAAATAAATAACACAAGTAAATATTGTGTAATGAACTCTCTTGTTTTGTTATACAGTATAAATGTGTATGTATTATATATACCTATTTGAAAATGAAAGTATGTATTCCAAAATAAAATAAATTCTAATTTTAATTTTTTTTTTTTTTTGTTTAATTTCCATAGACAATTTTAGTAATTTGTATTGGTATTTTTTTCTAAACTGATTTTTCATAATATAAAAATTTAAGAACAATAAAAATTTATATCAAAGTAAAATGGACTGTTCTTTGATTGGTGTGAAATACACTCGTATATTGTATGTTATTATGATGTTGACTTTCTTTTTTGTCCAGCAACATTGTTGGAATAGAAAAAAGTTTAACACACCTTGGAAAATTAGTAAACGACATAATGTGAAAGACATTCAGGTTTGCTTTTATTTTGTTCTACCAAACAAAGACTTATCTTTACATCTACCAGATACCTTTAATCTTTCCGTATGGAAGACGCATTCTCAATTGTCCAAATAAGTTTTCCTAATACTAATAATATATATATATTTCCAAATGAAAAATAAGATCTACATAATTGCATTAATGTATAATTATTGAAAATAACATTGTACAATTTGTTAACGTTTAAGCAAATATATTAAGTCTTAAGATCTAACATTTAAAAATAATTTGTTTATATATATTTATAAAATATGTCACAATTAATCGAAAAGAAAAGGCAGATCAGAAAAAAAAAATAATAATATTAAGACAAACGGTTTAACAAAAATTTGCCAATGCAAGTTGCTTGGTAAGCACGTTTCAAATAACCGGAGGAAACTCTGAATCGTCATTCAACTTGAATCGATCTTCAGATATTATGTCAGTCAAGCTATCAACATGATTGTCTGCATCTGCAATTAAAAATAATGGTTTATACCAAAAATAAAACAAGCAGTTAAATTACTTAATACGATGTAAAATAATAATATTTTGTAAATGTCGTATGCTTTGTTCCGGTCTAATGAAAAATCCACCGATTTTGTGTTATGACAAATACCTGACTGGTTGGGCGAAGGATGTCCCCTGAGGGCACCAGCGTAACTTCCGATTTGATCTTTACAAATACAAACACATACACAGACACAGCGTGTTCATTTGAAGGACAGCGGTTTAGAGAGAAGGAATCGAGCAGCAGAAAACAAAACCAACAACGGTGTCAGTCAAACCATATTTTAAAATCAAGGGCTAAAGCTCTAATACTCACTTGCTACAGATAGTGGTGTATCGTCCAAGCAGTCCTCAGTCGTATGATTAGTGTGTAACATTACTGCGGGCCCATTATCTATTGCAAACAATTTTACAAAACTAGCAGTCAACGATTCGTAACAAATGTCGATAAATACTTTTTGTTACAACGGGAAGAAGTTCATTATTGAAAAGTGTTTAATAGGATAACATTTTAAATAATCTAAAACAAACGCGTGTTAAGTAATTTAATCAAAAGAAAAAAACGGTTATGTAAATAATTCATTTTAGTTTTCTCAAATCGAAATAATTTTCTGTTGTAATTATTTAGTTGTTAAATGACGAGCGTTATGGATGAACTCATTTTATGAGCTATAATGATTGAAAACGGTAAAAGAATTAAAAGTCGTATAGAGCTCAATTTTACCAACCTAGATTTTTATTGAGTGATGTTTCAGTTTTTGTGTTTTTATCCGATTTGGTTGAATTAACATCTTTTGGTTTGATTGGTTTTGGGCTGTCCACTGTGTCTACTTGGCCGTCCAGTCTAAAACACAAAAAGTTCAAAATAATAAAAAAAAAACTGCAACAACAAAACATTTAAGTCGCAGCAACAAACCTATGGGTACGCCAAAGAGTGCATTCACCGCCGTCTTCTATGTCTAAATTGTAGACGTACAAATAACCGTGGGACGAGGCGACCAATAACCTTAAGACTTTGTCGACCCTAAAAAATAATAATAATAATAATACGTTTCCGGACGATTTTAATATTATAATTTACATCACTATGGTACAAATATTCTTTAGCCCCTGGAAAGGCAGATGTACTGAAGCTACGGCTCTGCCCTGGTTGAACACATCTGTTACTTGAGTCGGTAAATAATTAGCGGACGCAGTGACGGCCTTCGATAAAAATGACATCCAGCTTTGTTGTTCATCAGGCATTTGTGGACTGCGCACAAAATAAAACCGTATTCACGACCACCCGACAATAAACATGCACACACAATTTGATAACAGAATATTACTGCACGTCGTACATCTCTTTAGTGTCATCCAACTTGAACACATGCACCGTTTCGGTGTTACTCGACGAGCACAAGTACAAACCGTCGATGCTGAACGCCAAGCTACAAATACTGACACAGCGTTTGACGCCGCGGCGGAATTCGTACAGCTTGGCCCCGTCGGCGATGTTGAACACTCTGATTACAGTGCCCCGTTCACTGGCTGTCGCTATTCTGTTGCCCTGGTGACTAATAGCCATTGCCGCCAAAGGGCTTTCGTGAGCTGAGATCATGGACACGGATTGCTAAAACGTATTAATCATAGTCACTATAGTGAGTAAAGCGGGGTATTATTATTTATACGCCACGTTTTAAACGAGTATATTACCAAATTGATGGCATCGAAAACTTGCACTTCACCAGTCGTACTGGAACCCGGATACGCCAAATAACACATATCGCTGTTTGTGGACAAACAACAGAGTCCCGCCGGGTTCGGCGGAGTGTCTCTGATTGTGTGTAAAACTTTCATGTCATGTATATTGTGTATGTACAACGATTCTTCTAAGCATACGACTAATCTCTACAAAGCAAAAAAAAAAAAAATCATTACAATAATAACGCGTAAATCGTATAATAATAATTATTAACACATATCGGGGGCCGGCGCAATTGGTTTCCAACGGGGTACGATTTGTAAAAGAAAACCTCTTGCCATCGCCATTCGCCACTAACTCGAGTTTCTATAAGTACTTAAAATGAGCACAAAAAAAGTCCGTTCGGAATCAACGATTATTGACGAGTTTTGTAAACCGTGAAACTGTTTTTGTTGTACCTATTCCGCGGATCTACGACCCATGAAGACAAATAATAAAGAAAAAAAAACCATTTTTTTCGACCAAAAAGTCGGAAAATCTAAAAAACGAATGTGTCCGCGCGCGAACCGTTAACGCCGTCCCCCGACGCACGCCTATACAGGCAGGAAAAATATAAAAATATACTCACGGCCCTGTTTAGTTTTACGCCCAGAATAGTGTTCGAATAGCTGTAGTTACATATTTCGTTACCTTTCTTGAAATGGCACACCCTTAACTTACGTGGCGACGACAAGCTGACCACTGCAACCAGACTGCTGCTGAATAACCTCTCCACAATGCATATGTCTTCGGATTCTGTTACGGGAAATAAACATTTTACGTTATTACACACACAATACGGTCTTTACCTGCACGCGTGGCGCTATATAGGTATATATATATATATAAATAAATAAATAACACGATTTACTGTTTGTCGCATTGCATACTTTACCATTTTCGTATATCTGGTCTAAATTATCAACGGAAGACAAAGAGTACAAACGGTATCCAGTCTTTGTACCAACTGCTAGTGACCTGAAACATCGATCAAACGCGTAAATACTTTTATTCGAATTTATAGCAGAAAAAAAAAAATTAGGCAGCGGTGAGTCGCTCGAGTGAATTACTTAAAAATTTTTAAAGTTTTGTTATTACTACATATAAATCCGAGAGCAACTGCAATCATTTTGCTTTCGATAAAACGATTCCGAGTTTCGGTGTAATATTATTATTATTAATAATAATATTTAAATATTAAAAATATTTATTATTAATAATATAATTTATAACTAGTTATAACTAGAATACAGAGTATACGTATACGCAATTTACGATTGACCTTACAGTACATCATTTTAATATACGATTTGTTATAAAATAATATAGGTATAAATGCTATTCAGTTTAAGAGTATACCGGAACGCGCACGTTGAATGAAGGCCGGAGTGATGCTAGACCCCCCTAGTCGGCTAATAATAGCTGTTTTGTCATTGGCTGTTGCCCCCCATGCGGCTATTAGCTGCTCTGTCATTGGCTGTTGCCCTCCCCATGCGACTATTAGCTGCTCCGTCATTGGCTGTTGCGGTCAGCACACGACGGTTTCCGACAATCAGAATACCGATAGAACATCGCCTGCGCGAACACGAACCAATTTTCGTCCGCCGCGCGGTATACTCTTAAACTGAATAGCATATAGATAACGATTAAGAAATTTTAAATATGCCTACAACACAATAAGTATTTTTATGAATTCAGGTTTTAATTATACTTTTTATTGTAATATTCATAATAATAATCAATAAAATTAATGTAAACTGAATAGCATATAGCTATAAAGTCGATTAATTTCAATTGTCATTTTCCATTCAAATATATAATACACTTATCGAAGAACTTGAAATGGTTAAAAAAAAAAAGAAATTGTGACTAACGATTTTCGAGATTTTTTTTTATATATTGTAGTTAAGTAATACATACGTTTGACATTTTATTAAAATATTAAACCTTACAACCGAAAATTACCACCTCTTTTATATGAATTATTATAAATAAGTACCTGAAAATCTATATAATTGTCCGCAATCGAAAGACATTTGTTTTCGTTAATATACAGTATAATAAAGTTAGTATATAGTTTCAAGTTTCAAGTTTCTAAACATATGAGATGACCGTTACTTTCAAAATTACGAACAGAAATAACGATAATCGATTTTTAACGAAATCGCGTTTTTACACGTAATTTTTCGGTTTTTTTTTTCTGACGCCTGAAAAAAAAAATATTGAGAAAATCGAAAAACGACTACTTCTCTAAAGTACCGATTATTAATGCAATTTGCTATACCCGAAATGACTACCTATTACCTATATCACTAAATTCACTAAATGACTGTAAAGATCACTCCTCGTAGAAGCTTTTTCGATACAAACGTAAAAAAAACTAAAACCACGTCATACTGTGAAACCGATATGTTCCTCAGAATCTAAAATAATATTTCACCGAATACAATAATAATAATAATAATAATATATTTATAAAAAATCGAAAAATGCGTGTATTCGTGGAGTACTAAATTATTTTCTGTAAAATATATATAAAAAAAAAATAAAAATTTAACGCCACTCGGGCTTTGTGGTGATTTTTTTTTTTTTTATTATTATTATTATTATTTTATACGGTAAAAAAAAACGCCATTTGTTTTGAAAGTATATTTGGTTAATAACACTGACACGTGTGTATAAATCAAACAGAAGAAAACCTTGCATCGCGCGATTATTATGAAACGATACTATTATATGCACCGAGAGCGGTGACCTTGACGGATGTGCATATACGACACGACAATACGGCGGCGGGCGTGCAGCGGTGTTCGACGCGCATAATATTTTCTACATACAATATCGCATCATCTCAAGGTATACCAGCAGTAGTAGTGGCGGTCGTCATCCCTACGATATGCAGTTTACCCGCGCATATCACTCCGGTAGGTACGTTTAACGGACGAATAAGGAAAATAAAAACGAGCGCGCGTTAACCGTTTTTAATAATATAGTCGACGTGACTAATTATTAGTACAGTAGGTAGTACACATAAATATACGCGCGTAACTCGAAGTATATTTAAAAGTCGTTTAAAACGTTTCGAAAAACGATTTTACAAGCTATTAAGCGCGTGTATTTTAATATTTCGTTTAAATAACACGCGATTTTTTTTTTTAACTTTTATTTCGACCATAAAATAATATTGTTTTAATTAATACGTAATAAATTATTGATAATATAGAATGCGAAACGTCGAAGGCGATTATATTATTCAATGACATGTAATAAAACGAAATTGAGAATATGGTATACACGCGCGTGATGCGAATAAATTATAATACTATAAATTCGTACATTACATATTATAGTACACGGGTATAGAGGATACTTTGAAACGTTTAAAATACCATCGAAGACATTTTTTTTTTTAAAAGGACTTTCGAATAATGCGTAATTATTATACTAATACAACCGGGTTTTCGTTAAAAAAAAAAATTAACGCAGAAACATAGTTTTTTTTTCGTAAACGGTAATAATAATTATTATAGAATTTAGGTATATATTATTTTTTCGAGAGGCCTTCGTTTGGGGGGAAATATTCACTGCACAATGTTTCGTAACGCTGCAAACAATATATATATATATATAAATCCAATATACGTCTTTAAAATATATTATTTATTGCGGGTATACGACGTATATTTTGTACAGTAGTGTTACGTAATAATTAAAATAAAATATTATTTTTAAACAGTGCTTATCCTATAACCTGCAGTGATGTCCGCGCGCTGGCGAACATTTGACACAAATCGTATATATATGGTTTAATTCGATAAACCGTATTATATTTTGTTTGGTTAATTGATTACGTGTCGAAATTTAAAGTATCCAAATATAATATTTTAAAATATTTAAACGGTGTATTTAGCGATTTATATTCTTAAACCCAGAGACGTATTTAGGAATTTAGCGCCCGGATGCTAATGTTTTTTCGCCCCCTCCCCCCTCGAAAATTTTTTCACTGTTTTCGTTTTCAAATTTTTTTACAACCTTTTTTTTTTTGCTTATTTGGATTTTGGCGGGTAGGTGATGGTAAAAATTTGTGTTTGCACCACAATAATTAAAAGTAGTTCGGTGCCACTGAAAATAATAATGCCGCACCTAAAAAAATGCCGCCCGGGGCGACCGCCCCCTCTAGCTCTTATGTATATAAGGTATAATAGGTATAAGTATACAATAACGGTAATATAATACTTATACCTATTATACTATTATACCTATAATAATAATAAATTCTTACGTTAAACTGTCAAACGTATTCCAATTGTAAAAAATCGAGAGTAACAAAATTTTTGACTATACACCATATATACTGCGTATGGCATACGTACGTTTGCATTTATCATCAGCGCGGTAACTCCTACATAAACTGCACACTTGCGCGCACAGCAGACGTATTACAGCAATTGTTTAACGCGTATATGTTTTTAAATTCAGAATATTATACAATTTAAAATTGTTATATAGCCAATACGACGATCTTAACGTATCGTGTCCAATGTAATACAAATTTAAATACGTAATGTGGTGTAATATATATATAATAACGATGGTAAAAAATAACGCGAGTATTGAGTAACGTATATATATTACATAAACATTTTACGAATACATTATTATAATTATAAGGAATTATCGAACTTGCAGGAATTTCGATTAAAACGCGTATACCTAATATTTCGCAATATTTTTTTTTTTATTATTATTATTCGCAATAGTCAAGTGGCGCAACTATACAACTCGTGGTGCCCTAATAGTAACAAAAATTACACGGTGCCCTAAAATAAATTAAACTACTTTATGCGCGCAAACGCATCATCAGATGGTGCCCTCCCAAAATGTCATATTGTGTACTGTGGTGCCCCGGTGTAAGTAGGTACCTACCGCCCAACAGCCCAGCATTGACAATAGTCGAGAAACTCGCGCGCAGGAAATCGCCAAAATAATACATATAAAAATCGTATTTTTTTTTTTTTTTGAAAAATAAATGTATACAATATACTATAGAAATCTATATACATAATACGCATTAGAATCTTATGGCCACGATTTGATCGTTTAATTATTCGAATGAAAAAAAAAACCATTAGAACTGCGTCGAAATCTCATCAAAATATTATTATCGACGATTTAAAACACGTATATATACCGTGTTGTTTACTCAATTACTAATCGCATAAAAATATATAAGCGCTGCAATGGCATCATGAAACAACGAAATATATTATTATCGATCGAGTACTCGAATTTTTTTTTTTCAAATTGTCACACGCGCGCGTATCATCACGTTTTGTTTATATTTAAAAAACAATAACGAAACGCCAGTGTGTCGTGTCGACAACCGATATCAGTATATAATATATTACAATAACAGCGGTGAGAAATTTTCAAAATTCTACATACGACGAATCATCCAGAAGCGAACGCTGCAGGTTTTGGGACTTCGAACCCCCTTCGAAATGTCCTGAGAAAATTTGAAAGTTATAAGCTACGACATATTATAATATGTAAGAGTATATTATATAGTACCTAATAATTTTACATTTTTTCCTGCGTTCGCCCCACCGAAATGATTCGATCATCAATTTATATTCGAAATAAAACGAAATAATAATAATAATAATATATAGAAAAACAATTCGTACGGTGTACCTCACCTGCACCTTACGATGTTCAATATTATTTAGGATCAGTGTTATTACGTATGAGCGATAACCTATATATTTTCATTACACAAACGCGTCATGATTTTAATAATCGAATTTCGGCTAAACGAATTTATAAAACTATATATTATTATTAACGAGCGACTAAGTAATATTCACAAGGCGTACAAAAAAAAAAAAAAAAACGGTCTGAACTGCAACTACTCGCATACTTTTCGATAATACGTTCGCGCGGAGAAGCCAACAAAATTCGGAAAATCAAACGACAGTTCGTATACAATAAAGACGTATTTGACCTATTGTCGTACGCTTACAGTGTACTATATGATATAAAATTCAGAACCGCCTTTTATAGATGGACAACAGTTTTTATATAAATCCGATAATAACGCTTATAAAAACGAGAAATATTTCGTTTTCCGTCGCACTCCCCCTCCTACGAATCTGATTTATCATTATTTCGTATTCGATACTCGTTAAAAAACGACGCGAGATTAGCACTAATATCGAATCGATTTGCAAACAATTTCTAAACGCGTCAAAATTGTATGGTTTCACCGTACAAAAGAAAGGACGACTCTTCCAACTATTATATTCACACACACACACACACACACACACACACAGATTTTTTAAATACATATATATATGTATGACGCGCTATTCGATTTTAAAGGACGTCTGGCCAATCGCACAGGTCTTTTATTATAAAAAAAAATCCGCTGAAATTCGGTTGTACTGCGCGTAAAACTCGAATTACTGAGAAATGGCAAACTGCACAAATAGCTGACATTTAAATCTCGTATATAGGTACGCGACTCGTTTTGCACTCGTATCGTCGTCCCCCGTGCGTTTTCGTATAATTAGACGCGACGAAGTAAATAAAACAGCAATCGCGCAGCTGAATGACGTATAACTAACCTAACCTACCTATGTAAAAAAATAATAATATCATATACGATCATAACGTCGAACCTTGGAAGATTCGTATACGAACCGAGACGACTCGTTTCGATATATTTATATAGAAACAAAAAACGAAATAAGCGCGTACACAATATACACGTGTTGTAGGTACGTATATGTAGAGAACGACGTGTGGGTATATATATATATATATATTTCTTATATAAATTACAATAGAAAATGTGTGTGTGTGTATCATTTATATAACGGCCCAAAACTCGTTCGGAACACAAGCGCGTATAGAAGAATATTAATTAAAATTATTTGTCCGGGCGAATGAATATTATTATAGTCGATGCGTAATAATATTATGGTGAACCGACAGAAACAATAAAATACGTTTATTTTTTTTTTTTGCGCCACGATAACGACACTATATTGTAGAGAGGGAAAAAAACGAGAACAGCAGCAGCCGCCGCCGCTGTAACGAAGCAACAATATATAATATATTATCGACGGATATGTGTTTTATTATTATTATTATATAAATACACCGCTGCAGGGACGGAGATCAGCAGAAGTAGAGCTGAGTGGGCTGAAAAGGACCCCCTACACGGTTTTGTAATCATCACCGTGATAACGAATTGGAACGGTGCGAAAGACGATCCCGTTCCAATAAGGCGTGAAACGAAATATATACAGATTACCTACGCAGATCGAATTGACCGATTCTCGGTGCAGAATCGACTCCGAGCGTGAATGTTTTGAGAAAAATCGATTTTCAAGACGTATTTTATATATAACATGATTTTTTACGAGAAAAGTCCCGGGGGTTTATAATTTCGATTATCGTTTATTTATAATTTTTTTATTTCCACTTATTACGTATGATTCGTCGTATAAATTTCCTAATTACAATTACTAACAACAACTTTTTATAAAGCAAAAAAAATAAAATATATATAAGGAAAAAAACAAATTTAATACTCGTTATATTTTTCTTTATTTTACATCAAATACTCTTTGGCCTTAATATTGCGTATATATACTACACGAGTATTAATTTACAGTTTTTACTTTTTTCGCGTATCCTTTTTTTTTTTTTTACTATTAATATAATAAATTTTCGTGTACGAGTAAAAAAAAAAAAGAATACACGCGTTATTTGGAGGACACGCCTATAATATGTAATATGAATTCGGGGGGAGCCCTGCACGCAGCTCATAAACGCCGCCTACATAATATATTATATTAATATAACGAAACGAAATCGTACTTGCTCAACACTTTTTTCCCGGCAGTACCGAAACTGATATACTTGAGATCCAATAAAGCACCGTTCGACATTAAAACGCGACAACGTACACGAAATATGTCGGACAGTAATGCTTATCGCTGCACTGTACTACTACTACTACTACTACTACTACTACTACTAGTGTACGCAGCGCGCGAAAACCGCACCATTTGCGCGCGAACAACACACGCGTCGTCGCGTACGGAATACGAAATACGGATGAGAGAACTCGAAAAAAAAAAAAAATTGTTTTTGCCCGAAAATACAAAAACTCGTATATTATATTAAACGATTATTTTCAAAACGTCGAAAAAAAAAGAAAACGTGCTGCAGCACCTGCAGCGGCGGACTAGCTGCGCGTTATTCGCGTCGAACTGCTGCTGCTGCCGCTGCTGCAGCATATACCGTTTAACGTTATTTCGTCGAACGCTCAGACGTTGACCATGGCTCGCGCGCGCGCGCGCGCACGCCAGCCAGTCGAATATTATAATAACGTTATAAACTCGCACTGCACGCGCCGCGCACCACGAACACACACGACTGGCGCACACAACTCTGTATACTGCACGACCGCAAATATTAATAACGCGGTAGGTACCGTCGTTGCGCGCGCGCGCCAACCCGATTATTACGCACAACAAGTATGTATACTTTGGTAACGGTTAATAATGATTTACTGCAGCGGCAATCGAAAAGGCGGAGGAAACTCTGTCGCTCTTGTGGCGGAGAATAATTTCGCGCGCGGGAAAACTCGAGGAGGGGGACGCACTGCACCACTTACCGCCACCGGTCGGTCGGTCTGCGGTGGACAAAAAAACGCGGGTTTTCGGTCTCTATAATATTAATTATATATATATATATATATATTAAACACGTGTTGCCGACGGATCGCGAAGAAAATCCAACGAACACGTCGGGACGATAGTGAAAAGTAAACACACACCGTCGTGAACACGACGTGTGCACACCGATTGCGTACAGATAACAACAAACAAACGACAACGTTATCGCGCGTGCAGCACACGACGACGACGAAGAATCACTTTCGCCCGTCGAAATAATACAGCGGCGCGCGCGTGGGATTGGCCCGTGCTATAGTATTACGTGCTCGACCTCGCGAATGCGACCTGGTTAGGTAGAAAAAAAAAAAATGAAAATAAATAATAAAAACGCGCGTAAAATATGTATTTATTTGGAACGCGTCACCACCGCGGACTTGACCGCCTTGACTACGCGTATCAGTGCAGGCAGCGTTGTTATTAAATTTGGGTACGCGCTACAAGACAAAAAAAAAAAAAATACAAAAGTACCTACGCGTTATTTAATAAAATTTTATTTACGTACAAATTTAAAATTACAAATACGAATAATAAAATATAAAAAAAAAAATGTATATATGAAATCTGTTCTTTTTTTTCTACAAATTCGTTCATGACTTATGACTTCTTTTTCAATAAGAATTAAAATGATAGTGAACTCGACCGCCTAAATATTTGGTCTACATTTTACAAATATTGTGGACTATTGGACTGTGGTATAATACATATAATAGTATAATTACAGATTAAAAGTAATGTGTTTAATCTGATTTGTGATATATTATACAATATTAGTGGTGTGTTTAACTGTTGTCCGATGAGACGGAATCATCGAATGCTATGTACTCGCATCCACCGACCACGGAAGACCGCGGGGACTCCCCGCCATAACCTCACACGGCCGTAACTATATGAATACGATATGGGTCGAGTCTTCTTTGAAGCGAGCGCGTCAGGATTCTATATACTAATAAAGCTAATGAGTTTGTTTGTTTGATCTCGCTAATCTCTGGAACTACCAATCGGATTTGAAAAATTATTTTTGCATTTGATAGCCCAATTCTTGTGGAAGGATACTGGCTATTTAACATCGTGCTACGACCTTTAGAAGCCGAACAAAAAAACAAAAAAAAAATGAATCGGAAAGAACGATGAGCGAAAACGAAGTAATAGCGTGGGCGAGTGATGTGACTAGTGGCGGTTATAAGGGGAGCGATAGGTAGATCGCCCTCCTCATGAGATTTGATATTTTTTAATTTAGTATATTTCTGACCTAATAGCACCGACTTGTGTCATGTAAGTTGGTCCAATTATGTTACGCGGTTATGCTCCATTTTCGCCCCCCTTTGAATATCATGTATAAGGCTGGAATAATAATAATAAAGATCGCATACGAGCTCAGTCAACGTCAAACCACAGATTAGATGAATAAATGTATATTCATCTAATCTGTAGTCAAACTAAACACGCGTATATACCGACATGGCGCGTCAGCCGTCCGTGATAACACGGGAAAAGAAAGTAGTCACCAGATGGCGTTACGACACAACATAGAGGGCGTGGCAGAAAGGCGCTTATAAATAGCGGTCCGAAACCATCGGACCGCTCAGTGTAGTCACGGCGGTCAGGCGTGAACAACGTAGTTCGCGTCTATATGCGTCTTTTTGCCATGCCCTCTATGTTGTGTCGTAGCGCCATCTGGTAACTACTTTCTTTGTCCGTTTTACTGTTATTTCGTTTACGTTCCATGCACGTTGTTCTTCCTTTTTCTACATCTGCACTTGGTCTCGGTACATTAATAGATCTTTCTTCTTGGTTATTACTAGGCGATGTGGATATTTCATTGGCAGAGGGGTCGGCTCCATTTTCGCCCCCCGCCCCTTGAACATCGTGTATAACCGCCACTGGACATGACGCAGTGGGTCGGGGAGCCGATAATGTCAGTTAATGATCAGATAAGTTTTAAAAAGTTGATGAAGTTTTAATCGTCAGTCATAGATCGACACTGTTTCCTTAGCTGAGGTAAAAAGGTTATTGTTATTATTAGTGCTCGAAATGGACCGGAACGCATCGGAACGGCGTTCCGGTTCGTAACATTAGCCTTTGCGTCCGTTCCGGTTGGTTAAAATTATAATTTAAGAGTTCCGGATGACATTTAATTATGTACTATATTTTAGGCATATTAATTTTATATGCGTTCCTGTTCGTAAAATTTTCCATTTCGAGCACTGGTTATTACATTTTTTCATAAGCATTTTATAAAATGAGCGAATAAAAAAACTTTAATGTAAGTTAAACGCGATAAGTGTGATGAAATATACAAAATATTCAATAATATGCAAAACTTCAAAGTCAAATTTAAATCTTTCCTTTTTTTAAGTTTTGAACATCCTTACACCGAGTATTGAATAAAATTTGTATCATATAAGAGGTGGCTTTTTTTACGGGCAACGAAGTGCACGGGGACAGCTATATAGTTGCTTATATAATAATAATAATAATAATAATAATAATAATAATAATAATAATAATAATAATAACTAATAATTACCGAACATTATACTGTTTGTTATAATTTTTTTTGTTTTTCATTAATTTGCAATTGGATATATGTGTACACTCGACACTGATAGAATTACAATATAAATATTATTTATTATAAAATACGCATTTTTCTCGTATTTCTTTTTAGCCGGACAAGCGCCGCTTATACCTCACTTGCTCTGACCACCCCGCACGCCACTGCAGCAGACGAGTATTAATAGATTATTTTTGAAAAATCATCCGAGGATCTAAAATTTTGTTTACGAACGGTGCTTAAATAGCAGATATACCTATCGCATAGATAGAACATTTTTTTCTACGTCGTACCAAAATAATAAGGTGCCAAATGTCAAATCATCGCTACAATTACACGATAATTTTATGTTTACCATTGATTTTATAATACACAGACAAGCGGTTCCGTATTAAATAGTATTAATAGTAAATGTCGATACCTGTAGACAGAGAGAGAAAAAAATTAACCTAATTTTTTATTGGTCCAAAATTACGACGACCTTACCGCAATAAATTATTCAGAAGGACAACTCTTGGGCCCATAGCGTGAGAGATTATTTATATTTCCGAGCCGACATTTTGAGACGTGAGAAAGTATGAATATTGTAAATTTGGGACTAAATTTGTAATAGTTCGTACTACGCGTAATTTGTACATATAATACCATTGATTATATATAATAAGTAATACAGTAATATATAATCAATGATAATACCTACGTACCTAGTAGAAAAACGTCCGTTTTAAGAATTATTAAATTTAATCTGGCGAAAAGTACAATCTTTTTTTTCCATTTGATGTTTATCAAAATCCTCCTAACGATACTACTACATACACGCTGTAACTCGAATATACATATTTTACAAAGGACAACTGCAGTACCAGCTATTATAAATAACGTTCCAAGTTCGTTAAAACCAATAATCTTTACCGGAACTCCCTCTCTCCCCCTCCCCAGACCCTATCATTCTAAAGTGCAAATGTTGTTGAACACATTGCGTAGTTGAAAAACGTACTCGAAAATCAATGTTTGAATTGTTGAAATTGTTTCATAGAAATTACGTTAACATCTGCAACGGTCGAGCCGGTATTCGTAATATTAGCTTGACATTCGATTGAAAAACCTGCAGTGATGTAGTGAAGGATATGCGCACCGCATATCCACTTCTCAAATTTTAAAAAGTGCGTATACCAAAACTTAAGACTGCAGGTGTGTGGTAGAAAATGTGCGTATAAGTGTTTAACAACTCAAAAAAAAAAACATTTAATAACAAATGTAAAACACGAAGAACGTTTAATAATTAACAGCGTGGAAAAATAAAAAAAACCGATTTTATGCGCAGTTTTTTTTAAACAGCCAAATCAAAATAAATTATGTTTTCTATCAGAACGTTTCGTTTTTTAGGCGTTTAGTTCTGTGACAAGTATAATTCATAAAGTTTATCGAAAATAAAATTATTTCTTGGCAATCCACAAATACGGCCGTTCTCGAAAGTCGGTTTTTGCAATAAAATGTGCGCATAAATCAACAGCGACTACAAAATTTTTTTTTCAACGAACCCTTAACGTAAAAATCGCTCCGTCTACAGAGTTCATATTTATTAGCACTCACCTATAATAAAAATATCGACACCGAAACGTTCAAAATATTATTATTAGTTAATATAACACTCGGCTATAATATAATAAAAAAATGTGCTCCAAATACTACACAGATTTCGTGTTCGTGTACATGTTACAATATTATAACAACGATAAATGGCCGTTTCGGTGATTTCGCGTTTTACTAAATCGTTCGAAAAAATTGTTCAAACACAGTTTAGTCACGATTAATGGTACTGTCGTTTTTAGCCACCGTAAATAAAAGTTTACCGGTTTACGTGCGTTTCATAAATTATTACGAAACGTCGAAACCACATTTCCCCAACTGTTTTTTAAACGCAAACCAAAGTGATTTGACATTTTTATTTCAAAATTATTAATTAATTTCTAAACGACTCGTACGATACTTTCAAAACTTACCATTCATATGTTATTATGTTACGGTGAACATTTTAATATGACACTGAAATTCATCAAAACGTTTTTTTTCCTTTTCTAATCATATTATAAAAAGAGGGTAAAATGTTTTTAAAAAAAACTCTATAGGGATACCTTTCATAAATTGTACATACGACAAAAATTATTTTAAATTGAGACTCATTAATTTAGGCACCGGATTTCACTATAAAATCTATTACCTATGCATAACCGTGACACTTGGAATACTTAAACCGAAATTTTACTATAGAGGCCTCTACGTCGCTTACTAATTAATTAAATTCATTTATTCACAACTACAAAATAAAAATAACTACACTATACATAAATTATACTTGTACGATACGTACACCTACAGAGCTGTTAACTTTAGTTCCAAACAGATAAATAATTACACAAATTTTCGATATAAATATCCGACGCAGAGAACTGGGTTACAATTTTGTAAACGATAATGCAGTCACAGTATTTGTAATTGAACAATTTTTCAGTGAATCGTTTAAAAAACTTTTTCGTAACAATTCCTTTCTTTTAAATATGTATATACTCCTATTTATTTTTTTAACCTTTAATAATTTATTATGGCAATTATGTGATAAAATTGAAACTTATTCAGTAAATACACGTTGTAAATATAAATATAATATGAATTCTATATAGAATAAAGGATAAAACAATGAATTATTATCATGCTAACATATATATACATACTTAAATATTTTAATAGGTGTAAGAGAATACATTAAAATGTATATTATTTCTCCACGATTCTAAAAGATCAGTTTTCTTCAGAAGCATGACAATTATACTATTTTGTACTGGGTGTATATGTCTAAAGAGAATTATTAAAATATTAATTTATACATATTATTATACTGACAGATTTTTATTATTTTAAAATTAAGTATAAAGTAAAGGATAATATAGAAAGTATTTTCCAGACAAAAAAGAGGAGTACCTACAGTATTGTTTCAACTACATACTAAAATTTTATTTAACTCGTAAAAAGGTACAGTCTTTTTATTAATTAATATATTTCAAACACTGATGTATTTATTAATACAAATTATACGTATGCGTATCTACTACAATTATTCAAGATTCAAGAATACATACACACATATGTATATGTATATAAACGAAAAGTACTAGTTTTACATATATATATATTCACTAGTTATAAAAGCTCAAAAGTAACTAATATATATTTATGCAAAATTATGAATCTAAAATATTTTAGTATTCTATTACAAAAAAAAAAATTTTTTTTTAGTTTCAATAAGATATTTTATCAAAGTGCTTATTTTAAAATATAATCAAAACATTAAAAAAAAATTACATGTTATAAATTAAGAGAAATTAAAATACATTTAAAGACAATTTTGAACAAAATAAATTGAATTGTCATCAATGAAACATTTTTATTCAATGGATCCTTCATCACGATCTTGTGAATTCCTATTACCATTATCGTTGCCATCAAGTTGCCATTTATTTGTCTCGGTAACTGGTTCAGGTGGAGTTTTTGGCTTGTTATTAACAACATGTTGTGCATCTTCACCGCTAGCCGAGTAACGTTTTCTGTTATAATCTTTTGAAGAATGTCTAGATCCACTACGGCTGCGGCTACGACTACGACGATTTGGTGAAGCTGAATAACTGCGCCTCTCATAATGTCTGTTTCTATCATATTGTCTAGGCCTGTAATGGAAGAAACGGGGTCTTCCACCGCTTCCTCTTTGTCCTCTGTTATTCCAGTTGTTGTTATAGTTGTTATAATTTTGTCGGTGCACGTATCCTCCACGATGCTGAAAGCCACGATTTTGAAAACCACGGTTATGATGGTTTTGGTTCTGGAAACGTGGTTTATAATAAGTACCACGGTTACGATTATTGTAATATGGCATGCGATTACGATGATACATGGAACGGGAACGGGAACGTGATCGAGAGTATGACCGTGATGATGAACGAGAACGATTTGAACGTGAAGATGAATACCGTCTGTGACGAGGATACGATCCTGATCGACTCCTAGACTTTGACTTTGACGTTTCTTTAGGTTTCTTTTTGAACGGTGATTGACTTGAACGACCTCCAGTACTTCTACTTCTCGAATATGCTATTCGCCTCTTGGATGCTGATCGGCTACGTGACCTCTGCTTATTTGGACTCAAGTAAGTTTGTTTTTGTTGAAATTCCATATTATTCATGTTATTTTCAGACCCAGGATGAGTTGGTAGAGGAAGATTAAAATATCCTTTATTGTTTGAGTCGTACGAGAAGAAAACGTGTGTTCTGTATTATTAGTTTCGTTATTGTTTGAAATTGGTGGTCTTGCTGAATCATGATTAGAGGACAAACGATTGTTATCCCAAATGTATGGTGCACTATCAGTTGGCTCCTTTTTCTTTGGCTTAACGTATGTTGTTGTTGTAGTGGGTAGTTGCATTTTAAACTTGGGCGTCGGAATCAATGATGGATCTTCTACATATTTGTAGGTATTTGGCATTTCTACAACTTCATTTGCTTTAAACATTTCTGGTTGTTCAGTTTCCTTTTCAACAACATCTTGATCAGCAGGTTTATCTGGTTTAACATATTTTTTAAAGAAAATGGTTTCTTTTGATAAATTTGATAAATTCGATTTAACACTCTCTGGATCAGGGAGACTGGATTTTTGTATAACATGCTGTTCACTCTCAAACCCGTGTTCAGTGAACTTGTGTTTCTTCGATTTATTTTTCTTATGGTGATGTTCTTGATCTTTAACACCCTTTTGCTTATTTTTAGAATCCTTTTTCTTATGTTTATGTGACTTTTTCTTATCTTTAGCTTTTTTCGATTTCTTTTCTGCCTTTTTTTCTTCATTTTTTAAAATATACGCGTCGTGTATTAATTTTTGAAGATCAAGTTCAATTTGTTTATTTTTTTTACCTTTTGTTTGACTCAAGATTAACTTTTGGATTCTTCCTTCTATATCAACATCTTTTTCTTTACCACTATGTTGAGACTGAGGATTTTCTGCAGCAATAAATGAAGGATTACATGGTAAACCACCTCCATTAATATTATTTGCATCCATCATAGCTAATCGTTTACTAAATGGTGATAACGATCTCTCCTTTTCTAATTTTTGTGAATCATTACCAGATGAACCATCACTGGAACTATCAGAAGAAGACGTGTGATCAGAATCACTATCGGAAGAACTATTACTTTCTTCATCTGAAGAACTTCCTGAACTCGAACTATCACTTGAACTGC
This sequence comes from Slavum lentiscoides, assembly GCA_032441835.1. Classification (NCBI taxonomy): domain Eukaryota; kingdom Metazoa; phylum Arthropoda; class Insecta; order Hemiptera; family Aphididae; genus Slavum; species Slavum lentiscoides. Next base: position 6,814,627 of record CM063714.1, on the reverse strand, counting down.
TACTATTATTGGAACTGCTGCTACTACTAGCAGATTTTTCAAAATCTAAATCCGTATCAATTTTCTTTTTAATATCAAATGTATTCAATGACGTTGTTCTGCCAACCATCAGAGTCGACTTTAAATATTCAATAGATGCTTTTGCTTCATCATGATCAGGTATGACTTGTAAACATTCTTCATAGTATTGTAATGCTTCTTCCAATTTATTTTGTGACTCCAAGGTTCTGGCGTAACCCATTAAGGTTTCACCAAGGTACTTACGACCATTTACATGTTTAGGATTTATTTTTAAAGCGGACTTCAGATCCTCAATTGCTTTTTGAAAACGACTAAGATTAGCATATAAAGCGCCTCTGGCAACATACGCTTCTACATTTAACGAATCTATAGTCAGTGCTTTGTTTAGGCATAAAAATGCTTCGGAATGTTGTGCAGCTTTAAAGTATTTGATCCCATCAGAAACACTCTGTATAGCCCACTGGGCAGACTGAACTTTCCTCAATTCTAAAGCCATCTCCTTTTCTGGGAAGTTCCCAGACAAAGCAGGTAAAATAGAATACCTGTCATCAGATAAACCCGTTATTAACTCCAAGTTACAAATATTAGATGGATTTTTAAATCCTGTTGAATTTAGTAATATAGAATCGTACGAATCGTTATTTTTTCCAGCATGAAACAATTTAAATGTTTGAGGGCAGTTTTCCATGTTAAATAAGCCAAGTAAATCTTTATATTTTTTATGACATTTAATTCCTTTTACACCACAAACTAATTTACACGATTCAGGAGCTACTTCCAATACTTCACAGCACAGGTTATCTCCAATACTGAGACCAGGAATAGATGCTGGACAGAAGCCACGGACATTAATATCAGATACGCATCTAACAGGTTCAGTGTAAGTGCATAACACCTTCAAAATTAATCCAGATACTGTTTTCGAAGATATCGAAGTAATAATAATTTCACCTTCTGTGAGTTCATTTAAAAAATGTTTTAATTTTGTTTCTTTGTTGATGTACCCAAACACTTCGTACGGTGGCATTACAGTAAATGAATTTGTTTCGAAATCTTCACATTGCTTATGCTTATTGTGAGCCAACAAATCGACACTAAAAAATGCCTTGGAATGGTTTATGATGAACTGATGGAGTTTCGATTGTTTTTCATTGTCTAAATCATTAGTAGTATTATGTCCATTAGTATAAGCTGGGAAACTTAAGTTAGAAAGTCCAGTGAATATTCCGACATCGGGTACTTCACTTCCAAACGCTTCTTGTAATTTTGGCCCGTGGAATTGAAGGGCAGTATTTAGCAAATCTTGATCCAGTTCGACTTCCATTTTTAACTGAAAATTAACACGAATTCAATTAATTTCATAATACATCAATAAAAACTAAAGGTGTATACAAATATACTATTATATAAATAAAACACGCAGTATAAAATTAAATGTATTATTAGTTTTTTTTAACCAAGAAAAGCAAGCCTATATAATTAGAAATAATAATTAATGTGCGATATATATTTTAATATTTTTATAATAATGAATTTAAAAGGCTGAAAGTTGATCAACAAAATATAAAACAAAATTAATAAACAAATATACAAGTGTAACGTATAGATAAGCTGCTGAACGTAATTGTATTATGACACAAAACCATGGTAACAGCTGTTTTTAAAAATTGGTTTGTTTAAGTACACCGTATAATAATATACAATATAATATATACGTGTATCCAACAAATTTCAAAATCAGTTTTAAAAATAAAATAACACAATTATATTACGCTATAATTTATATCGCATTATAACATTTTTCACTTCAGTTTTAACCAAGAGTTTTTAAAATAGTTTTATTATCGTTGTTGATCAACTTTTCCTACTAAATATTAAATACTATAAAATTGAACAAAAATAAATAAAAATTCTAAGATTTGTTTATTTATTATTGGTTAGATGTAAGATAAAAATCTATTTAAAAAAAATATATATATATAAAAATAGGTATTTAAACTTTTGTTTACCTGCAACATTCTCGGTAATAACGATGAAGTGAATAATATTTTTTACGTAGATTTGATTACAACCAAAAACATGGCACTAACAAGATACTTATATCCAAAATCATATTTTTGAAAAAACTTGAAACCACAAAAACATGATTGTTAAATTTCTTTATAATAGGTATATCGAAAAAAAAACTTATTACAATTTACGTCTCTAGATTAAACTCAAGTGAAAAACTTTTAACAAATTTCAATCTCACTGATTTTCATTCCAAAATGACAATATATATCGTTTTATCGTAATGCTTTGAAGTTTATTAACTCCATTAACATAGATTTCATAATTTCAAGAAGAAACTATTTCGATAATATTATATTGTATCTCTTGGAGAGTAATAATACATACGCTGAACGTAAAAAATAAACCTTGTAATTTATTAAGTGCTGTATCACTAGTTAATAAAATTATATTATTTGTTACCATGGTTACGAGTCATATATATATATATATATATATATATATTTAGATCTTTCAAATATTTAAATTATTATTGTATAGACCGACTTAATATTTTTAATTACGCAACACACACAATCGTCGTAATAATATTATAAACGATGAATACGTTTTTAACATATTGTTTATAAATGTACTTTAAATATTTCCTATTATTGGTATCAAACAAATAAAATCTATAATAATTGGATATAAATGTAACGTATGTTTATTTAATAAAAAAAATTCTTTAAAAATTAACCGTCATACGACAATGGCAAAAGCTAATGACACGTGTATGTGTCACTTGTATCGAGTTGATTATTCAGTAATTTAGATAAAACTTTATCACACACTTAACATAAAACAATCAAATTTACAACATTTAGCTTATAATTTAAATGTTTTAATTAATCGTAACTAATAATACCTCATACATTTTTATATTATATAACAAAAAAAAAAATGTTATCAATCGTTTTCATTATTTTAACTAATGTATCCATGGTAACATTATTATTATTTTTTTTAATAATAAGTTTAAGAACCAAATGAGTATAATGACAAAATTAAACGTATGTATAGTATTGAATAGCACGCGCGTTTAAGACTCGCATCAATTAATATTTTGGACATTTAATTTTAAATTAATGAAACATATAAACTATATTATTCCTTCATTCCCCCCTCCCCCAAAAAAAATTACCATATTATTTGCGATATGTTGTAGACTTTGTATACGTTTACATTTCATATCCAAATATTAAACGATTGAAAATTATCGACGCTTTTGTATTTCCAATATACTTTGCATAATGAATATAAATTATTCGAATGTATTTTCATTATTCCTTAGTACAAGTACATTTTAAAAACTGAATTAACACTGTATTATTTACCTATAACTACATAGAAGCGCATGTGTAACATAATATAAAAATGCCGATGCTCGATAGCGTTCCATACGAAAAAGCGTTAGATAAAATTAATAAAGTGAACGGGAAAACTTTGGGAAATCAAACGTTGGCCGCGTACGTATATTGTAACGATAAACGCGAAACCCAAAAAGAAATCTCCGGACGTCTTTGGGACGTTTATTATCGTACGGTTCAATACAGGAGAATATACGAAGTCAGTATTGTTAGCTTTTAAAACAGACGTGTACTTGTCGGGTACGTCGTCGCTGAACAGAGGGCAAGCGTAGAATTGCGCGGGGCACGTAGTAAAGCGGATAAATTACGCGAGACTGGCACGCGGAGAAACGTCGAACACTTACGTGCTGTCTTGATTAAAGTTGATGAAATACAGACGTTCGTTCAAATCGGAATTGGACAGGTTCATTTAGCCTGAAACATAACCGAACAACAATGCGTTAAACGACAACAAACGTGTGTGTTCGCGAAAACACAGGACCGAGAACGAATAGAGAACTCAGCGATACGGGGCCGGGACCGTACAGAGAAAGACGCGCGGTGACGGAACGACAGAAAAAAAAAAAAGACTTCGAACGTTTCAGGACTGCGTACTGCGCATGACCTTGAGAGCGAATATTGATAAATTTTGACGCCGAACACAAACACACACACACACACACACACACACACACACACACACACACACACACACACACACACACACACACACACACACACACACACACACACACCACACACCAAGCGGAGCGGCGTATCGCTCTCGGTTTCCCGAATGTTTTCTACTCACCAGCAATTTTCGTGAAACGGTGCCAAATGGAAAAAGCGTACGCGCGCGCGTTCAAGCGAACACTCGACACCGCGCGGACGGCAACGAGACGACGTCAAACGCGTAATAATGGACGACGACAACGTTCGAGCAAAACCGAACGGGACAACATACAAACGGGCAAATAAACACCACCGGAGCGACCGCAAACAATGGTGTACGATGGACGGCGGCACAAACAACGAGATCGAGGAAAAAAACAACAAAAACAGTACACACACAAAATGGTTACACATATGTTCGCAGTGTGGACAACATTTCGTCGTCCGATTTTAAAACGTTTTCGAGTGGATAGAATGTTATATGTTTTTTTTTTTTCCACTCCGAACTCTGTTTCACTCGTGATTTCCCGTGTACGTCAAATACGAATCCGCCGACGTTTTAAATTTTCTCCCGAAAAAAATTTTATTTTTTTTTGTTAATATCGCGACGTTGGTAGCGACAATCACCCCATTGACGAACGGCACCGCCGGCTGGCGGCCGCTACTGTAGCCTGCAACTCCGATGACTCGTATTTTTGTCGTGTACCGAAACGACTGCGATAGTACTATCTTACATCGTGCTCACTACGCGCGAAAAAAGCCGACGATTTTGGGGTTATGTGTATAAAATAATTTCAACAAAAACGTAAAAAAAAAAAAGACAGTAGCGGAAATAAAAAGTACGTCTTTTTTTACACTCGTTTCGTGCGCCCATTTCTGTTTCAATAATTTCGGTTTTTTTTTCGGGTGTGCGAAGTTTCAAGCAGGCCATTTTGAAATTTCACCATATAAAATAGATATATAGGTACTCATTATCCTGGTATAGCAAATATACACACACAGCTTTTTCTGTACTGATGTTGTTAACTTCTTTTTTATCAACATTAAGTACCGTTACCGAAGCCAGGCCAATCGGGACTATATTAAAAGTAAGGGGTGCAACCGCACACCCTGCCGCCCCATCAAATGATGCCCCTGACCTTACGTAAGCGTAAAATGCATCGTTTTCGTTTTTCTTTTTTTTTTGCTAAAAAAACGCAGATTTTTTTTTGGTCCACGGTTTTCTAAGGCCATGATTATGTTTATGTTCCCTGTTATTATCTAATTTCACTGATATTATAATATCGATAAGAAATGATAAGAATGTTTACTCGAATTTGTTTTATTCTGTGCTCGAATATTTCGATAATTACGTTTAATTTTGATAGTTCCACTAAAATCGTAATAAAAACACGAATATTACTACACGACCGTAAATCGATTGTTACTGTACAACGTTTAAATACCAAACCGAATTATTTTTCATAATATTTCTACTTTGTTTTCCGTTTAAAGAATTTCGAAACAGTACGTATTCCGGTAGAGTAGACCGTGCAAAAGTATTGTTCCGTTTTGGTGATCAAAACTAATTATAATAATACCCTCTTGTTTTGTGGATCGACACATTTTGTTTTATCGAATCACAAACATTTTTGTATTTTCAACTTCTACATCATAAAATTCACCGTGTCTTATTAAATCGCGTATTTATACGTTTTTTTGTTAATAATACCTATTAAAATTTTAAAATCAAAAAAAAAACTGTGCAATAAAACTAGGCGTCACAATCAATTCATAAGATATTATAATATTGTAATAACGGTCGACGTATTTTTATTGTTTAACCATTTAATTTGGAATGTTTACCACAAGTTGCGTCGATTTAAAAAACAAAATAATCAAAGTATATAATAAAAAAGAAATGGCCGTTACAAAAATATATATATATATAATTAAAAATACGAATTTAAACAATTATTTGCGTAAGACGTATACTAATTTGTCTAAATCTTTAAATTCTTAACATCTTTGAAAGAATAAGGTATTATAATTTAGTTTATGACCCTGTGTAATTCGGTTTTCGTTTTTCTACGAAAGCCAAAAGCCCTTCCAGTCTGTCTTTTGTCGGTATTACTTGACTATAACAAAACTCTTCTATTGCGCAGCCACTATTTATATCCACTTGTTGCCCGTGGCTGATTGCTTTCTTAGCCATTTTTACTGCCATCGGTCCGTTTGGTAAAATTTCTCTCGCTATTTCCAAAGCACTGTTGTAGGCACTTGTACCATCTTCGTTTTGTTCATTTACTCTGTTTACAGCTCCATATTCTAATGCCTGCTGCGCTCTGAATAATCTGGCCGTATAAACTAATTCCTTGGCCAGTGGACCACCAACTGCGCGTGCTAAACGTTGAGTTCCGCCAGCACCCGGTATTATGCCGAGTCTAGTTTCCACTAATCCAAAGATGGAATTCGAAGCGCACACAATAAAATCGCAACTCAATGCCAATTCGAAACCACCACCTAATGCAGTACCATCGACAGCTGCAATAACAGGAACGGGTACGTTTTCTATAGTGTTTGCTAAATTACGTATATCTGCTACACGCTGCCCGACTTCAGAAGACTGTAGTGACAAACGTTCTTTTAAGTCTGCTCCAGCACAAAACACACCTTTTACAAGACTCCGAAAAATTATTACTCGAACGTCGTTGTCGTTGTACATTTGTTTAAAAACATTCGACAGTTGATCAACCATATGCTTATTAATCGCATTTTTCGACCAAGGTCTATTAAGACCTATAATTGCTATACCTTTGTCATTATTTGTTAGTCGTTCAATATTCACTAATTCCTGAGCATGTTCTTGAGTTGGTTTTGTTGACAAATATTTGATTACGGAATTTCTAAAATTCAATTTTGATAGTAAGTAGCTATTTTTTATGAACATTTTTAAAAATATTTAATGAATCACTTTTATTAAGCGCATGAATACTTGTAATTTGTACGTTTTTTTATAACTTTTTATGTTACCTAACCATTCAATAATCCAACAATTCTATTTTTCTGATAAGATAAAATACATGTTTTATACCAAGTTTATCAATAAAGTTCAAAATGCCTTATTAATTTTAGTTGCTATGACAACAATTTTCAAAACAACTAAAAATTGTAATATTTTATACATAAATATAAGATAAGAATTACTTATAAATGAATAAACAAAATGACTACAAAACAAAATGATTTAAAATGTTCATATAAAATGAATTGTTCTGTGTTGATCAAAACTAAATTATATTATAATACCTAAGTAAATAAATAGATAATTAAAATAATAATAATAATAATATAAAAATAATAGTATAAACAAAATTTATAAGTATTTTAACATTGTATATGAAAATCAAAACTTAATGTCGAAAGAAGTGTTTCCTTTATGGTTAGAAGATCTATCGGAGTAAGTTAAAAATATATAAATTTAAACATAATGATAATAATGGTTGTTTACCCGTCATTAAATAATTTTTTACTGTAAATTGAAAAAAATTTCATGAAAATTCTAATTTTTTTTAGGAGAATTGGCAGTTCTCGAAATTTATCAACACGTTCTCAAAGAAGTCGACGAATATCAAATGCAAAAAGTGCAAGTTTTAGACCAATTGAATCTACAGTGCCAATGGATATGTCTCCTACATTATCCCTGTCACCGACGACATCTAATAGACAAAATGATTTGTTTGAATTGCTTGATGAAGACATAGATCCACAAATACAGCGTAGAGAAAGTTCTGCCCGTTATGGCCGTCGAGCTATATCCAATGTGAAAAAGTCTAGTCAGACCTTACATTATGTTCCTGATGAAATAATATTACCTAAAAAAAAAACAAATCAAGTAACTGAAGATTTTCTTGAACAGTCATGGACATCATTAAACTTTTTCAATCGCAAACAAAAAGGAAGACTTACTAGTAAACGACAAGGTGAATCATAATGTTTCAGTTAATTCAATAGTAATACCTATGTTTGTATTATTAAGTATCAAATAGAGGTGGCTTCAAATTTCTTTGTAATTGAAATTGAACCAAACTTTTTCTATTATTTACAAACCCGAACTGAAACCTTATTGTATTTCTTATAGGTACAAATCAAATTTGATTTGTGTTTGCTAATTATATAAATGTATAATGCTATAATTATATTTATTTACATTTGTTTTACGAGTGAATAAAGTGACCTTAAAAATATTACAAATTTAATAAAGAATACAATTGAAATTAGTAAAATATTTGAGTGTCAATATTTTTTTTCTTTTCAAATTGTAATCATACATTTGCATGACCCATTATAAACTTTCAGATCGTAAAACACCAGTGAATTTAACTTTGGAATCTGAATTTAACTCACAAATTCCAAAAAAAGAATCTCAATCAAACACACCATTTGTAATACCTGAACTACCATCTGGCACTATGTTAAAATTGGATATAACTAGCACTTGGGGTGATCAACATTATATTGGCCTCAATGGTATAGAAATTTTCAATAATGAAGGTCAATTAGTTAATATTGCAAAAGTATGTACAAAAATTAATAGAGTTTAAAAAACATTGTTGGCTAATGTTTTTACTTTTTGTTTAGATTTGGGCTGATCCGTCAGATATAAATGTTTTACCAGAATACACATCAGATCCTCGAGTTGTTAACAATTTAATTGATGGAATTAATCGAACAAGAGACGATATGCATTTGTGGCTAACTCCATTCACTCCAGGTGCCCATCATTTTGTTTATTTGGAATTTGATGATGTGCAAACAATAGCTATGATCAGAATATGGGTAATTTGTACATAACTTAATAATAAAAAAAAGTACATTATATTTAGATTTATATCATTTCTAATGGATAATTCTAATAGAATTACAATAAGTCAAGAATACATTCTTATAGAGGTGCCAAAGACCTAAAATTATATCTCAACTCGGAGTTAATATTTCAAGGAGAAATTGCTAGAGCATCTGGTGGTATTGTAGGATGTACAGATGCTTTTGGTGATGTAAGTAATTTTCAGTTGTAACTAAAATGAAACTTAAATTAACATAATCAGTATTTTGTAAAATATCACATTATGTTTTCAGACAATACTATACACATTAGATGATGATATATTAGAACATATTGCACAAAATGACACTTCATTTTCTCTATTATTAGAAGCCAACAATACAACTAATTCAGTTTCAGTTGAACCACAACAACGCCCTCTTACTGCTGATACTGGGGTATAAGAACACTATATTTTTGAAGTTCTAGTTAATACTTGTTACATGTTATGTTTAACTTTTTAGATTATCAGACCACTAACACGTGCACAACCAGTTGTCATGAATACATCTTCTGATTCTTTTGAATCCAACACAAAAACCCAGAACCAAACAACAGGATCGGTGTTGTGTCAACAATCGTTATCTGTTACTATTGTTACTACTTGGAATTCATTGGATAACTCAGAATCGGGGAACACATTTAATGTTGTTGGATTATTGGGATTAGAAGTATTAGGGGAGACTGGCGACGTCGTTAAAATAGATAGTATAAAGTGCAATACTGATGCATCTAATGTAGAGAAGTAAGATAATTCTTGTTTGTTCTCTACTTATTATAACAATGTGACTAATTTTAGTGTTATTCATGCCTAGTGCTTGAAAATTTTTGTCCTTAAAAACTGCACTAAGTAACTTTAATTTTAATATAAATTAGTGATTTAAAAATTATGTATTCAAATACCTATAGACAATATTATTGTCTATAATACACATAATCGTAGTGTTTATTGATATTAGTAGTCAAATAACTAATCATCTCTATTTAAAACTCATTTAATTTAGAAAAATTTAATTTTATATTTGAAATGTTAAATTTTGTATATGTTAAAATAATATAGAAATTATTTAAATGAATAACAAAATATGAAAACATATTTCATACTTTATTAAAGTTATTATTAAAATTAATAATTGTATACATTTTAAGCAGCATAAATAATAGAAATAAAAAATTAATTAATATTAACAGACTTAAATAAACTGAAAAAAATTCTATGAAATGATTTAAAATTGCATACTATTTTCTACTTTTTGTATTAGGTCATCACATACAAAAAAATAAAATGAAATTTAAGACCTATGTTGTGTATCAAAAACAACTAATATTGTACTGACATTGTGTACATAATATACAAGTATTAAATTATTTTTTAATATTTTATAGATTATTAGAATGTAATATTACCGATAAAGATTTGGATATGTGGACTTGTGAGTTGCCAGATGAACCTTTAACTTTAACATTAAATTTTATAGCACCAGTTCATCTATCAGCATTAGTTATATGGAACTACAATGGCTCAATAGAAAATTTAGACTGTGGAGTATGTTATATATATACTTTTTTTTTAGAAAGTAATATTATTTTGTTTTTCAGGTAAAATTTATAAAACTTAAAATTGATGATCGAGAATTGGTTGAAAGAGGTATTGTTCAAGTAAGGCGGGGTCCTGGACATTGTCGATATAATTTTAGTCAAACAATTCCTCTACTTCCAAAGCATTGTCCTGCCCGACCTGAGGGACATGCAACTATAAATCCTAAACAACATTTAAGTATGTGGTAATGTGTGACACATATTTTAAATATTAAAATTATTGTAAAATAAGTAATAAGTGGTTTAAATGAATTGTAAAATGAGTAAAGTATACATAATCAAATAATGTGATTAAAAAATGTATTTTTAAGTACTCATGTATGGCATTAATTTTAAAAAAAACATTTTAATAACCTTTTAATTTAAAAATACAATATAATCTGAAGAATTTGAAACTATTATTTGATACTAATTTCAACTTTAATAAAAAAAGTATTATAATTCCCTCGGTATATATATATATATTACGCATTTTCTTAGTTACCGACTACGGAACATTAGTGTAACAATTTGTCACTTAACCAATTTATTTTTCAATTTTAAATTATAATTTATTCAAATAATTTGGTGTATTATGTAAAAAAAAAATTAATTTTTAATTATTTTATTAGGAATAAGCAATCCAGAATATGAGCATGTAACAATTCCAGTCGGATTTGTTTACCAAATTGCTTTATTATCAACTTGGGGCGATCAGTATTATGTAGGGTTGAATGGTATCCAGTTATTTGATGAGTTTGGACAAATTATACATTTGGAGCTTAAAAGTAAATAATTAATGTAAAATACTTGAAATTATATATATATATATATATATATATAATATATATATAATATTATAATGCTATTTAGATATTAGTTGTTGGCCGAGTAGTGTTAATATACTAGCAAACAACAAGAATGATATACGAACACCTGAAAAACTTATTGATGGGGTTAATGACACAATGGATGGTTCTCATATGTGGCTGACTCCAATGTTACCTTCAGAGGTTTTAATTTTTTTTTTTTTTTTTTACTTTGTTGTTGACATTTTAACGAAACATGAATAATTTATATTTTTTTAGGTCCCAAAAATTTATATTGTTTTTGATGAACCTACTTATGTATCCATGTTTAAAATTTGGAATTACGCAAAAACTCCTTCAAGAGGAGTCAAAGAATTTGCAGTAAGGCAATTACAGTAGTTTTTAAACGTTTTTAAAAATGATTAATATTTTTAATTTTAATTAATTAAGATTTTGGTAGACGATCTACTAGTATACAATGGGATATTAGAATGCTTCAATGTAACTTCAAAATTAAATCAGTATACCACCGTAATATTTGACATTTCAAAAGAACAAAATGAAGCAGCTATATTAGAACTATCATCGTAAGTATTGTTATTAGTAATGTTTAGTATATTCTGTTCAAAATCTATAATTATATTTATATAATAATTTTCTTTTCTTTTTTTTTTAGTGCAAATGAATTAAATAGCTTAAATATTGAAGGCATGTTATTAGAGAACGTTGCAGACCAGTCACAAAGACCATTCACATCAGTGTTGCCTTCGTCAAGATTGATAAATTAAAAAATTCTTGAATAATCTAAATTTATTATTAAAAAATCTATTTATGTTGTACATTTACATTTAAATATTAATTTTAAGTAATAATTTACCATTAGAAAAGTAATATATTTCATTATTATTTATTACAAATTAATTTTAGTCGATATTTGTTAATTTATGTGTTGTTTTTGTTTTGCCTTACTACATATACCAGTTACCTGGAAAAAGTATATTTATATATAGACATATATGAAAAATATTCAAAGGGTACGTGCGTTGAAAAATTATTAATGTTTCAATCTTCATGGTAAAGTAGAAACTAATTAAGTCAGAAAGCCAACAATATTATTATTTATTCTTATTCTTATCTTCATTATAATATTAAATATGGAACTTTTTCTGCATTAAATGCAGAATAGGTAAATAAAACATTTTTGTGTGGTGTAAATACTTTAATGGTCAAGAAAAAGTTGTATGCTGACACATAAATATTAACATTGATAATGTAATTACAAAAAAAAAAAATTATAAACATTGTGTTATGTGAATGTAATCTGACATTTACAATGTTTTCGTAATTATTTTAATGCTATTGTGTGTTTGTACTATATAATAATATCATTGGTTTTATAAAATGTATATTTTATAAAATGATAATGTTAAATAATAGATTTATTATTTGAATATTTTACTAATACACAGATAAATACATATTTATGAATCATACACAGTTCATTCGCAATTTTTTTTTTTACACCGATTAACGAATTTTTTTGAAAAAAAAAAGGATTGTGGGGATTTACACGAAGAATAAAATCATGACTTGGTTGTGAAGGTGGTGGTGTAAATTGTTATAGTAATACACAAAATTGAAGGATAAAAAACGTTGAGGATGACGAACGAAATGGTAAAGTATTATTAAAAACATCGTTTTTTGCTTTCGCACCCTAACCGATCAGTTACAGATATGTGAGGGACGGCGCGTACGCAGTCCCAGCTACCAAAAATTATGCGTCCGAGGTATCCACATTAGGGATACTCGCAGGGGTCAACCTACTCTGAGTGCAATGAGCAGGCCTCACCCTGGAGGAACCGCCTATTTGATCACGGTTGACCTCCACGCCAGGTAAGTATGCTCGTCGACCGTTTTGACGGCCCTTATATGCCGTACGCCGTCCGCTACATTCCGGTACCGTGACAGCGACCCGGTCACGTTTTTCCGTGCCGCGGCCCCGCGTTTCGCTGTCGGACGAACGCACGTTTCGACCGCACTCGAACGCGAGTTCCCGACAGGGTCGGCGTGACGCGATCAGTTCCGCGAACGCGTCCGGTCGCGTCGAACCGGTGAACGTTCGGACGAATATTCGTCGACGTCGAGTACGCGCCATCTACCGGGAGTCCGTGGACCGGCGTTCGTTTCGTTTCCGCCGCGGTGTTCGCGGACCTATTGGCCACCAGAGCGCGTCGTGTATATCGTAAAACGTTTTGTATCCGCGACGCGCGCGCGCGCGATTCGATTTTTTTCCGATATAATTCGAATATTGTCCGCAGATCATCGAACCGAAAACGCCAACTGGGACGATTACGTCAACGTCAATTAAATTGAAAATCACCGATTTCGGTAGTATATGACTTTTGCGTCGATTATCTCATCATTTATCCCCCATATCGCGTCGTCTAGTACAACAATTCGTTACGAAATTTCAAGTTTTACCATTGAAATAATTATTAATGTCTCGTTGAAAGATAATGTTGTTCTCGACACCAAAACAATAAAGATTTGGCGTTTATATTATTACGAATTCAATAGATTTATTTGATTAAAAATATAGTGATTGCTGAGGGTGGGGAGGGAAGCGAATCCCCCACGATTTTTCGGGGTCGCATATTTTTTTTTTTTTTTTACGCTTTTGCGTCCTTCTAATTTTTATATTCCAATTCAAGCACTGTACAACGATATAACCTGCAGTAACCTAGAGCACAGAAATGAATAACAACGACACGCGGTATATAAATTATGTAACCGCACTAATTGCGTGGTGAAACAATTTATTACACTTGCGCGTCGTCCATACAATATGATTTATGATGTCTTGGTGCACCATTATTACGCGAAACTGTAAATTTAAAAAAAAAAAAAAAAAAAACTAAGAAAATCTTGGCTTTTTTTCTTTTTCGCAAACTCTGAAGAACGTTAAATATCCCAATATTCGTTTGTATACGCAAATTATTATTAATACTTACCCCCGGGGCTATACGCGCACATATAACTACCTTGTAATTCGATTGTATAGGTATAATTCAATATATCGAATTTCCTATTACTATAATAACATTTAAACGTCACTCACTCATTGTAATATTACTGCAACGCGTTAAAAATGTAACGAAAATAATTACTATAATATTCAATGTGAATTAATTACCCACTATTCCTATATCCGAGTATTTTATAACATATTGTTTTCCGTATGTTATATGAATAACCGCGTTTAGTCACGTTTAATTTACCTTGAGAGTCGAAACGACGAGCGCGTACTGCGTAGGTATATATACATATAACACGCGCGTAGTTATGGTATTTTCACGGTACGCTAAAAAATAATAAAAACACTTGTGTTTATTTCGAATTCGACTCGTATTGCAGCTTATGTTATTATATAATACGCGTAGACTATGCGTAATTTGTTTATTGCGGTGTATATTATTATGTACTATAATAATAATATATGGCTGCAGGTAATCGAGTTATTTCCAAATATTCGAATTACGTTTTTCTCCGCGTAATTTTTAACAGATACACATGATGTTAAAAATTCTGTTGTAATTCCACCAAACTGTATAATATATACTACTGCCATTGATTAAATATATACATATTGTATATTTAATCAGTATATATGCTACTGCAATGTAACTCGTCGTCACACATTCCATATAATATATCGACCACGTTAATATATAGCGCGTTTCGCAAAAGTTCGTTGGACTACGCGTTATTTTGCCAAGTTTTCGATAATTTACTCGGACGACCGCTTATTAGTCTGTACGTTTTTTTAATTTTTATAATAACTATATTTTTTTTTCTTCTATATATATATAGTATCACATAAACGTCAAAAAATCTCGTAACAACGATTGCAATATCAAACGTTTTACGCGGAGTAGGTAATAAAATAATTGGAATTGTGCCTGTTTAAATCTAACGTAGTTATATTTCTTAACCCACTCGAATTCTCCCGTTTATATATATTACACTTATTTTCTACCGATAAAATTAATATTTTTGTTTTTTCATTTATAACGTCGTATTATTTATTATATGATTTCAATAGTTGCAGATTTTATATACTATATATATACTCATATTATATAGGTACAATAATATACGTTACGAGTATTTTATATTATAGCAGCATTGACCTACTTGTTGAAAATTTTCTTCGGGATTATTTTTATTTCGTCGAAAAATAAATAACGCGTACCTACGTACCAAGACCGCGCGCTCGCGATTTAGTTGTCGCCATACATTTAAATCAAGATTTTTATATAAATTTTCACACGGTCCGACCGTCATAAAATTTACTTGGATTCATTCAATCGTAGCTGGTATCTATATATATATATATATATATATATATATATATATATGAGCTCAAACGAGCCATACCTTTATGTGTATATATATATATATTATTTTAAATCGATCTCGTTCGATGTAGCTTTTATAAATGTCGTATTAACCATCGACGAATATCTATTTTATGGATTTTAGATTCGTTTATTATTATTAGGTTTTTATAGGTATATGTTTTTTTTTTTTCAAAGAATACACCGCAGCAAATTGCCTTCAAAACAATGTGCGTATAACGAGTTATTATTACTTTTTCAACCGAATGCCTGTTACCGAATACCTGCGATGTCATTGACACGAAAATAATAAATAAATAGATTTTCAAATGTGCCAAATCACTTTTTGGATCGCGCAAATTATGACGTATTCTTGAATGTTCGACGGCGCTTATTTATATATAGAGTCGTCGGTGATTATATTAAAACTAAAAAAACGCATACACGGTGGTCGGTTAAAATAATTTGATCGTCAATAAGACGGAGATAAATATTTTTTAAACTCAATAATTGGATTGTGACACCGTTCGGGAATCGCGTGAGAATAAAAACACTAAAAATTTTAATACCGACGAACGGTGCGTCGCCGCACACCTATCCGCACAACAAATATTGTATTAATCGTCCGCACTACCGCGCCGTTAGATGGCGTTTTTTTCAGACACCGTCTTCGGTCGCCCGGCGTTTCCGATCTCGGCGTGACGACCACTAACCGTGACGTGTCCCGGACACCGCGTTTCCGCGTTGCAGACGCGTCTGGCCGCCAACAGCGTATCGTCCGTCGTCGATTTCGGATTTCGCCGGTCCGTCGACGGCTCGATCGCGTAGGCGCTTAACGCGCCCAAAAGGCGACTTCTGCAACGGCGCGGCCGGCGCGTCGCGTTACTTAACGGAGCCCGCGGCCGTCCATCGGCATACTTACTTGGTGTCGAGGTCAACCGTGATCACCGAGGCGGTTCCTCCAGGACGAGACTGGCCCATTGCACATCGGGACGGTTGACCCCTGCGAGTATTCCAAATAGGAATATCTCGGGCACGTAATTTTTGGTAGCGGGACTGCGTTCGCGCTGTCCCTGAATTTCGTTGAACAATATATATATATATATATATATACATGTAGGTTGACTCTATTAACATTATTCGCCTACATACACACCATCATAATTCCCCTCAACATCAGTGTTGAAATGCCCCCTCCTCTCTTCCTTCCTTCCTTTTTTATTTATATTTTGTTGTGCACTTAATTCGTTTAAGTAAAATCCGTGTACATACACATCATAACCTTCCTCCTCCCTCAAATTCTATGTTTATTTTTCATTAGTTTTTCAAATACATAAATATTTACCCAAACCCAGTGTTTTTTGAACCGAAAAAATAGTTTTTTTCGGTTAAAACTACATACAGGTAAAATCTAAAACGTATCCTCGACTAATAGATAGAATTTTCTACCGGAACATAATACGTGTCAAGATCATTCAGATTGACCGCGGCCTTTTTTTCACACGAAAAAGTGACAAAATCGTAAAAAAACATCAATTTCTGCCGTTGTCTTCTCCTAGAGCGTGCTGCTAGTATCAAAAACGAAAAATATTTCCCGTGTGTTACGCTCGAACGATACACCAAGTTTTCATATATTACTTACTGCACGCTCAAAATGAAATGTCAAATCCGTTGTAAATGTATTAATTTTAATTTGTAAGAAACGTTCAACAAACGTCTTTTCACTTGGGTAAGTACCCGTTCTTAAAAATATGACATTCGTAATTTAAATTTAAACCGTTTCACGTTACTGCAAATATTGTTTCACTGCGAGTAGAAAATTTGTCAGTAAAAAATATCTGTGAATTCAAATTAAATAATAAATTATATATATAGTAATAAAAAACGCGAAATACCGCGTGTTAAAATGTATTAATTATTACTCTACAGCGATCTTACATGCGTATAGTTACATACAAAAATAGATTCTCATCAGACGCGACTAGGATCTTATATATTTGTCTGGAAAATATGTATAGTCGCTGAACTTGAAAGTAGAACAAATTGCTATTTTCGTGCGACAGTGCGCTATTAAAGCGTCTCATCCACTACTGCTCGTACATCATCGCGAACATTTCAAAGTCGCGAGAAAATTGTAGGTTTACATTTACAGAATATTATATGAGGACACGTTTTATCGTAAATATATTTTTGTGTTTACTATACACATATCTCTGTTTGCTAATGGTCTTATTGTTTTCTTCCTCATTATCGTGCTGCATTTATATAATGTATATACAGATTGTAATAATTATATTATTTTGATTTTCGAATATAGAGTTTGTATTACTATATATATAATAATAATAATAATAAGTGATAAACATACGTTATATATATTAATTTTTCACAAATTATTGGATCCGGAGATCTGTTTTGGAAGACAATGTTTTTACACGACGTAATAAGTAATAATTTTTTTAAACACGTCTGACGCGAGCACAGGACACGTATAGTTTTAAATAACATATAGCAAAATATTCGGCAAGTAAAAAAAAAATAAATAAAATAATAACAATAACGTGTATATACAATAATTTTAATTTCAGAGTCCAATTTATCGTGTGTGCCAGTGTCATATTATTATATATAGTATCATATATATATATATATATATATATATATAGCGCGTACTACGCGTTAACGGGTAAAATATAATTTATTATTTTATCTGTTCGACGCGATAGCGAATAAAATAATATATATATTAAATCGAATATTATATATATTTACAGTAGGTATATTACAAATTGATTTGATAAAATAATAAAAATTCTATTCGTTTTTATTGCTATAGTACACGTAGTATATAGTGTACAGTGACGCATCTGACGAGAAAAAAGAAACATTTAAATCGAATAACGTCATATATTACCGAAAACCGACAATATATACTGATATTGTTAATTGCATTTAAAATAATAATAACAGAACATCCACGGCGTGTGTATGTCGTCGTATAATGCGCGTACGTATTATAATAGCTATATATTACGACGTAGTATATATATACGTATATTATACTGCAGGCCGGGCATGCGTGTGTAGATCTTAAGGAAATAGTGAAAGACCACCAACGATTTATACACTGCACATACTATATATATATATACGATTTTATCGCTGTAAACGAATTTAACTGAAAAAAATTAAATAATATACTATAAAATATATATATACCGCGTGCGGCGGAGGGCAATATAAAAGTATATATTTTCTTTTTCACTCGTTATTCTTAATGCAATTGCACTACATTATTATTATATACCCGCTTGCTGCAGCAGCTATACTAAAACATAGTTACCACGTGCTGTGCGTATATTATGTACTCGTGTGCAGTATCAATTTCGTGATTAAAATAATATTTAAATCGGTTTTTATACTGAAAGTGTTTTATTTTACAAGTTTCCTTTTTTTTTTTCTACAATCGCACGTTTAATAATATAATAGTACCGTTACGCGAAAAAACCGAAAAAAAAGTTTTAACCTAATCTATAATACATTATAGTTGTAAAATTATACACGAGATTCATTAATAGATTGTTATTTATTTTTACAGTTTCACATATTAATAAGCAAAACTGTTGACAATTAGTATATATATATATATATATATAATATATACTATATACAGTTTAATATGCGACGACGTTCCAATATAAGTATATTATAAATATTTATTACGAAATACGTATAATACTCGTATTATGTATGCATATATAATTTGTATGTTATGACGCGGTGAGTCATATGAAATTCTTAAACTCGATGTATAAACGCGATTTCATTTCGGAATTCGGATGACCGGATAAATGTTTTTTTTTTTTAAATTGTATATTATATTATATCAATGATAAATACATATATATATATTTAATATTATATGAAATGTCTCGCGGTTAAACGCGCACCAGCTTTTATATAATTGCAAATATATTTAACTTATATATATATATATATTGAACTATTGAAGTATATATTTTATAATTACTAATATTATTATTAGGTATATATGTATATACGATTTAAATATTTAATTAAAATAATATACATATTTTATATTCATAGATTATAGAATGTTATTATTGTTATTTTAGGCTCGAATAGTATTATAGCATTGAATTCCGACATAAGAGTATAATATGTAGTAAGTATAATATATAAATTAGTTCGTTTTAATAATACTCGGTGGACGCGTGCGTATATTTTTATAACGAATATATTAACTAGGTTAACCATGTCCGCAACGACGTATGTTATACCCGGGCCAGAAATTATTATACTTTTAGTAAAAGCCTAAGTGTATATACTGCACATATATATTTATATAATAAATATACATTTTACAATATTATAAAAAAAATGGTCGTATTCGCGAGTTGTCTTTAATATTATTATATATATATATATATATATACGCTGAAACGCGTGTTTATATATAGGTACCTCCTCCTATCCTTCTATAAAGGCATACCGAAGATGAGTACTTGACTTAAAAATTATATTTTTCCATGTAAACGTTTTTAATAAATAATTATATATAAAAATTCCACTGAACGACTGTGCAGTTATATTTTCGTTCCGTATGCAATTTGTTTCCCTAATTTTTTTTTTTTTTTTGTTATAAATTATAATAATCGCGTCGCGGTGGTAGCGATCGTCAGACGTGACGACGACGGCGGCCGAAAAAGAAATCCTCTCGCTCGTCCACGTCTCGAAGCTATATACACGCTCGTGACGGACATATTAAATAACGCGCGCACGCTTATATATATATATAATATAATACAACATTATATATTATATAATATTATGTATAATATATATATATATATATTTTAACATCGAACCTACATCATTTCGCGGTTACTGCACTGCAATAATTGTTAAATATGAAAGCCTGCAGTGGCGCATTATAGAGGGGCTTAAGATCCTAGGACGCACCTCCTGTGTTTTTTAAAATATTTTTTATTTTTACTTTATTTCTTCTGTTTTTTTTTTTTTTTTAAATAAATATTAAATTTTTTTGTGTACCTATACTCCAAATTCCAATTGTAGTGACCGCAATCACATATATATGTTATTGTAATTAATGTTATACATTTGTCGCAAAATGTTCTGCGTATAAGAAAGCAACTCAACGAATGGTCTAAGTAATTTATACTATTATGTTTTAGACTATACTATATTATTAATTAGTTATTAAAACGTAGTGAATTTATATTTTATGTTACGATATAATAATTCGTATTATGTTTAGAATTTTCACTAAAGCCCCGCATAAAATGTATGGACCCCTCACATTATAAAATCCTGCGGCTACGCCACTGATGAAAATTGAAAGCTATATATACGATATCTTTTCAAACAAATTCGCGGACGTCCCTCGAGGAGATCGTTTATCTCCAACACTATTTTGTCTCTTTATAATTATTATATAACGACATCTCAAAAGTTTTATTGTCAGCAGCCGACGATGCAAAAATGTATAATGCAATAATATGATACGATGATTATGATGCGCTATACTATAATATATATATATATAAACTACAATTTGATTATTATTTAAATACATAGTATTTTATATACATACGGAGTCGGGACGAATGATTTGCATTTAAATTTAAATAAACGTT